>CM056742.1:25127515-26385785 GCA_029851415.1 Eretmocerus hayati
TAGCACCCCACAGGTTGAGCTGTCCGTCAACACTCGGGTGATCCATTGAAACTCTCGCGTGCACGATCTAGTATATCTTCTATGTCAGGATCAGTATAAAAAGGCGAATTAGGATTTTGCGCTAAAGTGTTGAAAAATCTCCGGCACTGAGCACCCCGTACGTTCCAAATCCTCCTCGCATAGATTTCCAAAGTCGGCGAATTGAAATTCCTGATATCGTTGTCACCGTTCTCATGACGCCTTATCACTAATAAACGATATATGTTACATATAGGAAGGGAGTTTTTCCATACGCAAAAGATATTCTTGTTGCTTACCTTCATTAACTCTCCTGTCCATAATTGATACGCCGTCGTATTCTCTATACGACAAACGATGGCCATCCTCCAATACATGATAAGCGCGTTGTGATGCGGGAGGGTCTTCCATATAGAAATCGTGCAGGATGCGCGATCGCTCGCGTCTCTCTCGTTCACGCTCGTCAACATCCAATATTGATACCTCGCTCGCATTAGTAGTTTCGTGAGTCCTGGCTACATGAACATGCTCCTCTGAAGCAACCTCGATTACGCTATTGACGCTGTTATCTCGTCTCTCGCTGTCTTGCTCTGATCTTCTTTCCTCCTCTCCGATGAGATTCCGTGACATACTCGTCCAATCAGCATCTTCCTGGCCGACGGCTCGCCAAGCGTCGGTCGCCGGCTCAGGATAGTCGCGCACCAGGAGAGTTGCCAATTTTCCCCTGGGACGATCCCTCAAAATCCCAATGTCATGCTCATCGTAATTCTCGTCCGATGATGACGACGATTCAAAATAAACGTCGCTTTCATAATCGGCGTTCGGCCTGTGAGGAGCCAGTAGCGAAATACTTTCAGCGTCTGATTCTGCGGAAGCAGACGGGTTACCTTCAAGGACCTCTTGCTCGACTACAGATGACCCGGGATCGTCACTATTACCAACCATTGGGTCTTGTGTTGTCACACCATCATCATCATCATCATCACCGTTCCCATCATCAATTTCAATCGTCGAATTACCTTCACGATTTTGCTCAGTAGAATCTTGTGGGCGTGGTGGCTGAGTTAGCGTAGTGTTTCTCTCAGCCTCTTCGAAGTAGGTTTCATCGCTATCGTAGTTATCATTTCCGCTTGGTGGGGAAAGAGGCTCCAATAATGCATTCAGTGCTGCAATAAAATTCAATCTCTTATTTCCAATTCGATATTCCAACGGAGCATCAAAAATTAGCGTAAAAGTACCGCGACACGAATGTTCCGCAATTCTGCACTAGTAAGGTATAACAAGAGAAAACACCGGTTTTTTTCAAAATTCACTAAATTTTTCCTTGAATTCTGGGTAAACGACAATTTGGGCGCGCACTTGTCATAGTCTAACTTGAACGCGCTTCTTTCGGTATTTAACCCAAATCTATATACGAAAGCTAGGTACGACAAAAATCACCACTCTTTTGACTCTGGCAGACACGACAAAAACATCCTGCATCTCAAAACTTGCCGCGCCAAAAATCAGAATGGGAAAGGGTTACATGTAATATCAGAATAGGGTGAAAATCACGTGAAAAAAGAGTTCGAAGCATAGCCGGGGTCCAGGGGCAGAGCCCCGGCGGGGTCCAGGGGCGGAGCCCCTGGCCGTGGGGGGTTCGGGGGGCTGAAAAAAAAAAAAAAAAAAAGGTCATCAATTTTGTATCTCAAAGGCACGATTTCTCGCAATTTTCAGCTTTCTTGGCCTCGCAATTTCTAAAGTTAGATGGTTCCGCATTGAATTGATCGTTGTAGAATTTCATACGGTTTCCCTCTGCTTACCTCTCATTTCTTCATAGTCCTCCATCAAAATTCTCAAGACAGGGAGACTCTGCATGCCTCGCCCGCTCACAAGTTCTGCTGCACTGATGACTGCATGTCGATTTGATTGGAAGAACATTCTGTGGAGACGGGCAATTTCACGGAATCGACAGGTTGAGAGTACCCAGCGGAATACACGTGAAAGATATTCAAAATTAGAATTCCGATTGCACAATCTCTCACGATAAGCACGACACTGTCGCCGGACACCAGGGCGTTCTGACCAAGTCGCAACATAACTAATCAAACGGATTACTATTCGTTGGAAATCGCACAACTCTTGACTATCCATTACGAGAGCGTGCGAGCGACGGAAGTTCTCTGTTGCAAGTCTCATCGAAACTGAATACTCGGTATCCATCACCACCGCTTAAAGCCCTTTTTAAACCATCCCTTCTCTCGTATGTATCTATAACGAATATTGCAAATCACAGACCCGGTATAACACGTGCCGCATGAGTATGTGCGGATTGTATCAACTATTCAGCCCGGTCTTTTTGATAGGTCCCCAATGTTGCTGTCAAAGAACGGGACGAAACTCGACGGGCTCCAACTTTTTGTTTTTTCGTTCATATGGACATCATTTTCATGAGAAAACAGTGATTGACAAACGTAGTTGCTCAGCTGCCTTACTACTTGTAGCAAGCCTCTGCATGTATATAGCGTGTCATACATACCATGACATTTCACCGTACAGAATACGCTCTTATAATATTGAGGCGGAAATGCCACCCAGAAGCACGACTATCTACTCTCACTAATGGGGTGTTCGGTAATCTTTGTTCTACGTCGAGTGAGACAAATGTCAGTGTACAGTGTCACGAAGGTAGAGACTTTCCTACCTTTCTTATCTGGTTTGGATGATGGTGGAGCTGGCAATACTCGTAATGGTGATTAGGGGAGTTTGAATGACGGGCCCGAAAGATCTGTCGCTTGCGGATATCGCGGGCCCAATCTCTTCTTCGCTCGACTATTGTGCGTTTTACATCTTTTGTCTAGCAATGACGATGACACTGTTGGAGACCGCCGGCTCGAAAACTGTATGTCGCACGCCGATGTTAATGTCAACTTGTAACGTCTTGAGCTGAGAACCCTTAACTGTCTGTTTGTTTGCTTGGATAAGAAATAGAGCTGACTGTCTGTCCGGGATATTGATCAAAGAAGGTTGAGTGACGGATTCATTTGTACGGTTCCACCGCTCGTAGTTATCGCGGGACCCGATCGCTCGTTTGATCACTAGGCGCTCTCCAAATTATCGCACAGTATAGCGCCGAATATTGCCTTATGACCGTTGAGCACTAATTCAGCCCCGAGAACGCAAGTATATGGGTCTTCATCCCGTTGCAGGAATATTTACACTTTCGGCGCATCTTACGAAAGTTTTTTGTCTCAACATACGATACGCTATCTAATAGGCTGGGACTCCAGCTCATACGATACTGGGAATCAGAGGATGCGCTTATTGCCCTTGGGAAGATTTTCCGAAGTATAATTGTATGGCAGATGGTGAGGGTGAAAAAGATAATGTTCCGGGGTCAGCTCGCTTTTGGGTGTTAAGAATTTCTCGCATCAGTTCTGTGGCACCTACCGACCGCATCGTTACTATGGCCAATCCCGAAAATTCAAGTTTTTTGCCGGAAGAAGAATGGTTCGACGAGTTGAATATCGGACCAGTCTTCGGCTCCCTTGAGGAGTACGAGCAATTCATCGCGGAATCGGGTCTTGACGAGGAACGTATCCTCTTGGATATAAGCAATTGCACGCGAAATAAAGTGAATAGTGAGAGTTTGTCATCGTCAGTGCTAGCAGTGGCAACAGCAGAAGCGGAACCAGCACAGCCGCTTGTAGTTCAAGGAGGTGAAGCGCGCGCGGTAGCGCGAGTACAAGCAAAATCGGTGATAACCGATACGCCACCGGTGATGAACAAGGACAAAAAAAACGCACGGCACCATACAAGGTGCCGACAACAAAAAGAGCGAAGCCGTTATCACCACCGCCGCTAGTGTCAATTGTCTCGGAGCCGCAACCGGGTCCAAGCAAGACAGCGGCGGAGCGATTCAAGCAGGGGCCGCAACCAGGTCCCAGTGAGACAAGGTCGGAGCAATTCAAGCAGCGGCAGCAACCAGGTCCCAGTAAGACGGTGGCGGAGCAATCCCGCCAGCGTCGGGTCCGTAGGAGGTCACTCGTCCAAAAAAAATCATCAGAATCAGCCCGAGTGAGTACACAAACAAACACGGAGTCCGACGAACTATCGAGATTACTCTCGAAGTTGCCAAAAGCGACAGAAGTTATTAGGATGGTAGAAACAAAAAGGTTTCAATACCTTGAGAAGTCGTTGCAGATGACCTCAGAACATGCTGGGCCACAGGCTCTGAACAGAGTCTTCGCGTATAAAAATTCAACACCCATCGAGATCGAGAGGCAGGCAACTCTCCATAGGCACGATCCCATGAATTTGAATGAAAGGTGCCCTCTGCCGATCCAAATAGCGGAATACGCTAATAATGACATATTCACAGACTATTTTTATAAAAACTCGGTGACCGCAACGCTTGGGTTGCAGCTCACTGATTTAATTGCTTATGGCGATGCCATAATTAAATCAGCCTCAACGATACCTACGGGGGATCAAAGTAAATTCGACGACATGCTCGCAGAACGAGCAGTATTCTACGCAAAGTCGCAGGATATGATCAACGCAAATCGGAGACTGTTGGAGTGCGAATTGCTCCAACTATCGATGCCAGATTTTTTTTCGAATATCAACCTCATACCTTTCCCGAAAACTTTGGGAGAAATGGACTTAGAAAAACTACGCGACATAAAGACCATCGAAGCAACGCAAAGGTTGCTTATACAACTACAGGCGATCATTGTAGGATAGTGAGTACTACTTATACCTTAATCTAGATAAAATAACATGTCTATAGCTTTACCATTTTTCAGCATGTTCCGTTATCATAACGCCATGGCCGAGGTGGCTTTGATAACCAATGTAGAGTCATATGCCAAACGCACAGGGAACACGACTGTGCCATTCGGAAACACGGGATTCTTCAAGATTATCCCAGTTGAAAATTTCAAACGTGTAATTCGTCATCGTGTACAACAAGATAATGAATAAATTGATTGAATGCGTATATATATATTTTTTTCAGATACTCCAATTTCCCATGGCGGACTAGGCCTACTGGGGATACCGCCATCGCTCTTCTCTCCTCGTCGGCGAAATTGCTCTCGAGGTGTGAAGAGCGAGAAAAAAAACGGGCCTGCGTACCTACCGCCAGGTGGTCAGGAAAAGGTACGGGGGCAACGTTTCTGTTGCTCTTTTTTGCAGCGATCATTGGAAATAACGGCCGGATTCTTCACCATCTACCAACCCCGCGACCGTTTTTCTGCGGATGAGAATATATATATATATATATATATATATATACATAAAACATAGTAAAGGGGGATACGAAGCGCCGTCTCCCTTCGTTGCAAAGAGCAGGGGGCCAACCCTTCATCCGCGGCATCTACACCACCCCAGGAGGGGCGCAACCGCCCACCTGCTGGAGGGAATGAGGGTGCGCATAGTCCGCGGGGGGTGGGCAACCCAGGTGCCACCTACTTAATAGACATTTGAGGGGGTGGACAACCTTGCACTGGCAGGTGCACCTGCTGCAGGGGGGAATAGGAGATTGCACCCCCACGAAGTACGAGGGTCACACACAATGGGTGCGGGGGTGGACATACCAAAGGGGTGCACCCTTGCGAAACCCATCAGAGGGGAGCAAACAATGGGTTGCGGGTTACGAGGGTCAACCACAATGGGTGCGGGGGTGGGCATACCAAAGGGGAGCACCCTTCCTTGAGGGGTGGCAGGTGCACCTGCAGCAAGGGGAGCACCCTTCCGAAACCCATCAGAGGGGAGCAAACAATGGGTTATGGGTTACAGCCAGACGCGGGGGCGGACGACAGGTGGAGGGGGGAGGGGGGCGGGGGGAGGAGTGGGGGTTTGTTTTGACTCGCGGTAGCGGCCCCCTTACTACTACCCAATTACACCGAGTGAGACCGAATAAAACCAAACTGAACCGAACTAGAATGACCTATACCGAATTAGACCAAGCTGGTCCAAATTAGCTCAAACAAGATTGAACTAGATCGAACTATGACGATCCGGGTTGAGCTAGACGGAGCTAGACTTGATTGGACTGAACAAAACCAAATTAGATTGAATTGGACCGGGCTAGACTCAAGTACACCGTACCAGACCGAATCAGGCTCATTTGGACCCAACTAGACCTAACAAGAACAAATTGGATTGAACTAGACCGGAGTAGACCGACCTTCACTAATCTAAACCTAATTTAATCAAACTAAACCGAACGAGAGCGAATAAGACCGAACCAGACCCAAGTGCACCAAACTAGACGGAACCATGCCTAATCAGACTGAACCAGGCGAAACTGTATCGAATTCGATTGAAAGTTGGCCTAACTACACCGTACCAGACCGAACCAGATCGGACTAGACCTGATTAAACCGAGTTAGACGAGATCAGATCGAATCAGACCGACTTTGGCTTAACTACACCGCGACAGATCAAACCTGACCGAACTACACCTTATTAGACCGAATCAGACAGAATTTCATGGAATGAGATGATACTCGGCCTAAATATAGAGTATCAGGCCAAACTAGATTGAACTAGATCTGATTATACTAAATCCCCGTCCCCATCCACAGCCTCAGCCTCGGCCACAGCCCCGCCCATAGCCCCAGCCTCAACCCCAGCCACAGCTCGTCCATCCACTCACCCACTTGACCCCCATCCAATAACCCATCCAACCAACAACCGACCCACCCATCATCCCACTCATGACCCATACCGCCACCCATCATACTTCACTCCTTAGACATAGGCAACCCGATACGAGGGATCCGGACAGACAAATTTTCGGCTGACGCTTAATTATTTTAATTAATTAATTAATTAATTATTAAAATAATGAGTTTCTTTGCATGGAAAAAATCAGGCACTTGCCAGTAATGTGTGCTCAAAATTTGTTAAAAATCGATATTCAAACTCTGTAACAACCACTTTCAAGGTATCTCAAAAATAGAAAAGTAAACTAGCAGGAAGAGATCCAACCTCGCGGCGCACGGATCTTGACAAAACTTGAGGGATCATCAATTTCTTTTGGTAAGGAATGAATGGAACTTCACGGGCTTAATTCCATGGTTATTCTATCCGCAGATATATGAGCAAATCCACGAAACGTGGTACAGTAGAATCCGGTTATAACGAGCTCCAAGGGACCGAAGGAAATTGCTCGTTATAACCGGAACTCGTTATAACCGGACTCCATTTTATCGTCCCAAATTCATGTGATTTCGTTATCACTACCCCTGATGAATGAAAAAAAAACTAATCTTGAGTTCGTAAAGTATCTTTTATCAAGAATTCAAATAACTAATGATGACCAACATTCAAAATACGACGACAAGGCGACAATGACGTAGATGTGCATTATTCCTTTTAATGATATGGACATACAATATTTAAGAATTCGCATTTGTCATGAACTCAAAGAACCGCAAAATGAAAACGATCAGATACACATGATGGAAAATAAAAAAGTATAACTAAGACATTTCAATGGATCGCTAGTCATGAACTGTCTCTTCCTTGTATTCGATCTATCCATTTTGCTCACTAGAGCATGAGTATCCACAATGATACTCGTGTTTAGCTCGAGTCTCAAGCTCCCGAATTCAGAATTGTTCGGCGTTCACATCGATTTGCTCGGTATAGCCGGTGCCGAAACCAAATTTTGACAGAATTTTCGCTCGTTATAACCGAATTCTCGCTATATCCGGATCGTTATAGCCGGACCTGTTTGCGCATACATTATATGGCGGCCAACCAAATCTTCCAAATTTGCTCGTTATAAACGGATTCTACTATAATTTGGGAGGAAAGAAATTTTGAAAATTTTTTCCATCGCACAATACTCGGGTTTCACATACTCTCAGTTATCGCTATCTAGAACTCGAATCCACTCGCGTGACCAATTTTTACGAAACGGCATGGAGTGGGATAGAGAAACCCGAAAACTGCCATAAGAGTAATGCTATTGCCACGTACACGGATACACTCTATCATCGCCCAAGTGACCGCTGACGGGGATGTAAAGTATCGCGTTTATCACCAGAAAACTCGAGGAGATCATTGGAGTTATAATATACACGTTTTTCAAAAGTTTTCCGGCAATGTGATTCCCGAAAATTCCCTTGAAAAAAGGGAAAAATAGCTCGTACGATTATACAACGAAAAATTGATTCACGCAGTCACTTACTTACTATCAAATACGAAAAGCGAGAGATCACAAGCAAAACCGCATCGGTTGGGACCGTCTTGTTCGTGTGCGCCTCAAAAAACACGATTTCGTGAAGCGATCACATTTTCTTCTGAAAGCGTAATATGCTTGCCAATCAAACATAATTCGATGCACGTGGACCCAACCCATGTTAATTTCTTCGTTTTTTGATGAAAAATCAAATGTCATTTGCAGAAATATGATTGTTCAAACTGCGTCGTCGCAGAGCGAGAAATGGACGGCTCCCGACCAGAACGGTATAAGTCCATTTTGGTGAAAATTGAGTTTTTGACGGGAAACGATAGGGAATAGATGCAAAAACATGTATGTGTAACTCCGGGAGTGAAAATTCATTTTGAGCCGTCACAAGCACCATGACAACTTTTGTTGGGAAAACAGTTTCGACTTGTTTTGGGGACCAGAACGGTATAAGTCCATGCCCGAGCATCGAAACACGGCTCTCGCACCTTCTATCCTCAATAATTGCACTTCTCTAGGCTTTGTAAGGTAATACTAGACCCCAAAAACTAAGATATTGGTGCCCTGTGTTGTGAAGGTGGCTGCATCGAGTCGACATCGAGGTTCATCGCTGCTTTTTTCACGCTTTGACATTATGGAAGAGGTTCATATACATAAAAAACCGCGGAATAGCATTCTGTGGGAGTTTGTTTGAACATCGTGACTTTGCTGAGGGCTCTAAATTCATTTTCTGCTTACATCGTCTTCCATCGTCAGTAATGAGACAGGATTTACAGGGTCAATCGAAGAATTTCAGTCGATAGAGCGATCGATGTTGAACTTGCTTTGGTTTTCGTTTACAATTATTCCTGCAAGGATGATATCTTCTTAAGGGACCGAACAACTGCATCTGAGATACAGACAACTTCGATAATCTACACGCACTGTTTCTTGTGGTAAGAGCAATGTGAATGGCGAAAAATACTCAGCCTCATCATGTAATAGACATATTTCATTTACAATCATCATCCCCAGAAGTTCTATCCTTCAAAACTTCCCAAACACTATATTAGAGTGTAAACCACGCTGATTGGATGGATACCGCTCGACTGAAACCCTAGAATACGCACACGTGGACTGCAATTTCAAAAATGTCATCGATTGCGGTCGTGGTACTCCAAATGTAACATTTTTGGTGAGATCTGTCGATGTAACCCGATGATGAAGTTCATGGACCTAATCAAATATCTTCACCAACCCCCAGACAGCTCCCAGTCAACAATTTCAGAAAAAAACATGGATTTATACCGTTCTGGCCCCCAGAATTTTTCAACTTTTTTTTACGCGAAAAACGGTATAAGTCCACAGTGTTCCGACGTTTTTTGATGCAAAAGGGTTCAAATCGACATTTTTTAAAATGTTTTACGATCTCAGAGGGTAAAAGCCGACTAGTTTCCTTACAATCCCCGGTCCAGAACGGTATAAGAGCGCTTCAGAAAAAATGATGGACTTATACCGTTCTGGTCCGGGAAAAAGTCGGGAAAATTTGGGGACCAGAACGGTATAAGTCCATTTTTATTGCAAAACAACTGATAAGAAGTGTAAGCAATTGAAAATCACCTTGCTCTATGCAAAAATTGTCGTAAAAACACACTCATTACACGATAGATTAAGCATAATTACTAAAAATGAGAATCCGAATTTCCTATAGCTAAAAAACTTTGAAGCTCATTTGCCAGAAATGCCAAAAATGGGCATATACCGTTCTGGTCGGGAGCCGTCCAAATATCGTCGATTTTTTTTTCTTTACAAAAAGTAGTCACGCTTTATCAACAGGAGATAGTTTCACACCTGTTGGAAGCACACTCTTGAGTTTCAAGGTGGTTGTAGCCTCAAGTTAGAAGGTGTTTTCCCGCAAGAATCATACCGATACCCCCAGACTGTATCCAAATGCCAACCTTGACATTGAGGGAAAAAAGCCAAGTCACACACGAAATTTCGTGATTTTTCAAATTTGATGGCCCGCCATTCCGGTCTATTTCAGTTTTGAGTCTTGAGCTCGTCACAACTTGGTTGTATGTTGAAACTAGGTTGTAAAATTTCAAAATTTCTTTCCTCCCAAATCACCGCGTTTCGTGGATTTACTCATACAGCTAATAGGCAGATTGGCATTGACCATGTAGACCCAAGTTGAACAAATCATATGCATAGATATATTGACAGAGCTCATCAACGTAATATATTTCCGCAATGGACAGAGAGCCTATGAGACTATACCCAGTGAGCTTTCTGGATTCTCACAAAAATAAGACGATTCACAGAGTTTCATCAAGATCCATATTACACGAGGTTGGATGTCTGTTTGTGAATATAGTTTGGGTTGGCCGATTCAATTTTTGTGACTAAAAAATGAATTTCGCTGGCAGAGAGACAATCAGTGTCAGGATTAGTAAAAATCAATATTTTTGCTCCGTAAGTCGAAAATTCATTTTAGATTACTCAAAATTGCATATTTTGCCACATTTTTATTTCAAAATATTAAAGAACTGTGAGGCAAGTGTAGCCAGTGCTCTTATATGAAGAAGTACCTTATAGTGTGAGTAGATTGAGCTCACTTGCTTCATCATATGTGTGATTGAGATTAATAGGGATTCGTAGGAGTTTGGGATTGTTTGATGGATCGAGTATTCGGGATGATTCAAGATGTTGATATGGTAGTATGGGTGAATAAGGAGGCTTTGGCAATGGTGCACAGGATAGAGAGTTTGACATCATGAGCTTCCTTCCTCTGATGTCCGTAAGTTACACCAAAGTTATGCACGAACAGAGTCTACTTAGCATCAGATGCTTGCATTGTTACGGCTTGTGAGGTTCAAGGATTTGAGGGAAACTTCTACATATAAGGGAGATGATGAGAGATGAGACTTTACTTGATAGTTGTAAGGTATTTTGTTCGATTGTAGGTGGCAGAGGAAATACTTTCTATGATTCCAAAATTACCTCTCTGTGAAATTAGAATCGTAAGTTTCAAAGCAATCTTTCTCATAATGAGGGACGAGATATTTTGGTGGTTTGTCTTGTAAAAAAAATTGAGGTTAGACATATGAGATATCGAAGTGAAGTGGTTGAGAAAAAATTGACAGACTCATATCATCAATTTGATTACATTTAAAATGAATGGATAAATGAAACAAGGAAATGATGCTCATTTGCATACATACATACCACGTGACCACGATTTTTTGGACAAGGTTTGCAGGCTATCCCCATGCCCCACAACGAGGAATCGAAGCAAATTATGAGTATTTAGCGCCTATGCTTTTAGATGGCTTCTAGTGACCTAAACTTTGGTTTGGTTTCTCGCTATATGCCCTGCACTTGCGCGAGTATGTTTATTTCGAAACATATTAGTGGTCTTGTGGTATAGCTTCAAAGTGGAACAATAATTTATAGACTGATAAAACGTGTCGTAAGTGATCAAAATATATCTTTACTGTGCATAAATTATTGCAATCTCTTGATGGGTGGTGTTAAAATTAACTTATAAAATTGGTGAGATACTTTTTCTCTTTATCAGAAGAACTTTCTTGAAATCATCACATAAGTGAATTTCTGAAATTCGAGAAATCGTTGATATGATATCAGACAGAATTCAATATTCTTGAGAAATTAATATAGCTGGAAATCATACTAGATTGAAGTGGAGCATGTATTTTTCAGTTTCCTTCATTCCGCGGTCCAAAGACGCAGATGACTCTTATGAAATAGTACAATCACTGAACATTTACTGTCTTTTTTTAACGATCAAAAAGAATCGAGAATCTTATCACATCAAATTTTGCAATAAGTTCGGTATTTCCAAGAATTAAACACGTGGCTACGACGTTTACACATGTAGCGTGGAAGTAGTTTCAAAGATCTCGAAAGCAAGGACAACATGTGTATATATTTGGCTAGGTCTAGCTTATTGCCCAAAAGTGAAGATCAGTAAGCGGTGCCAAGCGTAACGAAGGCTAATCACAGTGATGAACTTGGACGGACTTTAATCACAGAGTTCTCAAGTTGTTGGCGACTCGGTTGGTGAATTCGTTGCGGCAGCATCAACACCTTTCTATATGTTTTTCCACAACATCTTCATCTTGACAAGTTTCTCGGTTACGGAAAGCTCATTTCCGAGTTTGTCGCTGAGTCGTTCGGTTTATTCTGACAAATTTGTTCCAAAGGATTTGAAGTTATCTTTATCGTCCATGCAAAGAGCTCAGAACAAAAAAAATAGTCATCCCTTTTGAATAAGCGTCATCGGTTTTGGCAAATTCGAGATCATTGACTCGAAGACTTGAAAACTCATATGAACAGTATGGTTTTGGTTGAGAGCATTCGCAAGATTGTCTGAGCGATTATAATTACCCTCTAATAGTATATTAAGCAACAAGGGCGCCAACAGATATTTGCGCACGAGTCGCCGCAACGAGTGTGCAAACGCCTCATTTACGCACAGTTTCATCGTTTACGCAGTGTGCAAATGGCTCATTTGCGCACGCAGTGCGCAAATGAGCCATTTGCGCACTGCGTGAACGACGAAACTGTGCGCAAATGGAACGTTTGCACACGAGTTGCGGGGACGAGTGCGCAAATGTCGGCGCCCGAGTTGCTTACGATATTTTTTGTTATTTCTGTGAGCAAAAATGTAACCCGCCTCCTAAAACACATCAGAGAATTAGGGGATGCTGTGAGAGTTGGCCGTCATCTCGAGAGTTGACGGACTTTGTTCCTTTTTCGCGTTGGTGTGTACGAACTTTCCGAGTCCTTGTTCCTCCTCAAACAAATTATGAACCATTTTCATTTGAACTACTCGGGACCCATGACGATTTTCTGAAAAATTTTGACAGTAGCCAGGATTGACCGAAGCACCACCTACAACGAATGATCAATGCATCTCAAGCAATCAGAGGAATGTGGCACGGCGGGGTCACAGGAGGGTGGAGGAGGGGGTCCAGGGGGCGAAGCCCCCGGCGGGGTCCAGGGGCAGAGCCCCGGCGGGGGTGCAGGGGGCGGAGCCCCCGCCGGGGGGTTCGGGGGGCGGAGCCCCCCGACTGAAAAAAAATTCTGAGAAATGTATCAGAAAAAACTCTATCGCCCATATAGTATGTTACCACGTTGCTCAAGACTGTCGCTGGTGCTCGAAAGATCAAAGTTAGATATTCTTCACAATTATGTATGATGATGATATATAGATAGATGATGGTATAGAGTGATCAGAAAACAACTCGAGTCCAGTGCGCAAACGAAATTTGCACAGTGCGCAAATGCCTCATTTGCACACTGTTCTTCATTTACGCAGTGCGCAAACGAGTATTTGCGCACTGATGCCTCATTTGCGCACTGCGTGAAAAAATATTTGCACACAGTTGTGTCGGAATAATGAGCAAATTCGCTATTTGCACACGCACACTTGCGTCTAAATGGCCATTTTTGCGCACAGAATAACAAAAATACATTTTTTAACATTCTCCTAAATAGATTATGGTTTTATACGATCGTCTGTGACATACGAAAAAAGTAAGTGTCTCCAAACTTGATAGTCACAGACATAAGGCATTTCATACGCAGCCGTGGTGTATCGTGTTTGGCTGTTGGGGCCTCATTGCCGAATCGATGGATTTCCCCCGCCAATGTTTTCGAATAAGCGCGCCGATGGCTCAGACTGTTGGGCCAATACAAGAGCGAAACAATCGCCGTATAGAAATTGAGAACTCGGATTATGTGTAAATATTTTCATCAGCTCACCGCCTATCAGTCGAAAACACATTCATGTACGATAATAAAGCACTTACTTTTACATGGGGAATGAGACTCACACGTGCCACGAAATGCTGCTACACCTGCAATACCTAAGCACCCCCTGTCGTCAACGGCCATACCATGAGCGGCCTATCAGCCTACTACCAAATATTAGCAAAGTATTCGAAGTTTTGATCAATATATCCTTGGTTTCTTTCTGTACGAAAATGAAAATTATCCCCGAGAACCAGTTTGGGTTCAAATATAAACATTCCACCATCCACGCAGTGAATAAACTCACATCAGATATATGCTGGGCACTAAATTCCAATCAGCGAGTGGCAGCTTGCTTAATAAATACAGAAAAAGCATTTGATACTGTATGGATACTTGGAGTCATATATAAAATGATGAAGAAAAATTTTCCAACGCACCTCATAAAAATAGTCTGGGACATGATAACTAACAAAACTTTTGTAACGGCAGATGGAACATTCCTATCAAGTACCGAATTGATCATTGAGAACGGCCTACAGCAAGGAACAGTAAACTCTCCAATAATTTTCAACATTTATAACAGCGATCTATTACACTTATTCGGGATGAACGACTCTCCCAATATAAAATGTATAGCTTTTGCCGATGACCTGATCATATATGTTACTGGGAAAAAAATCGAAGAAATTAGAAATAAGTTGCAAGAACTATTCGAAAAAGTCCAATATTATTATTACACGTGGAAGCTAAGAATAAATATAGGAAAATGTGAGACGATTCTCTTCCGACAGATGCTAAGTTTGTTGGGTAAATCACAAAGAAAACATTGCAAAGATTTTCATATAAAGAAAGACGCGGAGAGCGATGAAATCATTCCACATAAATCTTCAGTGAGATACTTGGGTATCATCCTAGATGAGCAGCTCAGTTACCATCAGGACGTAAGAAGTAGATTAGACAAAGGTAAAAAAGCTTTTCTCATGTTGAAGAGACTATTTTACTCTAAGCATTTAAATAGTAGAATCAAAATCTTATGCTATCAAGCATTGATAAGACCTATACTAACATACGGATGTCAAATATGGTACAATATACCAGCCTCTTTGATGGAAAAGTTAAGAGTTTTTGAGAGAAAATGCTTAAGGGCGTGTCTTGGAACATACAGGACAGAGGCTTCAAATTACACCAAATACGTGAAATCCCAAACATTGTACGATTCAGCATACATTCATAGAATAGACTGTCATATACTTAGAATTATAAGAAACCATTTTGCTCAAGTACAAAATATTAGAGATAATAGTCTGATATTCACAATTTTTTACCCAAATCCATTGTATTTTGAAAAAACCTTACAAAGTGGATACATACCACCAGAAGCATTCATATATCTAGATCAGAAAAAGTTGATACAAGATAAAAATAACATCCCAATTCTATACCATGCCCATAGAAGAATGAATGATAGGAGAATAACTTATGATCCAAATCTCGACTGTCTGACAAACAATCCACTATAGAGATTTGCCAGAGTTTTGCCAGAGAGAGATGTTGAAGATGCACACAGATTTGAGAAAAAATTCTGGTGGTTAGCCGATGATTCCACGCTAGACACTTGAGTCTAGCACTTGTATATTCTGTGAATATGTAAATAGTCCCACCTGCTTTTCTCCGCCTATCCCCTTCTTATTCCTTCTTCCCAGCAAAAATCCAAAAAAATCAACCAAAAGTACCTCCCAGTTTTACTAGCCAGTTTCTGGAATGGATAGGAATACGAACGAAATTGTCTTCATCCGCAGGAATCTTCGATTCCCCACTAACAATTGAAACCAAATGTACCAGAATATATGAACTACAAGAAATATCATGTGACTTTTCAGAGCTGAGTGCCATTTAGTCTAAAGAAAGAACCAACATGTACATCCTTAGTTTATTGAGGATCTTTACTGAACTACATGTATCTTTTTGGCTTCAATAAACAGTTAAAAAAAAAAAAGCACCGGTTCTCGTCCGATCACCGAAGTTAAGCATCATTGGGCGCGGTTAGTACTTGGATGGGTGACCGCTTGGGAACCCCGCGTGCTGTTGGTATTCTTTTGATTTTTTATACCACTTTCCTTTTCTTTTGAATCACCATAACCTACTGCGGCTTGATACCTTCAAACAACCGGCTCATTTGAAAAAACTTGCTTAGCACTAATTTCCTACAAGATGCTTTTTTCAGAATTGTCGTATCTTCATTCGCATCAAAACTGCAGGTGTCTGAGGATAAAAGTAAAAAATTTTCAGAGTTTTTATTTTTTCATTAGCGTGTAGGGCCTTCAAAAATACTCGATAAAAACCATCCAAACCCAAAAAAAGTTGGAATTTTCTCTGTTCTTCGAGATGCTGTTTTAAAAATTTCCGTACGACGCATAAAACTCGACTTATCTTACCTCACATTGTCCCAGTGCAGCAGAATAACCCAGACTTGAACTCATTTTTTGTCCACGCCGATTACAGACCCACGAATCAATTCTCAGCTCTGGGGTTATAGCGATTATGAATTATTATTATTATTATTATTATTATTATTATTATTTTATATATATTAATTTGAGTGACCATTTATCGTCCGGAATCACTAGATTTTTCCCCTAGATGCTCTAACCTTACCCGGAAAATTACTAAATTTTCCCCTAGATCAACTAAATCTACCTTAAAGTTACTAGTTTTTTCCCTATATCGATTACCTTTTTTTGGGGAATCACTAGATTTTCTCGCATATTGACTAACCCTACCTTAAAATTACTGGAATTTTGTCTATATCGATTACCCTTTTTTGTGAAATCACTAGATTTTCCCATATATCTACTAACCTTACCTTAAAATTCTTAAATTCCTCCCATATTTTCCTCTAATTCGACTCTTACACCTATATCGATATACCCTTTTTTTGGGGAATCACTAGATTTCCTCGTATATTGATTTAACCTACCTTAAAACTACTGGTTTTTTCTCTATATCGATTACTGTTTTTTCGGTCTACTGTCGAGTGTCTGTGCGTCTGTCAGACTCCTTCCTTTTCATTAGAATTCACCAAATTCCCTCAAGCGTCTGCGTATCGGACTTAGATTTAGTTCGTGAACTACACTAAGACTTCAAACATTCGCAGGAAAGTGGTTTCATCACCTGATCCGGTCGCGAGTCTATCGGTTTATCGGTCCATTGCAAGTTCTTGTAGAATGTACGATGTATGATGTTTCTATTATAATCAGTGTGTGTAATGTGATGTGAAAATATTTAATGTGTTTTGAATACGATCATGAAACTGATGATGATGTAATGATGCATGATGATGAAAATGTGTGATGTGTGTCTCACCCTCCGATGTAGAGATGAATTTCATCTCCACATCGGCGATCATTGGCGTTTTGAATGATGCGGATGATGAATGGCGGTGATGACGATGATGATGATGATGGTGATGATCTGATGAAGATGTAATGATGCATGATGATAACAATGTGTGATGTGTGCCTCACCCTCCGATGTAGAGATAAATCTCATCTCTCTATCGGCGATCATTGGCGTTTTGAATTATGTGAGTGATAAATGGTGATGATGATGATGATGATGATGATGATGATGATGATGATGATGATGGTGATGAAACTGATGAACGTGTGATGATGCATGACGATGAAAATCTTTGATGTGTGCCTCACCCTCCTCAATAGAGATGAATTTCATCTCCACATCGGCGATCACTGGCATGTTGGGTTTATGAATGTAATGAATGGCGGTGATGTAGGTATGGTAAATAAATGTTTGAGAAATATTCGATAAAACGTTGTTTAATGTATAATGTATTAATGATGACTAATTAAATAGTTCATGGTTTGGAGAATGTCTGATGTGAGAATATTCGATGTTTTTTTATGATAATTGAATGGAGTTAATGTAGTTAATAAATGGTGTTGATATAGGTATCGAAGATGGATGATAATGGAGGGATGGAGTGGATGATAATTGAATGATGATGATAATGATTGAATGTTGGTGTTCATTTAATATAGTTGAATAATGGTTTGGTGATTGTATGATGTGAGAACATTTTATGTGTTCCGTTGATGATGATGATTTGATGAAGGTGTAATGATGCATGATATATAATGAAAATGTGTGATATGTGCCTCACCCTCTGATGTAGAGATGAATTTCATCTCTACATCGGCGATCATTGGCCTTTTGAATGGTGTGAGTAATGAATGGTGATGATGATGATGGTGATGAAACTGATGAACGTGTGATGATGCATAATGATGACAATGTTTGCTGTGTGCCTCACCCTCCTCAGTAGAGTTGAATTTCATCTCTACATCGGCGATCATTGGCGTTTTGAATGATGTGAGTGATGAATGGTGATGATGATAATGATGATGGTGATGAAAATGATGAACGTGTGATGATTGATGATGATGAAAATGTTTGATGTGTGTCTCACCCTCCGATGTAGAGATCAATTTCATCTCTACATCGGCGATCATTGGCGTGTTGGGGTGATGAATGTCATGGGTGATGAAACTAGATTGGGTTTTTCTTGATAAGGTTATCAATCGCCACATTTTCATTTTCATTATTGGGACTTGTTTTAGATTTCTGTTTTCAAGTTCAACTGTTGTAAAGTTTCGAAAATATCTAATTGAACTCATTGTTTACATTTTTATCAAAGATATCTCGAGAATTTGATTGCCTCATATTTATACCTCACAGAACGGAGCGAGCGTTAGCGAGCGACGATATCGCTAGTACCAGTGTAAATGAGAAATCCTGAAATCGATTCTAACCCATAAAGACTCGTTACAACGCCCTGCAGAGAAAAAACGATGATTGGCTTTTGAAAAATGTTAATAAAAAAATTAAGGATCATTATAGGATTACTCCTATAGTTAAAGCATGCAGATGAAATCGAGAGTAATATGATAGACTTCGGGTATTACGGAAATTAGTGCTGAGCAAGTTTTTTCAAAATGAGCCGGTTGTTTGAAGGTATCAAGCCGCAGTAAATTATGGTGATTCAGAAGAAAAGGAAAGTGGTATAAAAAATCAAAAGAATACCAACAGCACGCGGGGTTCCCAAGCGGTCACCCATCCAAGTACTAACCGCGCCCAATGATGCTTAACTTCGGTGATCGGACGAGAACCGGTGCGTTCATCATGGTATGGCCGTTGACGACAGGGGGTGCTTAGGTATTGCAGGTGTAGCAGCATTTCGTGGCACGTGTGAGTCTCATTCCCCATGTAAAAGTAAGTGCTTTATTATCGTACATGAACGTGTTTTCGACTGATAGGTGGTGAGCTGATGAAAATATTTACACATAATCCGAGTTCTCAATTTCTATACGGCGATTGTTTCGCTCTTGTATTGCCCCAACAGTCTGAGCCATCGGCGCGCTTATTCGAAAACATTGGTGGGGGATATCCATCGACTCGACAACGAGGCCCCACCACGATATTCCACGGCTAATATGCATCACAGCTTAGTCGGGAGCATATTTATTCATGAAGATAGAACTCTTATTCTCACAAGGGTAACCATATCACGAATGTCATATTTATCAAACTAAGCAAGTTCTTTTTCAATCTTCAAACAATAAATCTTCAAAATATCACGATAGCAGAATTTGTATTTCCCAGTGATGTCAGAATAGACACTTCTTTTCTTTCACTATTCACAACGTACTTACCTAGCATAATCTTAAAAAAACACTTCGATTCAGCCAACTACCAGTTAAAATCCTCTAAGAACCAAGAGATCAGATTAAGATGGCTTATCCATCAAACAGTCAAGTACTTTCTTTGATCGCGAAGGAATCACAATGGCAATCGATGGCTCACTCTACCTCTTTCCAACGTATAATTCAGAAATTACCTCTTTTCGAGAACCCTTTTATCTCATCCGCCAAGAGATAGCAATGCTTAGAGGCTTCAATCCCAAAATTGCAACAACGGAACAATCATTATTCGTCTTGGCTTCATCCTTACCAATGCGACAATTTTTTCTCCTATTCAACTCGAATATACACCACGATCATCCTCTATTTCTTTAAAGATAGACATAAAGCTATATAATAATCGGAAGAATGTAAAATCGTAAAGAAAAGTTGCAATTACAGATTCAACTCGGTGTGAACGTTCTCTGAATTTCTCTTTGATGATAGAAAGGTCTGGCCAACACGAGAATCTTGCTGGATCCATTCCAAATATCTTCATAGCTGGAGTTATGGATTTCATTCGGGTTCAATTCAATCGTAATCAATGGATATTTTTCTTACCTCTACTTTAAATTCTTCGCAGACTACTCTAGTATATACTCGTCCGCTTGAAAATATTGCAGAACGGATGAAAACTTGGATTATATTTCTTCCGTTTATCGAACGAAATATATTTCGATGTAGATTTTACGTGGGGAAAGGAAATCTTGCCAAGTCAGACAAATGTTAAACGATGTTTGTCGATTGGTCGATATTGTTCCGAAGGAGAATTACCTACACGCAATTTATGCAACGTGTACTAAAATATTGACCCGAATTGGAAATGTCAACCACAGTTCGGTGTTTTAATGATTGCACATATAATTGCACGCCGAATTATCCTTCCAGCTCTTGAATAAAACAGTGATTACGTGCGCGCGTATGCGGTAATTACAAAATTCCACATGAGCCAATATTGAAATTATTCGTTATTTTCTTCAGTCTTTTTTGTGGTCCCTAACATTTTCAAACTTGCTGTAGAAAATATCGAGCTGTTATTTAAAAATTCGATAGTAGTTTGGTAAAATAGAACGTGAACTGATGATGACTAATTTTTCATACCAAGCTATCTGTCGAATGGAACTTAGCTGATTTTTTTTTGTAACAATTTCATTGAACTCTTTGGCAGTACAAAAACTTGGCTGTCCGGATCAAATGAGTAATTTTCTAGTGAGGCAAAAGTTTCGAGTCTTGAACCTAATCTAACTCTGAACATCTCTAGCAATCAGCTCATTAGCCACGAAAAATTAAAGGCTTCAGTTCTCGGATTTCAAAAGTTTTACCTACAAAGGGAGACCACGGGGCCCAAATCACCAATCTTGTCCAAATTTTTTTGCAGTTTTGCGTCACCTAGAAGATGGAGAAACCAGAGTAATTCCGTCCAATGGGCCTCCTGTTCGGATCAACGTATCGTATTAGCATTGCTCATATAGGCGCATGTTGAAAAAATATATATGCACACACACACTGACAATGCTAACGTTTCTGCTTGTAGCTTGAACAGGAGGCCCGTTGAACGGGGGGACTCTCAGCTCAGTTCTTCATATTCGAGGTGTCCCCCGACTGTAGCGCGCCTAGCGGATCATGTGTCGAAGCTCTTATACCCCTTATGCATAAGTATACCTATATCGATGGTAATGCTATATATACTAGGGGTGTAAGAGCTTCGCAAATCGACCACTCGTACCACTTTTATACGTGGAAGTGGGCGCTGGAGTCGGCAGGCATCTCGAATTCTAGGTGGCACAAAGCTGTAAAAAAAAAATTTGGACAAACCAGCGTGCCTCCCCCCGCCCCTTGCTAGTCCAATACGACAATAGTCTCTAGGAATCGTTGCTTCTGTCAAAATATAAATTGGAAATCATCATCGTGAAAAATCCTGCCCCAGCTTCTTCATGTTAAATGGATTCCATTTAAAAACGACACATGAAAAATAGTGATGTCTCGGATCGGTTTCTCGTAGTTCTGATTCGATTCTGTAGTCCAAAATATGAAGTTTCCACCCACTGGGAGATCCCAAAAAAATTTCCGAGTCTCGTGCGGAGCTATTTCTGTTTCGCTTTTCGATTCCACCAGAGCATGAAAATCATGATCTTTTTTTACAAAATTGAATATATCTCGAGTTTGGCTCAAGATAATGCAACGCAGTTTGCGCCATTCGAAGAATCTTGAAAAAACCTATCAAAAATGACCTTGAAAATTTTTTTCAGTCTCTTCAAGCCCTGACAGGCAAAATTCGGAGAAATCAGGCTAACCTGATTTTTTTTTTTTTATTTACGCAATTTCAATCTCTCTACGGGATTATTTTGCGGACTTGTTAAGTGTACGTGTTGTGTGTGTAAACTGTGTAGGTGTCAGTGTAGAATCCTCTGCATTTGCCCGGGATTGATTAGCCCGTGAGGCAGGGGAAAACTTCTTTGTGAAGAAGAAAACCCGCCCCAGAGAATCCGGTGCATTTATCGCGCCACTAATTGGGCCTAGATCTCTCGCAACCACGAGGATCTAGTATTAGCCCTTGCAACCGCAAGGGCTAATACCGAATCAGTGACACTTCACGCCTCCCGAACACATTGCAAGTTCGTAAGCTACAGCCAACCGAGGCTAACCTGATTATCTCAAGAAGCAATTTTTTTTAATTCTTCAAAAACATGATTTCTCGTGGAAAATTGCACGATCTTTGCAATGGAACTAGTCCGAAGTTGTTTTTTACGGTTTTATGGGTTTTCTGGTCAATTTTCCGATTTTTCAGACTCCGACCAATAAGGAAACAGAGATTTCTGCGCATGCACGTGGTTTACCGAATTTCAAAGTAGTTCCAATCGAAAGCTGAGGAAATTTTCTTCAAAATGACCCCTTGAAAAAGTCAATTACATGTTTCCAGTCAGTAACTACGGCACCCTGATTGGCAAAGAAGGTAGATAGATAGATAGATTAGATAGATTCAGCTTTTACTCTGCCTATAGGCAAAAATCAGATATTATCACATATATGCGCAGATTATTACAGAATATTCGACTCAAAAATGGTTACCCAAATTGCATATGAAGAAAAAATAACTTGAAGAAGAAATATCATACATATAGATATTTGGTCAGTGGTTTTAACAGTCTCAATTCATCACAGATATGATTCGTCACTAAATTAATATCAGGTAACATGGTCGCATCAATACAAGGTACAGAGCGATATGACCAATCTATCGTGAACCAGGGCCTTGGGACCTTCTCTTGCATCTATATGCTGTCAGTGGTGTTAATAATCTTGATGTCTGGAGAATCGTGTACCTTCAGTTCCAGTCGATCAAATGGAGTTCTGCGCCAGGTCATTTTGAAGGAAATTTCCTCAGCTTTTGATTGGAGCTACTTTGAAGTAAACCACGCGCATGCGCAGAAATCTCTGTTTTCTGATTGGCCGGAGGATGAAAAATTGGAAAATTGACCAAAACCCCATAAAACCGTAAAAAAACAACTTTGGACTAGTTCCATTCCAAAGATCGTGCAATTTTTCACGAGAAATCATGTTTTTGAAGAATTAAAAAAAATTGCTTCTTGAGATAATCAGGTTAGCCTGATTTCTCTGAATTTTGCCTGATCAGAGCCTGAAAAGGCTGAACAAAAATTTTCAAGGTCACTTTTGATAAGTTTTTTCAAGATCTTTTGAATGGCGCAAACCGCGTTGCATTACCTTGAGCCAAACTTGAGATATATCTAATTCTGTAAAAAAAGATCATGATTTTGATGCTCTGGTGGAATCGAAAAGCGAAACAGAAGTAGCTCCGCAGGTGACTCCAACATTTTTTTGGGATCTCCCAGTGGGTGAAAACTTCATACTTCGGACTACAGAATCGAATCAAAACCACGAAAAACCGATCCGAGACATCGCTATTTTTCATGTGTCGTTTTTAAATGGAATCCATCGTTACCGACTTCTGATCATCGTGATACTTTTCTAGATTTCAAGTACAAAACCTATCTGATAAATTTTTTTCTCAGATTTGGAAAGCCTGCTGTGTTCCTGATGTATACATACTCCAATAAAATGTAGCTGGTGCACTTTAAAGAGGAACTATTATTCATGCACCCTTGAAACACTGTTGATTATTGTGGTTTGTAGCATCATCCGTAAAAAAGATGAAAATCAAATAGTGTCTTTTTGAAGGCATAAAATCTTTCATGCAATACTCCTCAAAATATGATAGCCAGCCAATCATAGGTTTGGGGGAGGATTGCTCAAATTTTTTCGATGTAAAAAGTTCAACATTTGAACGACAGTAGGCTTTTATGCTTCTAAACCTTTTTTTATTTGTTGCACTTCACTCTCACTCGAGCTGCTTTCCAAAAAATTTTGCACGAGTTATTTTCCCTCTAATCGTTGGAAATGAGATGTGTATTTTATGATCTAAATATAGATGTTTAGATATTAACTTGTAAAGTTCTGTTGGCCAACTTGACTCTGGCCATGACTTTGGATATAGGCTCGTCTTTAGATAGTGAAAATTGAAAAATGCTAATGGCGAGCTTGAGCTACTTTTTTTAATTTTTTCATACCTCTCGATAGTGTTACACTTTTGGCTCCAAGCATTAATTACAGATTCTGATTATATACCATTACGAGAACTGAAAATATCATAATATAATTTGAATTTTTGAATAATAACAAACTGAAGAAACTAATGCATAAGTCAAAAATTTTTGAGTCTGATTTGAATAGCGTATAAAACTACACTGAACATGATCCATTGCAGCAACTCCTTATCGGCATATTCTCATTCCTATTTTCACCTCATTCCACGACCGAAATTACATCATCACGGAAGCGTGTGACTCGAAAAACGTATCAGCTTTCAAGGATTAATCATCGCGGGTCATTGAGTTGTGCAGCCCCTCGACGTTCCAGAAACGCGTATAAACGAGCCGATCTCAAAGGTTTCCGGAGAGTATACCAATCGATCCACGAGATCGAGTTTTCAGAAGGATTAATAAATGTCATTCTACCGGAAAATTATAATCGAATAGTATACTTGTATATACCTTATAACAGTCAGTAAATGGATAGTCTGAAAAGGCGCCAATGCGATCGATGACCTTGGCAAACCAAACCAAAGGAGCCACTCTTTTCAAATATACACACGACAAATGAGTTGTTCAGAGTAAGAGTGGAATAAGTTCAGATTTTGGATCAAAGAAGACTCACATCTTCATTTGTCGAGGTAAACCCCGGGAAGTTGTCAAAACAGTACATTTCGATACAAGGGTGGAAAAATAGGTTTCGCACCCGTGTTGATTCCGACCTTCGCCTACTACGGCTTAGACCGGAAACACACGCTCGGACGTGAGAAAAAGCTTTCCCACCCTTGTATCGAAATGTACTATTTTCATTCAGAGAAAGTGATAAAAGTGATAGGAATTTCTTCGTTTCCTAATTGAAAGTTGTAGGATGAATTCTGATTTTTGAGAAAAATATTCATGCCGCAAAAATTCACCATAATAACCCGCTTGATCGACCTCCATCTCCTTCTAACGAACCTTTCAATGATGTTTTTTTTTCAGTGGGTAATGACGTCTCCTACATTTTGCGCTATTGGTGATCGAATTTAGGCACGACAGTTACAACGACCGTTTGGGGAAAAATGTCTTCCCCAGAGTGACTTTCGCCATTCCATCAGCCACTTCTAGAGACCATTCCATTTCAACCGAGATTTTGAACGACGACTTAATTGTCATCTCTT
Organism: Eretmocerus hayati; assembly: GCA_029851415.1. Classification (NCBI taxonomy): domain Eukaryota; kingdom Metazoa; phylum Arthropoda; class Insecta; order Hymenoptera; family Aphelinidae; genus Eretmocerus; species Eretmocerus hayati. Next base: position 25,152,999 of record CM056742.1, read on the forward strand.
GGATCGTCCGATTGTTAACAAGAATTCGAATGTAAAATTGACATTTCTCTTGTTTCTTGATTCGTCCAGTCACCCGGGGTTGACTTTGTCCAACCCGGAGTAGTCGGCTTAATTTCGTTGTTCAAACTAGGCTGGCAAGTCTCGGAATGCTGGACAAAGGTAGCCAAAGTCACCCGGGATGACAAAGTGACTTTAGCCACCCTGTTTTTGACGATTCACAAGAATGCAAATGAATGAAATTGAACTTTGAGCACAGCATTTTGAAGAAGAAGTCAAGACGCGTTGAATAACTTGAGATACATAAAAGTTAGGTCGGAAAATCACAATGAGAATTTGATCAGAAGCTTCAAAGTGACCAAGGTCGACCAGGTTTGAATATTCAAGACTTTGCATGTATCTCTAAACAGGAGACCTACATATGACAGACTTATTGATCTAGATTCTTTTATTCTAGATAATGCAAAATTAAGAAAAATTGTTGGGTAAGGTTGGTGAGCCGGAAACTTTAGATTATCCTCAGCCTTTTTAGCCAATTCTAACTCTGAACAACTCATACATGTGCATGCCAATCCAACGAACATGATTTAGAAAATGGCAAGATATTTCAATCATCACAGAAAAATTTACGCGTATGATTTTATTTGATTTCACGCCCAAGCTGTACAGCTCTCGCAAAGCTCACATGTAATCGAGTGAATTTCGATAATTCGGTTGGCAATTTTTTGCACGAATTGTTGTCGTGTGAATACATGTCGCGAGCCAGACGTGCATATAATATTTTGTACATGCATACACGCAGTGGGCGAAATTGATTTTACCTCTGGGAGAGTTTGATTGAGTGAACAGCTCTCAATGAAAAGCCGAGATTGGATTCATTTGGTCTTGGGTGATGTTGTTATATATTGGATACAGTATCCAGGTTTGAAGTGAATTTTAAATTCAAACGGATAGAGTTCTTTTTCAAGCGTTCTATATATTGAAATTCTGGAAGCTATCGACGACGCGCGACGAGGCTCTTCACCTTTTTTCCGGAGTCTGTGCACGCTAAAGTCGTCGATCGAACATACGTTATCAGAGGGACGAATTTATCGAATGGTTAACCAGTTTAGCAATAGAATTGGCGATTCGTTTGAGTAGAATTTTTTTTCAATTTGCTGCTGAAGTTAGGCTTTTTTCTTCATTTTAGCAGGGATACACTGTATAATGGTTATTAGATTTTATCTAACTAGGAAATAAATATCCACTTTGGGTTACAAACCTGATTAGTATAATGATAGGAGGGTCTAAACATTCACCACGATGTGCCATTTGACTTCTTCCCGTCTCGAACGTGTTTCGAAAATTAATAACGACAAAACTTTATATGCTCCAAAATTGAATTTTGTAAGATTATCTAATCGTTTTTTTTCCATCATATTTCAAACGAATTACATCGATCAATGTACAAAAGCAATAGGATGTATTTGATGGAAGTCGAGATGCAGATACATTTCTTACATTTTTGAGCAATTGTGTGTTTGATCCCAAACTTTTTGAAAAGTTAACTGTTTCAGGAAATTTTTAGATGATTTTCTTCAAGCCTACGATTAGAAATAAATCTCTTCAACCGTTATCAAGTGATCATTGGAGATGAGAGTCTGGGAGTATCTGGCTGTGAAGGAAATATGCAAAATTGTCAAATCAAAAAGATGTCACTCATAAAAATATGTAATACGACTATCATTATCTTTGACAATCATTTATTGAAAGTATATCTTGAACACTTTCAAAATAAATATATATAAATGAGATTAGCAGGATGCTTTCTCATTGCAAAATTCGTTTTAATCGAACTAATTTACACTAGTGATTGTGGTTACAGTTTTTCTTCATTTTGATCTTCTGTACTGCAAACCGTTGGCCAAAAAAAAAACGATACACCCTCGCACATAATAGAAAAACAAGAAAAAATGAGGGACAAAGATGATAAGTTCTATTCATGACAAGAGATTTTTATATGATGTTTTTCACTGAAATACATTTTTCATTCTAAAAATTTTTAATAACACGGATTCGACTTGAACCAATTTGTTCAATTCAACGAGATCTTTGGATGGTAGTTGACATTTTCCTGTGCATGATCAAATTTGGGGAACAAAAATGGAAAATTTCTCACAGACACAGACAGTGACTGACTAAGATAAATTTTTAGAAGAAGAGCGACTAGCGTGGGGAATAAAGTATGTTTTACAATCGAAAAATCTCGGGGAGAGGAAAAAATGATTAAAAGTAAATCCTAGTGAGGTAAGGTTTTTAGAATAAAAATTTTATTCCAGTGAAAAAATGAGGGAAAAATCTCTTGGCATGAATACAACCCTTCCTCTTTGAGAAAACAGGAGATTGAAAGAAATAGAAAAACTTCTAAGAGCCAAATCCCGCAGAGGTTTTTATAATTTGAGTAAGATTATCCGAATTAAGCTTAGGAGATGATAGCCGCTTGATTTATGAACTTCACGACCTCATAAACCTTTCATTCACCTTGATAAAATAATCTATACAGCCAACGAGATGTAATCCGACTACTCAATAACTTTTAATTACGTTCCAGTAAAAGTAGCTAGTCGATTTAAAATATTAATCGTCAGAGCAAAACAGCTTAGTATAAATCTCGAGATACCGAGATGATGATGATAATAATTAAATTCAATTCTTGAACTAGAAACCCTTGATTAAACTGAGTAATTGCATTGCATTACTTTGGACTGAAATCCACTTCATTTCTCGAGATGGAGATTCCAATTTTAATTGATCGATGAAATTTTGATGCAATGTAACGTGTGTGTGTGTGTGTGTGTGTGTGTGTGTGTGTGTGTGTGTGTGTGTGTGTGTGTGTGTGTGTGTGTGTGTGTGTGTGTGTGTGTGTGTGTGTGTGTGTGTGTGGGTACAGACTCGCGAGTGGACAGGTCCTCTGGTACTCGAAAATGACTGGGAAGCAATCATAAAGTTGAATGACATGTAGAAGCTGTTTGCGCTGATTGAATTGCTGATTGCAGAAATCAACGGGTGACATGCATGCGAGGTTTAGCTGTGGTGCTTGACCACTTTGGAAATCAATCCAGATTCTGTTTTTCTTTCGGCTTGGTGAAGTTTTAATTATTTAATGTCTTTATTAGAAATTCTATTTCTGTTACTTTGGAATGGCTGAAATGGAGGGAATCCAATTCCAAACTGAAAGAGCAGTTCTAATTTAATGATCGTACAATTTGATCCATTCATTGGTTGTCACTGAAAAGGTTTACGACACTAGAAAAAGAAGACCTCAAATTGAGCTAATTTGAAGGAGTGACATGGCGGGCTGTTAGTACTCTGACCATGGTTCCTCAAAAATTCTAAATTTATGCATTCTTCAACTTTTTTAAATCAATTACTTATTAATTAATCGCATGTCACCTCCTTTCTGATTGGCTGCCTATGTCTGCAAAAAAATTTGAATAATTCGAAAAATTACTCGAGTGGCCAAAAGTTGAATTACCTCAAGAATTATGTCAAAAGCTCGCCCCAAACGATCTCTAAGGGTAAAATTGCTAAAAATTTCGAAATCGATAGGCTCAGTCTCTTTTTTCTTGACTATTTTTGATCCTAATAACGCATTTGATTGGAAAAAAAAAGAATCTTGTGGACAGTGCAAAAAAGCTGGGAGAGTTGAATACCCTTCAAACATTCAAGTTACAAAGTCGAGTTGATGCATATAGCAACAAATGGAATACGAATAGAAGACGTAAGACTAGACTGCTCTCGAATGATCCCTCGATCGACATGCTAATTCTTCCAGCGATCGAACATCGAGGCCAGTCTCCATTCGTTCGCATCTAACCGACTCCCCAAAACCTTTTCCTCATCATCTTCAAAGTCGTCTGCTGTTACCTATAGTATCTAAAAACGAGGTCAGCCCCAAAAAATTTTTCGTGAATCCTTCTCTTTTGGACGAAAGAATGTACATCCTACGGGAAGTAATGTCAGACTTTCGTAAAACGGGAATCGATCGAGTGATGAAAATAATAAAATTGTACGCGAAATCCGTGCTGCAGGGAGTTAGGTTAATGAGGATTCCCTTCGGCTAGCTTAAAATGAACGGGCCTCTTTCCTACTCATGGTACCAAAATGTAAACTTTCTACCCGGACTGGCAGCTTCCACAAGTGAATCTGACCCATCGCGTGCCGGCTTTAACTTCTCTATCGGATTTATCTCGTGAGAAAATTTAGTTCTCTCTAGGCACTCTCCATCGTCATTCTATTCTGAGCTTTTCGTCAAGTTGGAAAATCGGATTTGATGTTGGGGTTCGCGAGCTTACGACTATCATTGTGTGGTGATAATTTTGGCACCCACGGTCAGTGAGGATTATACTAGAAAGTGTTGAATTTGAACGACTTGTGATATCTGATGCTCATGCTGTTTTCGTTTGTTGAAGGCGTGAGCATTGTCACGGGTGGATGGATATTTCTCAAACTCTATTTCTGTGGTATTTAGCTCGGAGGATTATTTGGCCTTTTAGAAAGGATAAGGGTTTGTGTTGCTTGTCTATAATTGAAACTCTATAGGACTAAAGTTGTTTCAAATTGAATGTAATAGGGTATAGTGGTATTTCTCCTGTTTCAAATGAAAATGGTGTCTATGCGTGTATTTGAATTTCCATCAAGACAACTTAATTTAGATGACCATACTTGGATATATGTTCAATCCTTAATCCAGTTGATTTATAGAGAAAAAGTATGATACGTTATCTTCAACATGACTTTTTTTTTAGGATATGGGAATTCACGGTATTCAAAAAAATCAGTTGGATTTGAACAAACAACAACTCAACAGAGACGAACTCATCATAAATATCAGTATCTCAGGCTCAATTAATTCATTTTATAAGAGGTTATGTCTCTAGAGTAAATGAATAAAAAGTCCCGGAAATAAGATAAGAGTGAGAATATTAAAACAATAATGGAAGTTCAAGATACATAACAAGAAACATACATCAGTCCCGCCAACAGATGTTTATTTCACCAATCTAACAGAAAATTAACCTGTTTTATCGGAAGTTTCCTCGAAAAATTTTGCATTGCTTCAGTTTTAAAAATTCATAATTTTTATTACTAAGATCCCGTGATTGAATCTCAAGGCCGTCCCTGCGACAGGACTCACCGGTGGGTTCCGCGACTTTTCCATTTTCCAATTTCTGACGAGTCGTAATGGCTTGAAAAATATTTCCAATAAGAATTTTTTGATACAGATTCACTTTACCAGAGCCACCAAGATTGACTCAAGGGAAGTTCGCTCCTAATACTCACATAGATTTGCCGAAACAAAGGAGCCCAGTTCATGTCCGAGACAAAATTGTGAAAAACAGGCCTCAAAGCAACTCATCAGAGCATTATTCAGCCTATTTACAACCTTGCTCCCCTTTTCAGAATCCTAACGCAATTTCCAGGAAATTTGAAGATATGTTAAAAAAATTCATCAAAACGAAGTGAATACAGATTACAACAAGATAAAAATACGGATCAAAGCAAAATAGAATTGACCCTTGCCGCGGAAATCAAAAGTACAGACTTTTTAAAGATAAAATTCGAAGATAAATACTTTCCCGCGATGCCTTATTGTGCTAATTGTAATCTTCGACTCATCTGTATAACCCACAACCAGCCAATTCTTCAATATTTAAAACTTCCACTTTATTTCGTGCCAGCCTCGAAATGTTATCTTACAAATCGTCCGACGAGAACCTTCTGGATGTCACGTAAATCCATGAAAAGAATGTCAACGTCGAATAGAATGGTAAAAGGATTCCCCTGTAGCGTCCATCGTTGCAACGCAGAGAACGCGTTAGCGATATCCGCATGGCTGACTAAACTCTGACCTTTTCTACTTGCCCGAATAGCTTCATGCCATTCATGCGCCTATAGTGCGGCGTCGCTCCGTTCGCATGGCCCAAAACACAAAAATACCATGAGCCAAGCCTTCCCCCATAATCTTTAAACCTAATCCAAGCCCAATATTACAGTTAACAAAATCTACAGCTTATTACGCATCTTGTGCATAGAAAAAAAAACATCAAATTGGTTATTTTCCGGTTTCTCGTAAGCACTCAACCTTTCAAATCCGGTGGCCTGTCTTCTCTAACTTGGAGCGTATTTGAGTATAGAAGATAACTGTGATTTGTGTTCAACCAAAAGGATACTGTGCTGACAAAGGTTAACCAATAGATGCAGTAAAAGTCAAACGTGCTCGACATGCATCATGGACCGAAGGTATAAAGATACAGGGCAAAAGAGTTGACCAATGATAGTATAGTCAATATAGCTGAGGCTACACGTCCACGATATATTTACGGGCTTGGAATCGAGAAAACATGGTACGTTGTGGTATCTATATAGAGCTGGTTGATACGAGGTTTGACTGTTACACGAATATCGGGAAGGGATATGACTGGTCTGGTGTGAATTCAGTGTGTTGTAGCATAGCATAGCAGTCATGTCATGTCGACAAGCTTTTTTATCGTTGCGTGTATATCGGGTTCATTGATGTTATGATGGACACGTTTGGATTTGGATACTTTTTCGAGAGGTTCATCTCGAAATTCAGTGTGACAGGGTGAATGGACAAGGGTTTTTTTGACCCCGATTTTCAGGCGTGAAAGATAGGCAAAATATACTAGTATTTTTTTATTTATTTATTATTCATCACGTATTGACAGTTGGATTCTGTATAAGTCTCTCGTTTAGTAAATATTCTCAATATTCTTATTTTTATATTTGAATCGAATCTACTGGTGGGCTTAGCATCTTCTAGATGGAGCTGACTATCAAATGGTTGACTATGATTGGTTTGATATTGAAGGATTTCTTACATTTACACCATAGTAGAATGAGCTCTCATTTTCTTGAAATATGAATGGGTCGTGACTTTTTTTCTAATACCTTGGTTATCGGAAGAAAACATATGAGGTACTTATTGTAGTGCGATTCTAAATTACTCTCATGATCATGTAGCAATCATTTCACAGGAATGGCCACTTACTCTGGATGCTACATCATTTTTAGAAGTTTCACGATGAAATGGTTCCACGAATTGCGTGTACTTTCTGGATCTTTGAGTGATGCGATCAAGAAAAAAATTTACTCGGAGCCGAAGTCTTTCCTCTTACAAGTTCAATGAAATAGAACTGTCTGATCGTGTTCGAAAAAAAATTGATTTTGTCACCAATTCAAGGCATATTCTTCATTCTCATGACTAATTATTATTATAGTAATCTTCCTAATGCTTGAAATCGAAGCTTCAAATATTTTGAGTAAAAATTTTCGCCACAGTGAAAAGTAGACCGAATCAATAATAATTTATTATTTCAACCAAAATCTGCTGGATTGTTATGTTATTTCATTTGCAGAGAATTCTGCTTGCTAAAAAGAATTTAAAATTTGCCCTGGAATGGAACTTAAAATTTTCCAACAGTTTTTAGTGCACTTACAAATTAATCTCACTTATCTGATGCATTTGCTCATGTTTTTCAGACTCTTTATCTTATTGCAAGAAAAATCAGCAATTTGTCGTGATCCGCATACATTCGGAACAGATTTTCAGACTAGGTGATAAGCATGGACACTAATGATGGGAAAATCAAGTGAGATTCAGGCATCGATTACACAGCTGGGCTTATGAAGGGTATGTGTGTCATGTCTAAACAGACAAGCATACCAAGCTGGTTGCTGTGCTTGTTTTTCATAAATATCGGCTTTCAAAAATTGTAACTTGGGCTAGTTATGTGGATTAACGAGCATTCTTGGTCTCATAACAAATGACTCCCATAGATTATTAAGGCGATGCAGTCACCATGCTAGCTGAAAATCATTCGTATCTTTCTCCATTCTGTTGCGATTTGGGCTAAACGACTAGCTCACAAATATTTGTTATCATCTAACTTAGATTTGTCCGCTCTTCGTTAAGCCCAAATTGCAAGAGAATCGGAGAAAGTTGGAAATGAAAATGTGCGTATATTATAGGTTAGGAGGTTCCCGCGGCCGAGTTATTCCCACTTTTCTCCGATTCCCTTATGATTTGGGCTAACCAACGGATTGGAGAATACAAGTTGGACAATAACAAGTATCCGACAACTCTACTCACACTTCAAATCATCAAACTTCTCATTTAAGGTATATTTTCAAGGTCCATGGTCGCGGTGCAATCCGTCCTCTCCGGACTTTAATTATTTTCAAACTGCTACACTAAATTCATCATTAGTCAGTATTCACAATTAAGGTAGTTTGCTTAATTTTTCAAAATATTAACATGAAAATGCATCTTCATTCACCAACCAAAAAAATCGTCCCCGCATCGTGATTACTATTCCTGCGGCAGCCCATTCCCGATTAAAAAAGCCATCTAACTCATCTGTAATAAGCACGCAGGCAATCGGAAAATCGACCTCGGCTTATCGCCCAAATCAGTCTTTCCATTTCCTCCTCAAAAAATAATCTTTGGAAAAAAAATCCACGAAAGGCCAGGCCTCCGTCGTTTTTAGGCATCTCCTTGTAATCTGAAAATTGTGGTGGCAAGGATTTCCAGCTTCATATCATGATGGGTTTGACAGAGCGTAAACTTCGATCGATCGATTTGCGAATTATTGTGAACTGGATACATATATCTATAGAAGGCATAGAAGGGATTTTGCACATCACTTGATCTAACTATGTGGATGGGATTCTGATGTAATCGCATCGATTTTTGATAAAATCCTGGTGGTTGAATTGTTCGAATTGTGGAAGAGATATATCGGATGGAAGAAGCGAGGTGAGGATTATCGGCGGCTTATAATCGTCAAGATATATATTCTATGAATCAAAATGTAGCTCTGAAAAGTTATGACTTTTTGTTCGCTTACAGTGTCACTAGCGTTAAGTTGATTTGATTTTTCATCGATTCCAAGATGATGAGACTACTTTTTCCGAGACATAATACTACGTGCTGTATATATCTTTAACATTGAGGTTTTATGTGATAGTTGCTCGATGTTGAGAATCAGTATCCGCATACCAAACATTCTCAAGATATACGAAATCTGATCTTTATCGATAAGATGGATTCCAGGACAGCCAACCACATGGTCCAAAAGTACGTGTATGGAAATCTCGTACTGATCTCATGAACTTTTGGCTCGTGAATTGGAGAAAACTCGTATTAGGATTCCTTATAGGTGACACATGATTAACTGCTCATTCAGGTGTAAGTTGCTCGTGATTCGTGCGGCAGCACAGTTGCTCGACTTAGGATTCGCGCGACTTATGGACTTGTCAGTTGAATTCTGGTCAGATTTCTTTTTTGTAAAAGATTCAAATCGAATTCGAAGAATTAATGTTTCTAAGAGTGTCATATCATTGAGGATTTCTATCGCTTTGAATCCAAATGAGAATACAGAAAATATTATTTATGAGCAAATTTTCGATAGTTGATGGTTTTCATTATCCAAGTCATCGCCAATGACAAACAGGTACTTTCTTGTGAAACTGTTATGGATCTTATCTGCCTCCTGACAGTTTAACTTACCAGGAGAGGTCATCACATCCGGATCACGGATTCGGCTGAAAGTTTGGGAATAGTCTTCTTTCAGCACAAAAAGACGATATCCAAAATTATAGACCCTAACGCTCAAGCGTTTCCGAGCTACACCTTTAGACATTAGCATTGTCCATATGAGCCCATGTTAAGAATCATGCACATAGGTATACCTGCAATGCTAATGTTCTTGGCTGTAGCTTGGAGACGCTTGAGCGTTAGGGTCTATAATTTTGGATATCGTCTTTTTGTGCTGAAAGAAGACTATTCCCAAACTTTCAGCCGAATCCGTGATCCGGATGTGATGACCTCTCCTGGTTAGTTTTGCTCGCGTTGAAAGGTGAAATTCATGGTTTAAATGAATTGAGGTTACAGATATTGCTACCATAATATTGTAATCAAGTTGGATCACAAATGAATTTAGGAAAACAAAGTCTGAGCGATCTGGAACTCATACAGGAAAAGGATTCTCTTTAGTCTCCGAGGAGATACATCTGGATTTTATGCTACGATCCTGTATGATACAACTTTTTGGGATATTTTGCCTCAAAATTTGGCCCCTGATCGAATTCTACAGTCTCAGAGAAAACGTCAATTTCTCACTGAGCAATTGAATGAGTTTAGAGTCGCGAGAGATATTTCGATTGATCCACCATACAGTACCGTCCAAAAGTTCTCGATGGGTCATCCCTCGAGAGTTCTGACTTGCAACAGCGATAAGTCGAATTTTATGCGTTGTACAAGAATTTTCAAAAAAGCATCTTAAGGAGCAGAAAAAATACTAACTTTAACTCGGTTAGGATGATTTTTATCGAATATTTTGAAGGTCCTACACGCTGATGAAAAAATATAAAATCTAAAATTCTTTTACTTTCATTGAGACACCTGCAGTTTCAATGCGAATAAAGTTACGGCAATTCTGAAAAAAGCATCTTGTAGAGCGAAAAAAATGCTATGTGAAACTATTTTTTGATTACTTTTTACGTGCAAAGTATGAAGACGTGCGAGCTGTCCAAATCCCCAAAATCATGGTTTTTCACCGTTTTCTGTGCCGTTTTCGGCGATGAACAATCATTTTGGGTATCTAAACAGCTCGTACGTTCTCACACGCGGTACGTAAAAAATGATAAAAAAAAAAGCTACACATAGCATTTTTTCCGCTCTACAAGATACTTTTTTCAGAATTGCCGTATCTTTATTCGCATTAGAACTGCAGGTGTCTCAATGAAAGTAAAAATTATTTTAGATTTTCTATTTTTTCATCAGCGTGTAGGACCTTCAAAATATTCGATGAAAATCATCCAAACCCAGTAGGAGTTAGTATATTTCTGCTCTTAAAGATGCTTTTTTGAAAATTCTCGTACAACGCATAGGATTCGACTTATCGCTGTTGCAAGTCAGGGTACTAGAGGAATGACCCATCGAGAACTTTTGGACGGTACTATATTTGGGTAGAAAATCATCAAAATTTTTAGTCTCAAACAGAAGATTTTGAAGACTTGTAATTGAAAGGTTGGGATTAGTTCCGGAAAACCAAAAAAATTTACTGCACATTCAATTCAAGAGCACGTAAAAAGCTATGCAATACAATTGTCCAACGAACGATCCATTTCCCATCGTCTGTGCGGAGACGTGACATTGTTGCACAGTTCTCCAATTTTGTTTTCCAAAGCAAATGTAGATAAGGTAAGTGTACCCAACTCGCCTCTGTACCCAACTTGCCCCCATATGCCGATCTCGGGGATGGGCACTCCTTGGCCTCCCGGCAATTTTTTTTTTCACATTTGTTATGTTGAAATATGAGAAAGTAAGTAATTTGCGTCGACCTCGAATCATTCCTGCGTTCTCCAGGAAATCTAAAGTGATTTTTCTATTTTTCGTGATTGCTTAGCTAAGAAAGCACCGAGGGAATCGCGTTCAGTAAAATCAGCCAAATTTTTGGAGTCCAACCAATCTTAACGTACGTTAGCGCATTCGATTCCCTGTTTGAAAATCTTCAAAACCCGTTCTTCAAAGTTGCAAAATTCGGATCTGGAATTACTTTATGTGCAAAACACGGAAACGATTTGTAAACAAAGATGCCAACACCGGAGTGTACCTAACATGCCCCCATATGTTTATCTCAAAAGGGCGTGCAGAACGACTTTTTTTACCACTCAGAACGTGTTTATCACGTCAAAATAGGTCAGAAATAGTATTTCGAACCACCGAAAAGCTCCAAATGTGCGTGCACGGCAATGAAAACACTTTATCGCCGATTTCCATCATTTATTTCGGAAGGATTGAGACAGTTCGGCTCCAATTGATCCGAATTGGACGTAGTTTAGTGCATTTTGAAGGTCTTTAAACAAGCTTCAAAATGAGCTAAAGCACGTTGGAAATCGTTGAAGTAAACCAAAGTTATTGAGAAAAAGACTTAATGGGGGCAAGTTGAGTACACACTTTTGTAAACTCTCAAAAATCACTTTTTGGGAGAATTCAAACAGTTTGGCTCCAGTTGGTTCAAATTGAATGTACCTCAACTTATTTTGAAGGTCTTAAGACAAGCTTTCAAATGAGCTAAGGCACGTTGGAAAATATGGAGATGGGCCAAAGTAATTAAGAAAATGGCTTAATGGGGGCAAGTTGGGTACACTGACCTTAGTACATTTCGATACAAGAGCGGAAAAACTTTTTTGACACACTTTGCGAGAAAGTATCTTCTTCGTACTGATTTTCCACCTTCTCTCACAGTTTGTCAAAAAACACAGTTCGATACACGGGTGGTAGAACTTATTTTTCGCATTCTCGTGTTAATCCCAACCTTCGCCCACGGCTCGGGCCGGAAACCCATCACTCGGATGCGAAAAAAAGTTTTTACACTCTTGTATCAAAATGTACGATTTTGCAATTTTCCGATGTTTGGGTGCTTACAAAATTGTAAAAAGTAGTATTCGCAACTCGTTCATGAGGTTCTCCGCTTCCGAGCAATTTTTTCGACCTTCGCCTGCGGCTCAGGCTGAAAACCATTCGCTCAGAAACGAGCTACAACCTCATAAACTCGGTGCGAAATCTACTATTTTCGCGTCCAGTGATGGGTTTCCGGCCTGAGCCATATAGGCGAATTTCGGAATCAACGCGAGGTTGCGAAAAATAGGTTTTACACCCGTATATCGAACTGTGTTTTTCGGCAAACTGTTTGAGGAAGTGGAAAATCAGTGCGGAAAAGACACTTTTCGCACAGCGTTTCGGAAAATTGTGTTTCACACTTAATTGGGTTGGTTTTCGCATTCTCGTAGTCACTTCGAGCCTTGCGTTCGACTCATCTGCCCGAAAAAAATTACTCGATGTGCCAAAATCAACATTTTTACCCTCGTATCGAAGTATGCTATTTAGTCTGGGCGCCCACCGATGCTCCCGTATACACTTCATTTCCCCCGGAAGATCTTTACATTTTCCTACGTATTCTGATGCGCTGAGTCGATTTTTCGAGGTCGCTCTTCCGAATTTTAATTACTTTTTTTGTTGTTAACAATTTTGTATGCAAAATTGAGGTTTTTGGCAAATATTTCGAGTTATATGCTTTTCCCGGGAAAGCTTCATCGGATCACAGTTGTAGATCGTGAAATTTCCCACAAGAAAGGTCCTCACAAGTTTCCTGGGAAATGAAAACTCCAGTCGGAAAGAGCGCGGTTAACATGCGTTTAAATGGAGTCGTCGACCGTGCGCTTTTTGATGCACTGCCATTTTCACATCATTTTTTTGCGAGGCGACCTGGCTCATGTTGTAGAGGAACAAGTCTACTTTGATATGGCGTGAATTAGATTTAGAAGGAATCAAATAATTTTGGACTTTTGATGAGACAGAAAAAAAATCGAGCGGAGGGGATACATGTGTGCGTGTGCGATAGGCTCATACACTACGTGCGTGTGCTTGTCGCACACGCACACATGTATCCCCTCCGCTCGATTTTTTTTCTGTCTCGTCAAAAGTCCAAAATTATTTGATTCCTCCTAAATCTAATTCGTACCATATCAAAGTAGACCTGTTCCTCTACAACATGAGCCAGGTCGCTTCGCAAAAAAACGAAAATTGTGAAAATGGCAGTGCACCAAACAGCGCTCTGTCGACAGCTCCATTTAAACGCATGTTAACCGCGCCGAGCGCTTTTCGCGCTCTTTCCGACTGGGGTTTTCATTTCCCAGGAAACTTGTGAGGACCTCTCTTGTGGGAAATTTTACGATCTACAACTTTGATCCGATGAAGCTTTTCCGGGAAATGCATATAACTCGAGATATTGGCAAAAAACCTCAATTTTGCACACAAAATTGTTAATAACAAAAAAAGTAATTAAAATTCGGAAAGGCGACCTCCAAAAATCGACTCAGCGCATCGAAATACGTAGGAAAACGTGAAGATTTTCCGGGGGAAACGAAGTGCATGCGGGGGCATCGGTGGGCGCCCAGACTAATTTCATAAACCAAAATTACAAGCTTCGAAATTTCAACGTAATGAACGGAATAAAATGAATTTGATATATTCCGGATGAATAATTTTTTGCACAAGCGACCCACAGACATTCACTCATGGCTATCATCATTTTCTATACAATGCATAAATATAGTTGTTGCCATCAGATACAGCAGAGTAACTAGCCCCTATCTGCTTTCAAGTACGCCCAAAAAGAGACAAATACTGCTTGCAAATGGTACTCTCATCATCCGCTCCTGCTTTTGAGCTGCGATTACGTCTTTTTCCTCAACAAAATGCACCTTACTCCAAGTTAACAGTGTAGAGCAAGAACATACGTAATCACCAGCATTGCCTTTGCCCCGTAAAATAGCCCAATCTGAGTAAAGACCCGATCCAGGGTAGAATAGTAGCCACAAAGTACCATAAAGCTTTTACCCAATGACCTTCTGCGGTGCTCAACGTAGACCCTGTTTCTTAAAGATATCTCTTACGAACTCAGTGAACGTTATTATCCAGCTCAATTTATCTATTTATTGGTTTGTTTATACTTATCTCTTTATTGATATACCTATATTTCGAGTGTCATGAAGTCAACTTGCATAGAGTACGAATTCAAGAAAGTGAATAAAATTCTATTAGGAAGATTTGCATCTTACAATTCTTCAGTTGAAGGGATATCTTACAGTTGAAATTTGGCAACGAAAACAAGTTAAAATGTATCAAAAAGATTCAAAAATATTTTTCGGGTTGCATACAATTTTTTGAATCAGATGAGATCGTTGGCAGAAAAGTAGGATTGAGAAGGTGCGTGGAAATTGATTGTGATCAAAAGAACAGATGGAACAATCGGAAAAAAATCAAACCTCGCAACGTCGTTTTCACTTTAGCTAAGGAAAGTGGTCAAGGATTTAATTTTGTGGACACTTTTGTAATTACTTGTGACAGTCTTAGGATACTCTAGTCACAAGATAATGATTCTTATTCTTTAGAATGTTTGCTGATGTTGAATGATTCATACTTTGATACAATGATTTGAAAAACATGGTTAGGAAGAAATTGTATTCAAAGTCAAGTTATTCATATAAACAGATGATTTATCGAGAAATCAGCATGGAAATTTTGAAGAAAACTCGAAACTTGTTTTGAATAATGGTACTGCATTTGCAAACACCGTAATTATCCGTAAAATTCGGGAAGCTTATGAATAGCCTGCTTGTGATTTTGATATATGCATAATGTGGATATTAAAGCTAGACTCTCGGTGGATCATGTTGTGTTTGCAAGTTGTGAGATCTCGAAAATATCTTTACCGCAGAGTAATTTTCTAGCAGAAAGAAAAATGATGAAAGAGTAAGCAAGAAGTTATTCTACATCCTTGCTCACGATGTTCGTTATACTTTTAGATTTTTACATGTTTCAACTTCTTTCCGAGGTCCGCTCGTTGTTTGTCAATCTTGAGATGACCAAAATCCTTGAGATCAAAAGTCCTAAAACTTCCCTCTGAACATCCAACGGTTTTCTAAAGCTTTTAGCGAATAGGACTCTGGTCACTTTTTATTTCTGCCAGACAGTTCTTTGCATAATACACGCTCACGCTTACCTCAAGTTTTGGGAAAAACTACGAACCAAGACACGCTTCTTTTTCTTCAAAATTCTCCATTTTTGTTGATTATATTGCTATATATTCCACCTACACAGGATGACTTTTTGTAGATTGAAAGCAATGAATATATTTTATTCGAGGTTCGATTCTGAATGATTCCAACTTTCATTCATTTTTACTGTAGCTCTGAACGGCCAAGAAGATCATCTTCGCTCGTTAAGTTTTTAGGTATTCCTTTCGCACTTATAATACACGTGCATTTGTGCATTCGTGCATTCATGCATCAAGCTTTCTGCTCCAGAAGGTTAGGTCGTTTGCTTGTTTACTTTTCGAAAAATAAGTTTTCCCAATTGGAGAACAAGTCCCCAAGATCATGATTCACGGAAGGGTTGGATAACCGTTCCGACAACCAAAAATGATCAAAATTAGAGGCCAGTGTAGAGTATTTTCGAGCCTTTTCCAGGGACCTTATTCTAATAATTTTTTCCCTCGGGCGCGGGAGGAAAAGGGCAATGATCACCACTTCCGCTCACTAACCTATCACTTTGTTTGTAATCTAAAAATGACTCAATTTCATGTTGGGGTGATTCCTGCACCAGCCTTTGAATCGTATGATCATAAAAAGTTTGTGGGGGTTTGTAAGGACAAGCCACCATGTGTGGTTGAATGGTATTCACGTAGCAATGAGAGTAACAGTTCACTTGATGTAAATGAGGCGGAAATGGAGATCGCTAGATTTTCCTCCACCCCTCCGCAGGAAAAACGTTTTAGAATAAAGGCCCCAGACCCACAATCTGACAATATCCCGAATTTTGAATTTCCGAATCACTATCATTTCGAATTCCGAAACCCCGAATTTGGATAATTCTGACCCCGTGGGAAAGTACAGTGGTCGTCGTGGCTGTAAGTTAGCTGTAAAAGCCAATAAAGTTCGTGTTAAATTGACCGCCAGTTTACAGACTGTGACCTGGAAGTTACCGCTACATTACCGGGATAACCACCGATAACTTTCCCACATTCTACATCTTGTGACTTCCGTTAACTCGTCAATGACTATTTCATTCGTCCCAAAATTGTACGGTTCGAGATGAGTTTTTCCAAAAATTTTACTTTCCATAGCTCTAAATCAGATTCTATAGTTCAGGGCAACTGTCTATTATGGGCGGCTTGGACTGGAAACGAAGGTGCTTGAATTAGACAGATTCTACTGTGAATTGATCCCATTCAGTGCGCGCTTTCACTAATCCACGCTGAAATTTCACTAGAAATGAATAAAATTTCACTAAAAATCAGCGAAATTCTCGGATTGAAATCAATTTTCTACTGATTCTTGCGGAGTGAGTACACTAAATCAAAATGTCTATTCTGCTAAAATGCCGCGGTTGATAATTAAACCAGGCAGACCTGTAAAACATGCCCATCGATCAACAAAATCTCGAGTTTGTGAACCGTAAACTTTACCTCCCAGAATAAACCACACAGGAATCAGTAATCACGGATCCGCGCACTTAAGCCAATATCCTAACAAAGACGAGTGGAAAACAATTACTGTGCTCGTACGAGAGTCAATAAAGACGATCGCGAATTGCGGAGGGTAAAGTGGCACACTCGTGATCGTCAAACTGTGGCGCTCAACTAGTAATAGTCTCAAAGTGATTACTCAAGTTGCTCAATCTGAGATGTGTGCAAACTGTATGACAAACTAAGATTTATCTCCCCACCATCCATCCTCATCGTCTTAATACTCATTAGTATTTTCAGAAATCTCTTTGCGAGCGTAAATCTAAATTTTTATTCGCAAAAATTCCCTAGAAAAAATTGAAGCATGTTTTACTATATGCCTCGGCTCGAGGCTTACAATTTTTATCCTTGAATAGTTCTCGATTCATGTTTAACCAAAAAATATTCTCAATAACAATCAGGCATGGGGATTCACTCTGCCAAGTACATAAATAATGAACCAGGAGAAAGTTCACCCCGTCTCTGGCAAAATTCGGGAACGCGCAATTCATAACGAAAACAAAATATAAAAAAATCGTCCTCGCAGTGAATGTTTTAGTAACATTCTTCCCTGGCATCACATGATGAATGAAAAAAAAATTTTCTTCGTTTGTCGTATCAGGCTGGCGGCGATACTCGTACCTCTGGGTCAATGTGGCAATCGAAGTGGCGTAGCTCTGGAGCCGATACTCGTACCCGTTGCTCTTGATAGAAGTAGTAGTGGTGCTGTCGGCAAAAGCAGAAATGCCCGAGGTGCTCTCAACGACGTGGTCTCCCGCAACATCACTATGGTACTCGAAAATCTGCTCATGAACTACGAGAATAGCCAGTTACCCACTCATGGAAAAGGTAAGCCATCACTAACGCGATCTTCAATCGTACAGCGATAGATTTTTATTTTGTTGTTGATACTATTTATAGATTTCACGGGACGTGGTATTCTTATTGGTTGCGTCAGTAATCGAGGTGCGTGATGGTGGTTTATGGTACATGAGCGTAAAAGTTGAATTTTGCTTCTTGAATGACTTTTTTATTCCGAGCCGAAGGTGAGGGCTGTAACAACCATATAAGGGAGACGATATCCAGACTTTGTAGCCGGGTGCCTGAACAACGTGTGCGATAATACTCACAAACTGTGAGCAAAAGTGTGAAGCTCGCGCGATGAGGAGATTATTACGCATAGTGTGTCAAAAAAGCGAGTATTATCAACACGATCCTAAATGTGACTTTAGTAAGTTTTCCGTAAAAGTGACGATATAAACTTCTAAGAGTCGTGCACGTGGCCTTGAAATCCAGATAAAATTGCCGGATCTAATTTGAAGTTATTCCTGATCACGGACCACCTGATAATGGAAAAATTCAAGAAAATTCTAACAGTTGACATGTAGACAATCAAAAATCAGTGCATTTCCATGTGATCATGAAAGGAGACCATCTCGAGGCCTTTGTTGGGGAGGGATGGATGGGAAAAGTTTTTCTTCGTCGAAACGAAATTTCCATTTGCTTCAATGCTCAATGTTGACTCGGTGAATAATCGAGTGGAATTATGTGAATGAGATCTTGTAATCAATCTAAAATATCTGATGAGACGTGCGAATTCCAAACTTGAAGGAAGTGAATAATTTTCATCCGAATATTATCCGGACGAATTTTTATTGTATTTCGATTCCATAGCTTGAATAGATTGATTTGGATATTATCTACATTATGTCTTTGTTACGGATTGTACGACTCCATTTGCATTCATTTCGATGATCATAGCCAATACTCGTCTATCTCAACAACTACAACAATTAATGATTATTACAATGATAACACAAATCCTCAAATCAATTAATGCAACGTTGTGTCGGGGAATTGATGTGTAACTAATAGTTTATGAGTGGAAAATCAACGTTGATCCGTTCGAACGCAACGCATCAAAATACTTGCGATTATGAGTCAGATATGGGCAAACGTAAAGAGCAATCAGGAACTGATCGAAATTAATTTGTGCCATCAGCCCTTCAAAAAGTAGCCCATTAAGCTTCTTCACTCGTTAACCGTTACTGGTATCCCTTCATTGCATTCAAATTTTTTTTGCGGAATTTTCGTAGTCAGTTCTGTAAGCCAAAGCAACAAATTTTTCAAATTATCGATACATACATCTAAAACGAGCCTGCCATAATTCTTGCCACCTAAAAGGTAAAGAGAACAGGTCCAAAAATGGTCATCTACGAGCCGGCCAAATGAAAAAGTTTGCTCGCATCTTCTTTTCTACTAGAGCGTAGGCCAAATGAAAAAGTTCACGCGCACTTTCATTTTTTCGCGGGTAAAAAAAAGACAAAAAAACAAGGCAAGAGACGAAAATGTACATACAAACAGTTCGTCTCGTCTGTGCAGGAAGTATGAGCTTTGCAAAAGGGCAGAGCTTTTCCTTATTGTTTCCTCGCTTTGCCGCAACGAAAACATACACGCCGGTGAGGTCGTATATATATGTTCCCACCAATCGAGCAACGAGTTTCTGGCTGGTATGTAATGTGTACCGAGTGTGTATATTGACGCGCAAAGCTTCCACGAAATCTCTCGTGTGTCTCTTGGAATCCTGAAGCGTTTCAATTTATTTCGATTCCACTTCCATTTTCACCCGCTAGATCGCTTTCACTCTCTTATTCCCATTTTATTTCCTCATCATCTTTATTGAATTTCTCGATGTCGTCGCATTTTGTCGTATCCTGTTTCCGTTTACTTTCGGGTACTTTTCTTTTGAAAGATTCACACAAGATTTCATTGAAATCTTCTCATTCACTTCGGATTATCGTACCTCATCGCTGGGGGAATTCAATTTGATGATAATTAGTTGCCCATTATCATTTCTGGTTTGCCACAAAAATTGTCGAAATAGCTAAAGTCATTTATGAAGCTTTCTTCAAGATGTACAATAAGGATAGAATTGCTACGAGAAATCTGAATTGAAAGATTGCCAAAAACATGATGACTTGTAATTTTTGCACCATCACTTGAATCATCATGGATGAAATTGGTAACCAGTTTTTCGAAACAGTATGTGAAATAAGTAGAAAAATCTGACATTGGTCAGACAAGGCCAAGAGTCCATGCACTTCTGAATTCGAGATTGTCACATTTGAAAATCTATTGGTGCGATACCATATCATGCTTCATTCAGCACACGAGTATTTGATCATTATCATCACATTCATCAAAAACTCGTATTCTGAATCGGATGCTTGATTTCATTGGTCGTTATATTATTATTTCACGAATAAAAAATGGAAAAGTTAGTACTTGGGAGGCAAAATTTTGTTCATGCGGCTCCATTTTAGCCTATGTCTAATCCCATATTGAGGCCACTGTGGTCTTATGGATAAGGACCTCGCTCTCAGTGCCGAAGGCTTGGGTTTGTGTCCTAGCTGCTGCCAATATGACTTTTCATAAATGCTTATTCGGTGCTTCGGCGAGGTCCAAGACCCACGTAAAACTGCAGGTCCCGCATAATAACCTTGGAAAAAGTTTGAAAATGCGCAAATACGAGTAGAAATCCTTATATCATACTCCATTTGTAACCAGTTTTTGACAATTCACCTGAATAAATCTATCTAAATCATCTTCATCAGATAAAACTCTTCTTACAAGTGATTCATGTTCTGTTACCGTTCGAATCAAGCTCAAACGCCAATTCATGTGTAGAATCTGAATCACAGTACCTCCATGATAATGAACCTATTGAAATGAGAATATAAAGCACGATCAAATTTCAAATTAATGATTTTCAACTGTAAAAATCCGCAGATAGCCATACTATTGGCCATGTCTGACCAATGGCGGATTTTTCTACTTATTTTTTTAATCCCATTTAACTTTCCAATAAACAGTCAGCCAAACATTACTCATACATGACAAATTGGATTCACATTCTCACATATCATATCATTAACTCAAGATTATCACTAGAATAATATTTTCTGAGAACATTTTTTTTCAATTACGAGCTATATTGGTAGATCCTGGAGAGCTAATTGCTCAGAATTGACTCACAAAAAAAAATTTGCTCTCAACAATAGGCCTCCAGTGAAAGATTACCACAAAAGGAAGGAAAATACGGTTGCGAAACGAATTTAAACACCCAAAGCCATCAGTGGCATTCAAGAGCAGTAGTAGCAGGATGTCTCACAGCGCTAACCTGGCCTCTGATTCAGAGCATATTTGCTCGACCACTTGGCTCTTCCTTTCCGCATCTTCTCTATTTCTTGTATAACTATATACCTGGATACGTCTATAGGTATATAATCAAAGAGTGAACCAGACGAGTCGTCGTCGATCTCGTATATACCTTTCTCACTATATATGTATATCTACGAACAGAAATTCTCATCCACCCGGTTGAGCTTGGCCCTTTTGTCTCTCTAGCTTGCGATCTTCTCAGAGATCTTCGTTTCCCTATCTTTTTTTTTGTTTCTCAATGCCTACGGCTTCGATGCTCATAGTTGGAATTGGAAGTTAGCCAGGTACGTGAAAAATCCTGTTAGTCGAGCCTAAATTCATAGAGCAGTATACTTTTTTGCGTCAGGGTGCATCGAGAGTACGAATCAGTAATCCTATGGAATTTTGAAAATCATTAGGCTTTGACGACGATGAGTCTTTTGGAATTCCATAAATTTCTGCGTTGATTCGGATAACTAAGGGGACGTTCGAAAATCACGTTGAAACACTTTTCCCAGTGGGTTTTTGTCATTCCTACGCTCGTGAAATATTATGAGAATTTGCTTTTTTTCATAGCACTATACCTTCCTCTGGGTCTACCTTGAAATTGGTGTCAGCTGATTTAAAATACTTTGAATACTTTGAATAACGGTGGAAAAAATTCAGATCAAAAAATTGACAAAATCTTCTCTTGCTGTCATTCTTAGTAGATCAAATTAAAATTTGCTTCTTCTAGGGATCATTTTTTATCAAATTTTTTTCTGATTTGACAGTTATTCATTTATTGAATTTATTTAATAGAACGTTTTATGAATTGAATCCTATCACTCATTTTAGCGACTTCTCGTTTGGGAGCGTTTTCCACTCGCTGCAAATTAGAAAACACTTCCAATTTTATTTACCGAATAAAATTGATGAGAAAATAATTGACTACGCCCCACTCTTACTACAAAGCCTAAAATAATTCATAAGCCGATCCTAATAAAAGTAGCATGCCCACATAGATCCAAATAGTCTATTGACCATATTTCTGTCCAACCGATTCCTGACTAACCGTCGAAAAAAAATCCACAAAAACTGAAAAATTCCAAAATTGATCAGACATTTATTCAAGAAGTACGTTTTGTGTCATGCCTATCGCTATCAAAATAGTCATCGAGACGGAAGTCTCTTTACATACATCTTTGCGTGATATCAGTGTGCGCGCGTGTGTGTGTGTTTCATCGTGACAAGAACGATTTGTACTTTGTTTACCTTGGATCTACAAAGCACGAATAGGTTGCACATATGATGGATATTGCTATATATAATAGCTATGTACGAGAGACTAGTTTTGCAGTGAGGCAAGCTGCAAACATTTTCTTGTTTGTATATCTCGTTTCAAAGCGGCTCAGCTTGATCTCGGTATACCTACTAACGCGGATTTTCATTTCGCGTGTTTCGGAGATCGTAGCGTTAGAATCACTCGGGTGAGAATGGATGTGGAATTTTTGAATTGTGTGTTAGAATATATGATACATATTATGTATTAAAATTTTACACGGGTGCAAGATCCTGTGGATGATTTTGGTACTCGAACGTCTTTGTACTAAAAATGGAAAACTTTGATGGATTGAACTTAATTATTCATAATGAATTTGTCTGATTTCAGGAATACCAACGGTGGTCAAGACAAACATTTATATACGAAGTATGGGTCCTATCTCCGAATTAGATATGGTGAGTTGTAATGAAATTTTTCTTTTAATTTTCTATCTTTAGTCTTATCTGTACCTCGATTTCCACTCAAGTTTTCATAATTATAGAGCTCGCAAATCATCCAGAAGTTATCTGCTGGTTAATAATCTCGGTCTCGCTCCATTCGTGAATATTTTAATGAAGAAATCTTCGTTATTAAGGTCTTTTTCTAGAACCAGAGAATCTGCGGGGAATGATTGGATGCTCATATTCAAGCTCTGCTGCTTCGTCATTTTATTGTTTTCTAAAATGTCACCGCATCCGCGATTTCATCAGTTTGGAATTATCAGGGTGGATTCATTAAAAGCTCAGATTAAATTTCAAAAAATTTTTGCCGCATAGTTATTTTCTACCCTAATAAAAGATTCCATAGCTCGTTACATCACATAGATACATATAGGAACTCAATCGAAGGTCGATCCTTGCACTCATGATTGCCGTGAGATATTTCAATTACTTAAAAGTTGACATTAAATCAATCAAAAAGTATTCATTCTAACTCATTTTTCGAGACCAAACTGAATCTTTCAAGGAATCAAAAATAGACAGCTTAGACCAGAATGATAGAGTGATTAACCCTCTCACTCTCGGTTTCATTTCTCGATCTCGGTTTTGTAAAAAAATTTCTGTTACAAAGAAATCTATAACAAATTAAAAAACGATAAGAAATGTCAGGATTACAAAATTGTTCTTTGCATTTTTCCCTCAAACTTCAGCATGTATACTTCGTGCTTGGATTCGTGGATTTTGGAAAATGTCAAAAATTTATCAGATTTTTCGAACTTTTATCATATTTTCAACAAAATTTCTCACAATTACTAAAAATGAGTCAGATCTATATGAGGAAACGTTGTAAGGCAATGGATTCATCCAACATCAATTCCCATAGAATTGAATTATTTTTTCAAAAATCTTTTACAGCGTTGTCTACTTTCAGGAAAATAATTTCTTTGTGCCATGTAAACGGGATACTTTTTTCAAACTACATTGGCATATTTTCCTGAGAGATCACGCATGAAAGAGGTCTCGAAAATATCATTTTAAATTGCTGTCAATCTGAAGAATCGACTCATAGACTTTGAGTTCAAAAATATTTACAATTTTACATTCGTCATTTCTACATTCCGCCCAATATCTCCAGAAATCAAAGTTTTTCCAGTTGATTCTGGTCAGTCACAGGATCCTCTAAAAGTGCAATTCGAAAGACGACCCGGCTATAATAAATTTGTGTTCTGTGAAAATGTCTGCAAGGAAAGTATCCCCAATATGAAGTCTTCACACTTTAAAGAACTTTCAGAAGCTATCGTAAAGCCTCGAAAACAGCCTCTGGGCAAGTCCACACTTTTCACCCTACAATACACAAGCGAAGACTATACTGAAGAGTCTCACGAGATACAGCTGCGGGCATCAGAAAATTAATGCGGGCCTTCTCTCGAATATTGTATACGTTGCTGAGCGCATCGAATAGTTTGCACGAGAAAAATGCACACCCGACGTGCCTGCCCTCCGGGTGAAAATTTGTCACTCTATCTAAACCCTCACAAATACATACATATAACATACAGAATATATGTGTGTATGGCTGAAATAGTTGCGGCTTTTCGGGTGGCTCTTTTACAAACGATGCTCAACTCTCAGTGTGCCGCACTTTGCTATGTCCTGTTGACTCGCGAACCGAAAATTCATTTCGCGGCTTTGGTAAACGCGCCACGGGGGATCACAAGAGTGGACACGATTGCGACTCTTATATAAAGTGGTGACCAGGAATCCGATGTCAGACTGTGAATTTTCAAAGTTTTAGACTGTGATTTCTCATGGATGTATTTTTTTTTTTTTTTTTCTGTGACAAGGGTGGATTTTGTGGTGCAGAGTTTGCAATGTAATCTGTCCTGCGATCAGATTTAGAACGTAGGGTGTAGTTGAAATGGGTGATTAATTTGATGGTGCCTGGATGGATTGTTGTTGTAAATCAAATTTTGAAGCTTACAGAGGACTGCGAGAATGATTTGTAGCTATGAGTGATCAGTAAAATCGGGGGCTTGGAAGTTTCTAGAGAATGAAATTGATGATTAGAGTGACAGATTCAGGCTTCCCTTTCGATGTTCATTATGATGTTAGGAAAGACCTTCGGCATTTGATTTTCTCTCAAAGGTAATCACAGTTTTCATGGCAATAGAATGATTCTGACGAGAATATCCATCAAAATTTAAGTTTCTATTCATTGGAATTTTGATTGATTTTTCGTCCGATAAGTAATGTAACTTCATGATAGACTTGTCTCAAAATTTTGGAAGCTCCAGAAGCCATTGAAACAAGAATTCCACATTTTCCTGGACATGAATCATGTTAGTCAAGGAATTGAAGAATTTTAATGATAAATTTTTCTACTACTCACAATTAGTCGCATATCAATAAAAAATGTATGAAAATACCCCTGACCCTTACTAAAAAAAATAAACACACTATCGAGTTATTAGTAATCCAGGTTTATTCTTTTTGAAAATTTGAGGTGATATGATTCTTCAGGAAACGATAGATTCTCGCGTGTTGTTCGTAATGATGAAGAATGACCGAAATTCTGAGCAACGTATAAAAGAGCTTGAAGTAATCAATGAAACAGTGACATTTACCTGAAAAGTGGAAGTCACGTTATGGGCAATAGGCAATGAGTCAGAAACATGCGGCTTTGACCCAAAAAGTGTGAACGGATTTCAAATTTTCGAAGAATCAATTAGTTGGTTTGAAAAAATGTTTTAATGTTGAATGAGCCTTTTGGCACCAAGCTTATGGAGTTGCTGCTCACTTTCAAGCGATCAGATTTTGTCCCGAGTCACAGGCGAGGGTCCAAACATTCGCGAGACGGCGAGAAACCTCATGAATGAACCCCGAAAAGTTCTTCTTTACTAACTTTGTAGGCACCGTAATAGAGCGAAATTGTGTGAAATTATTCTTTGGTAAATAACTCTTTGAATTATCCTATCGGTCTGCTGTTGTCATTATGTCTCCGAAATTTTACCAGTCGTTGAAGTTTCAATTTGCAACTTACGCATGATTGCAATTTCCAAAATACCATCGTAAATTTTTGAACGTTTGGTTTTGAAAATTTGAACTGGTTCATAGCTGTCCCAGTCATCCAGATCTGAGTATATTTGACAGATTTGCAGCAAAAAATGAATCATTCGACGTCTTCCATAATTTTCTCGAATAATTTGGATAATTTTTAATTGTTTCAGGACTACTCAATGGACTGTTACTTTCGTCAATACTGGCGTGATTCACGTCTAAGCTTCTTCGGTCCAATAAAGTCTCTTAGCTTAAGTATAAAAATGCTTGAGAGGATCTGGAGGCCTGACACTTATTTCTACAACGGTAAACACAGCTACGTGCACACCATCACAGTACCAAACAAATTGTTAAGGATAACTCGAGAGGGTGACATCCTCTACTCGATGAGGTTTGTCTTTTTACATATTCACCTCTCCACTTTCAACCATTATTCTCTCTCAGCTCAATATATCTTGCATCCCTTTTCGAGAAAATACCTATACATGTATCGGTCTGCGGCTAAGTGAATGCAAAGAGTAAAGTCACGTCTGCTGTATGTCTATAGAATCTATCTCTTGAAAGCGATATCATTTGCACGCCTCTCGCGTGTATCTTTGAAATTGAGAAAGGCTAGCGAGCACGTGTAATTTTGAGCTATTCAAATTAATTTGGTCAATTCAAATTGGTTGTACCTAGTGGCATAACTGACAGTGAATACGAGAGACTGCGCGGTATGTGTTAGCGCTAAATTTCACAACAAGAATGACCTTTTATAAAATGAAAATCTTACGAAAATTTTATGGAAGAGATGACTAACCCTTTATCAAATATATCGCCGATGAATTTGGAATATTTTATACATGAGAAATTATGGTTCAAAAAAAATGGGATAAAATCAAGTATTACTCGAAAATTTCCTAACTGTTGTTCTCTTTCAAGTAAATATTTATAGTTCTTTGTTTTTCGAGATAACGTTTCTTCATTTTGGATCTGGCTTCGGATTCAAAAATTTTCGAGTGTATCCAATCATCCAAAAGTAAGAAGGATTTAATTTTTCATCATTCTAACCTAAAAATGCCGCATTCAAATGTGGTTTTAGGATTCTCATGATGAAAAATCACTATTGCCCTGTGCTCGCAGGCCCATTTCGGGCACGGAGGACTTATTTCCCTCGCTTCGCTCGCGAAATAAACTGGCCTAGTGCCCGAACTGGGCGAACGCGCCCAGGGCAATAATGTACTATTCATCTTTTCAGAATTGGCACAATCATTCCTACTCACATATCGAAGAAAAAGTTATTACTTAAGGTACATAAGTGTACCCAACTTGCCGCCATTAAGCCATTTTCGTAATAACTTTGGCCCATCTCCATATTTTCCAACGTTCCTTAGCTCATTTTCAAGTAAGGTAGTTGTACACCAACTACGTGAGTCAGAGAGACTTAACCTCACTTTTTTGCCCACTTTAAAATAGTCGAAATTATTATTTTTGTTAATAACTGCACTCTTTCCACCAAACAACAAACAAAAACGGTCATCTAAGACTTCCTGAACCGAATCAGGCATGGTTTCCAAAGCTATCTAGCCTAAAATCAAAATCACGTGTCGCATTTTTTGCATTCTACGCTTTGTATGAACAATTACTAAAAAACGACGTGGTCCATCATCTCCAGACTTGGCCATATGATTCATTGATACATAAACTCGGATCTCTCGCAGTCCTAACATTTTCTGTTGATCAGGTTTTGCGCTAGACCCATTTTTGTGCTGTTTTTGGGGCCCGCTCCCATAAGCGCAATGTTAAAAATGTGCAAAACTGGTCAAATTGCGACGATCAATACTCGAAAACGGGATGGTCAGCCGTTCTGGAATTTTGCACACGTACTCTTCGATATTAGAACTATCTCTCTGCAGAATCTCGAGAAATTCTGTTGATGAATAATTTTGGTGTACAACTACCTTACCTTCAAAATAAGTTTAGGTACATTCAATTTGAACTAACTGGAGACAAACTGTTTTAATTCTCCCAAAAGGTGACTTTTAAGAGTTTACAAAGTGTGTACCCAACTTTCCCCCATTAAGTCTTTTTCTTAATAACTTTGGTTTACTTCAATGATTTTCAACCTGCTTCAGCTCATTTTGAAACTTGTTCAAAGACCTTTAAAATGCACTGAGCTACGTCCGATTTGGATCAATTGGAGCCGAACTGTCTCAATTCTTCCGAAATAAATGATGGAAATCGGCGATGAAGTGTTTTTATCGCCGTGCACACACATTTGGAGCTTTTCGGTGGTTTGAAACACTATTTTTGACCTATTTCGACGTGATAAACACATTCTGAGTGGTAAAAAAGTCGTTATGCACGCCCTTTCGAGATAAACATACGGGGGCATGTTAAGTACATACACTCCGATGTTGGCATCCTTGTTTACAAATCGTCTCCGTGTTTTGCACATAAAACAGCTCCATATCAACATTTTGCACTTTTGGAAAATGGATTTTGAAGGTCTTGAAACAAGAAATCGAATGCGCTAAGGTACGTTAAGATTGGTTGAACTTAAATAATTTGGCACCGATTTTACTGAAGGCGGTTCCCTCGCGGTGCTTTTTTAGCTAAGCAATCACGAAAAACAGAAAAATCACTTTAGATTTTCTGAAGAACGCAGGAATGATTCGGGGTCGACGCAAACAACGTACTTTCTCATATTTCAACATAACAAACGTAAAAAAAAATTGCCGGGAGGCCAAGGAGTGCCCTTGTCCGAGATCGGCATATGGGGGCAAGTTGGGTACACTTATATCAATTTCAACTCAATATTCTGGTTGTAACAGGATGATCATTTATCTGGCATTCGAATCTTACCGACAACCAATTTGTTTAAGTAAGAAAAATTCATTTTTAGTTTTTAATAGTCCTTAGAATATTGAATATCTCCGTATTAACTGAAAATCTAGATTGAATAGGCATTATGAGCCTTATACACAATTTGCGTAGGTTCAACTTGAAAAGGTCCAGATTCTTTCGAATCTTTTTGATTCCATAGAAATTCTATCAACAATAGAGCCAGCTCTAATGAAATGAATATAGATATGCCGTCTCTGTCTATATTACAATCTAATGAAAAGCCTCCGTTATCCTCTTAAATCTCCGTTTCAGCATTGCCAAGAATGAATTGCTCGCTCAATTATGTCCTAGTAATACAATTCAAATCTCGGATGCAGAAATTTTCAAGCATTTTCAACATTACTTTATCGGTCCTATCTTCTTTGAACAATTCATTTTAGCCTTCGAAACACACAGACAGTAGGTGTGACACATATTCAAAGCCTTTGCCAAATTTAATTATCGAGGACAATCATTCTCTCAAGCACAAATGTGACTCTTTGCTACTTCATTATCTAAATTCCGGCGCCTTTATAAATCCTTCAATTATTTTTTTTTTTTTCTTCTTTTACACTCAATCGCAACCTCACTTATTCTCCTTCATTATTAAATCTTTGAGTCTATATCTACTATGATAAAAATATTTCTAAACGTATACGTAAATACGTGCTGGCAATGCTTGAGCAAATTTTTCAAGAGGAACGTCTCGATGACACGCAGACTGACCATAAAGGCGAAGTGCACAATGGACCTGAGGAATTTCCCGATGGACCGTCAATCCTGCCCCTTGATTCTCGGCAGCTGTGAGTACATACACTGTACTATCTTGTATTTTTTTTACCCTTCTCAATGGCTATCTTGCAAAATTACTCCTCGGACTTGTGGATGAAAGAGATAGAAGAAAACCAGGAACAACAAAAACGAGACACGTGCTTGGAAAATCAAGCTTTTGTCTTGGTTTAAAGTTTGGTCGCCTCTTTTTCCACTCTCTACAAAGAAGAAGGTTTTGATCGGTGTTCACATTTTTTTGACTCCTCAAAATTTGATATTCGACCTTATCTCAAGTATCTATGGAACCTGAAGATCTATGGAAATTATTCACTTTCGCCCGATTTAGACTTGTAGATATGCATTCATGCTAACTCAATATTTATATTATACAAGAGTTGATAGGTAAATAGTTCCACCTATCAACTCATAATCTCGGCGTTTATCCATGATTCAATGTTAATATTTACATGTGCCTAAACCTTTCTCGGACTTTGGAATGGGGGAGGGGAGGGGGGAGTCAAAATGCATGAGATTCCTCATTCACATAATATACATAAATAAATTAGTGTCGTCGAACCTACGATTAGTGTAAAAATTTGCAAGCGAGAATTGTAAATATGTATCTGGGAAAACGATTGTTAGGTCAGGAAACATTTTCTCGTCATCCATGATGAAATGAATGATATGTCTCGATCTTATATTTGGACATACTTCTTACAGAAATGCAAAGACTCAAACTCGTATTTAATGGATTTTACTTTTTACAATTTCTCTCCATGTTTGAAGGTATATTTTGTGAAAGAATTTATTGGAAAAAGTCTTTAACATTTTTCATACAATTGGAATTGTACTTGCGAGAGTTATTGATGCTGTATCGGAATGTCTTGTATATGCAATTCCGATCGAGGGTCATTTTATCACTGATAACTAATCCGGATGAAATATCGAAATTTCATTGTTGTTCGAACAAAATAGTCATCTCAGGATTTTCACGCCTCCTCCACGCTTAAGTCGATATTTTTTACCTCTGAAATTCTTAATTAGACTATCAATGAATATTCAATAGTCCTAATATGAACTCAATCATTGCATCCAATTTTCTTCTTTTAGAGCTTTCAAAAATCTCAACAAATGGGTTTCATAAAAATTTGAGTTTTCCTTGGATGTATTGAAGAGTTTTCCGACGCTCAAGTCCTTAATCAAATATTCGTGTTAACACTTAAATCCTGAATCTTTATCAGATTTTATACGCGTCTCGTGCGGAAACATTTTTCCTTCGGAAAATCCAAAGCTGGACTTTGCCTTCGCCCACGTCCAGCCCGGTTTCCCGAAGGAAAAAATGTTTCCAGCACTCGACGCGTAATGTACTATTCTTACCTCGTTGAAAAATATCTCGTTATATTATCAAAGGCTGCAATGACTGTCACACCATTATGATTACCTATGCCTGTAAAAATGTTCAAAATCAAAAATGACGCGAAAATGCACAGTTGCGCAGGCGCCACAATTAGCCGAAAACACAACGGTGCAGATAGATGCAGACTGCAGCTGCAGTGGCTGCGCGCACATGGCACTCATGGCAGTGCATGGCAGTGCAGACAAGTACAGATTGATTACCAGCAAATATCAGTTTTCAGTAGTGGGTGAAAGTGGTTGAAAGTTGAAACTTAGGACGAAACCTTTTTTTTTAAATGAGTTGAAACATCAACACCAAAAGATACAGGTAAGTGAGAACAGTTTGTTTGATATCAGGTGGTTTATCTTCATTGAACAATTGATGTCCACGCGTGGTCATTTATAGATTATTCTTTATTGGGTGTGTTCGAGTGCGAAAGAGAATGATTATTTGCTTGCCTTATAATTGGTGATCTAATTTCTCAACTAGAGTGTTTGTTACCATCAAAACGAATTGATTTACATCTCAAAATCATCAGCGATAGTCTACATATTTGATTGGCATATTCAACTACAATGTCATGATAACATTTTTGAAGGGATCCTCCAACCATTTGATATACTGCCTCTATAGTATTGTGATAGAGCTTCACAATTTTTCAATGATATTTGTGCTATGAATCAAATGGTATTGAGTGTCTTGGATGATCCTTTTATGTGATTTGCCTAAAATCCATCCAAATTTCATATCAAAATGATTGTAGCTTTGTCAATATGATGAAATTCGCATAGTTACGTTCAACATTTCAGAGGAGCACAGTTGAGTTCAGAGTATCACTGGTACAGATTCATTTGACTATACACAGACAACTATGACTATCATCAAGATAGATGATTTGAAAAGCAAAATCGTTCAAAAGCTTAAGACAGTAGACAACAACCATTTGTTCAAAAAGGGACAGAAGTTCAAGAAGACTTCAAAAAGTTCCCAAGAATCAGAGAAGGCTAAACTAGCTGGAAACAACCTCTTCCTAAGCAGCAATCATGACTTTCAAGTTCACCATAAAATCATGAGTTGCTACAATAAAAGCATTGCTTACGCACCCAGTCATTCAGAGGAACTTGCTATAGCATATGGAAATAAAGCTGCTTTACTTTTGCATATGCGCAAGTATTCAGAGAGCATCTCTGAAGCAGACAAAGCTCTTGGGATCACAAAATCTGTAGCCATGAGAGTTAAGTTATTATGTCGAAAAGTTGAGTGTCACACAGCACTAGGTTCACCTGAAAATGGGTCTTGCCTAGAAAAGGCAAAATTCCTGATCTCAAAAATTGATGAGACAGACCAAGTGAAAGAACTGCTCAACAATTTAATGAACAAATCTCAGTTGGTTGTCCAAGAAGGTAAATTAGACACCCCCAAAGAGGCAAAGAGGAAGGTACAAGGTATGAAACTTGTCTCTGATGCAGAAAAGTCAGAAGGCTTGAATTCTGTTACAATAGCATATTCAAAAAAATATGGCAAACACTTGATTGCCACCCGGAGCTTTGAGACAGGAGAAATAGTGTTTGTTGAGAAACCATACTTCAATACTGTGCCTGATTCTAAGGCATATGCTTATTGCTATCACTGTCTCAAATATTTGTGGACTGTGGTACCCTGTGATCACTGTGCTTGGCGTGTCTTTTGCTCGATGGAATGCAGAGATGAAGCATTTGATGAATATCATAAAATGGAGTGCTCTATTTTCTTAAATATGGGAGAACTCCTTGCATGTCAATCTTTGGCTCAAGTTCAAGTCATAATGAGTCTCTTCTTCAAAGCACTAAAAGAATCAGGTGGTGATGTTCATCAATTACAAGCAGATCTAGAGTCGATTGATAGAGGTAAAGTACTACAGTCCCCATCAATTATCTTGAACAATCAAAAGCACATGGAATTAAGGCGCCATGAAAAGTTCGTCTCCAATACTTTTTTGGTTTTTTTTTACAGATGAATGCACGACAGGAATTTCATCCAATGAGATAACTGCAGATTATAAAACTGTATTTTCCTTGCCGACTCGGACTTTACATGAATACGAGATTGAATTTGCTTTGACAAATGCTCTTGTTGCTGTGTCAGGTATTGCCAAATTCACGCAGATTTTTGGCAATACTTATAATTATAACGAGTTGAAAAAGCTGATGAAAAATAAAACAGCACTCTTTATAGGAGCATTACTCGCTAAGTACTCGATAATTATCACCAGTAGATGTGCGCGAGTGAGTTACAGTCTACCCATTATTGATGATAGTTTGTCAAGTAACAATCGTATTGAAACAAACATTTCTCCATAGCGGGTGACCTGTGATCCCAGCGAAAAACTCATCGAATTGGAAGACTTGGGTAATGGTAAACGATTGATGTATCAAGAATTAATGTTAGGCGAGCAACCCCCTACTTCTTTACCAGTCTTGAGTCATTTGAATATTCTGAGCTGTATTCCTAATATCACGAAAGTTTTCACGCACGAAAACAAATGCATCGCGTTTGCGCTGCATCCTATCAAGAAAGGTGATCAGGTACGTGAAAAATGAGTTTCGTTACTTGCATGATGAATACCATTAGATGGTAATTATCGTATTGTTTTTCAGATCACCTCTTCTACCGCACTCTTTTATTTCGATATGCCAAAATCAGAGCGACAGCAAAAGTATCATGATCTCCATAAGCGACCTTGTGAGTGTCGAGCCTGTCTAGAAAATTGGCCAGAAGTTGGTATCAAGGCAAAAGGAGTAAATATGACTTTATTCACAAGATGAATAGTTTGAAATTTGGAAAAGGAACCATGGTGCACGGTACTTTTCTTTGTGTTTTCAGGGAATCATGATTCGTGGTGAAACCGAAGAGGAACTATTGATAGCGGCTAAATTGTGCGTTGAGTTGCATTCTTTGATCGATGAGTTTGGAGACGGCAGAAGCAAGTCAAACCATCCTGATGTCAAACTGTTGATGAAGGCAGCAAGATTGGTTGAGAAGATTTGGAACGATTTTCCCTTACCTTCGTCCCTGAGTGTCAACTCCATAAATATTTTAATGAGAATCTGTGCTGCATTCTACACACCGATTGAAGATCATCTAGAATTTTCTGAACCTTGCAGAAAAAAACTTACCACCAACTCTACCTAATCCGTCAAATTGGGTCAGGTTATTTATATTTCTTGTGATGTTCAAGAGTTTTTGTTTGTTCTTGATGTTGAAATGATTTGACCTCCTTTTTTAACTATTATCTTCAAATCAAGGGCATCGATGTTCCTCGTGAATGATTTAGTATACAGTACCGTTCATAAGTTCTCGATGGTCGATCCCTCGATTACCCTGACTTGCAACAGCGATAAGCCGAATTCTATGCGTTGTGCAGAAATTTCACGAAGAGCGTCTCAAAAAGCAGAAAAAATACTAACTTTCAATGGGTTTGGATGATTTTTATCGAATATTTTTCAATGTCCTACACGCTGATGAAAAAATAGAAAATCTAAAAACTGTTTACTTCCATTGAGACACCTGCAGTTTTAAACCGAATAAAGATACGGCAGTTCTGAAAAAAGCATCTTGTAGAGCGGCAAAATGCTATGTGTAGTCATATTTTGATTATTTTTTACGTACCGCGTGTGAGAACGTACGAGCTGTCTAGATACCCAAAATGACTGTTCATCACGAGAAAGGGGTCAGAAAACGTCGAAAACCATGATTCTGGGAATTTGGACAGCTCGCACGAAGAACGTAAAAAATAATCAAAAAATAACTACACGTGGCACTTTTTCCCCTCTACAAGATGCTTTTTCAGAATTGCCGTATCTTTATTCGCATCAAAACTGCAGGTGTCTCAATGGAAATGAAAATTTTTTATATTTTCTATTTTTTCATCAGCGTGTAGGACCTTCAAAAATATTTGATAAAAATCTTCCAAACTCATTAAAAGTTAGTATTTTTTCTGCTCTCTAAGATGCTCTTCATAAAATTTTCGCACAACGCATAGAATTCGACTTATCGCTGTTGCAAGTCAGGATAATCGAGGGATCGACCATCGGGAACTTATGAACGGTACTGTATTTGTTAGGAAATTTTATAGCTCATGCCTTTTTTGAAGTGAGATCTTTTTCTTCAGATACATGTACAATCATAGTATTGTGACAGATGATTCATATGCATGAACCTGAAAAATTTTATCATGACATACTTCTCTCGGGTATAATACCAATATTTTTAATAATTATTCTCATTTTTGAATTACTACGCATTTGATACCTTATCAAACGAATAGCTCCATATTCTTTGAAATAGACAACGGTATTCTCAAACTAATTCTCTTGTTTCTCAAAAAGCTCATACGCATTAACGTAAAAACTTACCTTGCATTTCGACGAGCGAGCTCCGAATCACTTCATTCAAATTTTCCCACACGTATTCTATGAGAGTACACATGTTACTAAAATTTCAAGTCGGCCCGCTAAGTCGTCGTGTTATTTTCAGAGATTAAGGGCTCAAAAAATGTCAGGTCCATGTACTGTTATATTTACAGTGTTACGTACATTGTTAGCACCAGTGTCGAAGTTGTCGTTGCAGAGAGCATCTCGAATTTTTCTTTCAGAATGCAATTTTGAACCAACTATCTTCCATAGATTTTGTGACTACGATGCTTAGATTAGTCCCCGAGCCATGTGTCTCATTTTCCTTATGAGATTTAATTGGAGAACTCCGTCAAAATCTCTAGTGCGCGTCCCAAATTCTCTCTTGCTCTTGACACATTCACTGCGATGGGTTCCCATACCGACAGGACCCGCGCGTCCTCGGTTCCCAAGGGTGGGACCCGTATTTGTTTGGGTTCTATGTGTAATACCAAACGACGTAGATACATCTAATGGCTTTTGTTGCGGTTTCGACTCATTGTATATGACGCCTAAAATATATGTGCACGCCAGTTTCAGTATCGGATTTAATTTGTACAAATTACTCGATAAAAACTCAGTTTTTGCGAAAAATCCGATAAAGATCGCAGTCGCAGAAATAGTCAGTAAATTGTGAATTTAACAAGTCCTCTTGACTCTTTCGCATCTGGGCTCATTCAAAAACTTATGTCGAAGGCCACAAAATAACCCCAGGTAGGTGTGATTAGAGCGTCATGGAGCCGATTAATCAATTAAGACTTGAAACAAGCGTGAGACACGCCGAGTAAATGGCGTTGATATCGCTACTGCTCGTCTCCTCTCCTCAATCTGTTTCATCTCTCTATATGCGAGAAACTTTTTGTGTTTAAAAAAGATAAAGAATCCTCTCATATAAGAGCCTCTGTCTCGTGAATTCAAGAGGGTAGAAAATCATACTCGCCTGGATTGCAATTACCAACAAAAGCTCAAAGGTTATAGGCCATGCTAGTGAATGAATTACCCTTAGTGATACTGAGAAATCAACGAATGCTCCCGAAAAGCTAAATAATACATTTTAGGATTACCTATTTTGGTACAGGCAACCCCTGCTATTCTCGGTTAATGCGTATAAAGTAAATGCCGCGAATACCGAAACTGCAATAATTGCCGTTACGGATCTTCAAGGCCTTTATGATCCGTTTTTGGGGGTCGCAAAACTTGTATTTGGAGTGATTTTATGAGCACGCGATACGAACATATGCCTCCCGCGTGGTTATCTCAAAAACGCGTGCAGTATGCCTTTTTCACCACTCAGTAACGTGTTTACCACGTCAAAATTGCCCGGAGAAAAGCTCCAAATAAAAACGATTTACCGCCAATTTGTATAGTTTTCTTTGAGAAAATCAAGACAGCTCGGCTCCAGTTTATCGAAAGCAGACGTACTTCGGCTCATTTTGAAGGTCTTGAAACAAGCTTTGAAATGAGTTGAAGTACATGGGGAAATGTTGAGACAGACCAGAGTTATAGAGAAATGATTTAATGGGGGGCGTGTTTGGGCACACACTTTCGCCAGCTCGCAAAAAACAACTTTTTGGAAAAATTGTGATAGATCGGCCTACGTTGATGAAAGTTTAATTTATCTCAACTCTTCTCGAAGATCTTGGGACAAGCTTTAAAAAATGAGTCAAAGTACGTTAAAAATATTGAAGTAAGCCAGAGTTATTGAAAAACGGCTCAAGGGGGGCATGTTGGGTACACTTACCTTATTCCATATTTCTCGTAGCATTTTTTGAAAACCGGAAGACTATCATCTTGATGAGTTCTTTGTAGATCTCTGATAATGGTGAACATATGAAAACATTTCTACAGAATCTTTCGACTCTACGAAATAGTACATTTCGATACAAGGGTGGAAAAATAAGTTTTACACCCGTGTACCGGATACTATTCTTTGACAAACTGTGAGAGAAAGTGGAAAATCAGTGCGGAAAAGTTACTTTCTCGCACAGTGTGTCAAAAACATAATTATGCGTGCCATTTTTCCCCCACTGGAGATATCAAATGTATATGATACGCATTCGCAGAACTTGCTGCGCATAATCATATATTTATGTTGCAAGAGAATATGAGCCTCATATTATGAGGCAATTGATCGTTTCAAGTGATCCGAAGTGGCCTACGCGTTGTTTAGAACGAAAATACTGCTTTTTGATATTGTGTGCGTAAAGTTGTGCGGTAAAAGTACTTTGCAGGTGGGTGTGCGGTGCGCAAAGTTGAGCGAATTTTTTTTTAAGCACGATTTTCAGTGCGCAAAGTTTCAAATCGTGCGCCAAGTTGTCTTGAACGTGCGCAAAGTTCCCTGATTCGTGCGCTAAGTTGAAGGCGTGCCAGTAGAATTATATCTCAAATTCCTCCACCCCCATTTTCATGTTTACGTGATGCGATCAATTTATGGATCGTCACAGGAGACGATTTATATCCTGAATCCTCACGGATTTTTCAGTTTGGTTGGTTTGGTGCAATGTACTCAACGATGTAGGTGATAATAACCATCCCCATGAAGATAGTATATGTTTTCAATTTGGAAATTGTTGAATACTAAAATATTAGTGTCATACCATTTGCATGATCATAAACTGATAGAAATTACTTCTGCACTTTACATTCCAATCTTATCTAAATCACAGCGTGGTCATATGATGATTTGAATTCTATTTTTGATAGTTAGATAATAATTTCGGAGTCTTCTTTTCTAATATTCACGGAAGTAGTCCATGTTTACAAAATTTAACATAAGTTTACATGCATTTATTTTATTCTAGTGTTGAACTCTGAGTTTCTGCAACACAAGTAGGTATTTGAATATCTTGAACGTCGTCAATCTTTTGTCATGGAATTCGACGATAGATTTTTCCATGAAGTCAATTTTTTCATGATCGGAATTCTTCATTTGATACTTATGAGAACTTTTCTTGAGTCAAGGAGCTTGCACATAACGGCTAATATTAGTTAATTTGAGAATGAAGAATTATATCTTCAAATGAAACGATAACATGTTGTGTATCAATTGAAAAATGTTTTTTCGATACACTGTGCGTAAAAGTGAACTTCGCGCACAGTTTATCGAAAAGTATAGTTAGATACACGGGCGTAAAAAGTATCATTCGCATCCTCGTGATGATTCCGACCCTCGCCTGCGGCTCGGGCCGGAAACCCATCACTCGGACGCGAATAAAACGTTTTACGCCCTTGTATCGAAATGTACTATTATGATACATTTTCAGAATTGTTTTTCAGTGTGCCTTGGTGACCCCCACCATGGCTCCGCCCCTGGACCCCGCCCGCGCCCTACCCTCCTCCTGTTTCTCATGGTACATGACACGGGAAACAACTTTCCGCACCAATATCAAAATAGTGCATTTCGATACAAGGGCGTAAAACGTTTTATTCGCGACCGAGTGATGGGTGTCCGGCCCGAGCCGCAGGCGAGGGTCGGAATCATCACGAGGATGCGAATAATAGGTTTTACGGCCGTGTATCGAACTATACTTTTCGATAAACTGTGAGTAAAAGTCGACAAACTTTGCGCAAAGTGCACTTTTACGCACAGTATATCGAAAAGTATAGTAAGCAACACGGGCGCAACTTTTCCGCTCTCGTTCCCGAAATTCTCGTGCGCAAATTGAAACTTTGCGCACAGTTGTAACTTTGCGCACGGCAAATCGTGCGCAAAGGTACTTTTGCCCCTTTAGGACTTAAGTGCCTCCACACGCGGGGCGAATTAGGACAGATTTCTTTTCTTAAACTTTGAAAAAAAGTATGAAAGACACGACCTTGGGCTCTGAAATTTTTTTTACAATGTATTCAATAGTTGAACTTTAAAGTCTCTTAGCGCGCTAAGCATCGCCAGATAGCCCCACTGCAAAACTTGTGCTAATTCGCCCCACTCTCCCCTATATACTATGGCCCACCATCCTGGTATGTAGTAGTGAACCTAAAGTACTTCAGGCTCACTAAAATCAACGCTAAAATTCACTGGGGCGGCGGTCGGTAACTGGTGGTTCACCTTGCGAAAGTGAATGTGTGGCAGTCCGTTGGGCGTTGACGGTTTCCGTAGTAACTTCCCGGTGAGCCACCTCGGCTTCCGTACGTTTGATCCGCACAGCTGTCACCATTTGTTCTTTTTTGCAATGATATAATGAAACGTGACTTAGGTATTTACTTACAATTGTTATCAGACACTTCAGCAGACGAGAATCGAGGACGATCGCAATAAGGGGATACGATCAATAAATCTAATCGAAAATCGTAAGCAGTTACTATTTCAACCATATTACTATCAGACAACCCTGTATTATGATATGATCTTCAGTGCAGATGTACTTAATCGCACAGTCACAGTCATGGGGATCACTATGATGGATGATTTGAAGAATAAATTGATTCAAAAGCTTAAGACGTTGGACAGCAAAAAGCTCTTTGAAGTACCCAAGGGACATGAGTACAAAATAGAGGTCTCAAAAAATTCTAAATATGCAGAGAAGGCTAAATTAGCTGGAAACGACCTCTTCCTCAGCAGCAACCATGACTTCAAAGTCCACCACAGAATCTTAAAGAGCTACAATGAAAGTGTTGCGTATGCACCCATTAATTCGGAGGACCTTGCTGTAGCGTATGGAAATAAAGCTGCGTTACTTTTACATCTACGAAAGTATGCAGAATGCATCTGTGAAGCAGACAAAGCTCTGGGGCTCACAGAATCTGTGGCATTGAAA
This sequence comes from Eretmocerus hayati, assembly GCA_029851415.1. Taxonomy (NCBI): domain Eukaryota; kingdom Metazoa; phylum Arthropoda; class Insecta; order Hymenoptera; family Aphelinidae; genus Eretmocerus; species Eretmocerus hayati. The sequence goes on from CM056742.1 coordinate 25,193,347, forward strand.
GTCAAGCTATTATGTAGAAAAGCTGAGTGTCACACAGCATTAGGTTCATCTGAAAACAGGTCCTGCTTAGAGAAGGCAAGATTCCTTATGCCCAAGATCGACAACACAGACAAATTAAAGGATAAGCTGAACAATCTCATAAGCCAATCTCAGATAGTAGTGGAAGAGGGCAAATTAGATACCCCTAAAGAGGCCAAGAGGAAGGTTCAAGGAATAAAGCTTGTTGCAAATTCTGAAAATTCAGCCATTTCCAATTCAATTGCCTTAGCATGTTCAGACAAATATGGCAAACACTTGATTGCTACTCGTAACTTTGAGCCAGGTGAAATTGTATTTGTTGAGAAACCATACATGAATACTGTACCTAACGATAAAGCATTTGTATATTGCTACCATTGTCTTAAGTACTTATGGACAGTTGTGCCCTGTGATCACTGTTCTTGGCGTGTTTTTTGCTCTATAGAGTGCAGAGATGAAGCTCTTGATGAATATCATAAGATGGAGTGCCATGTTGTCTCATGTATGAGAAAATTATTAGCATTGAAATTGTATCTTCAAGTCCCAGTCATCATAAGTCTCTTTTTCAAGGCACTGAAGGAATCAGGTGGTGATGTTCATCAATTACAAGCACATCTAGAATCAATTGACAGATGCAATGGTACCAGAGTCTTGAATAATCACCTGAGTCAATCGAGATACAACAATGGTGCCATGCAATGACTGTATCTAATGTTTCAATTTTCTTGCAGATGAATGCACATCAAATTTTTCACCCAATGAAAAATTTGCAGATTATAAAACTGTATTTTCCTTGCCTACTCGGACTCTAGACAAAGTTGATTTTGAATGTTGTTTGATGAGTGCAGTTATTGCTCTGTCAGGTCTTGCCAAATTTACGCAGCTTCTTGGAACTACTTATGATTATAAAGATATGAAAAAGCTGATGAAAAATAAAACAGCACTCTTCATTGGAGCATTACTCGCTAAGTTCTCCATAACCATCACCAGTAGATGTTCACAAGTAGGTTGAAAGCATATGATTGATATTAATTTTTTTGTAGAATATCACAATCACATATCACAAGATCTAAATAAAAAATGTTCTGCAGTGGCAGCTGTATGATCCTGATGAAAAACCCACTGAATTGAGGGACCTACCCAATGGTGGGCATTTGATATATCAGAGGGTACCCGAACAACCACTCAATTCTCTTACAGTCTTGGGTCACTTTACGATTCTAACTTGTATCCCGAACGTTATGAAACTTTATACGTTCGAAAACAAATGCATTGCGTTTGCCCTGCATCCTATCAAGAAAGGTGATCAGGTACAGCAAAAAATGGATGTTTTGTCTTGAATGAAACTTCTTAATCGGTATAGTTAATCGTGACGTATTCTAGATTACTTCTACTTCCGCACCCTTCTATTTTGATGAACCAAAATTAGAGCGGCAACGAAAATACAAGGATCTCTACAACCGACCTTGCGAATGTCGTGCTTGTTTAGAAAATTGGCCAGAAGTTGGTATCATGGCAACCGGAGTAAATATGATTTTATTTCTAAGATGAATGATTCAAACTTGGGAAAGGAACTTGTTGGACAATGCTTTTCTTTGTGTTTCTAGAGAGTGCAGGTCACTAGTACGACAGAGATGAGGGTGTACACTGAGTGGAAGTCAATTGTCGATGAGTTTGGAGATGGCAGGAGCAAGTCAAATCATCCCGATGTAAGACTGTTGATGAGGGCAGCAAAATTGGTTGAGACAGCTTGGAATGATTTCCCCTTACCTTCGCCCTTGACCGTCAATGCTATAATGATTTTGATGAGAATCTGTGATTCCTTTTACAAACCTGTTGAAGACCATCTAGAATTTTCTGCTCCTTGCAGAAACAGAACCCAAACCTGACTCTGTCTAACACATTGAATAGGGTCAGATTATTTTAAATTTTTGTGTTACTCGTGATTACGTGTTTTTGATGTTGGAAGACTTTCACGTTTCATTATTTTTACCATCAAATCTAACGCATCGTATTCCCCTATCATGACTTCGCACATATTCGTTGAGAATTTTCATAGTTCATGCGTTTTTTATGTGAGATATTTCCCTACGGGTAATCTTGTGAGAAATCAGTGTAACGCATGAATTTTACACATGGGTCTGCCAAATTTCATCATGTCATATCTCTTTTGAACACATTACATTCGTTGTGCAGAAATTTATTTTTCTTCTTTTGTTACTATTTATTTTATACAATAACGGACGTATGTAATTCTCATGCCTTGCACGAAAATTAAATTTACTCGTTGAATTGGTTCCAAATCAATTTTATGCGATTTTAAAGTGACGATTCTAAAGCGGCGGTTTTGAAGAAACGATTTTAAGTTTGTGTTAAGATCTATTCTACACGCTAATACGAGTTTGTCCCATCTCAATAAATGTACAGAAATGATCTTATCCTCTGAAAATTCATTGAGCAATTATGTATACCCTTACGAATTTCTTTTGAAATCCTTAAATTTGGATGTAACGAGCTGCGCGACTATTCGTCGAGCTCGACCCCACAATGTATTACTCGCCTCCGTGGAGATTCTTATTTACTCGAAAAAAGTTGTCTTGAGCAAGACTTTCTCCCATTCAATTTTTCCATTCTTCTTAGCAAATAACCTTATGAAGTGTTAACTGTATCATTTCATACGGTGTGTTATTATTTACTCACCGGAATCTAGCAAAAATAGGAGAAAATTCAAGGAACACTGCATATGAAATATCAAACTTTTGAGTAACCTGAGTAACCAAGATGTTGGGCAAGGTGCCGGAGCCAGAATTAAATGAAAAATATTTAGAATGAATTTTTGCTCTAGATAGAGTATTGCCGTCTGTCGAGCTGGTATCTGTATTTTCAGCTATAAGTGTATGGACAAAAAAATATCAGAAAAGCTCACTTTTGCAGCGCAAAAAGCATGAAACCGCGGGTAATCGAGTCAATTTTTTTCTTCATCTTCATTTGCAAAAAAAGCTCCTTGGTAGCTCTATTAAGTTTGCACGGCTAATTAAAAGTTGTCGGCGCGAAGCTCTCGCTTACAAATAACGCAGTGTCGTGACTTGGACACGTTTCGTGGATTCAGAGTTGTTTCGCTCAATAGGCCACGTCTTTTGATGCTTGGGAGTCTCTCGATTTTCATCTGGCTCATAATTAAGAAAGTTGTCTCCATCGTGGCCTGGATGAACTATGTATAATAGTGGCAGGCTCAACCTGTTGTTCGCAAATCTTGTCTTTGAAATTCTCGTTCCTATCTGGAATCTTAAAGCCTGGTTGCATCCAGCAACTATACTACTGAATTATGTTGAGGAATTTTATGGAGCATGGAATGTAAATTTTCAGTTTTAACTCGGAGCGCGTATGGTAAAAATTTGTCATTTTTCATATCGTAATGGTCTGAGTTTTATAATATATATCTTGGCAAATCCGTTTATCACGGTTGGCCATTATTAAGTTTCCCGTGAAACAACGAGGACGATTGCTCAACTTCGACCCCGAGAATGATCTAGTGATATTTTTTCTCTCCCTTCGTGACGCAGCGCTGTCTGCTCGTATGAAAATATCGCTCAAATAAGTTCATTGCTCTCGAGTTATCCTATATTGTTCGCGTGGATATTTCAATTATACTGCTACTGTACGCACCCCTTGGCTCATGAAATATTCACCCTTATACGTTGCGTAAATTTTCGTGTGAATCTATTCTGATGTATATTTCGGATATTTTCAGACAAATTTGTTCATGTAGTTTATTCCGATTTTCACGAATGATCCCGCATAAAAATTCCTTTGGCCTAAGTTGTGGAAAACAACCTACTTGGCCCAGTAACTGATTCAAATTTGAGAATTATTGATTTTTACAAATAAATTTGAAACTCGAATTCAAAATTGTTGAGTGTAAAATTTTCGATTCAATCAATTCGCTTTTTTACCTTTTTCTTCTTCTTCCTAGCACGAGAAACTCTGTGCATTTGCTCCTCAAAATTTCATGCATGATGGGGTGGTAGAAAATTTGTTGAGTAAATAATTAAATTAATCAAATTTTACACGAGTCGAATTAAGACCGTTATGCCCCAGTTTTGCACACAGTTTTTGAGCAACAAACTCAAGAAGAATAAATTGTTCGTGATTTTTCAGCAATTTGTCCAACAAATCTGTTGAAAATGATTAATTTGTACTAAATTTAAAATTTGATTCTGTATAAGATGAGATATTGAAATAATTTGCATATCCTTTATTGTGGACCAATCCTTTGCCTAAGTTTTGAGCAAAAATTTTTCAACTACATTCGCACGCAAAAAATGTGAGCGTCAAACAGTTGATGATCAACATTTTTCGCAAGGATTGTTGAACCAGCTAAATTTTGAAAAAGCTTTCAGGATCCCAATTTCAATATCAAAGCTACTTCATCAAATTTTTCGTCATACAAGCTACATTCTGGAAACACTGCCAGGCTTCCTGAGAGGAAAAAATACTCCACAAATAAAATTAGAGGGTACACTTATTAAATTCTGAATCGCCTTTGTGACTGAAAGTAGAACCGATAAAATCGAGCCACTTATATCCTCATACACATCGTCTCTGAGCGTTGGAATGAGTTTACAAAAAGCCTCGATGAACATGTGAAGATATATATCCTTAAATCAAAGGGTACCCACAATATATATATCTCAGCAAAAGGAAATCTGCTCGAGGGCGTAAAGATACACGAGGACAGTCGGTTAGAAAACTAATATCAATTACGAAGCATAGAGGGTCGCTTTCCGCAAACCATATATGAAAGCTCGTTCAAACTTCCCTTTAATCTATATCTATATATCGTCCTTTGCCTTTTACTAAAGCAACTCCAAAGCTTCGTCGAAACGGTAATCCATTTTTGTAAATCTCAATCGAAGTCCGTTACTGTATGTATGTATGTATTTACGTCGGTGGTGTGCTGTACAACTCCTCTTTTGCAAGTTTCAAATTTTATTTTCGTCCCTTGAATCTACCAACACTCGTCGTCTATGCAAACTCACGCCGGATTCTACGAGTCTCGTCCGATTTTGCAACTAGGGAAAATCTCGAGCGAGCCTCAGTTCAAGTATTATGTAGCGTGAAAAGTTGCCCGGTAGTGGTGCACTCGCCTACTACGTACATATACTTTTCTGTTCGTTTTCAGAGTTTTCTCGCGCGGCGAGTTGGACGCGTCTTTTTTTCAGTAGCTATGTACTAGGCTGCATCTGTTTCTTTCTCTTTTGGTCGTCGTGGTGGCTCTTTCCTCATGTTTAATTCATTCTGGGTGTTAGAATTTCTGTACGCGAGAATCGAAAATTCTGATGTGAAAATTCCCTTGTGGTTACCTTGGTTCGTCCTGTGAAAATTATGAAAATTCTGTGGTAAGTGGTAGAGTTGCATTTGTAAATTGGAGGGGTCTCAGATAATGGTGATTTGCTTAGGAGTAATTCCACGCGAAGAAGATATTCCTGGAAGAAGTGGGTCTCAAATTTCTTTTTGACTCTTCTTCTCCAACTCTGTAGGTCAAAATGTGAATATCTACGCCCGTAAAAAATGCGGAAAATTCCTGCGAATCCTTGTATATAAATGAAAAATCTAAATTCTAAATTTTCTTCTTTTGATTTTTTTTCCAAATCGTTATAATAAAAAACCACGGGAGATAGCGAGGTGCTTTGTAGCGCATTCATAAGATAAGTATAAGACCTATTAAAAAACTTCTAAAATATATGCTATCATCTCACCAAACTTGTAGACTTGTAGCTTATTGTAACCGATTTAAACGTCAGTACGTAAAAACAGCAGACCTATAAAATGACATGATATATTTGCGTCTCGTGAAGAAGCCGACGTCTATTACGATTTTCGTAGGGGAAAAAGTTTTTCAGCACTCGAGGCATTTTATACGACTTTGGGACTTTTCTAAAAAAACATTGATTACTGTAAAAAGTGCATTTTTCAAAAGAAAAGTAATTTTGAAGTATATTTTTGACTTTTCAACTAGCTTTAGTTACACTTTTTCAATTTCGATGTCGAAAACCATTGTTTTTTGTGTTAGCGTAGAAATTCCAGCTTTCGGAACCACTTTATTGGGGAATTCAAGAGGATTTCGTCAAAAGAATACAATTTTGTTTATAATGAGTCGAGTTACATTAAAGTATGGTGCCACTTCAAGGTTCCCGTGCATTGTTTACATGTTTGTATCTCATCAACCCTCCATCTTTGAAAACTTCGGTTCTACTTCATATGATTAGATTCTGGAACAAGTTACTTTATTGTAAATTTCTCCAGCTTTTCAAAAAATTTGATTCTAAGGGCTCAAATTTCCTGCACTTCCGGAGAAGTTGGTACTTTTGTCAAAATACAAAAAATGCAAACGAACCGATCCAAAAAAAACTCAAAAGAAAAAATGAGACCGACTTATTTTTGAAATGTGGTTCTCTCGTGAAATAACTCTTGCTCTGAAATGCAAGAAACCATTTCAAATCGTCCTCAACTGCTCATTTTCTATTTTCGCGTGATAAACATACAGAAATCACTAGGAACGTAAACATTAAACAAAAAAGTCATGCAGATCGCGCGCGCCCAAGCTCAGTTTTGCGGTATCAAATGGTACCGGAAAAGCCCGATTTCGTTACTTCAATGTTTACCTTACAGATGAATCAACGAACTTCGCTCCAGGTTTGCCTCATATCCAACAGTATTCAAAATGAGAGACTTCGAAACTTGCTCCAGATTTTTGGAGATGCTTATGTTAGTGAAAGTGGTATTAAGGTGACTGTACCCAACATGCCCCCATATCTCAACCCCCCCCCCCCTATACTGAACTGAGCATCTATTGTAACCTTCGAGCAATTTCTTTTTACATTTGTGATGTTAAAATATGATAAAAATGAATGATTTTGACTGACCACGGATGATTTCTGCGTCTCCCACAAAATATAAAGAGTTTTCGCATTTTTCATCTTGGCGATCTTAAGAAATCGTTAACGATATTTCGTTTAGAAAAAGCGGTGCCAAAAATGTTTGGGTCGATCAATCGCAACATACTAGCACATTCGATTCCTTCGTTCATAGCCATCGAAATTCGGTGTTTGAAGTTGCAAAACTTGAATTTGGGTCGATTTTATGAGCAGAATACGGAGATCGTTCGCAAACATAGAAGTCGAAATTGGTGTGTACTCGCAAAATGCCTCTCGTGTGGTTTTCTCGAAAGGGAGTACACTAGGACTTTTTTATCACTTAGAACATGTTTATCACGTCAAAAGACTGACCACAAATAGTGTTTTGGACCGGCAAAAAGCTCGAAATGTGGTTTCACGATGATAAAAACGACTTTATACACTTTTTTGCTGATTTACATCGTATTCAGACGTAATCTAACTCATTTTGAAAATCTTGAAATAAGCATCAAAATGAGTGAGAGGACATTGAAACATGTTGAGGTAGACCAGGGTTGTCGAGAAAATGATAAATGGGGGGAAGGGGTACACCCTTTCGCAAACTTGCAAAAAAATCACTTTTCGGAAAATTCGTGATAGCTTAGCTCAGATTTGCTCAGGTTAGTCAAAATGAAAGCTACCTAAATTCATTTTGAAGGCCTTAGAACAAGCTTCAAAATGCAATGAATGGCGTTAAAAAAATATTAAAGTAGGACAAAACTATATTGACAAAACAGCTTAAACGGGGTATGTTGGAGATACACTCACCTTATATCCGTATATAGATATGGGATAACTGAGGATCGAAGGCATTGGAGAAGCATTATATTTCTTTGATATATACTTGTGAAAAAGCTCTTGCGAAACGATGTGCAAATTTGCTACCTTTTACGAGTCATCGACCGCAGAAGATGTGCACGTACCCATTTCGTTCCACGTCTATGAATATACAGTTATACAAGTTATCCATGAAAAGTATGTCGAAGTAAAGTGCAATTTCGATGCCTCACTTGCGAAGCATGGGCATAAAGTATGCGAGTCGTCTATGCATACGGTAAACATCTAAAGCAAAGATAATGGAATGTGGTAAATTTAGGCAAAATTTTATAAAATTTTAGACGCAGAAAACTATATTTGTTCATACACTACTCTATGCATAATCTTCTTAATTACGGCTCAGGAAATAAAAATAGTGGCCTTACCTTGAAAGATTATCATTCAAGTCGTTTATCTCATTAAAATTCCTTCCCAAAATGAGTAAAACACTCCTTGTCATACATACGGTCTTCTCTGATTAGGGGTCATTCACACGTTTCATGTTGAGACCTTTTGAGAAACGCGCAAAGAAAGACGACCATGCTACCATTAGGGCTCGTTCACGGTGGCGAGAATGACGCCGCTTTGTGTGCAGGTCTGCACTCTAACGCGAAACAGGTGGAGTGGCCGCTGGAGTTGCATTTTTACTTTCAAACACTATGTTATAGTCCTCATACAATCAAAAGTTCATGGAACAGTATTCTCAAGAAAAAAATACAGGCAGACCCCGGTATTCGCGCTTAATGCGTACATCCAAAGTTCCGCGAATACCGAAACCGCGAATAGCGGAACTTTGTCCTGAGAAGAATTGAATGCGTTTACATACATCAAAGATCAGCTGAAAGACAAAAAACGTTGTGCATTTTCCGGAAAACATATAGTTTAAGTGAAGAGACTCATAAATTTCATTCGTGACAGAAGAACTGGGCATTGTATGGGAGAGAACTCAACATCGATGTAAATTCACTGCAAGTTTGAGCAAAAATTTGGATTCGAGTTTGACAAAAAAATGTTGTGGCTTTTAACCGACACGATGCAGTCGACGTTTATCATCTCTGTGAAAGTCTTGGTATTCGTTTATTTTGTAATTTTCCTTATAATTTTCAATTCGATGCTTGGGTTCGAGACTTCGATCGATAATTGGAACACTTTCTACGAATTTGTCCACAAGATTCTTCGTTTTTATTAATCCCATCTGGAAATGTTGAGACGATCTGTCGTGTTTGTTTATAGACCAAACAATTTTTCCAGACGCAGCCATTATGTCAAAAATGTCTCCTGAATTTTGATACGCAAATTAATCAAAATTAGAAAGAGCAATGATATCGCGAGCAGTTATGATATTGGCCTGATTGTGACCGAGATTGTGGCGCTCAATGACAAATTCAACTTGAAATCGCGCCGAAATCCATGTTCCATAAGCCACGATCCTATGCGGATCTAGAGCAACACCGCGAATTCGGGGGTATGTCGCATTTTGAAATAAGCCGTAATTCCGGTTGCCGACCGCAAGTGGGATTCTTGTTGGATATGATTCGAGACTTCTGTGGGATCACAACCTCACAAGAATCAAAATTGCCACTTGAGAAGTGTTTGAAAAAAATCGAAAATATGTGATTTTTTGACAATTTTCACTTTCCTGGGAACGCATTTTTTCTTAAGAAAATTAATTTTCTGTTTCCGTAATATTTTATATTACGGTATAATTTTATCCAAGATTCATACTTGTTCTATCGTTCCTTATGGTTTCGGCCCCATGTGAAGATTTTTTTTGGCAACCTTTTTAAGATTCATGGATCATCTTAAAAGATTGCCAAAAAAAAAATAAAAATTTTCTCTACACATTTTTCAATAAAATGCGTAACCATCGAGTTATGGGGTGGAAACCACGAGGAACGGTAGAAAAAATGTGAAGCTTGGATGAAAATACGTTTATTGTTACGGAAGCATAGATCCCTCATACGAGAAAATGTAGAGACCTTTTTTGTTTATCTTTATGAGATTTACAAAATATTGAATATGTATCTAATTCTTCTTCGATCATGGAGGACTAGGTGAGAGTAAGGTGGACATCACTCTCGTTTTTGCAGATTCATTTATTTTCTGCGACGTTTCGCCGATTTGATGTATCGGCCTCTTCATCAAATCGGCGAAACGTCGCAGAAAATAAATGAATCCGCAAAAACGAGAGTGATGTCCACCTTACTCTCACCTAGTCCTCCACGATCGTAAAAGAATCAGATACATATTGAATAACCTGGGGACAACATCAACTATAGAAATCAGTTACAAAATATTTCTCTACTCATTTTTCGATAAAACACGTTCCCATCGACTTATCGAGGGCAAGAAAATAAAAATTCTCAAAAAAACACATATTTTCGATTTTTTTAAAAAAACGACCCAAGTGGCGGTTCTGATTCTTGTTAGGTTGTGATCTCGAACCATATCCACCTAGCATACCACTTGCAGACAGCATCTGAAAAGACGACCTGCTTTAATAAAAGAGCACCGTAGAAAGACCGCGAATACCGGGGCTGCTTGGAGTGAACATTTTTTCCGTTAAAACTGGTTGTAATTGAATGGGTATTTGCAGATGTCTATTATCCATCAGATTCAAAATTCGATGAAATTTTGCATTGAGATACTGCGCAATTCGTCAAATCCACACAAAAATGTTAACAGCGCCATGTATAGTGATGCTAACATAAAACAATCCTCGTATATATCAGCTTGAAATATTTCTTCACCGCAAGGAATCCCAACACCCCAAAACCCATGTCGGAACAATCTCTCAGCCCTCGTCACCGCAAAATCTACTTCTATATAGCTACCTACGTCTATCTTGTCCTTTACTAGGCTCGTACATAGAATCCACCCGCTTTACTTACCTCACCTCCCGTCCTTCTCACCAAGCGACATGCTTTAACGTCATAGACTTGATGTCTCGGCTGTATATTCACCAAGAAACTATATGTATTTCTTCCTACATACTTTCCTTCGTATAAATAATGGTAGTATAAGACTGCAAGCACTGCAAGCTGACGGAAATGCGAAGCTTTTTTCACTTTTACGATAAATGCATGGGGGTGTGCTCTTCACTAAGAAAATTACATTGTATGTGAGTGTGAACCGATTTTGAATCAATCTGTGAGATTGAAATCTAAAGACGGAATGATCTGCCTGACTAGAATGATTTTGACTTTATTGGGGGGATCGACATTCAAATTTAGTGCTTCCTTTGCATCTGTGCCAAATCAATTTTTTTCCAGAGTCTATGTAGAGTTGGGTGTCTGGTGAGATCTGAGGGGAAGGCGTACTAACCGGAAAACGTCTGAACTGAAAAGGTTTTTTGCGGTGCAGTCATCCTTGCCAAATCGATTTGTCGCGAGCGAGAGAGTTACATATTGAGCATGAAGTTTGATGGATAATAATATACGCACGAGCAGGCATACCTGTAACTCATGCTAGCTCGTCCTAGCAGAAAGAATTTGAAGATGTTCGCGATATAACTGTTATCTGGCTTTCTGCGAAACCTCTCATAAAATTTTGAATGCATTCTGGTTTAAAGACGTTTCTCATGATGTCGATCAAGTTTCTGCATTCATCTGAACATCTGATAAAATAGAAAAAAAGTCGATGGTATGCAAAGACTTCGTACGAAAAAGCCAACAACTACTTGCCAAATGTCAATAACTAACGATAAGTGCAAAAGTAAATAACTAGGTAGTTATATTACAAAATGGTAAAAAGTCTCAAATTACAAAATGGAACATTTTTATTTTCTCCCATTTTCTCCAAAATACAATCCTTCATTCTTGTGATCACGTATCCTATGAATACCAGGAATTGATCTAATTTTTTCAGATATTCATCACGCAGCAATCAAAACTTATCATAATTATGAAAATGCGGGCATGTCCACTGCACAGTACACTGCAGTTGACAAAATAAATAATAAATTGATCTTTCGAAGTAGAATTGATGACTGCAATAGTTATTTAAAACATCGAAATATGCGATCAAAGTTATGAAATGTGCATCACTTTTCGCTAATACTTTTACCGCCGACGACTTTTCTTAAGCCTTAATCTTATAACAGTCACTCACCATCACTATCAAGGTCGAGATAAAAAAGATCACTTGTCACCGTCACCAAAAGAAAATGCCTGCGTCTTACCTCGAAAGCTCGGGAGGCTGAAAAATATTCAATAAGATACATCAATCCTATTTTTCTCTGTCTAGAATGTATACATCCTTGTGATTTAGACCATATCAAAACATGCCACGTTTGAGGATCATTACCCTTCTCCATTTTTTTTGTTCAAACTGAATTCAACTCTGTGCGGGCTCAGAAAGAGGTGCTCATTGGCGTGTGATCATTGGAAACGATCTGTCTGACCAAACTCGACCTCTGACTACTGATCACTGACTTATTGAACGATCGACACTCAACAGTTTGACGGTAACAAATTTTTGGATATACTGTAAACGATGATGATATCTTTGTGTGCGGGCGGAGGGGGGCTAAGTGCAAAAAATTTCTTTCCTTTGAATCTTTTGATGCTTATTTATACTCTTCTCGAGTGAGATAAGTGAGGCATATTTTGCAACTTATCAAACGTCGAATCTACTTGCGAGTTCTTTTTCGCGACAATTACTCGATCATTTTTGTAACCCCAATAAATTTGGCAAATGATTAATATTCAGCTCAAGGGAGAATGCTCAAAATACGTTGGCGGATACTTAGAGGTGGTAATCAAACATATGGATGTGACAAAAAGAATAACACATTTGATCCAATACTTCTACAAGTCCCCGAAAAGAACTAATCTCCAAAAAACATGAGTCACAGTAGCAAAATAAAATGTCGATTCTTTTTCAGACGCTTATACGTCGGGCCAGCTGGTGTACGAGTGGCAGGACAACTCGAGCGTCAATTTTGAACCTGGCATGGCCCTGTCACAGTTTGATCTCATGGGATTCCCCTACCGGAACCTCACCTTCACGAGACGTGAAGGCGAGTTCTCCGTACTTCAAGTGTCCTTCAATTTGCAACGTCACACAGGATATTTTCTCATTCAAGTAATTATCTACTTTCATCATCCATGATATTCATTGAAAAATTTGCCCAGGAGAAAAGCCGAGTGAGTGTTTAAAATGATTTTTTTTTGATAAGAAGAGCCCGAAATCCTTTTATTAAGATTAGGAATTCAATCCATTTATGCCTGGAATTACACATTTACGACTTTTCTTGTGGCTCGTTCTTGAGTACAATATAGCACTCAAAATTTTGGAAGTGATGTATTTGACGCAAAATTGTCTCAACTCCCAAAATATGCAATGAAAAAGTCCGTTCAAGGCAATCTTGAACAGCTACCCTCAAGTTTTTGCCAAAACATATGATGGTTTACATCCAAAATCGTGTATAGACGGCAATTTCATACCCAAATTTGATGAATAAACCTTTGAGAGATGATGGAAACATCTTATTGGATCCCAAACCACAAAATCTTTGGGCCAAAAAACTTTTAAGAAACGAACCTGAACCCAAGATATCGACCGAAACAACAAATGTTGTTGGAACGCCTTTTTATCGCCACTAAAACGTCTCCACCCTATCGATCTCAATTTTAAGCATCAAATAGCTTCCAAAAAATCCTCAAACGACATATTTTTGACTTAGAATTGAGTGTTATTTCAGATTTTGTGAATAGAATTGAGATATAGGATGACGTTGAGAGCAAAAAATGCGACCAGACTACACCCGGAGAACACTTTCTTTCAGTGAATCCATAGCAATTTTGTGCCGAGAAATGCGGTATCATATCTTTGCTTCATCTGAACATTAGCAGAAGAATATTCCATCAAAATATTGGAATTGGTCAGATTAAAAAACTGACAGCAAATTAAACTTGATTTTCTTTCATAAGCTCAATCACGTGCGCAGTTTACATTTTTCGACTGCCACACCATAGCCTGAAATATAGTTCCTTGAAAAATTGATGGAGAACTGTCACTGTGTTTCGACAGAATGTCCTGTTTTTTTTTGGGTCGAAAGGTGTCTGGAAATATAATCCAAGAAATATTTTCTTGAAATATATTCAGTATCACCACTTGAGTATTGACAGGAGATGGAGTCTGAATTATATGCAAACGAGCCTCAACAGAATCTCAAAAAGATTGGTACTCATAAAAAAAAGAAGAACAATTCTTAAAGTCTGATGATACATCACAGAGATGAGACCAATCGTGGATTTCCGTGTACCAATAGAAAAAGATCTTGATCCATAACACTCGTATATCTCCAGTCTGATGGGCTATATGTACACTTGGGTGGATCAAAACCTTGCCACGCTTCCGGATTGCCGGTGCCAGACAGGGTCTCTTCTTTTTATTTCTCTTTCTCTTGAGCAATCGATGCCTCCATAGTGCGACTCTTTGAAATTGCAGTTCTCTCCATTGTGAATTTCCGAAAGACTCGCTGGTTTCTGATGCTACATCTAATCCTACGCCACAGGGGATTTTTCCTGAGACTGCCACGAAGATCTGCGATGGTCACAGCTTCGTTCTGTTTCAGACAATTTCTCGCTTGTTTTTTAGGGGTTGATAATGCTCAACTACTTCTTATTTCATTCTCTTTTTCCAGGAGGGAGATGACGAATCATCCCAAATTTTATTTAATGCATGATAGGGAAATTTTTACAATTGATGAACGAATTTTTCTAACATTGATTCTGGATACACCACCTACAGTGACAAAATAATATTTTAAAACTTGAAAAATTTCTGACCCCTCTGTCAGTTCATCAAATTTTCTTTTGAGACAAATTTATATTTCAGACTTCCCAAAAATAGCTTTGGTAATTCATAGTCTTAAACTGAGTGTTGAACAAATGCAGAGCTCTCTTCAAAAGTTGAACTGTCAAGAGACAAGCCTCCTTGTATTTGTTCGGAATGAGAATCAAAGTGGCGCGCTCAAGGAAGTTTAAGAGACGTCAAAGAGTTTTAAAACTGTCGAGAGAGTCGAATTATCAAGTTATCCTTTCCTTTTTGAAAAGGAAGACGAGAACGATGTAGGAAGAGAAAATTTGAAGTATAAACGTGCTCTGCACTCAAAAAGAGTTTCACTTCTCTCGGTTGAGGGGGTTGAATAATTTGGAGGCAAACAGATATTTGAAATTTTCGTACCGGGCAAACGTGTATGATAATTGGAAAATCTCATTGCTCTGATTAGGTTACGAAGATGATGTCAGGCTGGAGTTGGCTCATCCAATATTGGTAGAAAAAACTGATATTTCATTCTTTCGTGGAAAATTTATGAGTTGTTCAAATTGAAATGATGGGCACGGAAAATTTTCTTTACCGCCGGTGTAACTTTAAAGTCTCACGGTATTGCGTCTTACACCGATTTTTCGACAAATGTAAGAATAAAGTTGGAACAATAACCTAGACCTAATACTCTGGTCTTTTTTCATTTTCGCAGATTACAAACTTTTTGCACTCGGATCTCGCACATCAAAGATGCCTCGTATGACTACCCGTTGGTCGGGAGTCAAATTCAGCCTTTGATGTGAATCAGTCCATTGAAAGAATTGGACCGTATTAGCACATCATATAACGATCTTTGATTTAAACCTCATGCTCCGGAATGATGAAAATTTGAAGCCTTTGACACCACATTAATTGGTTCTCTTAAAAACCCACTTAATACAGATAAATTTCAAAAGCATTTTGACCATAGGTGCTTACACTTGGCACAAGGTTATACTCATTTAATGTAAATTTGTCAACAATCAGAAGCGTTAACTCGAAAATTTTCGAGAACTGTCGAGTTTTTCATTTGAATTTGATGTAATTCCATGCCATACTTTTTGTAATTTGAAATTTTGATGATTACAAATCATGTCGCTTTTGATCATTCAACAGAAAATTCAGGACCTATGAATGTATCAATTCTCCATAAGGATTTTGGATACGACCAACCAAGGATGACGGAATCTTTTTCTCGCGTCCTAGAGGTGCTTTCGACTGTTCTGGAAGCATTTTTGAGTTAGATTCTGCCAGGCTTGTCTGTGTTTCTCAATCATCGAGCAAAAACTTCGAAAAAAAATTTTTCAATTGAATTTAAAATGTATAAAAGTGCTTCAAAAACCCTAGAGCGAATTCATAGTCTCCTATTTAGCAGTTTTTTTACAGACTCCGAGCGAATACTACTTTTTTTGAGTGAAAATTCCCACTAAATCGTTCAATCTACCCGGAGAATCGTTTATTCTACCTTTGCAGCCTAGGAAAGTTAAATTGAAATATCTTCAGAAACTATTTGCTGTGTAGAATGATCATGTAAAATTAGTTCAGCGTTCTACAAAATTGAATATTTGATCCTGTATTTTATAGGTATACGTTCCTTGCGTATTGATCGTGGTGCTAAGCTGGGTTTCATTTTGGATTCACCGGGAAGCTACGAGCGATCGTGTTGGCTTAGGTACGTATATAGACACCAATTAAATTACAATTGACAAATCAGTTTCGAAAGGCCCATGCACTTCATCAAATCAACTCTGCTCGTTCGTAATACCATCAGGCATAACCACTGTGCTGACACTATCGACAATCAGCCTGGACTCTCGAAAGGACTTGCCAAAAGTCAAGTATGCTACAGCCCTTGACTGGTTCCTGTTGATGAGTTTTGGCTACTGTATTGCCACTCTACTCGAGTTTGCTGGCGTTCATTATTTCACAAAGGTAAATTGATGATTTTCTGCAATACTCAAGCAAAACTATTAATGAAGATGGTTACTATAGACATTTGCAATAACTTTTATAGAAAATAGAGTCTCGAGCACATAAAATAGTCTCAATTTTGCCTATGATATTGAAAAACCTGTTTAGCTACATGACCCGCTGAAATGAGTGGAACACGGATACCTTCACCAAACAGCGAGTACTTCAACGTTCTTAGGTCATCTATGACAATTTTACAAGAAGCATTTGAAAAATGAGAAAAACAGCTATCACATCATGGCCTTACAAAATGTATTTCAAGCCGAAAATCATGATTTTAATTGGCTTTGAGAAATCAAAAAAATTGCCTATCACAGTCAATCATCGGTCATTCATCGGGAAACTATAATAGCGCAAGCATTCTTGTGTAACTTTTTTCAAGACCTCCCAAATCGTTTTCCTGAAAATTGCTCTACTATTTTTTTATACCCGACTTACGAACGGTTAAGCAAGGAAAAGTTGGTGCTGGTTTAAAGTATTGGTAACATGAAGAAATAAGCTTTTTCCTCTGAAAGAGGTCTGAGGGCTTTCTGAGTAAATTCTAGAACAAATCTGATTTGAATTTTATAAAATCCATGAGATGTTACGTTTAAATTGTCGATTATAGATTCTCGTCGTTTCCGTTACCCTCTATCCGTACAAATTTCCGTTCACTAGATTGCTTTCAGTTCGTGAGTGAAAAATCGCAGAGAAATTAAACGTTTGGAAAAATAAATTGAAAGGTCTTTTAAAAAAAACTCCAAAATCCCGCGAGAATTTCAGCGCTATCGTGATTTCCAGATGAATGATCGATGATTGACTGAGATGAAGATTTTTTGATCCTTCACAGCTAATTGAAACCACGAATCTAAGAAAAGTGCCTACACGGCACAAATTCATAGTGTTTTTTCCCCTGATCTTTCGAATGCCTCTTGTAAAATTGTCGTAGACCCAAGGGCGTTGGAGTAATCGTGATTTCAACGAAGGTATCCGGCGTGTTCGATTCATTTTGGCGGGTACTGTATGTGATGAGGGGACTTTCTCATACTTTTTCTACTCCTGGAACCTTTTGATGCTCTTCGGGACGCTGTCAAAAATCAAGATTAAATTATTAAAAACCATCAACTAAGATTGATACTTGGCACAATTTTCTGTGTCCTACTTTGCGATCAACATTTATTGTTAAAAAATTAAAAATATGTTGAATACACGCGCTTTCGTGATTTGTTGACCTTGTGCACGATCCAAGGAATAACCATCTCGATGTTTTTGAATGAAGTACTTTCTGTTGATAGAAACACCCTGCAAAGAAAAAGCAATTGGGAAGAAAAGATGAAAAATTTTTTCCCGAGGTTCAATTTCAAAAGGCTATCATTTGTGACGTTAAGATATGTGAGGCTTTCAAAGACACTATTCCGTAACGGAATTATGCTATCCATCAATTTGAGTAGGAAGTGCATATTGAAAGCCGCAGCTGAACTATAGTAGTTCCACAATCTTACATCTAAGAGTAGCACAAGATCTAAAAGGATCACTGCGCAAGCCTCGTGGATTTTTGCATAAGGCAAATTAAAGAGTGGATCAATAAAAAAGTTAATAACTTTATAATTGGCTCTGATACACAAGAGACTTCTATTTTATTATTAGTTAATTCCGATTCACTCAGTAAACCATAATGATGAATGTAGGTGCCATTTTGTAGGATTAAGCTCTTTCACTAGAGAATACCCCCTATCCACGTAATTTCTTCTATCGAAATATGTTTCTGAATTGAGAGAAGGGTTGTAAACAGGAAAATCAGATTTTTGGAAGAGCTTTGTTTTTCATTTTTTACTTTCTCGTGATTTTAGCTTGGAACTCAATTTGCGGCCTATTATATTCTTTGTTACAACAAAAATTGTTCAAAATTTTCTCAAAATATTTTGATGCATTACAAGGAAATGATCAAAAAATGTTGGCAATCGATATCGCCTCCTAGAGAGAAGAAAAAATTCGATGGTATAAGTTCAACTTTTAGAACAAACTGACAAATAGTCTATTATTTTGGGGAAGAAAACTCGAGTAAATCCACCAAGAATAGTATCTTTCTTACCGAGTTCATGAGGAAGGGAAAAATCTCGTGAGTGAGCCGCAAAAAGTCCTTCAAGCAAATTGCTGGGCGCCCAATTATCGGAAAATTGTATGAAGCTAATTTTGGTCGATGAAACAATCCAAGTTTATCATCCTTGATTTAAGACCACTTACGTACGAGTTGTCTGCATCGTTAGATGATTATAAACCGTCAATTTAAATACGCTGCTAAATGAGATTAGCAGAATGCTTTCTCTTAGCGAAATAGTTTAAGAGGTTCACTGAAACTAATGAGAAATTTGCAAAACTGATCAAATTCCAAAATGATGATTGGGATTCCTACAGAATAGTTTTATTTTTTAATCTAATTTAATTGCATTTCATATCACACTCACAATCCAATGATTGGATACAACCAATCGATGTAGAATGAGGGAAAAGTATCTCTCTAGTCCATTAAAAGATGGATAGATTAGTTGTAGAGGGAGATAGGAGGATAAAATGAATTTTAGCTGCAATTTTCTTCTAATATTTTGGGTTATTATTACGAGATTCACTATTAGGGGAATTAAGATGACCTAAACTGGGGTTTTTCATGGAAGATATGTAGTCTGGTTGAGGGAAAATTTTGATATAGTTGGTGAAAAGATCATAAAAATGGAGTTTTTTTAAAAAAAAATGTGGATTTTTCGGGAATAAATTGGATTTTGAATGTATTTAAAAGGATTTTGAAAAATTCGGTATCAACTAATCGATTTAGAACGATGAAAAAGTATAAACTTAGTTGAGTAAAATTTGTATATATTAGTTTAGGGGGTGGGTAATAGCGAAAAAATGAATTTTAGATGCGATTTTCCTCTAATATTTTGAGTTATTATAAGGAGATTGCCTTTTAGGGGAATTTAGATGACCTAAACTAGGGTTTTCCATGGAATATATGAAGTATGGTTGAGGGCAAATTTTAATATAGTTGGTGTAAAGATTATAAAAATGGAGTATTTTGAAAAAATTTGGATTTTTCGGGAATAAATCGGATTTTGCATGTATTAAAACGGATTTTGAGAAAATTCGGTATGAACCAATAAATTTAGAACGATGAAAAAGTATCAACTTAGTTGAGTAAAATTTGAATAAAGTAATTTAGAGGAGAGATATGAGGAAAGTATGAATATTGAAGAAAATATTTTTGTATATTTTGAGTTATTTTTTTGAGGAAAATAGTTATCGGGATTTGGGCTACCTAAAGTGAGGTTTTTTTAGCAAAACGTGTAATTTGGTTAAAACAGAATTTCGATAGAATAGGTCTAAACATGCTCAAATTGCTGTTTTTGTTGGAAATTTTGGTTTTTTTATAAAAATTTACGTTGATGGAGTTTGAATGGAATTTCGGTATTAACCAAAAGATAGATTGAGCCAAAAAAACCATAGCCTAGGTAATCAAAATTGGGGTAAGGTGAAGTTAGAAAGAGATATTTTAGTATGAAAGTACACAATTTCAGCGATTTCACCTCAAAAAACGTTTAAATTAAATTCGATTTGGAGAGGAGACCAGGCAAATCACTGGTCTCATCTCTGAGTGATCCTATACAACTTGTAGAAAAGCAAAAATCGATAGAGTGGAGTGTAGAAGAGAAAGCGTGGCCCAAAAAAACAACACATACACACATACACACACAGACACAGACAAAGGGCCGGAGAGATGAGTCACTGGGGGGTTTTTGAGGATTCTAAGGGGAAAAGTGTTACTTACAATCGTTAGATTTTGGCGAGAGGAATAAGATGGTTAAAGCACTTTTTTGATAAGATGAATTATGTTGAAGAAAATATTGGGTTGAATGGGAGTATTTTGAAAAAATTTGGATTTTTCGGGAATAAATGGGATTTTGAATGTATTAAAACGGATTTTGAGAAAATTCGGTATCAACCAATCGATTTAGAACGATGAAAAAGTATCAACTTAGTTGAGTAAAATTTGAATAAAGTAGTTTAGAGGAGAGATATGAGGAAAGTATGAATATTGAAGAAAATATTTTTGTATATTTTGAGTTATTTTTTTGAGGAAAATAGTTATGGGGATTTGGGCTACCTAAAGTGAGGTTTTTTTAGCAAAACGAGTAATTTGGTTAAAACAGAATTTCGATAGAATAGGTCTAAACATGCTCAAATTGCTGTTTTTGTTGGAAATTTTGGTTTTTTTTATAAAAATTCACGTTGATGGAGTTTGAATGGAATTTCGGTATTAACCAAAAGATAGATTGAGCCAAAAAAACCGTAGTCTAGGTAATCAAAATTGGGGTAAGGTAAAGTTAGAAAGAGATATTTTAGTATGAAAGTACACAATTTCAGCGATTTTCCCTAAAAAATCGTTTAAATTAAATTCGATTTGGAGAGGAGACCAGGCAAATCACTGGTCTCATCTCTGAGATATTCTCTAGAACTTGTAGAAAAGCAAAAATCGATAGAGTGGAGTGTAGAAGAGAAAGCGTGGCGCAAAAAAAACAACACACATACACACACACACACACAGACACAGACAAAGGGCCGGAGAGATGAGTCACTGGGGGGTTTTTGAGGATTCTAAGGGGAAAAGTGTTACTTACAATCGTTAGATTTTGGCGAGAGGAATAAGATGGTGAAAGCACTTTTTTGATAAGATGAATTATGTTGAAGAAAATATTGGGTTGAATGGGAGTATTTTGAAAAAATTTGGATTTTTCGGGAATAAATGGGATTTTGAATGTATTAAAACGGATTTTGAGAAAATTCGGTATCAACCAATCGATTTAGAACGATGAAAAAGTATCAACTTAGTTGAGTAAAATTTGAATAAAGTAGTTTAGAGGAGAGATATGAGGAAAGTATGAATATTGAAAAAAATATTTTTGTATATTTTGAGTTATTTTTTTGAGGAAAATAGTTATGGGGATTTGGGCTACCTAAAGTGAGGTTTTTTTAGCAAAACGAGTAATTTGGTTAAAACAGAATTTCGATAGAATAGGTCTAAACATGCTCAAATTGCTGTTTTTGTTGGAAATTTTGGTTTTTTTATAAAAATTCACGTTGATGGAGTTTGAATGGAATTTCGGTATTAACCAAAAGATAGATTGAGCCAAAAAAACCGTAGTCTAGGTAATCAAAATTGGGGTAAGGTAAAGTTAGAAAGAGATATTTTAGTATGAAAGTACACAATTTCAGCGATTTTCCCTAAAAAATCGTTTAAATTAAATTCGATTTGGAGAGGAGACCAGGCAAATCACTGGTCTCATCTCTGAGATATTCTCTAGAACTTGTAGAAAAGCAAAAATCGATAGAGTGGAGTGTAGAAGAGAAAGCGTGGCGCAAAAAAAACAACACACATACACACACACACACACACAGACACAGACAAAGAGCCGGAGAGATGAGTCACTGGGGGGATTTTGAGGATTCGAAGGGGAAAAGTGTTACTTACAATCGTTAGATTTTGGCGAGAGGAATAAGATGGTTAAAGCACTTTTTTGATAAGATGAATTATGTTGAATAAAATATTGGGTTGAATGGAAAAATTGATCAAAAATTCGCTGTGTCGAAAACAAAGCTTTCTCTTTAGAGAAAGCAAAAGTATGGATTCAACTTTGAAGCTTACGGCTACATCACCTTCAAGTTCAAGTCCTATTATCACAGAAACTTAGAAACAGCCAAAGCTAAGGCTTAGATGGACCCCGCAGAATACACTTACAGAGATTGTTAACAAACTGTGAAATAGAACGTACATCCGTGTTTCGAGAGATATGGAATTGAATATTCGAAAGCGACACTTGCCAAACGACTTTAATAGAGCTTGAGCTTGCGTTGAGGTCAAGCGCTCGAGGGTGTAAATTCAAAATTGAGTGGAACATTGATCGGGTAGTCATGCTGGTAAATTGGCTTAATTTGACGTCTATCTGGACTCCGATGAGGGTCGCGTATAGTATGTATATAGAGTATACAGAGATGTGAACGTATATGCGGTCAGAGTCCTTCTATGAAGCTCATCTGAATGGCAGTGAGATACGGACGAGCTTTTGAGAGAAACTTTAGACTTGTAGAATTACACATATTTACCCAGCTTGTCGTCTGCATGTGTAAATTTCAACAAAAAACCACATGGCGCGTTTCATCTTCAATTTACATTGGTCTCATTTGAATCATAGTGTAAATTTTCTGAGTTCCATTGCGTCAAACATTCCAGCTGCCGTTATTATTTTACGCAAGTTTTCGCGAATGCATGACTCGTCCAGCTATGACATGTTTCCTGCTTTCAAGTTGCGAGATGTGATTTTAGAGAAAGTTCCGAATTTGAATGTTTTTGAAGAACTTGTTGTAATCAGAACCAGGATATCCGTAATAGGGTTGAAACTTTCGTTTACATTTGACATTTTTTGCGCTTTAATGGAACTCGTATAATTTTCACTCGCAGTGGGTGCGCTTGAACAAATTAGAACAAGAATTTGATATCGTCTTCCATAAATGTTAGATGTATTCGTGCTCTTACATCGTTCAAATTTATATGAGAAATCTTCTGTGGAATGAAAAAAAATATTCCAGAGTTGAACTTGTGGAAGGGAATTGTAGCATGCTGAGATAGAGCTCAGTAAATTTTGATGACATAAATCCAATCATACTCAAGTCGATTTTTTTTCAACTTTTGTCGACTGATCTGTTGGATAGAATTTAATGGAGAAGAAATTTTGCCGTTAAGCTAAGATTCATTTCCCTCATATTTGTATCAATTTCATAAAATATAATGATTGAAGGTGACTAATAATGATACAATTGAATACCGATTCAATAACAAGACTCTTTTCATTAATCTATTATATTATCAAACCATGTATTATCATGAAAAGTGATGGCAAAAGCAGATTTTTTGCAATAAAAAAGTTTCAATAATCTGTGAAATATTGAAACTAATAATACTAAAAATAGTTTATACATACAATGTCAGTCTCTGAAGGCCCTGATGTGATGATGAATATTTCAGATGGGCAGCGGTGAATTTCCTCTCGAAGAAGAATTTATGGTAGATGGAGAAGAAGAGGACGATGAAAACGAGGTCGAATGGGAGGACGTGAACGAGTCTTCGTCGGACAAAGATGAAGGTGGTTTCTGTCCTGTGATCGGCTCCAACACCACCACTACCAACAGTAGCCTTCATCCGGATGCCGGCACCTCAAGGCGACGTGGTTCTTCCCTTTTCTGCGCCCTTTATAATGTAAGCTCGGCGCTGACTTTGAATCATATACTTTTCCTCCTTTCATCTTTCCCTGCTGAACGAGTCATTTTTATTTCATTGAACGAGGTATATCGATACGACATCATTTTTGCTTTGACATAATGTTGAATCTAAATCAGAATCTTATTCTTGAAAGGGAGGACACCATCCTCAATGGATATTTTACTTTTGACAAAAATTAGAAAGAGTAGGAAAGCTGTTTATGAAAAAATAAAATGAAAATTGCCTCAAACGAATGATAACCCTCGCTCTCCTCGGTTAAATGATCATTGCGATTGAAATTCTTATGGTTTATTGATATTACGATCCATCTTTAGCTTGATGATGTCAGCTTTTTGGTAATCTAATATTAAATTCAGTGAAATTGTACTATAGCAAGGCACATTTTCCAAAACCTTTCATTCTGTCTCATTCAAAGGGGTCTAAGCTAGCTATGTTAACAATTTTTATAAGAAAATTCATCAGTTTCTCATCTGTAATGATATACTTTTTCATTATTTGATTACAAAACTACTCATAAAGTTAACTACTGTTCATTCTAGCCTCGATTCTAGCGATATTAGTAAATTTAAAGAAATCAACGAAGAAGACAAGAATATAGTAATATGAAAATTTGGAATACATTAAAAGTCAAGGAACAACTTTTTTCTATGATTCACAAATGCATCGCACTAAAAACATATTGTGAGATATTGATGCCAAATTTTCGTGATTTTTGGCAGATGTCCTAATCCAAACTTCCATATCTGCAAAGTAATTAGTGTAGCCAAAAAACCAGTAATTTCTAAGCGATTCAAATTTAAGGGTACGTTTACCGAAATCAATTTGATTTGACAAAATTTCTGTATATGAATCAACATCACCATCTCCTGTCTATAGAATGGTCAACGTGTCTCCTTTTGATTTTTCACGTCGCAGAT
Source organism: Eretmocerus hayati (assembly GCA_029851415.1). Classification (NCBI taxonomy): domain Eukaryota; kingdom Metazoa; phylum Arthropoda; class Insecta; order Hymenoptera; family Aphelinidae; genus Eretmocerus; species Eretmocerus hayati. The sequence continues at coordinate 25,218,144 of CM056742.1, forward strand.
ATTTTTTTTAAGCCGTGCATATCTAATAAAAATTATCATACAATAATTAACTACAGCATCATTATATTCAATTGAATCATTGTAACTCATTCACGGTCATTAAATTGGCTTTAAAATTCATTCAAAAGCACATAGTAAGGAAAATCTCGTTGCAAATTATTGCCGCTTGAAAAAAGCTTTTTTTTTAGTATCATATAAATGTACGAGTGGCCAGCAAAGTGTGATAGCGAGATACAGTATTTCTCGGCAATTAAGCCTGGGGTTTAAAACTAAATAAAAGGCTCGCGCAGAAATTTTTCGAGCGCTAAACGTGTGCATCAAGCAAGTGATTCTCGACTCTGTTGTCTCAGGCTTCTGAAAGCAGCTGGATTAATGAGTGAAATGTATGATGTTCTCTGAGTAAAATGTACTAACTATATCTGGTGTTGTGCAGCACAAGCTTTTCCATCAGTAGTAGGAGCCACGGACGCGGCAAGTTGAGCTTCTGCAAAGAGAGTTTTTGCGCTATTAATTCGCGTGTAAGAGTTATAGTGTCTGCAGACACTCTGCTAGACCGACGCCTTTGCTGACTCGTGGATTCATGTTTTTATAGCTTTTATTCGAGCACAACTTGGAAATTGCGGTATTCTTCACCAATTATAATGAATTTGTATACTCTCTGAAATGTATAACAAAATATATAGAAGAAAATATCTTAAATGCTCACTCGACTTCATTTTTGGTACTGTGATATCAAAATTGAGTGAGAATTTCGCAACATCTTCTCTAACTTTGAGAGTTCTGTCGATTAGTGTGATAAAAAAGGTAGTTCAAGGCTGAAACTTCAAACGTATGAGGAGGATGGTAGCTTACCGTGATCAGTATTCTGTAATACAAAATATGTAAACGAATTTCGGCGAGTTACTACGACCTTACATGAACGCTCGTCTAATTAAATTGACGCACATTTTGGATTCAATTATTAAGACAAAATTTTCTTGTTCACTTTCAATTTTCAACTCTAGGTGCCTCTCAATTTTGGCCCAAAATATGATTCCAAGATCATAACGTATTCTACATATTTAATGACAATCTAATAGGTTTTTCCCACGGTTGTTACCCTAACAATAATTTTTTCTCATTCCAATGATACAGGACCAAGTGTACAGCTTTCCGGAAAGACGGCGTTCGATAACAGTACACATCAATAGTAAGCCTTCAACGATGGAGAGACAAACTCAAACTGAATTATGGCTGCCCAAGTGGAGGCAATTTTTCTACTGCCTCGTGGGTGATATGGCGTTTAGGTTCGTATATCATATTAAAATAGCATTCCAGAAAATGACAAGTGGACACAGAATCAATTATTTACCTCAATTTCTATCAATAACTGCCGCGAGTATCAAAGATTCATTCAACTTTGCTTTGCCCTTTGTTCAGCGTGATCGCAAAATTCGTCTCTGACAAATCAAGTTTATTTGCGCAAGACCGTGCGAATGCAGTTCGGATATAATCAAAGTTTCAAATTAATATACTATGATGCAAAGGCGCAAACGATGGTTTTTCGAGGCACTTCGAGTGACTTTATTTAGTCCCGAGCCGCAGGCGAGGGTCTAAATAGTCACGAGAAAGCGAAAACCGTTGCACCCGAGTATCATACTATGTTTTTTGATCATCTGTGAGCAAATGAAAAGCGACAAACAGTATGACTAATTTGCACACATCGTAATGAAAATCTTTTTCTTCACACTTTGAACCCTTCATCCCATTCAAAATATCATTCTTGTATGTTGAAGGGAAGGAATTGGTGTTGATTGCTTATGTGTGCAGCATCAATCGAAATCATTGTCCCATAATTTTGAAAGAATTCAATCTTCATCAGAACCTTTTATCTGACTTCGCAATTTTTCGTAACGTGTACGGTAGAAGCGTTAATGATACCGATCATTTATAACAAATCCTACACGATGAATTGTAATATCTAAAAATCGGTCATGGACAGCTGGAAACATGAGTGGATAGATAGTCCGTGCAACTAGACAAGAATTTGGTTATAATTTTGAGAAAATTTAATACACATGCTAAGAAAATGGAACTGCTCGGCATTGGTACCCACTACAAGTGAGAGATATAAATAATTTGAATTATTGATTTGAACAAATAAGATTATAATATCGCTCGAAGATGAAAAGTGTTCTCAAATCAGATCCAACAAGAATTAAAGATGCACACTAAATAAATTGTGTATGCATCAGAGTAGGCAATCCTTCATGACGACAAATAACAGTATAATAACTCCAATCAATAATTCCTTAGAAACTAATCTTCATATTCAAGTACTACACTTATCAGGCATTTGCGATCTGGTACATTCAAGGGTTTTCTCGACAAAGGATACAAAGCCTTGGATAACAAAAGCTGTGAGTTTTGATGGCAATGGTGACTCTTTTACCGCATATTCAATGAGTTCCGAAAACTTCGATAATCTTTCTGTCAGTGAAAATCTATTTTTCGCATCAGAGATCGACAAATAGTCCTGGTACACTTTGAGATCGTTTTCAGATAGAGTATGGCCCACCTGCAAATCGACATACTATCAGCAACTCAAGTTGATGTATCAGATCATTTTCACACATCGACATACCTTCGATTAATATTCTAGAATGTCGTCCTCCAAGTTAATGTCGGGCCAATTTTCGATACATGCTCGACAGTCGCATGAAAACCCATGGCGGTTTCGAAAAGCTTCTTGTCTTTCGAGTTTTGAAACATCGTCAAAAATGCTCAGATGACTTTCAAAAATCTGCAGAGATCACTTTAAATAACACAAATTATCAAGACGATTGGGCGGGCAATGAACAAATTCTACCTGAGTGCCTTTTTTGATAGGTAAAATGGTGTACAAAATTATTTGGTTCTTGTCCATCAGACACCGTTTTACATTCGGGATTCAGCTAGGACTCGTTAAGCTCGTTTTCAACCCAAGTGACCATGATGTTGATCCGCATGCAATCTCTTCACACGGTTTTAGTTGTTTGCAACCAGATAGCCTCTGATTCTAAACAATTCACAATCATTAATAGATAGCAGAATTCGCGAGAAAGTTGTAGGACGAACAACGGAACAGCTTACCTCGAATCCGTGGCTGTCTGCAATTGCACAAAATTTGAGAATAAGGGCTCCTGTGTATAATATTTCATCATTGCTCATGAACTCTTCGAGAGTGAAATCACTGTCATCTGGATCAAAAATATCGTAGAACAATGATGTAAACTTTGAGAGAATAACTATAGGTATAGAGCAGCATCCATTACAAGATTGTCCAGATTGTTGATGCTTGTTCTGCCTGCCAAAGCATGCACATGTCTATAGTTATTTAATGGGAATTTTCTGATATCTGCAAAGGATAATACACATTAGCCAGTTTTGAACAGTCAGAGGAATCTGATCCAAGCTACTTTTTACCTTTGTTTTCTTCTAAAGATTCAACTTCCTGACCACTTTCAACCACTTTTGACGCATCTGACCTTTGTTGAAAATTTCCTCAAGAACTTGTCACCTGTCTTCACCTTGAAAACTTATGACTGTGTGTGACCATCTATGTGTGTGACCCATGTGTGACCGTGTGCGCGCTCAAAACTCATGTGCAAGAGCCGGTAAACCATCCCTCAAATCCGTTTCTGGCCGTGATGAGGCCCAAGTGAGGCACCTTGAATTGTGCCTGATAAAACTTGATTCCAGCCAGATGTACGCCAGTTCTGTCGGAACGGATCGACCACAAATAATGCACAATGGAACTGAGTGGAACGACACGGATTCCGAATGCAAGACTTATTCAACCGTGAAACGACTTGGGTGCCCGGATATAGGTATAATGATCAATACAACATATATCGGTTGATTCATTGATCAAAATTGATGTATCGTACTGAGACAATCAAGACAGACCATTGATCTTGTATTTCAATCTATTGTTTATGAAATAAAATTATTGTTACAGAAATAGAAATGAAAATTATACGAATTACATGATTTTTAGTGATTAAAATAAATTCTGCATCAAACAGTAAAGTTAAGTATCGCAAAGAGCCGTTATTCATAGGTTCTCCAAAGCTTCGTATAAAATTTTGGAAGAAGATATTTGCAATTAACGAGATCGATTCACAAAACTGTTTTGTTTGTTAATTTGCGGCACCCCGACGGAGAAGATTAGTTTTATGAAGGTTCGGAATGCGTTTCGGGAGAAAACGTCTGTGGACTTTCAAGCGATACTGCACTACTCATCGTACTAATACCTATGGGTGTTTGACAAAAATTAACAAAATGGTATAAGTTTCATTCCGATGGGTAAAGATTCTTAGAAGAAAGATATCACAAAATACCGATTTTTGAGATTCTCCAAAAGTACTATGAAAGATTCTTTTATTTTTTCTAGCTTACATCAATATTTTGTCCCGAGAATTTTACCGAGTTCCAAATTCAACTTAGATAAAACACGATTATGTGATTCTCGAGATAGAGAGGAAATTGATTTCAAATCATAGGGGGGTATATAGCATTGTAAAGAATAGCAGACCTCGAAATAGAGTCGATTCCCTCTAATAAGTGCATTGTTAACGTTAGGCTTACTTATGTGCTTGATGACGGTCACATTCATTAGCGATTTGGAACTCATAGGGGAATCCGCAAGTCATATGCATAAGAGCTATGAAACCTCTAATGATAAAGGCTGTTAATTTTGAGGGCAAAGGTGACTCTTCTAATGACTGCTGGATGAGCCTCGAGAATCTTGATATTCTTTCGGCCAAAGTCAAGTCTGAATTCGTCTTGGATAAAGTACAGAATTCGTCAAGCATCTTTAAACGTTTTTCACTCAGAAAAGGGGCCTCCTATAACAGATTTTTACATTGAATTTGTTGAACTCCTATAGTTGTGACCAGTCATGAATTTGCGTTAACTGTTGCGTACCTTTGCATAGAATTCTCCAAAATCGTTCTCATAACTGATTGCAGGCCAATCTTCGTGGCAGGCTTGACATTCACAGGAGAAACCAAAGCGCTCTTGAAAATCCACTTGCCTCTCGACTTTTGAAACATTATTAAATATATTTAAGTATGAATATTTCAAACTTGTGCGTGAATCAATAATCTGGAAAAAAAATTTTTTAAGTAATCCAGAAAGAAAAGTGCATTTATGGGCTTTATGAGAATGGCACTTACCATTGCACCTCTTTTGATGGGTCGTATCGAATACAAGGCAATTTTGTTGCTCTCAATCATAAATCTTATTGTGTTAGGGACACAGTTACGATAAGCCAAGCTTGTTTTAATGCCAAGAGACCATGATAATAGGCCACAACCAATGAAACTACAAGGTTTTTCTCTCTTACAATCAAATGCTCGGAAATTCTGAAAATTCACCAAGAAATGTGTTAGTTGATAGAATTTCTACTGCAGTGAGTTTCTATTCCCATTTCAATCATCTTATCAGATTCTTCATAATTTTCGTCATAAAACGCTTTCGCCTGATTTTCGTTCGCCTATAGTCAGGTCCAGAATGACCGTGTGCAAAGATAGCAAATGTTTTTTCTGTACAAAAGTCCGAAATCGTCTTCAGAGATATCAATTTATGGGCTATAAAATGATGTACATATATTTTTTATGGTAGAGAATCACGATTGGAAGCCCTTTCTCCAAGCAACAAAACTGGATGGCGCTCATTGAAAAAATGATGAAAAGATAATAAAGATCTGCCATGAGATTTTGGTTCGCCATAATATGAATGCGGAAATTGTTTCGAATGCGGAATGAAAGTTTCGAGGCAGGTTTTAATGGAAATTTCCACTGCACCCCTTGAGCATAGAAATTACCGTTAGAGAATAATAATGGGAAAAATACAATTTTGATACATTTTGCAGAAAAGCGTATAAATTACGGATTGCCATGAAATCATTAAACGCGTGGTTGGGCACTCAAGTTTTGATTAAGTCATCAATAATATCGTGCATGTCTGAACTTACATCGATACCATGGGTGTCACAAATTTGTGTTAACAGCACAGAATTTGAGAAGCACTGCTCCCATGTACAGAATATCGTCGTTACTCATTAGTCTATCCAAAGTGAAACTGTGAGGGTCGAAGACTTTCTTGAAAATAGATGTGTGTTTGGCAAGAATGACCAGATTAAGAGCTGAGTCCAAAACTAGAGCATCCAGGTCAACCATTTTCATGTTACTTGATAAAGCATAAATACGTCTGTAGTCAGCTTCTGGGACACTTTTAGCCCAATCTTGATCCAAAAAAGTAGATATATAGAATTATTGATCATAAAAATTCATCAATAATGTACACTCGTTTATATGGAGCTACTCAAGGTACTGATTGATGAATGAATGAATGAAAGTCTGAGCGAACATCATTTGATGGGTCGAAACTGAAGAGTAAATCGCGTGTACTAGGTATTCTATAGTGATATATTTGTTGCATTACCTTGAGATATTTCATAAGATTCTAATGCAGCTCTGAGATTGAGTACCCCTCCACTCTGTTTGAGAGCTGTGATGAATATTCTCATGCCTAGTTGATTTAAAAGTGGGCTTTCCTTGACTGGATCACAACTTTGTAAATGGTAATAAATAATCGCGAGAGCAGCTTGGATCTTGCATTCTATTTCATGATACTGCTTCCATGACTCCTCCTTGCATTTTTCAGAGCAGAAACAACACATAAAACAAGAGTCACATGGTACTATATCGCACAAGAATGAACTGCAGTGCCAACAATATAGGGCAACTTGCTCTTGAGAGGGGGGAGAGTTGACTGTATTTTCCACTATGAGAACTTTGCCTGGCACAATATCCTGAGAAGCAACTAAATGCCTGCCGTATCTTTCAGAATAAACTGTTTCAATGCATTCTGTACATAGGATTGGGTCCTTTAAATACAATTCAATACCTCTAAAATTTTGGCATCTGATCTTGAAGAATTTTGAGACTTTTTTTCTATGAGAGTTTCTGTCTTATTTATAATATCTCCAAGAGTGGTCTTCATTTTTTCCGCTTTATCTAATTTATTGAACCAAGATCTTGCTTGTGCCAAGTACTCAATAGCATCTGATGAGCCTAAAGCTGCAGCACGTTTAGATTTGCGACACAGCAGTTTTACTCTTAAAGGTAGGGATTTTGTGATTCGAATTGCCTTGTCTATAGCAAAAATGCTTTCCTCATATTTGCCAATATGTTCAAATATTGCAGACCTGTTGCCATGAGCAAGAGCAAGTGATTCACTATTTGGAGGGGCTAATCCTACACTTTTGTTGTAACTGCTGATGACATCATAATGCACACAAACATCATGATTGCTTTGGTTGAAAAAGTTGTTTCCTTTTATTCTTAATTCTTCTGCCATGGCATTGCTCTTTGGATGAGAAATTAAAATGTGATACATTGTAGGTGGAGAATTGAGCAATTCTTCAAAATTCCCTCTCTCTTTCAAATTCTTCAAGCCATCCTTAATCATCTTCTTTTCCTTGTCCAACATCATTGTGGTTCACAATCCAATCCAACGAAGGTCAACTGAACTGAAAAAACGCAAGCACATAGCTTGGTCATGACCTTGCAAGCCACCTAAGAGAATTTGGAATTATCAACAATAGAAAAAAGCTATGCAATAAACATGCAAACAGAAAGTAAGAAGACGAAATACTGCATATTTATGCATAATATGGTAGTGTTCAGCTTACTGACCAGCTATGTGCAGTCACTTACACTACATATATTTTGAACACTCTGGCGATTGATCACGTGAAAAATTTGACCTGAGATTGAACAAGCCTGTACTCACATTAGAATCAATTATTCACGGTAACACTGGTCCAGCTTGTCGAGTTGATCAAAAATCAGCTTCAAGATATTGATTTATTTTGTATCATTTTAGACACCTTGGAAAAGCACGTGAACAAAAAAAGCACACACACGTCACAGACCACAGAGTGGGCTAAATGAAACAGTATGCTTACTGCTATGTTTACATACCATTCCAATGGTCGTCGCAATCTGCATAAGACCATAGACTCCGCCCCTCCCCTTGTCTCTCCGGAACTATCCGGAACCACGGGCAAGTTGCACCAAATGGAATATGGAAATGGAACGATGAGTTCTGATTTCGTGGGTTATCGATTCCACGCGGGTTCCTCAAAATTTTCTGCAAAATGAACTTCCAAGAGACTATAGTGTAACAGACACATTCGTGAAGTTCTGAAAAAAAATTGATAAAAGCAATAGAGAGGTTTTCCGTTTTTGACTCGATACTGACTCGGAATTATCGAATCGTGGTCGTATGGGCTGTAGACGAAATAAAATGAAATACATGTCGAGCGGAATGAATATTTCTAATGCAATTTGAACATTTCCATCGTAGGACGAGCCTTGATTTTTTTGTGGTCAATTGGTCGGTTGTAAATAAGCATAATGGAGCGGATCGCATGAAGACAATGTTACCTCTACATCAAGCTGAAGGACAAAAAAGTGTTCTGGACTACATTTGGAAATATAGGAGTGTGAATAGTTTTACTTGAAAGAGAAAATGAAAAAATTTTTGAAAACAAATTACTTGCACCACCTCATTTTTCTTCGCAATGTGTGAGTCGTGACCGTGAGTAATTTGATTGCAAAACGAGGAGGAAGAAAAAGTATATAAATACATGATTATATCTAATTTATTATATGTAGCGATGTTTTGGTTTGGCGACTTCGATCAAATGCAAAATTTTATTCAAAATGTTAAAATTCTGTTTGCCGGATAATGACTAGTTTTTAATGAAACTGATAGAGATCGATTTCCAATCAATTTGGTAGTATAATCAGGGGACACGAAAGAAGCTTGTTTATCGTACCTCCAGTGCTAGATGAGATTTGAATTTGGTTGAAAGGAAATGATACTATTTCGGGGGAGATAAGTATGTACTGAGCTACTTTTGGCGATTTCAAAATGAACACGAAAGTCATGTGCATTGCCTGATGATGACCGGACATTTCTTTCAATTATATATATCAATTATTATATTTCAAAGTTTTCAGGTATCTTTTCGAGTTCGAATCACTCAAGACTTGTAGTATGGTTAGAAATTTTCGATGAACGTAAAAAACGTTGGATTAAGGAATAAAAAACCAATACTTAATCGATATCAAAGGTATAAGAAACGCGGCTAGCGTCAGGAGTTCGGTTAGAGGACACTAAATACTAAAAAATTCGAGAAAAGTTTTTACCTCAAAACAGTTTGATCAAAATGATAAAAATCATCTAGGACTAGGAAAATAGTCGAGGCCTAGGACTTTTAAAATGAAACATCTGAATCGACTCTGTAGTGAGTGAATGGATGGTAAATAAAATTCATGTTCGTATGTGACAAAAAAATATTTCAACTTGCACGCTCAAATTCCACGCACTCGAAACAAGAAGAGGCAATTCTCATTTTGAGGAATTCTTTTTGCTGTAAGAAACATGATGCATTCCGATTGTTCTAAACCGCAAAACTAGCAAGACCAATCGCAAAACCATCATTCTTTCATTAGTTTTCGACGTTGATCCGCTCACTAAGCAATCCCCATGAGTGCAGTATGAAATTCTTTCATTTTATTCAATGCAGATGATCGCTTCATTCCGAGTTCTCAAAAAATTTACTCAGTTTAAAATACCCAGAACTAATGGAAATTTGCCTGGGATAAAGACACGTGCGATTCACGATATACAGAGAAAATCTCACAAGAAAAATGTAACATTGTCAAGAAATAGCAGTCTACAAAATGGAGGAAGCTCTTCAAAATTTTTGGAACAAATCGTATTAGTTCTAATTACTATTTACGTTAACAGCATTAATCTTATTTTTATGCTGAAGGGACACATTTATCAGCGATTTGAAACTGATTAGAGATTTCGCAATTCAAACTCATGAAGACTATAAAACCTCTTATCATAAAAGCTGTCACTTTTGAAGGCAGCGGGAAGTTTTCTACTGAATGCTGAATGAGCCTTGAGAATCCTGATATTCTTTCCACCAAAGTAAGATCTGAGTCCCTCTTGGATAACATAAAAAAGTCATCCAGCATTTTCAAAGATTTTTCAGTTGCAGAAGGGACCACCTGGTACAGGTTGATACATTATATTAATTGATTTCTTAACGATTTTTAAACAAAAATTAATGCGTTAATTGATGCGTACCTCTTTGTAGAAGTCGTCGAAATTTTTCTCAAAATTCATTGCTGGCCAATCTTCAACACAGGCTTGACACTCACAGAAGAAACCGTAGCGCTCTTGAAAATCAGCTTTTCTCTCGGCTTCCGGAACATTGATAAATATGTTATAACGTGAATATTTCCAACTAGCGTGTGAATCGATAATCTGAAAATATTAATTTTGAAATACTTGAGGAACAATAAGAATACATTTATAAGCTTTGTGGGATCAACACTTACCTGTGCACCTCTTTTGATGGGCCTTATCGAATACAATATAACTTTGTTACTCTCAATCATACATCTCATTATGTTGGGAACACAATTGCGACGGGCTAAGCTCGTTTTCGTCCCAAGTGCCCATGATAGCAACCCACAACCTATGGTATTACAAGGCTCCTCTTTCTTACAATCGTAGTTTCGGTAATTCTGAAAATTTGATAAAATATCATATGAGTACCACTGCGACAACTCACATGAAACGTGTTATGCCCTTGCATTTCGACGAGCAAGCTCCGAACCACTCCATTCAAGTTATTCTACATGTATTCTTTGCACTCAAGTTTCAGCTCGATTCGTCAAGTCATTGGTTTTATTTTTGAAGGATAAGGGTGGAAATGTCAGCTCCATGTACTGTCAATCAGCGGTTACACGTATATTCTTAGAGACAGCGTCGAAGTAATCGTTGCAGTTGGTGTTAACGAGTTTTTCCCTCAAAATACAATACAAAACCAAATTTTTTCCATGACCACATTAGTTACAAGGGGAACACCAACCTTGTGGGTCCTGCATCTTGACGAAACTTTGGAAATCTTCTTGTTTGGGTGAGAAATGAAAGTACCCAGAAGGGTTTCGTCCAATGGGCCTCCTATCTTGACGTACAGCTATGGAGATTAGCATTGTCCATATATGCCCATGTTAAAATGACACACATATAGATATACTGACAATGCTAACCTCCATGGCTGTATCTCAGAATAGGAGGCCCGTTAGACGAAGCCCTTTTAGGTACCTTAGAAGATTCCCAAAGTTTTGTCAAGATCCAGGACCCGCAAGGTTGGTGCCCCCCTCGTTAGTTTAGTCCCCGAGCCACGTGTTTTTTTCTTGCAATAGGATTCTCATTAAAGATGAGAAATTTTTCATAACGCTGACAGCATATATCCTAAAGTCACTCAAGGTCGCTTCGTCCCCTACCTAAAATGAATGACTCATTTGAAATGACTCAGGGATTTGGGATATTTGAAATGACTCATTTGAAGAAAGATAGAAATGAATCATTTGAAATGATTCATTTGGGAAACTTGAAAAAAACTCCAACAATCAATGTTTGATTCAGTATTCCTTTCTACATTTCAGGCGTAGAATACTTAGTTATAAACAGATTTTTCAAATGACTCATTTCAAATCAGTCATTTGAAATATCCCAAATCCTTGAGTCATTTATTTTAGGCAGGGTCGCGGGCATAAAGAAACATGTCAAATAATCAAAAACGGATTAACATGAAATCGAAAAATGCTTGTTTGGACACGAACGGGGAGATGATCTCTCGAATTTCAACTTACATCGATACAATGGGTATCACAGACAGCACAGAACTTGAGAAGTACAGCTCCCACGTACAAAATATCGTCGTTCCTCATGAGTCTATCCAAAGTGAAATCATGAGGGTCGAAAACTTTCTTGAAAATCGATGTGTGTTTGGCGAGAATGACCAAATTAAGAGCTGTGTTCTTAATTAAAGCATCCAGGTCATACTGTTTCATGTTACTTGATAAAGCATACACATGTCTGTAGTCATCTTCGGGAAGACTTTTGGCCCATTCTTGATCTAAGAAAGATTTAGAAATAGATGATTAAAAATAATCGTTCATCAACAAGCTTTTTTTCAATCAAATTCTCCGGGAATGAACTAATGAGTACAGGCAAAACTCTGTATTCGCTGTACGTTCCCAGGAGGGGGCTTACGATCCGCCGAAGTTGCAAAGTCAACTTTTTTGAGCATAGAAGTGGAGAACTGGGAATAAATTAGTGTGCCAATAGCAAATCAATTGTTTCTCTTTTCAAAAAGCTAGTTGACAAAGGCTGGTTGGATTGGCGGAGAACACCTTTATGAAGCTAGTGATAGGCTCGTTTAAATTTTCGAATTTAAATTTTTTTGCAAACGCACCAATTTTTTTACTTTTCTTGATAGATAATTAAAAATCTGTACCTCGGTTGCTATCATACTCATGAACTTTTTGGCTTTCTCCTTGTAGTGATATCCTTCGAAGGATTCATATTGTATGATGATGCGAGTGAAAATAATCAGATGTATCAAAAACTTGGGAGATCTACTAAAATACGCTATAAACAACAACAACCATGAATGATGAAGTAGTAAGAATAACTTAGTTAAAAATCACGTAACAATAAAATAAATGAATTGATCAATCTAAAATTGTCCACGCGTTCCTGTGTCTCTAAATCAGGGGAGGAAACTTTTTCACGATTACGAATCTTGCGATGAGAGTTTCCTGAAAAATCCAATACTTTCATCCACGATTTACACGATGAACTTCACCTGAGGATGCGAATACGCAAGTTTGAATCCGCAAAAAAGAAAAATGTGCCGCAATCCATAAATTGCGAATAAGCAAATCCGCGAACACGGAGTTTTGCCTGTAAATGATTATTGATATAATTGTACATCACAACATTTCTATATAAACTCTGCTCTTGATTTATGATATTCCAAAGAAACCGAACTGAATATATTCCTCTCCAGAGTGTCTGCTGCACGAAAACTTGGCAATTTTCGATGGATTTTCAACTTTTTTACGATTACACGAAAAAATCCTCACTGCTAATGGTCAATAATGTCACGAGTTTCTCATATGCATATATTTGGCAGTGATTCATTTCGACTGCGGTATAGAGATCGCAGAGTTTCGATCCAAATGAAATTTTCTGTAAATTTGTGACGAGCTCCATCAAAATATTTAGCTAAAACTGCAATTGAATTTACTCCTTGATTTGACACATGACAAAATGAATATTATGAAAATTACTATGTACTTTGAGTACAGTGGTCTTCAACAATGAGATCTCTTAGTCTGGGAATGATCGAGGACACTTCAGACGAATTTTCGGTCTTCATGCGACTACGTTCAATTTCCGATGAATTTACAATAGTTCTTATGACTTTTCACTCCTGCAGACACCCTTCTCTCACTGTATACTTTCTTTGTTTTACTGCAGTATATTTCAGTACATTCCACAAGTGTCAGCAGAATCATAAGATCTATTTTGTAATACCTTTAGATATCTCGAAAGATTCTAGTGCAGCTCTGAGTTTGCACACACCTCCACTCTGTTTTAGTGCTGTTATGAATATTCTCATTCCTAGTTGATTTATGAGAGGCCTTTCCTTTGAGTCACAATCTTGTAGATGTTGATAAATAATGACGAGAGCAGGTAGAATTCTACATCCTATCTCATGATATTTTTTCCATGACTCTACTTTACATTGCTCAGAGCAGAAACAGCACAAAAAACAAGAGTCACATGGTACTATATCCCACAGGAATGAACTGCAGTGCCAACAATACAGGGCAACTTGTTGCCCAGAAGGGGGAGAGTTGATTGTATTTTCAACCATAAGGATTTTGCCTGACTCAATATCCTGAGAAGCAACTAAATGCCTGCCATATCTTTCAGAATAAACTGTTTCTACACATTCTGTACATAGAATTGGATTCTTCAAAATACAGTTCGACACCTCTAAAATTTTATTATCTGATCTTGAAGGATTTTGAGTTCTTTTTTCTAAGACAGCCTCTGTTGTATTCATCATAGCTTCAAGAGTATTCTTCATTTTTTCTGCTCTATCTAACTTATTGAAGCAAGATCTTGCTTGTGCCAAGTACTCAATAGCATCTGATAAGCCTAAAGCTGCAGCACATTTAGCTTTGCGACAGAGCAGTTTCACTCTCAAAGGTAATGATTTCGTGATTCGAATAGCCTTGTCTATTGCAACTATGCTTTCCTTATATTTGCCAATATGTTCAAATATTGCAGACCTGTTCCCATGAGCAAGAGCAAGTGATTCACTATTTGGAGGGGCTGATCCGACGCTTTTGTTGTAACTGCTGATGACATCGTAATGCACACAAACATCATGATTGCTTTGTTTAAAAAGATTGTTTCCTTCTCTTCTGAACTGTTCTGCCATGAGATTGTCCTTTCCATGAGAAGTTATCAAGTTATACAAAGTGGGTGGAGATTTAAGCAATTCCTCAAAACCTTGTCTCTCCTTCAATTTTCTCAAGCCCTCTTTAATCATCTCCTTTTCCTTGTCTAGCACCATTGTAGTTTCAATTCAATCCAACAAAAATCACGTGAGCTAGAACTATGCAAAGAGAAAATATACTGATCGAACAAGCCCCCATAATTTTGAATACTTGACAACAGTACAGATCAATGCAATATCAGGAAACAGAAAGTAAGATTGTTTAGTATGAATAACATTTGGGCTCCTCTGTGACTCATTTGTTCAATAATCAGCTACAAGTATGCATTAGGATCAACATGGGTGATGAATTGATTTTTTGTAATTCACTAGTTTTTGGAAACTCACATAATGATTCTAATAATAGTTGATTGAGATTATACCTGATAGTACTGATGGACCATCTCACGATCTCAAAAGGTATTCTTTGAAAAGACATGTAAGCGAGCATGTAAGGTGAGACCTGCAAATCAATGCATCTCAGTACTGTACGACCATCTCACAGTCAGCTCTAACTGAAATAATTTGTAGACACTTTGAAAAGACTGGTGTACAGAACCATCAGAATGAGTGCGATTAGAGCTAGCAATGAGAAAGTTATTAAAACTTCAACAATTATGTCGCCATGTAAAGCACGATAAGCACTGAAAACAATGGGTTATATGGGAATAAAGCGCAATAATAAAGCGTAGTCTGCTTTGTTTACCCCTAAACTGCCATCATCCATTGTGATGCCATTGGTCAGATCCCTCCCAGACCCTCCCTCTCTCGAGGCACTATTTTAACCGGTAACCAATCACGAACCCGATAAAGTAGGAAGAGGGAAATTCATATTGACAAGTTATTCCTTCAGCGCGAGTCAAATCTTGTTATCAAGCAATTGCTCGACTTCAATTTAATTATCCAAGATACTGAGATGATTCATCATTTTACAGAAAAATTTGTGTGAAATATTGAAAAATTGTTCGAACCCTCGTTTAATCATCGAAATAATTGAACATTCACAAAAAATGAGATAACATTTCACCCAATTTCTTCAGAATTCATTCAAGGTGATCTTGGATATTGGCACTGCCGGCTTCCAGAATTTTCCATGAATTTTTCAAGTTGAGTTATTGCGGATGTTGAAGGTATTCTCTGGAAACCTCTTGAAAATATCTCAATTTCCAACGAAAAATCTCGAAAATCGGCAGTGTTGTTGCCTTTACTGTATTTTGTAAAAGAAACTCATGGTACATTTTCAACTGATCAAAACATCGCTATTTGATATAACAATTATGCATCGATTTCAAAAGATTTAGTGTCTGACGTGCTGTACCATCCTGAATAATAAAAAATTCTTAATTCTATTCAAAACTGAGCAAAAAAGGGCAACTCATCCGGAGTGCAAAATATCCGATATTGTCACAAATAATTATTATGAATTGGTGACGATAGTAATATTGACAAAATCGGAATATTATTGGGTGATTCTGAGATAACTTATGCATTTGATGTCCTGATGACCTCGCATTCATATTAAATGACCAAATATGATGAGTCTAACGATGATACGTATAGTGTATTTTATTAAAATAAAGATGTCCCAATAGTTCCAGGAGCGGATACAGGCCTGAGCGGATATAAGTTCATTGTGGACCTGAGCTTACCAAAAGTGGTAAAATGTCCTTACCGTGGCATGTCCTAAACTGGAGTTGCACGTTTCAATCGTGTAGTTTACAGAGATATACATTCAATCTCGGTCGCGGTACCACTCAAACATCAAAGTTGGGTTATGAAAAGATGATATCATGTACAAATCGAGTATCAAGTCTCACTTCAAAATTGTCAAAACACAGCCGACATTCTGTCCTGGGATTTTGCAAATTTTTCGGATGCTTCTCGATAATTCGACTCCGGGTCAGCGAATCGCTTCGAACGGCTCTATATAACGGCGGTAATTGATTCCCAATACACCAAAGAACAAAATAGTAGAATACTACCACCAGCGGAACGAGTGAAAAGCTTCCCACGCGATGATTTGTGGACAATTTTTCCGTTGCAAAATGAGAATTGTCCCAACCGTGGTCACTGGCTCTCAAACACTATGCAACGTCGAGGCCCAGAAAATTTTTTACAGTCTACTCTCATCGTAAAAATGGGCCATCTATTCGGAAAAACCGATCCGTTTCGATTTACGCCTTTGAGATCACTTTTCATGCCAAAATGTCCTTACCGTGGCTGTCCTTACCGTGGCAAAAATAAATCGAAAATTGCTCATATCTTTTACATAGATTGACCAATGTTCATACCCGTCTTGAGATTGTTTTTGGATGTCAGATAGATTGAAAAACATCTATGAGCAGTCAGATTGCAGCTATATTTCAACTAGTCAATTTTTGGTCCAAATCCCGACCCCCGCCGTTTTTGCCCTCGAAATACCTCAGTTATCTCATAATCACCCTATTACCAGTTTGTCATGTTCATGAGTAGCAGTTGAGACTATCGATGATATTGTCGAGGATGAAAATAGTTGGTAAATGATTTGAAAAAAAATTTCATGCTTTATTTCGAAGATTTCTGAGACGGAACAGTTTATGAAGTACTGATTGAAGAGAAATTGGTAGCGAAAACTCAAATATGCAGTACTGTGGAAATTGGCGAAACTCTTTATAAAACTAATCAATAATCCATCAGAGTACTGCTAATACAACGCTGTACATGTATAAGTAACGCTACAATAATCAAGTATTGAGACAATATAGACGGTCAAGATTCTGCCAACAATGTCAGCTTATTGATGCTGGGAAATCAGTTATACTGCAGATTCAAATTTGTGTTTGCAAAATGCAGGAACTATCAGACAATATCACATGTTTTGGATTTCTAGACACTTCCTGAGTGAATTTTTAATTTCTAAAAAAACGAATGGAAGGAACACGTATTACTTAGTTTAGCCAGATTGCGCTCAATTCGATGGAGATACGAATACATTTTCAAATATCAATCCACGATGTGGGTTGTCGAAAAATTAACAGAAGATCAATATTTTGTGTCTGCACAAGAAAACAATCGGAAAATCGTCAGTAAAAATTGATACATGCTCTTAGACTTACAGTACCCTCCAAAATTAATGGATAATGGATAGTCTCAGTCAATCAACCGGTTCGTCGTATGGAAATTTGGAAAGAAGCATCTTGAAGATCACGAATAAATTTATCGATTCATGTATTTTAAATATTTCAAGAGTATTTTTTGGTCGGTCTCAGTCAGCGTTGAAATTTCAAAAAATTTACCCATTAATCAATCACTCGTATTTTTGACGGGATTAATTTGATTGTAAAATTTCTCACGGGATGTTGTAGATAGTCCAAAAATCTACAAGTTTGGTTCTCTTCAAAATTTTCCTGCGACCCTTCCTATTTGACACACGAGCTCCGAAAGAAAATTTTGTATTAACATGGGGTGCTTATGGAGATACCGACGCTGGCACTGATTTCATTCTCTCTCGCTCTATTCAGGTGCGAAATTGAATGAAAATACGCTGCTAAATGAGATTAGCAGAATGCTTTCTCTTAGCGAAATAGTTTAAGAGGTTAAATGAAACTAATGAGAAATTTGCAAAACTGATCAAATTCCAAAATGATGATTGGGATTCCTACAGAATAGTTTTATTTTTTAATCTAATTTAATTGCATTTCATATCACACTCACAATCCAATGACTGGATACAACCAATCGATGTAGAATGAGGGAAAAGTATCTCTCTAGTCCATTAAAAGATGGATAGATTAGTTGTAGAGGGAGATATGAGGATAAAATGAATTTTAGCTGCAATTTTCTTCTAATATTTTGGGTTATTATTACGAGATTCACTATTAGGGGAATTAAGATGACCTAAACTGGGGTTTTTCATGGAAGATATGTAGTCTGGTTGAGGGAAAATTTTGATATAGTTGGTGAAAAGATCATAAAAATGGAGTTTTTTTAAAAAAAAATGTGGATTTTTCGGGAATAAATTGGATTTTCAATGTATTTAAAAGGATTTTGAAAAATTCGGTATCAACTAATCGATTTAGAACGATGAAAAAGTATAAACTTAGTTGAGTAAAATTTGTATATATTAGTTTAGGGGGTGGGTAATAGCGGAAAAATGAATTTTAGATGCGATTTTCTTCTAATATTTTGAGTTATTATAAGGAGATTGCCTTTTAGGGGAATTTAGATGACCTAAACTAGGGTTTTTCATGGAATATATGAAGTATGGTTGAGGGCAAATTTTAATATAGTTGGTGTAAAGATTATAAAAATGGAGTATTTTGAAAAAATTTGGATTTTTCGAGAATAAATCGGATTTTGCATGTATTAAAACGGATTTTGAGAAAATTCGGTATCAACCAATCGATTTAGAACGATGAAAAAGTATCAACTTAGTTGAGTAAAATTTGAATAAAGTAATTTAGAGGAGAGATATGAGGAAAGTATGAATATTGAAGAAAATATTTTTGTATATTTTGAGTTATTTTTTTGAGGAAAATAGTTATCGGGATTTGGGGTACCTAAAGTGAGGTTTTTTTAGCAAAACGTGTAATTTGGTTAAAACAGAATTTCGATAGAATAGGTCTAAACATGCTCAAATTGCTGTTTTTGTTGGAAATTTTGGTTTTGCTTTCTCTAAAGAGAAAGCTTTGTTTTCGACACAGCGAATTTTTGATCAATTTTTCCATTCAACCCAATATTTTATTCAACATAATTCATCTTATCAAAAAAGTGCTTTAACCATCTTATTCCTCTCGCCAAAATCTAACGATTGTAAGTAACACTTTTCCCCTTCGAATCCTCAAAATCCCCCCAGTGACTCATCTCTCCGGCTCTTTGTCTGTGTCTGTGTGTGTGTGTGTGTGTATGTGTGTTGTTTTTTTTTTTGCGCCACGCTTTCTCTTCTACACTCCACTCTATCGATTTTTGCTTTTCTACAAGTTCTAGAGAATGTCTCAGAGATGAGACCAGTGATTTGCCTGGTCTCCTCTCCAAATCGAATTTAATTTAAACGATTTTTTAGGGAAAATCGCTGAAATTGTGTACTTTCATACTAAAATATCTCTTTCTAACTTTACCTTCCCCCAATTTTGATTACCTACACTACGGTTTTTTTGGCTCAATCTATCTTTTGGTTAATACCGAAATTCCATTCAAACTCCATCAACGTGAATTTTTATAAAAAAACCAAAATTTCCAACAAAAACAGCAATTTGAGCATGTTTAGACCTATTCTATCGAAATTCTGTTTTAACCAAATTACTCGTTTTGCTAAAAAAAACCTCACTTTAGGTAGCCCAAATCCCCATAACTATTTTCCTCAAAAAAATAACTCAAAATATACAAAAATATTTTTTTCAATATTCATACTTTCCTCATATCTCTCCTCTAAACTACTTTATTCAAATTTTACTCAACTAAGTTGATACTTTTTCATCGTTCTAAATCGATTGGTTGATACCGAATTTTCTCAAAATCCGTTTTAATACATTCAAAATCCCATTTATTCCCGAAAAATCCAAATTTTTTCAAAATACTCCCATTCAACCCAATATTTTCTCCAACATAATTCATCTTATCAAAAAAGTGCTTTAACCATCTTATTCCTCTCGCCAAAATCTAACGATTGTAAGTAACACTTTTCCCCTTAGAATCCTCAAAAACCCCCCAGTGACTCATCTCTCCGGCCCTTTGTCTGTGTCTGTGTGTGTGTGTATGTGTTGTTTTTTTGCGCCACGCTTTCTCTTCTACACTCCACTTTATCGATTTTCGCTTTCCTACAAGTTGTATAGGATCACTCAGAGATGAGACCAGTGATATCCCTGGTCTCCTCTCCAAATCGAATTTAATTTAAACGTTTTTTGAGGTGAAATCGCTGAAATTGTGTACTTTCATACTAAAATATCTCTTTCTAACTTTACCTTACCCCAATTTTGATTACCTAGGCTATGGTTTTCTTGGCTCAATCTATCTTTTGGTTAATACCGAAATTCCATTCAAACTCCATCAACGTAAATTTTTATAAAAAAACCGAAATTTCCAACAAAAACAGCAATTTGAGCATGTTTAGACCTATTCTATCGAAATTCTGTTTTAACCAAATTACACGTTTTGCTAAAAAAACCTCACTTTAGGTAGCCCAAATCCCGATAACTATTTTCCTCAAAAAAATAACTCAAAATATACAAAAATATTTTTTTCAATATTCATACTTTCCTCATATCTCTCCTCTAAACTACTTTATTCAAATTTTACTCAACTAAGTTGATACTTTTTCATCGTTCTAAATCGATTGGTTGATACCGAATTTTCTCAAAATCCGTTTTAATACATTCAAAATCCCATTTATTCCCGAAAAATCCAAATTTTTTCAAAATACTCCCATTCAACCCAATATTTTCTCCAACATAATTCATCTTATCAAAAAAGTGCTTTAACCATCTTATTCCTCTCGCCAAAATCTAACGATTGTAAGTAACACTTTTCCCCTTAGAATCCTCAAAAACCCCCCAGTGACTCATCTCTCCGGCCCTTTGTCTGTGTCTGTGTGTGTGTGTATGTGTTGTTTTTTTGCGCCACGCTTTCTCTTCTACACTCCACTTTATCGATTTTCGCTTTCCTACAAGTTGTATAGGATCACTCAGAGATGAGACCAGTGATATCCCTGGTCTCCTCTCCAAATCGAATTTAATTTAAACGTTTTTTGAGGTGAAATCGCTGAAATTGTGTACTTTCATACTAAAATATCTCTTTCTAACTTTACCTTACCCCAATTTTGATTACCTAGGCTATGGTTTTTTTGGCTCAATCTATCTTTTGGTTAATACCGAAATTCCATTCAAACTCCATCAACGTAAATTTTCATAAAATACGCTGCTAAATGAGATTAGCAGAATGCTTTCTCTTAGCGAAATAGTTTAAGAGGTTAAATGAAACTAATGAGAAATTTGCAAAACTGATCAAATTCCAAAATGATGATTGGGATTCCTACAGAATAGTTTTATTTTTTAATCTAATTTAATTGCATTTCATATCACACTCACAATCCAATGACTGGATACAACCAATCGATGTAGAATGAGGGAAAAGTATCTCTCTAGTCCATTAAAAGATGGATAGATTAGTTGTAGAGGGAGATATGAGGATAAAATGAATTTTAGCTGCAATTTTCTTCTAATATTTTGGGTTATTATTACGAGATTCACTATTAGGGGAATTAAGATGACCTAAACTGGGGTTTTTCATGGAAGATATGTAGTCTGGTTGAGGGAAAATTTTGATATAGTTGGTGAAAAGATCATAAAAATGGAGTTTTTTTAAAAAAAAATGTGGATTTTTCGGGAATAAATTGGATTTTCAATGTATTTAAAAGGATTTTGAAAAATTCGGTATCAACTAATCGATTTAGAACGATGAAAAAGTATAAACTTAGTTGAGTAAAATTTGTATATATTAGTTTAGGGGGTGGGTAATAGCGGAAAAATGAATTTTAGATGCGATTTTCTTCTAATATTTTGAGTTATTATAAGGAGATTGCCTTTTAGGGGAATTTAGATGACCTAAACTAGGGTTTTTCATGGAATATATGAAGTATGGTTGAGGGCAAATTTTAATATAGTTGGTGTAAAGATTATAAAAATGGAGTATTTTGAAAAAATTTGGATTTTTCGAGAATAAATCGGATTTTGCATGTATTAAAACGGATTTTGAGAAAATTCGGTATCAACCAATCGATTTAGAACGATGAAAAAGTATCAACTTAGTTGAGTAAAATTTGAATAAAGTAATTTAGAGGAGAGATATGAGGAAAGTATGAATATTGAAGAAAATATTTTTGTATATTTTGAGTTATTTTTTTGAGGAAAATAGTTATCGGGATTTGGGGTACCTAAAGTGAGGTTTTTTTAGCAAAACGTGTAATTTGGTTAAAACAGAATTTCGATAGAATAGGTCTAAACATGCTCAAATTGCTGTCTTTGTTGGAAATTTTGGTTTTGCTTTCTCTAAAGAGAAAGCTTTGTTTTCGACACAGCGAATTTTTGATCAATTTTTCCATTCAACCCAATATTTTATTCAACATAATTCATCTTATCAAAAAAGTGCTTTAACCATCTTATTCCTCTCGCCAAAATCTAACGATTGTAAGTAACACTTTTCCCCTTCGAATCCTCAAAATCCCCCCAGTGACTCATCTCTCCGGCTCTTTGTCTGTGTCTGTGTGTGTGTGTGTGTGTGTATGTGTGTTGTTTTTTTTTTTGCGCCACGCTTTCTCTTCTACACTCCACTCTATCGATTTTTGCTTTTCTACAAGTTCTAGAGAATGTCTCAGAGATGAGACCAGTGATTTGCCTGGTCTCCTCTCCAAATCGAATTTAATTTAAACGATTTTTTAGGGAAAATCGCTGAAATTGTGTACTTTCATACTAAAATATCTCTTTCTAACTTTACCTTCCCCCAATTTTGATTACCTACACTACGGTTTTTTTGGCTCAATCTATCTTTTGGTTAATACCGAAATTCCATTCAAACTCCATCAACGTGAATTTTTATAAAAAAACCAAAATTTCCAACAAAAACAGCAATTTGAGCATGTTTAGACCTATTCTATCGAAATTCTGTTTTAACCAAATTACTCGTTTTGCTAAAAAAAACCTCACTTTAGGTAGCCCAAATCCCCATAACTATTTTCCTCAAAAAAATAACTCAAAATATACAAAAATATTTTTTTCAATATTCATACTTTCCTCATATCTCTCCTCTAAACTACTTTATTCAAATTTTACTCAACTAAGTTGATACTTTTTCATCGTTCTAAATCGATTGGTTGATACCGAATTTTCTCAAAATCCGTTTTAATACATTCAAAATCCCATTTATTCCCGAAAAATCCAAATTTTTTCAAAATACTCCCATTCAACCCAATATTTTCTCCAACATAATTCATCTTATCAAAAAAGTGCTTTAACCATCTTATTCCTCTCGCCAAAATCTAACGATTGTAAGTAACACTTTTCCCCTTAGAATCCTCAAAAACCCCCCAGTGACTCATCTCTCCGGCCCTTTGTCTGTGTCTGTGTGTGTGTATGTGTTGTTTTTTTGCGCCACGCTTTCTCTTCTACACTCCACTTTATCGATTTTCGCTTTCCTACAAGTTGTATAGGATCACTCAGAGATGAGACCAGTGATATCCCTGGTCTCCTCTCCAAATCGAATTTAATTTAAACGTTTTTTGAGGTGAAATCGCTGAAATTGTGTACTTTCATACTAAAATATCTCTTTCTAACTTTACCTTACCCCAATTTTGATTACCTAGGCTATGGTTTTCTTGGCTCAATCTATCTTTTGGTTAATACCGAAATTCCATTCAAACTCCATCAACGTAAATTTTTATAAAAAAACCGAAATTTCCAACAAAAACAGCAATTTGAGCATGTTTAGACCTATTCTATCGAAATTCTGTTTTAACCAAATTACACGTTTTGCTAAAAAAACCTCACTTTAGGTAGCCCAAATCCCGATAACTATTTTCCTCAAAAAAATAACTCAAAATATACAAAAATATTTTTTTCAATATTCATACTTTCCTCATATCTCTCCTCTAAATTACTTTATTCAAATTTTACTCAACTAAGTTGATACTTTTTCATCGTTCTAAATCGATTGGTTGATACCGAATTTTCTCAAAATCCGTTTTAATACATGCAAAATCCGATTTATTCCCGAAAAATCCAAATTTTTTCAAAATACTCCATTTTTATAATCTTTACACCAACTATATTAAAATTTACCCTCAACCATACTTCATATATTCCATGAAAAACCCTAGTTTAGGTCATCTAAATTCCCCTAAAAGGCAATCTCCTTATAATAACTCAAAATATTAGAAGAAAATCGCATCTAAAATTCATTTTTCCGCTATTACCCACCCCCTAAACTAATATATACAAATTTTACTCAACTAAGTTTATACTTCTTCATCGTTCTAAATCGATTAGTTGATACCGAATTTTTCAAAATCCTTTTAAATACATTGAAAATCCAATTTATTCCCGAAAAATCCACATTTTTTTTTAAAAAAACTCCATTTTTATGATCTTTTCACCAACTATATCAAAATTTTCCCTCAACCAGACTACATATCTTCCATGAAAAACCCCAGTTTAGGTCATCTTAATTCCCCTAATAGTGAATCTCGTAATAATAACCCAAAATATTAGAAGAAAATTGCAGCTAAAATTCATTTTATCCTCATATCTCCCTCTACAACTAATCTATCCATCTTTTAATGGACTAGAGAGATACTTTTCCCTCATTCTACATCGATTGGTTGTATCCAGTCATTGGATTGTGAGTGTGATATGAAATGCAATTAAATTAGATTAAAAAATAAAACTATTCTGTAGGAATCCCAATCATCATTTTGGAATTTGATCAGTTTTGCAAATTTCTCATTAGTTTCATTTAACCTCTTAAACTATTTCGCTAAGAGAAAGCATTCTGCTAATCTCATTTAGCAGCGTATTTTATGAAAATTTACGTTGATGGAGTTTGAATGGAATTTCGGTATTAACCAAAAGATAGATTGAGCCAAAAAAACCATAGCCTAGGTAATCAAAATTGGGGTAAGGTAAAGTTAGAAAGAGATATTTTAGTATGAAAGTACACAATTTCAGCGATTTCACCTCAAAAAACGTTTAAATTAAATTCGATTTGGAGAGGAGACCAGGGATATCACTGGTCTCATCTCTGAGTGATCCTATACAACTTGTAGGAAAGCGAAAATCGATAAAGTGGAGTGTAGAAGAGAAAGCGTGGCGCAAAAAAACAACACATACACACACACACAGACACAGACAAAGGGCCGGAGAGATGAGTCACTGGGGGGTTTTTGAGGATTCTAAGGGGAAAAGTGTTACTTACAATCGTTAGATTTTGGCGAGAGGAATAAGATGGTTAAAGCACTTTTTTGATAAGATGAATTATGTTGGAGAAAATATTGGGTTGAATGGGAGTATTTTGAAAAAATTTGGATTTTTCGGGAATAAATGGGATTTTGAATGTATTAAAACGGATTTTGAGAAAATTCGGTATCAACCAATCGATTTAGAACGATGAAAAAGTATCAACTTAGTTGAGTAAAATTTGAATAAAGTAGTTTAGAGGAGAGATATGAGGAAAGTATGAATATTGAAAAAAATATTTTTGTATATTTTGAGTTATTTTTTTGAGGAAAATAGTTATGGGGATTTGGGCTACCTAAAGTGAGGTTTTTTGAGCAAAACGAGTAATTTGGTTAAAACAGAATTTCGATAGAATAGGTCTAAACATGCTCAAATTGCTGTTTTTGTTGGAAATTTTGGTTTTTTTATAAAAATTCACGTTGATGGAGTTTGAATGGAATTTCGGTATTAACCAAAAGATAGATTGAGCCAAAAAAACCGTAGTGTAGGTAATCAAAATTGGGGGAAGGTAAAGTTAGAAAGAGATATTTTAGTATGAAAGTACACAATTTCAGCGATTTTCCCTAAAAAATCGTTTAAATTAAATTCGATTTGGAGAGGAGACCAGGCAAATCACTGGTCTCATCTCTGAGACATTCTCTAGAACTTGTAGAAAAGCAAAAATCGATAGAGTGGAGTGTAGAAGAGAAAGCGTGGCGCAAAAAAAAACAACACACATACACACACACACACAGACACAGACAAAGAGCCGGAGAGATGAGTCACTGGGGGGATTTTGAGGATTCGAAGGGGAAAAGTGTTACTTACAATCGTTAGATTTTGGCGAGAGGAATAAGATGGTTAAAGCACTTTTTTGATAAGATGAATTATGTTGAATAAAATATTGGGTTGAATGGAAAAATTGATCAAAAATTCGCTGTGTCGAAAACAAAGCTTTCTCTTTAGAGAAAGCAAAAATATCATAGCACATGATTTCGACGTGAAATGATCTCATCTTTCAGAATATTCGATCAGATTTCGTCTCAGATTTTAGGTGCCGACGATTTTTCAAGTTTTGTTATGAAAATTGATTTATTCCATGTTTTGGCCGTCCATATTACATTTGAGATAAAATCTGATAGAATATTCTGAAAGATGAGATCATTTAACGTCGAAATCATGTGCCATGATATTTTTTCCATTCAATTTTGCACCAGAATAGAACGAAAGGGAATGGAACAAGTGCCAGGCTCGATATCTCCATAAGCAACCTGTGTAATACAAATTTTTCTCTCTAAGCTCATGGCTCCGGTGGGAAGGGTCGTAGGAACAGGGAACCAAACTTGAAGATTTTTAGACGATCTACAACATCCCGTGACAATTTCCACAATCGAATGAATTCCGTCAAAAATACAAGTGATTGATTAATGGATAAATTTTTAGAAATTTCAACGTCGACTGAGACCAACCAAAAAATACTTTTAAAATGTTTAAAACACATGAATCGATAGATTTTTTTGTGATCTTCAAGATACTTTTTTCAAAATTTCCATACGACGAACTTCATTGAAGATTTCGTTGGTTGACTGAGACTATTCATTATCCATTAATTTTGGAGGGTACTGTAGGACTATGGAAAATTTTCAATCTGTCGAAAACAATTTCCACATGAATTGAATTCTGCCATGGGCACTGATAAAATGAACACAATTAAAATTTTGTTGCTTTATTTTCAGACGTAGGCGTCAGCGGGAAGCTGCAGATGGTTGCCGCAAACACGGCGAACGCATCGAGAGGTATATCAACAGCGTTTCGCATATAGATAGAGCTGCAAGAGTTCTTTTTCCTGCATCTTTTACACTACTGATAATACTATACTGGATGGTTTATGTCACCTACGGCGAGGAGTTTAAGTGGCAGGATCCACCCATGGGGTCAGCCTCGCATCGATAATAATAATAGTTCAATACAACTACTTTGTTGTTTTTTGACATATAAGTTCACCGATTGCGGCAGTGATGTGCTTTGAAATACACGAATTTTTCATCAATATCTCTGCGAGGACTGTGTTAAACATTTTGAGCATAACGGACGATTGCTTTTTTTCTCAATCAACTAGATTGAGTTAGCGAGAAAAGTATTCATGTCATAGCTGGATAAAATTGTGTGCAAAATGTTTTGTGAAGAACAAATGATAAATATTCATTATAGTAGTACGTATTTGTATCACTCAAAAAACGAATTAGAAATTAATGAGAGTATGTGTGTGAGAAATGCGAGTACAGTAATTCAGATTAAAAATAATAATGCAAAAATTCCTGAACGGTGGTATGAAATACTCTCTTGCAAAAACGTCAATTGCTCGAGCCCAGATTGATGTATATAGAGGAATTTTGAAAAAAGCATCTTAAAGATAAAAAAAAAATGCTAATTTTTTGTGGTTTTCGATTTTCCTCTCAGACCTTCTTGGTACCTCAAATAAATGATGTAATTTCAAGGATTTCGGAAAAAAACCGTTTTTAGTATATGGGCTCTAATTTGGACGCGGATAAAAATAGACCAATTTTGCAAAATGCATCTTAAAGAGCGGAAGAATTGCCATTTGCAATGATTTTTTGATTATTTTTTACGTCGTTCGAATTAGAGTGTGAGAGCTCTCAAAGTAGCCAGGTTCTCGGATTTTCAATGAAATACGGGCGAAAATAGCAGAAAATGGCAAAAAACTACGGTTTTGGCTACTTTGAGAGCTCTTACACTCTCATTCGCACGACGTAAAAAATAATCAAAAAATATCATTGCGAATGGCATTTTTTCCGCTCTTCAAGGTGCTCTTTGCAAAATTGTTCTATCTTCATCCGCGTCCAAATTACAGCTCATATAGTAAAAACGGGGTTTTCCTCGAAATCCTTGCAATTACATTAGCTATTTGAGGTACCAAGGAGGGCTGAAAGAAAAATCAAAAACTACAAAAAGTTAACATTTTTCTCATCTTTAAGATGCTTTTTTCAAAATTCCTCTACATCAAATTGGGTTCGAGCAATCGACGTTTTTGAAAGAGAGGATTTCATACCACCGTTCAGGAGTTTTTGCACGGCTTTATGAAAAAAAATTGAAAATTCTTGGACCAGAAACATTTTCATCGCTAAGGAAGCAGTGCACTGTTTTGAATGGTCGATTGGGATTATCATCTGGTGAATAATTGAAATTGGTGCTCGAAAATTAGCGGTCACGCCGTCAAATAAAGTTATGGGATAGCAAATAAAGTTATCACTACTGAAAATAATTCCGTGAGACCCCATGGGATCCCATGGGACTTCGTGGGACCTGGCCCCGGAAAAAATTTCAACCTTTTTTCTACAGAATTTGATATTGGAGACGTGTATCACACAAATTTTGACCATAATCGACCAAATTCAACCATTTTTGGAAGAGAAATGGTTAAAATTTGTATGCTGCATGTCTTGGATGCCAAATTTTCCAAGTTTCAAGATTGAACATTTTCCCAGGACCAGGTCCCACAAAGTCCCATGGGATACCATGGGGTGCCACGGAATTATTTTCACCAGGGATGGTATGTTTTGCACCAAGTTCATGAGGTTGTAGCTCGCCTCTGAGCGATTGGTTTTCGGCCCGAGCCGCAGGCGAGGGTCGAAATAATCGCTCGGAAGCGGGGAACCTCAAGAACGAGGTGCAAATACTATTTTTTGCAATTTTACGAGCACCCGAACATCGGAGAATTGCATAAAAAGTTTTTGGTAGTTAGAGTACTCCAACTGAACATCGAAGTTCTAGAACTGGGGGCAAACGTGAAATATAGTATATTACTCCCAATGAGAGGTCCGGCTGTTGTGGAGCAATGAGATAGTATATTATGCGTCGAGTGGTACGGGGAAAAGATACGAGAAAATATTTTCCGTGTCTCAAAACAGCCCGCCTAGTGAGGGGCGCATGCTATCTTTTAGGATTAGGGCGAATGAACGCCAAATTTAAATTCTGGCAAATGATTTGACGAACAGAAAGCTTTCATTTGGCATGTAATTCAATAGATGCTTCATTCTTTCAAACGATGGTGGAATTTTTCATATAATAAACCAAGGTATTGTCAACTCTGGTAGAATAAATTTACGCCACGATCTGTTCAACTGCTTCAAGTGCCAAAAGAGAAGCGATTGAGATCTCGATTTATTCACATACACCGTTAGAAAATATTAAAGAACCGATCAGAATAGTATTTTTCGATTCGAGGGTGGGAAGTTTGGTTTTGGTTTTCGAGTGATTGTTTTCGGCCCGAGACCTGGCGAGGGTCGAAATTAGCACGAGTAAAGCAAAAGAACTTCACGCCCGAGTATTCAAATACGTTTTTCGATCGACTGGGCGTAAAGTGAACGAAAACTGCCGTAAAAAGTCATTTTTATAATTTGTCCATTTGACATTAAGCAACATATACATTTTGAGTTTTCTGATTTTATGATAGAAAAGCTTGCAATCTTAAAAAAGTGGATTTATTTCACATCAGGCATAATTCATCGCGTGTCCACATTTTACAATTTTACAATATATACAATTTTTGAAATGTTCAAGAATTAAGAATACAAACTTCCCCTTAATTCTTCGAGAAAAGCGATTTTTAGTATGAGAATAAGCATTTTTTATTTACGAGCAAAGATCCGCTTCGACATTCTCCAGCTAAATCGAATGCTTTTCAGCTGTGTATCGTCCAGTTACTTTATACGATATGTGTATACAGACAAAAGTTGACCCTGAATTTGGAAGAGTATCTGATTTTGAAATTCCGCACACCCAAGACGACTCATCGGAATATTCAGTTCATAATTTTGCAATCGCTAGGTTTTCAATAGATTGAACAGACATGATACCTCCATCTGATAGTTCCAAGCTGAGTTGAAAAGTCGTGGGCTCAACTTTCACTCATCGGATTAACTCATTTTACTGTCTAGAATTTTTCATACAAATTGTCTATAGTTCGGCCTATTTTGAAACTGTTTTCTGAAACATTCCCATCCAAGCAAAAAACGTGTGTAAAGTAACGCAAGAGTATACAGAATACTGATGATTGGATTCCAGCATGAGAGGGATATTCATTGATAGGCTTCATTTAGGAAAATTTGAAAGGTTTATTTGTGTCCACCACGTTCTGTTGAGAAATGCTCATGCAAACAACCGTATAAGTGAATTAAAATTGTAATATACATTATATGTGCGAGACATTAAAAGAGGATGTTGACTACAGAATTTCCTAATTATAATAGAACGTTGCAATGGTGATCTAATTTGTACAACGTGAGCTCAGTCGCCAAAACTCGAGATCAAGATAACATGTTTGAAAGCGCGCATGTCTCGATTTGAGCCAACGAATCTTACTTGAAAACTTATGTGTTATTGTGGCGGTTGATTCGCTACATGAGAAATTTTCAATGTTTTCAATCAATGAATTATTTAAATAAAATTTTGTATTAGGATACTGCTTCTTGCTTGATTCAACTCCATTATCCTGGTGGATAGATGCAGATAGATAACGCTTCAGAAATCAACATCGTATGGATCCGACCATCATGTGTCCAAAAAAGGTACAGTTTTGTCTTTTATCTTTGGCCTAGAAATGTCACATCTAGATATTATATCATGGCTCACAAACCAAGTAAGTTGTAATCTCATTCAATATGCTGCATAAATTTGAAGATAGGTCACCGGATTTTGAAGCATAATCACGAACACTGTGATATATGACCTTATAGCGAGTTGATACACCGCAAAAACTTCTTATCAACAATGAGACAGAATAACAATATCTAAATAAGAAGAAAAATTTCGAAAATTAATTAAAACAGATTAAAAATCAGTCCAATGTGTTTTCATGAAGGCCTTCAGTCTCTGTCGAGGTCTCTGTCTTGAAGTCACACAAGTAAGTTTTGTTGCATGTAGACTCAATTATTGTTACGAAAGTGTTCATGCTTACTTTTCTACATGTTATCTAAACTTATCTATATTTAGGACACCTGCCTAGATTGGTCAATTTTTTTCGGGCAAAAAGCGGACACAACGAACAGATTTGCTTCAATAGCAGCAGATGAGAAGGAATCCTAACATTAAGCTCGACATTAAGTGTTGACAGAGATAAGAAAAAGATTCTGTCATCTCTGGCCACACATTTTACTTGATTTGAACCTCGTGTTCATTATCTATGGCATTTTTCAGAAACTTGGGGCTGGCAAAAATATCCAAAAGAAGTCAACATCACAGCACAAAGACTTCTAACCATGCAAGCTGGTATTTCTGAAGGTAGAGGACACACCTCCATACATTGATCAATACACAATGCGAACCTGTGCATTTTTTCTGCAGCTGAAGATCGGCAAAAAGATTCGTTAAATCCGAGAAACAAGTCACACAATTTATTGCACTCTTCAGATAGAGAATCGGACGTCTGAAAAAAAATTGACCATCATTCTTCCAAATGTTTACTAAAAAGAATGTTCACTCAATGTTCACAAAGAAATAAATCTTTGAATGTTAATTTCATACCTTCAATTGAAGATACTGATGCATGTAATTTGCCTCGTAAGTTATTTCTGGCCAATACTCTTCACAGCTTCTACAACCACATGTAAAACCATATCGTTTCTGGAAAGCCATCTGTCTCTCAATTTTTGGAACATCATCAAATATACTCAGATGTGAATAATTCATGTCCGAATGCGCATCAATAATCTGCAAAAATCGTCAGCGTCAAATCATCAAGAAACAAATTATGTGACATGTGTCATAATTAATCCTTCACCTGTGCACCTTCCTCGATGGGAAGAATTGTAAACAGGATGACTTTGTTACTACCTATCATAAATCTTCTTGTATTAGGAACACAATTACGACGAGCTAAGCTTGTTTTCAAACCAAGAGACCATGATATCGGGCCATATCCAGGACGCCCACAAGCCAACTCCTCTTTGCAGTCAGGTACTCGATAGTTCTGAAAATTTAGCCATTCATAGAGAAAAAGAAGAAAAAGAAAAATGTTGGATAACACGTGGTGGTATTTCATTGACACCACAGATCGGGGAACTTGGATCATTCAGAAAATGATTTTTCCACTGGCATCATCTCATACACCAGAACCAAAGACGAGTAAACAGATTTTTCTAGTTTCTTATGAGACTTATTTTGTGAAATTTCGAATGTTTGCTGACTATTTTCACCAAAGTTACCGGCCAAGATTTATGGTCATGCAATTCAATCTTGCCGATTAAATGTTGCTACAGATTTACGTATAAACTATCTGCATAATTTATGGCAATCAAGGACTTAAAGCATCTTTAAAAATCAACAGGTCAAGAGCCTTAGAAACCCTTGAAAATTTCGTTAAAAATTTTTCATGGTTGAAGGTGCGACAATTTTCTATTAGTCTCCTGATGAAATTTGGCAAAATTCCCGACTATTTCCATGAAAAGTTCTCAGAGGCGGAAAACGCGGAGAGTTAGATGGATAATGTCCTCTCTATTTGAAAAAGTGCGTTACATATCATCAGACAAATCAAGCTTTCTTTATAACACAAAACTGGAATCATAAAGAGAATTTTTTCTAAACATTCGGTGAAAACAAAATCATTGGACAAATCCCTCAATTGAAATTCATGGATTGTTCAGGGATGGTTCTTAATCACGTGCCCATGCATTCAGTCAATTTTCAGCTCTAGAAGCTGTTTCGGAACATTCTTGCCGGGACCGTCACCAGGGGTTTGCAATTAATATCAACAAATTCTTATCCGTTAACCTCATGGGGGAATGATACAAAAAAAACTTCTTTCGGAATTTTTTGAAATATCCCAAGGGCCCCAGGGCTCTGATTAAGCGTAGCAACTTCTAGGAGCTGTTACTGAGAGCAGATTCCAGCGATTTTCCAGCCTCCTTCAAAATGATCTAGCTCCACTACAAATAAAATATCTTAAAATTGCTACACTCCTTAAAACTGTCCATCTTGAAATAAGAACGGAATCCGAGCCTATTTTCTTGATTCAAGATCCAACTTCTTAAGACAAGAGACATGCTCTTGAATCAAGATATCGACTTCTCAAAAGAAGATATTTTGGTTATCGAAACAAAGACGTCTCCGGCTCAAGATGAACGGAGACTTTCCGAGATACCTATTCTTTCTTAAATTTGAAGAACATCACTTATAATCGCACTATGTTTCGAAAATTGAGGCAGAGCGAAATTTATTGATCTCTATCCTACCCAACAACTTGCGAGAAATTTTGCCTAATGCTGGTTGCTCGCGCGTCGACTGCTGCGAGCTCTGCAATTGAGCCTAGAGTATGGGCTTACTACTCTGCATTGTGATTGCATATGTCATAAAGCAGCAATCTGTCTTGTTTAGTAATAAGTTCCTTATAGTAAAAGATGCTCATAAGGTTCATATAAATCTGATGATGATGTGCCTTTTTCTCTTCGACAACATGCATTCAGAAGAGGAGACGAGTGAAAGCATGTGAGAGGAAATGTGAAGTGTGGAGGTTATGAGAGTTTAAAATGCTTTGATTACAGTCACTCTGAGTCACTCAATTCTTTTATTGAGTTTGTTTTCCATCTAATTAAGAATTTTGGTAGTACATACATCATCGACTCTGGCACATCAGTAAATGAATTTATGCTTGAAGACTCATATTGTTCACAGCTAACTACGGAAGCCCGTATGGACATATAGTGAGCCATTCATAGATGTACGAAATAACTCGGTTCGATGAGCAGTTTGAGCGAGTGAGTCGCTCGACTCGCTGCGACGTTTTTCGCGGCTTCAACGTGAGCTACTCATTTGCTCTTGCGGGCAACCTGCTCAAATACAGATCCGAAGAACCGGGGTTCGAGCCACTCTTGGGGCAAATTTTTTTTTATTTCTTCTTATTTCCACGTTGCAGGTGGGTGTTGGAGGCAAATGAACTTATCAGCTGAGACTAACGGGTAGTGATTGTACCAATTAATGCCCACCTAAAATTCTGAAATTCTCGACCTCAAACTCATTTTGATATTTTTCAACGCCCTTGCACTCATTTTGGAGCTGATTTTGATAATTTTCTATTCCGAAACTATACTTCTCTATGAGTTCTATGACAGATCGTAATTCATATTTATGCAAAAATTATAAAACCGTGGCAAAAATACATTTGAAAAGTTTGCAGGAACACGCGGAGACTCAATTTCCTATCCCCAGATTTTTGGACATAAATGAGTGAGTTTACGCGATAATGCCCATTTATAATACGGGTATGATAATAATGATTTTGAGCAAGATATAAGCGGGTGTGTGACCACGGACTTCGGTGGAAACCCCCCTCGTGATCTTACAGGGCGCTATTCTTCTTTCTGCCATTCAAATAATTGAACTCATCTCACTTGGCATTAAAGACAATAAAATTTTCTGAAAATTCTCAAAATAAGTTCCAGGCGCGTTGAAAAATATCAAAATGAGTTAGAGCTAGAGAATTTCAGAATTTTAGGTGGGTATTAATGGGTACAATCACTACCCATCAGTCTCAGCTGATAAGTTCACTTGCCTCCAACACCCACCTGCAACGTGGAAATAAGAAAAAATAAAAATAAAATTTGCCCCAGGAGAGGCTCGAACCCCGGTTCTTCGGATCTGTATTTGAGCAGGTTGCCCGCGCGAGCAAATGAGTCGCTCACGTTGAAGCCGCGAAAAACGTCGCAGCGAGTGAGTGAGTCACTCGCTCAAACTGCTCATAGAACCGAGTTATTTCGTACATGCTCACTATATGTCCATACGGGCTTCCGTAGCTAACTGCTCATTCAATCTTCTTCTTGCTGCTGAGTTCTTCTACCTTAGATGTCTAATTTATATGGATTGACACTACTTGAGATAAAGAAATATTGAATGTAACCATCTCATGAGGTCTGGAATCAAGCGGATTTGGTTTCAAATATAAGCCCTGACTACCTTTTCAAATTCAAGAACCTGGTGACTTTCCCTTCTCCAATGAGATAATCATGGAATGATGCACTGACACATGTAAAAGTTCAATGTTTTCCCATACAGTAGCTCAGAGGGACCATAGAAAGTTCTATTCTAAAAATATCAACAATATGAGTTAGCAGAAGCGTGCCTGCTCAACTGTTGAATTGATTGTTCCTGTACCGTAGAACAAAAGGAAAAGTGGAATACCTAAATTATGAGAGGGAGATGGAGAATGCGTCAATGATATAGCATCTGCTGTAGATTTTGAATATAACTTCCCTCATACAGTCATATGAATTTTTACCCTAAACACTCCAGCAGAACTTCCATTAGAAACTGGATGCAAATGTGTCATTCGGGGTCGACTAAGAAATTTACAACCAAGAATTGATATAATGTAGGATAGAGAAAAATAATTGACACTATCTTGATCAAGACCATGATGGGTATAGATTTTCAGAAACATCTTGAATGTATTTCTTATGGCGGTACCAGCATTCCATCACTTTTTTTATAATTCATGAATTAATTTGACCAAATAAGTCTCTGCTGCTTTGAAAGTATCCATATTTTGAGCATCTCATGTAAAGTTCATCATTTATTTGTGGGAAAGCATTTCATCGGATAGTAATTATAGATTGATGGTGGAATGGAAAAGACTGATTGATTCAAGTGAAGATCTGTGACTCCCACATCATATACCTTCGTCCGTAACTTCAATAACTGAGGTGGATTTACAAGACTCTTATCCATGTTTTATCCAATATTATGCACATGAGTTCCTGTTCATAGTTGCAATGTTTGGAATCAGTATTTAAAGTTATTGTTCATTTCCTATTATCAAAGATGAACAGCCACCACAATGAAAAATGTTCAAAGAACAAGTAGCACCAATATGAGTTGGGGTTTTCAGGCCTACTCGTCGACATCCATCACACCTATCCAGTTGAATGATTATATCAATCAATCAATCAATCAATCAGTCTCACATGACATGTGAGATAGACAGTACTGCAGTAATAATTGAGAGCGCTATTAGTGCAGTGGAAAGTCCTCATCTTCAGCTGAGGCGTATCAGGACATCAGGAGAGATATCTCCTACATCAGATGGTTGGAGATTGGAGAAACCAAAAGCCTGATACTGCGAGTAGTCTCATGGTCTTTGGAGTAATTCATATCTCTATGGCTGATTTAGAACAAAAATCTTGAACGCTTCAACCTCTTTCAAAAGTTTTGAGTGGAATACTCATCATACTCTACCCTATCAATAAAGATCAATTCAATAACTTGCTCAAATATTTGCACAGGAAGGCCATCATATTGAGATATAGCACCAGTAGCTCTCAAAATTTGTATGGTTTTCTTCAGAGGAGGCCATTGATATGGAAATATTTTGAAATATCAAACAGAAAG
Organism: Eretmocerus hayati; assembly: GCA_029851415.1. NCBI lineage: Eukaryota > Metazoa > Arthropoda > Insecta > Hymenoptera > Aphelinidae > Eretmocerus > Eretmocerus hayati. The sequence goes on from CM056742.1 coordinate 25,254,978, forward strand.
AGATTCAATTATTTTGTTAGAATCAAATTGATGAGAGATAATTCTAGGTTAAAAGTCCCGGCCTCTGCTACTGGAGAAACCCGAAACTTTTTTCAAGATGTAATAAGAAATCCATGTCTTGAATCAAGAACTTCTTCATTTTAAGAAGCGGAAATTATCTTGAATTCGCACACTCTTAAAACAAGATATTTACGTTCTTGATTCAAGATATTTATGTCAATTATCGTACTTTTTATAGGAGTCACAGTCGTTGGTCAGTTTTGTAAAATTGCCAAACTTTAAGCTCAATTCTAAAGAGATCGTCTCTTTCCTTCGACCCCATTATATTTTTGGATACATATACGATCAATTAGATTCGAACAATAATCTGGGTGGGCTTATCATTCTCGATTTTATTTGGCCAATTCAATTAGAAGACCCTTTTCTGAATTTTTGCTAGAAATGATCTAACAGGTATGGTTGCATGTGCTTCTAATAGCATCTGAACCAATTTGCACCAATTCGTATGGAGTCGCTCCTCGAAGTACCCTCGGATGTGTGTAAAAGTTTCTGGACGCGGAGTTCGAGCCAAATGCGAGCTAGAGATTTCATTTTACGAGTCAAAAATGGGTATAATTTTGTCTATTTGGGCGCAGGCAGGCATGAGGGAGATTTTACTCGTTATAGCTCACAAATGAGATAAGCGGCTGAAGTAGGGGTACTATCATTTTTTTTTACTCAAAATGACCATCTCAACGCATTCTTGTGGTCAGTTTGGGTCTGAATCATCATCTGAAGTCTCTCCGTCGCCGAAAAACATATGTACTTAACTATTGTGGTTTCTTTAAGTGTCAATATTGTTTTAGAGCCACATTGACCACGAGATCGTGGTCGGGGAATCATTTCTATATCCTCTGTAACTCTTATGAAAAGTTGCCAAATTCAACCATTAGTCTTGGACAATTTTTTTTCTTGGAAGTACTAGCTTTCATAAAGAAAATGCACCCAACTACGCCGAAAGAGGTTGTGTCGAGTCGGAGCTATGATCTTCTGAGAATAGGCTGAAGGAGTCTGGAATGGACTTCTAGAGGCTCATAGAGGTTTTCGACAAAATCCTAAAAAAACTGTTTCCACTATTTCAACACAGAACTAACGGAGAAAATTTTTTGGGATATCTTTAGACCCCTCTGGTGAAGTTTCTAGACTAAATGCTCCAAACTAGCTGATGGACTATTGAAAATTTTCTTCTAACAATTGAACTAAATTATCACTGATTCATTTTCAAATAGAGTTTGCTCCATTTCAAATGAATTTTCACAGGAAAAATTACCGGAAATTTGAGTCTGGATAAAATGGTGATGACTAGTAGTTTTCATGGTTTTCAACATCTAGATATTTCATAGAAGTCGAGATAGCCTTCTGCGCGAGTGTCTTTCTGTAGCTAATTATTTCTCTCTGTTCCTTGGTCTCCACATTTGGAAGATTCCGAATATCTCTATACGTCAAGGTACCGGATTCCTGACTATCGACGGGAATTCCAGATGGATCCCCCGTTTTTCCCGACCAAATCAAATTCCAGATGGTTTCCCGATTTTTCCCGTTTTTTCCCGGAGTAGACACCATGAATTTATTGAAATTTGATCAACTCTAAATTACCAGACCACGCGTCAAAATCATTCATTTCGAAATATACTCGTGAGCGGTAAAAGTACTGCATACATTTCCATCAAGAATTTTCGACCATTGGAATGATAAATATACTAATTTTTAATAGCCCGAGCATCATACTCGTCACTTTTTTGCAACTGCCCCACAATTGGGGTCTTGCATTTTTTTACCCCCTCAGAAAAAGGTTTGGCAGATTCGAGCAAATCGAGACAAATATCCTGCAATTGGAAAAAAAATTCCCGAAATTTTTTCTGACCGTGCAAAAATTGTTTGAAAGTCTACGACTGTATCTCTGCGACGTCACACGGTGCAAATCGTCCTGAAGTCAAACTATTTGCGCAAGATGAAAAGAATTTTCGGAGATAAAGTAAAATATTTATTTTGCAAGCAACTTTTTTTCACTAAAATACAAATAGCTCGAGTCTGCTCACAGATGGAGACGCGCGGTTGACGGCATTCCAAAAGGTCTTTAAAAACCTATCAAAATCGCTTTTGAAAAAGTTGATTCTGAGGTTATGGGCGGCCTGTACAAGGCAAAATGTGAAAACCACTTGGAAGTGAATCCTTAAAAGCCTATTCTTTTTTATTTTTTGAGAATCACAAAATTGATGTAAAATCTGTGTCCTTTCAGAATAAATTGGTCTCGATTACGTTTTTTGTGCTCTAAGGCCTGTTTTTTCAATGTTTTGCGAATCTATTTTTGAGGCAATCCGAAATGTTCCAAATCGTCCGTTTGCTGCACGTGCGCGGGAAATTTCACTCGCTGAAACCAAAACCAATTCCATTGAAAAGCTGAAGAAATTTCCTTTGAAATGACCACTTGACAAAATCAATTTCATCAATTTGGCCCGGAGCTATACCGTTTGAAGGACCACTGAATCTCGATATTCTCGATAACTACCAAGAGGTGGGTCGGAGCCACCGCGACAATAGTCAGGGCACGATACTTATGTCGTTTGCTTATCGGGTAGTTGAATTACCCTCGAAATTCAATCACCAACTGGTTAAACCTGGCACAACACGACGATTTTGGGGGCTCAAACGATAGGTGGTACATCCAATAATCAAGAGTAACAAGAATTATTGTTCAAAAGTTGGGACGACGCGTGGCATAAATAAACAATAAAAATAAATGTGCAATTTTTTAGGGCTTTTTCGATTTTTCCGACATGAGTCGGGAAATATCGATTATTAGGGAAAATTTGTGGAGAGATAATTTGTAGTAGTATTTTGTGTCTTTAGATGATCTACAAAATTGATCAGAATACTTTCCCTCGCAGATTGCATCTCTTCAGAATTATTCCTCTACAAGGACAAAATCGAGTTCGTTCAAACAAATTCGCTAAAATTTTCTATAAAGGGCTAAAATTATTCCTCTAGGATAATTGAATGTATTTGGAGCAGAAACAGTCTCTTAGTATTTTTTCCTAGGTTTTAAGATTTTAGAATGGTATCAATTCCTCGAAAATGATCAAACTTTGAAAAAGTACCAAGAGATCTTTTCTATTCCAAATTCATTCAATTATCCTAGAAAAATGGTTTGAGCTCATTATAAACAAATTTAGCATAGAATAAACATGCCTTAGACTGGTGTTCATAGTCACGAGTAAAATTAACTTTACATACATATATGTAGGTATAGTAAGGAACGCTTCGACTATAGCAAATCCATACTCAGTTAACTTGACTCGCGAGTAAAAAAGGAAATTGAGGCCATTTCTTTCTGAAATAGCGCGAAATTTTTCATCAAATATGTGATTTTCGAAAGATAAAAAAACCGCTTTCGAGAAATTTACTTTTTAGTGATTTTTACATATGTGCTCGCACAACAGTCTGTCCATAAATTCATAACCAGCTTTGAAAAAAATTCATTCTTTATAGGTTTTTCAAAGAATTATTGAATGCCGTTAACCACGTGTCTCTCTCTCTGCAAACAATCTTGAGTTATTCGTATATTAGTAGAAAAAAGTTGCTAGAATTTTAGAAAAAAATTTTTTACCTCATTTTTGGAAATTCTCGCTACGCCACCAGACAGTTTCTCGGAACCCGATCAGGGATGAGAAGCTCACATTTTGTACCATAAAATCAAGTAAGAATGCTAAGAAAAAAATCTGAGACATGATCCTTTCTCGTAGGTCGCCTTTGAGCTGTAGGAGAACAAAAATCATCTGGGTGGTCGGAAGTAGCATTCAGATCTTTCCAGTCTGTGGGCAAATAACTTGATTTAAACTGGTTTTTCTCAACAGTCAAGTTCATTTTTTGAAGTATTTGTTGGTGCCAGTGTCAAGGTGATCACTATAACTTTAGAAGGATTCTATGAGGATTTGCCATCCGAACTTATCGAGATAGGATTCGTTTTTGGCTATACATTATCTAATTTCTGTCTCAGAGCATAGTACTTACACCAAGAGCATGGAAATCACAAACAGCGCAGTATTTAAGAAGTACTGCTCCCATGAACAAGATGTCATCATTGTTCACGAGATTCTCCAAATCAAAGTTTTCACGATCGAAGATATCTCCAAAAGTCGGCGTGAACTTGGCTAGAATGACCAAATGCAGAGCAGTATTTTTGACAAAGGCAGCAATGTCATTCTTCTCCACATTGCTAGATAGAGCATAAACATATCTGTAGTCATCAGCTGGAAGATTTTCGTCAAAATTTTGATCCAAAAGTGAAGCTGAAGATCAAATTGAGTGGTTGTCATGAAGCATTATTAAAATTAAGTGTAATCGAAATGAAAGATCGTGTGTTTGGAGAATTACCATTACATGCATCAGTATCACAAGACTCTAGTACATCTCTGAGATTGCGTGCATTTCCAGATTGCTTTATAGCTGTAATAAATATTCTCATGCCAAACTGATTGATCACTGGGCTTCCAGAACGTCCTGGACAAGATGTATCTAGATGAGAATACATGAGAGTAAGAGTCACCAAGATCTCGCATTCCACTTCATGATACTTCCTCCATGATTCTGCTCTACATTGATCAGAACAGAAACAGCAAATCATGCAAGAGGGACAAGGATATATATCCCATAAGAATGCACTGCAGTGCCAACAATAAAGGTAGATTTGATCTGCATAAGTAGGGGAGTTGAACGTCTTTTCCATAACCAGAATTTCGTTTGGACCAAATTCTCGACCAGCAATCAAGTGTCTGCCATGTTGTTCATTATAAGCTGTTCTTACAGTATCTCTACTGAGGGTTTCTCCCCTTGAAATTAAGTCAAATAATTCTGATTCCCTTGTATCATTTCTCTGGCGATTGTAATATTGATTTCTTTCATTTCTCTCAGTTCTATCGATTAGATCACTGAGGGGTGTCCTGATTTCTTCTCTGTCCTCACATCTATCAAACCAAATTCTTGCCTGCCGTATGTAATCACGCCATCCATTTGAACCTATCTTTGCTGCACACTTAGCTTTACGGCAGAGCAGTTTTACTTGCAGAGGTGGTGACTGGGTGATTCTTACGGCCATATCAATTGCAAGGATACTCTCTTCATATTTGCCAATATGTTCAAGTATTGCAGACCTATTTCCGTAAGCCTGAGCTAGTGCTTCACTATTCAAAGGAGATGTTGCAATACTTTGATTATATTTCTGGAGAATCTTGTAATGAGTACAAATATCATGGTTATTCTGTCTGAACAATTCATTTCCCTCAGATCTAAACCTCCGTGCTAGGAGTTCATCTTTCGTTCTGGATACCAATTCTTCATAAAACTCTGGGAAAGATTCTAGCAGTCCCTCAAAATTTTCCAACTCTCTCAAACTATTCAAACCATTTCTGATCATCTCTTTCTCTCTTGCTAGTACCTCCATAGTGGTAGAGGAAACTGAATTCTGACTAGAGGATTCACCTAAGTTTACACACAATTATTTATATTTTACCTCATTAAACAATAGGTGGAAAGCCATTAAAAAACACGCGTCAAACTAGATAATTTTAGCTTAAAGTTCAAGCTTGCACTAGCTTACACATACTTATGAGCATAATTCATTTCACATACTCTGAATTCCACTGAATTCTACTCACCTGTTTTAAAGCCTGCAAACTCACCTGATATTGCGAAAGCGAGTCGAGTCCCGAAAACTTTTAAATATTAGTCGGTAATTGTGCTACAGAGGTCTTCATGAGCGAAAGTATCGGATAGGCCACAATTAGTTTATTTTTATTTACGATAACGGTCGAATAGATACTTAGAGGATAACAAATGATTTTCTTCCTCAGCACGCGTGTTCACGTCTTCACGTGGTGTTTACATTACACACATTATTGCATGTGCTCGATTACTGAAATTAGTAACTGAAATGCGGCAACAAGTGGCTCCTCCATGTAGTATGTAACATTATATGGGCCTAGCCCTAAACTGGCCATCTGGATATTTGGCTGCACTGCATATACGAGTCGTTCCGCAGAAACTACGAAATGCGTGATGCGGTCCACAACACAACCCCTAAACCCGCCGCCAAGCGAGCGCCCACAACGTATGTTAAAACGCTTGGGAAAAGAAATCGTCCAAATCGTTTTCGACATATTTTTCGAAGCTCTTTTCGCCAAAATTGTTAATTTCACGGTCGCCCAAAAAAAAACCATCATCGAAAAAGGGGTCAAAATGTCAAGTTCCTGTCAGGTTGCTTTTTTCGGCTGGGAATCAAGCGGTAAACAGTGCAGTGAGCATCGAATCTCACTAGCTTGCACTGTGCACGTTATGGCTCAATTTCGACTAAAATTTCACTTACTCCGTTTCGGACAATGAAAGAAATTTACCCTCGTCTACGGGCTTTTCGCGCCAATTTCCTCTTTGGGTTCATCGTCAGGTACAACTTTTCCACGCCCTAAGGTATTGAGGAAAATTGATTTTCGTACTTCAGAATGTACTACAGTAGAAACTCTCTAACTCGAAACTCCCCAACTCAAAAAGAAAAAATTGTCCGGGGTCTTGAGAAAAACCCCCTAGCTCGAAAAAAATACGTGGTAAACTGAAAACCTCCTAAGTCGAAAAAAAATGTCACCGGCAAAAACTCCATAAGTCGGAAATTTTATCGATTTTCGCCTATTATTCAAGCGAAAAACCCCCTAACTCGAAATTCCCTGTTTGGCAAGTCTCGAATTCAGTATTTTATGGACCTGTCAGTGATCCATCGACGGCCAGAATGGCACAATCGAATCGACAACTTCGTACTGTATTTATAGCGGAGAAATTCAAAATTATCGAAGAACTCAAATCATCAAATTCTACCGAACAAGATATTGCATTAAAGCTCGGCATTCCAAATATCATATTTGAAGGAACTGGAGGGGCCGAGAAAAAGATATCCTCAGCTTTGCCTAGAATGCTTTCGATCGTATGGAACTGCAATCTTCATAGCATCAAACAAGAATGAATGACCTCATCTGACTAACTGTGATTGAAAATATTTGAAATATTTTCTAAGGTTCATTTGATCTAATATGTCAAGATACGACGAGTTGGCTGGAGTAGATTGATTTTAGAGTACACTTTACGGAGGACACCATATAATATCGAGTGTCATTTCGAAAAACTCCTTATTTTGAAAAACTCCATAACTCGAATTTTTCGCCGGGTCTCTTGAGATTCGAGTTAGAGAGTTCCTACTGTATCTCACAAATCTACTTTTGATAAATTTTTTGGTCAGTTCCGTATCCTCCTCCTTCAAATGCGAGGTTACAAGGGCCCTACCCGTGTATTTCCATAGTATCAGATGGCCAAGCCAAGACCCCAGACCGTCAAGGCTGTAGCCCTAACCGTTATGGCCGTAAGATCAATTTCATAATGGGTATTGTCAGATTCCGTGTCATGCTATCGTTATCCGTCTTATCCTAATGGCAACGATGATTAGGAATTGTTATGTTCTTGCGCGAGTTAGTTTATGCTTAATATGTTCTTAAAAGTCGGAAAATCTATCTTAGAACCCTCGGAAATGAGATTTGGGGTTGGCACCATACTCCGACCCTCAAATATCAAAGTTTCTGTGGAACTATTCGTATGCATGTATATTAGAGTGGGCCGAAAAAAGGCTTTTTTCGAAAATCGATACGCCCTAGCGTGGAAATGTTGTGTTTGTACATATAAATGTGAAAAAAATTTTGCTGGACGCTGAGAAATGAGATTTTAGGTCCCAGCAAAAGCCATCAAGCTTTTATCTAAATCAACGCAAAATCCAGCACTTTTTTCTTCTTAACTTTGCTTGCACTTCTTTATTTTGAGTGCGAGTACGGAGCCCATGAGATTGATAGGCGGTGGGTGCCAGGCGACAGTATTGGGTCAAAAAAGCCACTTTCATTACCGTTTCTCACACACAATTGATGAAAACAAAAACCAGCGGCGCCACTGAGAATCTCTTCGGACAATAATCCAGGTTAATTAAGCATTTTTCGGCAGGGTTCGCATCCGGATGGGTGACCACCCGAATTTGGCACAGCCTACCCTGATGGTTAGAAAAATCTATTCATGCCGATTCCCCAGAGGTAAACGCAAGATGAGCTGTCACCAATCCGAATATAACCCTCGCCAAAACATTGGATTCCTGGATTTTTGGACGAAAAAGCTTCCAGCGCCGCTCTTTTTTCCGAGTGAGGTCGTACTCGCAAAGAGTGACTTTTAACTCGGAGTTCGAAGCGAAACAGTGGAAGTTTATTGGATTCAAAAGACTGTCACTCGGAAGGTTCAGTGAGATTTTTCATCCGGGGAATCCGAGCTGTGAACTCACATATTATTCGTCTGAAACTGGTTATTTTCATCCAATAGCCACGTGGCGGTCTTGGAAAAATAAATTATTAGTTTCACTATGCTCGACACACAAACTCTTGTAGCGCCTGAAATAAGCTGACGCGCTCAGAAAGTAAATATACTATTTGCAAAATTCATTTTGAAGAGCTTTAAACATGTATCGATTCGCGAATTTGAACTATTCTTTCGATCTTTTTCCGCGGTTATAACAAATGACTTTAGAAACTCGAACGAAATCTTTTTAAATATATCACCCGTGACTTTGACCCAGAAGATTTGAAATAAAAAATCAATTTAACGAGATGTTAGGGAATAACCAATTTTTCCAGACCAAAACCATTTGGTTTTTCAGCCTTGACAGAGGAAATTTTAGAAAACAAATCGTTGAAGAATACCTCGACTTTCCAACTAGCACATTATTTGTCGGTCCACACGAAAAACTCAATTATTCAATTTTCGAACGAAGCACGTTTCGCCAATGTTCAAACGTCAGTACGCGAGATATATGCTAGTCTCCGGAAAATTGGTGCTTCTGCCCCAATATTAATCATCTATGTAAGACAATGCAATCGCTTAAAATAATCAATTTGCGCTCATTTTTTGATCTCTTTGCGGGTTCGTAAGATGAAATTGAGCTGACCGATCTCTAATCGCAGGGAATCAGTTTCAAAATTTTGAAGTCGCTTATCTGTCATAATATGTATCTGTACCAATATCAACTCAAGCTATTCAACCTGAATATGGAAAATCTGATTCATTTTTTTCAATGATTGACTAACAAATATAACTATCTATAGAATAGGATGAAATTTTTGAAGAAAAGTGTGATAAGATTTTTAATAAGTCTACTCGACCATTTCTCTAACAAAAACAAACTTTGCATTCAACTGGGACACTCATCAGAGACTCGCGATCTATTAGGAAATCCTTGTGTGTAATCAAATAGAACTGCAAACCATCTGATCATGAATGCTGTCAACTTTGCAGGTAGAGGTGACTCATCTAACGAGTCTTGGATAAGCTTTGAGAATTTAGTCAACATTTCCATGGGAGACGAGTCATCGCTAGCATACGCCAGATTGAGTTCGTGTCGGAATTTTTCAACTATTTCAAGGGTTCTTCCAGACAGAGTCGGGGCCACCTGTAAACGAAAATTCTACTACTGACCGAAATTTCGAGTATCCATGGTACGTTATTTAAATGGTTCGGAAAAGAAATGAATCTCATACCCCAGAAAAGTATTCCAGAATGTCATCCTCATAAACGATATCTGGCCAATCCTCTTGGCATGCTTGGCAATCGCAACTAAAACCATGGTGTTGTTCGAAATACTTTTGCCTCTCACGTTTTGGGGCGCCAGAGAATACGCTCGGTGACAAGGAATCACAAATCTGCAAGGAATCGTCTTCAAAGTACTAGCGCATCGAACCCATGAAACTACATAAGAGTCATAAACAAATATTTACCCGTGACCCTTTTTTAATGGGAAGAATCGAGTAGAGGATTACTTGATTACTTTTGATCATACACTTGTTTGCGTTCGGAATACAGCTGTGACTAGCGAAACTTGTTCTCACGCCGAATGAACTTGATATTGAGCCATATCCATCAACATCGCAAGGTTTCTCTTTCTCACACTCAGGGCGTCGAACACTCTGAAAAGTTATTTCATCTAGAAAATCGCGAGCAGCCGTCTTTTTTCCATTCACAATGAATACTAAATAAGTGGGGGATTAAAAAATTTTCTAATATGAATAAAAATGATCAAGTGACTCACTGTGAGACTATGGTATTCAGCCACTATGCAAAATCTGAGAAGCAATGCTCCCATGAATATCATATCGTCATTATTCATAAGCTTTTCCACGGTGACAGTATCTGGATCAAAGATCTTCTTAAAAATCGATGTGTGTTTGGCACAAATGACCAGATGGATAGCAGAGTCTTGAACAAGTTCATCGATATCATCTAGTCTCACACTAATATGTAAATCATATATTTGCCTGTACTCATCTATTGGAAAATCTCCCATCCTTCCTTGATCTGAGAAAATAAAAATTTGTTGAATACCAAAATACTGTAATTTTATTCTCAAGTTGAATGAGATCAAAAGTAACACCTCTCAATGTACAGTATTCATCTTCACATTCATCGAAAGAATCAAATACAGCTTTCAAATTGTGCACGTTTCTAGACTGTTTCAACGCTGTTAAGAATATTCTCAAACCAAGTTGATTTGATATAGAGCTTCTAACTTTCAATGATGCATCATGAGAGGATCGGAGGCGTTGATAATCAAAGATGAGGGTTGGGAGAATTTTACACTCTACCTCATGATACTTTTCCCAGGATTCTGCTTTACATTGCTCCGAACAGAAACAGCTTACCACACAGAAATCACAAGGAATAATGTCCCATAAAAATGAGCTGCAATGCCAACAGTGCAGGTTCATTCTTCCTGAGTAGGGAGCTGAATTGAGTGTTTTTTCACTCATGAGAATTTCACCTGTCTTAATATCTCTGGCAGCAATCAAATGCCTGCCATATTTTTCTGATTGGGCTATTTCTACAGCACTGCTAGATGAGTCAGCTTCTATCTTAGATATCAGTTCATCTATGTCATTTGGTGTTTCATCCATTGTAGAAGGGTTCTGAATTTTGTCCTCCACAATGACTTCTGTGAGAGCACGGCAGGGCTTTTGAAGCAGGAGACACACACAATTTATATAAACTGATGACTCGTTTATTTAGGACTCGTTGATTCGTAGACTCGTAGATTCAATAGGCACAATAATCAATATATACAATAAGCACGATATACACAGCGGAAAATTCGTTGAGGTTAACTGGCGGCGTGACTGCACTTGAACAGGGCTCACAACGAAGTGATGACAGTCGTGGGGCGGCGTAGCAACCAAACCGTTCCGTTGTTCAACAAAAGACGCGCGCTCATTTGAATATATTCGTATGGTTCTATTTAGTTGTATAAGTATATTTCCAACACTCCCTCCCTTATACAAATCTTTGAATCCATATGAATGTAAAGGCCTTTGAATCTAAAGAAAAATCATTAAAAAATCTTATAATTGAATCGTTGTAAACACAATGCTGTTTAACTGATAAGAAAAATATTTGAACAACAAGTGGTCAAGTGAAATAAAGGATCGTTTACATAGCCTTGAATTCTAATAAGCATATCAGTTCTCATTATGATAATTGTCAGAAGAACAAACTTAAATTTCTAAACACTTGAAAATATCTTCTTATTGTTGTTCGTCACCTGTGAACATATAAGAAAACAAACAACACATATTAAGATTCAATTATTTTGATTCATGATTCATAAAGATTCCAGACTCATTTCTATCGATTCTTTGGATTCTTTGTAATCTTACGAGTAAGATATTCATGTGATTCATAAGGCAATGGTTTAGTCATAATATCAGCAACATTTTCTTTTGTTGCAATCCATTTGACTATAATCTTTCCTTGTTCAACACATTGTTTTATGAAATCACCATGTGTTTCAGCCATATGGACTCTATTCCCAGATTTTTCTCTTTGATTCAATTTCTTAGTAATTTCATCAATTGATTCGTCGAAAGTTTTTAGCTTATGACTACCATCCATTTGAGTGCAATTACCGGCAGATTGATTATCACACCAAATTGTGACTGGATATAAAGTCTTTCCTAATGTATATCGAATCGATTTATCTATTGAGATGAGTTCTCGACAAGCTTCACTCATAGCTAGATATTCTGCTTCACAAGTTGAAAGAGTTACATATTTTTGTTTGTAACTTTTCCAAGCGATTACATCCCCGAACAATTTAATAACATAACCTCCAGTTGAAGTCGAATCATCACAATCTCGAAAACTAGCATCAGTTAATGCTTCTAAATTTTCACCTAAAGATGTAAAAACGATTCCTAGATTCTTTGTTCCTTTGAGATACCTAAAGACTCTCTTAACATTTTTCCAATCAGTTTCAGTTGGATTACTCTGTTTTCTAGCTAGAAAATTTACAGCAAAAGCAATGTCAGGTCGAGTAGCTACTGATAAGTACATCAAACATCCAATAGCTTCTCTGTATGGTACTCTTTTTGATTCTTGATTCGTAATCGTAATTTGAGATTCGTTTGATTCAATTTTACTTTTCTTATTTTTGTTACTCACTTGTCTCGTTATCATAGGCGTATTTTGAGGATTGGAATCTTGCATATTAAATTTTTCTAGAATCGTTTGAGTGTACTGAGCTTGGTGTAATAGAATCGTTCCTTTTTCAATATTTCTTTCAATATTCATACCTAGGAATAGTTTGGGTTCACCAAGATCTTTCATTTCAAAAACTTTGCTCAGATGTGATTTCACATACAATAATTTGTTTGAATCGTTACTTGCAACTATCATATCATCGACATATAAGAGAACAAGTATCATTATTCCATTTTTCCTCCATGTAAAAAGACAAGGTTCGTGTAAATCATTTTCTAAACCTAGTGCTTTCATTTCCTTTTTGAATCGTTTGTTCCATTTTTTAGGACTAACTCTCAAACCATACAATGATCTTTCGAGTTTACATACTTGAGTCGATAGAATATTTTTATCAACCTCAAGACCTTTTGGGATTTCCATGTATACTTCTTCATCCAAATCTCCATTCAAGAAAGCTGTCTTAACATCGAGTTGACAAGCTTGAAGTTGATATTTATTTATGATAGCAAGAGTTGCTCTAACTAGAGATAACCTTGCTACTGGAGCGTAAGTTTCCTTTAGATCATAAATATTTTTATCTTTGAATCCTCTAATAACTAATCTAGCTTTATATCTGAAGTTATCATTTGATTCTATCTTTCTTTTGAAAACCCATTTTGAATCTATAATATTTGCTCGTGTACCATCATTCTGAGTTTTAGGTCGATCAACTAAAGACCACACTCGATTCTTACGCATAGACTCTAATTCTTCGTTAATTGCTTTGATCCAAAATTTTCTTTCAGGAGAAGCCATTGCTTCCTCATAAGACGTTGGGTCTTTGTACACTGAAGCAATGAGAATATGGGCTAAAATATCATCCTCACATCGTTTATCAGAATCATTATAAACCTCACTATAGTTAGCAAAACTAGAATCTTGTATTGGTTTCTCAGTTGAAGTACTTTTAGTATTCTCAGGATGATCAATCTTTCTTTTGGCTTTACTGCGAGTCAAAGGACCTTGAGATGTTTGAATCGTCTTATCGCCTTGATGAGTCGTAGGAATTCTTTCATTTTTTCGAGGTCTGCCTCTTTTTCTATTTTTAGATGAAACATTTACAAGTTGTTTTTCTGGAATACTACTTTCATCATTGACACCATCAAAGTGAATCGAATCGTTGATAGAATCAACAACTTGTTTTGATGATTCAATCGTATCTTCATTTGTAAGTGATTTCTTTTTGTAAATATCACCATAAACTAATTTTTCATTGAATCTAACATTTCTTGATTCTAAAAATTTCCGTGAAGAGGGATGCCAAAATATGTAACTTGTTTCTTTGTATCCTACCAAATAGACTTTGATAGCTTTTGCTTCGAACTTAGATTTTGATTTGTTGACTTTGACATAACTCACACATCCGAATCGTCTAATTTGTTCCAAATGACAACTTGCATTTGGTGCGAATTTGTTGATTGGAATATCATATCCAATAGCTTTGTGAGGAGTCTTGTTATAACAACAAACAGCAACTTCTGCAGCTAATTCCCACATTGAGATAGGTAAACCAGAATCAATTAATAGAGCTAAGATTTTTCTTTGAATCGTTTTGTTGAATCGTTCAGCTGTGCCATTATGTTCAGGAGTATATGGAGGAGATAATTTTGATTCTATATTCTCCTTTTCTAATACTTCTGCAAAATGTCCTCCCATATATTCAAGAGCTTGATCTGATTTAATATAGCAAACTTTCACATTTTCACCTATCAAATTTCGAGCTGATATCAAGAATGATTCTAACGCTTGGCCAGCTTGGTCTTTACTCTTCAAACAATAGACCATTGAGAATCTAGAATAATCGTCTACAAACACTATAATGAATACATTTTGTCCGGGATACGACACAGGACTAATTTTTCCCATAATATCCGTATGAATGACTTCAAGAGGTCTTTGAGCTCTTGCTCGTACTTCTTTGAATGGTAATTTCTCCATTTTTGACATTATGCATACTTCACAGTCTAGAATAGAATCGTCAAATTTTACATTTTCTAGCAAATTCGTTTTCTTCTGAAGTGTTCGAAGATAACCCAAAGATGCGTGTCCCAACCTAGTATGCCATAGTTGTCCTAGATTCAAACTTTTAGAATTTTCACTCGTTTGTTTATCTAGATTCTTATCAATTGAATCATTCGAATCTATCAACGATATCAATTCATCAGAGCTTATTATAAAATTCTTGAGTGAGCTATTACTGGAAAAATTCGTGGTAGACTCTACTGGATTCTGCTGATTGTTGAGAGTTTTCTCTACTAGAACTACATCTTTCTCCCTCCCAATCGAAGAATCAGTATTTATAGATTCGTTAGTAGCTCCCTCCGAAGCTAACGACTCTTCATCGTTATGAATCGTGTTCGACTCTTCTGGTGATTCAAGATGTGATACTATTCGAGCATTACATGAATAATTCTTCAAAGTGGATTCTTTAGAATCATAAGACTCGTTATTTTTAACTTCAAATCGAATAATCCAATTTGGTTTCTTATAAGTACCTTGAAAAAGAATTTTATCTGTAAATTTATTGTAAACTTTGAAGATTTTATCATCTAAATAAATTGAAAACCCTGAGTCAGCTAATTTTCTCAAAGAAAGCAAGTTTTCAGATAAATCTTTAGTAGCAATAACATCAGTCAATCGAATCAATTTTTGATCAGATGTCTCATTTGCTAAACTGAGTTCACCTTTCCCATCTATAACTAAATTTGCAAATTCGTTCTTATTCGCACTCTTAATGATTCCATTTTCTAGTCTTTTAAAATTAGAAAGAAGCATAGATTGATTCACTATATGATCAGTTGCACCAGAATCTGCGATAAAATTTATAAAATTTCGTGCTCGATATGATTTTGAGAATAATTTCTTACCTTCACTCTCACTTTCGCTTTCTTCATCTTCATTTTCGCTTGAATCTACAACCATTCGAGCAGCTCGTTTAAAATTCTTCTTACTCTTTTTCGAATTTTCTTTCTTACTAATTTTGCCTCGATTTTTCTTTCCAGAATTTCTTTTTCGTAGATTCTTACTTTGATTGTTAGAATCTGAGTCTTTATCATTTATCCTAGATATAGAAGGACTCTTACCTCGTCTAGGAGTTGGACAAAGTCCACCCTTTTTGTGAACTGTCTGGCAGCGATAATGTAGCCACTTGTCAGTGTTGTGGAGAGGACAATCAACACCAGCTCTGTGACCTCTCTGACCACATCTATGACAAGGATTAGAATCGTTCTCATTGTAGCTGACTCTATTGACTCTTGAATCATTGCGTTGGTTGCGATCAGATTCGGACTGAAACATGAATGATTTCATTTGATCTATATTCATTCCGATCTTGTTATCGTTTTTCTTTATAAGATTCGTTTGTCTTAAATCTTCATTTACTCCAGAGACTGCATGATAGAATAATGAACTCAATTCTTCATCATCCAAGGGTTTTGACTCGTTAGATAAATTGTACTCTCTCACTAGAGAGTCGAATCGTTCGCAAAAGTCGAATACTTTCTCGTTTCGTTTCATTCGAATTTCATATAACTTCCCTTTGATAGTTACAGGATCTAAATTCAACTCTTTCCTTCTGAGTTCTTGAAGTTTGCTCAGATATTCTTTTGGATCTTGAATGTTAGTGATTCTACTATGATACTTTTCATCAATTCTATTCATGATTATGTCTCTGACTTGATTCTTTC
The DNA here is from genome assembly GCA_029851415.1 of Eretmocerus hayati. NCBI lineage: Eukaryota > Metazoa > Arthropoda > Insecta > Hymenoptera > Aphelinidae > Eretmocerus > Eretmocerus hayati. The sequence continues at coordinate 25,271,333 of CM056742.1, forward strand.
TTCGAATTCTTTGAGTCTCAGTAAATTCTCTAGGATTAGGAGAATTATCGTCAATGATATCTATCAAATCATAACTTCGTAATTCAGACTTGAAATAGTCCAACCATAAATCGAAATTCATTTTTTCAGACAGTTTGTATTTTCTGTCAATATGAATTTTTGATGTAAGTGAATCGTTTGTTAATTTTCCTACGAGAATTGATTTCAGAGTCTCTTCTAGATTCAAAGAATCATGAGTCGTGGTCAAATTTTGTAGGTTATTTACCTGTTCAGTTGGAGTCGTTTGATTCATTTGAATCGTTGAAGAATCGTTGGTTGCACTCGTACTTGGTTGGGACACTGACATTACGCAGAATTGACACTTCGCAGAAGTGTCCGCCTGTCCGGACGTTTCCATGGCAACCAAGGTTAAATACTGCCCTTCCCCTCAAAAGGATTAGAAAAATCAATAAATCTAAACTCCCATCGTCGGTGCTCGAGGCACCGTAGAGAATTATCATTAAATGCGCTGCGATTATTGGAATAAAGAGCCATCACGGTGATCAAATCATTTCTCATTTAAATTTGGGGGGGGGGGGGGAGTATACAAAAATATTCTAATCCAAATATATGAGGGAATCCACGAAACCCCTAACTTGACCCCATGAGAAGAAGAGTTAATAAAACTTGGTAAAACATGTCTGAAAATTTTTTTAAACTACGCATCTAGAAATTCGATATTGTATGATGCGAAGCAACCGAGGAACGCTCTTGGAATCTCCATATATAATTGTATTTCACGTTTTATCGAATTTTGGCTTGATTTTCAACACTCCAGTGGTTGTGTATCCTTCATTTCGAGATGAATAACTCTCAAATGAGTCACAATTAGCGGGGTGAAGGGAAAATATTTTCACTCGGTCCAGATTTATTTCGGACTTCTCAACGAAAGACATAGATCCATTGCGAGTCAATTTTTTTGGAATGACAAGGGCGCAATGGATTCTTTCAACACTCTTATATATTATCAGATAATAATTATCGATAAATTAACAATAATTCTATTCGAAGTAACAATTCAACTACAAAAGTATTCGCTGTATTTTCCATCCTTGACAGATCGCCGATCTCTTTTGGGTGGCAAAATCTCCATATCTCTCAGATTGGTGGTGGTCAATACAGCTTTTTTTTTCCTCTTCGCCGGAGCTTTTTTTACTGCAACGATACAATAAAATATGAGGAGAATATAAACGGGACGTCTCAATGATTAACATATCGTAAATTATCCCACTTAGATTATTCCCCGAATGTACAGATGCTATTGTGCTGAAGAGAGATGTATCGTATAGCTCATTAAATCAGGAATCTTATTTTGAATGAGGAAGTCAAAACCTTTGCAAGATCACGGATACAAAATATTTCCCATAGTATTCAAATCCTTAGTTGATTCCTTGGGAGAAAAGTATTGTTCAAGGAAGCATTTTTTGAAATGATTATTCACGTCAAATTCATCGATGAATCTCTTGACATATCATACCCCCGTTCATTTCTTTAAAACTCATACTATGTATGCAGATTATTGTATTGTTAACCCTTAACTAACACTGTGATAGCATTTAAGCACGACCAAAATTTGCTCTATGGCTTAAATGCTAAAAGTTTCTACCTGCCTCCTGGTCACTGTGTGTAAAATCGCAGTATGATGCTTTCCTCCAAATTCGACTGTTTAAAAAGCTTTTTGAGAGGTCTTTTTCTAAATATTGATAAATTGTTTACCCAAAATCTCTTAATCGCAAGAGTCAAAGAGTTCTTTTTCGACAATACTTCTCTTTTTTGGTGTCCAATAGCTTTGAGACCTACTTGTGTTGAAAATAGTATATTTTCGTACTAAGAGCGTCATCCCACTTCGGGTTCCAGAACGGTTTGTCTGTCGAGTGAAGCGAGATAGACTGGGACAGACATGTCCTTCAGTGCCTGGAATGGGCTTGCGAGCGAAGTGCGGATGCATTTTTTCATCACGAGAAACCTAAATTCTTATCCAAACGTGGCATTTCTAGGTAATAGTGATGAAAATTATTACAAGGGTGAATGTTGCAATTTTTGATATGGTTTTTTCGAAAGTCGTGAACGTTGTCATCAGCCCAACCTACGAATATGATTTCATCGAGAATTTCTCGTGGTAACCAGAACACTTTTCCACGGTTCAATTATATTCATACTGATTCTCAAGATCTTCAAGTCCATCAAGATAATTTCTTCATAAGATTCCCTCAAAAATTCTTCAAGCGGAGACAATGTGCGAAAAGTTTACCGTAGTGGTTGGAGAGTCACGAAACTACACGGTGTTAATTAAGTGTTGACAGCCAGGATACTCTGGTAAGAAGTGCGTTCTTCTAGCAGTAAAGCAGAGACTCGATATTTTCTCTTGAAGGCACAAGAATTTCTCAGAAAAGGGGAACTCATTCACCTGCTTTAGGGCATTCATCCATGCATTTCTCACAGTCCACACTGGACGTCTCGTTGATCTGTTCAACTGCTGGTTCCTTGTCACAATTTACTTGGCTCGTGATCTAGAAAATAGAAACATGATTAATGGAGGCTCCTCGATTTTCTTGTTGGATGTCACAATTCATTTCAAATATCCTAACATATTCAATCAAATTGATCACGACTTCAACATACGCAGGTGCTGTTTTTTGAGCATTTGTAAACATTGATTGCAGACAATTCAAAAAGGATTCCCGTAAGTTACAATAGTGGCATGCAAAGTATACCATTATACATAGATGCACTTCTGAACCGTATGATCAATGATGGGTACTTTGCATCCTGCAGCCTTCATCATTGATCACATATTCGAACCTCACGAGCTATGACATATTTCTCGAGCGTATGAATACAACAAAAGCATTCATTTCCCTTCATGAAAATTACAGTACTTCATTGAAAATCGAATTTTTGAACTTATGTCGCTGCGATCGTGATGCTTTTAAAAATCGATATCAAAATCAGCTGGTGATCTCTTTCGTCATAAAGTCACCGTGAATATCGTTAATTTCGGGAAACTGGCTGATGCTTCGTCCAGGTCCAGTTATGACTCTATCTCTTCAGGTACTCAACTCGTACATACTCTGAATGCTCAAAACTGTAGAAACGCTCTTTTTGGGGCGTTGAATTCAAATAACACTTTTTGGTGAGCAATTGCAAAGAAAATCGTAATCGTATCACGTAAAAACGATAAAAGCCGTCTACCCATACAGTTGTTGCCCATCTCAGCGCTTGTAGCCACTCGCGCATTTATTTATTGTAGATATGTTTTTTATATTAACATATCCATATATTCAATGTTGGAATGTTATTTGTAATATCGCATGGTTGTTAAAGCTAGTCCGTAGTTCGCCGCCATATTGAATATGGCCTCGAATCCGTTCGGAGGGTAAGTCGAATTCTACTTGACCAAATTACTTGGGATTTACGTGCACTTACAGAATGCATATCTAAAGGAGGGAACGAAGCCAAATATGTCAATTTCACTCAAAAAAGTATCCGGACGATGTTTACTCGAGACGTCGTAGGTAGGGTCCCTAGAAGGGGGTCTCGACACGATCCGCCATATTCAGACAAATCCGGTAGATATAGGTATACAAAAAGTATTAGTTTGTCTGAATATGGCGACGATTTACCCAGGGGTGAGAGAACTGTGTCGAGACCCCTTTCTAGTGACCCTAGTCGTAGGTGGCCGCTCATTAGTAGACGACATTTCTGTACACCTTGTCTGGATACTTTTTTGGAGCACATTGACACATTTGGCTCCGCAACTTCCTTCAGACATGCTTTCTGTGAGTGCATGTAGAATTCCAAGTCATTTGGTTGAGTAAAAATCGACGAATCCACCGAACGGAATCAAGGCTACATTCAATATGGCGGCTGACCACGGCCTGGCCTTAATTGTTCTTTGAGCGTTTATCTATCGTATGCGGGAAGTTCTGGAGTGATGTACACCCACTATTTCTTCCATAAAAGTCTAATACTGACCAAAAATACTCAGTTCTTGCAATAATAACTCAAAAAGGGCGGCTACTGGGGGGTGTGCGGCTATTGGTGCCACCACCTTACCGTTACAGATGATAATTGAAACTTTACCTCGTTGTTATCTTCACTTCCTGCGAGAAGCTCATAATTCGGAATCCTCCATGGTATATCAACATTCTCTTTCTCTACCCGAAGGTCTCTCTCGAACGAATCTGTGGAAGATGGAATTATTATCACACAGTTGTGAAATTCACCATTATTCAAGCTCCTTCTCGAATTCTAACGATGCTCGCAAATCCCGACTTCAACTTTGTCTAGAAAAAATTCGATAATTCGGAAGAGAAAATGTTTAGGCTGTATGGCCATACTTCATCCCAAGAGTCGGAACTATTTCCCTCGAAACGCCCACAAAAGTCGAGCTTTCGAAGATCTGCAGATATCAAACTCATAGAAAAGAACTATTTGCATGTTGCCATGAGTGGAACACGCTTCTAAGATATGTCCAATCGCCTACTAGATTCACTGGACTCACAGTGTGATGAGACCGACCAGACTCAACCTTGTATGATATGAAATTCAGCGTTGATGATTACCTTCGCCATCAGAGTCGAATAGTCCTTCAATATCCCGGATATCTATTCGGATATTATAGTTATTGGTCCCAGCTACTTCTCCTACGCAGATGGCATCTAATGTGCCCGATGAAGAATTCTCCACATCATTTTGATCGTTGTCATCTTCGAAGTCTACAACGGATGTTAATGTGATAATGAGAATTTGCTTTCAATCGTCACTGACTGTGGTCCATTTCAAAAGTATGTTCATATCATGTGGATGCCACAAAATATGAACATTATATCAATATCACCCCAAGAACAATGGAAGAATTAAATACTAGAATACATTCCATGCTGAAAATCATTCCGTGAGACCCCATTGGATCCCATAGGACTCCGTGGAACCTGGCCCTGGGAAAATTTTTAATCTTGATATTTTGCAAAATTGGGCATCGAAGACATGAAGCATACAAATTCGATCGAAATTTTGTGTGATACACATTTTTGATGCCCAATTCCACAAAATATCAAGATCAAAAGTTTTCCCAGGGCCAGGTCCCAAAGTCATATGGGCTCGCATGAAGTCTCGCGGGATTATTTTTAGCAGGGTTTGAATCATGGTGAGGATATTCACCATAGCCAGTTTCGCCGTCATTCAGTTCTGCCTCATCATCAACGGGATCCTCACACCCCTCTTCGTCGCTCTCATTCTCTTCTTGGCCTTCTGTTACTGCTTCTTCTTCTTCTTCTTCTTCATCTATCGACCATGCAACGAGAAAGATATTATTAGCTGTGCATTCATGAGTGGAATTGAGCTCGGATCCTGAGTATCGAAAGTCAGATTCATATGACTGATCGAAATATGTTCTGTATCGTCGCATCGTTACTTTCATTATAATCATCAAATTTCAGAAACTCACGGGTGATAGAATAGATTTTTCCCAGCTGGATGTATTTATCCTTCAAGCTGTAGGCCACTTTCGTCACCATCATCAGAGGCGTGAAAGTTTTTGGCTTATCCTGCAATAATTTCCAGCATCTCAGCAAGTCAGCTTCATTGAAGATTGTCAAAGCCTTGCGTCTCCGCTTTGTTGTTCCGAGCGTCTCTCTTTCGACCCGCAGGTTGAAATTGTTGACGCGCAAGATATCTATGAACACATCTGTGGAATGGTGTCTAGTTATCGACTAATGGAAGTTTGGAGCTACTTCTGTGTGGACTTTCATATTAGGCGTAATTATGAAGAAAGAAAGTTCAATTGTCAGATAGGCTGGAAAATTCTCCGATGCAAATAGATTAGAACTATTTCTTACGAGAAAAATTGCAATCATAATTGAAAGTATCAGCAAATGATTTTATGGATAATATAATCATCTTGATGCGGGAATCTCAATTTTCATATGTGCATGATCTCCGATGTTGCGTATGATTCATTTGATAATCAAACCAGCCAAAAAAGCTTTGGTACATGTTGAGGCAATGGATGAATTCCATTCAAAAACGACAAATGAGAATAGTGATTCCCGGGATCGTTTTCTCGTCATTCTTATTCGGTTGTATGGTCCATGATAAATAGTGTTTACCCACTAGGAGGCCTCAAAAGAGTTTCGGAGATGCCTGTTGAGCCCTTCCTGTTTGACTTTTAGATTCCACAAGATCGGAAAAAAATAATCTTTTCCTCTTAAATTTCATTCATCTTTTCGAGTTAGGCTCAAGGCAATGCAACGCGATTTGCGCCATTGGAAAGATCTCGAAAAAATCTATTGATATCAACTTTGAAGGTTTTTTCTTTTGCGATTCCAGGACCTGATCAGGCAGAATCCGAGAAAATTAGGTTAGCTTGGTTAAAAGAAATTTCTTTCAAGTTCTCCAAAATTTGATTTTCCATACGAAATTGCATGACCTTTCCGATCAAATTAGTCGGATGTTGTTTTTTTGCTATTTTATGCTTTTTTGGTCAATTGTCTAATTTTTCATTCTCTAATCGATCACAAAACAGACGTTTCGTAGATGTTCGGAACGTTGTTTCGATACAAAATTGATATGCATGCATGGTCCATAGAAAGCATTCGAGACTCCCAAACATGTTTCTACGTATGCTCGGGTTAATGGTGATTCGTGAGTAATTTCAATCGAAAGCTGAAGAGATTCCCTTCAAAGTGATCCCTTGCAGAAGTCAATTTCATGTCCCTACTTGATAACTACGGCAGGTTGATTGTAAAAGAAGGATAGTCAGAGCGCAGTGACCTACCTACCCTGAACCAGAGCCCTGGACTCTTCCCCTACATCCACGCTGAAGATATGGTGTTAATAATCTCAACGTCTATGGGCCCGTGTATTTTCAGTCCCAAGCGACAAAATTGGACTCGGCAAGTAGCCATTAGCAATCATGCGCACGCACAGGGAAATCAATACTTTCTGATTGGTCGGAGAACAGAAAACCAGAAAATCTACCAAAGTACGCATAAAACCGAAAAATACCAACTACTCATTAGTTTCACCGCGAGGACCGTGTAATCTCAAATAAATTCTCATATTTTGAAAAACTCAGAAGGAATTGCTCCCTGAGACAATCATGTCAGCATGATTTCTCTGGAATTTGGCTGATCAGGGCCTGGAGTAGACAGGGGGAAACGTTTCAAGATCATTTGCGATGAATCTATACAGAACCTTCTGAAAAAAAACAAACTCCGTTGCATTGTTTTGAGCCTAACTCGAGATAGAGGAAATTTAGTAGAAAATATCATGATTTTTATGCTCTGTTGGGATCAAAAAGCAAAACGTGAATAGCTCCGCAGGCGTCTACGTAATTTTTTTGAGACCTCTTAGTGAGTAAGAACTTCATGTTATGGACCATATGCTGCAATGCAAAATATGAGAAACCGATCTGAGACATCACGATTTTTCATATGTCGTTTTCTAATGCAATCCATCAATGGTCTCACTCGTAGCTTCTACGCAGCTTTTAGAACTCCCATTTTATCATTGGGTATGAAAAGTGACCTACTCATAGCATATGGAAAGATTTCAGTGAATAACTTGGAATAGGACTCAGATTTTTCAGTTGCCCTCGACATCAAAATCGAGCAATCTTTCATAGATTGATTCGATGAAATGGCTATCGTTTCTAGAGAGGGATCCCTTGGAAAGATGTTGATATAGCTCAGGACAGAGTCAATGTCCCAAAGACGTTTTCAATGATTTTCGAACGAATTTTTTATAGATTATCGATCAAGAATTAGCGTACGTTCTCAATTTTCGTACACTTCGAGTATTTTGAAAGGACTTACCAATGAACATCCACGGATGAGGCTGCCTGTGCCTAAACAGATAATTGAGGACCTTGTGCATAGACTCCTGTTCATTGTTGGTCTTATCGAGGCTTCCATAGACGCAAAATCTCGCAACCCCGCGTCTGAAAAAGGTGGTTCAATGAGGTTTATGCTATTCACAACACCGCGTATTTTCCGTATATTATTTAAGCAACGCGATGATCGTCGAATGACGCCATTAGATATTCTTCAAAACAGATTCAGTCCTATTAGTCATAACCGAAGAAGAGTTTTACTGAGGTATCGTATGATTTCGACTGAGAATGTGATTGAAAGATGACTTTCTTACATTCTCATGCAACAAGAAAAATCCATGGAACCAGTTCTGCAAACTTCGAGCGATTCTCTCGATGATTGACATGGTAGTTGGATATCTCAAGAAGAAGAACATAATGGCACGGATTCAGAGTCTAGGGCGCTTAACACCATTAATGAATTTGAATATCTCAGATTATTTTAGGATAACTCTCACCTTTTGATCCAATATTCATCAAAATATTTGAAGAATTCATTGAAAAAAGTCCCAAACTTCTTCCGTGCGATCTTTTTGATTGCTTCATACGTCGGTTCAATCGTATCTTGCGGTAAGAGAGCAAGTGCCATCACCATTCTTATGATCAGATGTTTCTCTGGATGATCCTGAAGATTCCGATGAGTTGCGGCACCTTTCTTAATAGCATTACGCAGTATAGCCTAAGAACCGAATGGAAAATACGATATCGATGATAAAAATGTTTTGAATGATGATTCAAAACAGTGTATAATCACAATTTTCCGCAAGACTACTGAGCATTGGGCGCCAAATAGCACCCTGAATGCTCAACAGCGTCGTTAAATGAAAAAAAAACTACTGGGCATCATTCTGGAGTCGTTTGATTAATATTCTTATGACTGGTATTGTTCGAAAGGAAATTCAGAAACTACCTCGAGTATAGCTGAGAATTCGCGCAATTTCGATGGAATTTTCCACGATTCGCAATTTTTCGAGGAAAAAGATCAAGCAACGCTCTGGAGGACTAATTTTATATCAATGTGTGAGCAAGTGTAGTCAGAAGTTTCGACCATGTGCTGAACTTCGATTTGGAGATTTCTCTTGTGAACAATTGGTTCAACACTGGAGAAATCTAGGGTGAATCGGAGAGAGGAAAGGTGAATAAAGCGGAGGCACGCAAGGATTAAATTGATTAATGTATGAGGATTATCTATGATAATAAATTTACTTGTGTGAAATGGAAGTAGCATCCCGTCAGTTTTACACCCGGATATACTTTTTTCCAAGCAATCTCCATGGCCTCCTCAAAGTCGGCAATGACTTCTTCGGGTTTCAAATTCGGCCATATCTCATCTCTCACTGCTGTCAAACAAGCCTCGTAGGCGTGGGCTGTTTTCGATGACATCAGAATCCATATGCAGGGAAAGCACTATTGGAACATCATAAATTAGAGAAAGTAAGGTTCAATGAGCAGATTTGAATAGAGTTATTGCTGAGTCACGAGCCCTCAATTGATTAGATGAGGACCTATTGTATGAATTCATTGATAGTGAATTGAATGAAAGAAATCTGATACTATCAATAACTAATAACCCCATCAGCAAATATTATTCGAATTTTTTCCAAGCATTTTTCACAAAAAAGAGGCCCGAGAACTCATAGACATATATTTGTACAGGACTGAATGATTAATCGAATACTCATAACATTCACACATGACGATTAGCTTTTTATAGTTGCCCACCCACAATCGAGCACATTGCGGGTGACTATAAGAAACCACATGTACCTCGTGCCGCAATTGCGGCTTTCCATAACTTGTACTGCAAAGGACAACGAGTAAAATCGTACTATGAAAGATCGGCATAGGAATTTATAACAATTTGTTACTGTGGAATATGCTCCAGATTATATCCAGATTATCTAGAAATAAGTCTCACCAAACCAAGAGAACTCACTTTGTCATAGTTACGAGCCATGATCGTGAACAGTTGTGTCACGCCATGAACTTTCGGGCGAGATAAAAAAGTGGCATCGTCTTGAAGTATTGTGCAATCCTCGTGATCTTCTAAGGTTTGTTCGTCGTAAAGAGCTAAGTGTTTGAATATTTTTTCCCCTTCTTCGTTTCTACTTCTTCGATAATGACCTTGTAAGATAGTTTTCTGTTGTTAGGAGGATCGTATTCAAGCAACGCCTGCCCTTCCGGAGTTTCAAAGAACTTGACATAGTCATCAACATTTCGCACTTTCCCACTCCCTTTTTTCCGGACTGCAGCGCGCCACCGATGCATACTCCTTTCGACTACTCTAGGCGGGAATTCAATAGCTGTATCCGCGTACCTGCCACGAAAAATTGTTATTAAGGATTGCCCTCTTCAAGGTAGGTCGAGGACGAACACCATCGCGTCGAAATGAGTTTTCAAGTCAGAGGAACTTCTTTGAGTTTTGAGTAATCCACTGATAGTCCTTGGAGATTGGAGAGAAAAAACATCCATATTTAGTAAAAAAGCAAGAACAGAGGATCAATGACTATTCTTCCTATAGCTCATAGCACCTTCGTGTAAGGTTGATTCGTGAAATATAAATGAGTTTGGTCATAATTTACTCCGCTTCGGCTGCAACTCGATGGTATATCGATATGAAATCGGTCCTTTCTGTTTGGACAGCTTTCCGTAACGCTGCATAAAACTTGACCTTTTTCTCGCCACCTTTTGGGGGAGTGTGGTTGTGGATGCCAGTAACTACTCGATTCCCAGCCGCATCAATTTTCAATCTCACAGGACACTTCAGAGACTTTTTCCCAGCCTTGACGCAGTTAAGGTGACTATCCGAGGAATGATAATGAGTAATATACACATATATATCCAGTGAAACGAAAACGTGAATTAAAAAGTGGAAGATGATCATTCCTTCCCAACGTGTCGAGTTGAACTAATTCGATCACAGCCTCGATGATCATGTATCAGAACGTGTACAAGACATTCAACGGAAAGACTGTTGAATATGTGTGTGAATTCCTCGAATGTACGAACGAGTATTGACGAAGAGTATGCCACCCTCGGGTCTATTATCGAAAGATCCGGTTTACTCAATGCATTACAAGATCATGCTAAAGATCATCTCATGATTCATTCTAAGATGTACTTATATTTCACTTGGCGTGCCATTAAGATTCAGATGTTCAACAGAATCGGAACACCAGTGAACCCTAAATTAGGGATTGAGAATTCTAGAAATTTAGCGCATTGTTGCCTATGCGTTTTCAGGAATTTCTAATCCGATATCAGCTTTTTCTCAACGAGAGATACAACCCTCAAAATCTCGGCAAAGCAAATTTCGAATAAAAGCACTCCTAAATTGGGGGTTCAAGAATTTGCAGATTCCTACCCTCGGCGTCTATGCGTTTCTAAGAGTTCTCAATTCGATTTCAGATTTCTCTCAACTATACAACTCTCAAAAACTCAACAATATGAATTTTATCTGAGACTACTAATAGGCTAATATTTCAACCGCTAATTCAGGAGTGTTTGCATTCCAGATTCGTATTGCCACATTTCTGAGGGTTTTATACTTAGGGCTGTTCGCATTCGCCAGATGTATCTCGTCGAGAAAAAGCTGACATCGGGGGAAAATTTCCTAAAGCTGCATTGGCAATGAAGCTTGAGATTTTGCAATCTTATGAGCCCTATCAACTAATTTTCAACTCTCAAAACGGGCAAAATGTCTTGATAATGAATTCTTCGCAAGAGCAATCAATAGAATCGAGTTGCGAATGATTACACTCCAATTCTTTGAAGTGGATTTCTACCTTGATCTGGTGAAATTTCCACCCGAAAAGTAATTGAATCTAGCCAGAGGAGTTCGACTGGAAATCCCAGCTCAAATAGGACTGAAACAGTCGTCAAAAATGAACGATAAATTTTGCGCGGACTTTGAGAAAATCAAGGTTGTAATTAGTTCGATTCGTCGTTGCATTTGATAGCTCTTGAATTTTTGATTGGAAATTTGAGTTATTCAAATTTTGAAAGAAGAAATGGGCAAGATATCGGATGTAAACGTGACTTCGACCAACGATGGAGAGTACTCACAAAGAGAAGTTTCAAATCGTACCTCAGGCTCAAATAACATACTTCTGCAATTCTCTAAGAATGGAATCATTCGAAAAAAATTCTGATATTGGATCTATTGGTTCAAAAGGATAGCCAAAGAGGTCAACAACAACACGCTTTTTCACCCGAGTGTTGTACTTGAAACAGTCTCCAGTATAATGCTTGGACTGAGATTTTAGTATTTTGGTGTGGAAAACCACCCCAGAACGTCTCGAATGAAGGTCTCATGTCAGTAAATTTTTTGACACGCGTTTCCACCCCAAGGAATCAGAATTGTCGATGAGACCTGGTCTGATTGAGCCTTCTTTCGAGTAGGTCAAAATTACGCGATTTCCGTCAAAAAACTCATTTTCACTCTATTCTCGACTTTCAATCTTTCAAACAGCCGAGATACAACAATTTCGCATCAGATTTCTCAGATTATGGTTATGGCCACGAATCCCAGGAGTCAGAACCCTTGAGCTGCTAAAAGCTCCTGTGAGGTCGACTGTTCTGGGCACGAATTTTCCGTGTGAGGCTGTTAGTTGAGGCAATTTGGATTTATAAGACTCTGCAGCACTTAGAAACTCCCCTGGCTTTTGGGAACTTCGTTTCCATATAAATCTCAGCAGGGGAATTTCGAGAGGAATCGAGCTTCAGAGTCATAGATTAACTCATCTCTTGTGGCGCAGCCTCACAAACGTTTTTTTCGAAAGGAGGACAAAGTAACCCCCCGAGTGTCAAGAAACCCCACTCGACGGTACCTAGACCATCATGTATTGATAAATTCTCGATGAATTTGGAACTTACCTTGTCCCATTACCCGATGTTTTGTCGAATTTGAATGGAAAATCGTCATGCCACAGTGCTTCCCTTGTTTTTCTAGGTTTGCGAAGTCCCGAGTCACTTGGACTTGTCGCACTTGTACTTGGTTCTGTCGAGGGCGTAGTACTAGCCTATGTTGATAAAGATGTTCTACTTTCAGGGACTATTGACATTGAGTCTCGGAAGGCAATGTGACATTGGCTGAATGAGAACCCGAGATACATTCGCTGCATTGAACGATCAAAGATCATAGAAGAATATATCGCGGTTGGGAAGAACCTACGCACAGTCGTAGAGAAGAGACATAGTCAGTGGAAAACGATGTCAGCCCAACTTTTTAGCAATCGACGTGATCTGAACGGGAAAGATTATATATATAATAGAGGGGAGTCGAATTCATTTGAATACCGGAAAACGTATTTCGGAGTTGAAATAACAGCGTATAAAAATGTTTTCTATTCAATTCTATGCATCTTTTGCAACGAATCCAAGCGTGGCCAGTACATTTCTCAGGAATCGATTAAAGGATGTTATCACGACAACACAGCCCCACAAAAAATGTTCTGACCTAACTCGCAAACTATACTACCTTCATGTTTTCGGGGTCGCTGAATTCAAATGCGGGGTCAGTTTGGCCCCAGACTGACTACGGAATTGGATTCAGCACCCACAATTCGAGGTAGGTGCAAAACAAAGTTTGCCTCAATCACCAGCTCCAAGCATTCTCGGAAAATCATGATTTTCGGAGGTTATGTCAGAACCTCGACGTGCTGGGCCCAAACTGACACCGGATTCGTATTCAGTGACCCCAAAAATGTAATGGTAGTATAGTTTGCAACTTAAATCATGACTCTTTTTTGTGGGTCCGTGTAATAAATATCTTGGAAACAAACAAATGTCACACTCACATCGCCAACTGCCTCACCAGCAACCTCTTCTTCAACGTTGTCAGAATCCAGCCTTTCCATATACTCTTGGATCTTCTCCACTTGCTGCTGTATGAGATGCTGCCGACGTTCTTCTTGGTCTTGATCAGATTGAGATTGAGGTTGCCTGTTCTCTTTCTCGGGTTGGGGTTGTTGGTTGGATTGTTGTGGAGGCTGCTCTATCTCAGGCACCTTAGATTCGAGCAACGCGATGATTGTATTCGTTTTTACAACTAATCTCCTCCTCCGTCGTTTTGCACTTTCATTGCCAGCCAAATCAATCTTATCAAGCTCTACTAGCTGCACTGTTAGCATCTCTTCGATGTATAAATACTCTAGTTCTTCTCTTGATTTAGCTTTACACAATTTGACTTGTCTCTCCAGTGAATTGAGATCTCGCAGAATGTGATCCATCTTGACTGTGAATGGAAAATTCAAGTGATGGAAACTGAAGTTGATGAGATTGAAATAGATTGACCGCAATAGATTCATACTAATCAAACACAATTCATCTGTCAAATGTATTATGAGCTCAATATTAGTGAACAGGAATCCAATTCCGTGATTCGAGACTAGGGAACATCAACCATTAGTGCGTTGGTCCTATGAAGAATTCTGTATTCTTGTAAGATGTATTGTTACACTGATCATTGGTTGTTTTTCAGGTGTAAGTGACTCATCAATCTGATCGTATTTGATTCATGTCAATACAAAATAATTGATCCGCTGAATGTATCATGAAGTAAATGTTGGTTGACCGTGATCCAGTTCTGCAATTCACAATTGAAACTGATTAAACAATTGGCAGAACAGTGCTGTTGATGGTTCCCTGTGTCGTGAGATGTGTTGTCGAGACTATCGTTGTACGACGTTGTATGAATTTACCCTTCAAGATTATAGAATTCTGATCAATTATTGTCAATCGACACGAATAATATATCACTCACGAGCATAATCAGGTTTCACATTCTTGCAGGAACTATGGGTGGCAGGGGTTGACGTAACTTCAGATTGAGATTCTCCTGCAGATCCACTCATTTGACGGAGATCAGGTGCCCTTTGTGGTTTCTCTCCTTGATTCTGCTCCATTTTATACTCCACAACTGCAAAAGTGGAGTCACCCAAATTCAAATTTAGAATGAAAATCGAATTGAGCGATTATTTCCAGATCGAAACATAACTACAGTGCACACTGTCTACACATGGGTCGCGATTTGATTTTGGAGATTTTTATCGAATTTTGAAGAATTCAATTATGAACATTCTGCTATAGTCGATTCAGGCAAAATATAACCCTCAATAGCTATCTAAACGATAATCAGAGTCGAATCTATTCGACTGAAAATGCTTTAGAAATATCCCAAGTATCAAATTCTGCATTTCTGGTTCGGAACCAGAATCCTCAGCTCGGAAATGAGTGGCACCACTTTTTCACATGTTCTCAAGGACTAAGAACCATATCAAACTCATTCCAAATGTGTGCGATGCATACAATTTTTCTTCTTTTCAGAAGCTTAATAGTTACAATTTTCGCGGAAACCCTCATATACATATATTTGGGAATCGAGTCAAACTGTACTAACATTGATAAATATCAGAATATCTCAATCAATCGTCTTTCTCTGTGCGATGAAATACTCAGAGATCTTGGAAAAGTGTCGAGAGACCTTTCCTAGACATCACGAATTGAAAGTTATGCGAAAAATTCTTTTGCCAACGTATAATTTTTCACATTTTTATGGGGAATTGTGAACACTTTTTTTTGTATCACTTTGCCTGTTTTCACTGAAATTCGTGGCCGATTTTTTCAATATTTGTTTGACAGCGGAGTTTAAATGTGCGAAGGAATTCAACCGTGTAATAAAACATGCATCTTCTCTGCAAATTCAATGATTGACGTCAGTACTTACTCAGTTTTGAATAGCTGCTATGTTATTTGATCCCACGATCCACCAGGAGCATTAAACACTCAAAAGATATGAAGAAATTCACAACTGCATCGGCCGGATTCATACACACTTAACCACACATTTCTCCGTCGATTGATTCAGTTCACTTAGATAAGTAGAAAACGCGCACACTATTATTACAAAAGCGTGTAAGTATGATGATCTCGTACCGATCTGGACTCAGTAGGTTAAGGGTATTGTTGACAAACTCGATTGTAAACAAAAACGATGGAATGGTTTAGATTTATTGATTTTTCTAATCCTTTTGAGGGGAAGGGCAGTATTTAACCTTGGTTGCCATGGAAACGTCCGGACAGGCGGACACTTCTGCGAAGTGTCATTTCTGCGTAATGTCAGTGTCCCCTTGGTTGACTCGTTAAGGAATCTTGAGACGGGCGATTTATTTGAGAACTTTGTTGACCCATGTTGAGTCTTTTCAATTCTTCAGTCTCCTTTTCAATTTCGGCTCGTCTCAAACGCATCCTTTCAATATCAGCACTCAACTTCAGACTCTCATTCAATTTGTCGACAACTTCACTGGATTTTTCGACCAATTTCTTATGAGTAGTAAGAGCAGAACTAAAATCCCTCGCTGCATCTCTGAATGTAAGTACGAAATCCGTCGAAATGTTGATTGTACCGGGAACATACGTGTTCTGTCTATCTCTTGACGTAGAACCAGTATTCATACTTGTATTTGGCGTTGACATACTCATTGGTCTCGAGTTTAATTCAGTTGGAGTCGTAGAATATTCTTTTTGAATCTTAGGGTCCTTATTATTTGCTGTAAAAAATATTCGTGAATCATTATCTGGATTTTTGATTTGTGTCAGGCCTGACTATTTTGATTCTTAGATTCTTCTTCATAAGTTTATTCATAATCATTTCAAGAAACTTAGAAATTCTTTAACTTTTCACAGCTTACAGAATTTATCAGATGGCTTGATCTAAGAACTCATTTTCATGAACACATCAACACTTAGATGAATAAGAGAAAGTTCTAAATGTGAATCTTACTTTTCTCTTGATCATTTCGAGATTCTTCTACTTCCATCGTTTCAATCTGACGAGCTTCATTTGGATCCACAATAACATCTAAAATGTTAGAGGATTGTTCCGATCCACTCAAGATCTCATCATTTTGTTGAATTTCTTTATCAGCCATCTTAACCGGGATATGAAACAGAATTGAAATGATTCGTAAATATTCGTCCGAGATTCGTATGTTTTCTAGATTCTTTCAGTTTGATTCTTATACCAGATATAACTTCCAATAATGTTTCATACTTCCAAGTTAATAGAAAATGCACTGCGATTTTCAGAAAAACTAAGAAGCAGAAGTTTTGGACTCATTTGCCGCATATGCACTCATATGTGCACCTCTCTAGGATATTAACAAGCACTGCTGTGATAAAATCCAGATTTGGGTTGCGCACACACATATGAGCACTGTAAGCAACTTCGTCACAAACTTCTAAATCAACTACAAAAATTCACCGAACATCAAGTTTCAATTTGTAATTGATCCCCGGAATCCAAATTTTAATTGAACCTAGGAAATTTTATTTCAAATTTCGACCTTAATAAAATCTACCAAAATTCAATAAAATATTTGGATATTTGTCAAATTCTGTCAATTCATAGATTCTTGAATCGTAGACTCTTGACTCATTGAACCGGTGATATGATAACACGAACATCAATGCATCATATATATATTAACATAAACATGAATGCAGAACATTTGCCTAGATATTTCACAAGAAATCGCAGCGATCGCCAATGTAAGCAGCAACATCCCCACGCAACGAGAATACACATTCGAGTGCCCTGGTTAGAAAACCGCGAACATCTACATGTCTTGAGATCAAGCAAAACATGCATCCTACGCGCGTACGTGAGCATCAAGAAACAAGGTTATTGCAGCAAGCCGCATGCTCGATAAATCGTATTCAATGTCAACCGACGAATCACAAAGAATCCCCTTTGAGTCTGTTTACCGAATCGAATCGAGTCGCGATATAAACCTAACCCTAACACACGTAAACGAGAGAGAGAGAGGACGCGCGCGCGCGAGAGCGAGATATCACGAAAACACGTCGTCACCGGTTGGCTTATAGCGCGAGAATATACACGTGCGCGCCACGAACACGCTGTATGATTCGCGATGCAACATGAACTGCAACCTTGATGATGATGCTCCTCCGGGATGTCGATAACCTACTACAATGACAATCACACACGAAACTTGGAAATCTATCAAATTCTACACTCATACGACTCACCGCACTGTCGTATTTATTTATGCTATGCCGTCGGACCATTCATTGGATCTTAGAATCGTACTTGAACTCGGGCTAAATAAGCTCACCATTGAGACAACGCAATTTTGACTCTATTCGCGATCACACACTTTCACTTACCTCGAATCTTTATAGTGTGTGAAATTATGCTGCTCCGAAGCTCTGCTCGGCGATGAGGCTCTGGATCTGTTGAAGATTTGCACTGTTTACGCACTGGAAGCGTGCTCTGGGCCCATAACCTGAGAGCACGGCAGGGCTTTTGAAGCAGGAGACACACACAATTTATATAAACTGATGACTCGTTTATTTAGGACTCGTTGATTCGTAGACTCGTAGATTCAATAGGCACAATAATCAATATATACAATAAGCACGATATACACAGCGGAAAATTCGTTGAGGTTAACTGGCGGCGTGACTGCACTTGAACAGGGCTCACAACGAAGTGATGACAGTCGTGGGGCGGCGTAGCAACCAAACCGTTCCGTTGTTCAACAAAAGACGCGCGCTCATTTGAATATATTCGTATGGTTCTATTTAGTTGTATAAGTATATTTCCAACATTCTGTCTTTGAAATAAAATCTGTTAAAGTCTTCTTACTTTCATCAACTTCACTGATTTTATCAAGCAATGATTTAGCCTGAACCAAGTATTTCATTTCATTTGATAAACCCAATGCTGCTGCACATTTTGCTTTACGGCAGAGCAGTTTTATCTTCAAAGGTAGTGACTGGGTGATTTTCAAAGCTCTGTCGATTGCAATAATACTCTCATTGTATCTCTCAATGTGTTCAAGTATTGCGGATCTATTCCCATATGCCAAAGCTTGGATTTCACTATTTAAAGGGAATGCTGCAATACTAGTATTATAATAGTTGATAATCTCGTAATGAGTGCAGATATCATGATCATTTTTGGTGAAAAGTTCATTCCCCTTGAGTCTATAATGTTCTGCTTCAATACTCTTGAGTGATCTACTTGATGCTAACTCGGAGATTCGGGGAGGGAGAGGAGATTCTAACAGATTCTCAAAATTACCCAAGTCTTTTAAAGCCATCAAGCCTTTCTTAATCAATTCTTTTTCTTTGACCAACGTCATTTTATGGTTAAGGGAGAGTTCCAATCAAGATTATCTGAAACGCAAAATGTATGCTTGATGGAATAAATATATATAATATTCACAAACACACATATCAATGTTGAATTGTTTGAGACTTTTTATGATAGATTATTAATACTAAGACTACTGACGTGATAACTACTGCTCAAATTTATTACTCTATCGAGTACTTACTCGAGCGAGATAGATCTAACACAGCATAAACAACATATACAAATAAGGCAGTGATCCTAGAGTCTAGAGTTAGGACGTGAAAATTGCTCACTCATGACTTTTCAAGACAATTCGCTAGATGAAAAATGTATACCAGTATTTTGTATAGCTGGTGGCCATGCACTAATACCTGTTATACTCTTACTGACTTTCCAAAATCGAGAAGGATCTGCTTGTGCTGGTGCTCATGAAGATTAGTGGCTAACTAATGTTCTAATGAACGTATGAACGAAGTATGAACGTTTCTACGTTTATCACATCAATAATGATGACAATCGCGTACTAAATCAGCTAATTTACCGTGTCGCGAAACTTTACGATAGCAGCTCCACAGCAGACAATGGTCAACAATGGTGGAGACAACAGCTAAAGACTGAGGCCGAAATTACACGGACGGAAAAATATCGAACGGACCGGAAAAAATCACGCGTCCACCCAATCAGAGAGCACCGTTGCCGTTCCGGCCGGATCTTTTCCAATTTTTTTCCGGTCATGTAATTTCACCCTATTATGCCGCATTATGCTGGTGTCGGAGCGCTCCCGAACTCTCGGACCTCTCTTTCTTACTCATTGCATTATAGAAAGAGAGGTCCGAGAACCGGACCCTGGTAAAAATATTTGACTCTAATATTCGACTCGAATATTAGACTCAAGTATTAGACTCAGGATTTGGGTCCTTTTTCGAGTCGAATATTCGAGTCGAATATTAGAGTCAATTTTCGGGGAATTAAAGGAACCGACTCAGCCTTATTAATAACTTTTCTCGATATTTTTGAGCCATTATATGGACGGAAAATGAATGGAAAAAATAAAAAAAAATACAAATATGACATATCGGGTGACGACACCGGGGTTTGAACTCACAACCTTTCGGTCCAAAGTCCAACTCTCTACGTCCGTAGCCAGCGAGACGAGGTATTCTTGTATACTTAAAAGGCTTACTTCAAGTGTGGGCAGCCGTACGGAGAATATAGCGTTATTCCGAATGGGTCACTCACTGTGAAACATTTCAACAGTACATGTCTTATCGTGAAATGAGCGAATGAGCAGCAGGATGCTATATATTCTCCATGGGGTGACTTACAGTTCAAGTACGCCTTTTAGGTCAATGCCCGTGTCTCGTCTCGCTAGCCACGGACGTAGAGTGTAGGACTTGGAATCGAAAGATTGCGAGTTCGAATCCCGGTGTCGGCACCCGAAATCCCAATGATGGGTTTTTTTTTCTTTTTTCCATTCATTTTCCGGCCATATAATGGCTTAGGAATATCGAGAAAAGTTATTAACAAGGCTGAGTGGCTTATTTTAATTCCCCAAAAAAATGACTCTAATATTCGACTCGAATAAAGGACCCAAATCCTGAGTCTAATACTTGAGTCTAATATTCGAGTCGAATATTAGAGTCAAATATTTTTACCAGGGGAGCGCTCCGACCAGTCTAATCGAATAAATCTTATAGACATTCTCTGCACTTACTTTGGGCCCGTCCACGAAAGACCTTGATTTGGGCCATTCGACTCCCAAGTCCCAACATCTTCCCGTTAGTTACGTTAGCTCAAAATGACCTGGCTCCCCCAAAAATCTACCAGAGCATGTTTTTTACAACACATAGACCAAGACTGCCATCAATTTTTTAGATTCAAGTATTGAAGGCACCCCGCGAAGTTTTCAACTTTGTGTTGTCAACTTGACACAAGTATGGCACCTGTTTCGGCCACGGAAAGATAGTGATCATCATTTTACTTTTCACTTAATATTCTAAGGCCTGGGTTTCAAATAATTTAATTTTCATTGAGCACCCAGATAACATTTCCGACACAACGTAATAACTTTCTGGTATCGATTCTACGTAGTATTTAGATCTTAGATCCAGAACTGAAAGTGTCCTTTCGCAAAAGTGATCTGCGAATCAAGAGAAGGTTGATTCTGATATCATCGTTACAATGTGTATATTCCTCGGTATATTCTCACATCAAATGATGGGTTTTTTACACTGATCGCATTGATAATAGCATGCTTCGAGTTTTGACTTTGATTTTCCAATAGGATTTGTATTTCGACGATATCTTGAATCAACAACTTTTCTAGATCCACCCCTGTAAACACCGTTGGTTTTCGCAAGATTCCCTTTGGAACAAGGCTGCTTTTACACGACAGCGATTCGTCGCTGCAACGCCGCGAGATTGCTGCAATTTTCATGTGCACGGAATTCAAAATCTCGATTATCCAGGTGAGCTAAGACGGAAATTGAGTGACTCCGAAGAACCTACTGATTGAAAATTGCCCTTCCGTATCTTTTTGAGTGTACTGAACACGAGTTCAAACTCTATTCCCATCTATAGGTGAAGAAAACGTCTGAAAATCACATTACAAGCCGAAAATGAGACGTTCTGGCTTCAAAGTCAATTTTCACGCATTTCCTCCGCTGTTGGAAGAAAATGGAGTTCATTTTCGTGTTCAGTAGCTTCAAAAGCATAACGATAAAGACATTATGACGAAAGATATGGTCATGTAGTGATAGAAATCTTAATAGCCAATTCTTCAAGTACTGTTGTTATTAATTTGAGCAATCTCATTTACAATCAGACAAATGCTAATCCAAGCATGACTTTGGATTGGTCAGAAGCTTTACAAGCACGCACAAGGAATAGTATTATGAATAAGCTTAGAATTGGCAAAAGAGTTGCAGAACAATAAATAAAATTATGAAGAACCTGTATACTAGAATTAGAAAAGAATATTTAGCTTCAGGTCACAATGTCTTGATTAAATTATTCAAAATTTTCCCCGATGAATAGATGACAGATTCTGATTATTTGACGTTTTTTTAGAGACGATCGAGATGCATATTCAGGTGCAACAATTATTCGAAACTTGCGGCTTAGACATACCGTATGGATTTTCGATAAAGGATATGAAACCTTCAATCACAAACGCGGTAGACAATGAAGGCAAGGGTGACTCTTGTATTGTATTTTCAATAAGCTCTGAAAACTTTGTCAATTTTTCCATTGATGAGATACCCTGGTTCGTCTTTAAGAGAGTGGAATAATCACGGAACACTTTGCAACTTTTCTGTGATGAATCTAATGCTACCTGTAAAAATTGTTCACGTCATAATTCGAAAATTTGGGACGGTTGAATATCGTAATCGCACAGCTAATGATTTACCTCTGAATAAAACGTATGGACACCACTCTTAGATTTCATGTCTGTCCAATTCTCTTTACATGCTTGGCATTCGCAAGCTTTACCGTAACGCTCTCGATAATCCACCTCCCTCTCAAGTTTCGAAGACCCATCAAATATGTTCATATTAGAATCAAGGATCTGAAGAAATTATAATTGTATAATATTCAAAAAACGACGTGATCTTCATGACTAACAGTCGACCCTTACTTCTGGTGTGCCTTTTTTTATTGGCATGATTGCATAAAGAATGATCTGGTTCTTATCAACTAGACATCTTTTAGCGTTAGGGATGCAACTGGGAATAGTCAAACTTGTTATCACACCAAGAGAAAGAGATATTAAGCCACACCCGACACTCCTGCAAGATTCCTTGATCTCACAATCAGGCGCTCGCGTATTCTGACTAATAAGTGCTCTCAATTTGTGTACGTGTATCGAAGTAAATACGAAGATGAATAAAGAAATACAAACAATCGACGAGTGACTCTAGGAGTGGACAAAATATCTTGTAAGGAAGCATCATGCCGGAAAAAAGTTACATAAAGAACTCAGTTCTAATCCGAAATTCTCATTTTCATGGTCCGTATTGTTAGGTGTAACGGCCATTTAAGTAGCAAAGAGCTTTGCTTACTTGGAAAGTAGTCAGAACATCGCGGCGAGATTCGCATCATTTACAGCAAAATTATTTCAGAGCTTGCTAGACTAGATAACCCGAATTTTTGATAATTTAGATGGCTAAATTTGCTCTCTTATGAAAATGGCTAGCGTCGCAATGTTACATACCTTCAAGACTTGCGAGAAATTATTCAGTGTTGTAAATTAGTTATAAATATATTTGTCAGACACCTCTTGAAAAAACAATATTTCGCTTCAATCACTAGAAAATGAGTAAAAAGGGCCGTGCTTTCAGAATACACTCAGATTCAACCTCAACCAGATTAATATTATAAACACGATATAAGCTTTTCTCAAGGGTCGATCAATACAAAATATGTTTCGGGATCGGTAAAACCAGAATGAGCTTCGTCATTAACAATTGAAAATCTCAATCCTGTAAGAATGAGTAGAAAAATTACAATACTCGAAAAATATGTCGAAAAACAAATGAGATTCTCGATTACTGGAGGGCATGCACAACTTGGCAGGTCAAGTTTCAAACAATGCGTGAACCAAAATGTAAGTGACAGAAAAAGTTTAGGAAGGAATGATTCATGATCAAAGATTTCAAGAGAAATCTCGATCTCTCACTTCACGTGTTGCACTCATCAGTTATCTGCGGTTTGGTCAATCCAAAAGTTCCCTCAACAAAGTAATAAAGGCCTTTGATCATGTAGGCAGACAATTTCGATGGCAATGGAAATTCTTTCAGAGAATATTCGACAATTTCGGGGAGTTTCAAGAAGCTTGACATGATATCCGAGGGGTCCTTGCTTGCTCGGATGACCCAGAAAAAATCATTAAAAACTTTGCGATCTTTTTCCGACAAGGAGGAAACTACCTGCAAAATAAAAGCGTTGACAGATATTTGAAGCTATGGAATTATAAATCATCGTTGCGTACCTCAGAATAGTATTTGACCAAACCGCATTTCAGATTAATCACGGGCCAATTGTCCTCACATGCTTGACACTCACAGGAAAAACCATAGCGATCGCGGTACATCATTTGCCTCTCAAGCCTTGGAGTGGTTTCGTCAATAATGCTCAAGCGCGAATCAAAAATCTGCAAGAGTCACAATGTGAATTACTCAAGAAATAGTATGATATACCTGAATTGTGATAATCTAGTATTTACCTTTGCGCCCTTCTTAATAGGTAAGATAGAGTAGAGAATAATTTGATTGTTACCAATCAAACACCGTCTTGCATTGGGTACGCAACTACGACAAGTTAAACTCGTTTTCAAGCCAATAGAACAAGATATCAATCCATCTCCAACACTCTTACTACAAGGCTTCACTTTATTACAGTCACTGAACCGTGAATTCTGAAAATATCATGAATGTATTGGTTGTTATAACATTCTATCAAAAAGAACTCGATGAATGTTTGCTAAAAAAGAAATCAAATAAGATACCATCAAAGGAATAAGAATGTACCTCAAAACTATGTTCATCGGCAATTGCACAAAATTTGAGAATTAAAGCTCCTGCAAAAACAATGTCATCATTGTTCATGAGCCTCTTCAAGCTGCAGTTGCGCGGGTCAAAAATGTTTCTGAATATCGAAGTATACTTGGCAAGTACAACCATTTGTAGAGCTGTGTCCTTTATGATTTCGTCTAAATCAGCTTTTAGCACATTGCTGGATAATGCATACACTCGTCGGTAGTCGTCGAATGGTAAATCGTTGATTCGATCATCACCTGAATTGATATGATTAGAAAGAACTTTTTTTTTCATGAAAAAATTGTGAGGTACCCAAAATTTACTTCTCTATAGTTACCATTGCACTTATCAAACGATTCCAATGCAGCTCTGAGGTTCTGTATACTTCCAGCTTGTTTCAAAGCAATTAAGAATATTCTGAAGCCAAGTTCGTTAGATAAAGGACTTCCAATACTCTCGCACAGTCCACTCAGGGATGCATAATTGATATCGTGAGAAGTTGAATCTTTGCATTCAAATTCATGGTATTGTTTCCATGCTTCAGTTTTACATTGCTCAGAACAGTAACAGCTTCCTGCGCAAGAGTCACAAGGCACTATATTCCATAAGAAAGAGCTGCAGTGATAACAGTAAAGATAAACCCGCTCTGGATTGATGACAGTGTTGAATGCTTTCTCTATCACCAAAATTTCACCTGGTCTGATATCTCGAGCAGCAATCATATGTCTGCCATACTTTTGAGAATGAACCACTTCTACAGAATCTTTACTGTCAGACTCAGCTTTGGACATCAATTCAATCAACTCTTCATCCTGATCATGCAGTTTTGGAGGGTTATGAATTTGATCCTTCAGAAATGCCTCTGTCTTACCAATAGAATTTGTGAGAGTCTCTTTGATTTTTTTTTCTCCTTTGAATTTGTTCAGGTAGGACTTGGCTTGTTTCAAGTATTTGCTCCCGTTTGACAAGCCTAATACAGCTTCGCATTTAGCTTTGCGACACAGCAGCTTTATCCTCAAAGATGGCAATCTGGTTACTTCTAGCGCTTTATCTATAGAAGTAATACTCTCCTTGTATCTGCCAATGTGTTCAAGAATCGCAGACCTATTTCCATGAGCATATGCAAAAGCTTCAGTATTTGCAGGAGACATTGCAAGGCTCTCATTGTACTTCTTCAAAATTCTATAGTGCGTGCAGACATCATGACCAGGTTTTGTGAAGATTGAATTTCCTTGCGATCTGAATTCATTTGCACCTTCGATGCTCTTACCAGAATAGTCAATGACAAACTGGGTCATCATGCCAGGAGAGGAATTGAGCATTTTTTCAAAATCTTTTACTCTCCTCAGATTGTCAAATCCATCTTTTATCATTTTCTTCTCTTTGTTTAACGTCATCTTGGTTGAGAAATGATTTAACCTAAAATATGACAAGTGTTGATAATGCTCAATGCGTAGGAAACCTCACAAGTCTCAGAACAAGGCATTTCCTAATATTGAATTAGTTCTTTGAGCTTCTAAATACTTATGCTAACTGATAAAGCTGAATGAAATTGTCAACTTCGCTTTGAATGTTAACCTAGTTATCAATCTTGTATTGTATAAATCTGGAATGGTTAGAAAGGTAATGTATGTGATCCGTATACGTACAGCAAAACTAGCAAAATAATGATAGTTTCCAACGTAGAAGCTTCAATCAAATCCCCTTATGTAAAATATACATACACTATCCAATTCAGCGCTGACACTGTTAAATAAACAATGTGGATAGAACATCCAACGTGATCAGACGTGATTTACGTGATCCAACGACGTTTTCTGACTGTCTCAGCTCAGCCTCTCAGCAGTCTTTCTCGTTCGGAATAGAGACCCTTTAGGTAGGGTCTCTGGTTCGGAACGTTCTCTTTCTCTGATAACTATATAGGGACCCTACTGCAGGTATGTTATATCTCATATATATATATATATGTGTGTGTGTGTGTGTAAGTATACACACACACACGCTACACGCTACACTTATTTCGATTTCTGTTTGCTGTGCTGCTCGTTAAAAGGCAGATACCTAAATCTTTTCAAATTTGGTAATTCCTTGTTATGGTTTTACACGTAAGCACATGTGCTTACGTGTAAAATAAACTGCAGTTTATTCTGTGAAATAAGAGTTCCTAGTTTGACTATACTCAAGGCAACAGATTTTTTTTAAATACAGTTTGTTACAGAAATTTATGAAAAAATGAGCGACTTGGACTAGCTCAACCGATTTTGAGAGTCCACTGGGAATTTTTTGAGCTCGAAATAGATTGGTTATACTGAAATATATTGATTATACGAGTTCGAAATATATTGGTTTTTAATACATCTGAATTTTTTGATAAAAGCCACTAAAAGTTACTCTATAAACGCGATGCTTGAGCTCAAGCTTGGCAGCTCAAAATATACTTTTTCTACGGCATTGCAAAATTCGATTCCTTGCCGATTTTATGCGCGTATTATGAAAAAGTGCAATTTGACCAGTTTCCTCCCATAGCTGTTTTCTACATTTGTTTCTCCACTCAATGAAAATCGATCTATTTCATTCAGAAACTTAGGAAGGCCGTGGAAAAAGTCGCAAAATGAGCTGAAAAAGATTTTACCTGGACGTCAATCAATCTGACATTCTGACGGTTTGAGATTTCAGAGTCCGGTCAACTTCTCGGCCTTCAACGAATATCTCAGATTAGTCTCTCAGAAGCGTTAAAAAGTCAGGCTATTTCTTAAACTACGAATGACCGCCCTCAAGAGAACTTGACAAAATTTTCTTTATTATCCTTGATAAAATTTTATTTTGTGGTAAGATTCGGAGCTACATAAGAGTTCTAAAAGTCGAAAGTTCTTTTAGAGCAACCGTTACTATATGAATATTCTTATAACTGCATCGTTTTCGGAATAATTAAATGAGACAAGAGCATCCGGAGCTCGTTGTGCATTATCCTCCGCATCTTGAAAAAAGTACAGTGAACCCTCTCTATATTCGGACACCTCTATACCACGGACGATCATGTTTTCGCGGA
This sequence comes from Eretmocerus hayati, assembly GCA_029851415.1. NCBI lineage: Eukaryota > Metazoa > Arthropoda > Insecta > Hymenoptera > Aphelinidae > Eretmocerus > Eretmocerus hayati. The sequence continues at coordinate 25,298,992 of CM056742.1, forward strand.
CACTATTTCTGTGACCGGTGTCTATGTTCGGCGTGTGTAAGTCTCTCTAATTCAGGGACACCTCTAGAAAATGGATACATTTTTTGCGACCAAAGGTGTCCACCTGATAGAGGTTCAATTTGATTTCAACTGAAATCATAGGTAGACACCTGAATGATTGATTAGAAGAATTGAAATCATTCAAGTGATTTTTCAAAACTTTCTACACTTTTGAAACCTTCCAAGACATTTTTCAACATTTTTTTTTCTTCAGCCAAAGTAATTTTGATTCACACACGTTCTTTTAATTACTTTAAATGGGGTTTGTCACAGAGAAAGCACCTGATTTATGACATATCTAATACTTTTTAGATTCATTTATTGCAAAACTAATTCATACAAATGTTCAAAATGATGATTACAATTCCAAGTTTCAAAAACATTCTTGATTAAAAATCTTGACTCTGACAGCATTGCTTCTGTGATACAAACATGAACCATAACACAAGGTTTCAAAAACTTCAGCCATTTCAAGAAAAATTGACTTGATAGAGATGAGCAAGGCTACTAATAAATTCTTTAAAAGGCAAAGCAATATGCGAATTCCATAATGGAATTAATTTTACGCTCACTTGCCGCAATCGTCAAGAATTTGCATCTTATTGGGGAATCCTTGCATGAATTCCATTGAATTTATGAAAGACCTGATTATAAATGGCGCCATCTCTGAAGGGAGAGGTGACTCTTTCAATGAATCCTGAATAAATTGAGTGAACTTTGACATCATCTCGGTATACGGGAGAACTATTTCTCGTGCGCATATTGATTCAAATAACTCTCGGAATTCGTTGATTATCTCGAGTTTCTTCCCAGTTAACGTAGAACAAAACTGCAAGTATAACAAAATATTGATGATTATCATTGCATCATATTATATTTAATGTAAAGAAAATACCAATGTTTCATACTTCCTCATAATAATTCTCAGCATAATCAACGACAGGCCAATTTTCGGTACATGCTCGACAATCACACGGAGAACCATATTGCTGCTCGTAAACTTGTTGCCTCTGTATTTTTGTAGCTCCATCGAAAATATTCAGAATCGAACCAAAAATCTGTGAATATAGTTAGCATTGAAAATCCAAGTACTAAGATCAAGAAGCTCAAATGTAATTCAACATTTCGGCATTTACCTGTGCACCTTTTTTGATAGGCAGGATAGAATAAAGAATCATTTGGTTACTCTTCATCATACACCTTATTGCGTTGGGAATACAAGTACGGCGAATTAACAAACTTGATTTCAAGTCTAGCGACCATGATATCCACCCGCATCCAATTGATTTGCAAGGGTTTCCTTCTCTTTGGCAATGAGGTTTTCGGCGATTCTGAAGAGTCATATAATGATATGATTCAAAAAATTTTATACAGGTGGAACAATCTGCTAAGATAAAACTGGAACCGAATGACATAACTCACCGGAAAACCATGGAAATCAGCAACTACGCAGAATTTAAGCAAGAGTGCTCCCATGAACAAAATATCATTATTGTTCAAGAGCTTCTTTACATTAAAATCACTAGATTCAAATATCTTTTCGAAAACGGATGTACTCTTGGCGAGAATGATTAGGCAAAGAGCACAGTCTTTAACTATTGCATCTAAGTCGCTTCCTCTCACCATACTTGATAATGCATAAAATTGTCTGTAATCATCTATAGGTAATTTCTTCAAGATTTTTTCTCGATCTGAAAGAAGTTTGAAAACAATTAGAGACGAAATAAGAGCGACGATCTATGTGGTCAAACTTACCTTCACTATTATCAAAAGATTCCAACGTGGCTTGTAGCTTGTTGACGTCTTCAGATTGCTTGAGGGCTGAGAAAAATATTCGCATTCCGGGACTTTTGAACACAGAACTTTCGGTTGTCATGAATGTACTGCACGAAGAACTAATATAGCGATAAGTAATGAATATGGTTGATACAACTTTGCATTCTATGCTATGATATTTTTCCCATGATTCTGTTTTACATTGCTCCGAACAAAACAGACTTAGTGCACAGCCATCACAAGGAATTGTATCCCATAGAAATGAATTACAATGCCAGCAGTAAAGGTATGACAGTCCTGTGAATGGAGCAGAGTTGAATGTCTTCTCCATCACGAGAATTTCGCCTGGTTTGATATCACGTGAAGCGATCAAATGCTTGCCAAATTCTTCAGAATAAGCAATTTCTACAGCACTTGGAACCTTAGGTTCCTCTTCTCTCGTAGTAAGCGATCCAAACATCTCTGCGAATTTTTCATCAGTTTTGAGACTCTCGAATTTTTCAATGAAGGTCTTCGTTTGATTGATGAGATCTGTTAGATCTTTGTAAATTTTCTCTTCTGCAAATATTTTCCCAAGCCAGAATTTGGCCAATTCCAAATTTTTGTTAAAATCTGGCAAGCCCAATGCCATCATACATTTAGCTTTGCGACAATGTAGTTTCACTTTGAGAGGTGCTGACATGGTGATTTTGACAGCTCTGTCTATTGAAAGGATACTCTCTTTGTATTGGCGGATGTGCTCAAGTATTGCTGATTTATTCCCATATGCCAAAGCTAGTGTTTCACTTTTCAAAGGAGAGAATGCAATACTTTGATTGTACTTTTCCAAGATGGCAAAATGAACACACGTATCATGACCATTTTTATTAAAGAGATCATTTCCTTGGAATCTGAGTTCTTCGGCATTGGAACTTTTCATTGAAATACAAGGAATCAGTTTGCTAAACCGATATGGTAGTGGAGAATTAAGAAAATCGTCGATTCCTTTGAGCTTTTTAAAACTCTTCAAGCTTTTTTTAATCAGTTCCTTCTCTTTGTCCAACGTCATTGTAATTGCGACAGTGAAATCCAATCAAATCGACCTGAAATCAAGACAGTCAATCGATTAAGGAAATTAGAGGATTATGTAACAGACTCACAAAATATGGGCTTCATTGTTCGATATCTTTACTTATACATTTCACTCATACATTACTTGCTTATCATCGAAATTTTCTGCAGGATTGCAATCCCGAGATGATCACTTCCTCAACTCCCCACAAGTCTCAAACAGCATTCATTCCCTACAGTCATTATCAGCAGCCATTCACAACTTTATATATCGACGGCTCGGGTGAAGAGTAACACCGAGTTGCTTGAATACTTCTTGTATATGAGTAATTCTACGCGCAACAGACTTACGGAAGAGGGTCAAGTCTAGGATTGTTTTCATGGCTTTTCCATTCAATTCTATGGTATAAAATATGAACTTTCCACCCCGCATTGGACCCCATAAAAATTTTCCAGGTATCTGAGGCACATTTTAATTTATCCTTTTCAATCAATCTATTATCTAGGCGATTGAAAATCGTCTGGTTTCTGCGTGCGCAGGAATTTGGATTCCTGAAACAGTTTTCATTGGAAAGCCAAGGAAATTTCTTTCAAAATAACCACTTTGGGAAGTCAATTTCATCAACTGGGACCGGAGCTGCAACGTATGGAAGATGAGCCCTCAGCTTGGGTGCGGAGCATAGGCGTATGCCACCCATACGCGAATTTTCTCTATCACTCCCTTCGGTACCCCCGACCTCTTGAGGTCCAGTGGTCTTCTGGATGTTGTAGCTCTGGTCCAAATGCAAATAATTGACCTCGCCACGTAGTCATTTTGAAGGAAATTTTCTTTACTTTTCAATGGAATTGCTGTCAGGAATCCAGATTCCTGCCATGGGCAGAAAACAGACGAATTACAATCGCCTAGAAAATAGATTTGCAGAAAAATAGCTAAAACAGGCCTTAGGACTCAAAAGAATGTTCGGGACTACTTCTTCTGTGAAAGAACACAACGACTTACATCAATCATCAAATTTTCAAGGAATAAAAAATGGCTTTTAGAGAAATAAACATTTTCGTCTCTTCCATTCTCTTGCCCACTAAAGCCGCCCATAACATTTTATAAATTGATCTCGACAGGTTTTTTCAAGACCTTTCGAATGCCGGAAACCGCATCCCCGTATCTCTCATGTGATTCGATCGAGAAGTATGAATTTTATTGAAACTAAGACCCAAATGTTGTTGTATCAATTAAAATGTGCCTCAGATACCTGGAAAATTTTTATGGGGTCCCATGGGTGAAAAAAATTAATATTTTGGACCATAGAATCGAATGGAAAAGCCATGAAAACAATCCTAGACATGACCTTCTTCCGTAGGTCTGTTTCGCGTAGAATTACTCATATATGATTGACGACAAGATGAGTAACTCTTTTTCTTATAGAGTAACAGCTAGTTCGGAAATTAGGGAATGATTCGAGGCAAGGGGTGCCTCAACGTGAAATGATGTTAATTGTCCATAGAGACGTGAATCCATTCGAACGAGCTCGCTAACCCGGAGCAGAGAAAAATGGCGTCCGGAAAAGCCCTCGAGTTTTCCGGCATGATAGTCGTGATGAGCGGCAGGGGTGGAACTTTCTTCTAAGGATAGTCTTGGCAATGATTAACCCAAAAATCTCAGAGGCAGTCATCTAACCCAGGGCGTAAGGGTTGGCAGCCTTTCCTGAAGGGTTGAGGAAAATCGAAAAAAGTTTTGATCATGGGCAAGGGTGCCTCCTCCGAATATCGATTATTCGAGTGTTCCCGAGAGCCTCTGCAGAAGGGGCAGTGCGCTAGCCCGGGGCTGAGTGCCAAAAAATAGGTAAGATCTTAAGAAGATGGCCACCGACCAGTTAATTTATGAATGCAAAAAATGTTCTATATGACTCGTGCCAAAAACGTTGTTCTTCATGATAACCCACGGTGTTCGTGAAGCGCTCGAAAGTTTTGCAAAAATGACGAAAAAAATTGGATACGCTATCATCTTCCTCTCGTTTTCGCGTTTAAAAATCCGTTTCGACCGAAATCGGATCCGATCCGACAGTGGAATGCGAGTAGAGAATGTTAAACCCCCATAATGATCACGTGTATTTTGGTTAGCCTTGATAATGACTTGACGGGCGAAGATATAGCCAGTTGCTGATTCGACGTTTCTTGGCGGGTCACAGGAGAAGTAACATGTATTTTCATAGGAAATTTCCCGTAGAATTAGCTAGTCGAACTCATTTTTTGATATCTAGGATCGTATTTAAGATGCGGAGGAAATGGCGCGAGAACTGTCAGTAGAACTCGATCTGGCAGCAACGCTTGGGCTCATATGGGCTAATTCATTATTTCTCAACGTATTTTCTCATGTCGAATCGAATTTTGAGGTCTGTTTCAATCCTACTCGCGATAGGTTATATACCATTGGAATTGCGGAAAACTACCAAGATTTCCCAAGATCCATCACTTTTTCGATTCTCAGCCAAGTTATCCAGTTTATCGATCAACGAGGTATTTTTTAGCAATGATACAGGACATCTCTGCAGAGAGTTCGTTCAAGTTTGCTTAGTCTGATGAATATGATCACAAAGGTGAAGTAATCTGAAAACGTACCTAGATTGTACTTCAAGCCTACTTCTCCAACTTTTGTTCTGTGAAATTGTGATGGTTCTTGGGAAATCGTGGTAGTTTTCCGCAGTTCAAATGGTAACCTAGCAAGTAGGATTGAGACAGACCTCAAATTTGGATTCTACATGGAGATATACGTCAAGAAATAATGAATCAGTCCGTTATTTAGACCTCCATACCCTGTTGCTGAATGCACTCATGAGCCCAAGCGATGCTGCCAGATCGAGTTCTACAGACAGTTCCTCGCGCCATTTCCTCCGTATCTTAAATACGATTCTAGATATCCAAAAATGAGTTCGAATAGCTGATTCTACGGGAAATTTCCTATGAAAATACATGTTACTTCTCCTGAAACCCGCCAAGAAACGTTGAATCAGCAACTGGCTATATCTTTGCCCGTCGAGTCATTGTCAAGGCTAACCAAAATACACATGATCATATGGGGTTTTCACTTTCTCTACTCGCATTTCACTGTCGGATCGGATCCGATTTCGGTCGAAACGGATTTTCAAACGGAAAAACGAGAGGAAGATGATAGCTTATCCAGTTTTTTTTGTCATTTTTGCAAAATTTTCGAGCGCTTCAGGAACACCGTGAACCTTATTGGACGTCGGCAAAACCAGCAAAGTTTTCACGAAGAGCAAAGATTTTTGGCACTCAACGCATAACATACTATTCATCAAGTCCAAGGCTGCCTCCTGTAAATTTCGATTCTTCGAGTGATTTTGAGAGCCCATGCGCGGAGGCAGCGCCCTAGCCCGGGGCTAAGTGCCCGAAAATACGATTTTAAGATAGCGGCTGACCGGCTGATTAATGGATGCGAAAAAAGTCTTCATAAAGTGCAAGGTTGCCTCCTGGAATTTTTTATTCTTTGAGAGTTTTTTGAGGTCTGTGCATGAAGGCAGGGCCCTAGCCCCAGGAGGCAGCCTTGCACTTCATGAAAACATTTTTTGGTATATACGTCGGAGGCTATCTGAAAACCGCATTTTCCGGCACTTGTTAGCCTCGGGCTAGGGAACTGCCTCCTTGCACAGGCTTTTGGGAACTCTCAGAGAATTGATTTTTTCAGGAGGCAGCCTTGTTCTTTATGAAAATTTTTTCGCATCCATAAATCAGCTGGTCGGTGGCCATCTATTTTCGGGCATTTAACCTCGGGCTAGGACCCTGCCTCCGTGCATATAGGCTCTCAAAATCACTCGAGGAATCGAAATTTTGAGGAGGCAGTCTTGGACTTTATTAGGGCTGCCACAATACAGGACAATACAATAATTTGCCATATGTCGATATTGGTGCCACGAGAATGTGTCTATATCGATGTCGTCATTGGTTGTGAAAATTATTGAGGCCCATTTATTGTTATTGTATATATCGAGCTCGACCAATAATTATTGCGATATTTACCGATATCGTGTCTAAATTATAGTCTCAGTTGAGGATGGTGCTAATTTACCCAAAGCCTTTGTCTTCTTCAACATCCTTGTAGACAAAATCGAGGATACTATTAGAAACCTCGATCAGAAAGTTGATCGAGATTCAATCGATGAGAAGCTTTTACTGGCATCTCAACAAGGAAGAGATGATGTATTGAAGCGCTATCGTAAATGCAATTAGATTGTCGCTCATCTTGGACCCTCGTTATAACTTTGCTGGTTTTGACACCACTGGATAGGGTAAGGTGCTGAAATCTGAAGCAGTAAAAAAGTTCGAGGAGATCTATAAAGAAAAGTACTTGAATGTTTTCTCTGATCGAACTTGTGCGATGAACAAAACGTCAACAAATTGCCATAATGATGATACCTTCGATTTGCCTTTAATCTATGATGCTCCTGGAACAAGTGGTACAGATATTTGGAAAACAGAAATAAGAAATTATTTGGAATCTCCGTGCTTCAATGAGCACTTCTGTTTTGGAATGGTGGAAACAACATGCTTTTTCGTATCCAATACTATCTCGGATGGCCCGAGACATTCTTGCTATAATGCCAAGCGCAGTTCCGGTCGAAAGATTATTTCCACAAGCTGGACACGTCGTCACACCGAATAGATCTTCTTTAGAGAGTGAGTAAATTAGAGCAATGTTGATTAATCGATTCTTGGACCAATAGTTCATTGAGAAAAGAAATCTGTGAATTTGGAATCCCATGATCGCTGTGATATTAGGAATTCATGTTTGTCAAAGTTCAAATGTGCGTATAATTATTTTTGTCTACATTTACTATCTGTTTTAATAAAGATTACTCATTACCGTCATTGTAATATCCAACGGAACTCATTTGTATACCATAGCTTCGCCGAAAAATAGCAGAATTGGCATCGATATCGATATTATCGCGATATATCGCGATAAATTATCGATCAATAATTTATATTGATGGAGTGATATCGTTATTGTCTTGTCCGGAAATCTAACATATTGAAGTTGATATCGATATCGAATTTATTGATATCGCGAAACAATAACGATAAATTATCGACTATTGCGGCAGCCCTAGACTTTATGAGAACATTTTTCGCATCCATAAATGAACCGGTCGGTGGCCATCTTAAAATCGTATTTTTGGCACTTAGTCCCGGGCTAGCGCACTGCCTCTTCTGCAGAGCCTCTCAGGACCGCTCGAGTAACCGATATTTAGAGGAGGCAGCCTTGCCTATGATCAAACCTTTCTTCGATTCTCCTCGACCCTTCAGGAAGGGCTGCCAACACTTAGGCCCCGGGTTAGCTGACTGCCTCGGAGATTTTTGGGTTAATCATTGCTAAGACTATCCTTAGAAAAAATTTCCATCCTTACCGCTCATCACGATCATCACGCAGGAAAAATCGAGGGCTTTTCCGGCCATCATTCCTTTCTCTCCCGGGTTAGCGAGCTCGTTCGTACGGATTCACGCCTCCATGGACAATTGACATCATTTCACGTTGAGGCACCCCTTGCCTCGAATCATTCCCTAATTTCCGAGCTAGCTCTTAGTCTATTAGGAAGCGTCCACAAATATGCATATGCAGTGCACACTGCGCATACGTACTGCATACGTACAGCTCATCAAATTTTAGCCAGAACCAGGCGGATCCGTCGAGTTCTGATTTGGATCAGCTGGTAATGGAGCAAAGACAAAGATTCAAATCAGAAATTCTCTGATGTCAGCCCTTTAATCTCTGCTCAAGTGCGATGAGCTGCACATGTGCATAAGTGCAGTGCACATGCATGCATATGCATCATTTGTGGACGCACCCTTATGTTGCGCAAATACCTACACCACCGGATTCTCGAGATAATACGCCGTATTCGTAAAAAATCGATATCAAAACCCAAAAATTTGCCTAAACCCGTAGATACGTGAATGCTGAGATGAAAATCTGTGGGAAAAAACCAATCTTGGAATCCGATAGGCCTTCGAACCCTCACGTACACCAATTTTCGAACTGAAAATCCTACCAGGAAAACATTATTTCAAAACCAAGGAAGACGATCAAGTCCGAAAAGATACTGATTTTGGTTCGGAAATTCTATTGAGGAGAAAACCATTTTAAATACCAGAAAGACTCTGAAACCCGCAAATACGCTGTAGTTCATATTGTAAATTGTGTCAGGGAGATAGTTGAATCCAAAACCCATCAGGACAGACCCTGGTTGCTGTAATTGGAAATTCTGTCACGGTTTCAAAACATTTTTGGATTTTTCGACTGGCTTTTTGCCCGACTGAACTGATGTCGGCTCAAGCACCTGAGATTTGCGCAACAAAAAAGAAGGGTGACTCGGCGATCATGCAAAAGGTGTTACTCTTCGTCGATCGGTAATAACGTGTTGCTCTTTGGCGATCATGAGAAAAAAATGCTAGTTCTCGTCGCTGTGAGGGAAAAGTGTAACTCTTTCGGAGAGCCATCGTCAAGACGCGTTCGAAACTCAACCTATCAAAAGTTATTATTGTCAATTCATCACGATTGAAACGGTTAACACTAATTCAATAATATGCAGATGTATGGATCACATTTTGCTATCTTGATTGAATATTTCAATCTTCTTCCAAAACCATGTGGACTAATTCCACTGCCTCATCGTGGAATGAATAAATTAATATCAATTCATTGTGTAGAGTGGGACCCTACAAGAACTCTGGAATGACTTGAACTTGGAACAAAGGCCCTATCGAGCTCTGGGTCAACGAGGAATTTTGATGAATCTGTCAGATGCGATCATTCAAAACTTGTAACCTGCTAAACTTTTGCATAGCAGCTGGAGAACTTCATGGGATTACGATACTATCATTCAGAAGTGAGATGAACCAAATGAGCTAAATTCAAAATTTTTAGTTTCAGTTTGTATACGTGTATGGGTTCACCAGGGGAAGTAGGTGAAGGAGCTACTGTAAAAGTCAGTATTCAGAGATGGGGATAAGATGAATAAAACATGATTTAAAATGATCATGTTTCACATCCTCACATCATATTTGTATTCGCACATTACAGGTCATTGCTGCAGTTTAGACAAATCCGTCAGCACTAGATCCTATCAGATTGATATTATCGGAGTTTATTCAGGTGGAAATTTCATACTTCTATGTGATAGTACCAATGTGCAAAGCCCTAGACAAATCTGTAGACCAAAGATACAGCTTCCCAAAACTTAAAAAAGAGTAACTGGTTTCCTCTAGTATGACCAATACGTCCTTTTATACTTGATGTAAAATATGTTACAAACTGTAATTAGAATCTACAATACTCTTAACTTTCATAAGCATTCTAACTTTTGAATCCATGAGATGTACACTTTTGAGAGTTGTTGTGAGAAATTTTTGGATTGAGGGGTTCAGGGTTCAGGTCTTCATCGGGGTCAGAAGTTGTGAGGCAAGCATGCTTCGTTAGAGGGAAAATTATGGAGAAATTTAGACGAGTGATACATATTGTATGTATGTACATACATAAATCCTAAGAACAAAAGTAGGTTCTCAAATAGTTATAGGAGTTGAAGAGTCAACGCGGACGGGACTATGCGTAAACGATGGGCAGCCCCTAATTCAAATTGCAAGCCGAAAATAATAAGCTGAGCTGAAATGTTTGTCAACTTACAGGAATCAAAACAACACTTCCAAACGAAGGTTTTTCCGGTACTTACTTATCTAACTCAGACTCAGACGTCCATTAGGTATGTATAATACATAAAGCCGTACATAATTATCATATGAATTTTCGCAAACGGACTCGAAATCGAAATAAATATGATATAGGATTTGGTGTGAGTGACGGGGCGATTGTGCTTACCTTGGCTCGTAGAAATCTCGGTCAGAAATATACGATTTATCTCAGATTCAGGGCCATCAAGCAACGACTTGTTCTTTAGATGTCTCAACGAATTCTTACGGCTTGTTCATACAACAAAACGAGATCAGACAGGTGGTCGATGATGATTACATTCGTTATATTGTCAATGATTGTCAATAACAGGTACAGAGTTTCAAAACGATTGCCTGAAACTCTATACACCAAATTTGCACTACTTGAACGGTTTCTCACAGCATCAATGCCTGGTGTAATAAGTACATAAATAAACTACATCACAGTAAATTACACCAGTGTGTATTATTAGGAAAGCTATCAAATTCGATGATCATGCACAAGTGCATGACCAAACTACCAGATTAGACAATACTGATTGCAAGGTGGTTATGTTATATGAGGAGGTTATGAACGGCTATAGCGCCCTTCTAGCCTAGGTCGTACAGGGTCTCTACTTCTAGTTGCTTCTAGGGACCCTACCCCACCCTGGGTCAAATCGCTGTCAGTGTTCATTTTTGAACCAAACGGTTTTTAAGCTCAACTTGCTATTTTCCCTACCCTCAATTGTACAATAAATTTTGAATGTAATCATCTAAAGGTAAACATAGGATGAGAATTTCTCGCGCTCCGGCCATTCAGAGTCTTCATTTGATTTTTCGCGTGGAATTTGAATTTTTCTAGTATTTACGTACGAGATTGAGATCATCCAAATGAAATAGGGTCTTACCAATCTTAGCTTTGGAAAGTGTCAATTTCGAGGAATTTTGAGAACATTTTCTGGCTCCTGCAAGTTTAAGGCACATAAAATTTTTGGTATGGGACTTGTAATGCCTGAAAGTACAAGTCTAGAGTTTCGAGATCCATTTTAAAACGTTCCTCTAAACGTTACTCTTGGTCCGAGCTATTTCTGTGAAAAAATTTTTTTTCACTCTTCAGGGCATATGACACAGGTTTCTTGTTTTCTCGTTCATGATATAGAAGACTCATTTCTCTGTCTTTCTTTAATTTAGATGCTAGTTTTTGCGGAAAATCTTTCCTCACAGAAAATGTCATAGCCTGGGCTAGGAGCAACGTACAGAGACGTTCCAAAATGAATTTTAAAGCTGTAGACTTGTAACTTTAGGAATCATAAATCCTATCCCAAAAAATTCATGTGCCTTAAACTTGCATGAGCCAGAAAATTCTCTCAAAAATCCTCGAAATTAACACTTTCTCAAGCTAAGATTGGCAAGATCTGAATTCATGTGGACGAAAACGAATGACGACATCTTGAAGTACGTAAAAATCTTTCAAAATCAGCCCAGATAATGTCCTCCTGGGGTCAAGTAGAGCCGAGTGCCGCACTTCGCAAAATTAGAAAAAAAAAAAAAAATGGGTGAGCTTAAACTTTTGACCGATAGTGCTTTTTCATCAGTCTTTGTTATTACATTTGAAATCAATCGCAGAGATATCCAACTGTCGATTTGTTATCTGATCAGACTCAATAATATACCTTTTCCTAGTAAGCCTACTCTAGGCTCACTACCTTTCTCACATCGTTATATATCACAATACATAAATAAATGACGAATTCGTGGGTGTAATCTTAGACCTGGTTAATTTTTATTCTTCTACAGGAAAGTTTTAAAGCCTCTAGAAATGATAGTTATAAATGTCAATCAAAACTTATTTGTCCCATCGGATTTCATGCAAAACTTGTCATCAATTGGGTTGCTTGATTATGAATACGAAAACGTCTGAGATTTTGATGATTTACTGTTTCAATCAAATGCGTCTACTTTCTACTTTACTCGTCCAAAACTTTCATCGAGTTATCTTCAGCGTCAATTCGATTGGTTCTTCGATATAAAATTCTTCTAAATGTTGAATAAAATGCATAAGAAAATTAAAAATTGCTCTGAAAAACTTTGTCCATCAATGTAAAGTTGCCATACTTTCACAAAACAAAAGCCAGCTACGTCAATCTTGATATTTCCCTCTGTAGAGATTTCAAGAGCCCGATTTCTAAACTCGTTCTGCAGTTTTTAAGAAAAATACAGAGACCGATATTGCTCAGAACGGCACAGAACTTTTGTGTAAATTTCTCTTTAAATTTTAGAATTTTTTTCCTTCAAATTGCAGCAACTTCATTCACATGCAACGCTGAACACTCGACTAGTTTACGAACCAACAGTAAATTGCAGCGCGCAAGATGATCAAGGAGGCAGGCGCTGAAGTGTCACCGGCATCTAGTAAAGAATCGTAAGATATTTATCTCCGTCTTTTTGAGGCTGCTCCAAACCTATTCAGTTGGTCTTATTCATATTTTGGACTATGTGTAGCGTCAATTTGGATTTTTTTAAAAGTGTGTTATTTTTAGGTTAAGAGAATCGTTTACAAAAGTGAGAGGTGTTTGGGTCAGTTTCACCTCATAAATGAGCAATCGCGAAAAATGTCTCACTACGTTTGCGTATATTCCATTGAATCGCGCTTGTAGTTTGTATCTAATGTAGTTGATTGATTAAACGAGAATTACTCGATGTCTGTCTCAAAGAATAGATGTTATTAAATTGAATAAAATAAAACAGTACTTCAAGTCTGTAGCTGAAGTAAGAGTCCGTATTTTCGGAAGAATTTATGGTAACTTGAGATGAAGTGAAATCTTGAATGATCTCGAACCAATCAGTAATCTACACAGTACTTGATGAGCCCTTTCAAGATTTGGTTCTTCTATTTAGATTTTTCTATTACCAATCAGACACTCATGTTTTGCTACGAGTGCAAATAATCTTAACATGCTTCTCTAAAGGCTTAATTTCAATGCAAACCCTTTTCAGTTTCACTCTAGGCTACTAGCTATTGACCTCGTCAAACGGTACAAGACGTATCGAGCCCAATCGACTAAGATCGTTAGTCAAAGTCTCGATCAAGCCTTCATCCTATCCAAAATTCTATCATCAGTTTTTACGGTTCAGTATACTAATATTATAGAAAATAAGACATTCTTTGCAATTTCGTCTAGATGTTGGTAATTTAGTTGATTTTGAATTTTCAAGAGATAAAAATTACCTTTTTTATCCTGAGTGCAGGTTGGATCACGAAGCGGACTGGAAAAAGAATAGGCCAACACCGACTACGAGTGAGGACGAGCGCGAAATCGAGATTTCCAAACCAAAATTGGAAGCTACGTCCAATGTTGTAGGAGCATCAGCAACTTCGGCTTCTTCTGAGCAGTCCTCCGTGCGACGACTCAAGAGTGCTACACTCGAGCGAGTCGGAAAGATTTTGCGTATACACTCCAAGGAGTCTGACGACAAGGTATGTACTTTAGTTTTTTGATGAGTGAGTTGCCGGGACGAGAATTTACATTTTTTTCAAAATTCACGAGAGAGCCAAGTTTGTGGCGAAGTCGGTTCCAATATCAAGTTCTCTGTGGTGAAATGGAGGAAAAAATTCTACCTTAATGAAATTGAAGATGAAATTCAAGATAAAATTAATACATTTTTGATCCCAATTCTTCACTATGGTTCCATTGGATATTTGAAGTAAAGAAAGATGTTATTATTATACGTCGAGTCTGAGATAATCAATCTGCACCATATTTTACTCAAAATTATTGCTTCAAGCTCGAGTTTCGTGACATACTCATTAACAAGGGTAGGTATTTCCATGAAGAATAAGTAATAAGACAATTCAAAGCTATTCCAAAGAACCAATTGACAATGAGAACACTTGCATCATTCATTCAGATAATTTCCTAAAAATTGCTTTTCTATCAATTCCAGTCTGAGGCAAATCCTGAAACGGCAAGTGGTGAGGATGCATCTACGGCAGCAGCAACGAGGAAGCAAAAGTTCAATTCGCTCACTAGGATGCTCAAATTCTCAGATAAGGAAGACAAATCCAAGTCCCTAAATCAGTATCGCGGTCGGTCACTCACGCGATTGTTGCGCAGAAAAACACCAGCGGAGGGTGACAATCCAGCCGATAAGCCTGACGATAATGTACGAGGGATGTTCTCCAGAATTCTTGGACAGATCAGAGGCAAGTTCATCACTCTTGTCCTATTTTCATGAATGAGTTACAATAATTTTGTGGTATCACGCAGTAAAAAAACGTTCAAACAATTATATAAAAATTGCTATTTATTGGTAAATCCATGGTACAAAGTATAAACAGATCGAATATACGTACAAAATTACGTTGGAATACTATCGCTAATAGGAATTTTGAATGAAGCATGCACATCGATATCTTCATACTAAATATATTCTAAATTCACCGTTACTCTAAATTTTTCGTTCTATCTATCATCATCATCACGCGGTAGCTTGCAAAATTTTCATATGATCGTCCATACAATATTTCGTACGAAATTTTATGGATTTGGAGTTGTTTTGTTGAAATGTATGAATTTTAGTTGTTCTTCGTTCGGCAATATTCTATAAGAAGGATGAATTTCAATTTTCAGGGTTAGATATGTTACCATATATTGTTTGATTCTTGTTTAGAGTATCGCTCGATATGTAAATGCTTTGTATTGCTTGAAAATACTTTGAATACATTCGAAAAATATTTGGCACGCTTCGTACTCAGCTTCGGTTATGATTCGAGATGGCACAAAAGTTTGATCCACGATCATAAAGATGTTTTATCGATATATCAAAATCAACCAACTTCCAAAGATCTTATTCATCATACTCGGCGCACATAGATGTCCATAAATTCAAAATATTCATATTCATACGAAATAGATCTATAGTGATATGAAAAAACATCGAGTACCTGCAGTTTTTGTTGGACGATTCTCAATTCTCAGGGCACGAATAGTGGAAGAAAATTTTTGTTCAAATCATGAAGGTGCAGATGAGTTCTGTGTTGAAATCATCGAAATCATCAGTTTGCTACCATTGCAAACTTGGCTTTTGAAATTCTCAAAAGAATCAAAATACTATATATGCTCAAAAAGAAACATCAAAATGTGATTTTGAATAAGTGCCGTGAGGATTGAGATGAAAAATATTGAGATGACCACTCAATCAAGAGTCAATATAATTGAAAAATTCAAGGCAGTATTCATTATTGTATTCGTTATCATTCTATCGGAGGAACATCCCAAAAATCTTTCAAGAAATCCAGTGTCCTTGTATAAAATCGTTACAGCTATTGTTTATTGCTTACACTCGTGTTACACGTCTGAAAGCATGAATATCATCTGTGTAGATTGAATTCAAAATAATGGAGTTTTCTGGGGTTTGAGTACACTCGTATTATGGTTGGAAAATGAAATCAATTTGAAAATTAAGCTAACTTTGTGCGTCTGAAATCTCATAAGCTTCTGTTGGTTTTGGAAAATTTCGATCTTCAACTAAATACGTGCGTAAAATGGAAAATTGCGAGGTAAGCACCAACTGAATGGTACATACTAGAACTATCTGATTGATTCTCTACAAAAATCGATGGCTTTCTCAAAAATGAGTCGACCAAGATTCGATAAAAAAATTTTCCTTCACATTATAAAATATTCGATTCAACCACAGAACATTACAATCTCACTGACACATTCTGAACAGTGTTTTTCCTGAATCCAGTTTTATAATAATCAGCTTTACTACGCAGCTTGTATGGGCTCGAGAAAGTCTTCATAGAATTCAATTTACCTATGTATACATCTACACAAAACTCGTTCAAACAACAAAACAAAATTACTTGCAACTCAACATCTTGGATTATAATGGGATCTCGATTAACAAAATTGTGAACAAAACGAATTCTGATCTTCCACAGGTCGGAATTCAAGAACCGATTCGACCAGCGAAAATTCTCCAGAAAAAATGAAAGAAAAAACAGTGAAGCCTCCATCAAGTTCAGCTCTAACGGAACTATCGCTCGAAAGCTCATGCCCAGTAATGAGCCAACAGGATTGAGTCTTCCAATCATACACACAACTGCGTGCAAGTCTTGATACATCAGCTTTACTCTACATCAACAATCTCTTAATATTAAATTAGTGTTCAACTCGTAAATTCATGTTGAAAATCCAGGTATTTAATCCAGCATGTTACAAGCTTTTTCACAATATTTGATCCATCTAGAATCTATACGTTTCGTTATCAAGTCTTTACGCGTATCACTTTTCGGGGAAAAAAAGAAATCGAGCCCCATCCCTTGCGATCAGGGATTAAATTCTATAACATTATCAGTCTTGTACAGTGTAAAATAAAACACGCAAAATTG
The DNA here is from genome assembly GCA_029851415.1 of Eretmocerus hayati. Taxonomy (NCBI): domain Eukaryota; kingdom Metazoa; phylum Arthropoda; class Insecta; order Hymenoptera; family Aphelinidae; genus Eretmocerus; species Eretmocerus hayati. The sequence goes on from CM056742.1 coordinate 25,315,973, forward strand.
CATAACATTATACGCATCACTGAAACTCAACTAACTTTTTTTCATCAAAATATTTCACTAACTCTTTATGAATACGCCACATGTGAAAAAGTCACTAAAACGGGTAAAGTAGGAACAGCATTATCCGTGTGTCAGGACTGTACACTCTGTACAGTAGGCTGTACTGCGGTTTTGACCGGTCCAGCGATCCTGCTACCTGATGGCGACTTTCGTTTTTCTCCACCACTCCTAATACCCATAGTATTATATGACTGTTTGATGTCCCGAAACGTGAGGTATGTCTTTTCAAAACATTTTTTATCTTCAAGGTACTTTTCTAATTGCACATCCAGCACATCAATCTTCATATCCCTTACGCATTCGATGATGTCTTCTATCATAACTGGAAACCGCCTCTTTCCATCCGATCTCTGCGCATACCTTTTTTCGAGTGAGCAAATTATGTTCCTTATCAATACCAATACGAATTTCAGCAACATTCGTTGAAGCTCTTTGAGTAACAGAGGGCAGAATTTCATTTTGCAAAAGGTTGCCAGCCTGAACATGTGATCGTTATTGTCACAGACTTTCTGGACCAGGTCCTTGGTAGTCCCGGCACCATCAAGTATCCTTTCCAAGAATGATAGATAACAGAAGGTAGACATTTTTGATATACTGGGTTGTAGTGCAGCTGGTATGTACCTGTGTACCTCGGTTAGTTTTGCAAAACACGAGTCCTCACTATCGACGAAGACTGGATTGTTTTGCAGATCGTGAACCTCAATAAACGCTTTGAGGTGATCCAAACTCGTGACTTTGTGGTTCATAAGGGCAGCATAGATAGCGCAATGGTAGCCAACCTCTTTACAGAACGTTGTCATGAGAAGGTTAAGGAACTTTTTTGTACCGTAATCGTACAGATGGAAGCGATATCTGTACGAATGGAAGTTGACGTCATTTCGAAATCTTGGACAACACATAAGAGTGTTGATCTTCGCGAGCATGTGAGGATCATTGAGTACAAAGTTCTCAGTGGTTCTCATTGAGCCAAAGAATTGGCGAAGTATGTTGATGAGGTCGATTCCGAGCTCGCCGAACTTCTCAGTTTCTTGAAGTTTTTTGAGGTTAAGGTCACTGAGACGTTTTGTGCTGAACGCCTCAAAGATACGACGGATCTCGAGACGCTCACGTTTTTTCACCACGCTGTTAAAGACGCTTGAGAGGTCATGCAATCCAGCACCGCGGTATCGACGAAGTTTCTCCAAACATTGACCACAAGGTTCGCCAAGACATTCGTGGGGGCTTTCGGTACCTTCAAGTGGCGATAATCCTAAATGTTTTTTGCGCAAGGGCTCAGACTCTATAACATACTCGTCCGATGCTTTTCGTTTCAGCAGCAGTTTTGTGATTTTTCTAGAATCTTCTCCATCCGTCATATCTTCTTCTTCATCATCATCATCTTCTTCGTCTTCTTTTACTTCTTCTTTTTTTACTTCTTCTTGTTTTACTCCTTCTTGTTTTACTTCTTCTCTTTTTACTTCTTCTTCTTTCACTTCTAGTTTGTGCTCTTCTGCCACCTCATATTTCACTTGTTCTACATCTTCCTCCTCGATAGCCCGTTCGGGTTTCTCTTCGGCTACCTCCACTAAACTGATCTTTTCTTCTTCTTTCTTTATCTCTTCGTCTTTGCTGTTTTCGGGTAGATCGAGGATGTTGGTGTCCAGGTCGTCAGGAACGTCGAAATTCTCAAAGTCAACGTCGATTAGCTCATCTAGAGCGAGCTCATCGTCAAGCACACCGTGGAACAGATCTAGCTCGAGGTCTGAGCAACTTCCGCCGCTAGAGGTCGCATGTTGCTGAAGTTCGATTTCAAGTGAGTCTAAAACTTGGCTAATGTCCGCCTCGCTTATTTGAGGTAACTCAGGTGGGGTCAGCGTTATGTCAGCCGAGATCAGGGGTCCACCTGTTGGATGCTCCGACGATTGATGTTTGAGATAGCTGTTATGACGAACCAATGCCGCTTTGCTGCTTCGATGAGCCATTTCTTCTGGCTCGAGACTTGATGTTGGGATCGTTGAGTCTTCAAAAGGAACCATGTCCAACAGATCCAGCAAGCCTGCAAATGAAAAGCAAAATTAATATTGATCACATTATTGATCTCCTTTATTGTGAATTAGATCGTACCAGGTAATATCTATGATTACAAATGAACTCTGCTTCCTTTTCAAGATACAATCTAACCTCTGAAATCAATTTTGGAGACACGTCATACTCAGTGTCAGACAATTTGACTTGGATCGAAAACTGGAGAAAGAGTGTAATCAATACCCTGGAATCTCAAACTTGTCCCATTTACATGACTCCTTAAAACTCAGAATCATTGTCTGATGAGAGTTATTCATAGGACAATATCCCTACAAATGAAGCGAGTAAGTCAATTATCCATGTCTAACCCAGTAGGTATTTTTTTCTTAAAAGCTTGAGAAGATTCCATGTGATCGTATAAATCTTTTTTTCGAACTCAATTATCGGATTGACCAAGAACAAAATTCTTTCCATTCAACCGACGAGGAAGAGAGAATATGATCCCAAAGATTAATGCTACTGTACTTCAATCTATCAACTCTTTCTAATTGATCAATCAAAAGATTGATTCCCATCTGCTGTGAGAGAGCATTGATGAAATTGTGCTTCGTGAAATCGGATACTGTAAAATACTGTTTATAAGATTTTCGTAAAATGATCGAACGCGCACTTTCTAAGATGCGCACATTGTTCCATGTAATGATTCCCGATTTAACTTGTATGACAGAATCTTCTAGAAAAGTTTTCAATGTTGATTTACATCAAAATTTTAGCCACTGCAGGGCAACTGACGCAAATGAAGGAAATTAGGTTTGGAAACTCAACCTGAATATCTTAGCCTGGCATAGTCTTTTATACAATTCACAATCCATTTTTCCGAGTGTGTTCTTGGGTTACATTTGTGTTCCAAAATTGACTCAATTGGCGGTGTATCATTTTGTCACATAAACCTATCTGGGTAGCTTGTGGCTTCAAAACACTAGAGCGTTAGCTCTGCGATTCTGGATATCCTCTTTTGGTGATAAAAAGAGATAATTCCCAAAGTCTCAGCTGAATTCATTATCCGCTCTCCGTAGACCCGCTTTGTAAGTAAAGAGCCCCCCACCGGACGATTCAAAAATTACACTCAATCAATCTTGGCATTAAGGACTGCGAAAAAATTTTCACCGAGGTTTATGTTTCGCGGAAGCCGAGCTCTCTTTCAAACACATCAAATTGAAACTCTCCTTATATCAACTCAAAATGATCATGCTGAATCGACATTGACTTTGCAGTTGAATTTTTACATTCTAATATTATTCACAATTACTTTTATCTCATAGGTCTCTTCTTCACCGTGCATAATGATTCTCTTACATCAGTACAAACTGAGCCATTCATGTGAGAATCAAGCAAAGGGGGAACGTCAAAAAAAGTGAACGATACTAATAGAAAAAGTTGCTCGTGTCAGACTAGAAGTGAATCTTGTCCGCTTGTTTTGATGCTTGGAAAATTATCGGTACAGAGGAAAGCATGTGTTCGAAAAGATGACCATCCCGAGCAGGATTTCGATAAGGTAATCTCATAACCGATTCCCATCGTATCATCCGAATTTCCGGGCTAGAAAATATAGAGATGTTTGGATCATGATTTCTCAAACGTACAGTTCTCGGTCAATTATGTTGGTATCTTCATGACTAACAAGAACTCTATCACAAAATGTACAAAATATGATTTAGAGCGTTAGATCTGTCAAAAATCAATTCACTAACTTTAATAACTAACATTGACTCATCTTTATCTTGAAAATCGTTTCTCCACAAATTCAGCAAAATTTTGTCTTATAATAGTCAACATTGTCGAAAAAACATGATAATTATTAAAAATTTCGTTCTCTAACACGCGCATATTTTCATGAAATAGAACTTTGATTAAGGACTTGACTAATCTGGTCAGTTCTAATCATCTCCATGATTTCAAAGTACGCTTTGTGTGCATGGCGAAGAGAGACGCATTTGAAAATTGAGCTATTATCGGCGAGTTGGAATGAATCAAGGAGTAAAAAAAAAAAGAAAGAGCGAGACTCGTCGTCACCTACACGCATCGGACAACTATAACATACAATAAGTATAATTGACTTGGGTTGAGAGGCATCAAGCTCTTATTGAACGCAGTAATTTGCATCAAAGTGCAACTCGCAGTGAGAGCCACTTGTCTCATCTCGAAAGTCTCTCTTGCTCCATTTTGCAATCTCAGACCCTCTCTATCAACTCTCTTGTATGCGTTCTTAATGTTCAAAAGATCAATATCAGTAATTTCAGGATGAATCATTTTTTTCTGTCATTAAGCTGTACATAGAGATTCAAGTGATAGATCTTGATTAGTGGAGAAACTACATGGGGGTGTTATGAAATTGAAATTATTCCATTTCTGAGGCTCACACTGGCTCTTAAAAAATTAATCGGGCTTGGACGATAATAGATGAGTAAGCGAGATCAGACTTTAGAGACTTGGAGATTTTTCTCAGAAATTTCAAGAAAAAGTGCTCTGTCTTCAAGTACAGAGATGAGCTTATTTGAAGTCAAAATATGCTGTAGCTTTTTTGAAAAATTGAGTGTGACAACTAGATATATAGAGGCTGTTCAAATTGGCACAACTCGGAATTTCGATTGATCATTTATACAAAATTCCACTGATTTCTGTATGACCTTCGAATCAATTACGCCTTGATCCTTGTCAAACCATGCTAAACAAATATGGTTCCGTGCAACTGAAATAATGACATTTAGGGAGATCTCTACGAAAAATGCTCGCGACCACCAACTTATTCCGAAACTTTTTTCTTCGCTTAGTTACTTCAATCACAAAGTTGAATTCACTATGGGATCTGAGTCGAAAAAGCTCAGCTTGAATCTTTTGATTTAATTTGATGCAAAGTTGCATAGTAGATAATAACTAGCTCAAAAATAGTAGAAAACAGACATTTGTATCTTGAAATCTTTTGTGGTCCTTGATACACTTCTCAATTGATGATTTATACACACGGTGCGCTTTTAAGACAAAGAAGTTCAACAAAAATAACGAGAAAAACCCAAGAAAGGTATCTTTAGCTCCCAGAAAAAGATCCTATTTTTTCGGGTAAACTGCATCAAATGATCGCATCGAGCGATTGTCGAATTAAGAATCCACCAAACATTGCTTATGAAGGAATTTGGTGACTCCCCGTTTTCTTCACATCCTCGAGGTTTCCTCGCAATCACTCAGAAAAGGTGGGTCATAGCCAAAATGTCAGGAATAGTTTTTTTTTATGGATTCTTTGGAGGTCTACAAGATTATGTGGTTGGATTAATCGCAAGACATGCAATATCATGGGAAAAGCATACATTTCTCGCAAAAAACCTTGCGCTTTTTGCTCTTTTTCTACCACTTTCTTCAATATTATACAGATTGGTTGAGTTTCTCGATCAATTTAACTACAGCATCTTGTAGATCTCTGAAAGATCTATAAATAACTATGCTTGGCATTTTTCGCTACGACCCACCTTTTCTGAGTAATTGCGCGGAAACCTCGAGAAAGCAAAGAAAACAGGGAGTCGCCAAATTCCTCCACTTGTGATGTATGATCAATTCTTCATTTGACAGTCACTCGATGAAACGATCTGATACAATTTACCTAAAAATGGGTCATGTTCGGTGGTTTTCAACGAAAAAGATGGCTTTTACAAATTTTTCCGTCACTTTTGTCAAGCTTCTTTGTCCCAGAGGCGCACCACGTACACTCGAATTCATTGAAAAAATCTCTGGGGGAATTCATTATACAAGCGAAACTCCGTATTCACGGGGTATACGTTCCGAAAAAATTTATACCGAATACCGATGCATTACTCTTATGAAAATATTTAGATAGAAGATAATTTTCCTGTCCGCGAATTAACGAGATTCGCAAATATGAAATCCGCGAATACGGAGCTTCACCCGTAACTGAAATCATTTGCGACAATTAAACGATTATTAAAGCTATTTCTATGAGGTTTTCTCGATATTTTCGAATGCAAGACTCACCAGGAACAGGAACAAGAACTGAGAATAAATGAAACGAAAACTAAGAATAAATTTTAGGTTAACCCCCTGTCGTGGAGTTAAAATTACATTAAAAAGTGGAAACACCATCAACTGCAACCCCTCAGCATATCCCCTTCGATTTTAGCCCTGCCATTTTTTTCATCCCCCCATGTCAGTAATAAGATAGAAAATTTTAATGAAATACTGAATCTACGATGATCCTCCAAAACTTATTTATTAAAATATTTGCAAAATAAAGAGAATTTTTGTAAAAAATTCAAATAATTAAAAAATTGAGCGAACTAATTTGAGACGGAACAAGATGGAATAAGGAAAACTCCACCTTGTCGATAACCACGATAGGAAGTTGGATATAGATGGAATGAAATATTGAGGGGGAGAGACCCATCAGGGACGCGCAAACGCTCCCCATCTTTTTTTTCGTGAGCGAATATCGAGAGACGTTTTTTTTTCTTTGTATAATGTGCCGAGGGGGTGGCTCGATATCTGCAAACTCCCACGTGTGGGTGAAGTCTGCGCAAAAGCCGGCATCAAATACACACATGCATACCCACACACACACACACACATATACATACATATATTTACATATATAAGTATCAAGGACAAAGATGGGAAATTCAGAGTCTCAGACATCTTTCAGCAAAAAAAGGAATTTAAATTACTTTAAAATTGTACCGCAAGCACAACTTGCGCAAGCTCTGCAAAATTCTTACAAATCCTTTTAGAATAAAAAATTTTAGTTTTTCCAAGATATTTGAGTATTTTTTTTTTCTTTGATTCTTAATTACGAGGGGTCCTGTCCTGACGAGGGTCGACATCACCGAAACGTCTTGTGTATCTCATTATATTGTGTTCGATGTATAATAACGACCGAAGCGCAGGCGCGCGGGCGCGTAATACAAAGGCATCGGCACTACTAGAATATTTGGATTATATAGTCCTTCGGTAGGTATAAAACACGCACCATCGGGTCCCCATTCAACCCCATGTGCCTGCGCCTCATTTATACTATGGGTTTCTCTATATGGATTATAACTATATACCTGCCCAAGGGCGCTTTTCATATATACATCTGCGCACTACCATTTACACAAATACATAATAAAGAAAGCATAACTATTTCCCATGGCTCTACGACACTTGCAAATACTATGGACCAGACCACCATCAAAATTTTAACAAATTAATTTGTATTAATTAATCAACCTAATGAGTTTTAAATAATTAAAAAAAAAATTAATTAGTTGTCAAATTTTGAATTTTGTAAAAATTTTATATAGAAAATGGAATCTTACCATCGTTGGGAAACTGGGCGGCGTCGACAGGCTTTTCAGCACCTTGAGCTCTAGCAAGTGCCAGCTGAGCTTCAAATTCACGTACACCAGCTTGAAGAAGTTTTGCATTATCTTTATTGACTACAACTGAATCGGGCGTTGCCTCGTTCACCATTTGCATCAACTGCCTCATTTTTTACGTCTGTCCTTATTATTTTTTCAATTTCTATATCACTGATATTTAAATTATAAAATTTTATAATAATTCGTGCTGCAGGTGTTATATGCTAATTCTCGTATTAGCGGCACGTGCCGCCCATGTATCTTTGTGCAATTTTTTTTCACCCCTTCTCGCACCCTTCACTCATGTATATCACCACTTTAATGAATGTTTTTTCAATCACTTTTTTTTCAACTATTATAATAGACACCACTAATTTTTCTTACATATTGGCAATAATTTGAATAGTGAAACAGAGACTGACAAGCAGCGCGTACAAAGTCGCAGACGCTACTGACTTGCTGATGGCTTTCTGTTGCTGTTGCTGTTCTGCTCTGCTATGTGAGCCGGCGCTCTGTTACATGGCGGCGCACAGCATCACTTTTCATTCTCTCTCTTTCTTACATTCATTCTTTTTCATCTTTCTCTTTACGTTCATCTTAATTCTCACCCTAACGTACACTACTTCACACTGATGGTAAATACTACTTTCCGTATCTACATCTATGTGCATTATCACGCAGAGTAGACCATATAGCTCGGTCTCTTTCTCTTTCTCAATTTTTTTCCCCCTCGATGTGAATATGTATAGATATATGTATATGTATCTTAGCTTTTTTTTCGCCATCTCCCCACAGTTTGTTTGTATATAGCGCGCAAGCTCTAGGTCCCTATACTTTTTTATCTCCCCTTATGAGTTTTTTTCGTAACCCTCGTTTTCGTCGTCTCTGATGTGCGTATTCCTCTATGTATATGTGCTCCCTTGATTAGTCTCTTGCAGATGCGATTGCGAGTTTTTCCGATCATCTATGCGAACCCTTGTCCTAAAAGTTTTAAAAAGAAAACATTCAAATTTTCAAATAATGCGCGCCAGACGTGAAGCTTTTGCTTTCATCACAATTCTGATAAGTTATTTTGAAGATTTCAAAGTTTCAAGTATTGTGTCCATGAAAATTTGCAAAGTGAAGAGATATCAAATGATTAAATTATGCAATGGGTTGTTCCCCGGGGTTCCCAGAGCTGGCAATTACGATAAATTGTCAAAATAGGTAAATTTAGTTGCTCTGTAATCAAACATTCATCAAATTTCACGTGATAAGACTATTTCTAATCAGCTTGCCTCGTTTGACGTTTCGGCCTGAGAGTGTACTACATTGAGCTTTCCTACGAAAAAACATAACATATATTTGAGACACGTAAGGCTAAGTTATAATTCTGCCGGCAACGTATACATGTTCAAACTTCAATCACACTGTTCGAGACATTTTCTGATCCAGCGGTGAATTTGAGAGGTAAGAACAGTTCTGTTGAGACAGAATGCTTTGGGACATTTTACCGATCTACAGTGTTTCGAAAACACGATGTACAGACACTTCTTTGGCTTTTTCTTCCCGATCAAACAGTCAAAATATTACATTTCAGAGCGACATTTGTTTTCGCACACCAAATGATATTTCCTGGGCCGAGCCGAACGCGAAGATCTGAACTATCTCAAGGGTGCGAAAAGTACCCCACTCCGAGTCTCGAACAATATTTTTTTTATCGCGGTATGGGAAACAAAACCAAAAGGATTGTACGGAAATGGCCTTGGGAAATGACACATCCCTGCACCAAAAATGGAAAGTGAAGCATTTGACAATCAGCTGGAATACTTTGGATACCCGTGCAATGGTTTCGATCCCCTTAGATCGTCGTATTCGTTTCGAGTCGAAGATCTATCTTCGGCTCGAAACGGATGGATGCTCGGATGGATGGGTACTTTGGTCTAGTCTGGGATGGCCTGGAACAATTTGGGATGGTCTGATATGATCTGGAGTGGCTTGATACGTTCTGGAACGATTTGGGACAGTCTGATATGACCTAGAATGTTTTAGTACGTTCTGGGACGGTTTGGAATGGTCCGAAACTTTGTGGACTAGCCTGAGTCGGTCTGGTACGGTCTGGGTCGTACTACAACGGTCTGGTACGAACTGAGACGTTTTGGCGCGGTCTGGCACAGTTCGGTACAGTCTGGTACGGTCTGGAATGGTTTGGAACGGTCTGAGATGGTCTGGAATGATGTGTAATGGTTTGGAACGGTATGATACAGTCTGGGTTGTTCTAAGATGGTCTGTAACGGCCTGGTACAATCTGATACGGTCTGAAACAATCTGGAACGGTCTGGTACGATCTAGGACCTTCTGGCATGGTTTGAAACGATCTCGAACGGTCTGGTACAATCTGGGACATTCTGGCAAGGTCTGGAGCGGTCTTGGGTGGTCTGAAATTGTGTGTCAAGGTCTGAAATGGTCTGGTACGAACTGAGACGTTCAGACACGGTGTGGCACAGTTCGGTACAGTCTGGTACGGTTTGGAAAGGTTTGGGATGGTTTGAGACGGTTTGGAATGATGTGTAATGGCTTGGAATGGTATGGTATAATCTGGGTTGTTCTAAGATGGTCTGGTAACGGTCTGGCACAATCTGATACGGTCTGAAACAATCTGGAACGGTCTGGTACGACCTACGACGTTCTGTCATGGGCTGAAATGACTTAGAACGGTTTGGTACAATCTAGGACGTTCTGGAATGGTCTGGTACAATATGGGATGTTCTGGTAAGGTCTAGAATTGTCTGGAATAGTCTGGGATGGGCTGGAATGATCTGGTACGAGCTAGACAGTCCTGCAATAACTTGAGACGTTATGGGATGGTTCGGGGTGGTCTAAAACGGTCTGGTAAGGTCTAGGGCAGGCAGGGTTTGGGTGGGCTGGCTGAAATATAATATGTGGCCATGTGGGTCCTGGTCGTGTGGGTATAGAGTGTGGGCGCAGGGAATTTGATAGGTGGATAGGTTGTTAGTGGAAGGGGGGGGGCAGGTTGTTGAGTGGGTGACTACCAGTACTAGTGACTATAGACGGGCTGGTGAATGGTTATAACTATTATAACAAACAGCACCAGTTCAACAAGTTGTTATTTCTAGATCATTACCCATCATTTTACAAATATCATTCTCTGGCTACAAAAGCATTCCAGGGACCTCTATGACTTATCAAGAAAATTCACAAGCTAGACGAGTGGTAGCGAGAGAGGCAATAGCCCTTACTAAATCTTCCATAGAAATGTCGAAATAATTAATCACAAATGAAAAAGTTTGAATCGTCGCTCGTTAAACATTCCGCACAATCTTCAGTTTTCTTGTGTTAATGGGTCCCAAAAATCATCCTGAAAATAATGAGAATGCCGTAAAAATGCGGAAACGTGTCCTAAAAATTTGCAATTTTTCATTGGAAAATGGCGAACTGTCACCTTTCTCTCCGTATCTCGTATTTTAAGGATTGAAATTGTGCCTAGAATCAACGATACTCTATAGGTCAAGGTCTATGACCACTGAATTTCAAACAGAGTTCAACTCATCAAATGATCGTATCTATTATGCATACGAATTTTTGAGACATTCAAGAGATACGGTGTAGCTTTATAATAATTCTAACTACAGATATGAGTCAAAGCTCGCGGGAATGCAGTAGCCGGATTTCCCGTGATTACACAGTTAGTTACAGTCTCTCTGTGAAGCTGATGCGACCGACCCTTTTAATTGAATAATCACCACCACCAGGCCTGATGCGACCTGACGATGATGTGTGGACGAGACGTAAAGAGAGATCCAAGCTGCGGGCGACTGACCCCACTCATTTATGTATCGTCATATGACCAGAATTTGGCTGATCTCGTGCGAGACTTGATGAACCCACACATAATAATAATATGAACATGAATGCATGTCAGAGAGCTATATCGTATGACAAGATCGGTAAGATTTACCCGTACGTGATAGGATGCCGACTTTGACGAATCGAGATGGATCGAGCTTGCGCCGGTTCTCGCTCTCTTATTTAGTAGTCATTTATTGCTCAGATTGTATCTTCTGATGCACGCGACATTGAGACTCCATGCGACATACATTCAAAACAATTTTTTTGATTCATTATGTTTTTTCTTACTGTATAGGTATGCCTGGATGCATTTGTGACAATCTACTCATTTTTTAAAGGGCTGCGGCTAGAAAGTATTTGGACTATCTGGTAAATGGATACATATCAGTAAAAAGTCAAAAATTCTAGATGAAATGTACTTAGATTTTGCTGAAGTAGTTATAATGAATGTACAAACTTCCAAGTGTGTGGATGCTCATTTTGCATAGAAAGGTGACTCGATGCCCACTGCAATTTATCATGCCACAAAGTCACTTAATACATGCCCGCAAATAAAGTGACCACTGATATTTTAATTGTACATATTACTTCCATATCGAGCTCATGTCAAACTCGTAGCCAATGCAATACTGTTGTCCAATCTATTAGTTCAAACTCAAGTCCGAACGACTTTTACCTCAAAATTAGTTCAACTGAATCATCGCGCCGTATACATTTTACTGACCGGACATGATGTATAATAATAACTTTAGGCCATATTGTAACAAAAAGTTATAGACACTTATGAGCTCACTTGGCTCCACATTTTCCAGCTTTGAAAAAAATTTCTGATCCGATCGAAACAGTCAATACCTGGTTGCCAAATATTGGAAAGCGATAAAATTAGAAAATTGAACATTTTTGGTACGTATTGTTTTTCTTCAAAATGAAGGCATAAATTCTCGGCATCAACAAAGATTTTTGAGAACTTTTTCAGATTTTCGTCAGGCGTCAATCAAAAGTTATCACAGGATATCGATTCTCGGGCATGCCCCCTGTGATGTGAACGTTTCAAATCAACGAGTTAAACTCTGGGACAAAATATATAGTGAAAAAAGTCCGTGTGTTAAGTTCAGGGATTGGGACTCCTGAGAACTGTATCAACCAAAAAATGAAGTGACAAAAATGGAGCCCGGCTCCACGATGGTCCTGTACATATCTATTTGGACCACGATTTGCATGGACGGAGGATATTAAATCCCGGCGTAGCTTCCCGGCCAACTTCCTTGAGCTGTTGTCACATGATTTACACTAAATTACTCAAATCGTGAAACTTATTTCGAGACTTATTTACATAAAAAATTTATATAGATTCTGGTGTAACTAAATTTAGACGGCGAAGAAATCAAAAAGTCTTTGATGATGTGAACTCCTATTTTAAGAGAGAGCCCTTAGCCGGCATGCTTGTTCGTTGACAAACCATCAAATTATTATTTCGAATTTTTTTTTTAATACTGTTTATATGATTTTCGAACATAGGAATAATGTGAACTCAATTTCGGTTTGGTTTGAATGTATGGCGATGAAAATGAAACCTTGTTTGATGAATAGATCGATACCTCCAGAATTCAAAAATCATTAGCACTTGTATTCAGTCTATGTTGGAGGCTCATAAAAACTTATGAATCCATGGGACACCGAGATTCCACCAGGTATAGGCCCTACACATTTACTCACGGTGTGAGAGAACTCAGGTAAACTTCAACGTGAACTGTCCCTCATACATTAGGTATTCCCAAATTAGAAAGTGGTTCCAATGGGGTCCTTGAATAACTTGTTTGATTATTCATTTAGACACTCTGATGAAGAATCCCACTGCACGATAATTACTCGCAGTCACAGCACTGTAAGAGATCTCAGCAGACATTTGAAATCGATAATACTTTAGGGCATCTCATTATAACCTTTCTTGAGGAAATGAAAGATCAGCAATCAGACTAGCCTCGAGGCAAGCCAATTATAATTCTTGCTAACAGAAAATCTTACAAAATATTTGGAACATTGCGACATTTGAAAGATTTGCCAGCTCATTTTGAAGGCCTTGGAACAAGATTCAAAATGCAATGAAAAAGTTGAAAAATATTAAAGCGGGCCTAAACTATTGTCAAAAGCAAAACGGCATTAGGGGTCGTGTTGGGTATACTTTCCTTATTTTGAAGAATGACGTGGAGCCTGTTCCCTAAGTTTCTAGGCAAAGAAATTACTTTTTCATTTATTTATTGAATATTTGTACCCGAATTGAAAAAGTGAGCATTTCATCCGTCTAATTGAGATTACGAATCAAGTGCCCGCGCGCTATTGTTTTAATCAATTTAATAGAATTCGTGGAACGAGTAACAGAGTTGTGTAACAAATATCTTAGTTGCCAACTAGGTCAGAGTAAAAAATGTATTTCTCATACAAAACCTCAATGAAGAGACCCAATATACCACAACAATCGCTTCCCCAATTATCCGTGGTCGACCAAACCTGAACAAATTCCTCTGCAGTCAACCGTAATTTTCCGCACAATGCGTGGGAATTCCAAATTTCATCCACCAAATTCCTATACTTATGCACAAATTCGCCAACATTCCCCTCTAATGTTTCTCTCTTCATCTTTCCGAATCAAAATCATGATTATTGCAGTGCAAATCAGCAATTCAACCGGTCATGATTGCCAACCCGATTATAAAATGTGCAACGAGCTGAGAGAATATATCAGAATCACTGCTGCTCTATACGGCATTCGTACACATTCATGACTACAATATATATATATGGGCTATTCCCATGTGAAATTGCATGCTTACTCTTTTAGACGGTTCACGCGTGTATAACAAGAGTCCGAGGGGTGTCACCAGCACTTCCGAATAAGCTACCAGCATCAAACTTGGTACATGATGCTATATGAGAGCTTTCGGATCAGTGCATCGATTTCTGTGTCAATTTTCGCACGAATATATGGGGGGCCGCAATGAAAGAGTCGCATTCATATAATATGTGATATACCTTCTGTTTGAACTGATATGTGGGGCAGATGGTTCATGTGTATTAATGTATGTATTCGAGTGTGCCAGGGATTACGTTTTGTTTTTTGGATTCATATTTCATCAAGGTCGGCTCGACATCTTCGTAGCTTATCTTTCGGAAAAAATGACAAGCTGTGGGTACTGCTTTGATTCAAACTAAACACTCCTTCATCCTACATTGTTGGAATTAACTTGATTTGACAGGAATATTTTCAGAAAACTTGATATGAAAATGGAAAGGATCATGGAAAATTGTGGGAAATGTTGAACGACGTTAATCATAATCACTTCGGTAACTCTTACTTCGGGTCTCGCCACTCGTGCTCTTCAGCGAAACCCAAATTGTCTATTGCTTTGTCTAAAGAGAAAGCTTTGTTTTCACCCCAGCAAAATTTTGATCAAGTTTTCTACTAAATCCAATATTTTCTTCAACAAAATTCCGTTTATCTAAAAAAGCTTTAGACCATTCACCTCCTCTCGCCAAAATCTATCAATTGTAGGTAACACTTTTCCTCCTAATGGCCTTCCAAATCTGCCAGAGACTCATCTTTGCACCCCTTTGTCTGTGTGTGTGTGTGTGTGTGTGTGTGTGTGTGTGTGTGTGAGAGTTGTTTTATACCGGACACGCTTTCTCCTTTACTGGTCACCACTTCCGTGAACTGGGCACCCGGTTATTAAAAATATCCAAAAAAAAAATACTCTCCAATTGTGCATTGATAGCGGATCACGAATCCGTTCGAAAAAAATTTGTGGCTATCGTAGTTTTTCCAAAAAAAAATAAAAACTTTTCGGGTGCTGGGAAAATTTCCCCAATTTTTTTAGCAAAAACTACACAACGCAGGAATTGTGGGAAATTTGTGCTGGATTGCGGCCGATCTCCTCTATCAGCACGTATTTTTGTTTTTCCGAAATAATTATTATTTTTGTACTTATGCGGAAAAATGAGGTTCACAGAAGCAGCCGTAATTCATGAGCCAAGGAATGTGGCAGTGCGCATGCGCCGGGAATATTTCCATTTCCCGCGATCTAGCTGCCGCGATCCAGTCGCGACTCGCGACGCTACGCGATCCCGCCACGACGCCACTCGATCTCGCAGGTTTCTCAACTCAACTGCAGTTTTCGTGTGAATATTCATGTTTTTCAGGATGCTGATGATGCTGGATTCTGACTTTCACCAGAGATCAAGCTAGTTTGTGATAGTTTCAACTGTTTCAAAAATAGTGCTCTGATTCACTTTATCTGCAAAGTGAGAAAGACACCAGATACTTGATGCTCTGAGCCAAAGCAGATTCATACTGAAAATCATTAGTTGAAGATTGAGGTGCACATTTTTTTCAACAAGTAGTTTTGAACTATTACAAACTGCATTCAGTTTGGACTTTGAATACAAAAATTGATTGGGAAATAAATTATCTTAAAGCTTGGCAATTCTGTACGAAAAGGTTGGACAACAACAAGCTCCATCACAGATCGATTGTCAATCATTGTTTTGATCCAAGTTCTGAAGTGAGTGCTGTTTGTGAAAGTTCCAACTCCTTGTTGCAAGAATAGTGTACCTCAATCGCTGAACAGTGTCTCAGTTCACCACCATTCAATTCAGAACTTGGAAGAAACACTGATTGATAAACAAACTGTGATGGAGCTTGTCGTCATCCAACCTTTTCGTAGAGAACTGCCAAGCTTTCAAGCTAGTTTATTTCTCAACCAAATTTTGTGTTCAAGGTCTGAACTGAATACAAGTTGTTGTAGTTTCAACTACTTGTTGAGAAAAGTGTGCAACTCAATCTTAACCTGATGATTCAGTTGGAAGCTGAAAGTGCTCTGCTCACATCTCATTACTTGAAACGAATCAAGTTTCTGATGTTTTTCATCACTCCGTAGATGAACTGATTGATCGGTCAAAGATTGGGAAGCTTTATTCTCTCAACCAGAAGATCAATCTAGACTTTGAATACAAACATTAGGTGGAAAATAAACTATCTTGAAGCCTAGCAGTTCTGTACAAAAAGGTTGGGTAACGAGAAGCTTCATCATAGTGAGTTTGTCACAATCATTGTTTTCATCAAATTTCTGAATTGAATGTTGGTGAACTGGAACACTGTTCAGCCTTTGATGTGCACTATTCTTGCAGCAAGAGATTATAACTTCTTCAAACTGCATTCACTTCAGTACTTGCATGAAACAATGATTGACAAACAAACTGTGATGGAGCTCGTCGTTATCTAACTTTTTGGTACAGAACTGTCAAGCTCCAAGATCAAATTTTGATTCCGTCTGCATTGACTCATGGCTCACACCCTCGACTTGAATTGACATTCACATCATTGTTGTCGCCTAATTGTTGCTGAATCATGTACGATTCAGTATACATGGTACGCGATCCGGCTGCGACGCCACGCGATCCGGCCGCGACGCCACGCGATCCAGCCGCGACGCCACGCGATCCGGCCGCGACGCCACGCGATCCTAGCTGGCGAAGCTGCGGAGTGCATGTTTTGCATTTCTCCGCGCCCGCTTTTGGCGGAGATTCGTCTCCGCGCCCGCCGATCGCGGGATTTTTGTCATAAAAAAAAAAGTTGTCAAAATCAACAGAGCAGTTGAGGGTGCGCTATTTTAGGCTGCTGGTGCCATTGCAGACCGGGCCAGGTAGATCCAGGTCGCAATTTATGGGAGAGGAGAGAGTCGAGGAGAGCGTCGTCACCGTCGTCGTGTGCAGCACCAGGACATCAACAGGACGACGACGGCGTACCCGGGTCGTCTGCTTCGATGGTGCACCTGGATTCTGTGGCAGTGCTTTGGGGTTAGGTGTCGGTTCTACGTGCATCCTCGACTCTCGACCTCGACTTCTAGGTGGCGAGGACCCTGGAACACCAGGAGTCCGCAGTTGGTCCTCTTGATGATTCATGTGTTTCAGGAATCAAGATGCCATCGACCTGGCCTCCGTCATCTCATGCACGACTTTATGTCATGTGAAAAGATGAATTTTTTTCATATCTCTGTTATTTTTGTGTATTGTGTGAGAATACTCAATTTCTATTCTTTGAGTAGAGAAATATGAGCTTAGAATGATGAATGACATGTTTTCAAGTTCTAATTCTCTGCTCGATATCAATTGAGTATGCCCTAGTTGAGTAGAGCTCAAGTCGTGGATGAAAAAGATCTCACAGAGTGAATCATGTTCCTTACGGTCCAGTGCCTATGGCTTTATTTTATACTTCTTCATTTTCTCCTCCATTAATTTACTCCATCACCAAAAATTTTCAACAGCAATTTCCAATTATATCATGACTCTATCATCACAGCGTTATGTTTTATATTAGTTGAATAAGTTGTGGCGCTGAGCTCAGGATTCATTTCACCTTTTGTAAGCTGCACTGGATAGATTTAATCAGAAGCTTATAATTATTCATGATTATAAGCTTCCATGCATCATGCATAACAGAATGGTTCTGGCAACAGAGCTTTTGAGAACTAATTTGGTAATATTTTGTTACTCCATACAGAATAATCAGAGTGGTTGACTTGGCAATAGGAATCATGCCTGATTATTCGTAGCTAATTGGTTTGTTTCTTACAATTATTATGTATTCACATTCTGCTATACTTCCTACATGTCAATATTAGATTAGGAATAGGAACATCTCTTGCCTTGAATTAGCTGCAAAGGAATCTTATCAGATGGTAACCAGAAGGAAGATTAATAACATATCAACTGGATCTCGGAGAGTAATGAAATAAGCTGGAGTTTGAAAACTATAAATCCTATGTATTCATATCTTTTCTCCTGTCAATGTGTGAGGGAAGTCTCCTGAAAAACCGGTGAAGTTAAGCAAGCCCCTGATTATTCTGTATGGAGTAACGAAATATTACCAAATTAGTTCTCAAAAGCTCTGTTGCCAGAACCATTCTGTTATGCATGACGCATGGAAGCTTATAATCATGAATAATTATAAGCTTCTGATTAAATCTATCCAGTGCAGCTTACAAAAGGTGAAATGAATCCTGAGCTCAGCGCCACAACTTATTCAACTAATATAAAACATAACGCTGTGATGATAGAGTCATGATATAATTGGAAATTGCTGTTGAAAATTTTTGGTGATGGAGTAAATTAATGGAGGAGAAAATGAAGAAGTATAAAATAAAGCCATAGGCACTGGACCGTAAGGAACATGATTCACTCTGTGAGATCTTTTTCATCCACGACTTGAGCTCTACTCAACTAGGGCATACTCAATTGATATCGAGCAGAGAATTAGAACTTGAAAACATGTCATTCATCATTCTAAGCTCATATTTCTCTACTCAAAGAATAGAAATTGAGTATTCTCACACAATACACAAAAATAACAGAGATATGAAAAAAATTCATCTTTTCACATGACATAAAGTCGTGCATGAGATGACGGAGGCCAGGTCGATGGCATCTTGATTCCTGAAACACATGAATCATCAAGAGGACCAACTGCGGACTCCTGGTGTTCCAGGGTCCTCGCCACCTAGAAGTCGAGGTCGAGAGTCGAGGATGCACGTAGAACCGACACCTAACCCCAAAGCACTGCCACAGAATCCAGGTGCACCATCGAAGCAGACGACCCGGGTACGCCGTCGTCGTCCTGTTGATGTCCTGGTGCTGCACACGACGACGGTGACGACGCTCTCCTCGACTCTCTCCTCTCCCATAAATTGCGACCTGGATCTACCTGGCCCGGTCTGCAATGGCACCAGCAGCCTAAAATAGCGCACCCTCAACTGCTCTGTTGATTTTGACAACTTTTTTTTTTATGACAAAAATCCCGCGATCGGCGGGCGCGGAGACGAATCTCCGCCAGAAGCGGGCGCGGAGAAATGCAAAACATGCACTGGAAATATTCCCGGCGCATGCGCACTGCCACATTCCTTGGCTCATGAATTACCGCTGCTTCTGTGAACCTCATTTTTCCGCATAAGTACAAAAATAATAATTATTTCGGAAAAACAAAAATACGTGCTGATAGAGGAAATCGGCCGCAATCCAGCACAAATTTCCCACAATCCCTGCGTTGTGTAGTTTTTGCTAAAAAAATTGGGGAAATTTTCCCAGCACCCGAAAAGTTTTTATTTTTTTTTGGAAAAACTACGATAGCCACAAATTTTTGCGAACGGATTCGTGATCCGCTATCAATGCACAATTGGAGAGTATTTTTTTTTTGGATATTTTTAATAACCGGGTGCCCAGTTCACGGAAGTCTGGTCACCTTATCAACTTTTGGCTTCCTACAAGTTGTACAGAATACAATTTCTGAGAGCCCAGTGACTTGACAGCTTTCAGCTCCCAGTCAAATTTGATCCATGGGGCTTTTAAAGGAAAAATGTTCAAATTTCGACTCTTAATACATAAATATCTTTTTCCAACACGGTCTCATCACGAATTGAGTCACCTAAACTAGGATTTTTTCTGCATGATCTATCGATTGGTTAATACCGAATTTTTATTCAATCTTTACTAATCTCAAATTTTCGAAAAAATCAGAATTTTCACCAGAAATTTCATTTTGACCCTTTTTAAATCCACTGCATTCCAATTCTGTCTCAACCAAACAATAGATATCATCCAAAAAACCTCAGACTAGATGGCCCAAATCCCTCTAAAAAGCTTCCTCTAAAGAATAACTTAAAAAATAATGGTGAATTTGTCTTAATATTCATTTTTTCCTCGTACCTTCCTTTATCACTCATTTATTTCAATTTTAATGACCTAAAATATTATTCTTTTTGCATGATCTATCACCCACGGGTGGGACCCGCGCGTCCTCTTTTGTGTGCGACGGATCCCACGCGTGGGACCCGTTTTTGTTCAGTCTATAGTGTGCACCAAACAACGTAGACACATCCAATGGCTCCTGTAGCGGTTTTTATTAAACGCTTTTATTGCACTTCACCGAGTTGCTAGTTCGGCAGCTGCCCGACTAGTGAATTTTTTAAAATAGGGACACTATACAATTTCGTCATTCCTGTCCAATCATGATGCACAATTTTTTGTTAGCTCCTCCCACAAGATATACGTCGTTTGCTCGTACGCGTTAGGGCCAAACAATATTGCTGAAACGAGTGTGTAAAGTAAACGTAAGTGTGTGGTTTAATACTTTGTGCTTGTGTCCCGGTGTATTTTTTTTTCTCAGCGTATAAGTTGCCTAATATTCTGGCTTTATCGTAGATGACATGGTTAGCAATGTGCAATCGTAAACATTTCCACGAATTGTAACGTGAGAGGGAGAGAGATGGCATAATTTTGGTGTCTCTCTCACACATTGTGTAGGCACCGAGTGCCCTCACCTATTCACACTAATACATAGCTAGTAGCCGCCCCTCCGGCGGGATAGTAGGGATAGAGAGAAGAAGGCCAGAGAGCCGGCGATTACCAGTTGCGTTGCCAGCGGCTAGCCATGCGCTAGCTCGCATTCTGTATACCATTGTATAACCTATAACCTACAAATAAATACCAGTAAATGTACCGACGGATTAATCAATAACCGTCCTGGCCCAACGCAGTAATGCCCAGATTGGGAAATGGGAGCCGACGAGCCGACAGGTAAAGTCACGGCGAACATCCGGCACCCACAGTGGTGACCCCGACTCCAATTTTGGAGTATGAACAGCGGCATCAGGAGCATCCGATGCCTTCAAACCTTCTTGCGGATAGTCTAAAAAACGGCGCATCGAAAGCATCTTCAGATCAAGGTAACTCAGCCTCGCTGTCCACACTGAAAACGACCATCCACGTGCACAGCCAGCAACATAACCTCGTTGTCCGCGACACATGGTCCAAGTAAACTCGCCGCCCGCATGCAGCACGAGGCAACATAACCTCAACATCGTGCTAAATCCGGACCAGGCTGCGGGCCTAGACTTGCCAATGCGATAAGCCCCGCAACCGGCCCAGCATACACGCGCCCTGGGCAACTACAAGTAGCAGCATCGTAATCGTCATCGAGGCATCACCGGCAGCATCATCATCAAACGTGCAAGTACCATAGTATGCATATATATGTCATTCGCTTGTGCTCGGTCCCGCGCGCGCATGACTCGCCGCGCAGACGCTCGATGAACCTCCGATCGACCGCGCGATCATCTCTCGCGGCCATTCTCGTCCAGCCATACGGAAGCCCGTAGCCGCCACTGCGCGTCTGCTCGCGTGCGCAGCTAGACGGAGGCCCGTAGCCGCCACTGCATACCGGCTCGCGCGCGCAGCTATATGGAGGCCCGTAAACGGCCCGCGATGCTGAACTCAAATGCTCATGCGCTCAGTCCAGATCACTCGCGCATAAACAATTGCTAACTCACGCACGTTCAAACCGCACGTACGCGTTAACGGCGACTCATTTACATACCAGTTAGTCAGTAATCGCAAACCGGTCGTAAGAATAACGTCGACCGCTCGCCGCCTTGCTGAGCGCGTTCAATGCCAGTGGGACATTCTCCGATAACATCTCGTCTACGAAACAAGAAACCGTTTCGGCAAGAGGAAAACATGACGGGAACAGGAAAAACCAACGAGGCCTCCGGCGGAGACCCTCCAAATCCCGCGACGAAACCCGTGGCAATCGCGCAAGAGTCAATCGACACAATCATCAGCGCGCTCACACAAACGATGCACGTTCAAATCGCGGAGCAAGTGGAGAAAGCGGTACAGTTAGCCCTAAGCGCGCAGGCCCAATCCAGCCAGCTGCAATCGACGACGCCGGTTGGAGATTTACTAACTGACGGAGTCGAAACCCAAAACGAGGAAAAAACGGAATCTCCTCCTACTCCAACGGCAACCAATCAGACTCAAGAGCAACCAAATGTGTTTCAGGCCCAAGTTAACGCTGCATTTGATCCGTTGGCGCCCGTTTTCACGCCAGCCCACTCCGGTCCGCGGCCCAAACCCTTAAATCGCTTGAAAGACTTCAAACGCGATGACGCCAGGGCCTGGTTCCTCCAAGCTGAGGCCACATTTAGAGCTCATCGGGTTACTGATTCCGGTGAAAAAGGGGATTTCGTAGTGATAGCCCTGGATACGGATACTATCACAACGGTAGAAGACCTCATCGCGAAACGTCCCGCGACCGATTACTATGAACAACTCAAAACGAGGATCTTAAAAACAACAACGGTATCGGAAGAGAGACGCCTGCGCGATTTCTTGAAGGGCAATGTAAAATCAGAAGGTAAGCCCTCGGAGATCTTATACCGCTTGCGTAGTTTGGCCCCTTCTACGACCGATGAATCATTCCTTCGATCCATTTTCCTCGAGAAACTTAGCCCGGACTGCCAAGGCGCCCTTCTGCCTTTCAAGAACGCGTCGCTCGAGGTGCTAGCCGACCACGCTGACGCACATGCGGAAACCCGCCGCGGCGCGTCAGGCACGTCGTACGTTGCAGCGCTGAGCGGTACCTCAGAGCCACAGGCTAGCGCTCTCGAGACGTTGACAGCCTCAATCGCAGCTCTATCAAGTGAGCTGAAAACGATCAAAACGCACTTATCGAAACCTAACCGCTCGCGCTCGACCAACCGCTCCAATAATGGTAGCAAGTCTCGCGAGCATACCCCGGCAAGCCGCCGCGATCCGGACACATGGATCTGCTGGTACCACCGAACAAAAAAGGACGAAGCAGAAAAATGTAAAGACCCGGAAAAGTGCAACTTTAAAAAGACAAAAAACTAAGAATCTCTGCCTCGTCGGAGGCGGGGGTAGAACATCGTGTTTCCAAACGTCTCCACTTACTCGATCGGAATTCGCAAACAACTTTCCTAATCGATACAGGCGCTGAGATATCAGTCATTCCCCGTACTGCGATTCACAAGAAACCCACGGATCGCGTGCTTTACGCAGCCAACGATACCGTAATCAAGACCTACGGCGAAGAAAGACGCGTTTTGAATCTAGGTCTACGCCGCGATTTCACGTGGAACTTCGTTGTAGCCGATGTACCTTACGCTATTATCGGAGCAGACCTTTTAGTCCACTTCGGTCTTACGGTCGACCTCCGCAATAAGCTTCTCGCCGACAACTTAACATGTCTCGTGACACAAGGTACCATCAAAAGAGTCAAATACTTAGGGATCAAAACAATCAGCACCGCCTGCAAATACAGGAAAATGTTAATCGAATTTCCAGAGACCGTCAACCCGCGCCAAAAACTCCCCGAAATTCGTGATGAGATTCACAATCAAATCTTCCATCATATCGTTTCGAAAGGAGTACCCAAACCAGCCAAAGCTCGCCGTCTTCCGCCGGACAAGCTCGCTGCGGCCAAGAAAGACTTTAACGAACTTCTTGGATATGGCGCCCTTAGACCTTCCAGCAGCTCATGGGCCAGTCCCATACACATGGTTGGAAAGAAAGACGGGACATGGAGAGTCTGCGGTGATTACAGAGGGGTCAACTCCGTCACAATCCCCGACCGCTATCCACCTACACACGTTCTGGATTTCGCCAACAATTTACGTGGCGCCAAGATCTTTACTACGCTGGACTTACGTAAAGCCTTTTACCAAATTCCCGTTGCAAAAGAGGATATACACAAGACAGCAGTAATAACACCATTCGGGCTATTCGAGTATTTGTTTATGCCATTTGGGCTAAAAAATGCTTCTGCTACCCTGCAAAGATGGCTAAATCACATCTTTCGCGACCTTGACTACGTTTTTATCTACGCGGATGATATTCTGATCTTCTCATCGTCCCCCGAAGAGCACGAAGAGCATCTACGCGAAGTTTTCAAACGACTCAGGGATTTCAACCTTCAGATTAACGTTGATAAATGCACGTTCGGCGCATCTGAAGTCGTCTTTCTCGGCTATCTGGTTAACTCGGAAGGCGTTAAGCCCGTACCCGAGAGAGTTGAGGCAATTTCAAAAATGCCAAAACCCTCGACCGTATGTGAACTTCGCCGCTTCCTAGGCATGGTCAACTTCTACCGCCGCTGTATACCACACGCCGCTGAGACTCAAGCTCCATTGCACGCGATTCTTCCTGAACCAAAGAAAAACGACAAAAGAGAGCTCGTCTGGACTGAAGAAGCTGAAAAAGCCTTTACACAGACTCTATCGGACCTCGCAAACGCTGCCCTCCGCGCACACCCTTCAGGTGACGCAAAGACGCGCATAGTCACGGATGCTTCGGACAAGGCCATGGGAGGCGTGCTCGAACAATTCCTCGACGGCCGTTGGCAACCGCTTGCTTTCTATTCGTCCAAATTCAACTCTGCTCAAAGAAACTATTCAACTTACGATCGCGAACTCACAGCTATCTTCGAAAGTATACGTTACTTCAAATATTTCTTGGAGGGGCGCGCTTTTAAAGCTGTCACCGATCACAAGCCGTTAATGTACGTCTTTCAGCAAACACACGATAAAGCCGATCCACGGCGCCTTCGTCAGCTCAACTACATCAGCCAATTTACTACAGATATTGAGTATATTCCGGGCTCGAGTAACGTTGTCGCTGATGCGCTTTCACGAATCGACTCTATCGTCTTAGAGCCAAGTCTTGATCTGAAAGAGCTTGCAGAGGCACAGCTCGCCGATCAGGAGTTCGCTCTGATACGGGAAGCACCGAACTTCCACAATCGTTATAAACAAATGACGTGGAATAACGTGTCTCTATTTTTCGATGTACACGGCGAGTCCATCCGTCCGTACATACCAGCTCCACTACGAGAACAAGTTTTTAAGCTCATACACGAGCCGGCCCATCCGAATAATCGCGTAACTGATCGCCTGATCCGACGAAATTATTTTTGGCCAACAATCTCTCGAGACGTCGCTCGATTCGCTAAAAACTGCCTCCAGTGTCAAAGATCAAAAGTATCACGGCATGTGAAAAAGCTTCCTCAGCCCTTCACAGAGCCCGATGCTCGATTCAAACATATCCACATGGATATTGTCGGTCCCTGGCGCGACTCCGAAGGATATCGTTACTGCCTGACCATCGTTGACAGATTCTCGCGATGGCCAGAAGCAATTCCGCTTCGAGATATCACCGCCAAGACCATAACACGAGCCTTTTACGATCTGTGGGTCTCGCGATACGGTGCTCCGGTCACGATCACAACAGATCAAGGTTCCCAATTCGAGTCTACGATACTCAACGCGTTACTCTCCATGACAGGTACACAACGCATACACACCACCGCGTATCATCCGGCTGCGAACGGTCTCGTAGAAAGGTGGCACCGAGATTTCAAAGTCGCTCTCATGTGTCACGAAGATGATCCCCAGTGGTCCCGTAAGCTATCAACCGTGTTATTGGGACTGCGCACGCGTATCCGACTCGACACGAACGCTTCGCCCGCGGAATACTTGTTCGGTACAACCCCCCGTATTCCAGGTGAATTCATGGCCGAAGGCGAGTTCACAGCCGACCCGCAAATTTTCCTCGAGGAATTCCGAGAATACATGCGTCAGGTTCGTCCCGTCCCGGTCACGCAAAAGTACAAGCGTCGAACGTTCTACTTTAAGGACTTGCACAGTTGTTCAAATGTATTTTTACGCGTGGATGCGGAAAAACCGCCTCTGGAGCAGCCGTATACCGGGCCACATAAAATCATCGAACGCATTTCGGACAGGGTCTTTAAAATCGATATCGACGGCGTCATAAAATCGGTATCAGTCGAGCGCCTCAAGCCAGCATTTTTCATTGAAGAAACGGCTCCGTTACCCGCGCCTGAACCAAGCACCGACGGACAAAGTCCCGCGACCGCGCAAAACGTCGTACTCGACCACTCGTACGCTAATAGTCCGTCCGACGGACCGAGCACAGCGAATGTACATACGACAGCGGCATCGCCAACAGTGGATAACAATCCACCACCATTAAGGACATATGCAAGAAAGAAGAGAGTGCAAATAGTGTGTTAAATAAAACAGTGCTAAGTGCAGTTGACTCTTCCGTAGTCCTTAATTTAGAGACAGTTCAATACCACTAGCTCTTAAGTTATTACGGTGAATCCACAATCAGCCAATAATTTAGCTTAAGGTATATTACGGGCTCGTTAAATTACTAGAGCTCAAGCTCAGCTCAAGCTCTACATTTTTAATTCAGCCTATTCGAGAGTTTTTAATGTCAACCCTTTATCTAGACTTCAACGTTCACCAAAGACGTTTGCGTCTACCAAAGGCATCTTTTTTCACCAAAAAATACATGCCATTGACGATTGACATCGTCACTAAAACCCTATAAGTACTTACTATCAATGATTCATGCGTACCGCAATGCAGCATTTATTTTTCACTTGAATTCATTTTCAGTCAATTAACCTCAAATGCAAGACATCATTTTTACGGCAGCTCAAAAATCTTCTTCATTTACCATTTCAACCTACCTCAATAATCAAACCAAGCTCAAATTATATAATTTTCATTTTCCTCAGATTATGTAATTTCCATCTTCAAAAAACCCCGAGACTCCGTCTTCCCAGGGGGGAGTAATGTAGGCACCGAGTGCCCTCACCTATTCACACTAATACATAGCTAGTAGCCGCCCCTCCGGCGGGATAGTAGGGATAGAGAGAAGAAGGCCAGAGAGCCGGCGATTACCAGTTGCGTTGCCAGCGGCTAGCCATGCGCTAGCTCGCATTCTGTATACCATTGTATAACCTATAACCTACAAATAAATACCAGTAAATGTACCGACGAATTAATCAATAACCGTCCTGGCCCAACGCAGTAATGCCCAGATTGGGAAATGGGAGCCGACGAGCCGACAGGTAAAGTCACGGCGAACATCCGGCACCCACAATTGAGAAGGTGCTAGCGCCATCTGCTTTGGGAAGATCGTATTTTGTCGATAGGAAGGATGTTTACGCGGATACGCGGTATGCGTTAAGAAATAAATACGTCAAACGTCAATGATCGAAGAGCGCGAGTATTTGAATCCTATGCAGACACGCGAACGCGGCCGTGTACTCCATTGCCCATATGAGAACATGGAGCACGCATGCATCTACCCCATTTTTTTTTTTGGTGGTTCATGACCCGAGAAACAAAGTTGCAATTCGGCTTTTTCTTACAAGTTCGGAGAGTACTTGCTTTCAATCATTCAAAATCAGTACGTCTGACGACTGAATCGGAGTGCACGGACAGTAAGTATCGCGCGGAAATCTGAATTTCAGAATAATTCGAACTATTTGAATGTCTGGCGCATATACGAGCAAACGCCTTTTGTCCAACTTTCTGTATTCAGGCCAGTTTTGATTTGTTGCCTCGGATCGAGTAAAATCACGTATTTCTGATCACTCGTAGCTCGTAATAATTAGGCCTGGGGGGTTGATTTTGACAAAAAAATGATTAAATAAACGAACAACTAACTATGCAAGATATAACTGAGCACATCAAATAGTTAACTATGTTTCTAAAGTATGATGACAGTTAACTATATGATACATTTTAATGGTGAAAATGAAAAATGGTTGACACAACTTTTGATTTCGGTGTTCGATTGCTAAAAAATAGCTTCTACACCTTGTCACGAGAAGTGAAAGCGTGGGGCGCAAAAATATCCAAACAAACCATTACGAGACCAAGTGTTTCATTTCATTAGTTCGTTGAAACCTTCATATATAGCTCACTATTTTCGAGGTATACACATGAGGTATCATATTTGTTGAGAAAATGAAGATGCTTGATAACTTGTGTGCCTGGACCAGAATATATTACCAAGTTTCTTAACAACCTTATTACAACAATTATATAATCTCAACTGCTTGGGATGAAGATGCCCCACGCCTTTAGTTTTTGTGATAAGAAGTGGAAGTCAATTTTTAGCAAGCGAACACCGAAATCACAAGTTGTGTCAACCATTTTTCATTTTCACCATTAAAATATATCATATAGTTAAGTGTCATCATACTTTCGAACATAGTTAACTATTTGATGTGCCAAGTTATATCTTGCATAGTCAGGTTTTGTTCGTTGTCAAGTGAATAAAAGCGTTTTTTAAAAGTTTTCTTTTACCAATTTTATTACTCATTATATACGATGCCAAGAACATGCGTACAGGCCAGTTTAGGGATCGGACTCGATTGGTTCGAGTTACGCCATAAAAACTGAATTTTCGTGGAAACGGCGATGAATAACAAAAAAAATAGCAAGTAAATTGTGAATATATCAAGTCCGTTTGAATATTTCACGACGTATCTCAGCTCATTCGAAAGCTTACGTCAAAAACTACGAAATGAGCTCAAGTACGCGTAATTTGAGCGAGATGGAGCCAAGTTATCAGAAATTCAGACGCAAAATAACCATGAGGGAAACCGAGTAAATGGTTGACATTGCAATTGCACTTCTTCTCTTCTCAATCTATTTTATCTCTCCGCGTATGAGGAACTTTTTGTCTCCAGAGAAGTTGAAGAGTATCTCGAATAAGCAGCTGTATCTCGTGGATTCACGAGGATAGAAAATCATACTCGCGTGGATCACAATCGCGATCTGTGGTTCTTACGAGGCAAAAGCTTCCAATTCAGGCCATGCTCGCGAATTACCCGAATGGTACCGGGAAATCAACGAATGCTCCCGAAAAACTGAAGATTACATCTTAGGATCACTAATTTTGGTAGTTCGATCATTCATTTCACCCCCCTTTGCACGATAGAAATTTTCGCGAGTCCCACCGGTGGGACCCGCGAAAGTTCTTAATTTTCTTGTATATACATACTAAACTGATCACAAATCAAAAGGTTTGACTATTATAGGTGCAAAATCACGCGTTTGTACTCTCTCGCACTCTGGGACGGAATGCCGGTTTACCGTCGCAGCGAACGTGTTAAACCTCGATATTTTGGTAAAAATTGAAATTTCCACCAGAATTGTCATTTTAATCACCCTTAAACCAATTCCATCGAATTTCTGTCTCAACCAAACGATAGATATTGGTGAGAAAAATACAGTTTAGATCGGTTTAGATTCCCCAATTCCCACTAACAAGCTTCCTCGAAAAGAAAACTCAAACAATAATAAAACATTTTTTTCGAATATTCATTTTTCTCCTTTATCTTCCTGTACAAGTAATTCACCAAAATTTCATCGACCTGAATGCACATTTTTCGAACATTATTTATGAGTTGGTTAATACGGAATTTCAGTTTAACTTGTAAATCACGATTACGATTAAAATGAAGTTCCTTTCCACAAAAACTGAAATTTTCACCAATATCGTGATTTCACTCATCCTCAAACCAATTTGATCAAAATTCTGTCTTAACCAAACGATACATATTGTTGAGAAAAATATAGTTTAGATTCCCTAACTTTCGCTAACAATATTCCTCGGGACAATAACTCAAAAAGTAATAAAACATTTGTTTCGTTTATCCACTTTTCTCCTTTATCTTCCTTTACAAGTAATTCACCAAACTTTCATCTACCAAAAAGGATACGTTCCAAACATTCCTCATGAATTGGTTCTTACCGAAATTCACTTGCACTGGTAAATCGTTATTAAACTGACGTTTCTCCCCACAAAATGAAATTTTCACCAAAATCGTCATTTTATTCATCCTCAAACCAATTTTATCAAAATTCTGTGTCAACTAAACTAGAGAGATTGGTAAGAAAACCCTAGTTCAAATCACCCAAATTCTCCTATTGAGTTTTCTCGAAGAAATAACTCAAAATATGTTAAAACATTTTTTTCAATTATTCGTTTTCCCTCCGTATCACCCTGTACAAGTAATTTACCAAACTTCCAGAGACCTAGATTCATATTTATCAAGCATTTTTCATTTATTGGTTAACACCGTATTCCAGTTCAACTAGTAAATCATGATTTAAATGAAGTTTCTTCCAACAAAAACCCACATTTTTACCGAAACCGTCATTTTAATCATCCTCAACTCAATTTTATCGAAATTTCCTATCAATAAAACGATAGATTATGAATCTTCCTCGAAAAAATAACTCATAATATAGTAAGCCCATCCAAATCAATTTATCCAACTCTTAATGACCTACAAAGATACGTTTGTTACATTCTAAATTGATTTGTTTATATGCAATTCCATCGAACTACTTAGGCGAATTTCGTCAAGAGGAAGCATTCTGCTAATCTCTTTTAGCAGCGTATTTTTTTTTCAACTTTAATGATTATTCTTTTGATATAAAAAATAGAGTATTTTGATATAAAAAATCTGGTCCGAAGTATCCTACAAAAGCGTTCTGCAAGGCCGTCAAAAGAGGTACTGGACATAATGTCGCAATATACATAAAAATTCTAGATACCGTCCAAGTCAGGCGGGGTTCATCAGACATCAGACAGATTCGATATGATGATACATCTTAGTAGTCGAGTTTTTTCTTTAGTACATCAAATCACACGTTATAAACAGCAGTCGTGTTTTCGGTGGGTCTGAAAGGCGGAAAAGTTGAAGGTTCAGGAAAAACATTTATTCTTGTGGCGTGTGGTTCTAGGTACCCCAGGATCATTCTCCAAAAAGAATCAGAACTTTTCATCGGTGGATTTTAGATTGAAGTCTTTTTTTCGATTTTTTCATTTTGAATGAGGGCTAAAAAATTGCCTTCATCGCGGTTTTTCGTCTCTTTCGTGGTTCCCCCGTCATAAGTTGGAAGGAATGATTTCTATGGAAAAAGAAGTAAAATAGTTTTTTGTAGACCTTTTAAAAATCTACAAGATCATGTGTTCTATTGATCCTTGTATGAGAAACAGCCTTTTTGAGATCCTCAGATGAAAGGAAAATATCGCTGGAGCTTTGTAAATCCTTGCACTTTTGTCTAATGTATTTCTATTACCCAAAGTGGATTTAATTCTTTCATATATGTAGTTCATTTCGTAGATTTTTAAAAAGTCCACAAAAAACAATTTTACCCATTTTTCGATAAAACTTATCCCTTCAAACTTATCAAGGATAAACCACAGAAAAGATGGAAAACCACGAAAAATACCACTTTTCACTTATTATTCATGATGGAAAAATTGAAAAAATGACTATTTTGAAATCTACCGTCGAAAAATTTCGATTATAAAAAGAAAATTTTTCTTGAACCTTTAACTTTTCCACTTCTCAGACCTACTGTGTTTACGGACATAAAAATAGTTACAGGTAGCAATCACCTCAGAGGAATTTGCCTTATTTTCATATTGAATTTTTGACTGGTCGTCAAACCATGAGCATGTCTCTCTTCACGAAAAATCACACTATGATGAGATTTTGATTGTTCGAACAAATACTAGATAAAATTCTCACATTTTTTCACAATTTGATGGTCATACTCTGTACAGCCTCGATAAAAATGTCTTTGTTGAAAAAGACGAATAATTCTTCCCGTGGAATCAAATTTGACCACGAAAATCAAAAACTGTGTAGAACGATGCGCTACCTATCTATGATAAGCCTCAAGGTGAGAATGGAATATTTCGGGTCGAATCGACTCAAAATATTCTATTTATTCCGATGATAGGAAAATTCAACTCATGGAAACCATCGAATTTCACTTCCACCCAGCGTGTATAATTTTGCCAAACTATTTCTCAAACGATGAGACAAAACTACAAATCTACTTACACATGACTGACTGGAGCACATACCAGTATAAGCGCTAATGAACAGAGTTCTTGCGTGCCAATTAGCCGCATGCACTCATCAAGCAAGTCCCGAGACGAGTGTTTAGCACGCTTATAATATACAGCCAGGATTTCACTCTTTCATCCATCCTCCGCATGATTGCACTCGTATACATAAATGAAACATGTATACGTTCTTACATACGTACCACTGAAAGCTTTGCAATATGCAAGCAAGCAAGTGAAGCGAGTCAAAAGCTCTGGTGCTCGAGCTGACATGATCTCAAAATTGTACGCACTTGAAGAGGGTTTCGCACACGTGTGAGTGATATGCATGATCTATTGACTATTTACTTCGTATAACAACACTAATAAAAACTGCGAAATATGCCCAAACCTCACGTACATAGGGATGGCTAATGAATACGGTGGGTCAAAAAATGAAAATTTTTGAAGTTCAACATGTTTGAGGCTGCAAATTTTAAGTTACCGCCAAATTGGGTAATTTTGGTACGTTTTTCGGTGCTTTTCATTTTGTTTGGCTCGGCATTCCAACATACATTGACAAAACCCACTTCTATTAGTAGTCGATCTAAAGCTTACAGTCTCAGCTTTCGACTGACGGGCTACAAAGTTCAATTTGATGTGTCTGAGCTGGAGCTATTAGCAGTTGAAGAAGTGTAACAAAGTTTGACCCGATGGGGCAACTCTGGTAAACTTACAAAATATCTCAATTCTACCCACCACCATGCGACTGAAATAATTTTAATCGTGAAGAAACTTCATTTTGAGCTGTTTGAAACATTTTAAAACCTCATAGACCATCAGTCGACTCAAGACGAGTTGAAAAAAAGCTGTCATAGGAAGTTGTACTGGAGGTTACCCTATCCTCATGCTTTTTACGTAGAGTGAGGTAATTTCGGTTCGTTTTTTCATGGTTTTTCCCCTGTTTTTCATTCATTAAAATTCCAAATGCTGTAAATACTCTAATGTAACGATGGTTTCTTCAATATGGTAATATATGAGATGGAAATGTAGCATTATACACCCGTAGTTCGTTCCGGAACACTTCTTGCAAGGTACACTAATTGGACCACTCGAGTATCCGTGCTAAATCACCATTTTTGTAAAAAGCTTCAATAAACAAGTGCAATTATCCACGTGAGATCTACGGGAGCTCGACACATTGTTTATGTGTGTGCCAAGAAGGAAGAATAGGTTTCAGAGCGATAGAATCATTCACTTTGCCAAACGCGGCTCTGAAAGTCATTCTTCAAAAGTGTACCCAAGTTGCACCCACTGTTTGTACCAAAGTTACCCAATTTAACGGTATAACATGTATGTACATACGGATGCAATTTTGGTGAACGCTGAAAGATGAAATCTCCAGTCTTGGCAAGAGACTTGAACTTCGAAACAAAAATGTACGCAATTAAGACTTTTTCCTTTCTGTATTTTTTACCTTCAGATCGGTATTCTTATGAATGCTGCGTTCTAACTGACAAACATGCATGGTAGGCTATGCTTTCTTATGTGTTTTGGTTTCCTAAAAGCAATCCCAGTGGGTCACAGAAGCGAGTATGCTTGCGGGATGAGATCACCGGTTTATGCTTTTGGTTATTTTTTGCAATTTTCGATGATATTCGGCTCTTTTCACTGGTTCACATCACATTTTTGGTAAGTACGTTATCGCTCCCAAAAACCACCGGGATTGTTTCCAGGAGGTCAAAATACCTAGGAAAACATAGCTTACAATGCATGTCTGTCAGTTAAAACGCGCAGCATCCACGAAAACACCAATACTCAAGAAAAAAGTATTCAAGGCTCTTGCCGGGACTGAAAATGTGATCTTCCTGTGTATTAGAATTTTTTATGGTGTACATAGTTTAAGACAACTTTTGCAGCCCCTACCAAGATTAAATTCTGAAATTTCAATTTTTTTCGGTCCACTCTTCTGATAAGGTGATATGAAGATATGTGTAAATGTCAGATTTGTGGTACCTATGACAATAATGGAAAAATATTCCCGGGGGCTCAGAATTTCTACATGTGAATTGCAAATGTACCTCCAAGCCAATTTCTGTACCACTTTTTGCAAACACATGTGAATCAAAAAATTTCTTTACGCGAAGTAGCTGATCGGCTTGGGTTTCAGGTGACTCGATTATTAACCCGTTTAGCTTTTTATTACTTATGTAAAGTGCGATTTAAACAAAAATGCATGTATGTACCTATCTCCAGAAGACATTTTTCAACTGGATTTTAAGAATTCACCTCGAGAATCTGAATTGATCAGCTTTGGCTTGTCCCATTGAGCGTACGATGGCGCATTAACATATTACCCCCAGATTAGCTCTACACTGGGCTGAAGTACGTTGAACAATGTTGAGATGGGTCATAGTTATACTGAAATGGGTGAAACTGTTATGGGTGAAATGACCTAGAGAGAACGATGGCTGGTTGGGTAAATCTACCTTCGGTCGACAAAGTTGCACTTACTTAGCATGCCCAACTAAGATTGCACTAATAAATCTTTGAGTAATTTTGTAGATTTTTCGTCCTTGATGTTTAATATATGAGTTGATTATTTGATCCCATCGATCTTGAAGGACGGTTTTTTTTTTCTTTTTTCTTTTTTTTAATTTTTTAATAATATCTGAAGGGAGAGGAATATTGCTAAACATTTTCACCCAATTATTTCTATCTATCGTGCGAAGTGTTAAGGACGGTTTGATTTTTTCGAATTTTTTCATATGTGTAAAATCACATTTTTTACGTAATTTGATAGATTTTTCATTCGTTTTCATCCGTCCTTCAAGATCGATGAGACCAAATAAATAACTCATATAATAAATCTTTGAATTCTTTGATTTGAAACTTCTTTCGAATCCAAGAATTCAGCAAAGACAGAGTGTAACAATTATTAACACAACAGGATAGGAAATAAGATATCATAATATATAGTATATTATTGCGATTGAAAATGATTATTATTTTTTTTTAAATTCCGGGATTTTGGGAGAGGGCGTATGTATTGCCCCCACATGAAACGGCGATAAAATGCATAAAATCATGTTTACCGCTCAATAATTAAACTGAGGGCCTTTTTTGGCGGTTCAAATGACTATTTCTATCATATCTCGAAGCGCAATGAATGTATCACGTTCGAAGTACTAATGCACGATCAGTCGAGATGAACGTATATGGGGAAATTTGTCTACGTTCCCATATTTTACGACTGATCTTCGACGTAGTTTGATGTCCGATCGTTCCAAATCCGAGTTAAGTAATTTAAATTATCACATTTTGGACTTCTTAAAACTGCAGCTCGACGCGTATACCCCCAGCATCAGCGTCGAAGTAAGATTCGCTGTGGATATTCTCGAATTTTCCCCTCAAAATACAATATTGAACCAACTATTTTCCACTACGATGCTTATAGCGTTTAGTCCCCGAGCCATGCATGTGTCTCAATCTTGCTACGGGATTTTCACAAAAAATGAGGAATTTTTTTATATGCTCACAAATCCTAAATTTACCCTGAAAGACATAGTCGCGGACAAATTTTCAAGGAAACATGTCAAATAATCGATTCCCAGCTTGAGAATAGGCCCGAAATCAAAATTCCGAGCACTGCAATAACACTTATAGCCGAAAATTAGCCTTGCAATTAAATTTTAACGATTTTGTCAGTTCCATGTATAACCACGTTACCTTTACTAGAAGTCAATTTATCTGGGCATGAACAACTTTTCTACTCATAAAGTACGATGAGATTAGATGAAATCTACGCGGAGGAGTATCTGTGTCAACTCCTCTATTTTTGTGATTGACTCTAAGGGCGAAATATCAGTTCCGGGCTCAAAAACCGTTCCCTGGGATACTCAATAGCACGAAAAAAAAACGGAGAAATGAAATTATCTGCTCTAGGATATGTATTCTCCGCTTCAATCAACCATCTAATTACGAACTTCAAGGTCACTTGGTCTCATCGCGTCAAAGTTTCTCGCTAGACAATAAAATCCTTGTTTGACATATTGCAAAACTCAAATTGGCAGATAAATTGGTGCATTTACGCTACATACCTCTGAAGTCCCGGATTTGCACTCAACTTTCCTCGTGATCGATCATATAAAAATTAAAACAATGAAATTGCATACATCAGAGTAGAGTCTGATATGATAAAATCGAGGATCGTCAACTAATTTTGTTGGTACCGTAATTTTATTGTGATCAATTGAGTATGCTCTCTAATGCAATTTGTAGATCCAGGAAGTCCATTTTTCCAAGAAAATTGTTATAATTTACAGAATATGAACGTCTTGTAGTATATGCGTACATAAATCATTGATTACACCGGCACACAAAAAAAGTATCTGTACTTTTGACCAGACCTACTTTTCTTCATGTATTTTGGCACGCTGAATCCGAATCCGAGGTCGGTTTGGCCCGACTACCTCTTGTTTTCGAGAAAATCGTGCTATTCTGCGCTATTTCCATATTTTTCAAGATTTTCTCGAATACAAAAGGTAGCCGGGCCAAACCGATCTCGGATTCGGATTCAGCGTGCCAAAATACATAAAGAAAAGTAGGTCTGGTCAAAAGTACAGATACTTTTTTTTTTGTGTGGCAGTGTTATTGAACAGAATGAACATTTACACGCCCAATAACGAGCCAAGATGCGCCAGGAAGCACGTGAAACATCGAATTGGGGGCCGCATTACTCAAAAAGTATTCGAGGATTTGTAGAAGTTCTCTGATTGTGGAGTTAAGCCATTCTAACTAATTTCTCGCAATCTTGGCTCTACTATCGACGGTCCATAAAAATCTAAGGACACAGTGATTGAACAATAAGTCAAAAAGTGACTGTTTTGTAAACATCTTTTTTATTATGCTCATTCATCGATGTCGGAATTCAAATTCATTATATACAACGCTGCTTCTTCGTACAATATTTGTTACAAAGTTACTTAAAATTCTTCTATGAGCTGAGAAATTATATAAATTCGTTAAAAATTCATTTATACAAACATCAACTGTTTACAATTATTCTCATGATTAAAATTGTAATATCAATTTGAGATTCTTTCGATGGCGTAACAAGAGGCCGACTTATCATGTGCATATTTGACTTGGAAGAATCGATTTGAATTGAGTCATTCTCCAACTTGGTAATTTCATAAGTGAAATCTCAATAAAAAATTGATTGGCCGTTATTTATTTGCACAAAACATCCATAGCATTTATCAATTTTTAGCTTTTTATCAATTATCACAGAAAAATGTGTAAGCGGTAGCTCCATATCTCTGCAGATTCGAGATATTTTCAACACTCAATATACATTGTGATGTGATCATTTGTTCGATATTTACTAAAAACCACCCTATACGAGACGTTATTCTTCTTCGTCCCTTCAGTCTACGAACTATACAAAATTACACAGAGGAAATCGGAATATTTCATCAGCCTTAAGACAATAGGTCGTCAATTACTTGAGCTTGCATATTATCTATGAACTATTTTTATACACATTCGCCGAGGCTTCAAATACAACTTAGGCCTATGGCTTCGTTATTTCAAAAATTCTGTAGCATTCCCCCAATGCAATATTTTATACAATCCTCAATCACTTTACATCATTTTTCGAACACAATGGGAATTCCATTATCGTATTAAGTACAAGAAAAAAATTGTTCTTCTAAGTGTCATGAATTTTAATTTATATTGATCATAAAAATCAAAATTTTGAAGGAAATAAGTAGATATTGGAATGCTGTTAATAGTTGCTTTGTAATGAAATTAAATTAGTGGCGTTCATCCCGGTTCTTCAATTCACACGAGGTACCGAAATTTTATCCATATAAAAAAAATTTTGATGGGCGGGGACAACCTCATCGATTACAGGCCTATCAATTTCGTAGTCTTTGAATTCTTTTTCGATGATAACTATTATTTTGTTGCTTTCTTCGGCAATTAGAACGATCATGATAGATAAGCGCTTCGTACAAGTAAATGGCAAATCTTACGAATACGTAAGACATAAGAAAGACTTCATTCTGATACTGCTAATGATTGATTCCATCATTAATAATAGTGATAATAGTTATAGAAAAAATTGTGAAAAACGATAACAACTCACAAAATATTCAATATTGTGATTTTCGTTAGAATACTTTTCACGCGATAGGTCTTCTTTTTACTTTCGAGAATGATAAAACATCTCTCAGATGTTAGTCATTTTGTTCGTTTCTGAAAATTATTTTCAATCGAGGCAGGCCGACTTACGGACAAGACTTCATTTCAAATAGAAAAAATTGAGTAAGTAAGGGGCAAACTTGTTCTTGTTGCCTAATGATTCTCGAAAATTTTGTCGGTTATTCATGATAATGAATAAAACCTAGAAAAGGTTTTGTGACACTTTCCGCAAATTTGGAATGTTCTCTTAAAACTCTTTCAGAATGCAGCTTGACGGAAATTCCTCTTCGGGCAGATTCACTTGCAGACAGTGGACTAACATCAGAGCATCCTTTTTTCACAAATAAGAGATAAATTGATCGTACACAAAAAAGAAACGTGCAAATTCGAATGTATGATTAACTAATTGTACTTGAGTAGCTGAATATAAAGTTATCATGTGAATTTTGTTCTCCTGCACTAGATCAATATTGCGCTTCGCGCTCTCAAATTGCTTGATACTTGAATAATGAAAAATCTGCATAAAATTGAATACTTTTCTGGGAATTATTTCAGGCATTCGAGCATTCTGTGTTCGAAGTGATAATACTTCCGCGAGAAAACATGGCTCTCTACAAAAATGCGAGTTCTTTGTTCCCACGGATCTTCGCCTATTCATTTAAATATCCGATTCTAATCTAAAAAAAGTTTAATAAATAAAACAAGTACTGAGTATCGTCATGATATCTAATTCTGCATATTACGTTGTTTTAAAAGGATATCTCAAAAAATTGATCAATGTTTGCTCCATAAAACAGTCGCGGGAGAGTTCGTAACTCCAAGATAATAACAATTAAAATCACCCGACGGATCATCTCTCGATTTCATTGCATAACTCAATTCTTTCGAGGAGCCCCAATTAAAGTACTCGAATTTGGAAACTGTAACAATACAATTACACTACATACTAACCAAATTGATCACTTATACTAACAAAATAACTAGCTGCTCGAGCTGCGCGATTAGCGATTAATAATTGCTTTTCCGCGAGATAATATTCAAATAATCAATATAATAAATGACCTTCCAAAGGAAGTTGCGATAATGGAATAAATATACATTACAAAACTATGCAACGAATACTCATGCGAAATTCATTTGATTTCGAGATGATTGTGACTCGATTGCAGGATATCCCTAATGCGGTGGTTTGATCATAATTCAAAAGTTTTTCCGGTAAAATCTCCAACTTTTTCATCAAATATGCAATATGCTAATCGTTTACACTATGATCGTAGTGACCCTCATAAAGCTTCAAATGTATCTTCAACATCTGGATAATTTTCGCGGCTAAAAGATATAATGTAGGATTCATCATTCATCGTGATAATAAAATGCTCCGGAAGAGAGGTAGAATCAGTAATACAAGTAAGTCCAACATACTAACGTTGCTAGGTAAGACCTTCACTTTCAATAACACGCATTATGATTTCTCATACTTGATATTGACCACATTTTCTGAACTTTCCGAGGGTTCAATACACACATTGCTTAGTTGATGCGTAAGTAGAAATTTTACAATGAAAAAGCAATCGACCATCACTCACCCATCAAGTTACCCACCTGCACAATATACCTAATTATTTACAAGAAATAAACGAGATCGTCGAGGTAGTCGAGGCTTTGAGCGCAAAAATTGACTTTCCGTCATAAGAGTGGGAAAACTTTCAAGACAAATAATACCAATAACATGGCAGTGCAGAGCTTCTTAAATTTTCAATGCACATAAAAGAATCATTTTGATCGCGTGGCAAAGACATACTCAAGACAAAATTGTAAAAAGAGCATCACAGTACTCCAAGACCTCTCCAGAACAGAATTCCACAGTATCATGCGATGAATCAAAAGAAAAATGAGTTGATCACGTCTGTAGAAAATTGACCAGAGACGTCGCTTTAGTAAAACTTTCTGAAAAAATCAACCGTATTTTGAATACGATCGCGAACAATGCGGACGAAAACCCGATGTAGAGATTTCAATATGGAAATCTTACAAATATTATTACATATATACAAAGTCAAGTTCCAGAATCACCAGGACTCGTCATCAATCATGCAAAATACTGTACGTTTCATGCATAGAAGGTAGTATGCATAGCAAAAGACTATAAACTTGTCCTTGGAACTTTTGCCTCGACTACCCGCGAACGTTCGCTCGGAACGTTCTGTTTGAACGTTTGCGCGAATTGGACGGAGGCTGGCTCTTTTATCGCTCAGCGATCATTTTCGAGATCCTGTCTTGACGCTTTTACGTCGTGTCACCTGCTCGGCTTGCGCCTTTCGATAAGCGGCGAAGACTCGACCGGAATGTTTTGGCAACTGCTTTTGGGACTCGAAGCAAGGTCGTCATCATCCTCATCCTGTTCTTCTTCTTCTTCTTTTACTTCATCTTGGTTAAGATCGTCTTCAAGTTCCTCGTTATCGGTTTCCTCATCCTCGTCCCTCGAACTGCTTGGTATCAATCTCTCGAGTTCATCACATTCCCGATTCTGCGATACCTTCATCATCTGTAGAAATAAGAGCAGAAAGGTTACACAAATCGTTCACAGTTTGTATCCCTTTTCGAATAATTTACAAGTACCAACAAGACAAAACACTCGAGAAATTGGGACTATGCGATTGCTCTATGCTCGCGGTTTTCATGCTCGTCAGTATATGGATTGACTCTGCAGAAATGCAGAGCAAGAATCATTTTTTCAAAATTATATGAATGGTGATGATGCACAGTTTAGATGGATGATATATAACACACATGACAAATGACATTCATGGTTGCCTCGGTGACAATTGAATCATGAAATGCCTCCGGGTGGGGGGAGGGGGGTCCGAAGCAGGCAATGATAAGGATCATTTGTCCACTTGAAACGTAGATTTGTTGTAGGATAATAGGGAGAAAATTATCAACCTTGCTAATGAACATGAATTCTTGATCGATACTATCTTATCGTTTATCATCTGATTTTCGATAGAGCACCTGTGTTAGGAATTCGTTGATTTCGAGGAAGAATGATTGGTTGTTACAAAAAACCCAAAAATCGCTGTCATGCATTTTTGTACTTTCCTAAGGCTACTTTTCTCGAAAATTTCAAAAGAACTACGCAAAAACTAATTCCATCATTAATACCTTGAGAGATTCACAATGTAAAAGAGATTGTTGATAAAACTTGCTCCACGTGAAGCAATCAATCGTTCAAGTACAAAACTACCATTGAAAGAACGTAAGGTACACACACATACGATACAGGATAGACAAGACAAGTAAGAAACGAAAATCTTCATATCTTCTATATAGCCCACAAAAACAAAAACTGAGTTGAATTTATCATAATTTAGGAAAAAAGTCAAGATGTAAATATCACCAATTTACATACATATTTACAGAAATTAAAACAACGAATGTAATCCGATGGAAATTATGAGAAGAAACATGCTTCATTCCATGGTGATGAACTAGTCGGATAAAAAGCTATTTATAAGTCTTCACGTAATACGATCTCAAAACATACTGAAAACGTGCAAATATTCAGTTATAAAACATTGACAAAAACAAAAGCAACGAGCAGAAAAATCTTGGTTTTTTTCGTATAGTTTACCATCAGAGTAGTACTCGCTGCTCGAATGTCACCTGTCCTTGTCACTTTCATTTTCATGATCGTTTTGATTCTCATTTTCGGTTTCGTGACCGTTTCCGTTCTCAATTACGGGTTTATTGTCATTTTCAGTTGGACTTTCGTTTTTGTTTAAAATTTCGATATTAATTTCGATTCCGTTTTCATTTTCATTTTCCTTTTCATTTTCATTCTCGTTTTCAATTTCGTTTTCGGTCTCATTCTCGATTCCATTTTCGGACTTAATCTCGTCTTTGCCGTCATTTTTGTTTTCGTTCTCATTTTCATCATCATTTTCATTGTCAGTTTCATTTTCATTCTCGTTTTCGGTCCCACTCTCATTGTCATCATTTTCAGCCTCCACCAAGCTCTTATCGCTTTCAACAGAGCTTTGATTTTTTCCTGAATAGGCAAAATGGGAAAAGAGTGAGTTTGAGATCGTTGATGTTGATCTAAATAGTTCACCATAATTTGGATCAAACGCCTCTAGCAAAAGTAGGTAGGGGTTTATTTGAGAAGAGAAGTCGAGAAAAACTATAGAGATGTAACGGAAAACCGAGGGAAATATTTAGGACCCATTGAACGACCCGTGATCAAAGATGAAACTTTCCAGAGTCACCTGATATATATAGAAGAATGAGTGCAATTCGTAGGCCGATGAATAATTAAAGATATTCAATATTAGTCATACTAACACGATAAAAGTTTGAAAATGAGATTTCTTCGTTCCTTTGAAGGCCTAGTCTGATAAATAATTAAAAAGAGTTTCAGTTTTTTTCTCCCAAAACATAGAATTTCGAGTTACTCGCGGCTATGCACAATCGAGAACAATTCAGAAGGAATCAATTTGGATGTCTATATAAAAAAAAGTCAGAGGATATCCGCACGCCGACGGCATTAGAAATAAAACTGAGGGTACTGCAATATTGAAGAATAGTTGAGGGACAGAAATATGGCGCCCCAAAGGAGCAGTCACTACC
Source organism: Eretmocerus hayati (assembly GCA_029851415.1). NCBI lineage: Eukaryota > Metazoa > Arthropoda > Insecta > Hymenoptera > Aphelinidae > Eretmocerus > Eretmocerus hayati. The sequence continues at coordinate 25,358,698 of CM056742.1, forward strand.
TTCAAAGCCCTGGTTGTCGTGGATCTCGCGGGCTGGCCCATTCATATCCTGGCCCTCGAGAACTGCGAGTAAACATTGATGAATGCAAATGTATTGCTGCTCGGTTTGAACCATCCAGACACGTTCTTTTCTCATTGCAAGTACGATGCCAAATATGTCCACATAATCTGACACATTTATTTGTTGGAGGATTCTGTCTAGCGTTATGAAAGTACCACTTCGTCCTACACCAGCACTACAGTGAACAACGATGGGTCGCTGGTCCGGTTGGACTCGCTCTCGGAAAGCTCGTACAAAACGAGCCAGCGTCTGAGGTGGCGAGGGAACACCAAAGTCCGGCCACGTTGTAAAGTGGAAATGTTGGATAACTCGCTTCGAGTCGCCCTGTATTGCACAGAATATTTCTCATTAAAAAGTGCAAGAATGAAATCAATGTTGAAAGTAAAAGTATTTCTTGCATGATATTGGTCACCCTTGATTCCGAGTTAGGATTCATAGTGTAATCAACGTGTTCAAGGACATTTCAATGATCATTATATCCGACAATAAGGACAAAGTATTTTGGCTTAATTCTGCGAAAAACTAAAAAAACCCAAGTCGTGGAGTATTTATTTCGTAATTATTCAAATTAAGAGGAGCCAAATCTGACGTAAAAAAATTGAACGATGACAAAAGAGTGTATTGTGAATGACTGCAATCATTTTCAAGAGAATGTTCTCCATCAGTCACGCATAAGAATATCATAATGTGCTATTCATGCTGAAGTTACAGACAATATTGAATTGAAGTCTTTGAAAGAATTCATTGAAAGCCTCATGACGAAGCGGAAAAGTCCATTAGTTGAATAATTCGATCAAATTAGTAAAGCTATTTATACTTACTCGACGGATCATGAATTCAGTTATGCTCCAATCGGAATAATGTGTCTCATTGAGAATTGTTACGGATATATCGCCGTAATAAACAGGAAGTGTGTCTGTCGGCCAATAGTGATCACATTTTTCACGGCCCTTCTCGATGCAACGCGTAAGCATAACGATTGCTCTGCTGTTGCTCTCCCACACCATCCTCCAAAAGTCATCCCTCGTCGAATGAAGGGGACCTTGTGTGACGATGAATTCTCTAGGAGAATTGTGACCCTGTGTATAAAAAATTATAAACATATGAGAATTGTGACATTTATTCCTGCAATATAGGTAATTACGTCGCATGTCTAATGAAGTCAAAACAATATAAGAATCAAGAATATCTCTATTTTAATGATAATTTTGGAAAAATTACCTATCAATTTTTATAATAATAATTATAATCAGTACTTGATATAATGAAAAAAATTGTTTGGCGTGCTTAGTGTTTGGTCATGCTAGATCCAGCAATCCAAACGTGGAGCTACACTGCCGTTTTACTCTTCCTTGCGTCCTGCACGCCAATTTCAGAAATTCGAAAGAGACGCAATAAACACAAGGATCACTATAATTTCATTCAACATGAAAGAAAGATCCGAAAAAATCGTTCGAACGCGGGCCTGATGTATTTGAAGCCATCACTCAAGTTCGGATTCTGACGAGCACGGGACTCGAACCCACAACTCGCGCGAGATTTACCTTGCGGGGCAGACGCTCAACCGACTGAGCTATCTCCTTTCGCTTCTCGCACTCCACCTATCTACATATACTTGTGTTGGCGCGCTGTCTTTTTCTGGTGAGCTATGATATGTGGTGTATTCAGATATTTGAAAATTGAGTCTTATCGATTTCTCTACTGAATAAACTTATTCAATTTAATGGTGCGTAAGGCAATATAAATTTTTCATAAATGCAAAAATATTTTGGAAAATATTGTTTCGGATCAAGATTTTGATTCAAATTTCAAATGTTGCCAACCTTTCTCTACCAAGACAAAATAAAATGTGAAACAACTTACAGGCACATAATTTGCATTAATGTAGTCGGATCCCTCCTCGTCGTCGACCGGTTGCAGCTTGAACCTGCTGTGGTCGTACGGCAATATATTGGTGAATCGATTTTTCGGTCTGTTGCAGGGTAAATCGGCTGCTGTGCAGGGTTGATCGCGCCCAATGTGTTTCAGCTCCTCAAATTCTTCAGAAAATCGGAAGTCCGAGTCTGCTGACATCACTCGATAGTGCTCAGCAAAATTCTCGATTCTCACCGGACGGCTAAACATATTAAAATCGAGTCTCTCAGTAGAGAAAAAATTTTTTTGTCATATAAGCACCGCATGATACAGTATTTCCGAGGATATTTCTTTTTGATATTATGTAGAACAGGTGAGCGACTTCAACAATCGGGTATAAATTTTACATTGATGTGTAATAGAAGGTGTGGCTTCATATTTGCTGTTGGAAATAAAAACTTGGAATCGATTGTGACCGATTGGTTGCGTGACTCATTACACTGTTTGCGTTCTATTGTGGCGATTTTTAAGGCTAAACTTGAGACGAGAATGAGACTGATCCCTGGTGTGGAAGTTATGAAATGTCAGCTTATTATGGGATCACGCATTGAGTATTCGATAAATTTTGAGATGTGGTTTGATTTTTGTTTACCAGCGGGTGACTGTATCAATTAGTTTTTAACACGGAATTACTTCGATTCACACGAAAAGAGTGGACATAAATTTGAGGGCTATGAAGAACAAACGGGCAAACTGATTCGAATGTATACATTTTCTAGCTGACGTGAGTAATCCTAGGTATGAAAGGATCTTGGAGATTTTGTTATCCACTGGATGACTGGATGTGACTAATTGTGAAACCAAAAAAACGTTGATCTTTTGTCCCACTAAAAAGTAGTATTCTCCGGTGGTTTCGACAGAAGTAGCTCTCCAGGCACTGTTTGCTTCTCACAAGGTCATTTTTAGATGACTGTGAGAATAATACACGAAGAATGACTGGCATAGTTTTCAGGAAAATTGGTAAGAAATGTAAAACTCCTCGGATCGAATTCATGCTCCCAAACTCAAAGCGCAGAATATTTCAGAGCCCATCAGTTCTTACCTGGTTTCGATGACGCTATCAGGCAAGGACAAATCATCAGTCGCCCTGGTTTCGGTTGTCTTGCGTCCATAACTTCTTCTTCTCCTGATTAATAGCACACCTCCAAGTAAAGCCAACAGAAGGACAATCGGCACCGTAACTCCCACTACTATGGCAGTATTGTCCTTATCTGCTTCCACGCAAAGCAGGAAACAAGAGTAAAATAAAGATTGATTAGTATTCTTACAGAATATTTTGCGAATTTTTTGTAAATACGAACGACGATGAAGACGAACGACGGCGAAAACGACGACGACGACAACAAGCGGCGTGCATGGCAATGCGTTTCGCGCAATTCGCATCTGTGTCAATGGTATTCAATGTGTATAAAATGTATACTTTACGTGTGATGTATACTCGCTTTACAAATTTTTGCCTCATAGTCTACTCAAAAAGTAAGAAAGATATGAAGATAGCATGAGCAAAGAGCTTATAGATATATATATTTCACTCGTGTACAGTATTTTGCATTGCTTTGCTTTCTCGTGCGTTGCTTTCAAACTGGCGCTTACCTGCCAACAGCAATCCTTGAGTCGAGGCGTGTGCACGAAATAATTAGAACATCAGTGTTTGTGATGCAAAATTTACAAAAAAAATATTTTTATGAAGGAATTTTTACAACTTTTGTACGAGATAGCATTGCGAATCGATTTATACGAGGTGAATCTGTGAGTGGCGCTTGGCATTTGTAAATTTCACAAAGACCACTCCACTTGTCAATCCTTCAGATTTGCGCGTGCTACGAATTCAAAATTGTTTTCCTGTTTAAGTGATCTCGACGTACCGAAATCGTTTACATTGTAGTTACACTTTCGCTTGACTAGTTACGTATATTCATTGTCCGACCGTGAAAAAATTCAAGAAACAAAAGATGTGATTGAGTTTCAAGGTTTGAACCGTGTCTGCTCTAGCGCAAAGCGAATGGAGAGTGCATGATTTTTGTGACAACAATACTAACCGGTCATTATGGGGAAACTGTAACTAGTGTCGGTAAATTTGTCCGGTGCAGTAAATGCTCGAACTTTGACCCGATACGTGGAGCCAGATTTAAGAGGCCCGTTACAGTAACCACTTTTGTTTTCACAATTGCTCTCCGAGCCAATAGTGAAGTCCTCCACTGAGCCATTTTTGAAAGGATAGTACGGCTCGATGACCTGCAAAAAAAAATTTGTTATCTGATTAATGAAATTTTGGTTATTTGAAAAATTTTATGAAAACTGACTAGAGGTAGTGCAGAAATTGTGAAAGTATTATCAACTTGCAAGTTTCAAGAATCTTCCGGAATTTCAACAAATCTTATTTGATCACAAACATTTCTCTCTGTTAGTTTGGAGCGGGCTATTGCATTGCTTTGTCAATCGCGTGAGACATGAGCAACCGATCGACATTTCCGACATCGTAGGAAATGAGTTACTACGGAGGGGATACTCTACTGATAAAATATATTACACCGGCAGCGAAAACTAGACGCAAGTCATTAACAATAAACTTCGTTCTCTGACTTTGAACTTATGTTGTCAGTTTCAAATTAGTTATTCAATTTATGATAATATTCTCAAAATGAGCGAGCTCATTTCCGTTTCGAAGAAGTTACTTCAGGATTCAGAGTTATTCACGAGTTACGAAACAAAATTGATTCTGAACACACAAATATGACAGACGTAGAGCCAATAGAACACACGTAACGAAGATGCAATGAGAAAATTCGTACAGGAAATGATAATTTTCCTCGAGTAAGAAAAGTTACAAATTGAACAGAAATGCGATTGGTAGGTACATTTATGATGAAAATATGGATATGCTTTGACATTGACAGATATTCACAGTCATATTGTATAACTGATCCAACTACTAAAGGTAACAAAACCCGTTACTGTATCGGTGCGATAAGCAAAAAATTAATCCTGAATGAACCCCACGTTGGAATCCCTTAACTATTCCTGTACCAAGTTTACAAAACTTACTTCTATCAGATTATTATGAATAAATTTTCCTAGCTCACCTGATACGGTGGCCAAATACTGTAGGCCTGCACATCTCTCCACGAAGGCATTTCCAAACCAGAAGCGTTTTTTGAATCGTCCTCAGCTACGATTATAGTGTAGCTGATAATAGCTCCGTTAGCGTCGCTAAAGTAATTCTTTCGGAATCTTATCTGCAAAGTAGTACTCGTTTTGCAGACTTCTGTTGGTACTACCTGTGACACTGGCCTTGGAGGTGCAAGAATAGGCATTTTTTGAGACCACTTGGTTTCCGGACCAAAGCCTACTTTTGTCTCCGCTTGAATTCGGAAGACGTAAGTTTTGCCTGGTATCAGGTTGCGAATCGTGCCGTGGTGCTCCGTAGGCTTGAAGTCGCGCGCCTGCGTGTGCGCCGAACCCTGAAAAAATATTTTACATCATGTTAATGAAATATATAATTGCAAGTACAAGTTTACCTGTACACTCATACATAATGCAGTAGGTTAGTGTAGACAAGAAGAGGACACATTTGAAATTATGTAAGGCGCGTAAAGTAATCGTTGCGCGAGCGAGTAGCGATGACCCCGAGAAAGAGACTGACAAAAGTCATTGATTTTTCAGAGGATTTGAAGGAAATAGAAGAAAAGATTTGTACGTGACGATCATGAAGATCGGTATAGAAAGGAAGTAAAAAAAGGATTCAAGTGAGTGAGTGTCTTACTGAAAATGGTTATTTTGAAAGAGTACTGATTGATGATTTCGGAAAGAATTCTACAAGATTTCAAATACACAGCACAGAAGGAGCTTCGCGCAAATCATCCAAGTTTCATTTGACACTCTTGAATGAATACTGAGGTATCGGAAGCTCCAGATAAGGCTCGAGTTGCGTGTTATCGCACTCTCATAATAAAGATAACTAAGCTAACGCTTACAGTATTTTCTTGATGCCGTACCGGGCATTCTTTATTATTAGACAAAGAATCACTCTTTTTATGTCCTATTTTCCAATTTTTTGATTGAAGAGTTCCTTTTCATACACATATGATTCAACCGATTATGCAATTGATTGTAGTCTTATCAAAGTCTAGAAGAATGAACCATTGACATTCAGATCATCGATCCTTTTCATAGATAAAGCGAGTACAAATATCATCGATAAGACGCTGTAATTGGATTATCTGTAAGATCTTAGCTGCAAATATTCCGAGAGTTGTGTCAATGTATTTATAATTGTGCAGAGTTCTAATTTAGTCTCCCAAGTTGCGATGGCTTTCAATCCATGGCTTTGAATCTATATCTTTGGTCAAAGACGAAGTTTAAAATTCACAGTAGGAGAAAAAAACCTCAACGAGATGAAGGAAAAAGAGAATCATTCATTGCAATAAAAATTTAGAAATTAGATAAATGAGACGTACCTCGAGACCGTATGTAATACTGAACTTCCTGATGATGCCATTCTGTTCCTGGCTGGGTAGCGACCACTCGAAGCTTATTTCACTTGGCTGTATATCTGTTGGATGAAATTTATCGACTTGTCCAGGATAGCTTTCGCTCGTAGTAAAGCTCGCGCTTACAGGATTTGATCGTCGAGGATGAGTTGATTCTGTTCCGGAGTGGACAACTAGGGTGAATGTGTAGTTGCGATGAGGCTTGAGGTCACCGATGACGATGGTATTGGTATTCGTAATGTTTGATACGAGATTATCCTCGGCATTCAGATATTGCACTTCGAAAGTGTCATATTCACCACGAGGTGGGTCCCAGGCAAGAGTTATTTTTGTGTCGTTTATCTCTGTTGCGTTCAACGCTGTTATCGGTTCTGGATCTGGAAATTTTTTTTAACAGTTTTATTATTGAGTAATCGATGATATATTTTTAAAATTACAAAATTTAGGGTTGTAATTTATAGAAGCACTGCGACAAGTATGTGAATGAAATTGGATCTACCCGGAAAAAAAGACTTGTGTGACGGCTTTAGTTTTGGATTTGCTATATTAATTCAACCCAACGTTCTTTGCGTCACCTTCACTATTCCTTACTCAGTACCCTAGTTTCTTTCAAACTGGTCGAAAAGAGGTTACTCATGGGCAAGGAATTAATTAAAAATTTACAATTATTCATACCTAATGCGGAAGCTCATATATATTAGCTTATTAAAAGGTAATCCAGCAAGAGAAATCGTCCTTGGCGAAGTAATTGTGATTCTAGTGGAAACCAATGAACAAGGCTTGGGAAGCTAATCTGGACGGTAAATAAAGCGAATGAGGTGTATTTTCAAAACAAGCATATCCAATCGGCGGAATGCTTTTGAATCTGTGCTTGCACACCTCTGCTTCTGTGTCTCACTCTGTACTGCATTCGTTATATACTGCGATATACCCACGCTTAAGATTTCCTATTTACTCTATACTGAATTCCATTTGGATCAATTCATTTTTCTGCTTCAATTATTGTCAGGAAAAACACTGAAAGGTGAGCTCATCGATGAAGATTGTTAAACGATTGTTGATCTTACACCACACGTCTTACTAGGTGTGTACGCGATTGGTGTAAATTTTTTTGTTTGACAAAGTTGAATGAAAGAGAGACTGAGATCTTCGTCAAGGTGACACAAGCAATTAACGATGTCATACTGTTAAGAAGCAAAAAATATTGCTAAAGAGATAGACAATTTTATAGCCAAACTTGTTCAAGGATGGACACTATGAGGATAACATTTGAATCTCGGACGGTGTATAAATTATTCCGCCTTGAATTGAGCTAGATTTGCATGTTACACTCAATTACCCGATTCATTCACACTCACTGATCGTGACGTTTTGATAGAAGAGATTATTGCTGGACGTGGACGCGAATCACCAAAGCATATGATTTTTACGGAAGCTACGTTAACTAAATCACCAGAATTATAAAATAATTTGAAGTAATTTGCTATCATCTGAACTGTCAAAGGCCTGGTTTGACAGAAGAAAAAATTAACTGAACTTTTTTTTCTTTTGTTGAAATTATTACAAAACCTTGAATTAGATCGATTGATACTTCAACGCATATAAAAAAGGGTTTGAAATAAAAATTGAAACAATGATTTAACCAAAAGAGAAAAAAAAATATTCTGAACAACATGAGAATTATTCAGCCAAGTTGTGATACCAGGCTTTTCCATGCACAAATTTTGCACATTGAACTCTTCCCAAGCAAGAATTCACAAATCCAAAAATAATACTCACAGAGCCTGTACTGCCTGAGCAAAGGCCTACTCTCGACGTCGTCGCTGACGGTCCACACTGTAACGTTGTACAGCTTCCCAGGTATTAATCCATTAAAAGTCACTTTGTAGTTGGTATCATTGACAACCCTTTCAAGGGTCGTATTATTTTCATCACTAATCCGGAATCTGTATAGGTCAAACTTTGATGATGGCCTTGGAGTTGGAGTATATCTCAAAGTTAGAGAATCCGGCTGCTCCCGGTCAAACACGACTACAACTTCCGACTGGATCAGTGGCACTGAGATAGCAAAAGAGAAAAAACACGCGGCAGCGTCGGCGACGCAACAAATCAGTGTGTGTTTTATACACTTATATAGTTTATAGTATATAGAGCCAGTATGTGATGTCAAGCGGAGACTCAGATATATGTACATATATATCGAGGTCTCTTCGTGTCCCATACGCATATCCTCGTGACCGCGACCAAAGCTCGTTACATTCTAGGCATGCACACGTGCGAGCTTTAACGCAAAAGACAGAGAAAGAAATAGAAGTAGTAGGAGGGAGAGATGCGATTGATAAAAAAAGCGAGCAGCATGCGAATTTTTAAATTTCATGGTTGAGTAGCGATGTTGATGATGATTGAACTGATTAAGCTAGTAGATTTGACGTTTGGTAATTGAGAATTGAGAAATTGAGTGCGATGGTAAAGGTGCTTCAAGTTATGTGATTCTTGATTTTCCTTCAGCCTCGGTGATATTCATGAGCTCATTAGCATTTGCTGCATTCATCAGTCATCATCTCTGCAACTCAATTTTGATTCTGCGCGCACGGATTAAATCGCGTTGTGAGTGAGTAATACACGATGCGAGGCGTTGGTGTTCTTGTAGGAGTATTAGTGATGCGGTGAATGCGATGTCATGCAGCAGCATTTCTATTACAACTATTAGCTACATCTACTACATTTATTAGTATATTTGCAGTACGACACTTACGAACAAAAAATGTACCTTGTTCTGTTCCAAGTTCCCTCTCACCTTTACAAGTGTTAAAAGAAAGCAATGGAAGAATTAGTATGAATTAGTCTAATGACATGATGATTCATCGTAATGATCAGGAATGTACATCAAATTATGGAGCTTGATGACGCTCTATGAGATTATCGCAGAAATAATCTTGTTCTCGCGAACGATTAACACATAAATAGTTAGATGGTTCGCCCAATAGTGTTAGTAAAGGATTAGTTCTACAACTGACCAAAATTCTTATTGATACCGAAATATGATAGTCTATCAGGTATTTGGTAAGAATTATGTACTTGGAAATTCACTCAAATTCAGCAAAAAATCAAATTTGTTAGGACAGTGAGGTTCTGTACTATTGACCCATTGTCTGTCGCGTAAAAAAGAAGCTTCAAAGTCACTCAAAAATCAAAAAAACCCACATTATCAGAATGAAATTTTCACCCACGGATATTTACAGTATAGGACTTTGAGTTGCAACCCACGATTATGACAGTGAAACCCAAGACACCGTCTCCTCCAACCTAGTCATAAAAACATGCATCTGAATTCGTATTCATAAGCTTAATGGAACCCTTTCCAAATTTGATAAGCATGTACTTGACTAAATAAGCCAGAATCGAATATCAAAAGAATGAGGATACTAACTTGTTCGAATTTTAACACTGGTAGAGTCGCTAACAAGGTCATACGACATCGTATGCACAGTAAAGACATATTCAACGCCAGGCATAAGCTCATCCACGAGAATTTTCTCTATCGTATGGCTGTTCAAAGATGAGCCCACAGGTTGAAATAGGCCTTCATCATACCCTAGACTTGATGGATCTTTGCTTGCCGGAACTTTTTTGGTCTGCGTATTCTCTGGTTTGTCAAGAGGCCACCATTTAAGCTCATAGTACTCGATTCTACCTTCTGGTCTAGGCCATTCTAACGTTACGTTTGTCGAGTCGATCACTGGTGTTATATTCTGCACTGGGTTTGGACCTGATGAAAGGGCGAAAAATTTGAAATTACCATTAATAGTTCAGATAAGTTTTGATTCTGTACATTATGACACAAGTTTGCGAGTTTTAACAAAAGATATCTGTTGATACTTACGGATGGTATGATTTACTTGCAGCGGATAGAGGCTTTCGACGCCATAACTAACACTGTTGATCTGAATCGTGTAACGCTCTCCTGGCGTCATATCGGCCACTTCAGCTTCTGTGTCCTTTACAGGAGGTAACTTGGCCCATCGCGGATAATCCTCGGTTCGATATCTGATAGCGAACTCCGTGAAGACAGAATCGATAGGTGTTTCCCAGTGTACAAGTACAGTATTGCTCGTAACTTTCTCGATGCTCAGATTTCTTGGCGGGTGCGGCACTGAGGGAAGAAATGAAGAATAAGAACATTTTGCGAATACTTTCATGACATTTTGAATGGATTTTCTAGAAAATTTCTAGTGTTACTGCATTTTGCCGTAGGGATATGCACAAAACTTACAAATGTTTTCACCTTTTAGCAGTATTTTTCAAGCATTTACAAGTCAAATAAGATAGGAATTGATTCAAGACTACCGCATTGTCAATGGAAAAATTTTTGGTATTGAAAGAGGTATCCGCAGTCGTCAATTATGATTTTGTGCAGCTTGCACATCAAAATGGTCAATTGCAATTAATTTGTTTCATTACATTCTAGGATAGCCTCGAATTTTATATCTCTGAAAATTTTCTTCGTGTATGAGACCAATCAAATATTTTGTTGATGAAAACTTGGCCGAAAAAGATATTTAAGAATTTCATCAATTCCAAGGTCGATTGGATCAACTTATATCACTTTTGCTCAAATCAGTTCTCGAAAGTAATTAATAAAATACTCATAGTGAGAAAAATTCTTACATTCAAAATTTGCAAATACTTACAAACAGCTTGGAAGTAAGCATGTGGCTCGCTGCGAAGCCCGTGACTGATTGCAAAGACCTTGACTTCGTAGCCAGCACCAGGATACAAGTCCTCAAGGACAATGTGCGACTCAGTTGTAAGCGTTGTTGCACTTTCACCTGTATCGTTGCGATTGTGCGTCACTTCGAACTTTTCTTGCCGCGAGTTGACATCGCTCTTCCACGAGATATTCAAACCTTTTTCGATAGGTCGAAGATCCTCGATTATTGGGCTTGATGGCTTCATGACTTGGTACAAGACCGTTTCGTTTGACTCGACATTGTTACTGATGGCTTGGACAATAATCGAGTAATTGCGACCAGGTAGCAAAGCTTCAAGTGTTATCTGTGGACAAGGAATATTCATTTTTAGACGTTTGTATTGCAGGAACCCATTTCTTGTATTGCTGAATGAGAAATCCTAATACCTTTGTCTTGTTGGTTAATAAGACGTTGCTGTCACCTCCTATCGTGGCTTCGACTTCGTGATATTGGACTCTGAAAGTATCCTGAGTACTGATGTTCTCCGGGGTCCATGATACTTCCACCATCCACGTTTTATCATCGACTTCCGCTCGTAGATCACGAACCGGCAAAGGCCCTGTAATATGATTGAATAGAAGATTGGACAGTTGCCAACTTTGCCAATTATAGTTTCTAACTGATTCATCTTGTGAAGACGAAACATTTTGCACCTTAAAAACAGTGATAAGAGCTTGATTACGAAGAGAATCACGGGAACTTTTGGTTACTCGACAGTCGCAAGATTTTTTGAAACAAGTTAAGATATTACTATCGAATCACAGTAAACAAATATTGAGTTATTCCTTTCGCAGGGTTAGCATTGGAAACTGAACAAATTTTATTAAGATATCGGTAAATGATAGGATTTTTAGTAACTACACTTTCAATGATGCAGTATGCAAAAATCTGTTCGACCAAATTCGAAAATAGTCGGAATTAGAATTCTAAAGAGTGAAAACTTTTTGTATTCTTAATTAGTTGCTACAGACAAGATCGATATAAAATTTTTAATCTATTATCGTCGTTATCAGATACTCAAAATCAAGATATCCATAAAAATAAGATTACAAGATGAAATTAAATGATAAATTATATCATTTTGATCGAAATTCGACAAAGGGGTCAGATAATCGATAAGTCAACCGTCCAGTCAAAGATAAGAATTCTTTGACGCAATATATTCTCTCTCCCAATCAAGAATCAGGTCAATCTGCATCGACCTAACACGTTCGATTAGAATGATATCGATGAGAACATTTTAAAAATTGAGCATTTGAATTATTGAAAAGCAAACGGTTGCACATTGACTCAACGCAGTGACCTACGCAGACATCTTGAATCCAGATGAAAAACAAATACATGGATAAGTATGTTCAAATAAAATTTGATCACTAACTGAGGGTGACGTCTTTGCTTGCTGGCCAGCTGGTAACTTTGCCAGATAGGGTCTTAACGACGACCTGATAAGTCTTTCCAGGCTCAAGATCTTTGAAGTCCCAGACACACTCATCCTCACGATTGCGGGTCACAGGGCCTGAACGCCTGTGACCTGTTAGGGTTATCTGATACTTGTCAAACTCGGAACTGCCATTTGGAGGTGACCAGTAAACCCGAAACGACGTTGATGTGACAGACGAATTGTCGAAAGTTACGTTGTGTGGTCTCAGAGGCACGGTGCGGTATTGGGCTGTCGTCGGGGCCGATGTTTCGTCTTCTGACACTGTTTGCACTGAGATGTTGTATGCTCGACCTGCAAAATTAAGTGAAACAATGAGTATAAATGGTTACAGACTCTTTTTCGGACCGCTGTAATTCAATAGATTAGAGGAATTAGAATCTCAGCAGAAAGTTGGACATACTAGATAGGCATCTGAAGAAGATTCTTCAAAGATATTCGGTTGTCATTTTCTGTTGGACGCTCTAGGAATGAAGATGATTTCTTCGAAATCATTTTTACATTAAGTGGACAGAAAACCTTTGTTTTCAGTACGAATGAAATCTTCTTACGATTAAATTCGTACCAGCTCAATCAATTCACATCTCAACGAGCCATCTGATTCGACATCCATGAAATGTGTAGATGATACACGAGAATAATTTCAATACAAGCACATTCTACTTACGCGAATTGAGAAATCACGATCGCGTTTTGCAAATACAAAAAAATTGCTTTCAAAGATTTTTCCACCTTCATCATTTCCACAATTTCATTAATTCCACATTCAGTTAGAGGAAAAAGATCCAGATAACAGCGTGAAGAACCATTATCAGTAAATATTGAAAACCAACATATGATACGACTCGACGCGGAAACTGCGTGTTTCCGCGTCTCGCCGTATGAAATGGCATATGCGTCTCGTGCCAAAAACTTTGTTCTTCACGATAACCTAAAGTTATCGCGAAGAACAAAGATTTTTGGCACCCGGCGCATAATATACTATTTTACGAAAATATCCAACAAGACTGATGTCGTAACATAATCGAAATTGAATTCGAAACTTTTGAACATAAAAGAAAAGTTTGAGTACAAAATGTTATAACTTGCAAAGGCTGCGCAGTTGAATTTATTGAAAATTTGTGAATATAAACGAAGAAGATTGTAAATTCAAATAAGCTCTTCATTTGAGAACCATTGCATCAATAAGTAGGATAGAGGTTGGTAGTCAATTAAAAGTCTCAAGAGCTTACCAGGGATGAGGCCTTTGAACGCTGCTTGAGCCGGTCCTGGTGGTTCCGATTCCTTTTCAATATAGAGAACGGATTCAGCAGCATCTTGAGGATCTATGCTAACCTTATAGTAAGTATAAATTCCAGCTGGATACGGTGGCTGCCAGAGTACTAGGAGTGTTGTCTCGTTTCGGAACCAGACTATGAACTTTCCAGGTGTGTTAGGCTCTGAAATAAATATAGAAAGTTATTACAATGATTTATAGATTCTATACGTTCGCATTTGATAATAGGATGTCTCCTTTAAAGCAATTCAAAGTCACGAATTTAATTATTCGTTAAACTAATGACTAGACTGTTCAAAATTTCTTGAAAGATAAGAAATTTTTGTGAGGCAGATTTTTCATAACTTGATTTACAGCGGTTACAAAGTGGGCTCGGACTTTGCCTAATACGTAACTGTTCAGGAGTAAGTATTTTTTAATCACTTTACAGAACAAATTATTTTGATAATTACAAACATGAATCGGAAGAGTTTATCACGTTCGCTGCGACGGGTCCCACCGGTGGAACCCGCTCGTTCTTCTCTGCGTGCAGCGGCTATCACAATCCCATTGAATGTGATCCACGCGTTAGATCCGTCGCACAAAGAGGAGCAACTGCGATTTTCAAAGTCGCAGCTAATGTGGTAATGTACAAAGTCGAGTGCCCTACTGGTGGGGTCCACTTCAATGGGTGGTGGTGTTACATATTAGTTTGTTCGTGAAACTCTTATGAGCTTTTTTGAGAAATCAAACTACGGATGATCATGAGTGAATAAAATTTTGGTTTAAAATGATAAGAGGTACAAATAGTCGGATATTGATTGACACTCGAATCTTTCATCGATGGCAGTGTCGAAAATTCAATAATTTTGAGGTATGGTAGAGTGGTTTTTCGTAATTTGCTACTCGTCACTTCGAACAAAAATTATCTAACCAAATCCAAGAAACTTTTGTGTGGAAAAGATCACAATTTTTCCGTAAAGTGATCAACATGATTAAAAGCTCACTCTAAATTTTTTAATTGCAAAGGACCAAAAAGTTCAAATAACTCACTCGTGGTAAAATTTCGGCTAGTGTATGCGACGCTTTCTTTAGTATCGAGCACTGTAAACAGTTGTAGAGAATATGTTGCTCCAGGTACGAGATCGCGTAACGTATATGGTGCAGCATCCGCTGGTACAACACTCGTCCACGGGTTGCTTGCATCGTTGAAGCTTTGGACCCGCAGTCTAAAACCAGAGTAGCTACCATTTCGAGGTGGCTCCCAGTGAATCGAAGCCGATTTTCCATTTTCCACTGACACTGTAAGATTCGATGGTGGGTCGGGTGCTGAAAAAAGTGAAGAAAAATACGATATAATTAAGTTGAATTTTAGACATTGCTATTGTGCATTGCGAATTAGATGATGTGTTGAAATTTTTTATGCAAAAGCTCGGCATTTCAAGATCTTGATTGAAAATACGTGCGATAATTGATATGTGAGTTCTGTGAAATGTACGGGAGAAGCATGACTTATTTTTCGAAAATTTGTGAATGAAAAATTGTCCTCAAGCGTGAATTGCTTAACCATTAGAAGAAATTTTACAATAGCCAGCGATGCAATCGATTCTGAAAGATTGTTTCACGATGAATCGTTCATAAGTCATTAGTGAGGCATTTTCGGCATCGATGAATCAAGCGATATCCACATCAATTCGATGATAAGTAGAATTTCAACGCGAACTAACTAAAAATATCTGTAAAAAGCCATCTCAACTCCGTCAATTTACACAGTTTATCACTGAGAATGTTATATAAAAAAAACAGACAATTCATTTCAAAGTAATAAAGAAATATCTATACGTGACATTGATAAATCTTTCACTTTCTCGCTTGATACAATATACCTAAATTTCGATTACCGATAAGATAGATTAGAAGCTGAATCGTTATAAACAATTGTTCTCGACATCGACATCGATGTCACAACGTTTGACGGACATAAAATCGATTCTTGCCAACATCAAAATGTCGCAAATGACTTCAATTTCAAGTTGAGAAAGATACTAATACTGATTGTCTCTGCTTCAATCTCGACTGTCACACAAAATTGATCTCTCAATCATTCGATCCAAGCTCACACTGTATATAACGACTTTACTCTCTAACTTTTTTTGATGAATCATTAGTGTCTTTTCAAACGAACATTTAATTGCGAAATAATATACTTTTGAACCTAACGCTTGTGGTGTGCAATAACGCCCCCGGCTTATACATACATATATATATAAAGATATAGACAATATCTTGACACATGCATTCACTTTTTGTCCTTCCAAAGCTTCTAGTATTCTGATTCTTATCGGTTACAGAATCTGTAATACATTTCGAAACTCTCGTTTTCTATACTGTTGAGCTATATATTTCATTCTCGCGCGGAAAATTGACATCATCGAAATCTCAGCAAACTGTATTAGTATTGCAATGGCGAGTATGAGTCCGCATCATGACCCAGAAGTGGAATTTTTCGCTTATTTGAGCAACGGCTCTACAGCAGCAGCAAAAGCAGAAAGTATTAAGTATACTTGACGAGCAAAAGAGAAAGAGATATCGCAGACCTCGTTTTACGATCGAAACTCGAACGTGAGAATACGTCCATCGTTGAGTCCGTGAAATTTTTTTTCAACAGTGGATTGTTATTAGTATTACTCTGTCTTTATTTTTTTTTTTGGTCTATGCCAGATATTACGTTGATATGATGGAGCAACTTCTTGATTTGCTCAATTTGTAAAAAACTCAAAGTTTTTGTATTCCGTGCCACTGCAGTGGGTTTGGACCTGATGAATGATCCATGGTTGATTTTTTATGAAAAAAAAACTGCTGCATGTGTATCGTGACATTATTTCAGGTGAGATAATCCCTGGTCACACTTATAAATGGCAAACAATGAAAGTGGTATCTGAAACTTGTCGAATTTCTATGAATGATGTACGGGAACGTCAGCTTTTTTTAAGCGTGTACAAAACTTTTAAATGTATCTTGTAAGAAATGGTTATGAGATCATCACACTATAGATGAAAAAATATGAAGATGAAACCATCGTCACTTCCAAATTCGAAGCACAACCTGTATTCTGCTCAGAAGAAGAAAATAAGGACAGAGATCGGTAGAACTTTCGATGAATCTGTATCGAAAATCACCTATTTCGAAATGCATAATTAGTTTTGATAATATTCAGCCTTGGAGTGAAACGATTTTGAGATTACAGTGGTCGCTACTTCAAAATGATGTGATTGATAATGCATCGCAATTTCATTATTACTATGATAATTTCCAGAAAGATCACGATATTCAATAAAGCATTGCCATTCTATATTCCAAACCAAAAAAAAAAAATCAGAACCGGAAGACGTTTATTTCATCCCAAGTTGAATGAATTTACGATAACTCTGCTTGTCCAAGAAACTCTTACCTAAAATAAGCAAGAACTTGATAAGAAGTTTCACAAAAAATTAGCCTAATGAAACGATGAAGGGGTATATAATTATAAAAAATTTACCAGTGGTTATCGTTGCTGTCCAAGTAAGATAATCATGTAGAGTTTCGTTGCTGTAGTATAGCCAATATTCATATCGAGTACCGGGTAATCCATTTCGAAATGTGATGACATCGCCAATTTCCGAGGCTGGTATCGTTGTATTGGGCGGTGGCGAGCCTACCCGAGGACTATAATCCAGTCTGTACCAGACACCTTCCTGGCTGAGATTACCTGGGATCGAGATGGCTAGATCTGCTGATCTCGAGACCTGTAAGATGAATTTTTCGTTGGTTAGATTTTTTTAATTGATATTCAAAAGATTTTTGTGATTGGGGGATTTATTATGAGGATTTTTGATTCGGACCCATTTTGGAGAAATTGCATTAGTCAATAAATGCTATATAGAGACTCGGGAGTCGGATATATTGGGACGTAATTAAGATAATGAGTATGAAAGATCCTACTTGAAAGTATGTAGAATTTTTCATAGAAATGAAATAAGATCATACATTATTTCCATCTGATTGAGCATCTTGAACTTCAGAATAAGAAGATTTGCTGATGGAGCACAAAGAAAATCAAATAATTCGAGTAAAAATATCTAGGGCAATTGACCACTATCCAAAAAATGTACAGGCAATGATTTTCAGCCGAGGTTCCAGTGACTCTACAGCAACAAGATCCAAAACAGATTTATAAAATACAATCAGAATCATCCTGAGTTCAACCATTAGATTATTGTATTTGCAATTGATTACATGATCATTAGAATGTTTTATTGCATTTATAAAAATTTGTTTCATCCCGATCCGCACTATCGAACAAAGAGATCAGAAAAGTTTCTCAATGGAACAAACAGTAAAGTTTTACGAATACATAAGCTCATAAAAGATAGATACCAAAGGTGTTGAATTCTATCTCTATGGTCAGACAGATACCTAGCCTACTATAGAGATGCCATTCATTTTCGAGGAGGCTAATTCACATTCTAGGCATTTCTCGTTGTGAATAGTACGAGAGCCAACAATGAGTAGAATCGATAAATGCCTCATGTTCCATTTCAAGTTAAATCGGTCATTGTACTTTCTAAACAAACCAGGAACTCGAGGAGAGAACACAGAAACTTTACTCGACTTTTCTTAGCTATACGTAAGGAATTTCATTAATTTGCTCCATCGATTGCTTCGTTGCGCCAACGACTTGCTCGTATATTTAATTGAACCACCAGCTCTTTGAACGGACAAAGTTAGCTCAACTTCTCGCCTAGAGTATAGAAAATGTACAAATTTAGTAGCAGTAGAATGGAGTTTGAGGTAAAGAATTTCATTGTAATTCTATAGTAGTTTTATTGAGACGGAAAAGTTACATTGAGAGACTATTCTTAGATGAAGCATTGGCTTTAAGAATCTGATTTGTATTTCTGCATTTACGCAATTTTTGGTCATAATTTTTGGAGAGTAGAGAAGGGATTGATAAATGTACACATTGCAGTCAATGCCATGAAATATCTCTAAGATCGTTTTCAAAAATAAACTCTATTTTACTGTTTAATGACTGTAAAATTCATGAAAAAAGTATTGAGTAATTCACAAAATGGTTCACGTAAACTTTATTCAAGCCTCTCAACTTCGGAGAAAAATTTTTTTGAAAGTCATCAGTTTCATAAATTTTATGTCGACTTTGACTTCATAACGTGGCAGTAAGCAAAGAACACACCGAAGTCAAAGCCAAATAAACTCATTTTGTCCTCAATTCAACTAGCATTTTACAAAAATGATGGACATTTGTACGGCGATGATCAATTATAATACCCATAAGGGGATAAAATAAAGATTTTTTATATCTATACAAACGTTAGAATAATACTTGAAACTCTTCCACAATCCTCATGGATTTGCCTCAAGCGGTCACATCAAAAGCTTTCAATGTCTCATACATGGCAGAAATCCGCAATCACTGACGCGCATTCAAATGAGCCTATCCCAAAGCACCGATTAATATATACCATATGCTAAAGAAGAACCGTTGCATCGCAGATTTGCACATTCATTCACGGGTCAGTCTGTGAGGATAAATGTCTCTCCTGTGAAAGGAGTATTTTCATCAGACACACGCTTCTCATGTTTTATTCTTGAGAGTGATTCCTTTACAATTTGAGGTCGACAATTTATTCTCTTTTCTATCTGATGGTTTCACATAAGACGAGCCAAGGATATAAAGTAAGGGACAATATCATCAGAATCACGTGGAATTATTTCTTGAAAAAGTTAAAACTTCGAGGAGGATATGATATTTCTTCAAGAAATTGGCAAAGTTTGGATTCAGAAGTATTCTAATTAATTCAGTTTGATGAACAAACTAATTAAGTCTCTTAAAAATCTACAAGAGTTGGTTTTTGAAAAGAATTTTGTAAGATTACAAACCCATCGTATAAACGTCTCAGAATGAATTTTTGGAACAATAAATTCATAGTTTTCGCGGAAGAAATTTCTTTAAAAAAAAAGGCAGCCGATTTTCTTCAAAGATATCCGAGTTTTGTTACTCAGCGAGTCGCTTTATATCATTTCAGCTGCAAGGCGTTACAAATAGTAATTTTTGTTGAAAAAACTGAAAGCTAAGATGATGAAACCATCAAAAGGTGTCTATAGAATCCGCAAAATTAAAACATTGTACTGCTTTTGCACAGTACATAAGGTAAAACTAGGGGTACCGGGACACCGAAAATGGCGATTTCCACTTTGGGCTATCAAAGATGAACTTATTATGTTCCGATCATGAAATTTTTTTCTCTTACCTATAACTATACTATTTACCTTCATGAATCAAGAAAAAAAATGGCCAAAAGTGTTCTAAAATAATAACAAAAGCCAATTTTCTGGAGACCTGATTTGGCCCAACACTGGGACACGATTTGTGGTTTGACCTA
This sequence comes from Eretmocerus hayati, assembly GCA_029851415.1. Taxonomy (NCBI): domain Eukaryota; kingdom Metazoa; phylum Arthropoda; class Insecta; order Hymenoptera; family Aphelinidae; genus Eretmocerus; species Eretmocerus hayati. Next base: position 25,379,049 of record CM056742.1, read on the forward strand.
GTACTAGGACGGTCAAATGTAGCAGTACTGGGACAGGACACGTTGCTCCGGATTGTATATTGGAAATTTCATCACAGTTACATACAAATATTGAGAATTACTATGGACTATCACGTTTTTGACCATAATTTGTTGTTAGTTTAGTCATTTATGCAATAACAATTCAACAACTAACAACAAACGATGTGTCTCAGTACTGGGTTACTCCACTTCTCCACCGCTTGGTGAAGCCGGACGCGTGGCGTCCTAGTAATGGGTCAGAATTCAATATATACGGTGGTGAACTAGGACACGATTCTTGGCCACACAATATACCATTTTCTAGTTGATTTTTTTTCATTATCTAATCATTGCCACAGCTCGCCCAAAATTTGGTTCGTGATTGGGATTACTCTTAAGAACACTCAAAAATTTTTTGATACAATATTAGATCACACACCTTTCTATTAATTAGGAGGGAATATAATGTCCCAGCATCGGTCGACTTTGGCATGGTGTCCCGGTACCCCTAGTTTTACCTTAACCGAGTAATTCTCCTCAGCTGTGGCACACCGCACATTTTTCATCCCCGATTGATTCGTACAGCCTCGCGAGAGTATAAAGCAATCGTATAGGCACAACAGAAGAATTCCACGCTCCACCACTGCGAAACTATATATTGCTTTTATTTTGCCACGAATGTAGCATATCGATCGTACCAACTTCAATTCGTGAGAAAACCGCACCACCAAGCCAATAGAATTTCACGCGAATGGAAAAATTTCACTGCAAGGTAACGTCTGGCGGATCCCCGCCGTCATTCAAATTTTCAGGACGAAATTGAAGGACGATTGAAATTTAAGCAATATAATGTTTTAACTTTTTATATATGTACTCTCTCGTCATACATTTAGAATGTATGTAATTGGGACAGTAACACGGTCATGGATACGCGGGTCTGACTCATCGATGCTCAGTGCAATAAGTAAAATCACTTTGACTCACTCATTTTCTCTTATATACTCTGATGCACGAAGATAAATTTTACGAAGATCTTACCGGAGGTTGCTAACCTTCTTTTTCGTAAATATATTCCTATGTAACTTACTCATTGCGGTACATAAGGATTTACGATGCATCATCGACTTGTTTCTCGAATGTGTTTGTTTTATATTTAGATGGTACTTGTATATTTTGATACGTTGATTAGATATCTGTATGATGTGATGTGGCTAACAGGTGAGCGTCTCATCTTAAATTGATGGCTGGATAATAAAATGAAGATGTATTCTCGTAAAAAGTGGTAATTCGCGCGTACAATCTTGGATTTATGAGCAGAAAGATAGTTACAAAGCAGGTCATTGCATAGAGCAGATTCCTGTTGTATATGCGCGGGAAAGTTTCATAACGAGTAGGAAATTTAATTTTTCATATTGAGCGCTCTTGCGTATCGTCAAATCAAAGTTCAAGTGCATCTTGATTGTAGAAACCGTATTCTGGAGAGTAACTGTAAATGTTATTGCGACATTGTCTAAGATGGTCTCGCATTAGCTTAACAACAGATGTTTCACCAATAAAACACTGAATACTTTTCTGCAGTAATATAAGCTAGAAAAAACTCGTTCATTCAACTCTGTGAAATTTAAATTTCTTGAAAATACTGTCTCTTGTTCTTTAGCTACCATTTTCACCGATAAATCTGATATAGTGATCAATCCAAGACAATTTTCCTTACATCATCTTCATCAAGCAGGCGTGAATCTTACTCCATAATTTCCAAACCACCCACGTGAATGATGCATCCCACATAAGTTACAGCATCGATTTCAACAAACAATACCAATCATCTCATCTAAGCACACCAACCTACGCTCGATTTTCCAATAGCAAGTGATCATTCAGTTGCACATAAAATCTTCCTCCGCTTCTACTTTCCTCAGATACATACTAAATCAAGTTATATATCCTTGATGCTTATTCGTCCCTCTGCGCAAAACAAGATTGAGGATTGAGCTAAACCACCCGGCGGCTCTTCCAAGAAATCGAAAGAGGCGGCAAGGTGAAAAAAAAAGCTAAAGAGGCAGCGAGCATTGAGTTGATGCGTCCCAGTTAGCATGCGTTCGAGAGAAGCGGAAGAAGATCGCGCCGGATGCGCGTGTCTCTCGATAGTGTAGATGCAGAAGGTAAAAGGACAGACAGACAGCTCGAGGCGATGAAGCTGCGATGATCGAGCTTTCGCCGACACGTCTGCTGCTTGAACATCACGATCGTGTTATATACCCATTTGTCGGTGTGATGGAACGTTTCGAGATGATCTGTTACAGCGAGAGTATACTTTTCGCCCGGAAGCTGCGTTTTTTGAGTGAATGTATCTCGTACGATCGGCAAATCGGTAGAGTGTGCAAATTGATGCGCTACGATGGCACATGTGAGTGCATTGGAGACTGTGAATATGTTTGAGAAGTCTTCTGAAAATAAACTGTTGATAAGGGCGAATGAAGATAATTATTGAAGAAGGCTGTAAGTTTACTGGAGGACGAAACAACGTAAAAGTTTTATTAAAAAAAACCATTGATTTACATACATGTCTATTCGAGATACAGCATGAATTTAATAATAGTCATATGTTTTCAAGTTATACTAGAACCACTAAATTAGCAAAACTGTATCAAATACTAGAAAACTTCGAGTTAATCTTGCTAAAATTTTTGGTATCGACAATTCTAACCAACTTATGGTGTGATCAGATTAACACAATATATAAAATACACTTGCTGTTATCATTATGATATTAGCAATAAAAAATGGTATCGATTCAAATCCAACATTTACTAAAACAATTGGGGTGAGAGAATCCTTCTGACTCTAGACATGAAAATTTCTCAATATTCCACAGGACCACTGATTATCATACTACGGTTCTCTTAAGCCGGATTATACATGTATTTCTCATCACAAAGTATACCAGTTCTACAGAAATCCACTAATATTTTTTGAAAAGACATAAGCTACTCACGCAATACAAACACAGTTTTGGACCAACACTTCGTAAGATCATAACTACCCATTGTCCCACTCTACTGAATGGTAAAATATTTTTGAAAATCTGATGACGATCACGACTTGAATCTCCACAATGCTACACAGAAAAAGAGTCAAAAACATTGCTTAACGCTTACCTGAAAAAAAAATTTTCAGTCATAAATTTCAAAACTAGTCTTGGTACAGTTATCAAGAGGTCCACTAAGGTACAAGTACTTACAGAATCATGCTGATACTGTATTGATTGAGATAGCTTGAAATCCTTTCAAGCGTAACCAATATCGAAAAAGTCCCTCATTTGAAGAGTTAGGTATTCTAAAGCTGTTGTTTTCAACTGCATTCTGAAACTCTGCTAAATCCATAGGATTCATATAACTTTCAAGGTGAGCTAAGCACATTTCTAATGTTTCCTCTTGGGTTTTGGGTCTTGTGCAACTGCAACCATCAGCTATTGATCTATCTCCCTCAATACTATGATCTGCTGGTACATCATTTTCCTTGATTTCTAACCTTTGATAATCAATGGCTAATGGATCAAAGGGTGAAAGACCACATACTTTGAATCCATTTCTCAATATATCATTCAAATTAGGTATTGACTCCAGGCTTTCTCTGAGTAGGGGTGCTATGTGCTCTCTCTTCAATTTTGGCCTACTAGACTCCTGATTGGCACTTCTCCACTCAGTAACTCTTTTATACCATGCTGACTGTAGAGGCTCAAACAATGCTGCATCAACAGGATGAAGAATGTGCCTTGGACTTGAATAAAGAGCAATAGGTTCAATTCCTGATTTCTTACAAAAGTGGGAAAACTCCAAAGTCATATATGCAGCATCTATGAATAATACTATTGGTAATTGGATATTATTTTTTGTACACCAATCTCTGAGCAGACAGGTTGCATAATCTACAATGCCATCCCCTAACCATCCTGAATTAGTAGTTCCAATCATATACTCAAGTGGCATGTTCAATGGTATTGACGGTGGAATCTTCTTGATATTCGAATACCAATGCAAAAACAATAGAGGTAATAGTGTGCCTGATGCATTAGCTGTAAATACTACTGTTATGCTTTCATTTTTTTGTCCAGGACGTTCAACTTTACTAACCATAGTGGAACCCTGACGAGCTATGATCTTATCCGGTTTGGGCCACAAGAACATGGCAAATTCACTGAACGAGAAAATGCGAGATGGACACAGATTTTCAATTCCTCTCACATTTTCTTTCACTTTTGCAAACCAGCTTTCCAAGCCCTGTTTGGTTGCAGATGCTAGACTTGCATTACGCTCATCATTCAAAATTGCAGAAACTTGTGGATGTCTGCGTAGAAATGTTGTGTACCAGTATCTATCTGGTTTGTTGCCTACAAAAGGTGTTTTTTTTCCTAATTCGATTGCCAATTTATGCGCACATGATAATAGAATTTCTTCTGATACAGGAAATCCTCTAGCGTGACGGTAATGAATATAGCCCACCAACATCTGTTCTTCGTCAGGAGTAAAACAATTATTTATATCGTGTCTCAAAGCCTCTAGAGTGCCCACAAACATTTGGCAAAGTTTTGCAGCCTTAGTTGGAGACATGCCATCTTCAACAGCACTCAAAGCTTTGTAAATATCGTCATATTTTCCAGTTCTTTGTTGCTGTAGAGCATCTTCTGGTCCTGTATCGCCCATTGCGACGTTGAGATGGTGGATTTTTCTTAGCCTCTTTCTTTTTCTGTAAAATCAGAATTTCAACGCTCGATTACTGACAATGAGCACGATGAAACATGAATAAAAAAAAATTGGAACCCGAATTTTCGTTTCACTAAACGTCTATATTCGTTGGTTTCACATTGAACTTTTGGTTGCTTTGCTACACGCAAGGTTATGTTTACATCGATCGGATTCCGGCCGGAGGATTTCGAGTGAACTTAAACTGAATCCGACAGTTTTATACGAATATAATTTCAAGGGTTTCACAAAGATAGGAATATGCAGATGCTTCGATACTCACGGTATACCCACGGCAGACGATTATACAAACATGTATACAAATGCGGTAAAATGAATTAGAGATAATTTAAGTATCAAATTCGCTAATTCTGCAGCAATCACCACTTTGCACCATTTGCACCACACCAGACCACACTTTCTAACCAGCAATCCACGCACATCGATGAGCCCGATGAACCGGTGATGGACCAATATCATACCTATACCGTAAGGTAAAGGCGCCAGTAGTGGAACAGGGCTAGTTTGGCGCCTATAGTGGAACACCAAACCGACATAGATTTTTAACCGCGAAAAGTCGATCCATTATCTGAGTAAAAATTACACAGTGTTCTTTGATATTATACATTTCAAATCGATGTCCTGCAACACCCGTAACAGATTCATAAATCAAATAAAAAAATCATGAAAAGTATAAGCTCATAATCACCCTTTAGAAGTTGTTCCACTGTAGGAGCCTTCGTTAAAAATGGAGCCAATAGTGGAACAAGAGTGTGCCCTCAACTGGAACAGGTTTTATATTTTCACTGTGTTGAAAAACCATCCGGGAATCGATTTTTTCCGGTCGCGCGTCATTTATTCTATACAGATGAGCACAAACAAACCATTAATTACCTACCAAATATTTTCAAAATGACTCCAAAGCGCTATTCCACTATAAGAGACTTTTTGCGTTCCAATGAGGGCACCGAGCTCAGGATTGGTTGTTCCATTATAGGAGATAACGGATCCTGAGCTCGGTGCCCTCATTGGAATGCGAAAAGTCTCTTATAGTGGAACAGCGCTTTGGAGTCATTCTGAAAATATTTGGTAGATAATTAATGGTTTGTTTGTGCTCATCTGTATAGAATAAATGACGTGCGACCGGAAAAAATCGATTCCCGGAAGGTTTTTCAATACAGTGAAAATATAAAACCTGTTCCAGTTGGGGGCACACTCTTGTTCCACTATTGGCTCGATTTTTAACGAAGGCTCCTACAGTGGAACAGCTTCTAAAGGGTGATTATGAGCTTATACGTTTCATGATTTTTTCATTTGATTTATGAATCTTTTACGGGTGTTGCAGGACATCGATTTGAAATATATAATAATCAAAGAACACTGTGTAATTTTTACTCAGATAATGGATCGACTTTTCGCGGTTAAAAATCTATGTCGGTTTGGTGTTCCACTATAAGCGCCCAACTAGCCCTGTTCCACTACTGGCGCCTTTACCTTATGCCATATCTGCAGAGATGATAAAGCTGATTACTGCTTACTGCTCAGCTTGGCACCTCTTTGGAACAAGAATACCTATATTTCAATAAGATACCTGATTCCGTATGAAATGGAGATATGAAAATCGAATTTAATCTTGCTACCAATCGATGCGCTTGACAAAAATTTATCAATTCGGTGTAGGAAAAAGTAGTTTTTTGAAAATAATAATCAATCTTGAATGAAAATCAAGTATGACCCTATAGTGAGTAACTCAAGTTCTAAGATCTGCAATATTTCAACTTTGAAAACGGAGAGAAGTGCGTTAACTTCCTCTTATAAAATTTTTCCCATAACCGCTCGATATTTGTGAGGGCTATTATCATCTACTCCTGAACTTCTATTTCTCTTTTCCTGTTGGTATGTTGATAGAAAAAAAATTGATCACGAAGAGGTAAAGAGATTGTGGTTGAATATTTAAAATATCAAAGATCGTGAGATGCTTCATCAAATTTGCAAATTCAAAAATTAATTCTTGCACTCAATACTGATTTGGTCCAAAATTACGAAGAGGTAATTGGGAATTCATACCGGAACACCTCTTCTATTTTTGACTTGTGTTGTGCAGATACTTAAAGCTTTCAACATTCGAAATCTGACCATGTGCAATTTGGAAACATTTGCTAGAAATTTTAAAAGACCCAAATCTGATCGAAAAAGATTTCGGGTCTCTTACAGACAGACAAGATACGAACTGGCAAGTTGTCCGTGCGGATGGATAAGTATTATTTTTAGTGTGCATAGGGTTTGGATTGGACGAGGTTTGATACCTATAAGCGTCGTACCAAAATTCTGCTCCCACATTTGTCATCAATAATTTTGTAAAGAATAATAGTTTCAGCCTTGGAAAGATTTCTCCCTGGAGCCAAGGTGAATAAAAAAATTTACTTCCCCACCAAATACGTGTACAGTGAATACCCTTTCGTCATACTCGTATAAAATAATGTCTATGATAAAATCAACCGACGATGATGAAATCGAGTCACGATAGCCACGTTTTCATGGCCAAAATAATGATTGGTCAGTCTTCGAAACAATCATAACTTCTTTATTCGTGAAATATTTTTTTGCCATGAAATCAATGTATAACAAATATTTTAAATGAAATAGGTTCATCATAGACATTGATGAATATGCAATGAGTAAAAATATGACATAGAATAAACCGAGGAATAAACATTTTATCATACACTCAAGTACGAGAAAATTGCGACATTCAACGTACGTATTAATACAAGTTTATATCTATCTTTTCTTATTTACTAATTATAATGAAACATGTATGTACAAGATCAATGGTCTTGTCTTTGTCAAAGACATGACCAAAAACTACAGTCAAAAGATATTTTCTGCCTCTTTTCCATCTAAGAGCGCTGAACTCTGATCTTAGTTTATATTCACTAGATGTATAGAATCTCAATGTGGTCTTTTGCAAATTTCTGCAAAGTCAACAGATTCGATTAGAGCCTCTAGATTACTGTTGCTCAAATATTGTAGGATGTGATCTGCACAATAGTCGGGCCAACTAAGCTTTGTAATGAGTTTTAACACCTTTCTAGCAAGTCTTAGAACGGAATCTCTGATCTTACCTCTTTCGACGCGATTTAATAACATATCATTAAACAGAGGGAAATCATAATCGCCGTTTTCCAATGGTGATACTACCTCAACAAGTTTAGGGTTCTTGGCATGATGTGCCATGCACTGAAAAACTTTCCCATCATCCGCTGGATCCAAAATGCGAACCGCTTCCAGAGGCTCAGTTTTCTTTTTGACGATACGCGTTCAACGGAATAGCGCTGGAACCCACTTGATCATCGCGCTGGTACATATTCGGAAATCGAAGTGCCGCCAGGTGACCGAAGAGCCAGCGGGGCTCTTCGCTCGCCTGGCGGCACATTTGGCGACTCGTGATGGCAGCGCGGCGCATACCTCGTTGCGCACGGTCCGTTGAATTTCGAATCAGTACGCGTCGAAGCATGTTATAGCATACATATAATAGTCCTATGTACGCATTATATGTAAGTTATATAATATATATGTCGCAGGCAAAGTGATCAATTCGCCAATGTATACAGTCGCCAGCGGCTGTATACATTACCTAGGCACTGTATACAGCCGCAGTCAAAGTGTTCAAGAATCGCTGCTGCAGCGCCGGCGAACAGTTTGCCTAGGTAATGTATACTTTGACTAGCGACTGTATACACTGCCATAGACCGACTCGGCAAAGTATTCACCGATGGCACGGGAAACGGCTTCGCCTATATAACAGGTCAATGATGGACATTTTATTCTCTATATTGGCGTACGTGATTGCACCAATAAATGAGTTCCAAGGCTTATTCAAAAATTCATGCCTAAATGTTCCCAAACTATTGATGTAAAAGATGCGTACGATTGATATTGAGACTATGGTAAATAATAGAGAAAAAGTATACAAAATTGAAATTAATTCAGAAAGTACTCACAAAGTATTTTGATAAGAATTAAATTGCACTTTCATTGAGAAAACAAACACTTATGACTTCTAATTTGTTTGGTACTCAAAAGATTAGCTTGCCACTCATTTCGAACGCATCGTAGGCCTTCAAACTTGCTAACATCGTGTCCAGCAGGTCAGAATATGTAGAAAATCATGTCTCCGATGCGCCCTTGGCCCACTACAACGATAAGTCACCATAGCTCGCATCTAAAAACGTTACAATAGCTATTTGAAGGTGAATTATAGTTTCTCGTGATTGAAAAAATTTTCCCGTGTATAGGATCAAAGAAGAGGTCGGATTCGATTCCTACGTCAAAAAATACACAAAAAAATTATCGTCCGATGAACGCACTACTTCTGACCCAAAAATTCTTGGCCAGCCAAATTTCTTTTGAAATAAGCATTGGAACTCATTCATTGGTGCATTCACATATGCCAATATAGAATATAAAATATCCATTATTTACCTATTATATAGGTGAAGCCGTTGCCCGCGCCATCGGTGAATACTTTGCCGAGTCGGTCTATGGCAGTGTATACAGTCGCTAGTCAAAGTATACATTACCCAGGCAAACTGTTCGCCGGCGCTGCAGCAGCGATTCTTGAACACTCTGACTGCGGCTGTATACAGTGTCTAGGTAATGTATATGTCGTAGTCAGTTTATTCAATTCGCCACTTTATAAACTGGCTAGCGAGTTTATAAAGTAGCTAGTGACTTTATAAAGTGGCAGCGAGTTTATTCAAGAGTCATTCCATCGTTACTCCGCTCGAGTTTTGAATAAACTACCTAGCCAGTTTATAAAGTCACTAGCTACTTTATAAACTCGCGAGGAGTGACCCCGCAGTTTATCTACTGACATCGACGACTCACATAAACACAATTAAGTAGTATCTGTGGAAGCTTGATTTTCTATATCAACGTGTTATATAATTCGCGCTCAAGGTACAGTGAAACCTGTGTACATTGGACACCTTCGGTGCAAGAGAAAAGTGTCCAATGTAGGCAGGTGGCCAATGTACCCAACACCGGCTGGAAAGTCACGACAAATCATGTAAACACGATGAATATGGATTATTTTTAATATGTTGTCATCAGAATTCGTCATACATATATAAACCCTTGTTGATGCTTGAAATTATCGTCGACAATACAGTAATACTTCACACTGGTTTAAAAAAATTGCTAATTTTTGATTGAACTGGACATTTATGGGAAAATAGTTCTTTTTCATACTCGATATTAACGTTGTACAAATCACTCATACATTGAGGTAAATGGACGGATGCAAATTTCATAAACTCTTTCAGATGCAATTGAGCTTCTTCATAGCTAGGTACACTTGTCACATTCTCTAGAGATGAATCTTCACTATCACTGTCATCAGAACGAACATTCCTGCTTGAACTACCAGCCAATACACTCTCTAAGATTGCGTCTGGCGAACTAAGTGATTCTTCGTGAACTTGCAAGTGATCATCACAACCCACAATTTCTTGCGCCGAACAGATGTCTTCTCGTAACTCCGCAGGCAATGCTTCTATTATCGGGCCTAGGACATCACTAGCCGATCTCACATTTCCATCTGCTTCCAAGCCATCGTTATTCAATTCTTGTGCAAATCCAGCTCGTTTAAAACACTTCAAAATTGTTGTGGAAGACACCTCGTTCCATGCCGCAGCAATCCACCTCACAGCATGATAAACTGAGATGGACTTGATGAAGTTTGTTCTCTCGATACCTGTTTCCAGCTTACTGACAATGTGTTGTAGCATCAGCTTCCTATAGTTCAATTTTACATTCTGAATAATACCTTGATCAAGAGGCTGCACTTCTGAAGTCAAGTTTGGAGGCAAAAATTCTATTTTCACATTACTGAAAGACATGGAGCATTTGTGGCTCGATGCATTATCAACAAAAATGATTATCTTCCTTCCAGCAAGTTTCATTTTTATGTTTACAATTTTAGCCCATTCTGTGAAATAAATCGAAGTCATCCAAGCTTTCTGGTTTGATTTCCATATTACAGGTAAATTGTTTATATCAACACGATTTTCACGAAACGCACGAGGGTATGCGGAGTTACCAATCACAAAGGGTTTCAATTTTTCTCCGGTTGCGCTGCAACAAAACAATACACTCAGTCTCTCTTTGGCTAATTTCCCCCCCTTGCAAGGGTCATCTTTTGCAACATAACTTTTGCGCAAAAGTTGCCTATAGTTGATAGCTCCTTCGTCGCCATTGAATATATCACAGAGTTCGTACCCTTCCGTTTTTTCTGGGAGTTTTGACTTCCAATCCGTTGCAGCTTGCAAATCGGCATCGGCTGACTGTCCAGAAAGAGTGCAGTATTGGATGTTGTTTCTGGTCAAAAAACTTTGAAGCCACCCGTTACTCGCATGGAAGTTATCAATATTCAATGATTCTGCCACTCTCAAAGCTTTAGTTTGAAGCAGAGGCCCTGATACTGGAATATTAGCTGCACGACACTTCGCGAAGAATTCAAACATTGCAATGTTGATACGTTCATTTTCAGTTTGTCGCAACTTTCGTTTCCTTTCACCATCACAATTTTCATTCCACAACCGCAAAACTTTTTCACTGCCATCAGCTATATTCCCGACTGTTGATTTTGAAATTGAGAACTGTTCGGCAATTTTCCGATGACTCTGACCTTTGCTGAGTGCATCAAGCACTTCTTTTTTCTTCTCGATGGTCAACTCGTTGTATTTTCTCTTTTTGCCACGATTCATTATATTTGATCAAAACAAAAACACCAACGAAATAACGACGTTACTTGGAATGATGCTCGAAATTACACACGCTATAAATGTACGAGCGACAAGCAAATCACATGAGCGATGAGCAATAAACACGGCAATGTGAAATTGTAAACGCGTCAATGGACAGAGTTAGATACTGCGATGAGAGGGAAAGAGTGAGTAGACGAACGAGAAGGATAGTGTGAAGTCAGAAAACCGAATAGCTGTGTGAGTGAGATGTGACAAGGAAAATGTACACTGCTCACGAATATCAAATGTATATAATTCTAAGATTGGCCAATGTACACAGTGAAAATTACTTGTTCGGTGCACGTTCATGGTGTCCAGAGTAGGCAGGTGGCCAATGTACAGAGGTGGCCAATGTACACGGATAATTTTACATAAGAAACAATGGGCTGAAATCCGGTGCAGCGGAAAAGTGTCCAAAGTCGACAGGTGGCCAATGTACCAAGGTGGCCAATGTAACAGGTTTTACTGTAGTCCTAAGGGCAGCGAAATAGTCGATCGTGCGAATTTGAGCGAAAATTAAAAGACACGCGTGATGCCAAACGAGGTTCCTATAGCCGTATGTGGGATTGTGATTCTATCAAGAAGGTGATCAAAATTCTGAAGAATGGTGAAAATACGCCGGCTGATCACTATTTAAACGCTTTTATTGCACTTCACCGAGCTCATAGTTCTTACACTAGTAACATCTAGTGAACATTTTAGATCCGGTCCACCGTCCAGTCCGCGTTACTGCCCTCGTCAAATGTATCAGATCCAGTTCACCGTGTTCGGTCCACCTTACTGCCGGTATCAAATGAATGTCGTCGTAGACGTAGACGTAGCCATGAATTTGTATATATGTGTAATCCATCGTTCAAGTGCGACGTAGGGACCCTAATGCATACTACTCTATACTGTGCGACCGGAAGTGTCGTCACTCATCGAGCTCGCTCGGATTTATGAAACTGTTGCAGGCTGCGACATGTTTTCTTGATTTGCCCGCACTTCACCCCGAGTCACTGAAATTTCTATTATTATCGTCTGCTATCGTCTATGAACCATCAGTCTTCTGTTGCCGCTGCCATTGAGCTCATTTAGTATTTGCATTTTCCGATTCTTTGTGGTCGCGTGTTCCTCATGCAGTTGAGTAAATGCCAAATTCTTTCACTGGACATGGCTATTCCTCAGTGCCAAGTTCAAGTACCTTGTGGCGACCATGTGTTGGATCTAGAGTTTGGAAGAGCCCGTACTCAGGTTATGAGTAATCCTTCGCATGTGTGTAATGATGAAGGATGAACCGATATCAGCGATCGAAAGACAATGTTTGTCATTGTCTACACTGTCTGCTGCATCCGAAGATGAGTCTGACTCGCGACATAATAGTGGTGTCATATTTTAATACGAGAAACCCAATTACTTATCAACTGCAACATTCGCTGCCAGCACGCGTGCCTTCGCTATAGTTCCGCATATACGTCGTACAATTTTCTTTCTCACATGATTTACATCGGTCTGACAAATTCTATCTGCACTACACCGGACAAAATTCTCTCGCAAATAACAACATTTTTTGGAAAGTGAATAAAAGCGTTTTTTAAAAATTCTTTTTAATTTATCATGAAGTACGAGCTGTGTCTTGGGGCAGAATCCCATAGCGATAGTGCGACGAGAAAAGCTGAGTGACGATCTAATATATGTGATGTGCATTGAAGATTATTACGACAAACTTTTTGCTTCAAAAATAATACTTCAAAAATAGACTCATGCTTCAGAAGTAATATAAAATGTGGCTCTCGATGCCATCGTTCGATAACCTGTTCTAATAAGCTGTGTATATGGCTATCGGGATAGTTTACCCGGAACGTGTTCAAGCCTTGCATTCCGACGGTCAAGCTCCGAATCACTCTATTCCAATTTTCCTATACGTATTCTATTGAAAAACCCCCGGAACTTTTGTTACAGATCGATCCGTCCACTCATCTTTTTTATTTTTTAAGGTTAAGGGTCGAAATGTCAGTTTCGTGCACGATTCTCATTTGTCAAAGGGGTAGTCTTGTGCTTGCAGACTTGCTGTAGCGAGGCAAATAATTACGCTCGCATTTTTCCATCAAAGTATGGTATAGAACAAACTATTTCCCATCGGTTCCAAGTCCGAAATGCGTGACGTGACCCCTAGCCAAGTGGTTTTAGGCGTGTGACGAGGGTTTTGTGTCAGTTCCGTACATACCCCTTTAGCCAACTAAATAGTGACTTACATATATCGTAGCAATTTTTTTCAAAGTAGTATTACTGCATTAGACGAAATCTACGAGATGAAAGCGCTTCGTTGACTCCCGTGGCCAACGGAGCCATAAAGGGGAATGCACGGAACTGACATTTCCGGGTAAACTATCCCGATAATACTCATATAGTTGAATTCGCTGTATAGTGACGAAGCTCAGTGTTGATATTTATTCTTGATTATTAAATGGTTGACTTTATCTGTGGATAAAATACTCAAGTCTTTTCTCGTTGATGCATCTTTGAAACCGTCTGCTTCTCTAAATACTCATGAACAAACTGCGGGGTCGCTCCTCGCGAGTTTATAAAGTAGCTAGTGACTTTATAAACTGGCTAGGTAGTTTATTCAAAACTCGAGCAGAGTAACGACGGAATGACTCTTGAATAAACTCGCTGCCACTTTATAAAGTCACTAGCTACTTTATAAACTCGCTAGCCAGTTTATAAAGTGGCGAATTGAATAAACTGACTACGACATATACATCCGCTGGCGACTGTATACATTGGCGAATTGATCACTTTGCCTGCGACATATATATGCCATCGATAACGCCCGCCGCGCGCCGCACTCGCTACGTGATACTGTAGTGCGGCCGCCAGGCAAGCGAAGAGCCCCGCTGGCTCTTCGCTCACCTGGCGGCACCTCGATAGCTCAATTCCAGCGCGACACTCTCGCAGGTTCTACCTCCGCGTTGGCATGGATCTCTCGGTTATCTATCGGTGAGCGTACCGGTGGCTAACAAAAATCCTGGACCAGCGGATGATGGGAAAGTTTTTCAGTGTGTCTTCAAAATCTTTCAGTAGAATGTCATACAAAGATGTGTACTGATCAATTTTCCTACATTTCAGTCTCTCAACTTCAATTGTAAGCTCTTCATCAAATTTAGCACTCTTAGTTGGAAAGTACAGCGCCAATGATTCAAAAACTGCTCTAACTTCGTCACTAATGAAACGTTTCATTACCATTAATCGTTGCACATGAGTTATCATCTCAAATTGAATGTTTTCAAGCACAGTCTCATTTTCATAAAAATACCTATTTGACCATTGGTAAGCAATCTTTATAGGTGTATAACCAAGATTATTTTTCAAGTTTATGTCACTTTCTAATCTCAACAGCTCGCTAACGCAGAAGCATTTCTGTTGATGCACAGCAATGTGCAGAGGTGTATCACCATTGATATTTTGTGAATTCACCTCAATCTTCTGAGAATACAACAGAGCTCTGATAATACCTTGATTCCCTTCATCAATGCTAAAACATTCAACAGCTAAATGGAGTGGGGTCTCGAGTTTTTCTGTTTTAGCATTGATGTTAGCTCCATATTTGATGTAGAGTTTGATGAGCGATGAGCCAAGATTCTTGGTCATCGATTCTTCAACTGCTATATGTAACGGCGTGGCTCCTACACTATTTGCAACATTCAAAATACCTCCTTTTTTCAGAACAATTTCAGCCCATTTCTTCCCCGATGGACAAGCTTCATAATGTTTCGCAAATAAATGTAAAATAGACTCTTTAAAATTATTTTGGGAATTGACGTCAGCACCATGGAGTAAGAGAATATCCAAAACTATTTCTTGTCGCTTGGAAATTTCTTTCAATAATGAGTCAAAATAATTTGATCTCAATAAAATAGAATAATTTGATCTATTTACAATCACGTTCAAGTCTAATGGAATCGAGCAAGCATTCATAAGAGGAGTATAGCCCCTTGCATCTTCTACGTTTACTGATGCATCATGTTTGAGCAACAATTTGATGATCCGAATTCCATCATCTCGATTTGAGCTCCAATCAAAGTCTGGACTTTGGTGAGGATTCAAGTAGTTGGATTGAGTTTCTAAATCATTGGAACATGCTACATGGAGAGGAGTAGTAAAACCAAGGTTTACATTGACATTAGCTCCATGAGATAAGAGATATTCAACGATTTTTACTCTCTTGAATTTGATAGCAAAATGCAATGCAGAATATCCTCGGTGTTCGAGTACCTTTTTGATCAATTCACTCTTATCTTCATGTTGAATATGTGAATCGATCATAGCTCCTTCTTTCAAGTGGGTTTCAATCCTCTCAATGTCACCTTCTGAACAAGCTATATGAAAATATGAGAATCCAGAGCACTCTGTGAGATTAATATCAAATTGGCTTTTACATAAAAAAGTTTGAAATAATTTTTCATTATATTCTCGCATCCAGAATACTTGATGTAGAGGAGTGCAATCTTGAGCATCTCGAGCATCTACATCTGCATCATGTTTCAACAATAACTCTATAATTTCACGATGTTCTTCATCCAATTCAGAGAATTTGGAGTGATTTAATGCAATGTGCAATGGTGTACGCCCAACACTATCGATTCTTGAAGGATTAGCACCATTTTCTAAAAGTAATTTCACAACATAAGATTTTGAGTATCTGACTGCAAAATGTAAAGCAGTATAGCCAGGATATTCTTCATCTTCAACAGATACAGGAGTATTAATATCCTCAATGCTGTACATTAAACCTTTCAGAATGTTCAAATACTTCCCATAGAAGTAGTTTCCTTTGTAATATTTGAGAGAACAAATAATGTGAAAATGACTGAGTCCTTTGACATCTACTGGATTCATGATCATGTTGTCATCAAGATTTGATACATAGGAATAAGTAAGATCATGGGAAGAAGACCTATATCTGAAAGCTAAGTGGAGAGGTGTGCAACCACTTCCATCCTGGGCAAATGCATTGGTGTCCCGATGACTCAACAGCCTCGTAAACAAGTCAGGATCTGCATTTTTTTCCACCAGGAAGTGCATAGCCGTGTAATTCCTCCATTTTTCATTGATAAATCTTGAACGAGCACTTGGTGAAAATTTGAAATCACTAATAAAAGTCGAAATTTCCCGAAAACCAAAGAAACATGTTGCATGAAAGAGAGCGACATCATCTTCGTTATTTGGGTTTGGCTCCAACCTTGTTATGGCTTGCTTGAGGTGATATTTCAAGAAATATTGCGTATGACTACCCTGAAGCATTATCAACTCAAGGGCTGATTCTTCATTGGCATCTTTATCATGAATTGAAGCTCCTCTCTTACAAAGATCTCTGCACATATCAATATCTTCCAATTTGACAGCATAGTACAGTGGTGTACAGTAATAATTTGTTTTCACAGTTAATTTCAATTGGCACGCATTTTTTATGAGAAACTTTGATATCGATTTGTGTCCTCTATGAAGGGCTGACACTACTAATATGTAATTGAACAGTTCTTTATTTCCGTCAAGATTTTGGCACCTTGACAAAGTATCTTGTACTTGTACAAGTGTGCCTTGTTCCACAGCCTTGAGCAAACTCTTTTGCTGTTTCGACAATCCAGATTTGAAACTTTTCATATCCATCTGCATATTTTAAAACAAAAACATACCTGGAAATAAAAGTTCTATCAAGTATTATATCCCCAATATTTTTATTTTATTTTTATTCATTAGATTATCAAATATTTTGCTTGTAGTAAGCTTCTAATGGTCAAGTACCATTAATGGCAAGGTAAATCATTCCTCTGAAGCTTTTCTGAAACAAAATCCAAAGGGATATGTCACTTCATCATCACATAACTTGAGTTTGTGAGCAAATAATCCCTGTTATTCAAAGTGTTTTAATGATCATTTCAGTAATCACAATGAGTAATGAATAATAGAGATGCAACCTATAAAATTCGATCAAGTTGAGTTGATTTTGGAACTGATTGTGGGTGGAAACCATAGAGATATAATACCAAGTGAAAACCATGAGCGCAAATTCGATAATCAACAACTCAATGCAATATTGCTTGACAGTATATTGGAACAATTATACAAAAAACAAATCATACATTGAAATTTTCTTTCTCAGTTTGAGAGTGTATCTCAATCATTGCCCAGCTGTGTATTGTTAGCGAATGCACTTAAGGGGATGTCGGAGTCCTATCCTACTTGCTTAGTTATCGACATTGGCGAGTTTCCAAACCATTCGACGAATTTTTGAGATATCGCAATTCTGATGAGTAACGCCGATTTTATGGACCAAACAGAATCGGCGTTACTTATTAGAATTTCGATATCTCAAAAATTCGTCGAATGGTTTGGAAATGCGACAATGTCGGTATCCGACAACCTCTTAAAGAGGTCTCCGATGCTCATGATAAAATGGTTGAAGAACAATTCACTAAATAAGAAGAATCATCCGGCTTGAAGTCAAAAATCACAGTTGATATACCTGAATGAATTCGCGTGTTTGCCGGATAACCTCAATACACGACGTTTCTCTCGTTCTGAAATCTGAATGTGTCGTTCACAGTGTTTCATTCAATAATTGGATTCAATAAATAAGTTTGTTGATAGAAAATATGATATTTCGAGTACGTAACGAATTTTTCACTTCTCGATATAATATGATCAAAATCAATCCATTACATTCGGTAACGTGAATTCGGAAACATTTGGAACTTGGAAAAGTTTTCCACTTTTCCCATCTGGAGCTGCTGTCGTCTGCTATCTTGCCATAAAAACGCGGGAAATATGAAACCATGCGTGCTTGTTATCGCCCTATATATAGAAATCAAAAGCCTCTTTTGCGACATCACAAATTTTACTATGTATGTACAAGAATGGCAAAACACAAATTTCGATATTGGTTGCCGAAATAAATCTCAATCGGAAATTTACGCACGTACACAATTTAGTGTGGTTTCTTGAACACACGAATACACGATTGAGAGATTTAAGATTTGCAAATTCTGCAGCCATTATGAAGTGTTTCAGTTAAAAGAACAATAATTCACCATAATCAGAGACTTATGTAGGTAGGAAGATAATGAGATAAAATTCATAATGAAAATTTACTAGAAAGAGTGATGAACAAATGCGAAAAATTTCTATTCTGTCGTCGAAAACGCATGAGTTCATAACGGTGAGCGCATTATATCCTTGAGGTGCCACTCGCATTATAATCGTCTGGATAAATTACGTGTGCAGTACATTCGCAAAAAGCTATTCCAATAATAGCACTGCATGATCATAAAAAATATCAAAATTACGTTTCTATAAAACTTACGTATCCACATCACGATATATCCACAAATAACGAAAGGAATCGAAATTTTTTCACTCAAAAATAATAAACTCGGAGCATTTACCATCTATTTCGACCGAATAATCCCGATTCGTTTCCTCTCGTCGACCCTCCTCGCATCGACGACCTATAATTCCGCGAATCGACGCTTCCCTTTACATATTGTACACACACGTGCTCTCTGAATATTTTGCGTTTCTGTGTGCTTTTTTTTTTTAACAGACCAGGCGGAAATAGAAAGAGGAAGAGTAAAAGCAGAGAAGTAGAGAGTAGAAACACCGGTTTTAGGACTTACTACCTTACTCGATGCAATCGGCAGCTGTTACTTTTCATTCAAGAATACGAGTAAGGAAGAAAGAAACATATCCAATCTAAAGGTCGAGGTGGCGTGAAATAATATTTATCGTCGTTAGCCCTTTGGGTTGAAAAAAAAAAAAAATTATTAGACGAGATAAGACTTTTTATAAATATGCTTGGAGTACTATTATTTTTTTATATTTATTTATATTTATTTATATTATATAGAAGACCTTTACTGGTCTCACATCTTGGTTTCCTTTAGAATAGATAGGTGTAAGTATACGAGGTTTGTGTGTGCAATGCTGCAACTTTTGCCCGGTGATGGTATAGTGCATCTGGAATAATTACCGGTGAATTCCACAAGAGGCTTATCAGTACCACGAGGCTGCTTGTATCAGTCGTTCGGATAGGTATAGGTATAAGGTTGTACACATCACCATCGGGGTTCACTGATCTCTGAGGAAAACTTGGCTTCAGAGTAGCACGCGTAACAGGTATTACCATGTGTGATGTTGTTGTGTATGGAGTAAGATGCGGTTATTTCTCACGAATTACGAAGGTGTAAAGATGGAGTGTGATTGTACGAGTTTGTAAATTAGGGTTGAGGTATTCGAAATAGGTATCAAGTCAACTGGGGTAACTTTGGAACATACGCAAGAAAAAATGACTTTTACAACCTCGATAGGGTTGGAAATTCATTTTTACATTCTAAAACTAAATTTTTTGCACTCAAGGTATGTAGGGCATATTTTTTTCATGTATTAGCTTCACTGTGAAGACAGAAAGATTGAATTTTTGTCAGTTTTATGAGGATAAATATTTGAAGAATCTCCATTTTGATGATGGTGCCATTTTTTTTTGAATGATAACAATTATCGATAGAAGGCACTATTCAAATGGAGATTCTGGAAGTCATGACCTTGAAATGGATTAAATAACTGTGAAAGTCGCTGCCGTGGGCAAGAATCGGGTTTTTCCACGTACCGCGAATGGAGGATATTAGTTTCCTCAACCCGAGTATGTAAGCTTAGTGGGGTCTAATACAATTCATTTTTCCAAGGGGGGTTTTAAATCTACCTCAGTTGATGATAGTAGAATCATTCAATTTTTCCTCCAATATTCATGCAAATACACTCATACTATTATAATTTATAAATTTAGTGATCAGAGTGAGCTATGGTGAGTGCCATACATTTTCAATGACGTTCGACACACGAAGACAATCTTTGTCTTTTTGTAATTTTTTGTGTAATTGAGGATTGGTGTCATTCTTTCAAACAAGATGAGCCACGGTTTCCAGGGTAAAATGAGGATGTATCTTTTTGAATAATTATTTTATGTATTTACACGAATCGAATTGAATTTGATCGGTTAATTTTTTTAGATTTCACATAAAATTCTTAACTCCGTGCATGAAATCGCATTTATAAAGGAAAATGATACCACTGATACAGCTGAAAAGCTGAAGCATCTACTTGAGAGTTACACTTGGGTTTGCATGTTGAAACTGACAGGCAATTTTCCGAACATTTTGAGAAAATTTTTTCATCGTTTTTACGAACCGTCTGATTTAAGGAGTCAGGATAGTACCCTGCAGCCTACATTTTTTGCACTAAATGACATACCCTAAAATTGTAAAAAGAGGAAAATCAATACATTCTAGTCTGAAATGGTATGCATATTTTTCAACCCGTTATACTCAATATTTTCCATTCGCTGCCCACATTATTCATGTGGCATTCATCGACTTGCAGACGGCACATCACATGAAATTGGCTGTCCAAAAACGCAAAAAAAAGATTTTTAATCTAAGCAAACAGGCAACCAGA
This sequence comes from Eretmocerus hayati, assembly GCA_029851415.1. Taxonomy (NCBI): domain Eukaryota; kingdom Metazoa; phylum Arthropoda; class Insecta; order Hymenoptera; family Aphelinidae; genus Eretmocerus; species Eretmocerus hayati. Next base: position 25,400,089 of record CM056742.1, read on the forward strand.
TATTTCGGCATTCATGTTATAAAAGGTGGAAAGATTCTTTACATGTATTTATTTGCAAATACGAAAAATATTGCAATACCCGAAAAACACGAGGTTAATCTTCGCATACGATTCACACACAAATACGTACACACTTTTTTCATGACAGAAGAGTGCAAAAAAGGGATGAAATCGAAGGAGTCTATCAATCTTTCTCTCGTCGTTCGATTGCCATATCCGAAAATGAACGACCCAAAGTAACGATTTCCAATATATAGTAAACCAATGTACAAACACATACACACACAAATATCTACAAACAAGAAGAGGGTCATCACAGGACACCATCAGAAAGGAATGTCCAATCTCCTGGTCAAATGTAACTGTCACTTCTATATTTTACGGAAAGCCAACTTCGACCCACAAGGGGGAAAATCTATTCCATAGCATCACAGTGTCTGTAAAGATTCATTTGGGAACCCTTGCCAAGCTCTGTTAATAATTTCTCGACTGCTAGCCTCTCTTACACGTACTTAGAATACCTATATATTCACCACTACAACTTTACTAGGTAAAACGTGACTGTAGATATGTAGATGTATCCACCATCACTACAGCTTTTGATGAGTTCTTGTATAGAGCTTGCAACGATATGGCGGCTTATTCAAAAACTCGTCGTCGTTTTCGTCAATTTTTCTTTCCTTTATATAAAGCAGAGGGGAGAGGGACAAAATTCTGTCTCGCCTTTTGACAGGCCAATGGACTTTGACATATAAAAAAAACAGACGTAGAGTCTGGAATACTAGAGTATACTCTATATAGAAATGTTTGTTTAGTTCCGGTATAGCTGGTTTCTTTCTATGTATCCAGCTTTCACCTACATCATCACATGGTGAGTGAGTGTGGGTGGATTTTGAGAGTTGTTGTTATTGTGAGGAAATGATTTTGATCTATGTCGATACTCAGATGTCATCGTGTTATCAACTATTCAAATTTTGCTTTGGGTGATATACATGGTACACTCGTGGATGACAAGACAGTGAATTTAGATACAGATATAGAGAATAGAATACAGAGAAGGATGCGGAAATCGAAATGCGATCGAGAGCGAGTGTGGGAAAGATGATATATGTGATGATAAGCTAGTATGGTTTACGGATATTAGTGTATTTCATCGACGAGCAGCTTATGCTATGAATAAATAAAATAGACTGGACTATATGAATTATTGAAGCTGCCTAAACGGACTTGAATCGAGCTTGCATGGCGCTATAATAGTGGTGTACGGTACTTTGACCCCCGACGACAGTGGGTGGTGAATTTGATATCAACTAAAGGCGGAAAAAGTGTGTGTGTGTGTGTGTGTGTGTTTCGATGTTTGGGGATGAGTGGATTTGAAATGAATAGAATCGAATGAGCGACTGAGCCTCAGATAGAATAATTAATATTTAATTATATATATTTGGAAGGTTTTGGTCGCCAGAGCTTCAATTTGTACGATTTTGAAATGATTTTGTGCGAATGCATCGAACTGGGGACTTTGAGAATTCATGGTGACAAAGGGTTTGATTTCCATCAATAATTATCAATTCATATCTGTTACTATGATTCTGTCGTAGGATATATGTGATATTCAGCCTGAATATATAAACCGAATAGCTAAACAGAATTTTTCTCTTTCTGATCATTGGTTACCCGGTTTTCATGATGGAATTCTCAAATTCAAAAATTTGGAGAACCTCGTGAATGACCGAGTTCGATGAGTGGATTTTCTGTTTTTGGAATAATTTGATAATGGTTACCGGAAGACATTTGATTCTCGCCATTAAAACGAATGTGTCTTGATGGTATTCTTCTCGTCATTAATGTATGGTTTTGAAACAATTATCCGTGGAATGATCTATTGTTGCAGACGTCCATATAGTGTACTGCTAGGAAGAATGAGCAGAGTGTTGAAAAAAATTAGTGAGTCAAAATGAAAGGTATATTCGAAAAGGATCGATGAAAGAATTCTAAAATTCACAGGTCTTGTGGCTATTTCTAGCCGGCAAAAATCGTATTTTTTCACAAATCATTCTTCTATGGTATAAGACGAAAAGTCGAAGTTGATCGGTTTCTAAGAATTTAATCTCCGAATTTTCTAGGTTATCCGGCTATTAAACCGAACCCGTGGATTTTACGTGTTTTTCAGGTCGGTAGACACTCTCTCGGAAGCACATCACAAACAAATTATAAGAAAATGAAACACAGAATGTGAAGTGGGGACTCAAAATCGAGCTCAGAATTCAATTTCATCGAAGCTTCGAGGTTCAATAAAATTTGTAAAAAATCATGATTGACTTTTAATAAATTTTAATGAATATATCTTTGTCAATAAATCATTTTTGAAAACAAAATCATAAACAAAAACACAAGATCAATAAATAAAACACGCACTACTCATGAAATAACCATTTTATACGGATAAAATGAATACATACGCAATTATTGTAGATTTTTTCTAAACAAAAGTCTTTTTTGTCAAACTTTAAATCATATGTTTTTTCAAAGCTTCTATTTGATCCGTGACAATGAGTTTACAGAATGCTAAAAATACATGAAATCAATAAGATTCCCAAAAAAACCAGTTTGATAAAAATGGTGACCTTCCCTTGTAAGCGTATATTAGGCAATTCTAGCCGCGATATGAGTAAAACCTTGAATTTGATTTTGTATAAATCTCATAAACAAGCAACAACAAACACAAATAGCTCCCGAAGGTCAATACAAATTTCATCAGCTAATTTAAAAAGGTGATAATGAAGCACTCAAATTTGCAAACAAAATAAATTTAACCAATGCCAGTCGACGAATAAAACAGCATAATCGTATGTACAGATAGATAGACACAGTAAGCTATAACATCCAACCAATAAAGGATTTTAATCTTTGGATGCTGCAATCATGAAATGAGCATCGGAAGGAAAGATACATGTACTAGGGGTCATCCTCATCAATTACCTCGTCCTTCTCTCAGAGCATGACATTGTAAACCCACACAGAACAATGTAATTTCCATCCAATGACACCTGTGCATGCTTATATATAACTTGAAAGTAGCACCCAATCAAGCTGTGACAATGCATCCATCCATAAAGCTCATTCCGTCTCGTAAATATCCAAATTCATCGCGCAAATAACAATATACAGTGGCTACTGCACCGAGGATTACACACAGGACCTTATTTTGAAACATTTTCCCTAATAGTACAAAGTTGTTACTATGTATCATCGTCACATGGCGAATCGATGGATCGAGGGCTTCTTAATCTCACCCTATACCTTCGAAAGCACGTGGACTCCACCCCATGCTTGTACTCTGTGCTTTACATCTATGTACAGGGATAAGAACTGCTTGAATAAGATACCTTAGCTTAGTCGCAGTTTTGTATCGATCGATAAATACCCCTTTTTCAAAGGTTGCAGATTCTCTCCTCTTCCTCCTTGCTCTCTCAATACCCTCTCATACAAACTACCAATATATTGCGTATCTACTACATACAGGGTGTCCCAAAAGTACCCCCCCCCTCCGCATGTTTTTTCGAAAACGGTTGGAAATTGTGGGAAATCTTGGAACACATGTCCCCTTATTTTGAAGGGAGGATCCTTTGGTGACCTTGAATAGGACTTTGAAGGTAACTTTCAAGGTCGTTTAAAGGCCAGTCAGTCCGATCGTTTGTAATAGAGACGCCTACTTTTAACCTCGGATCTTAAAAAAGCCTGAGGAACTATGAAACTTACGCGAGAACTTATACGTCTAAAACATTTCTTGATCCAACTTGACTGTGGCGAGATGAAGAAAGATCGAAGGTCAATCGGACCTTGCCAAGGTCAAGTCAGATCAAAAAATGTTTCAGGCGGAAGTGACATTAGTTCTCACGCTCTTTCAGGATCGGAGGTCAAAAGGAAATGATTCCGTTTGAAAAATTGAGTTAACCTTCGCATGACCTTGACAATGACCCACCACAAGGTCAAAACCAAGGTCACCCGCTCGTTTTCGTTTTAATTATTAACAACTTTTATCCGCAACATTTTTTGATATAATGCTTACTTTTGGAGCTACGGAGGTTACCGTCCACCCATATTAACCTTCGCCGAGGTCAAATCGGACCAAAAAATGTTTCAGACACAAGTTCTACAGTTTTCCACGCTCTTTCACTATTTGAGGTCAAAAGAAGATATTTCCAAGTGGAAAACTTGAGTTGACCTCCAAATGACCTTGCATGACCATCAAGGTCAAAACCAAGGTCACCATCGGATGTCCTCATAGAAATAAGGGGACACGTGCGCGGGGTTGTTCGCAATTCCCAACCGTTTCTGGAAACCAATGGGGTAGAGGGCTGACTTTAGGTATACCCTGTACATGGTTAGTCACAAAAGAAAAGGTTAGGTTCTCTCAACTACTGCTAATGGAATACGCTTTTTAGCGCGGTAACTTACACGAGGAATGATACGGAAAGGAAGAATCTCCAACGAGGACAAAGAGTGAGGGACGAAGTAGTATGTACGTACTTGAGGGTGGCTTGATACTCCGTGCCAAAAGTATCAGGGGAGAATCTGCTGCATTGGGAGGGGGGGGGGAGTGAGGTTGTGTCTCCCCATGCCTCGGGGACGTTGATCTTATCTGATTTAGTTTGCGAGCGACGGATACCTACGTGTCGGTGATTCGATATGTGGCTATGGGCTTCAAATTAAATTCGAGAGAGTGTGGGGATGATATGTACGTATAAGGTACGCTGTATTTTGAGGGTGGCATCCGTTTTCTCTGTAATCCAAGACAATTATTTTAGACTATAGGAGACTGAGATCATTATGCGATTTATAGGGTTGTGTTCGGTCGTAAGTGCAGGGAGTAATGAGAGATTTCAATGAAGGGAGTTAGTTTTGATGGTAATCGACATTATAAAGAGTAACTGGATCGACTTTGGCTGCTAATTTGGACAACATGGTTCGAGCGTGAAATATGATTGAAATATGCATGAAGCATGAATATGAGTTCTGGGTATCGTGAATGGTGTGCACAATGGAAGATGAATAGAATCATTCGAATTGTATCACCTGATTTAAACGTACTTAATTTTCAATCAGTTCGAATTGAAATTCACATTTACGGAATCAAGTTGTGCTTGACTTGTTTTAAGTTAATAATATTGTGATACAAAATCAAAACAGATTGACAATAAATCCACTCAACTATTGTTGATTTATTAGTCCAGTGACTGGAAAAACAATCACTACTCGGAATACTGATTTCTGAAAAGTCTCCAGAGATCAGAAAATTGACTTACTAGAGATGCACTAATAACCTATCGCTGGTCCCGGATCTGGCCGAAATTCCGGAAGAATCATCTTGTTCCATTCAGTGATTGGATGTATCGTACAGAATTTTGTTGAATGAGACCTCTATCTCGTGATACAGCCCAACTTGGCATTGTTCATGATACTACAACCACGTTGAAATTAATACTTTTAGTGAAATTTCGGGATAGAAGAAGCCCCTTGAGATAACATTATTCCTGACAAAAATAAGATGAACCTCAAAATTTTCGCCAAATTAGTGACACGCAAGGTTGATGCTACCCTTGTTAGATCATATTCTGATTCTCAATAACTCAATTCATAGTCAAAATCGAAGTATTGATTTTGAATTCTTTAATCTTGAAAATATCTCCTCATCCTCCACAATGTTGTTAACGATATAAATGGCTGAATAATTAATCAACTGAAAATAATAACAATTGAAATGTGATTTTAAAATACTGCTAGAAATTAAGGAATGCATTCTTTCAACTCTTACGCTTAACCACCCATAGCAATCATTCTTATGACTACTATACTAATGGTTTCGTTTAGAAACAAGAATCTCATCGTGCATGGGTATAGTTTTTTTCAATTATAGGATATTGGATTTTTTTTTCAAATTCGAAGAAATTTCTTTAGTAGTTGATGACTGTGGTTAAATAAAGTCTGGACTCATGAATGTGATAAGAAAATGATTGGTTTTTAAATCATTCAAACGAAGTTTCAACTCATTGAAATAGATGAATAAAAACATTATTGCGGCAAAATGACCAACTTTGGTAAAAGATTGTTAATAATAAGCCGACGAGGTTCATTATTTTGCTACTCAAGCCAAGCTTTTAAATTGATATGCCAGTTTGAACAGCAGAGGTATACCCTAAAGAGGTCGACATTTAGGAATGAATCGTGAGACTAACCTCAATGAACACAATCCTCCCACGCCACAATAACCACCAAGATTAGTCTTTCCGACGTACACGGAAGCAATACAAACTAATCAACATCAGAATAAACCCCACGCCCGACTAAAACAGCACAATTCTTCCAAACAAATTTATCCATGCTATAAAGGCTAAATCATAACAGTATAAAATCTAACATTTTTAATTAGATCCCCACAGCACCCATCACCAAGAACCACCTCAAAACAATTGGTGTAATCAAGAGCAAACAGATATGTTCGTATTCTTTCTCTTGTCAAGATATCGCAAGTGCGCTAATTACACGGGAGCCGCGTAAAATCCTCACCTGCGACTTTTCTCACCGCATCTCGGTAGCGCATATACATGGTTTCTTTCAGTTTTTTTTGCTCTGGTACCTTGATCTTCCATTGTATGTGCAGTATGTACTTATACATTTACTGTGTATAAGGTTAAGGGATGAAAAGAAAGTGTATCGCGTGCGTAGGAGGTTTCCGTTGTGCTGATGCCAAGTTCTGCACGCGAGGCCCATTTGTCAGATTGAACGTATACTATTCAATTGAGATGGATGTAAAAGTTCTTTCACTGTAATGTTTGAAGGTGAGATTGAGATGGTGAAGAAACTGAATTTGTCAGGGTAGGTATGTTCCGATATCATTTCATCGTGTCCATGTTTTTGAAGCATTGGATGAATTTTGGAGAAATAGTGAATTATGAGATGTGGATAGTTTTTTTTTGAGATAAGTTTGATGGATCTTTTATAGCAACAGATTAATTAGTGATAGAATAGTAGTTTGAGGTCACACATATTTGAACGAAGGAGAAGTTGAATTAAAATATTGAGAGAAGAATGATGATGAGTCCGGAACTCAAAGCTCTGGCAATTAAAGTAATCAGCTGGAATTTCCACGCGGCCCAAACCCTCTTTCAGGAATTTATTCAATTTTAATGTTCGATCATTCGCTGCCTCGTTCTGGATTCTTGATGAATACCGGTCAGGATAAATCCCTAAATGCTATTCTTTCAAATTTCACGCGCAAAGAAAAATCGGAGTAGACAGTCATCTTCTCAATAATTGTGACTTCGATTATCACCAGATTTCAGCGGTGAATGAGGCATTTATATCATAAATGCCTAAATATTCATATACTGTGCAATTTCAATGGTAATATCTGGTGATAAGTCATACTATTTCAGTAGGAACATTGAATGATGAATCTCAAAATTTGTTTCAATAGATTCAAATGCAAATGGTTGTGACTCGGGTTGTGAGAAACTCGTCGAGTTTTTTTAGGCGGAAAATTTTCGAGATGACTGGCATCACAATTTGGAGAAAAGACAAAAAAAATTGTATGCAGATCAGTTCCTGCTGATGAACCTGAGATCCCAAAATACTAAACTTTTTTTATACGTAAAAAGAGAGCTCAAAAGAAAGATTGACAAAGTTTTGTGAATTTGCCATTCAAGACATGGCGAATTCTGTACACCCCAGTCACGAGACAAGATCAGACTGTGTCAAAAGGGAAACTGCCTCTTTATCATGGTGTCCACCAAATCACTTTCGAATAATTCCCTGAGTATTCCAGGTTTTCCAGTGCTCTCGAGGTAAAATTTCCAGGTTCAAAATTAAAATGAAGCAGACACGAATCAGTCATTTTCAATGTCTCTTCTGTGCTCGTCAAGCTGATGAAGTGAACAAACTCTCTTTCGGCATTCTCTACCTCAAAAGATGATATCAACGTCGTGTCAATGAAAACCCTCCGAGCTAGGGATACCTAAAGGTTGCTGAGCAACTTTTTGGTCACAAGCAATAGAAGCATCGTAACAGCTAATACCAGCGACCAAGGGGTGCAGAGACGGATCATGATGCACACTCGTCCGAGAGTAATTCCACGTCAATTCTGCAAAGTTCCTCTGACCATTTTTTTATCCATCGATGTGTTTTTTCCGTTCTATAATGTTGAAGAAAGATGGTTCTAATAATTTTGAGTGCCTAAAAATTCTTTTTGCATTACCCAGTGAAAGCAAGGATTGCTTTCATTGAAATCGAACAATTGACGGCCGCTGCAAAGGGAATGAATAGCAAGTCAAATGACACATTTGTGAAAATTTCCAGGTTTCACGTGAGAATTCCCTGAGTTTTCCCTGATTTCCAGGTGCATAACGAATTCCCTGAGTTTTCCCTGATTTCCCTGAATTCCAGGTTCGGTGGACACCATGTTTATCACAGAACATATCATCGGGGTTGGCATTTACTTGCGAAACTTCATATATACAATGGTTTCAAGTTGAACCTCAAGCTTTGTGCAGCCTAAGTTCTCAATTTCCATGGAAATTCTGAGTTTTAATTCACCGGTACCTCCCTGCGACCTACAAAAGTCTAAAATTTTATAAGAGAAATTACAATTGGATATACTTCAAGGAACTCGTCATCTACAATATTGAGATCTTTTTTTTCGTAGAGCTGAAGATCTTGGCAAAAAGGATTCCATCCAAAAATCATGTAATCGAAAACCATTCGTAACTGATAACATTGGAATTTGACACTTCGTCATGCCACTTTGTTGAAAAATTTTTCCATCTATCACTTTTATATACTTAACTCTTCACGAAATTCATCAACTCACACATCAAAATTCACAATCCAGCACACCAAAAAGAAAAAAAAAGAAAAAGAGAAACTATCCTGTTTCCACTCGAAAAAACTTGAGAATCAAGCATAAGTAGCAGCATCAACAAATACATCTTGTCATTGAAAAGACCATCAAAGAGCAGCACAGCTCAAAATCGCACTTCATGCACAAATGACGGAGTTGTTTCCACCTGCATAACTCTTTGTTTCTCTATATACTATATACTGATGCTTCCCAAAGTAGCACTATGTAGAGTAACCAACAGAAGCAGTTGTTCAGCGGACTCTACCGTTTCAATTCAGCTGTTGCGTTTTCTGTATCTCTGGGAGAAGAGAGTTTATATGCCATGCTGCATTCAGAACCGGCACATTACAATTTTAACGATCAGGCACAATGCTCAAACTCGCCAGACTCTGCTGTTCAGTTGTTATTATTATACGACAGACGTGGCCACACTGCACTATCATCACCATACAGTATGCCTATAGAATATAGAGTCCAAGTCAGTCTGCATCTATAATAACAGTACGCCTATACAAAGGCTGCATGGTCTGGATATGTTCTTTGGAGACGAAACTCTCTCAGGTATTTTGAGCGACGAAATATGCCTTCATGATATCATGAGCATTGAATCAAAGAAATGTCCGCATTTTCTTCTTTTTCGCAAAAAGTAAGTTCTACTGATTTCAATGCCACACCGTATCCAAGAGAAAATATATTAATTTGTGGAAGTATTGGAATAATCAAGAGGTAAGTATCAAGTGGGGAATATACCCTTGTCTTGCGGTTAACGCTGTTGCAACCATTGGAATTATGTGAAACACAATCTTATGCTTGACAAGGATGCACAATTTTATACACTAATTGAGAAGAGAATGATTGAAGATGTCAGTTCAATAGCTGATGGGAATGTCGTTGTTGAAGAGAATGTATATATCTGTTCTTTTCTATCGCATGACTCTTTGGTATGGGATCTTGGTCTTAGAAAGATGCGAGAGAAAAACGTGATGATGATAGAGAAAGAGAGAGAGACTCAAGCGTCTAATTGGGTTAATGTCGTCGCGGACTCTTGCTGCTGTGAATTCTTGAGATATTCTTCTTATACAGTCACGACAACGTGATGCTGCAGCTGATTTTCAAACTATAAAGCTATGACTTATTCTCGTTATGTTAACCCGCAAAACTGTGATCAATATCGATTGCTGATTCATCATTACTAACTGGTGTATAGAACATATACATTGTGTGCGAATTCAATTTATCAAGGATGACACATTGGCCAATTGAACTTGTGAGAAAATGATGATTGTGATCAATTGCTCAGGGTATGGAGTTGAGATGAAGAGTGCATTCCGCTTCTGAATCATGACAATCAAAAGGAATAGAAAAATTTTTTGAACGAACAAGAATTTCATCAAGATGAGATTTGAGATGATGAAAATGTAATGGTACTTTTTGAGTTCTTCTGGGATTGGACAAGATAAAAGAGATAAAAAAACACACACACATTTGATATATCGGCTGATGATGAACTAGAGATGTGTTTTTGAAGGACGAAATCGGATTGTTGGAAAGAGAGAATTTTGAAGTATACATACATGGAGTGTACCACCATCGAAGTATAAGAACACAATTTAAGTCAACGTACGTCCATGAACATAATGATGGAATGAATCAAGAACTCATCTCAAGATGGTCAAACACGAGGTCAAACATCTTTTAGACACATCTTCAAGACCATCAGGACATTCTCATAGAAAATGTACCGACGAGTATAGATTATTAATAGTATTATGAGGTTATGTCTTTTTTTTCTTTTTGAAGGTTCCAGATAATAGATTACCTCAAATTCTTTAGAATAAGTAGTTTGAGCTTCATAACAATAAGAAATGACCTTTCCAGAGTCATCCACACTCATGAAGCAAGCTCAGTTTTTTTTCTCATACAAGTGAGATGAAATCTTGAGCGCTATCTAGAATACGGAACTCGAAAGATTAATCATGAAATGTGTTCTTGAGATGGCCATATGATAAGAATTCCTTTGATTTCATCACTTTAACTGTTCTGCATGAGAGCCGTAATATAATGACAGAGCTTCTCGCTAGACACATCAGAAATCCGTGCGCTAATTTTGTGTTACATAAATCGTTCGCGCTCGCATAATATATTCCTCTGGGGCCCACTACTTAATTTCTCGAGAGGCAAACTTGAGACCATTTTCGCGTCTTGGGTACTTTGCGCACAAAATATTGACCAATTTGGAGACACAAGGTTGTTGTTTCAGGAAGAAACTTCCTTCCTCTTTTTCTTCCAAGCCCATCACTGATTTCTCTCTTTTTCTTTCTTGTTTCAGGTTCTAAAATACAAATGGCCTCTTTCAATAATCCTGCATCATTGATCCATGGAAATCAGCATAACACACCTTTACAACTGTTTACAAATAAAAATTTTGAACAACTTCTCACAACTTTCTCTCCTCTCTTTACCTTCAATAAGCTTCTAATATTTCACGACTACTCAGACCATAGACCATAACCTCAAAAACCAATCATGCAAATCTCTGAGAAAAGATATCCTACACAGCAAAGAATTCGCTGAAGTAAAGCATATAACACGAATCTTATCCAGATAATCGTATACAAGAGCCCAAAAGCTTATTTACACTTGAATTTAACATTCTCTGCACGAAATGATTCCCTCCAAACTATCCGACATACTTTCAAAATCCAACTATGCACATTCTCCTCACATATTAGCCTCCATACAAAGTATATTAGGGAGTGGTCACCTTTACCACGATGTAAAATACAGAAATACGGCTACATACCTCAAAGAGTTTTAAATAAAGTATAAGTATGAAAGAAAGGGCTTTTGAGAGAGCGGTTCCTTTCTTTCTAATGAGACGAAACGAGAAAGCTTGGCAGAACGTATAACGTTAGAAGGTTATATATTTCTTTCTATCTCGTTACGCTATGTACACGCCCACGGGTCATCACACTCGTACATAATAAATATATAGAACTCGTCAGACCACTCCTGTATCGCTGAAAAAAGAGCATCTACACCATAGAGATGTGTCACTCTATTCATTTTCATTCTTTTTTTTTTTTATAGAATATTGTGTATGGAAGAGTTTCAATAGTTTATTGTAACAAAAGGTGATGCGCCTACCTATTCCTCGACATGAATATACATACAGACAGAGTTGACGTATATATTTATACAAAGGATTGTTAAAGAGGAGGAGAGACAGGTTTTAACTTGATGGTGAAAGCACATTGTGTGCAAATTGTCAATAGAGTAGGCGAAACTACCGCCATCGTGTGCAAAAATGATGCAATGGAAATTTTTTGTGGGATACTCACCGCAAGACCTCCCTGATCCTTAAGTCATATGTTCCTAAGCCGTATCTGGGTGCAAAATTGTTTAAACCGAAATTGTTTAAACAATTGAATGAAATTGTTCATTTTGGATTCAAAAGATGTTTTTTAGGTAAATTGGAGCATTTTAAACAGAAAGTTACTCTTGTCATTTTTCTCTAGGATCCATTGTTTTTGCGCTATGAGGATTTTAAAGTTGAAAAAACTCGAAAATCGCGATTTTGAGGCCCGGATTAAAGTGTCATAATGGTGAAAATGTTATGCTCTCACTAGGGAAATTTGTCAATTGGGATCTCCTCTACAAGTTGTGATAGCAAAAACCCATGTTCCTCGTCGATTTACCTTCGTTTTTTGAATGTTAATAACGCGTCGTATGGCGCCAGTTCACTGGTGATCGCAATGCTCCCCGCGCCGCGATATAGCAACGTTGCGTCGTCTGCACGCACGAGGTGGGAGCCCGCGAGCACGCAAACGAGCGCCATACGACGCGTTATTAACATTCAAAAAACGAAGGTAAATCGACGAGGAACATGGGTTTTTGCTATCACAACTTGTAGAGGAGATCCCAATTGACAAATTTCCCTAGTGAGAGCATAACATTTTCACCATTATGACACTTTAATCCGGGCCTCAAAATCGCGATTTTCGAGTTTTTTCAACTTTAAAATGCTCATAGCGCAAAAACAATGGATCCTAGAGAAAAATGACAAGAGTAACTTTCTGTTTAAAATGCTCCAATTTACCTAAAAACATCTTTTGAATCCAAAATAAACAATTTTATTCAATTGTTTAAACAATTTCGGTTTAAACAATTTTGCACCCAGATACGGCTTAGGAACATATGACTTAAGGATCAGGGAGGTCTTGCTGTGAGTATCCCACAAAAAATTTCCATTGCATCATTTTTGCACACGATGGCGGTAGTTTCGCCTACTCTACAACTTTTTTATGCTTGTAAGCCAAAGGTATGGATACCAAAGGTTAATCTCTCTGTTGAATACTGTGACGACTAAGGTAGAGAGGTGATGTATCTATGGTAATTGTCAAGATGTATCTCTGAAGTGCTGATCAATTTGCGCAATGATGATGAACATTAGTGATGCCTACATCAGGGTGTGGAAACTATTATATTATATGTGTGTATAGATATATAGTTGATTGAATGATTGACAAGACGTGCAGAGAGGGCGTTTTACACATCTGAAGTGTTAAGAGTGAAGAGGTTAGGTATGCCTGATGATGCTTCTTCAATAAAATGCTTCCGCAATCGCAAACAGTAGTTCGTGAACGATCCTACATGGAATTGTAATTCATTCTACTATATAAGCGCTAAGATATTAATAATTGAGATGAGAAATTTACATATTACTATGATGACTCTTGACATGGTTTAATTATTCGAGTACATCCCACATACATACACACATACATGGTAATGCATTGTCTTTGTCTGAAGCTGGTCTGTTGAATGAGTTACGTATATTGTGTTCATCATAAAGCCGTTGGTACATATACGTAACTCACTTACTTACACAAAGCAAATCAAGATTTTTTTTTTCCTTCCCAGTTTGACTTTCATCATCGCCATCACATCAACTATGGTATCGTATATACATACAATGCCACTTTCTCTCAACTCATGTATTATATATCCTTGTATCACTACTCTGACTGTGTGAGTTATGACAGTTTGGCCTTGACTTCAGTAGTAGCTTGAGAATATTTGTGAATGATTATATTATGTGTAATAACTACTTCTTGAGCAATCCCTAATGAGAATTCTAATAGTTTACATACTATCACCACGTGTTCTTTAATAATGAAAGATTTGAAAGAAAAAGTCATTAGAAACTCATTCACAATCATCAGCAGAGTCGTCAGTGCTGCCACTCTTGTTTCAAAAAATGATAATATTCAATTTTTCCTCATCGTTCGGAGAGTGGATATCTGAAACAAATCAAAGACTCAAAGAGAGATAGGTAGGTATTCATACTTATAGGATGATGACGCTATACGGTGAATGGAATATTTTTCCTCATTATTCACGATATATCTCGATTATTATACGTCCAAGAGAAGAAGAGATGAATTTCTGTGATGTGAATCTTGAATATATATATATCTTCTTCTTCTTTTCCAAGAATGCCACCTATGCACAAATCGAGAAAAGGGAAATGAACCTGTCGAAGAAGAACGTATTTATCGGGCATTCGCATTCTCTCGACGATGAATACTGACGTTGTGTGAAATGCAAGGGGAAGCAATTCATTTATAATTCTCTGAGAAAAAGACTCTATACATAAATATATCGACAGATGTATTTTAACAACGAGAACTTGTATTGATCGATGTTGGCGACAATTATTAAAATAAAAGAACATAGAGCTTGCTAAAGGTATACTTACAGTGGAATAATTGGAAGGTTGAAGTGAGAGAAATATTGGCGCGAAATTCAAAATGCGCAGAAGTGTATAATGCATGTAAAGTGAACGATACGTCAAGGTTACAGACTACAGATATTTCTCAATAATGATAAGTTTGCGTTATTATTAGAAATCAGGAAAAAATGAATACTAAGTTGCAATCAGATGATCTGAATGTGAGGAAAACACTTGAATCAGGTGAGTAAGAGAATCTATGGAGCGTCTATGTGTAAATTGAGCCTTAAAATTCTCTACAAGCTTGAAAAGCGGTCAGTCAGACAGAGCTCAGTTTTCTGGTGAGTCTGTTTGAGTTTCCGCGATACTTATGAACAGACATGAGGCGGCAAGCAGTGGAGCAGCAAAAAGTTCTGAAATGTATACCTATGTGTAGGTATACTTATTTGAACCTCCGGTTTGCACGCTCGTGATTTCACGAAATCCGCAATTAGCTTGGGTAATCGGTTCTCTCGCCCGCGCGCGTGCGCATATATATATCAACCATACTAATTGTAGATGTAGTTGTAAGTAGCGTAATAGAAACTACATTCATACATAGATACATCTTATTTTCTTATGATAGGTTAGGTTAACTGCGTAAAACTAAGAGGCCATGGAGCACATTTTATAAGTGCGAGCTTTGTTTCGCAAGTTGCGCGCTGATACTTTTCAATGTTGGAATAACATACTCAAAGTATCCGCTTATGTAGAGGTAACCTATGTAACCGTGTATATGGTTTATACATTGGATTAGATATATCATGAAGGTAAGTGACTGCATTCCATGTATCCAGGTGGTGACTTTGATCGTGTTTGTTATATATGTAAACATAGTGTGTTGCACAAGTTCGATTGTTATGGTTTGTAATTACAGGGTCAGTATCGTGAAGTTGAAGGTCTTGTAAGATTAGAAAGATTATATTGTCTTTTTTTTTTTGCTTCAAATGTAACAAACAAAGGATGGGATATCATTTCCCTGAGTTTCCCAGATATTGAAAATGGAGACTTCAACTTTATCATCATTTGAGAATATCCAAGACTAAAGGAGAAGAGTTAGATATCAAATTTGTGAAACACTGATTTTGACCAAAAATTCAAAACTTTGTTGATTTTGTGAGAAACAATGGAAGAATCTTAGAGGAATTGGCCCCACAACTGGCTTCCTTTCCTAAAATATATTGGGATAATATCGTCATCAGTATTGTACATATGCACTTATGTTCTAGAGTAGCGAAGATCTTTACAATCTTGGGTTTGAAAATACAGACGGTCCAATAGACCAAAAGATTTTTCACTTGAACAAGATAATTTTTGATAAGCTGGAACTCACTTGGTAATGAATAGTTTCTCTTATCTTCAAAACTACGAAGATCTTATATCACAGATTTGTGTTACTCGTGTTATCGAATGAATTATATCTGGTGATGATGGTTTTCTTACTCATTTAGATTACAAAATACTGGATGAGATGAACACGACTATTTGAGGAGTGAACACCGTGTTTTTGGACAACTTCCCGATGAGGAATCCATACTGGGGAGTTTATTACAAACGTTGGCGCACAACTCCATCATTGTTGTCAGATTCTCTGGATCGAATCAACTTCTCTTTTCTGTTGTGCCATTATAGAAAAGTGTACTGGGAAATCTTGCATTCTTCTAACCCAACCTAAATTATTAGCGAATGATTTCAAATTACATGAACGGGTTTGTTGCTCTCAATAATGTCACCTATATGGAACTAAGGAAATTTTTGTTTCAATCCCACCGTACACATCTAACCAGAGATAAAAGTGAATTGTAATCCAACAGAATAGATTGAACAATGACCTGTTCATTCTTTTCAATCTTTATGATGCTTTCTGGCCAGAGTAGTATTATAAACATTGTCAGTATCAAACAGGCGTGTTATCTCTTCATACTTTCACACACTTATTATTTGTTCAGGACTTTTGTCTGTCATCATCGCGGTTTACGTAGATATCAAAATTAGGAGTAAACTTCTGTGTTATTTTAGATGGCAAAGAAATCCAATATATATGACCGAATTCTAAAATGCTCCCAGAAGAAATACAGAGGGACAAGATGGCCGCGTCTCGGAGGATGTTACAAAGATTCTGTTGGTAATTCTTGGTTAGGGACCAAAATCGTGTCTTTTTGGCTATACCTATGATTATAATCACTTGGGATGTGAGATTGTGGCATGAATTCGAATACTCTAGGATGAGTATGATTGAGACCAATTATCACTAAGAAGATCAGAGCAGTATTCATGAAATAAAGATCAATACGAATCCTCTCGAAATGAATGTACCCAATTAACTTTCAGAGTCTCACAACAATTGTACTGTCATTCTTGAATCAAGAGGAATTTTCGTTCCCCACAATGAGAAAGGATGATGGTTAACTTACGCGACAGCAGCCGCCAGGATTTGTGAAATGACGAATGACAGTTGAGACTCACCTGAAACAGGAAAAATAATTATTATTGAAAGATTGAGTAATAAAAAAGGTAATTGTGGTCGAATGGTAAATGGATGGGCTGTATTCGACAGTTACAAAGATAATAACCTGAATATTCTGGTATCATATCAAGAGATTTGCTTGATTACATCAATTACATGAGTAGCTCAATTTAAAAAGTATTTTCAATTTTGTTGATATGGTTAGAAGATTAAAATATTTTTGTGGACATTCGTACACCTTATGATATTTGATAGTCAACTTTTCACTACAGTTGCAATGAACTTCATCTGTTTTGATCAATGATTCACGAAAGGACTTTACTTTGTGAAATAATATCTGTTAACTTGTAATAAGTCCAGAGGCAGAGAAAAAAAAAGTCATTTTGGAACTCTAATAATGGTACTGGGTTCAATGGGATAATGGCAATTTTTTTATAGAAACTCGTGAAAATTGAGGAAATGTAGCAGCACTTTCTGCCTCAAAATTTATCCCAATTCACAAACCAAAAAAAAAACTTCCTTCTTGCAACATAAAAAATCGAGAGCGAAAAAAATGAAAATGATATTATAGCATCCAGTTATACCATAAATATGACAAATGCAAAGCTACAAAATTTCATTAATCTCCTAAAAGATGAATTATTATCGAGAGACTGACAGTGCCCAATCTAGAAGCCATACGATATTCAGCATCAGCCCCTTGATGATACTAATAAAAGTGAAAGAGCAGGCAGCAAAATATCACCGACACACGACGATACAATATAAAATGCCACAATGCGAAACTTTCAAATGGGCATTTAAACGAAGAATGGGGAGCGTACACGCAAAAAAATTGCCTGATGCGTATAATATAAAGCTGCAGCCACAAGAGGAGAAACGCTCGATTATTTCAATTATACCTATACACTACTGCGTATGGTAAAACGTATACAGTGAGTGAGAGGCATATTGTCATTATTAGTGGGTTTCTGGCGAAGCGCAACAAATAAGTGAGCGTCCAAAAAAGTGAAGAAATAAAATAAAAGAACGAGGTAAAATACTTAATAAAATGAGAAAAGGATGAGTTTCTCACGCACACACATACAGAATCATCGCGAATTTGATATAGTTGATGAGCTTTATTGTCACCCACATCCATGTGTAATATTCTCAGACTTTGCACGAACGATTTGTGTGCGCAAAATGAGACGAGAATAATATATATATTTGTAAGAGAGGCCGCAATAAGCTGCTTTACAGGGAAATGGCAAAAAACAAGGTAGCAAAATGTGTACACTCACGTGTACAACTTACTGAACGTTTGAGAGTTTAAGCGCACCGCGCAGGCTTTTCGCGTTCACCACAAGATGTACAAATGGATTTACGCAAGTTTCTGTACGCATTTTGAAAGAAACTCATCCGAATCGTTTACGAGCATAAACCTATGACTGGTTAAGGGTGACGATATATTTGACTTTAATTTCTTGCTATTTCAAGTCAAGTTTCTCATGAAAGAATCTCGAATTCAATATAAGTTCAATTCCGCACGAGAGCGGACGACAATTTGCAAACATGTCCCTGATTGTTTTTTCACCATATTTCATCGAATCTATAACTCGAAAATGAGCTTTCCACCCTTCATAGATTCCAAAAAAAATTTTTACATCCCAGGGGAATATTCGTGATGATATATTGTTTGTTGAAAAAAAAATATCAATTTTTTTCGGTAAAATAGGAGTAGTTCCGATTTAATGCAAGATACGGAAACGCGGTGTGCGGCATCCTAAAGGCCGCAAAAAATCTCTCGAGATCTAAAACGCAACAAATTTTTTGACATTATGGGCATGCTCTAGATACAGAATAAAGTGCATAACAAGAAAAACTCAATTTGCGCCAAAATGCATGTTCCTAAAAATCTGAAGCACGGGTAAAACTTGGACTCGGAGAGTTGAAACAAGGAATAAGATCCTAGAAAGAACCTATACAACCAGGGCATTACTCTAATCATTTGATTTTTCGAAAAAAAAGTGCATTTGGACTAAAAAAGATTCACCTGAACCGAAAGCACAAAACAATCTGTGACTTGATATAAGAGGGGCGCATCAGAGGCAGAACCAAAAATTCATGGGTCATGTGAATATGAGGAAATTTCCAAGGCTGACATCGCTATTGTTTGTTATTGTATCGAAGAAAGATTGTCTGTCTTTCTTTTCTGTATGCTTCCAAACCAGTCTTCGGCAAAAAGAAAAGTGTCTATAGTGCTTGCGATTGACTGGATGTTTAGTTCAGTCGGTACAATACAACATTGTATGATAACTCCAAGAAATTTTGAGACCAGTCCCTGAATTCAATCATAATGATAGTCGATAGGATTAAAAGAACATGACTAACTTTGAAAGATAAACAAAAAATTTTTCAAGAAACTCCAAAAGGACTCTCAGGAGCAACAGAATATTTCTATGCAATTTTCCGATGTTTGGATGCCTACAAAATTGCATAAAATAGTATTTGCACCTCATTTATAAGATTCCCCGCTTCCAAGAGCTTATTTCGACCTTCACCTGCGGCTCGGGCCGAAAACCAATCACTCAGAAGTGAAGTACAACAACCTCACCACCAATCCAATACCGATAACAGAGATAAGAGCTTTGACAAAAAGCCAAATTGGCGTTTTTTACAACTTTGACATCGATTTTTTCAAAAAACGTGACGCGGTAGAGCAATTCTGAGAACGGATTAGGATTCAGCGGCCCAAACCCTACTAGGAACCGTTTATAGTAATCAAGTCACCTTTTGACGTCGGACTGTGAAATGTACTCAACTCTAGAATGCCTTTTTATCGCACGATGCAAACAACCTTTCATTGTGATCAACAACCATGAAAGTTATCTCCTTATGAAGGCCATTGACTGGTGCAATAAGCCAATGTTGGTTCTTTACTTCGTCACATGGTCAGTTTGACGTCAGCTCTTCAATGAAGTACGAGAGTATATCGTGTTAACAGTCATGTTGACTTTTTTAAGCTATCAGTATTATATGAGACATCTGGTTTTCAGCAAACAGAAGAGTTGAAGTGGATAAACTTCGTGTATCTTAAGCTCACGGTTTTGAAGCTGCAGTAATGTCCAATGGAAACTGCAATGATGCATATGCAAATATGTACTCAGAACCGGTCATAAACTCCAGGGTCATTTCATGATTGGTTCAAAATTTTTTAAACGACGTTCCATCGTGTTGATGTCTGATGTCTATATCTTTATCTCCTATCGTTAATCAGCATATACATCTCAAGTAATCAACTCTTGATAGTTGAGCATTCGAAGAATACTGTATAGTGGCTATAATGATCAATCTGATTCCAAATATTGGATTTATTACAGAGTGTTTCCCAATTTTGGTGGATGAGAATATCAAGAATTTCTTGAATTACTCACCTAAGATTCTTTAAATATGGTATGATCTCCATATTATGGTGTGCAAAAATATTTTACTTCAAAATTTACTTACAAGAAAATTTACTTCAAACAGAACCGAATTGTAAGACGATTTCAAGATCTGGCAACCGTGATGATAAATTGAATGGGGGGAGAACAGCTTTTCTTCTTTGGGATTCTTAATAAACAATTTGGAATATAATACGCAAAGAAGACCTGTAACACTACATTTCGATACGAGGGCGAGAATGTTGGTTCCCGCACAACGAGTGATATTTCACGACCCGAGCCGAAGACGAGGGTTGGAATTATTACGAGAATGCGGAAACCATCCCGTCCGAAAGTCGAATACTATTTCCCCATCTTTTGTTGTGCGGAGAACAAGATCAAAAAATCTATGCGGAAATAGTATATTACGCACCTGCGTCCGCGAGGGGCCGAAAGGACACATCGTGGCCCGGGTGAGTTGCCGCACGAGCCGGTAGGCGAGGGCGGCATACCCGTGGCCGCAATGTGTTGCTTTCGTCCCGAGGTGCGTATTAGTCATAGAGATATTATATCTCTATGGTATTAGTATATTATGCGCCGAGTGCCAAAAAACTTTGTTCTTTGCGATAACTTTCGCAAATAACGTTCGGCTTCGCCGACGTCCAACAAGGTTATCGTGAAGGAAATATGTTTTTGGCACGAGACGCATATGCCGTTTTACACGCAGTTTCCGCGTCGAGTCGTATAAAGTTCTTTTCAGTACGCTTTCATCGAAATTCTATGGTTTCCGACACGATTTCGGGGCAAAATCCCGCACCGCCGCGCAGGTTAGAAAACGTCGGAGCATGCATTGTAGCAGACCGAGGGCGCAGCCCGCCGAGGTTTGATGCGCATGCTCAGTCGTTTTCTGCCCTGGGCGGTAATGCAGGATTTTCTGCCCCGGCATCGGAGCGGAAACCACAGGCTTTCTATTAGACTTTTTCAGTATACTGAAAAAGTCTTTTTTTGACGCTTGCAAGATTATGTCAATAGTCACTCATAAATTGATTATTTTTGAGATACGCACTGTGAATCATCATCGACGAATATTAAGATGTACAAGGTGAGAAATATCTATTAGAGAATATTATTATGAAATATAAATTATAATTAATTTCTGATTTCGATACGCGCAGTGAGTCATCTTCGATGTATTTCAAGATTAACAGAGACTATTTATGAGAAGCAGTTTGTTATTAAATAAAAAGAATGATTATACGCTTGAATCTCATTAGGATGTGTTGGCGACTCATCATACTGCTCGTCATCATATTTCTGCCTGCATGGAGGCAGTAGAAGAATGGCTAGAAAAGGAACCAGAAGAGCACAGCATTATCAATAAGCTGATGAAGGTACTGAAAGGACAACTCCATGAAGGAACATGCCGATATGCACAAAAATTCGAAAAATTGACAAGGAAAACGGAAACATGATGAAGGAAAGCACCACAGGGACAGGGGGTAAGCTCCCCTACATACCAGGATACTCAAGTACAGAGTCTAATCTACCTAATTGGAAACCAAAATTTAGTAAATCGTGTATCTGTGTACCATGTAATTATGTAATTATGGATTTAGCAATTGCAGGCATTGAATCAAAGAATATGAACCATGACATTGTAAAAAAGCAAAAAAGCTGTACAAGGAACAAATAAATCTATCTATCTATCATATTTCTGAACTGTGTGCGTACATGATGCTCGATTTGGGTACTAGGGTTACTTTGTTTGATTGACGAGATAAGAAATTGCTCAAAGCTGAAAGAGGCTGACACAGGACCGAAATTTTCTATTACCGGGAGCCAAAGCTAGTACGTGTTACGTTAGAATCGATTGGGTTTTCGAGAAATCGTATGTGACCTCATTAATCAAGATTATCAATAGTTGAAAAACATTCACTCAATCATTCAATTTTGAAGAAGCTCTAGGCAAACCACATTGGAATTTTCTTCTCACAAATTTCCTAAAATTATGCCCTCTTCCAATTTCAAGATAAATTTTGATCAACTACATTATTATAAATTATATATTTACAGCAACCATTATTATACTTTACTCATTTCCTATACCTTCCATTCATTATTCCCTTGCTTTCTTTCCTTCAAACCCTTCCAAAAACATTGGAGGGGGTAGTTGAAATTGAAGTTGATTTGAAGAACAACCAAAAAAAACTCAGACTGAACTGCCATCTACACCAACATCAATGAAATGACTGTCGAAAGAAATTTTCTTTTTGGATCTAGTGCACTTGGAAGTTACTTCAATACCAAAATATGGAGTTACATACTTATATATAGGGCTCAGATCCGAGAAAAAAATCGATAATTTGAGATGCGATTGAAATTTCATGTGCGCCATCAAATGTTTTGCCAAATGGCTACCACTCTTGTAGATAACTAGAGATTAAAATCTTCATGGTTTTCTGACAATCACTACTTCAGTCAAATCCACAAAACTGGTTACTCAAAGTCAGAAACTGTTTCATCAAATTACATTCACTATTCTTAAATCTTCAAACTGTAAAAAATCGCATGCTGAAGCACCACATTTAATACCCCCCCCCCCCCCAAGAGCTATATAGTAACCCCTCCTCCTCTTGATTCTATCTAGTTTTCGTCTCGGTTTTCGTCGGCTATAAACCTTCTCCGTCTGTCCTACCAATTTTCCGCGACACCCTACACACAAATTTAACAGGCTCTCTATAGTTTCTGCACAAATTACTCTACCCTTCTACATATATATACATATAAAGTTCAAGCAAGTTCAGGTCATAGCAAATCCTGAAGCTACAAATCCAACTCTGCCGCATCCTCTACAATTGTCCATGTCTGCTGACTATAGTTGCATAATCCTCAATGTAAACGTATGCATGTACGTAGAATTCAAGCTCGCGCATGGAGTTGCAGTATAGTACGATGTAATTTACACACACACACACACACACACACACACATTTATGCACTCTAGTAGGATTTAGTTTGATTGTAGAAATTCACAGAAGAGATGCGATGGTGGTGTATAAGCACTATGATAGTGAGCTTGAGATGTGCAAGCTGGACTATATTTGCGAAATTTATGCAGAAAAGTGTTTGTGCATGCATGTGTTGTTGGTATTTGTGTGGGTGTACATGATACATGGTAGCTATTTGCTGATATAGGACTGAGACAATCTTTTTGTGTCATGAATTTAGGCAAAAAATGATAGAGTGAGCTTCTGATCAGGTTTTTGATGACCAGAGATTTAAACTTAGCGCCAAGAAAAAAAATAGAAGATGGACATTATAATGTAAGACATATGTATGGTGGAGGGGAAACTCAATTTACTTCTGGGTCTATTGTGAGATAAATTAGTAGGGATTACTATTTGAGTGAGAAACATTGAATAAAATGAATCTTCCAACAACAAAAAATGGATTCTAACTCGTTTTTTTCAAATAGTAATACAATTGTTTGAATACTGGGATTCTCATCTCGTGTAGTGGTCTAAGTGTAGGGCTTATGTATATTTTATATTTGATCGAAAAATGCTCAATTAGTAGAATTTTATCATGGACGTAGATATGCGAATTTGTGATTCAATTTTGACTTATCAGATATCAATTTTCATTATTGAAATATTGTCCAACAAGAGTTTGTCTTCGTCTCTCGTTTTCTGATCTCGACATCTCCTGATTCCACTTCTAATGCATCAAGCAGCTGACTCCAAAAGTTCCTATGAAATCATAGCCATGCGGGCATGACATGACTATGATTTTCCAAATATATTTGTAATAAATTCTTTCGTATCAAAAATTTGAAAAATCGTGAATTCCTGGTGGCTTCAAGAACACACGACCACATGAATGGACTTTCTACTACTGGTGTTTCAAGAGATTTGGAGAAAAAAAGGAATTTTATTTTACTTTGACCATTTTTTCTCATTTTGTACGTAGGTATCGATTGTTTACGTATATCGAAAGATTTTTCCGAGATCGCGAATTGAGGTACCAATTTAGTGGATCAACTTCCTTGATAAAATGTGAGACTTCTTGTTTTCACGGCAAAAATAATATTACATCATTTCAACATGAAAATGATGAAATATGATTACTCAACTGGGATTGGGAATTTCAAAGAGTGAGAATAACTACTCTTGATCAGCATCAATGAGCAACTATTCTCTTCACATCAAGGCATTGCTATTATGCAGTATCAATCAATCCATGATCGATTTTGAGAGTACCAAAGCTCCTTTTTTGCACAAAACTTTCTTTGTACGCCAAGGATCTCTGGGAGTTTTTCTTCTTTTTCCTTTTTTTGTAGCAACCGCCTTCACTGCATGGCATGGGCTATCCTACAAACAGCAAGAGATGCTTCACCACAACAAACCACAGATTCAACACAACCTGCCAACTTCTGTGAGCATGACTGGATCCATCCTTCACGATACATCAGAGCCCAATACAAAACCATGGTGAACGAGAAAGTGAACAACCACAGCCTGGTTTCGCAACAAACTATGTAGAGCCTCACGGCTTTATCCATGTGTTATTGGTGCATGCTGCGCATATACATACATTACACCATAAAGCAAATACTGCATGTATGCATAAAAAATACTCACCCACACACTGATTACATATACATAAATACATAGTTACATATGTGGCCACACAAAATAATGTATAATAAGAAGACTAATATAGCTGAACTCAGATCATAATATATGCATGCCAATGGCAAGTGTCTTGAATGTGGCCAAGCCTCGTTCGATCCTAATCTTACACACAAGGTTGACGCAAATCACACACACACACACATACACTTACACTTACACTTACACTTATAAGTACCTAAAGTCATACATAGAAGTAAGTGCATACATACATACATGAAACATGCCGCAGAAAATCATGGAGTGAGTATTTGAGCGCGAATAAAACGGGCGCAATCTTTGTGCTTTATTGTTTCGCGATATAATACCACGGGGTATATTTCTCTGTATGTGTGTGTTCCATGTATGATACGCGGTGCGTGCTTTGTCGCAAAAATCAGAGGGTGTCGTGAAGGTGGCGGTTGTTTGGACTCCCCAGCACGGATTGCGCGTCAAAAAAAAAGATCCTTACCATCATCAGAACGCGTGCACACAATATTCCGGCGAAATCTACTCTTGAATCTCTTGAAAACAGCTGCTGAAAGTTATCCGGGCTTCACAAAGGGGTCACTGCTTATGTTAGTGCGAAAATTTCAATTTTAAAGAATCAGAAGTTACTTTCCAGTTAATCTATATCGAGCTACATGTTAGTTGGCTGGTTTGGGTTGACCTCTTGATATGAAGAGTATCATTGGATATGATGATATGACGAAAAAAGGATTTTAGAATGATTGTTCATAGTTGGTAAATGCGAGGTGAATGACATTTTCATGAGAGGTCTGTGGTCAATGTGCTATAATTTTTGTCAGTGTTATCTCGATAATGATTTTTGAGGGAAAATGTCCTGCAGGAAGATAAAGACAAATGCTGCATCAACGGAAGTATTTGTGGGATTTATGACCAGTATGCTTTCTTTTTCATTTTTAACAATCTTATCTTGGGACCATCTGACAAAAAGACCTTGAACGAGGTCGTAATGAAATGTGTGAGGAAAGTGTCAGAATTTTAGAGGCAGCTGTGCATGAAGAAGAAGTAGTTTGGAAGATCCATGGAACTAGCTTTGAGGGTTAAATCTTAAGTTTGCTTATATGAGTCATTTGGGATGTATTTGGAAGAAAAGATGGGAGATGTTGAGGATATTTCATTATAAAATGACGCAATCTACACTCTAATCTACGTCAAGGACTTCCAAAATCTCAATATCACGAGGAAATAAGATTCATCATTGTCATCATACATACGAAGATTAGAGTTGTGAGAAACGATTATATGAAACTTTGGAATGTAAATCCTTCTCAGATTTGCAATTGATGTCATTATCCAAGAGATAATTTCTCTCCGATGATTATAGATTTTATCTTTTATCCAATAAAATAATGATAATATAAAAGCATACCTCCAGAATGATTATGAAGTGTTCTTGTTTAGATGAACAAATTATTTTCGCGCTCACTTGTTGAGGCTATTGTTTCTATTCTCCTCTCTCACTTCGTGTACATTGTGGCGACAGTCAATTTTGACACACTCGCTTGGAAGGCATCAGCGATCCTACCCTTGGTGAAGCCAAAATTTTCAGAGCGTTATCAAATTTTTTCTGTTCCATGACAATGCGGAAATTTGACCACATTCATCAGCATCGACTTATCTTTTTTTCATTTGTGCATGACAAAATAAATTTAGTCAACTTCTCTAATGGATGAGAACAAGGTAGGAACGTCAAGGATGTTCGTACAGAAAAAAAATATTTTCAATGTTCAAAATATTTTCAAAGGAACTGTAAATCAAAGGAATTGATTTGTAAAGCCTCCAAATACCTGGTTCTTTTGTGGATAAGAATCGCATAGTAAGCATGAGAATTTATAAAATAATTCATTATTATAATTAATTCAAAAATGAATTTTGAAAGTTTGATCCCCGAAATTCGATGTAAATTTCGTCTAATTTTTCGTAGTTCAACATTTATTAATATGAAACATTTTCATCTTATTTCACTCACTATACTATCTTGCCGACCATGAATTCCGCAAAGTGACTATAACAAAGTTTTTAAATGCTTGAAAGAGTAAGCAAAAAGTAACGGAAGTCAGAATCTACACTATCTCTCAAAATACATATTATATGTACATAAGGAGTTCACGACACTATCAGTAGATAAAAATCTGATTTTTGTGTACCTCTGGCTCAAAGAAAATATTTGTATCTAGATTCAGGATTTTCAAAGATTATTTGCTGGAACGTCCGTATTTTATATTCTTCTGAATAAGTATTTCAAAAGTCTAGTAGTAGTCGCAAGCTGGCTCTTGATTGGAATATGTTTTGATTTGAATAATTGGTTTTCCTAGTTTTGATTCGTTTCTTCTTGAACGGTGGCCATTTTTTCCTCATCACATTTGCGAGTCTGTCACACAAATTTGAGACTTACAAATTTGTCAAAAAAATTTACCTCTCAATGCACACCAGAAAAAACCGAGCTCTTGCTTATTTTGGCATGTCTTACTCAATTAGCTAACAAAAATCTTTGAATTTCTTGGATTAACCACTAGCAGAATGAAAAGTATTTATTTCCAACTCAGAGTCCTCATTTGAAGCCTAACTGCAGTTTTCGTTCGTGGATTTTGGGAGTTGTTGAAAACAGTGAATCTCTTCATGTTAGATATCTTCACAAACAATTTGGAGCGTAAGTATGAAATATGACGTGGGTATCGAGACAAGATGAGATAACTCAATAATAATTGATGCAAGAATCAAGAAATTCGCAATGACCCCATCGCTCGAAAATGCTGGCTCACGTCTTCATACTCTTTTTCACAAATCGACCACTTTCCTCATCACCATCTTTGAATCTAATGAACGGAAGAATCTGATTTTCCAGGATTTTTGGAACCAATTCCTGGTTTTTCTCCTAGTTTTCAATTTCTCTAATAGGTCATCAGACAGAAAACTAGCTTTTTTTACTCTAGTTCTTCAAAAATTGTAAAATCAATTTTTCTCAATATTTCATGCATGCAAAATCTTCTTACCAACCAATGATTAATAGATATGATCCACTAACATCAATGATTCAATATTCTATGATAATCATGTGAGTATTATATCATCGTATTTCATTTCCATGTGCCTCATCATAAAAAAGAACAATATGAACAATATACTTTGCTTCTCAAGATAAATCAACATGGCTTTAAAATATATGATTCTTATCTTAGGATATACTTTGGATTACACATCCCCCAGCCATCATATCCTTATCAGACATCTCACATGGATAACATATTAACGAATGTCGTTTACACTCATCACATTCATTATCTCCACCAATATCAAGAAAACAAGAAGAAAGAAAGATCATTAGCTAGAAAATTTACGATATCTAAAACTGCTATGTAGTAGATGGAACGATCATCAAATGATTCTTAGACTCAGACACAGACCACTTTTGAAGGTGATGATTCATTATAATTAATAGTGTGTTATCCCATTATAAACTACTACACTGCTGGTCAAAAGTTACAGGACACTCGGAACATTATTCTTCAATTTTGTTAATTGAACTCCTGGGCTTCTACTAAAACGAAGAGGACTTCATCAAAGCTCATTTTGAATGTCTTTTCACGTACTTTGAGATGGAATAATTCACTTTCATCAGCACGAATCTGGATCTTTCCATCAATTTGAGCTTGAAAAAGTACTCTCTCCGAAACCATCAGTGAGACTCACTGAACTTCAGTTAGTCTGGGATCAACTCTGACTGAAGACTTCAGCGAGTTGTTTCAGTGAGTATCCACTGAAGTCGCACTGAACCCTCAGTGACCTTGGGTAGTTGGACGAGTCCCCATCACTGAAATTTCAGTAAGCACCACTGAAATTTCAGTCGGACCATCCACCTGAAATTTTAGTGATCTTTGGTGTGGGACGGGCCATTGTCACTGAAGTTTCAGTGAGCACCACTGAAACTTTAGTGACGACGGTCCACCCGACTCCAATAGTCACTGAAATTTCAGTGGTGTTCATTGAAACTTCAGTGACTAGGACTCGTCTGACTCCAGAGGCCACCGAAATTCTAGTGATTGGTCTCAATGAAATTTCAGTGATGGCTCACTAAAACTCCATGGTGTTGAAGTTTGAAACGTTTTAATACAACGAAATGGATTAATTTATACCTTCAGATAGTCATCAGCGCATAAATTGAGGTGCTTTTGTTCTGAACAACAGCAAGCCATGATCGGTATGATGAATTCTACCAATGGTTAGTGACTTAAGTCTTGAAAATTCTTTGTTTTCCTGAAATTGTATTTTATCGTTGCATTGAAACGTTTCAAACTTCAACACCATAAAACTCCAGCGGTGGGGACTCGTCCGACCACCCAAGGTCACTGAAGGTTCAGTGCGACTTCAGTGGATACTCACTGAAACAACTCACTGAAGTCTTCAGTCAGAGTTGATGATCCCAGACTAACTGAAGTTCAGTGAGTTCTCACTGATGGTTTCGGAGAGAGTACTAATTTCGTTGATTTTCGAGAGAATTTTCTGGGGCTCATACATCAGAGGAACATCAATCATTTGGTATGGGACTTACGAGACGTAAAAGTACAAGTCAAGAGAATCAAAATCCGTTTTTGAAACGTCCTTCTTCGTCATTCCTAGTCCGAGCTAATGGCATATTCTCCGAGGAGAGTTTTTTTCGCAAAAAAAAAGCATTTTTATTATAAAAATACGGACAAATGCGTTTAATGACGGATATCATCTTCGTTTTCGGTATCTGTCATTTATATATTTTAGTCCAGAGAACGAGAAACCTTTGAAACATGCCTCAAAAGAGGCATTTTTCTGTCATTTTTTGATAAGGATGCTATTTTTTGCGAAAAAAATCTCCTCAGAAAATATGTCATAGCTGCTTCAAGTCGGAGTAACGTAGAGGGACGTTGAAGAACGAATTTTAAAACTCTAGACTTACAATACCGGTCAAAAGTCGGATGTTAGTAACAAGTTTGTTTTACCAAATAAGTGAGGTCTCTCTGGTAAGCAGGACCCAGAAGATTCTCTAAAAAATCATCGGAACTGACACTTTTGCAAGCTAGGATTGGAAAGACCCGGACCCGTGCAGATGAAAATGAAATCTGCCACCATGAAGTACGTGGAAAGACCTTAACAGGTTCTGATAAAGTACGTTTTGGTCAATTAGAGCCTAGTACTGCAATTCAAAAAATTGAAGAAAAATTTTCTGGGCATCCTGAAACTTTTGACCGGCAATTTACATCGACACCGATCAACTCGTGACAAAATCTCAACACCAAGTTACTTAAAATTTTATAACTGTTCTTTTCCATCATGCATGCATTGTTATTTTCCCGCGCAGCAGCGGCGACATACCGATAGCGCGCGCCTCAATTCAAATCACGTTTTGCTATATAAAAACCAATCACTCTCAGAGCTCTCTTGATTTCAAACTTCAATGCGTATACATACCATACACACATTTCGAGGTGTGCTATATATTATCGAATCGTAATAAGAATGTCGATTCGCGTAGAGGTAAGTATAAAGGAGTACGCAAATGCAAACATTGAAAAATTCCGCGGGCATGAAAATTGTTCGATAATTCTCGCTCTCCTCTTGGCGGTGTTGGCAAGGCGGCTAATAATTGCACGTTTACGTAATTTTCCCAAGGCAGCGAATGTATATAAAACGATCTCTTTCTCACTCTCTCACTCACTCTTTCTTGAAGTTGTATTGGCAATTGTGAAAGTACACACATCGAGAGTTATGGTGCATGCACATTACACACACATACACACACACACACACACACACACACAAAACCAGAGTAGTAGTAATGATCATAGGAGATTGGTGTCGGCACTCTATCTTGGTGTTCTTAACTGTAAAATTTTTTATTTCATGGGTTATATTCAAAGTGATCTATGTGTGTGAGTGAGTACTAAGCTTAGAATCAAATGTAAACTTGGCGCTGATTTAGTCGTGTTTAATATATATAGATAGATTTAATATTGTACGCAAGAATGGTGAAGTGAACCGTTACATACTTTTGTATTGCGGCCTAATATGTCTGAGAGACGCACCTGGCGCATGGACAAATTTTTTTTTTTTTCAAAGCGCAACATTGAAAATAAATAGGCAGAGATTTGCTCGACATTCCGCAGCATCCGAAGTGTACATACATACCATAGGTGTGAAATGTAGGAATTTTAAAGTTTGTATGGTATGGTGGATATGGTATTTGGGAGGGGCACCACCAACTTTCGCGCATTTTATACTTTTTATAGTGAATTCCTTGCGTTATTGTTGTTGTTGTTGTGGGTCGTGATATAATAGGTAATAAAGTGGGCTAGAAGTGTGATGATTGTGATGTAATTTTATAGAAGTAGTAGGTATAATCGATGCATATACGGTTTGCTGCATATTTATTTTGCTTGCAAATATAAATATTATATATTACATGATGCAATCTCTGATAAAATAATATGTAATTTGTGTTCATTTTTCTCGTTAAACAAGTTATAAGTTCTCGATTAGTTTGTGATTTTATCAATCGAGTTTATATATGGAATTGGAACTTGTACGAATAATTAACCTGGAGTATTGCGCAGAATAAATAGCACACGTTATGGGGAAAATTTTATAAATCAATTTCATAAAAAGCGCTAAGATAAGGTCTCGGATGCTATCGTGAGTTATCGAAATTCGATTTGCCAAAAAATTCTGTAAGTATCTTGTCGGTGCCCTATAGATTTTTTTTTATACTGGGAACATATTTTCGACTATCGCTAATTTTAAATTTTCCAGAAATGTCAGACAAAATATGTTGTCAGGGAAATAAGGTAAGTATGCCTAACATGCCCCATATGCCGATCTCAAAAAAGGGGGACCTCATTGACCTTTGCGCAATTTTTTTCGCGTTTGTTACGTTAAAATATGAATAAATAAGTGGCTTAGGTCGACCCCAAATGATTTCTGCATTCCCCAGAGAATATAAAGTAAGTTTTAGCATTTTTTGTATTTGCACACTCAAGAAATCGCCAACGAAATTGCGTTTAGTAAAACCGGTGCCAAAATTCTTGGTTCGACCGCAAGTTCAACATACTTTACGCATTCCATTTCTTGTCTCAAGACCTTTTTTTTTTTCTTATGAAACTCAAGACCTTTTAGATCCGTTTTAAGGAGCTGCGAAACTTGGATTTGAAGTCGTTTTTTCAGCAAAATACGCGTGGAGATTATTCGCAAAAATGGAGTCCAAAAGTGGTGTGTAAATCCAAAATGCCCCCAATCTCGGAAGTGAGTGCAGCACGAACTTTTTACCACTTAGAACGTGTCTATCGCGTCAAAATAGTCGGAAATAGTGTTTTGAGCCGCCGAAAAACTCCAAATGAAGTTGCACGCCGATAAAAACGATTTTTTTATGCACTTCATCACCGATTCACTACAGTTTTTTGGGGAAAATGATAAGAGCTCGAATCCAGTAGATCAAAAGTCGACGTACATACTTTAGCTCATTTTAAAGGTTTGAGAATAGACTTCAAAATGAGCTTAAGTACTTTAGCTCGGCTCAGATTGATCAAAATTGAACCTAATATCTTAGCTCATATTTTGAAGGTCTTGCTGGAACGAGTTTCAGAATGGGTCGAAATGCGTCGAAATACATCGAAGTGGGCAATAGCTATTGGCAAAACGGCTTAAGAGGGGGGCATCTTAGGTACACTCACCTTCCATAAACGCATTCGATTTCTCATCTCAAGATCATCGGAACCCGCTTTTCGGAGTTGCAAAAAACGGACCTGGAATTATTTTATGAGCAAAATACGAAGATAATTTGTGAAACAAGGAGGTTAACATCGGAGTGTACCCAACATGACCCCCCCCCCCCCCCCCATGTGGATATCACGAAAGGGAGCGCAGTGCGACTTTTTTATACCACTGAGAACGTGTTTGTCGCGTCAAAATAGGTCGAAAACAGTGTTTCAGACTGTCGAAAAGCTTCAAATGCGGTTGCACGGACATCAAAGCGATTTAATGCTTTTCATTGCCGATTTACATTGTTATGAAGGATGGGGGCATCTTGAGTACGCCCTCTCACGTACTCGTGAATAATCAGTCGCTGGAAAAATTGTGATAGCTCGGCTCTGGTTGGTCGAAGTTAACTTCACTTCATTCAATTCATTAAGGGAACAGAACTCAAAAAAATTCATGTTAGCAAATACTTTCATCATTGATGGTTTTCGAATAAAAGAATTCCAACATGACGAGAAGAAAAAGCGCTTACAAATCTAATGTTCTAACAAACTCTGTTTTCATTATTGATCAAAACTCACTCAGCTAATTAACATTTCTAGCAAAATCAATTGATACTAGAAAGGTCGTCGTCGTTTTCATGACAGACTTTTTTGAACTTTGTAAACTTATTTAAATTTTAATACATTCTGTGATAATGAAATCATATACTCAGTTCGAAATCGATTCCAGAAAGAGTAAGAACCTGATTATTTGTATAAAATTCGAGTAGCAACATTTTATATGCATCAGGGAACCTAAAGGACCCCGCCATAAATCATAGAATTTTGGGTTTCAGCTAAATGTGACCGTTTGGTAGTTGAACGATAGATTTTGACAAGCAGAATCAAAGTCTCAACGGGCGCAAGGAACGATAACGTGTCGTTTTTGAGTAATTCGTGGTCAAAGTTGCCTGAGCTTGCAAGCTAAAGTAGGGTTGTGCAATGTTTACAAGAAGCTGTGCGCATTCGAATTCCCTGCTAACTTGTCCGTTTCATCTCGTTAGGCTCAAAGTATAATTGCAAAGTAGTTCATTGTTTATTCCAGATTATTTAATAATGAGCTTTTGAAGATTTCTGCATCGATAAATAGCCAAAAATCGCACAAGTTTGAGAGAGCAAGGCTGGAGGGATCGTCAATATTCAGAAAAGTACTCAAAGAAGAGCTTTTGAAATACTTTTTCAGAGTGAGCTCTTTCAAAGAAAGTCACGATGTTCTGGTCAGAGATTTGTAGGCATTTGAACGAATGATTCGCCGGAAAAATCAAACCCAGCCGAAAATGATTGACTGAGTAAGTATCATTTGACGAGCTAGCGAGTGGTAATGCAAATCTTGCGGCAACAGATATGCATCTATTCGATATCAAAAAATATTAGACTATAACCAGGCGATATCACATTTTAGTCAAGAATTGAATTGATGAAAATCACGATCAAGACCAATAATTGATTTATTAACCAATAATTATTACTATCTGAAATGACGCAGATGAAGATTTTCAGTGGCATCATTCTCTAAGTCTTCTTTTTACTGAATATATTGAACATGACACGAAAATACAGTTTTGATCAAAGTTACAGAGAAAGTCACCAGGAGGATTCTTCAACTTTCAATAAAAAACAGTTAGAAAAATCGAGAGATTAATATTTTATATTTCTCATTTTTCTTTATATTTCTCGATGCAGAAATCTTCAAGAACTCATTATTAAATAATCTGGAATGGATAATGAACTACCTTGCAATTATATTTCGAGCCTAACGCGATGAAATAGACAAGCTAGCAGGGAATTCGAATGCGCACAGCTTCTTGTAAACATTGCATAACCCTACTTTAGCTTGCAAGCTCAGGCAACTTTGAACACGAATTACTCAAAAACGACACGTTATCGTTCCTTCCGCCCGTTGAGACTTTTATTCAGCTCCTCAAAATCTATCGTTCAACTACCATACGATCACATTTAGCTGAAACCCAAAATCCTATGATTTATGGCGGGTTCCTTCAAATGGAAAAGATTATGTAGGCAAAGTTTTACGTACATTATGATCTGACTAACAAAAAAACGCTTTTTTGAGAAGTCATACTTTTCATCAGGCACGTTCGAGAATTCAGAATTGAAGGTTTTCAAAACTTGGAAAGCGAATGGAGTGTCACAATTGCATGCAAACAAAAAGCGTGGAAAAAATAGGTTTACAGGGTTTGTTGATCTCCTTTCGCCTCTTCAAAAACCACCATATATACCTATACTTATGCGGAAGAGAGAGTACATACACATATACACAAGACCAATAAGCGTTCAATCAAGACGGTTGGCTAATCAACGTAAAGATCGTCCGCCAATTGAACGATCGGATCCGGAAAAATCCAGCCCAATGGAAACGTATAAAAGAAATATATAGAGAGACAAATCAGGAAGAAAAATCAAACGCGGAAGGAGGCGAACATGCATGCAAGAATTCCAGACGCGTTCTTTCCACCTGCACATACCGTATGTAACCCATGCAAGTAGGTAAACTAACATACACAATATGTGTCTTGAATTATTTCATTCAGTCCTCAGGCTATGCATTCTGATCCAAAAACCATTTTAAAAGTAAGCACCTATTTTTCGTATACGTTAAATATACAAACTTGATTTTCTAATGCATATAGCTATCGAAGGAGTCTAGAACTCGAGTTTTATTGTCAGGTGGTGCAGTATTAGAATTTTATAGCGTACAGGACTCGGACACTCGTGCGAATTACTCAAATTTCTCACGGTTGTCGAGTATGTTGTATATTAGGTATATGCTTGAGAATTATACACACAGAGCGGCATAGTCGACGACACACACCGGATATGCAGTTTGTAAGTATGCCTCGAAGTATGCCTATATACTCTCAATAGAGTTCAGCTATTCGAAGAAGCTATAATAGCGGAATCACTTCATGATAAATTGCTGCTTTGATGATGCATTTTGATGATGTAGATTTAATAAGTAGGTACATACACTTGACAGGTGAGTTTTTGACATTTGACTGACGCGCATAGTTTTGTTTACAGTACCTAATTGTGAGACAGGATAGCGTCGAGTACATACACCGAACGAAATAAGAATTTTATTCGCGCAATTTTATTAGAACGAATTGAATGATTGCAGTGATGAAACATATCATGTAGAATTTTTTGATACAGTCACCTACAGCTTTTGATTGATTTAAAAACGCATGCTACATTCAAAGAAATTTTTTGTTTTGTCGTATACGCACACATTCATTCAACTCTATATATCGCTGAATGGATAAGTAGTGCAACATCGCTGCAACATCCACATTGATCCTAGCAGAAGACTCAAATTGCTCCAGCAGAAGCTGAGATCTCATCATCTACATATATGTATCTTGACAAGGACATCAATCACATACGCTTTGACAGAATCGCATAAAGCAAAACAGTTGAATGATACACGACACGAATTTTTACTCTCAACAAAAAAATTAACAACAAAACACTATCGGCTGACTCAACATTGTTTTCAACAACCACCACGAGTCTAAAATGAACGGTCCAAACAAAAAATTGTCTTCCTATAGATGAGTAATTGCACTTTACAAAGGCATTACACCTTGAGCTACAGTCAAACAACCTGGTTGGTCCTCCTCATCCGAATTTCCAACCTCACTTTTTTAACGCGTCCGCGACCTTCTCTGCCTCCGCTGAATGCAGCCCATAGTCTCTATATATCTACCTGTCTAATATCTCCAAATGAGAAAGGATCTTGACTCGAATAGACCAAAGGTACATACACTGCCAATATCCATAAAACCATACGCTCAAACTTCGCTAAAGTAAATCATCAGCCTATACTAATACAAAATTTAAAAAATCTCGTCCAGGGAGTGGCATCCACCAGGACTATTAAAAAAAAAAAAAATTTACCTCAGCAAACATCAGCAGCAGGAAACAGGAGGCGCGCAAGAGCAGCCTCGCAGCTTGTCCCATGTTGTCTGATGTCCTCGTCTGCCACACTCTCTGGTGCACTTTTTTTTAATGCTTTTGTTGTGTGTGTTTCTATGCACACGCACACACTCCCGCACTTGCACTTTAAATTATATTATTTAACTAAGACATTTTTAATAAAAAAAAAAAATTCAAGTTTTATACTGCACTCTCTGAGATTAGGAGGCAGCAACTGGAGATTGCGTTTTTTTTTTTTATTATTAATACATGCAATCTCGAGCGTCGTGTTCGTAGGTGGCGAGGCCCGGGCCCTGGCCCCACCGGTACGCGTTGGCCTCTTACACCTCGACGCCCAGCTCGTGGCAGCGCACTGACTTGGTTGAAAATTCACCTTCACCACACAGCGTCGGCGCTGACCGCGAGAGGTGTGGGAAAGAGAGACATTGCCTCCACTCGATTGACCTCGAATTCGCTGGTGAACTTTCTAATTCGTATTTTTCAATTTTTTACAAATATTTTTGGCAGAGTTGCTGATGCTCACTCAAAAATTATCTCATTAAAATTTTTTATCTCGCTAAAAATGATTACAGAATGGATATCCAATTCGGGTTTATCGGGGGATATTTGTACGCCAAATGCATCACAAAATTTGATTAAAAAGAGTTCCTAGGACAATCAACAGCAATTTCTGCATTAAAATAGTTGCGTTACTTCTTGAACTCACTTGATATCCCTTCTTGATCTGTAAATCGAGGTAAATTGATGACTACCGACGAGTAACCCAGTTCACTCAAGCACTCACTTGGTTAGAGGAGTAGTGTGATCTGGATTCCAAGATTCAGAAGTTCTGTAATTCAATTATCAATTGAGTCTGCAAAATTTGATGAGTTGCGATTAAATATGAGCGTTATTTTTGCTCATTGAGTTCAAAGTAATGCAATCCATACAAGACATCCACGTACTCTCCAACAGATACACGACCAAATGAATCATTTTGACATATTGAAGAAACAAAAAATATATGTTTTAGGAACAAACTATAACATAATGCTAGCAATTTGGAGAGAGCAATTTAAAATTTATCAAAAAATGTTTAAAAAGACGATTCAGGAAGACTCAAGCGATTTCTCATTGAGTACTCGATGAAGTCTCAAAGCGAGGTGAGGTCACGCTAGGTTATTGAGGTTTTGTCGAGTTCGTTCATGTTTTGTGCATAAGCCGGTGATGAGTGCGAGCAAGAGAAGAATCCTCCGGGCGCTTCTACCCCAACGAGCATGCGTGAGTGTTTTTCCCCCTTGTTTACTTGATTCTTTCTTTTTTTCGACCGGCTTTCAAAAGAGGAGGGTTTATCCTGCTTCATTCTCCTCTTTTTCGTTGCCCTCGTGTTGTCCACCTGAGCAGGTGGGCGCCTCTTCTCAGGTAGTTAGACAGGTTTTTCGAATCATTTTGTCGAAGAGCTGCGAACGCCTGCAGCTTGTTTTCGCGGACCGAAGTTGTCATTTGTTTCCAATTATTGAATACACCTGTCATTTCTGTAAGTCGGTAGTAGCTAGAGATATAGATTAGCATAATAATTTACAGTGTAATAACACGAAAGACTGTTGGCAATTGACGAAAGAACGTCAACGACCGCGCGCAAAAGTATTAGCTGAATGTAAACATTGTTGACATATATATGTCGGAATGTATTGTAATCTTTACGATGGTGCACCTAACCGTTTGAATCTTTTAAAGTTCAAGGATTTCGGCCAGTTTTGAACGTGATAACAAGGACCAAGAACTGATCGATAAGGTATTACAAAATATAAGAAATACTCGTAGCGAATATATTGAGAATTCTGGAACACTTATTTGCTCTTCAGCACTTCCAAATCGATTGTGATCAACAATCAACTTTCAAAGTTATGATTTCAAAATAATCGATTGGCATCGTTTCATTTGAATAAATTTTGCTTTATCATGATCGATTCATTCCTCATGAACTCATGACAGGAGAATCTTTCCAATTAAAGATTCATATTGTGAGCCGATCACGAGCCGATATAACCAGTCCAAATTGAACTGTATCATAGAAAAATTGTAATAATGCGCTACAATTTTTGTAAATTATGTAAATTATGACCATCCTGAATTATGCCAACTCAAATAGAAAGGTTGAGTTATCAACGATAAAAGTTCATAACTACTCCTTCATACAACAACTTTTCAATAAATATCTCAAAGAGTACACTTTTCATCAGGACAATCGAATTTAATCAGTATTTGAATCATGGTATGAACTGGAAAAATGGGCCAACAATTATTGCCAATGTGGAAAGACTTTACAGCTGTTATGAATTGAATTGAACCCACATATTGTGTATTTGATCATTCATCTAATTTATTCATTTTGTATGATTTCCCAAACATAATTTTTGAAGCTTAAAGAGATAACAAATGTATAAAACTTCACATTCAAAAGCTTTTCATTTCAATCATTGGTTGCCACTCTCATATAACGAATTTGTATATAATCAACAGTGAATGCAATATCATTGTGTAAATAACTATCTATTCATTGCTTTCAAGCAGTGCTGAAAGATGATCAGTTGATCTATTTTAAAAATGCTCTATAAATGAGTCCTTGAATCATTTCAATCTCTCACATATAAGATCCAAATACTTTGGATCATGGTGGAGTTAGATACTCCTCAACTCAAGCAATTTATGATCATTGGTCTTAAAATCTCAGTTTGAGTTTGTTAACTGAATTTTTACTTCGACCCATGAATTACAATCACAAGACATTCATTTTCAGTATCCATGTACAATTTCAAAGCAGATAACTCATGAAAACAATGTACATAATTCACTCATCCATGGACCCTCACTCTCTGTATAACTCATGACTTTCAACATCTACAATATTCAGGTTCACATCTTAAAATATAAGTATTTACAATTCGCATAAGACTTTGGATACATCTTGAAAAACATCTTTCGTACTGGAAGCTATCAAGTTATACAAGTCTTCTTATTTTTTGACAAGGCTCCTTAGAAAAATCAAGCTGTTAGAGCCAGGTGTCTAGGCAAAATCAATAGTGTACATAATGGAAATGTATATACAAAATATGTATAATTCAGGTTCAAATTGAGATCC
Organism: Eretmocerus hayati; assembly: GCA_029851415.1. NCBI lineage: Eukaryota > Metazoa > Arthropoda > Insecta > Hymenoptera > Aphelinidae > Eretmocerus > Eretmocerus hayati. Next base: position 25,440,161 of record CM056742.1, read on the forward strand.
ATAATTCAGAAAATTTTTCATACCTAATTCTCAGAATTGACCTAATCAATGTTTTTCACGAACCACTCTCCAAGTGGAGAGTGGTCTATTCTGCAGATATCCTAGTTTTCTTCTGCCCCACCTCAACCATAAGCATCCAATTACAACACAAAGGAGGCTTTCAATGTAGTAGCCATCAAGTTGCATATTACACACACCACCCGATGTAGTACATGTCTGAAAGAGTTTTCTCAGTTAATGTTTGTATTGTAAGGTTAATAGTAACAACTGCTGACTTCCATTTTGAATCTTTTTGAATTTTAAAGTAGGACACGAAGATTTCCCTAATAATTATCATCAATCCAAGTACTGAACAGTTAACTCACCTCTTTTTCATCAGCAGTACTGCAATCATTACTAACATCATTACTGCATTGTCTAAATGTCAATGTATCAACAAAATACAATGCTGCAGTTGAGGGCCAGTTCCCACCAAGATTACACAGAGTATTTAGGAAAGTCATATAAGTTCCACCAACAGCTGGATCACTAACTTTGGCAAAGAATGACATAAAGGCAACAAACATACAAGTTGAGAAAAGCTGCAAAATAAGAACATATTAAATCAAGAAATGGGTATTTTCCAGTAATGGAATTCATTTAATGTTGAGTAGTTGGACTATCTTACCTGATGGAATAGGTACAAGACAACTATTAACATGAAAAAGTAGGCTGGTACCTCTCCATGACTAATGAAATTAGGTGTGATCCACACCAAAAATGCTGCTAATAAACCAAAACCCAATCTGAAATTATGATCAATCACTTCTTAGCTTATTAATTGCAAACTTGTTGCATTTAATATTTTAAAATTTCTTCACCTAAAGGGGTAAGCTTTTGTGTAAACATCCATTGGCTTACTTCCTGCAGTGTATTTTGAAACAAATATTGGTAAAATTATTTGAAGTGGTATCAAAGGTACAGCCATCAGGGCAATCTTTTCCTTAGGGATTCCAGCTTCAACCATTTTCAAGCCTGTCACAGCATCACTTGCAGAGAACCCAATCTATATTTGAAACAAAACAGTCATTCGATTGGTTACACAGTCAATTGAAGTAGGTAGATAAAATTAGATCATTTAATACCTTTGCAGTTAAAAGAATCACAATCATAGTCTTCATGTTGGGTAACTTGATGGTTCTCCAAAGAATGTGGTATGCATTACGGATGCTCATATCTTCTCCTTTGGGATGATTTTCAGGATTCTCATGTTTGAGTACACCAACAAGAGTGGTGACAATGACAAATGTCCAACCCCAGAAATATAAGAACCCTGTTGGTAGAAATCAAATTAGAATACTTGTATATTACTCTAAACAGAATTTGTATCAATGAAAAACCAGACATCACATCTAAGTATGTCAAGTGTTGCAAATGAACCAGAAGCAAAGAGTCAGCCCAAGTTCTCTATGTGTTTGAACAAATTGAATTTACCTGGTAGTGTGACCATTCCTTGATCTGAGGGCTCTGATCTTAAGTATGAATTACAGAAATCTGGTGACTCAAATGCCATGAAGAGAACGTATCCCAAAAAGAAACCAGCTGTTTGTCCAACTGTGTTGCATGTCGAGGCATGAGCAACATTGCACCTGTAACAGATCATCCAGAATAAATCAGTAATCATCAGCCATAAATAATAACAATACTACTTGGTCATAACATTTGAAAATTTACGTACCGCTTGAGCATGGTCAATGCCCATCCATCAACCACTATGTCCTGAGTGGCAGCCAACATATTCAGAATGAAGAACAAAGTGGTTAGTGCTCCAATATTGAGTTCACTCTCCTCAACATTACCCAGCCAGCGATCTATGTAACTAGACATGAAGAGCATGAAGAAGCCCATCAAATACTGCACCGGTAAGAGCCATGTTTTTCTCCTGCCAAAGCTGGCCACGTACACAGAGTCAACTATTGGTGCCCAGAACAACTTCAGCGAGAAAGGCCATGTAACAAAACTGAACTCGGCCTATGCAAGAGAAAAATGCAGTAATCTCACTTCATTTAGCAAATCATATGATAAAACACAGATAACACTCAAAAGAAGTATAGCAGACGCACCTGCTGTTTGTAAGAAACTCCGTGATTCTGTAACAGCATAGGTATAGAACTGCACAGTCCAAGAGGTATACCCTGTAGAAGATACAAGAACAGCAGTATGGCAATATTTCCCTCGTCACCCTTGATATTGCATTGTTCGGGTACAAGGGACTGAGCTTCACCAGCTTCCTGCATCCTTTCCGTCTGTTCGGCTTTTCGCTTCATCTCCAGGCCAATAACAACATTTACCGCTAACCGCAAAATTCAATGACACTAAAGCTCTTATCGTATTTCTCTTTTCACTTTCTCACGTCGTCACTTAGGATATGCTAATTTTTTACGTCATCGTTGTGAAGAAATAGATGCATTTGTGATTGTCTGCATTGAACATATGGCTAGTTTTGTGATTATACTCGAGTAGATTGACTTGAACTCGAGTGTAGCGGACGAACACCTGATGATGGCAGTATTTTCCCCGCAGGGTTCGTACCGAAACAGGCAGCACATGCTGTGCCACGTTGTTGTCAAAAGCGACTTGCGCGCCCCTCATGATATGGAAAAGGTGTGTTGAGGATTGCGTGTGCCGGTTTGATTCGAGCAAAATCCTAGCCACCTGACGACGAGCTTGCAGTGCTTTTGCACGACTGGATGTGAGTTGCAGATTTTTTTAGATGACAGCGGCGTAAGATGATTGGAGAGTTGATGTTTGAAGTTTTGATGATTATTGGGTGGAGATTTGCGAGTCTTGAGATGCACGTGTGCTTTTTTGCTGAAACTTGAAGCTTTCAATGTAAGCAGCTGTTATGAAATGTATGTACAGGTTTCGGTTTTCGGTAAATTTTGCGTTATCTTTAGTAACGATGTCTTCTTCATATAGAGTAGCCGAATCCGATTGCGAGTATATCTTATCTGCGCTTCGACTTATTATTTTTCGAAACTCTATACGCGAGAATTGTCGCAAATTAGTACAGGTGTAAAAGAACACGATGCTGGCAATATCTGAGCGAAAAGATAGCAAATAATGGATAAACCAATTGAGAGTGCGTTCTATTTCTTCATAGTAAATAGATGTTGCGAGATGCCGAATTTTGCTTCAGATTAATGTAACAACTTTTAAACTCGAAGTTATTTACTGTTATAGTTACTCAAAGTTAATTACTCGATAATTTTTTTTGAAATGTTCAGCTACTTTCAATCCTAAAACTGGTGCAAATTTCCTTAGACTGAGTCTGAATACCACAATGAAAGTTTTTTGCACGATCAGAATAATTTGATAGTGATACCGAATGAATGAGATTCATCTATTTATTAAACTAATGTTTTTAACAATTGAAGTTCAAAATATTATCAGAGTTGTGCGAAAAACCGGAAATCATAAAAAAAATGTTGTTAAGATCATCGCAAAAAAGTAGGTAATTCATCGAAAATCTCATCGAGACATTTCACCTTATAAACTCGTTGAATTACCTTTCTTGCATCTGGACTTTCAACGATTTTCTCGAGCTTTTCACACCCATTGCGTGCTCTTTTTACAGACTCAGACATTGCATATTTTGGAAATTGTGCGATGAAAACTTATGCAATTTTCGTCGGACCTTATCTTTGCATCACAATCACTGTTTACTATTACGTAATTAAAGCAGAAGCCAATTGGTCATACTATTCATTTTTTATTCAGAAAATTAAAGTTTATGCATTCAGGATCCCCGTGATCAATCAGTTCCAGACATTCATAATTCATTTAAAAAATGAACTTCAAGTCTATTCTGTACGCGCATCCCTAAGATTTGAAAAAAAATTAATTCAACATGTGAAACTCTGAGTTGATGGCTATATCTATGAACTCGAACGCTTCCATCGAATTCGAGCTTCCTAAATCTTCAACCCTCGATCAGTTTCAATTTGCCCAAATCACAACGACTTTGTCAAATTGCCAATTTTCTTACGTATTTATTATTCATTCATGAGCAATGACGGCCCGAGTGACGGTCTGTCAGCTCATTAGAATAAAATCTTGTTTACCTTCGCAGATGCATGATTCACGAATCGGTATATTTTTAACTTATTATTTATTATCCTGTCAAAATGCACGATGACATCAGTCACCCATCACATTACATTACTTCAAAAATAAAACCGAACATCGAAAACGTCACGCGCCTAGATTCTCGCAAAATTCTGTTCGAGCTTGCGTGAGAAACTAAAGAACATCACGCGCGATCCAAATTCTCACCAGAACGTCGAAGCTTTAAAAGCTCCATTAGTTCGGTTCTACAAAGTGTAGGCAGTAAAATCGTGCGAAATAGATCTTCTTGTTTGATCTGGATCGAAATCCATATGTCGATGCCTAAGCGTATAAGAATAGCTGCACGTATAAGCCATCAAGAAAAAGTCAACAATAAGAGAAGCCGACGTTCGACCTCCGTGATCCATGTGAAAATCAATGATTCATATAATTAAGTTGTTGAACGAGTCATTGAACGAGTCCAATATTCTTTTTATTATGTGGATCCATTCCCAATAACTCGTTGAAATAACTCATTTGGTTTTTGTAATTTAACTTTTTTTTTTCACTGTAATAGCAATTTTCTTCGGAAAATTGGTCAGTAACAGTAAACAACTTTAACTGTAAAAACCAAAGTCATTTCAACGAGTCATTAAGAATGACTCCACACGATGAAACAAATATTGGACTCGTTTCACGAGTTATTTATGAACGACCCATTGGTTTTCACGCGAGAAGAAGGCTTCATTCGGTGCGAAAAATACGTGCCTCTTCCATTACTTCATATCGATTATAGTATTATCTTCAGTGAACCAGAGCTTGCGATACTTATCTCGTATTCTCTTGATCAATCTAATAATTGGGCGAATTTGTATGTTATGAGACATTCTGTGCAGCACACTCTCAAAAATTACTCTTGATGATCAAGGCGAAATTTAGACAAAGATTAATGTTACATGGAAAAATGTTTCTTTTGAATATTTTCAACCTGGACTGAATGAGCTCATGACTGGATGACTGAATGAGCGAAAGAAGATTTTTAAAAAATACCCTTTGGCCCTACAGTTAATCTGATTTCAAAAATATCAATTAATTCTCTGCGTTTGAAAAATGATAGGGAAGAAATAGGAGAGTGAAAAAATAATCAGAAAAATATCGTCATTATATTCTAATAATATAGCAATTCGCACGTACATACACAACGTTAGGCTCATTCCATATCCAACTTGTATGTCGGTAAAATTCCACTGGCGTATAACAAATTAGTATCTCTCATCACGCGTCGATCTTCGTCACCGCTAATATGAGATCATTATATTCGTCATTACCCTCATAATAATCCTTCTTCCGTACAAACGTCACCTTCAATACCACATAGTATTCTCATTCAAGAAAAAATTGCATTCATCACAACAGCTAATCTATCAACCTTTCTATTTATAAATTATTTTGAAAAATAATGGGGTCCATCAAAAGAACTTCTGAAAATTCAAATTTACAGAAGCTCGTGCCAAGGCTTTTGCCGATCGTTCATCTAAGATTTAATTATTCATATTTTCTGCGTCTGCAAAAAAAAATGTGTATACAAGTATACTTGCTGCACATAGCTATGCACGAGGTCAACGCGCTCGTTTCATAATCAGCATCATAAGTATCTGCAAAAAAGATCTCAAAAATCGATCGGCCTACATTATATATAGCTCTGTCTCAGCACGCGATCTCATTTTTTGTTTACAATCCGCAATACATACCTTTAAAATATCTTCGCCTCAAAAGCTCGCGAAAGATCAATTGACACACACACATATAAGAACGCACACACATGCCATATTATAATACCGGTGAGACTCATCGGCTGCTTTGGCCGCTGTAAAAGTGGGTGTGACAGTCTCGTCATTGAGCCGCAGCCGGTCTCAGCGGTAAGTTGCGGCGTCGGAAATCTTGTCGAGCAGAAGATTTTTCTTTCATATTTCGTGAGATATTTGTGTATTTTTTTCGCGTATAGTGTCTAATGTGCTGTTTTTACAGTGACGTGAAAAATTGTGTGGCATATTGGTATTATTGTGAGATTTAAATTTCATTAGTGATCGTGTTTTCTTGTGTAATTTTCAGAGCAACGGAGAAGCAGAATTAGCAGCAGCATCAGCCAAGATGTCTCAGCAGCAGTATTATCCTTTCAAGGTGAGTCGCGATTCCCCATTACCGAAACCTCGCTTCCAGCATCATATAGCTTCACATTCTTTTGATCACGCGTCATCTGACGTACTTTTTCATCTCGCTCTTTGCAAATTTCATTTGTTAGATTTTATGATAAGATTCCGACATTTAGTCGGTCGTTTTGTTCACCGATGTGAGACTTTTGACATGTGATGATGATTGCTAATCGGCGCTTGGAATTCACCTGTTGATTGGGTCGATGATGAGATTGAGATGAATGTTGTTGACGTGATGCTGAGAGGGAGATAGATGGAAGAAACAAAATTATTTAGATGAAATTGGCGCCTTAATTCGTAGATTTGTAGAGATGATGTTTGTTGTCAACATCGCATGGCTTTATTCTTCAAAATAATACTAACAATCATATTTGTTGAATAGAGGAAATAGAACATCCGTTTGTGAAATAGATATTACATGCAATAAATTCTGGTATGGGATTCATCGATCTGCTTTACATTTTGATCCATAATAAAACGCTTTTGTTGATGATTGAGATCGCGTAACGTGACTCTGTGCGCGGTTCACATGACTAATACTTATATTATCATGTTTCATTTAACCAGATTGCAAAATTACTCCATTAGTTCTAATACTTTAATACATTGGTTTCTTATTTGCTTCACAAACTAATATTCCCACTTTAGAATTTCTTTATTTAGAGATTGGAAAATTATTCATGTTGAACTTACTACAATATTTTGTAGCTGAGTTTCACAATCACAGAATATTTTGGAAAAATTTATTATAAAATACTTTCTAAATCGGGTAGCTTCTTTTGTAAAACTCTTTAGAATACTTCATGATTATGGAACCCAATCATTTAGGCAAATTAAGAATAAGGTACTCGAGTATCTAGACTAATTCAAACAATTGTCACTTTTTAGTGCCTTCCAACAGTCTATCCAGCGGATCCATTCGATGCCAATGCAGATGCTGCAGCGTTGAGGAAGGCTATGAAAGGTTTCGGAACAGATGAAAAGGCTATCATTGATGTCTTAACTAAACGTGGAATTGTTCAGCGACTTGAGATTGCTGAAGCATACAAAACTCTCTATGGCAAAGATTTAATGAGCGACTTAAAGAGTGAACTGACTGGTAAACTTGAAGATGTCATAGTAGCTCTTATGACTCCTCTTCCACATTACTATGCTAAAGAACTACATGATGCCATTTCTGGCCTTGGTACTGACGAAGAAGCATTAGTTGAGATCCTCTGTACCTTGAGCAACTATGGAATCAAGACCATCTCCTGTTTCTATGAAAATTGTGAGTAACATCCGAATTCGCTTAAAATAACTGGAAATCTATCAAATCTTGATGTTTATTATATTTTATCTTTCAATGGGTTTCAAAGTTTTTTATTTCAATATCTTTGTATATGCCTAAGCCATCGCGAATTTCACAAGAGATATTTCGAAGCCGTGAATAAATTTCAACAATACTCATCTCAGCCGTCATGTGAATGTAGTACTGTGTTGGATAATGTAGGAGGAATTGCGTAAAGACGCTTGTAAAGAGTATGAGTCAGACGAAATTAGTTCCTTCACCGGAGATTGCGGTATCCACAAAGTATCCGATCGTCATGCACGTTCAATACTATTTACATACATGTATTGGTGCATTACTATAGTGGTGTTGGCTGAGCCTGCCAGCAGTTTCAAAGAATGGCAAAAAAGCCGAATGAGTGCGATGACTCGAGTTCTATATTTATTATAAGTAATACATCAACAGAGTAGCGTGATGTCATCTCTTGAGCGAGATACTAACCTGCTGCATGAATCCACTCTAGAACCACTCATTTTTCGTGATGAGATGAAATCTACAAAATCATCATTCCTCTCCCGCGGTCTGTACATAAAATGAAACTATTTCAATCCACTCTTTTGATTTGATTTTTTAGTGTACAACAAGACGCTCGAGAGCGATCTAAAAGGAGATACATCTGGTCATTTCAAACGGCTGCTAGTATCTCTTGTCCAAGCAAACAGAGACGAGAGTCAGGGTGTAGATCACAATCAAGCCCTAGCCGATGCTCAGGCTCTTTTTGATGCTGGTAACTAAAATTTCTTTTCGACCAAAAATCTTTGTGTAACGCTCGAACGTTTGGTATTCTTATGTTATTCTGATCGATTTAGGTGAAAAACAGTGGGGTACCGATGAATCCCAGTTCAATTCTATTCTCGTAACGCGAAGCTATCAACAACTCAGGCAAACTTTCATCGAATATGAAAAAATTTCTGGCCACGATATCGAGGTGGCAATCAAGAAAGAATTTTCTGGAAGTGTCGAGAAAGGTCTTCTCGGGATAGGTACTTATCCAACTCTTATCAATGTATCTAGTCAGTCAATCTAAAATATTTAACTCAATCATTTCTTCTCAGTGAAATGTGTCAAGTCGAAGATAGGTTTCTTTGCCGAGCGACTCTATGCGAGTATGCACGGAATCGGCACTAAGGATCGGACTTTGATTCGCATCATCGTTTCGCGCAGCGAAATTGATCTTGGAGATATCAAAAAAGCTTTTGAAGAACGTTACGGAAAGTCACTTGAGAGCTGGATTGCCGTAAGTTTTAATTGCCTATTTTCATCAAGTTTCGATATTCCGATTTTAGAAGAATATTTTTCACATAACGCGAATGATTCTCTTTCTCCTCACTTTATTCTGTAACATTCTCAATCCATCACTTTTCGATAGAACCGATCATTTTCTTTTGAATGTTACTACGCCTCTCGTTTTGAATTTGGAAACTGAGCGAACTATTTTCTGTTGCAGGGAGATACTTCTGGTGATTACAAGAGAGCTCTCCTTTCTCTTGTATCGACATAAGTATCGAACGTAGTTTTCTCACCAGGAACAACGATCGAAAATTTTGTCGCTTCTTCAAAGTGGCTTTCAATGTCGTCTCAAGTCTAAGTTGCATTTGCTTCAACGTCGATCTGTCGGAAATCGACACACAAGGATATCATTTTTTCCGAAATATGCTTCCGTGAACAATGCTCAAACACGATGTGTTTTCTAATCAATTTTGTACAGATCTCGTTATTTACGAGTAACCAATTGTGTATAATTTGTTACAATAATTTGTGATGAAATTCAAGAATCAATTGATTTGTTTAGTGTTTTGATGAATGGATCTACTACTTACATAGCGCGTTGATGTAAGTCGAAGAGCCTTAATGAAATAACTCATCATATGTGCATTACATTTACATTATTTTTCATTTTTTTAATACTTTACTCACGTACATAGTGATCTGAATGGGGAAATTCGTGAAATTTTAGTCTAATTAAAAAATCCATCTTTGGACTCCGAAATGTATGTATTTACATGATTAAACTGAAATATTAATCTAATATTTTAATATTACAGATAAATTTAACTTATCAAATGAATTCAGGGTTGCTTGTACAATGCATACCGTGACTATGTTGAGAATTATGATCTATTGAAAAAGATATTAATTATACATAATAGCTTATTTTTTAACGATCAAACGAACTTACCTTGTATGTGAAGTTCGATCGAAATTATGCGAGATCCTCGTTCGAATGATTAAATGTAGTAAACCGGGTGAAGTTGCACCGATTCCTCGGTTTACTACATTTAATCATGAAGAACGAGGATCGAAGCATAATTTACCTCAAGTTCAAAACTTGATCAACAATTGAAAAAAAAATTTCTCTGTATTTATAAAAGTTGTTACAAAATAAAGTGAGGAGGTTATCTGTCGAAATGAATGATTTCATCATCATTTGCATCAAAATTGGTATAAGTGAGCACAGATCGAATGGTAACTTCTATGGGAGAGAGATTTTGCAAGTTGTGGCGCTAATATCACTAACATCACGAAATACAGCTTACATGTATATGACGCATTTATAATCATTGAAACAAAATTCAGTAAATGAATATTTTCAGGGAGATATTTCTGGTGATTACAAACGTGCATTAGTATCTCTCGTTTCGGGATGAGTTTAGAGGCGCATGCAGAAGATGATTTCCAGCACTCTTCGTACAGTGATACATTACTTCATGAAATCATCTGATTCAAATGATATATTTATCGACGTTATTCCAATTTACGAAATATTCCGCACACCATCTTCATTTATCTAAAATTACAAAATCTATTTATCGCTTTGTTGTATTTAAATAGTCTATCGTTTACATGTTTTTGAATAAAATATATTTTATATACTCACCATAAATGGTACAGTTACTTCAGGCATCGTAGGACTTTTAACTAAACGAGCGGCAAACTTGCAGTCAGATAATCTCGTGATTTCTAACTTGATCGAGGCGTAATTTGATACATATTGCCCGCCGGCTGACATGTAACAAGCTTTTCCATCCTTGTCAACTTGAGTGATTAATTCGTTAACAATGACGACCTAGAAATATTGATTCTTCTGAGTAAAATGAGATTAGCATTTGAATATCAAAAAAATTGTATACTCACGCAGATATTGTATTTCTGTGTCAGTTTGTGTAATTCACGAAGAATTCGCGAATAATAGAGAGGCCGTTTTGTAGGATCTTCTATGCAGCATAATATCGGAAACGATAAACTATCGACGATCAATAGTTTCACCTGTTGAAGGAATTGAAATTGTATAATATCTCCAATGCTAATCATTGAATTGAACAAGTCATCGGGAAGATGTTGAATACCTTTCTTCCATTCTTTGTTCCTGCGGCTGACTTTTTTAAAAAATCAACTATTTTGATTAAACTGTCTAACGAATTTGGTCGGACTAGTTGAATGTTATCAAGAATATCTTTTTCCTTGAGGTTGAAATTTGTGAAATAATTTTTGCATCCTCGAATCATATCTGAAAATAGAATATATCGCACCATTCTTCATTTGAGAAAATATCAAGAACAAATGCGCGATCAATCACCAATACTGCCCCACGGATATCATAATGAAGAATTATAATGGTCACGTCAAAAAATGCGTACAAACTCCATTCATTTCGCACTAAACTTTTCAGCTGATCAGATCGGGATGTCCAGATCATTTATTCATTCCATTGATATTTTTAATCGCTTACGTAATCATGCCCGGAGAATGAGAAATGAAAACATGAAGTGGGAAAAAAAGTTTTACTCATTAATGGGGTTTGTAGGTGATGAATAAATCCATTAACGAGGGCTAGAGCGGAAAATTTTTGGGCAAGTCGAGAGTAATAATGGTCGACACCAGTATTGACTAAGACATATCTAATTCGATTCCCAAGCTTGATTAAAATACTGCACATCTATGATCGCCACCAATTTGAGCCTTTTTCGATGAAAAAAATAGTTTTTCAACTAATTTATTTCTCGCTTGGAATTTCGGATAATTTGATCGCATTCATGAATTCCATTGAGTTACATCAAATGAATGTCGCTATCATCTCAGACTTTATACCATTGTCAAAAAACGAAGAAAAAATCGGAGGAGGCGATCGGAAATGGTATCATTTTTGAAAAAACTCTGCGACCCTAATCGAGGATGCAAATAAAACTATTCGTGTCTGGATGAATGTGACCAAATCTCTCAAACGAATCATGTTTAAAAAATATATAAGGAGATGTATCAACTGATCTCTAATTTAGCAGAGGTGTAAAAATTTTATTTCATCTTTTAAATAACAAATCATAGTCAACAGGTATAATTCAAGAATCAAAATAATGAACATTCAACGCAGCATAACGATTATTTATATCCTGATACGGAGTTTCTTCATGAAACTCCTCTATGCATTCAACCTCATTTTCTGGCACATTGCCATGATCACCTTGTCTGTTTCTGTTGTGTCTTCTTCTCTTTTTGGTATTGACTGTGTTATCAAATGCTTTACTGAATGCACTCCGAACGGAATTCATTATAGATACGAATAATTGAAGAAGAGAAGGTGAATTACCCAAAATAGTTGCAACATAGAGATCAATATCTCGACGACTTTTAAAATTATTGTACAAGTTATAAAGCAAAGTGCCATTGTAAAAATCAGCAAAATTTGGATGCTGATACGGAAAACCAAGCAATGCATTCAAGTGAGTGCTATGCCTTAGACTGTTTTGAAACAAGGAGAATCCATGGACAGCAGATACATGAAACTTCTTAGGATTTGTCAATAGTTGTTGGTCCATAATAAAATTTGACAGAAAGAATGGTGCCGCTAATAAACAATCCTCGCGATTTACCAAACTATATGCAGTATACACAGACATATTTTGAGCAGGAACATTCTGAGTTGCTGCTTCACTGCTTCTACTGTTGCGCAGTGTGTTCATCTCTTCACCAAACTTTCTTTCACAGTATGCTTGAGAACGATGGAATCCAATGTGGCGGTCAATAATGTGAAACAGCATACAGAATAATAAGGAATATAGGTAGCAATTATTCCTGAATGGTGGATCAGATTCCTCCAACCAATATTTCATTGTAGCTAAGTACAATCTCCATTCAGGATGAAATTGATCCAACCACGGCTCTGTTATTCCAAGAGTGCTGTCCAAGATTTCTTTCCTGATCATCAAAGGTAAGTCTGGTAATTGAGAGAGAGGTGGGAATCTACAATTCAAGATTTGATCATCACATTGTAATTTCAATCTTGTGATGTTTGTTAGAGTCCCTCTTGTCACATACTCTAGGGTACCAGAATTACTACTACCAGAACTTAATAATTTGAAAATTACACGGATTATTTTCAAACTTATGTTGATGCAGGTTGGTTGGGAAAAGTCTTCGATTTGCACAGGACAGAAATAAATCTGCCTAGTTACCATATCGATAAAGTAAGAGGGGAATCGTGCAGAATTAAATTCTTGCAAAAACCACCTTGGTACCATTTTGCACAGTTCATTGATATTCTCTGGCTTTACAATATCTAAATCCTGATTTGGAGGGTTGTCATCCTCATGACAACTGAGATCTGATTCATCGTCAGCTTTGGGCTCGTCTACAACATATAAACTTGAAACATCTTGTTGGAATTTATATGGTTTCTGAAACATTTTACGCATTAAATTATGAACGAATTCATATGAAAATCCTAGAGGACTCATCATTCTTGGAGATGCTACTAAATATCCATTGATAATCATTTCCATAACTTCAAGAACTTGTTCTCGTTTCCTTGGATCTAATTTACTCAACACCTTTGTTATTGCACTGTCCAGAGTTTGTGTTTGAAGCCATGTAAACACAGCATGTATTCGCCTCTGTTGCTCATTGAACCTTCTCTTTGATGTTCTGGAGAGTTTTAAGGTGCAGAAAAAATCATTGAAACATCGTCTATCAATATAGTCATTGCCTAAAAGAGTAGCTGCCAAGGGTACAACACGTTTGTCCAGACCTTGAAATGTTTGCAAGAAGTGATCAAGCTGGTACATTTTGCAGTTCTTAACATAGCCATCCCCATGTAAGTTCTTGCTAACACCACTGTCTAACGTATTATACGGAATGTACATCACATCAAAGATATAGAAATCTGAGTCTAAGCTTAGGACAGGGCATTTCAGGATTCTTGCCACAGAAGCAATATCTTCATCAGCTTCAAATAGAGATTGAGCAAACTTGATACCCTTCTGAATAGCCACACTTTTGAATACTTCTTTTAGTAAGAGAGGAAACAACTGAGTTCTGGACTGTTTTATTGGTGTCATATTCGAAGCGTTGACAATCCTGTCCTTTGTTCTCTTGTAAATTGTACTGAGTTTCTTGTCCTCTGCACCTCCATCAATGATGATGAGTGGAGTGACATTACACTTGAGTAGATCATCGAAGAAGTTTGCCACACAATAGGCATATTTGTCATAATCTCCTCCGAAACAAGAATTACACTTAGCCTCATTATTGTACAATTGTGAGGCAATGCTGTTGCCATCAATGACTAGATATGTGTTGTGAAGAGCATAATACTGAAGATAAATATCTGAGTGACGATTGATGTAAGTCATTAATCCTGGTATTCCCATTTTTGAAGACGATTAGTTGAGTTGGCTCAATTCGTTTCGTCCCAGTCGTCTGAAATTCCGATTCTTGGTGGAGTGTTTATGAAGACAAACAGAAATCTTTCAAGATTTTTTGCGGAAATACTCACTACACAGCTTGAAAAGTAATTTCTAAAGTTACTGCCCTTATAAACGACCACAATGTAAACGCCTTGTTTTGTTGTTGCTCGCAAAATGCGATGCATCTGCATCACGAAATAAAAACATCACCAATATAATGATCACCAAACATCACGATGCGCGATCGAACTTCGGAAAAGTTTCTGCTAGCACCCTCCCTCCCTACTGCTAGCTGCTGAAAGTCGGTAAAATAGAAATTATCGTTATCTTGCCAATATCAGGGGCGCACAAAGTTTATTTTTGACATTTTCAGAATTATTGTCAATCGTTGCGAATTTTTCTGAAATTTGCCTGAAGCTCTTGATTTGCTGTAAATAGCCTTGAACCCGATTGTGTTTCAGTTGATAGATATAGCCAACTACTTCAATATCAAGAATATGTTTCAGTTTAAAGAACGACGCGAATCATCATTTTCCATCCCACGGATTTATGGGCTAATAACGACGGAACAGACCGGTAGTTAACCACTTTTGTTCATTTAATTTTTTCGTTGAGGTTGTTATAAGATAAACATTATTATTCCTCCGCTAAGTTACTGTAATTTGCAGTCAATTCCTGAATTTTTTCAATTTTCAATAATTGGTCAAAATTCATCTCAAATTTCCCAATTACCATCAAAGGCTTTTAAAAGTGCTGATATCAAAATTCAAAAAGGTTCCTCGGAGCCAAAACTGACGGCGAATAAACTTACAACAGGTGGAGGATTTAAGTACATGAGCACGTGTGCAAATTACTTTATAATTATCGTTTGAGTGAAAGACTTATCCGGACCGACAAGAAATCATCATTTTAGGTGCCTCCTGATGCCATGCCCCTTTCAAGTAATTTCAGCACGAGGGATTGATTAATTTTTAAATTACACTTTTCGAACTTGAATCGTCCTCTTATATGAATCAATGATGTTAAATTTATGAATCGGCATTGGGAGGACTAATTTTTATTTCTCTATTGTTGACCTCGGATTTGAGGCCGTTTTTTAATGAGAAATGAATTCCGATCCGAAATGAAAGAACCCCGATCGATAATTTCTCATTAAATGGCCTCAAATCCGAGGTCAACAATAGAGAAATAAAAATTAGTCCTCCAAATGCCGATTCACAAATTTGACATCATTGATAAATTTTTACTTACTCGCGTCACAATAACCTCAACTCACGGGGATGTATTTTTCAGAAATGCCCCAGTTTCGAGAGTTGGAAAATATGCAAAAGGATCGCGCCCAAATTTTCGAAAGTAATCTACCCTAGAACAGGCAATTCTGAGTAACTATTCTCACTCAGAGATGATGTGAACTTTTCACGATTCGATGACTTTTGTCTACCATCAGTTTGAGGCATTTCTCTACTAGGAAAGAAGTACTTAGAAGAAAAAATTGATTAACCAATTTTGTCAAAGAGCCTTGGCCTGGAAATCACGTGTATGTAAGTGTGTTGGGTTGAGTGTTAGATGATTCTAAGATGGTGAACGATTAGTTTTGTGTATATACCAAGTGAAACTTGCTGGGTTGACGTATTCCTGAAGTGATTCGAGATTTCATGACAGATTCAATGGTACTATTCAGCAACATTTGACCTCAGCCAAGAGATATTTTATGATTATCTTTTACCTTATTGAGTACGAAATCATGCAGTCTAAGTGCTAGAGTTGCTTTACATGCAAGACTGAATCTTTTTCATAGGAATTTCGACGCGTGTTTCGGTAACAAGAGAATTTAAATTGTAAAGTTTTTATGAAAATAATTTAACACACAATTGCTCACAGTTACTTTGTGCAACTGACAGTTCATCATCAATTAAATATATAAAATATGTACAACATTCTTTATCTATCAACGACATAAAAATCATCAAACATTTGATCAAGTCGTGAAAAAGACAAAACTATCCTAATGATCTAGAATTATTAGATTAAGGCGAGGCCGTCATCAGCCGCCGTTTTGAATTTTTTATTTTTCTTTTTATGGATTTCCTTTCTATAGCGCAATAATTCTGACATGTAATCTATTGATGCATACAAAATTCCATGTATTTTGATCAAATCAAGTTTGAGATTATTTACAAAATGGATTTCGATCTATCTCACTATTATATATTCAACATGCTGGCCGATTACGGCCTCGCGTTAATGTGTAAAATTGAAATATCAGGTACGAGTTAGTGCAATTGACTGTTCAAGATCACAAAAGCATTCATTTTAAATAACAACAACGAAGTGAGAGATAAGTAGCAATGATTAGTTGAAATTTTAAATTATTACAAAAGTTCGTCCCGATTATAAGACACATTTGTCAATCAGCTATCGAACAATTAAGCACTTTATTGATGCGAATTGGTTCCAGGAAAAATAACACGATAATCTACAATTTAACCATGGCTTGAATGTTAGTCAAAACCGTAACGAAAAGTTGTAAGACTGAAAGAGAATTCTTGAAAATATTCTTTACATATTCGTTTAGATCTCTTTGTAATCTGAATTCGTGATACAAATTATTAATCAAAAATCCACTGAAGAATTCGGCAAGGTCAATATTTACATAGCACGGGTAGTCCAGTAATGCATTTAGATCCATACTAGATCTTACACAGCTCTGGAAAAGAGTGAAAGCATGAATGACTGTAATATTGAAGTTTCTATGGTTAATACTGTTTCTTGACTGGAAATAGCTGCCTGCCATTGAACAATCAGCTTCATTCAAATTCTCAAGAGCATCTTTTACCGTCATGTCCATAGAAATTCCATAATAAGGCTGTCTATTTTCGTTTCTTGCATTTGAATGAAAGGCTGTCCTTGTAGCTGGTAGATACGATTTAAAATGATTGAACCTCTTCACGACATGGGCTAATAGTGAAAATACTAATGCATAAAGGTGGCATTTAGTTACAAATATTCTATCAGCTTCACACAACCAGAATTTGATACAGGCCACGTACAATCTCCATGGTGGTGGAAATCGTATCAATTCTTGTTCTAGAACTCCCAAAGTTGTGAACAAAATAGCCTTCTTTTTAGAAAACTCCAGATGTTTCAATTCTTGAAGAGTGGGAGCTTCAAATGGAAAATCCCAGTGTGCACATTCCAATTCACAAGTGGCAACATCTAAATTTTTCCCTCTGGTAACATACTTCAAATGATTACAGTTGGTTGTTCCATTACTTAATATCATAAAAATGACTTTGATTATCTTCAAACATATATTTATAGTTGTTGGATGTGAAACATCTTCCATTCGTTCTCTAACAACAACCAGCTGTCTGTGAATCATATCCATAAAATTTGCTGGGTATTGCGCAATGCTATATTTGTGTTTGAACCAATCAGGAATGATTTCAATGCAAGTAATTTCTGTGACAGGTAAGATCATATTACTTTCATTTGCAGACAGAGAGGATTTGAAATTTTTGTCTGGGCCTAGATATGTTTCACCCCTGCTCAATGTTTCTGGTTCATGAATAGCATCAAGGTTGATGTCCTTAAATGTATATGATTTCACTGCCATTTTCTGCTTTAGCTCTACAATTTCCTGAGGTAAGAACTCTATAATGTTCTCTAATGTTGATGGAGAGTTCACATAGCCATTCACTATCATTTCAATTATTTTTAAAACAGGTTGACGTTTTTTCGCACTAATCTTCTTCAATATCAAGCCAACAGCATGCTCTATTGAATATTTTTGCAACCAGTAGAGAATCGCCTCGATTTTCAGATGTAATCTATTGTGGGACAGTTTTTGTTTTAGTTCTGATGGTATGCGCAGGGTTTCAAAGAAGTTTTGAAAGATGATAGGATCGATGTAATCATTTCCTAAGAGAACAGCAATCAGAGGCAGAGATTTCTTATTCATCATGGGAAAAAATTCCCGCCAGTGGTCACTCCTAAAAATCTTGCATTGTATGTGATTTTGTCCAAAATTTCCAATTGAAATATTTGAGCTCATGGTATTGAATGGAATATAGTCGACATCATAGATGAAAAAGTCTGAATCATAACTCAAAACAGGACAGTTCAAAATTCTTGCTACTGCAGCTACATGGTCATCTGCTTCAAATGGTGTTTGAATTAGCTGTATCTTCTTCTCTTGAGCCACAAGTTTGAATATTTCTTTAGCAAGGATGGGCAAAATTTGCTGCTGATTTGATGGTGTTGAATTTGCAGCACTTGCTATTTTCTCTTTTAAACGGCTATAGATGGTTATCATTTTTCTATCTTCCATTCCACCATCTAATATAACAATAGGGGATACCCTGCATTTCAATAGATTATCAAAAAATTCTGATACATAAAAGAGATATTGAGCATAGCCTCCACTAAAACAGTAATCACATTTGTTCCAAGAGTACAACTGACTGACTAGAGAATTACCATCAACCACCAAATAACAGTTATGAAGTTGATAATTCAATAACAAGACATTAGAATTGTTATTTATGTAAGAAGTTAGCCCTGGAATACCCATTATCAATTAATTTTCTCTCAAGTTTTGTATCATGAATGATGAATCTTTGAGCTTTGTATACATAAAATTATCAGCATTGAGGCATTCGTTTCTGAAAATTACTTTCACTCCTACATTTTGAGATGCTTCATTTTTCTACTATAGCTGGTCTTGACATTTTTTTTCATGACAAATCTCTGAAAAACAGATAACTCATTAAATGTTGTAGATCCTATGTAGTAACATATGTACTCCTCTATATGTAGTACTGAAATAATATTATTGTCTATTTACCATCTGTTGCTTGTCTTTGTGTTCCTCGAGTTTGTTCAACAGACAATGACACAATTTCCTGAGTTTTCATTTGTTATCTTCCTCATAAAACCACTGGGAAAACTTTTTCAATAACTGTATACATGCACTCTATCATTTTATATGTAAACAAAGCAAAATTGTATCCCATCACTCACTGGTAATTTTCAACATTTCTGGATGTTCATTTTTGTTTATTTTGATACAAAGCGGAGAACATTCAATAATCCTCATGCGTTATTTTACGTATCCACAGCTTTCTGCTACTTTCTTCGTCACGATTCTGGTGATTTAATTTTTTCACCAAATGAAAATCCAAACTCCCTCCCATCCCTCCCCTTTCCCTGCCTCTACCCCTACAATCCGCAGCCTCATTCACGTCAAACGACTGCACAACAAAACTTCTAACTTCGTTCAAAGAAACGTGCGCACTTTACGATCGAGAAATACCTTAATTGTGTATAAATTGATAAAATAGTTCAAAAGTATATCAAAATGATGAACGATGTGCATAATAATTTTTTTTACGCCAACGCCTGTCATGTATGCAAATCTCTTGGAAATGAATCAAATCTGAAGAAGTGTGCAAATTGCAAAATGATTTTCTACTGTGGTAAAGAGCATCAAAAGCAACATTGGGCAAAACATAGAGATTTGTGTCGTGTCATAACACAAAATCTCAATGAAACAAATAGGTCATATCCTCTGGAAGGATATCAAAATACTAGTATCACAGATTGGGTGAAAGCTAAAATGAATCTAATGCTTGTTGTGAGTATTAAAATGGGAAGGAAGTTACTTCCGTTTGAGCAAGAAATGTTCAAGTTTCCTAAAGCTTGTGCTGTTTGTCATGAGACCGATCAAAAACTATTGGGTGATTGCCCACTTTGCCCATGTGCTTCTTTTTGTGAAGAGCATAAAAAAGATTCCACTCATGCCAGTTGCTGTCAGGAATTGGGTTTCTGTTTTGATTTAGACCTAGCATCCAGCGTTTTTATTAGACAGCCACCACGAAATGTTGTGCCTTTTCACACAGAAATGGCTTATTTACCAGCATCTATGAAGAAATTCATAGATTTATATATGAACTACGACTACTCGCTGCTTGTGTCAACTGATATACAAGCTGCTCACACTTCTGAGTATCTAACAAGACCTCTATCACTGATTTGGGCATTGGAAAGACTAGAGTATGGCTCAGGTTCAACTATGACTATTCATGTGATAGGTGCAAATGCAATTGAACTAGATGGAGTTGAAGTGTGGGAAATTCTATTGCACTGGCTACCAACTCTGACATCCTTGCATATCATAATGATTGGACCAGAACTTGATAGTGATGATAAGAAGAAAGAATGTCGTGTATGTGAGTGTTGTGCAGATAAGAAGAATAAACTATATCTTGAAAAAGTCAATACTCTGTATAGAGAATATACTTCAAGTAAAAGGTATAAGAAGCCCAATATCATTGTTGGATATAACTTGGGATTGCATGAGTGTGAAAATATTGATTCACCTGATGATTTGTGGGCGCAAAGTATACGAATCTTGCCTGAACAGGAATGTCCATTTGTGTTCACATCTTACACTCTTGAAGAAGCTCAAAAAGAACATAGGAGAGTGTGTGATATTTTGGGCAAGAATATCTCTTACTTGTGTTGTGAGAAAAATAAGTTCTCAAGCATGAGACCCCACAGAGACTACGAAACTGAAGGGATTTTTTATCAGAATCAATTTATAACAATATATCGAAGTTTGAGTGAGATTTAATTGATAGATGAAATTGATGACTTGGAAAAAGAGTATCTGGGCAGTTCTTCACATTTCTCTTGGAAAATGAAAAAATGAGAGCCTGCCATGCATGCAATCAAAATGAAAAGTATCATAAATAGATAGAATTTTGACTGCTTTCTCATACAGCTACAATCAAGATGTGGTCTCAGGTTCAATACATGTGTGATTCTCCTATAAGTAGAAAACAGTTATAAAATTGCTCAAAACTCACCTTGAAATCTTTGAGAAGTGGGACCACATCTTGTGTCTATGTAAATGACTCTTCCATATGCACCATCTCGGTATCGTTTCAACTGTGCTGTGACACTCAGCTGCATACTTAATTGTTGATGAATGAAAATACTTTTGTAAGTACAGGCTTTAATAACTGAGAAAATATTGTTTATTGAATAAAAGAATAGACTTACCAAATTTGTGTTTTCCCTGAAAATGGGACACCACTCAGTTCTGTTATGACACCACTTTGGAAACCATCTCCTAGAATATCCTCCAAATTTGAGCAACACAATGGAATACTCTCCTGGAGTGCATCAATTTCCGACTAAAGACAATAATTGTTATTATAATGATTATAATGTTATTATAATGATTTCTGTTAAGAAAACAATAATCCATAGGTAAGTTCTAAGTTTATTATATTCAACATACCTGCCAAATATCCAAGGCAAGAGTATCAACTGACAGCAATTGCTTTTGTAGATTGGTTGCATTCAAACCAAGTTTTTCCAAACTTTCTATAATTTGATAATGTTATGGATTGCACTGGACATGAACTTGTCATTTGGGAGATTGCTCAATTTTACAATAATTACCTGGATCTTCAGGGAGATCTTCAACATGCAAATAACCTTTTTCTTCCAACTCTGATATTACTTTTTTGGATAGTTTTAGAGTTGAAATAGGCCGAAACATTGCGAGATACCAACAGTTCTGATTCTTCAATCATGCTGAATTTGTTACAGAACATTATGAGAATGATGACAGCTCTTTGCAATAATTGGAACACAAAGAGCAGGACTGCATTTGATTCTGTAAGTTGGAGTTGGACATCAATTAAATAAAGATTGGATGGATTATAAGTATAATTGAAACAAGGGATTACCACTGTAAATAGGCTCTGTGTACTTTCATCATTATTTTGTCTAATACTGTAAGACACTGGCATCTTGAAAACACCATGGGGTGTTTGGTTTCGACTGAGCCACATCACTCAACTTGTGAATCATCTTGCACTGAAATTATTTGCGAATTGTCTAATCTCACTATTTACCCGCAACATTTCATTCACCATTTGTTGACAAAAAGATCTTAGATAATGAGCATATAATTTCAATTTACGGAAATCGACGACTCTTGTTTACATTCACGCTTGGTGTCGTCTGCTAAACACGTCTTTAAACTCGCCGGTTGATTTGCAGCCTCCTTCACTCTGGACTTGGGATTGGGGCTGAAGTTTGTTGTTTGTCGCCGATTGTCAACTTGATAAAAATAAAGAAACTAGGTACTCAACATTCTCCTCCTCCAGCGTCAAAGGTGCGTCAAGTGTGAATACGCGAAGGCAAGAGCTTCAAGTTCAAGCCTTATTAGGAAACATAATAAAAAGTAGCCGGAACAGAACGACAGATTTTCAACATTCCTCTTGCATTTGGGTAGAAATATTTAAGTCTGTTCAGAACAGTTGTCTTTGATCTGTTTTAACATTGTTTGGTTTGCCGTTGATCAAAGGTCTTACGCAGGTGAGTGAAGAAAACTAAGTCTACTCATCACAATTCACTGCTTACATATTCCTATTATTCCACAAAACCACTGAAATTAAGTTTCAGCATTACAATTTTGATAATGCTTATTGACATGTTTGTTTCAGAGAACAACAATGGAGCAACTCATCACACAGAAAGTTGTAGAATTAGCTACTAATGTTGAAAGGCAGCTAGATTCTGAGATAGAAAAATTGGACAACTTAAACATAGATGATATTGACAAATTACGAGAGCAAAGACTGAAAGATATGAAGAAACTGCAGCAACAAAAGCAACTGTGGCTCACACTGGTAAATTTGTCTTGCGACAGATGTTGCAAAATTACTTGATCATGGTTTTAAACTGGTATTTTTTTCAGGGTCATGGGGAATACAGTGAGCTATCTGAAGAAAAAGAATTTTTTGAAACTTGCAAGAAGTCTGACAAAGTTGTATGCCACTTTTACAAGAATGGAACGGAGCGTTGCAAGATAGTTGACATGCATCTGAACATTCTGTGTAAAAAACACATCGAAACAAAATTTGTCAAGTTAGATGTGGAAAAGTGCCCCTTTCTCACAGGTTACCGTTGTCAAAATTATGTTCCTTTAGAACTGGCTACCATGCCTTTTCCCATGTTTTGATTAATATTGTATCTTTTCAGGACGACTAAAGATCAAAGTTATTCCAACCATAGCTCTGGTGGTTGATAGTAAAACAAAAGATTATATCATTGGTTTTACTGATTTGGGAAACTGTGATGATTTTTCTACTGAGGTACTTGAATGGAGAATTGCACAGCCAGGTGCCATCAACTATAATGGAGATCTAATGTATCCACCCGATGTGCTCAAGATGCAGAAGCAGAAGCAGACTTCAGGAAAACAGAAGACAATTCGTGAAAAAGATTCAGATGAGTCAGATTTAGATTCGGATTGATCAAAAAGGATGTATCTAAACTCCTCACATTTACAATGCATAAGTTTCTATGACCCAACAAAAATTATTTCAATTTTCTCAGCTTGACCAAATTTGAGATGTAGGTAGAGTAGGAAAATTCTATACAATGAACATCTTTTTTTACAAATGTTGATTATTGGTAATTTCCCACTGCCACCCAATATGTGTAAAAATATTGATTTCCATGGAATGTTGTACAGGAAGTGTTTTAAGATCTTTCCAATTCTTGGAAGATTTCTGGAAGTATCCTCATGATCTAGAGGGGCTCACTGAAAATGAAAATAATAATGTTGAGGCACAACCAAGTTAGAGGGAAGAATGAAAATTACAAGAGTTAGAAGAAATCATCATTATGATACTAATATATACAATCTTATCAATATAATTCTTATACGAAGTAACTTAGACAATGATGCATACTGTATTACTGTTGATTGAGTTGCTATCTCCATTCTTTTGACTTGTTACACTTTTTTCTCTTTCATCCCACAATGTTAGTCCATCACAAGCACAAATTTTTTTTGGATTCTGGAAGAGTCCTGAAGATCTTGCTATAATACCACAGGCCAATCTGAAAAATTGAGAAAATGCTCATTGCAGTGATGTATTTTATTGTAAAAATTGTACACATTCCATGTAATCAATGGTCTGGTCCTACATTCAGGTGATGAACGTAGGTATTTGTCTTGATCAATAAATCTATTTCATCCTGCTTTGTAAAAATGATATCAGCTTCCTTAAAAATTTTTTGAATCAAGAATCGCAACAAATATTCCTTGACTTGATACATTACATAAAAAAATAAAAATGAATTGAATTGTCCAGAGTAGCAAAGAATTCAGTACAAATTTAGGGAATCTGAAATTCAAATTTCCGAACAGGGTGGTGATGAATGCACTCGATCCCTGAAAAATCCCCACAGGAAAAACGGCGGGAGAGATCTTACTGCATTTTATACGCGGCACATTATATATATACATACACATATATAGAGCGGAGGCGCGAAAAAGCGTCGAACGACCGCGCGTCGCGTTGTCATCAATGGGTGTCATACACTTCGGCTGCCCGGTGTGTATTTAGGTAGTGTACACTGTAAAAAATTTTCATGTAAAATTACAAGTCTCAGAGAGGGTAATAGTTGGATACCGCGCTGGGACGTGTAAATTTACAAGCGGCTTGTAAATTTCATTTACCGGCTGACGGTAAATTTCAGACCTGAAGAAACCTTGTTCAACTGAAGCGTACGGGCTACTCGGGGGCTTTTTCTAATGAAACGGAGTCTTGGAATGAAGCATCTTAATCCACGATAATTTTGAAAAGGTTGAAAAACCCGTGCGAGTCGAAAACTCATCGCTCGAGACATAAACACTCGACCGCGGAGGAGCTTTTTAGGTTAGTTGTGCGTGGGCCCAGCAGACCAAACTTTAGATCCGCGCATGCTCGGTTGAGCCAGATTGAGCTGAAATTTACAAGCCTGAGCGAGGGAATTTTACCAGTCTGAGACTGGTATCCAACTATTACCCCCTCTGAGACTGGTAAATTTACAAGCGTTTGTAAAGTTACAAGAAATGGGATGAAACTCACCACTCCCAGAGTTGTATTTTTACTAAGCTAGATGGTGAATTTCATTCAACATTTTTTACAGTGTAGTAGGTCAGTGTCAAATTGTCAGTAAGAGAAAAAAATATTATCACATATTATCTCTCATCTAATATCGTGTATACATACAAATAATAGTAAAGTGGTGTAAGTAATTGAAAGCCGGGGTGCGATAATGGGAAAGATCTTGCGCGAGCGCTGTTGTAATCCATTCCGCGTACCGGGCCATTTGGACGCCTCGGGCGGGAAGCTGCTTGCGGTGCAGCCGGTGGTACGTGATCGTCTTCCCCACGTACCGTTCGAGGGAAAGGTGTGCGTCGATTGCCGTAACCGAATCCACGAATTACTTAGAAAACGAAAACTTGTCAAGCCATCTCTACGAAGAGGTGGAAGTCCACAAAAACGACTTGACGAACTCCTAGAGCAGCTACCATCACCAGGACGCCGTGGACGTCACGTTTATTCACCAGAGAAACCAGCTCAACAACATCGAGAGGAACAATTGCATGTTTTTAATAACGATCCAGTAACTCCTCCACAAGTATCATCAGCGTCGTCGTCTGCGTCTTCGACTCATTCATTTTCGGGGTTATCCGACGACGAGACAATAAGTCATACGGTACCAGTAAAAACTGTAGAGATCGTCCTCGAGGAACAACAAATTCATCAGATACAAGCAGAGGAAAAGCATCAACAAGTTGTTCCTGAGAATAAACCTGCCACCAAGGAGCGTTCCAAACCTAACCAAGGTAAACGTATTACCCGCGCTTTTTTGGTGCATGGAAATGCATATGTATGGAAATGGAACTGCATATTGAAGTGCATATATATCAGTCAGCGTGTGCAAGACTATACCTATTCGAACCCGAGAAAAAACGCGCGAGATGACGAGCAGTTGCAACTTGCAGTTCTTATTTCTGTTTCGGAGAACTTGATTTTAGAGTTGTCACTTTGACATTCGACTCGTAGTAAAACACTTCAGATAGTCACAGAGAACTCACTAGCTTGAAGCATGCTTACTAGGCAAACATTTCATTCAATTAAGTTTCTGTCATTTGACAATGAAAGTCATTACATTGACTAGAATTGTCTCAGAAGCTTCTGTTCAATGTCATGGAATAAGGATTCTTGTGATCAAATATGATGCAATTCTTTCAAGATTACACGTCATTTATATCTGAAGATGGAAAGTTTGATTCCCTTGTTTAAAATCAAGTAACTCTATTTTAGCATGGAAATATTTTCTTGCTTACACACATGCCATCTCTATAGAAGAATTAATATGTGAACAGGTTCATTACAATACCTCTTCCCGCTGTTGCCATTTATTCTTGATAGTGGAGTTGCTCCTCTACCAAGGTCATCAGCCTTCTCAGTTACAACCAAAGATCTTCCTATCAGGTCAGGTACTTGTAAGAGCTTATCTAAAAGCCTGAATGTTACTCTCCCAGAATCATCTGCTATTATGTTCCCCAAGTCACCAATATGCTGGAAGCAATTCACGATCCAAATAGGTGTCATGTAACCATCTCTGATGGAATTTGAGATGAATGTTAGCATTGCTCACCCTCTGTGATAGTGGGTCATCGGGTCCTCCATGTGAAACATTATTTGGGTTGTAATGATCGCCAACACTATAGCCATAAAGTTAGAAAAATTTAATATTAGTGTAATAAAAATTGCTACCACTCACTTCTCCATCTATACTGACACTATTTACCTATCACAGCCGTTTGAAATATCACCACATTCGTGTATATGAAGCCCATGAGGGCCAGAACTTAGCCCATCAATTGTCCCATCAATTATACAGCCTTCTCTACTTTGTACAAAACGAACAACTCCCCTCACTATATCACCATAACTGTATCCAGAATTACCCCCAAGCATTGACACAGCACTAATTTCACCATCTGAAACTCAAGAAGTTATGTGATGAGAGTGTTCTTAATAATATTTTAGTGATTTGTAACAGTTGCAACTCACCTCCATAACCCTTCAATACAGCCTTTCGACCAGTACTTTCTATAGTTTCTTGGACTTTGGTATGAGGTAATGTTGTATCTACTACAACTGTCCCTCGTTCCAGAGAAATATCAAAATCATTCACTCCCTGTGTTTTTGACAAGGCATTTTGTATCGCACTGACACACTTTTGGCAAGTCATTTGCACATCAAACTCGATCTAATAATTTCAAAAGCATGAAAATTCCTATCGATATTAGTTGATTTGTTCAAGACTTACCTTGGCAGAACTCATAATTATCACTTCTCACAACCCAGGATAGTAAGTACCGCGCAGTAACGTCGTTCAGACGAGAGAAGATTGTAGGTAGAGGTTTCACGACTACTAGGTCGTCGACTAGTAGTGCTGCACAGCAGTAAAAATCAAAAATTCTACTTTTTTTGTTGAATTTCGGCTAGTCGTCCTATAACAAACTTGCGGACAATAATATATAGTTGCGAAGTTTGTGGTGCTACCTCGTGAAGACGTATTCGCTATTCGCGATGATTCGCGAATTATTGTAAATGAAAGACGCGCGAGTGTGAGTCTGAATGTAGCTTCGCTCCAAACTTCCGAACCGGCTTTTATAGCTTCTCGCGCAGTCGGTGTCTCGAAGAGCTACGGGTTAAAAGCGTTGCCACGTGCTTAATGGACATTATGGATTTTCACGTTCATAACCGCTCACATCCTCCTCACATAATTTTATAATTTTGCTGCCCTCTGAGTACTCATTCTTATTCGTCTAAATCAAGAGAAAGGAGTGGAGATTCCAATTAATTAATCGATCACATGTGCCGACGAGCAGCCCAGCTAGTTATTATTGAACAAGTTCGGAGCGCGCGACGCCTCATTTTGGCGACAATGTAACCTCCGCAGCGTCAGTCTTCCCAAGTCTTCCTTAGTTGGAGATATTGTGCCGGCTTGACCCTATGCCGGTCGTTGCGGTCTTGTGTACCTATTAACTATTTTTGTGTCGAGATAATCCTCAATCATACTTGGTTGATTAAATGTCAAGATGCTCGTTGGGACGGGGCGTTCACCCATCATCATTTTACTCGTCAGTCTATAGTACCTAAATCGAAGTTCGTGCACAATGCTAGTCAAGATAATGGCGATTTGCCAGTGGAAATCTTTACTGGGCTTTCTTTTTAGAACAAGTTTCCCCTGGGATTTGAAATTTTGGTACGAAGAATGATCCTAATTTGTTAAATGAAGTGCTTTTATGGCAAATTAACTTGACTTCTGTATCATCTCTTTTTTTCTCAGGTAATTCAAGATCACATCACTCTACCATGTCTAGGCGGAACAAACTGCCCCTGATCCCAGCTGATGCTGATCCTAACAAACAGTTCTGCTGTTTCTGTGGAACGTCTGAAGACAATGAAGTCAAATTTGGAAAATTTTACCATCAAGATGGCATCAGCACTCATTATTACTGTTTAGTAAGTTGTCTACCTGGATAGAATATGCTTCCAACATTGAACTTAATTCTGTTGTCTCAAAACTGTCCTGACAAGAAATGTTACTGATATGGTCAAGGATAAGGTTGATGGTGAAAGAGTGAAAATGGACATCTGTAATGATGCTAAGATATTGATGAACTGTTTTTTTTTTTATTTGTAAAATACTTAGCAAAGACATTTTTCACTTTCCAGCTCTTGTCTTCCAACATGGAGCAGAAGGGCAATGATGATGAAGGAATTTTAGGATTCCTAGCTGAAGACATACAAAAAGAAATAAGGAGAGGAAGACGCCTTGTAAGTCCCACTGACTTTGCTTATTTATGATTTAATAAAACTGTCAAATTTATAACGGCATTGGCTGTATTTTTCAGATTTGTTCACACTGTAGAAGGAATGGCGCCACTTTGGGATGCTGTAATGCTAAATGTAAAAAAATCTTTCACTTCCCCTGTGGTTTGGACAATGGGTCCTTG
The DNA here is from genome assembly GCA_029851415.1 of Eretmocerus hayati. Classification (NCBI taxonomy): domain Eukaryota; kingdom Metazoa; phylum Arthropoda; class Insecta; order Hymenoptera; family Aphelinidae; genus Eretmocerus; species Eretmocerus hayati. The sequence goes on from CM056742.1 coordinate 25,469,366, forward strand.
CATCAATTTTTTGGAGAATTCAGGTGTGAATCTGACCCATTCTTTTGAATTAGATTAAGAGTGATGGTTCATATGTAATGTGCTGATTATGTTTTCTAGGTCTTACTGCACAGCTCATAGACCCAAACAAAAAATTGACGATAGAGTCAAGAAAGAAATACAAAAGATGGAAAAAATATTGTGTTACATCTGTTATGAAAGTGTGCAGCCTATGGATAATAATAATACGTTGTGGGCACCTTGTTGTAAGAAAAACGCTTGGTTCCACAGGAGCTGCGTTCAAGTTAGTACCTTCTTCTTTAGAACTTGCTTGATCTAACTTTTTTACTAGTGGAGGAATCAAAGTACAATTTCTGAACTTTTCAGCAACTTGCAATGAGTGCTGGCTACTTTTTCAAGTGCCCTCTATGTAATAACAAGCGGGAATTTCAAACTGCTATGCTGGAGTATGGAATATACATCCCTCGACAGTGAGTGATACCATTTTGTTCAGAGATTGCCTGATATCCATTTCATTGTTTAATGTGTATTATTCGTCATATCCCATCAGAGATGCATCTTGGGAGTTGGTGCCAAATGCTTTTGAAGAGTTGTTGTACAGACATGACCGCTGTGATGCCAAGCCTTGTCAGTGTCCAAAAGGAAGGGCTCATGCCAGTAGTAATGGGTGCGTACTTTGACTGATTTCTTTCATCGGTTGCATTCTTTGTCGGTGTCAGCTCACAACGGGAACTTGAAAATTTTGGGAATACCTATTGTTTCAATTTCTTTTTCTATGAATTACAGAAAATGGGAATTAGCTCTCTGCCGAATGTGTGGCTCTCAAGGAACCCATGTGTATTGTGGCAAGCTGAAATGGACGAATCCTCAATGGGAATGCCCAGATTGTCTCGTGATCTTGAGTAAGTGTTTTGATATACCCATACTACAGCCTTTGGGAAATGAAAACTTCTAATTTACCATCATTTGAACAGACAAACCTTCTGGAAGTGCTACCCAGCCTGCTGAATCTACCTCTAACTTGAGTAGCACAAATACAAATGTCATGTAAGTTCATTTCTTATTGGTATACGTTCTTTCTTAGTGACAATAATGTAATTTAACAAAAAATCTCTACTCTAGGAGAAGAGATAATCCAACAGTTAATGTTATCATAAGGGAGTATGATGAGGACAGTGATTCTGATATCTCGGTGGGAAATGAAACGGTGCCATTCGAAAATAGTTTGAGTGGTATTGCGTCCAATTTACCTGCAGTAAAACTGCGCCCTGGACCAAAATCATTCAAGTTGCAGCAAGTTCAAAAACTGAAAAGGTAAGTTTGGAATATGAAATCAAATGTGTTATATGATGATGAATATTATAATGATTGTAAATGACTCTCCTACAACAGCATGGATTCGAGTACAGAGGATGCAAATCAAGATGAAGATGGTAGTAGTGATCCAGCTGTCACAAATGAAACAAATGAAGTAAACGTTCCTAGCAAAGATTCTATCCCAAAACTCTCTGCTATTCCTAAAGCTGTAACCAGTGATGTCGTTTGTTTGGATAGTGACGACGATACCCCCGAGGTGAGTTGCTCAATTCTACAGTCACAGGTGTTTTGATAGCTTTCATTATTCTGAAACAAGATAGAGTTATCAAAATTTTAATCATAGTTCCTCAGGTGTAAGCTCGTAAAATTATTCTTTCAAAGTTTTAGTTTTCTTTGAATGCAACGGGTATAGCATGTAACTTCAACTACTATCCCAATCAGCATACACAATTGTTCTATCTCAGATCTCACCCTGTTTTTTACGATTTGTTTAGATCCTTTGCGAGAGTCGGATGCCCAGTGCGAGTAGGAATATTCATCAGCTTCAAAAGAATACCAGTATTAATAGAATGGGCTTGCCACAACACCAGAGTAGTCATCCAATACAAAGCAGTATTCAAAGTTACCCGAACACCGCAAGCTCAATAACGGCACAGCGCTCAAGCGAAATGCCAACGTTGATTCCAGCACCAAATATTGCTGAAAAGTCAGGAAATTCTCCTGTAAACATAGTCATAAGTAACGTAACCTCAGTGGATCCCGAATTCTTTGAAAGCGTTCCGGGATCTCAAGATTCATCCGATGGATCTCCAGAAATTATCGAGACGGATCCGTCTGCGATCCCAACAACTGCGTATCAAATGAAGCGAGTCCATCCTGACGAAGACACTGATTGCTTAATCATGTCTGAAGGACCAAAGAGAGCACGTTACGAAGATCAAGCATTCAACGCACAGACCGTCGTCGACAGTGGTTTTAGAATATCCAGGGTCGAGTCCACAAACATGACTACCTCTTCCACGTTGTTGCCTGCCGTAAAGCAAAGTCCTAGTAAAGCCATGGCTACGTCGACTACGATGCTTGCTGGACCCAGCGGTGTTTCAACGGCTCACTATAGCAACGTAGGCACATTTATTTATTTTCTGAACCGCGACCGGACAATTTCTAGGATTGCTTACTAATTTATACCCAAGTTTACTTCAAAGTCATGCGGTAGCCATAGACAATGGTGAGTTATCAACAGATTTTTCGATCGCGTTAAAGGAGTGGTACAAGAGTCGAATTGATCAATTTTCTCTACTGTTAAACTTGGGTTCAACCATACTGCACTAGACTCAATTAGTCGTCGAGAGATGAGTGTCCGTATCTTCTCTCGGTGCATTGGGGAATACTGCATGACTTTGAACATTCAATTAAAGTTTATTTTTGTTATTCTTATTTCTCCTTGATATCATTTTCACAATACCTCAAAACTACTCCTTATGTTCGTAACCATAAAGTTAATTTATGATTTGTGTGGAATTTTATTTCTTGTTCTGATTACATATAATGAGATGTTTAGATTTTTAATTAGCGATGAGCGAGTGAGTATCATATCAAGTCTGTGACATCGTGTCCCCGTACTTTCTCTTTAGTCTTACTCTTGGGGTTCCAACAGTTACATGGGAATGCAGCCACAGCCACAGCAAATGATGGTAGCAATCAATCAAATGGATCAGGTCCTTCAGCAGCCCTTGCTCATGCAAGGAACAGTTCCGAACTTCCCATGTAAGATGGCTTCTTTTCTTTACGTTATGTTTCCTTACAAAACATGGGCTTCTCTTTATCAGTCAATACATGTCTCCTTGGTATGCGTAGCTAAGCTTGCCGCTATGCGAATGCTGTCTTTCTTTGTAGTCACTATTGGTTGCATGGACTGCATATTGAGCAACGACTAAGATCGGGATTATATTCATTTAAATTGACTTCGGACCATGTGAATACTAATTTGAATGCTGCCATTTCTGAATTCACTTGAGGAAGTATATGTGCTTTCTTATTTAAGTGAGCCATTAAAGTACGTTGATAAACCCTGGTGTATCAATTTTTTTATTGATTCATTTGCATGATGTGTTCTGATTTTATCACATCACTCTGCATTTGTCGAGTTCGTTATGAATAGATCAATAATCCGTGCTATTACAAAATTTCGAACTTGATACTTTTCTAACTTGATGTTGATCAAAGTAGAGCATCTAGCTAATTGAAAAATTTTCACTAATCCTAACTTGAATTCATTTCTTTTCTAAATACTCTTATTCATTTCGAGTTTTTCCTTGAACCTTCTAATACTGATTGTGCATGATTGAATGAATCAAATTTACTCTTCAAAATACTAATAGTGTCGATAATGAATTAAAAAAAAAATGCTTTAAAATTTCTTAGCAGTGCCGTTGACGGTGGTCCAGTCGTACATAGCACAACCAACTGCGACAACAGAGGTTCAAAGTCAAAACGACCCGCCATTAATCGAACTGGATTGATCCCGAAATACGCTCGTCTTAGTGACCTGAAGTTCAAGATCCGCGGAGATGATTTTGAAGTAAGTTCATCATTCTGGCTAATTTACTTCTTCTACCAGTCGGTCGAAATCTTCTGATCCCAACAACACAGAATACGAGCGATCAAACTTTTCTATATCACTCAATATAATTCTGTAAACGTCATCCAGATCATTTGTTCCACTTTTTTCAAGTCTTGTTTCAGAGGAAATCATCTTCGAATTTCCTGATGGCCATCAATGATCAATTTATATACTTATCTGCTCAATAATGTCTGGCCGTCACCATCGCTTATTTGGGTCAAACTATACAAATGTCAGAAATATCTTGTCGTTCATTCGATCATTATTTAACATTTTGCTTCAAACTTTAAATAACGAAAGGTTCTGATTTCAATAGACTGACAGAATTGATCAAATAGATCAAATTACCCAGAAATATCGCGATTTCAAGAAATTTGGCAATTTGAAATCGTTATCTGCAGATTTTTAATCTATGTAAACATGTTTTGTGTTTCAGCTGTCTTATGGTGCATACAAGATTCAAATCAACATGAATCGTACCTCAGATGCCACTAAGTCCAGCGAGCCGGGCAGCATATCATTCCCCTCGCTAACTTCGTTCCTAGAGTTGAACAACCAAAATTCTGCAAACAGCAAGAGCGAAAGCACTGCGTCCGAGCTCCAGTCGAATGGTTTTGGTGAGTCGAGCAAGAGGAGAGGATCTTCGCGAGTGAAGAGTCTTAGAGGTTGTGTTAGTGAAGACGATAACACTTTGTTAGAGTATCAGAATACAATGCGAAACTCTCAAAATGTTAGATCTACTAGAAAATCGATTGTGCATGATAAAAGGCTAGATCGAGCTGATCTGAAAGAAAATTGGGATCCGGAAGTTTCGAGTTCGACTAACAATTCTTTTGATACTTTGAATAATAACAGCGCAACAAATAACTCGGACTCAAAAGAAGGTCTTGATCTCACTCGGGTCAACTCTAATAAAGATGATGGCAGCTTAGACAAATCATGTAAGGATAATCCAAACCAAAGTCAGCGCCTTTTGCGACGAAGCAGTAGACACACTCGACATTTTCAATCTGTGCAGGAATCTAATGTTATGCAGAATGGGGACTCTGCAGACTCTAGTGACAACAATGTGATCTCTTCTGCTTTAAAAAGAATCAGTCAAACAGTCGCGGGTGATCAGTCTACAAGGAGTTCCAGATCACAAAAGTATGTTGATACGAGCTCTGGTCTTCCAGAAGTAGACGAACATTTAAAAAATGTTGAAATGAATGACTCGAAAATAATGCTAGTGAATAAAGTCAACGGCATTCGAAAAGATGAAAAAATCGTTGCCGAAGTAGATTTTAAAGTTCGTATAGATCTACAGAAAATAAGTAAGTTACTAAACGCCAAACCAGATCTATTTTTCAGTTCCAAAAGTAACGGAGTTAGGAAGCTGCGTGTACACAGAGTGAATGAGAAGTTGACAGTCGAATCAGAATCGGGTGAAAGGAAGTTTCTCGTTAAATCTCGGAGCTTCGATTGCCTCTTGAATCTTACGGACGACGAAGATTCTACCGCTAAATCCAAGAGTAAAAGTTTGGCTAATTTATCGCGTCTTGATGATGATACATTGCACTGGGCTGATGGGAGAGATGTGTTAGGAAGACGAGTGAGACGTAGTACGAGGCACAAAACTAGATTATTTGAAAACACGGAATCTTTTAGGTAATGATAATTCGACCGCGATCCCTTTTGTACCATGTTTTTTCAATTTTTAATACTGTAGTCTTTGATTTAGATGCATCGAAGCTCTGAGCATACAATTCAGTTATTGTGCAATTGTGTCCGGTCCGATGAAAAAATGACTCATGAACTATTTTTCACATGCTTGCGAAATAAAAAATGAATGACTGTACAAATAGTTTGTTATTTACACATTTAAAAGTCTTCTGTATTCGGTTCATATAATGAATATAGGAATTACAATTTTTCCAAACTTTTTCTACAACTGTTGTTTGCTGGAGAATGTATGAAACATAGAAACTAATGGTATGTTCTTATTTTATCATTTATTGAATAAATTGTCTACCTAAAAATGAAGTCTCATTACTTCACATGAAATTCCTCTCAGAACATTCCTCTTATAGTAAAAGAGTATCTACATGATTATTCAAAACCAAAGTGATTTCTGGCATTGAACATTGTGAAAACTTGTCGAATCGAATATTAGACACATCACAGTCACATGACAAAGTTTATATACACGATGTACAAAAGTAGAAAGATGGATTGTAAAACGGTAGAGATCTATGACAACCATCAGGATGTGAAAGAGCTATAGATGTTGATGTGCAAACTTGCTATTGAATGGTGGTAATTACAAATCATACAAACATTCCTATAAAAAATGTTGATTGATTGTAATTGAATTTATGTCAGCAAGGAACTGAATTTTTGACCTTTTTGATACAAAGGCTATGTACAAAAGTTGAACATCATTAAAAGTCCTTAGAAATTTGAGCAAGTACCAAAATACACAGTACTTACTATGAGCTTGATTTTCTATAACACCGAGGTAGTCATTATTACCAAAGTTAGCTTGGATTTCTTATCAATCAATATTTTTAAAATGGTTTCCAAGCGACACTGCACATTTTGTTATTGAGTTCTTGTAAGATTAATGAACATGTCAGTTGCTTCTCAGGAGACAAACTACTCACACCTTCCATTTCATCATCATCATCTCCTGCTCCACTACTACCGCCTCCTTTTCCTTTTCCTTTGCCTTTTCTCTTTTTTTTCTTGTTCAATTGTCTGCAATCACTGTCAGATCCAGCCTCGACTGCTGCTCTTCTCAACTGTGAAGGTTTCCATTATTTAGATGAAAAACTTTTCCAAGCATGTTTGTTTGTATTATGAGAGCAGAATTGGGTTCTTTATATTAACAGCATGAATTGAAGGAAATGAAAACCATCATACATTTTTTCTAGAAAGACAGATTAAGTAAATAGTATCGTACTTGAAACTCGATGAGAACAAAATCCAAGAGTTATCGAAACAAGCTATACAGATATCATACCTTGGCATTTTTTCTTGTTTTCTTTTCAAATTCTAGTGAATCATAATAATTTGGCTTCTCCCTTTTCACTCGGTTAGTTCTTCTAGTTTTCATAGCTCCTGTCGATTCAGGACTAGGTGGCCTATGTATAGAATTTCGTCGTGCATTGAAAAATGAATGTCCACAAGGACAAGCTTTGCAAGCGACTGGTACCTGCAATAATGAAAGAAATTAAAGGCATTTTTTTACTAGTAGTCGAAAATGATTGAATAAATTTTTCAGCAGAATAATCAAAAGAGAATGCTGCCTAAACAAAAAAGTAATTAGCGGCAGTTTGAGGTTAGCTTTAGATTTTTTTGGTTATCTTGTCGAAAACAATTCGTGATAAATAAAAAATTAATACCTGTTGCTCGCATTTGGGACAGCCCTTGCTTATAGTTTTTGTTTTGGCCATCCTAACGAGCGGTGGACGACCAGGGGCCTTGGGTTTTTCGCCGGATTGCGAAGACATTCGCGCGCCAGGATCTGATCGAAGTCATGAAATGAATGAGAATACAAAGCAGTAAGTATAAACAGTGACTTAATGATCACGGAGAGTAAACTTGCGGAAGTAATGTTGATGTTAATTTTAGACTCATTGGATAAAATAAATAATTTTCCTCAAGAATGAAATGAACATGTTTTTATCTTCGTCTAAGCCAGATAAATTAGGCCATAAATTATAATCAATCGGTCTAAAGTCATGTATACAAAGTTTTCAGATTCTTGACAAAGGCAATGGACCAAATTCTCTTTCTAAATAAAAAGCTACAATAAGTATAGTTATTAGACGTGCCTTAGACGTGAGCGATCCGAATCAATCCGAATAAGTCCCAAATGTTTGTGGAGTTGTGAATTAGAGGACTGGTGTTTTAAACACAAGTTTAGATTTCGCTATCATTTGCAACACAGAATTCGGTACATTGTCCAGCATTTTGCTTAAAAAAATTTCAAATCGCGCACTGGGATCTTATTGTGAAATAACGATACGCCACGCGCTAGGCGAATCTTGTGCGTGAGCGCGTGCGTCGGCGTGAGCGGTTGCGCGTGACGTCAGAAACTACTCCAATTTTCCGAACAGATTTTTTATTGCCAATAAGTATTGCACTTTTTGGAACAAAAATTGCACAAGACAATAATGTAAATTTCAGAATTGTTTCTATTTTATTCAGTGTAAAACTTGCAGCATACCACACTAGCTAGTAGAGTACTACCAACAGCAGACGACAGACGGCTAACTCTAACTCCTCCAACTCTTTCGCTCAGATCAGCATAATTGATGATTAAACGAACTTACCTGTAAGTGAAGTTCTATCACAATTATATGAGTTCTTGTTCGAAGATATATTTATGTGTAGTACCGCAACTTGTTGCCAGATGACGCCACGTCTTTAGAGCTATTTTAAAAGGATAGGTGTGAGCGAAGCGAAAATTGAACTTCCCGGGCCCCGTCAGGCTCCCCTCCACTCTCATCTCCAGCAGCCGACAGCCGACCAGCTCTCTGCATTGGTTGTGCTTGGATGCTGCGAACTTCATATTTTCAGAGCTTTTCTGTGCTTTTTGGCTTCTTTGCTGGGATGAGATTCACCCGTTTGGGTACGGTGTGGGAGGGAAATGGATATATCTTCGAACAAGAACTCATATAATTGTGATAGAACTTCACTTACAGGTAAGTTCGTTTAATCATCAATTATATTTCGTTTCTTGTTCGAAGATATATTTATGTGTAGATGTTCAGAGCAGATTGACTTTGCATTAGTCACTTCAATTTAGAATTTATATTTTCACATGCTTATGAATCTGAATACCTCAATCCAGGCAAGAACTGGAAGTGCATGTGGTGAATCTCAACTAGAGGGTTTCTACAGAGTATGTAACTTGATTTTCTCCTTGATATTGTTGGGTATTTATTTACTGACAATCCCTTCTGATTTCACTTGAATTCAGTCAGATTTCTTCAAGATCTCGGTATAGTGTCTTTGAGTAATGTAAACAGAATTTAGATATGGTTTTGTGCTCTTACACATATGTGGATAGTCTTGTCAGGCATAATCTTTAAGCTTTGCACATCCAGGAATCTATAATAATTTGAAGAGTAACTGCACCGTGTACAATTGTTGATTTGTCGTGTCAGTTTTCAGTTCCTCGTAAGGATCAATAATTCTTTTTAGGCAATTTCTACATTCTTCTTGTCTTGTATTCATATAACTCTAGCCTTCAAATGAGGTATTCCTGTGAGGGGCATAAAAGGATTTGGTGTGTTCTACTTTTGAGATGTCAGAGCTAAACATCTGGTCATCTTCCATTAGGAATCCAGAGGAATATTGACGTGTTGACTAAACTGAATGGTTAGTTAGTTGCATTGGTAACTAATTAGTTATAGGAAGACATTTTCTAAGTATTCAATACTACTGTTGACGATTCATAGTTGTTATTGAATTCAATGACTAGTTTTGATTCGCTATACAAAATAATCAGTATATCTTTGGCCTACACATCAGACTCCCTTCAACTTGACCCAATGAATAGCATTCTGTTATTTCGTTTTAGATTTAGGCAATGGAATTCAACGTCAGAAGTAGTTTTCCTATCAATGTACATTCATGCGTCTGTAATAATTTGGAAAATTCAGTTAGCCATGAATATACTCTGAATGTATTGTAATGGTCTGTTCCTCAAGGATTAGCAATTTCAAGTCAAGTATGGCCAATTGTATCATTCTCTGAGAGAAAGAGAGTTTTCCAGAGTTTTCTAGCTACAAGATGAAACAAAATATCTAGTTATGTGCACTGGTGAGGCTAATATAGCAGGCAAATGGCCATCTGGGAAACACAGTTTCTGTGTTCCTCATATATCCGATAGTCAGTATACAATACTGACAATCGTTGATCTTCAAATCCCACCATGAGGTGTTTTGAGCTAATTATTGAAACTAGAGCCCTAAATAATTAATGAAAATTGCAATAGAGATTTTAGTTTGCATTTTAAATGTCCATTCAGCTGTGACGCATATCTAATGATAGCTGTGGCATAGAATTTTGTTTGCAGTTCCAATATTCAACCTAGCTCTGTGGGTAGCATCCGTATAATTTTACACAAGGGTATCGAGTTTGACCCATAGAAGAGGATTTTCTAGGGCTTAGTATTTCACAAGTGTTTAACCATTAGAATTGAGAGTAATAAATAGGGAGTTGGCAACTAGTACTTTAGCTGTGACAACTGTACTCTGTCATAATCAAGCATTGAATACTGATGTAAAACAAGGACAAAATTCAAAGCTAACGACCTCAAGAATTTTTTCTTGTATCTCTACTAAAAAGTAGATCAACAATTAATCTAGTGATCGATTCATGGTACTTCTTCATTTGTTCGTTATTAAGGTGTTCACTGATTATTCCTGAATTATTCAGAATCGTTATAGATTAATAACTGTAGAGTGTGACTGTACTATGAAGCATTGAGCCTAGTTGCTTGTGATACTATTCCTTCTTATAAAACTATTAATATGAGTTAAATTCTGCTATTTCCTCACTTGATGAATCCGAGTCAAGATTATGTAGAGATTACAAGACCTTTATGAAATTCAATTAAGAGTTTATCTAGTTTCACCTGTCTCATAGCATCTTTCATTGTGCCATAGAAAGTTCTTAGTTCAATAGGAGTCGAGAAACCATTGATGGTCCATCTCTACAATCTCCATAGAGGTATCAGTGTTTGTCGGATTCTTGTTTGTGAATTCGTACAGTACTTTGACCAATTCTATACTATATGGCATTTTCTTCTAGGATACTGAAGAAGTAGGTTGACCCTGTAAAATGTGTATAGATATCCAAATCAATATCATCAACATTAATAGGACTTCCATGTTAATCAAGAAGATTATTTCTGGCCATAACTGAAATCAGGATTGTAAGGATTGTCACCCGAGTTTTATGAATATGAAAAGGCTTCATTAGAAGGTAGCTTTCCCGAAGTGGGAGATATACATCTGGTGCATAATGTATTTACCACATAAAGATGGAGTTCAAAATTCTTATTACGGCTGATAGATCTGGCAGTTTGTGTCATTCATTGACAAAACAGGTATATCCGTTAATGATATTTGCAAATAATCATATGCATATATGAAAATCTTCATATCCTCTCATCTGCCACAGTTTTCAATCAAATGTTTGTCATTGCAATTGGATCAATGTATCCTTCTCATCAACAGTGATTGTCACTCGGAATCAGTATATCAGTCTTTATGCTTTTCTGACTCTTTCTTACCCTCAGACTTAGTTTGCTTTATTGCTAGTCTTCTTCTGTTGTCAAGTCTGCAGTTGAGTAAGCAACCTGATGGTGCTAGAGTCAACATTCAAGTCCTTGTGAAACCTGTGATATTCAAGTGTCCAACATAGTTGAAACTAAGGATATGGGTACGAGTGTATTCTTTGGTTGATTGTATGGGTTAATTTCCCAAACTCTAAAGGAGTTGATAGTAGCACTATAGCTACCAGGCAGTTCTTTCTTCCTAAAATATTCTATTTGGAGGGTTCATAGCATTTTTACCATCACCTTGGAGAGTTGAAAATTATCTCATCCTTTCCATAATTTAATGGAGGTTGTGGAATTATTTTCCATTCAGACTCATCATTTTTCAACATAAAGTAGTTGTATGTGAATAGTAACTCGTGCTGCTGATGATACTGCTGCTGCTAGGTCTGCTGCTCAGCAATCTGGACGGCGATTTGCGAATTAATCTCCATTTCGAGCCATTACGTTAAGTAGAGCCGATCATATTGAGTGATAAGTGTATGAATTTGATTATGATGGGACTAGAACCACTCTGATATTGAAAATTATGACTTTTTGAAGAAACCTGAAACTAGTTCTGTATCTAGGAAACAACAAACCAGACGATATAAAGTCTGAACGATAGTTAGAAATAATTAGGACGAGTTTACTCATAACTTTTATCAGGTCAGTTGAATAAATTAGGTATTCAAACCAAATCTAGCTAATCAATGCCCTGTGTGGAACTTTCAACAAAAGTTGTTTGGCTGTAAGCGCCAGAAAATTATGCATTTCTGCTCAATAACCGAGCAATTGCGATTTATAAACCTTGGACAGAGGTCAAGACTCATTGTTAACTGTCCACTATGGGTAAGTATTTCTTCCGCTGTTGACACTGCTTCCTCTAGCCCAACTTCAGAGCTGCACTCATCAGACAGAGTAACGTTCATACTCATATTTTTCTGACATGTACAGAAATTTCCATCTTGTTAAAACAAGAAGCCATGTAGCGTACCCTGATAGTGCCCATGTAAAGTGCAAATGAACAATATAGTGGGGACTCATGATGAGATTTCTATCGTATGGACTAAGAATAATAATCCTTTTTCACACAAGTGCTTGTCCTATGTATTTTCTTGAAAAGTTAGATTGTATAATCATGATGAGCAGCTTCTGAGTCATAATATAAGTATCAATAGAAGTGGATATGATTAAGAATTCATCGTCCCAATCCTCAATGCATCTTGAATGCACACGGAAGGGATCGAGATTCTCATTGTTAACCTTTATGGGTCTGGAGAGGCTGTGTTGGAATTCATTCCCAATCTCCAATTGCGTTCTACACTGATAGCATTTAGATGACCCAGCCGGCGGCTCATTGCGTACGTCGTGGGTTGTTGTGTTTGTACGAGGCATATTCCTTGTTACTTCATTTACTGAAGATCGCCCCGGCTACGACCTCAGAATTCATCGTCCCAAACTCAATGCATTTTAGCACGGCAGGGGATCGAGATTCGATTTGTCATTGTCTCATCCTCCCGTTTTTCACTTCGGGATGAGATCGACTGTGGGTGTAGCGTTCTGTTTTCCATGTATTTTGAGTTCGGCGACCGCTCATTATGATTTTATGATCATAGATTTGGTATCACTCGAAACGGCCTATTTGGCCTCTCAATATATAGGTATGCAGTTCGGATGGAACTGCGCATCGCATTCAGCGCTGACGGGGGGAAGACACCTGATGCAACCTGCAACCTGCAACAAAGAAATAACCAAACGACCAAATATTCGGCTTAATATCACCTGATACAGCTGATCCATCGTCGAATTTTTTTCTTTCATCCTGCTTCAGCTCATTTATATAGCTTTACGACATGAATAATCGAAATAGTCTCTAACTTAACGAGAGAGAACACTGGAGAACACTTATTCCAACTTATTGCGTATTACTTTTTCACGCATGGCGGCCATGCGGCCCTGCACGCGTTCTTGTTGCGACGTGACCATCATCGGCGCCAAGAACAGAATGAAGTTCGCAGCATCCAAGCACAACCAATGCAGAGAGCTGGTCGGCTGTCGGCTGCTGGAGATGAGAGTGGAGGGGAGCCTGACGGGGCCCGGGAAGTTCAATTTTCGCTTCGCTCACACCTATCCTTTTAAAATAGCTCTAAAGACGTGGCGTCATCTGGCAACAAGTTGCGGTACTACACATAAATATATCTTCGAACAAGAAACGAAATATAAATGACATTATATTTCGTTTCTTGTTCGAAGATATATTAATATGCAGATACTATCTAGCTAAATTTTGGGATATATCATCAAACTGTGTGGAGTGCACTAATTATAGTTGGATTCATGGACTTGTATACTTCAATGTATACCATATTCTTAAGCAATATTATCCTTTGGTAATACAACTAAAGCAATATGCAGAACTTACATGAACTCCTATGCAAAACCTTTATACGTCCATACGTAGAAACAGCGTGTTTCTGCGTACAGACGTATAAAACTGCATACGCGTCTCGTGCGGAAACATTTTTCCTTCGGAAAAACCAAGCTGGACGGTGCCATCGCCCACGTCCAGCTCGGTTTCCCGAAGGAAAAAATGTTTCCAGCACTCGACGCGTAATGTACTATTCCGTAATGGTATGCATATTTGCACATATCATCATTCAACAATACATCTCCCTAACGAGAGATAGCCCAGAGTCAGCTGTATATTTTGCTCCCTTCATGAGCGACTCTTGAATGTATCAATAATGATCAGCCTAAATGCGGCAAGCAACCAAGCACTAGAAGTTACACCAACATCAGAGACAGGTTTCCAATGACTAGAAGGAATCATTAAAGTCAACAATCAAGTTCTAGGAACTATATCAGAGGTTTTCAATACAGGACTTCTTCAGTCGAAGAATTTTAAGGTTTAATTTAATCCTTTAGTTTGATTAGTATCATTCGTTCAACAACCATTCAAAAGTGAAGATGGAAAATTTCATAATTTTGATAATGGTGATAAATACCTAAGGCTCCGCTGAAGAATTGATATCTCTTGTATTGCACAAACTCTATTAGACTACTTTGCACTAATGCAGTGATCAACTATGAACACTATTAGTTCTTGACAGGCCAAAACAACATACGACAGCTACAATAGTGGATTCTGGGAAAGTATTGAAGCACCAGGAGATTTATGGAAGTAAATACCCAACGTATGAGGCGTTGGTCAATGAAAACCTGGATTGTCTGTAGCATAAACTACAACATGAGAGAAAACGCTTTTTCATAAAAATATTTCTCAAAGCACAATATTCATAGAATCAGACTATATGGCAGATAGCTTCTTGACCTTCAGATGAATGAAAATTAATATCCGATCTTTGATACTGGACTAAAGTACCTACCAACAAAGGTCTCTTGGCGATTTCTCTTTGCAGTGTAAATGATGTAACTTCAGAGACCGACATCATCCTTATTTTCTTTAGATCATCAATATTTAACTGAGAATTTGAAAAGTGCACAACTCATTTCTATGTTAGATAACCATTTCTTAAACTGATACCTAACTTCCAATGCTACTGAACTGATTATCTAGTTTTTGGTTGAAAACGTGCAGTTATGCGCACATTACTTCGAAAATAAGGAGATTTTCGCAAACCTAGGTCACAATTATTAGATTTAACATGAAAAACTACCAGCTAAGTGGGAATAGAAAAGCTCCTCACTTACAAAGTCAGACAACATATGAACTTGACCCATTATAGTAAGCATGGGTTGAAATCGCTTCACATAACTGTGTGGGTAGGATTCTGTTTCACACCAAAAAGTCCATCTTTGTTGGTAATAGGATAAGACATAATAGCAAGTTAGTCGAAATGATTGCCTCATCCCAACTCGTAGGGTAAAGATCAACAGTACCATTATTCACTGGAACCATGACTTTATATTGCTAATTAAATACCCTCGTAAATACCATTATCAACCATTCTCACTAGTGCGAGGCACAGTATATCTTCCATCCTATCACAGAGAATAGAATGTGATAATATTTCTCCACTTCCATTCGTGAAAGATACGTGTAAAAGAATGTAGGTGAATGTTCATTAGCTCAACATCACTGATAAATGAATACCAGCATGTCATACTCATCAATAATTGAAAATTTAGTGTAACCCTTCAAATACTCCAGACTCACTCAGAGTCCCAACATTAAAAGGATGAATTATAGGACATTACTCGAGTAGCAAAATCCAAGACTTGTGAAGAAGAGAACAAAATGAACGCATTACAAGCAAGACCTTGGTCGTTACCAATAATGCCTTGAAGCAGAGCTTCAGACTTCGTCCCAAATGCTAACATTTGTGAACAGTCATGAATCCCAACAAATCCAGTTTTGGAGAAACTTGAGTAGGGTTGTATTCTAATAATTTACCCTAAATCTATTTGATTGCCCAAAACAATTCTCTATAATTCTGAATGGTGCAATGTAGATCTTTATGAATGAGTCACATTTCAATTGGATATTCTAATCATGATGCCAACTTGCTTTTAAATTTAAAAAGTAACAAGAGTTGAGATTACAGCTTTTTGAACATTATTCAACAGCAGCAAAGAAAGCTATGTGTGAAGAAAAGTACTTTATCCTTTCAAAACGTATAATATCTTTTTTCTCCATATAGAGGAGTGATAACTGATACTTGCGCTATACATTGCTAGTATACCAATCATGAATTACGATAGATGAATTCTCAAAAGAACCGCTTTACTTTGAGTAGTCATCAGCCCATATGATAGGTTATCACATTCTTTGTTGCCACAGAAGTTGACAGAAGTACTCAATTTGTTATTGCCACGTCTGTCGTCTGCTGTTGGTAGTACTCTACTAGTGTGGTATGCTGCAAGTTTTACACTGAATAAAATATAAACAATTCTGAAATTTACATTATTGTCTTGTGCAATTTTCGCTCCAAAAAGTGCAATACTTATTGGCAATAAAAAATCTGTTCGGAAAATTGGAGTAGTTTCTGACGTCACGCGCAACGGCGCAACCGCTCACGCCGACGCACGCGCTCACGCACAAGATTCGCCTAGCGCGTGGCGTATCGTTATTTCACAATAAGATCCCTGGCAGAGTTTTGACATTTGACAAATCCCCGCCTCAAGGGGGAGGCGAATATACATGCATGCAGGCCACGTATATATATATATATGTGTTCATACATCATTTCTATATTTGTGTGAGTGCGCATATGACCTCCACAATATTGGGTGGGGGGAAAAATTCTCGGTAAAATGCAATAGAGGAGAACATCATGTGAATATAAGAACATGGCAGATATCAGCTGCTGAACTTTCGCGCTCTCCATCTTGGCAAATAGGATAACCTCAATCGTCAACAATAATAGTGCTATTGGACTCGTTGCATCGTACTGTCGTTGTAGTATATATTTTTCTCAAAACAATTGTAGTTGGATCATTGATGAGTCTTCCGTGATTGGCTTTGAAAGAAAACAAGGTAAGTAATAGAGCTCAGTGAACCATTCGATTGCATTGCTCTATTTGGCTTCTTTTACCTTCTGCTTCGGATCAATGTCGATATCCAACCTGCGTCGTTAAATGTTGTTATCTGACTTTATTTTCATCGTCATCATTATGCATCGTTGATCAATTTGTGCTCTATTGATTTTCAGATGGCACTTACCATCCAACAAATAATTCTTGATGCTGGAAAGCTGGTGAATGAATTATCGGCGCAGGAGAACACCGCCGACATAATTATAAGTGAAATACAGTCCGTCTGTAATCAGATCGACAGTATGAAACAGGTAACTGTTTATTTTGTTACTGAACCGTAACGATTCGCGTATTTTATTGACTCTCTACAGGACAGTATTTCTGATTCGCTCGAAATATCGATTGACGAGCTGTAAACTTTATCGTTACACGTGCACCAGGTGACAATGGCACAGGTGAGTTTTTTGCTCGCTGTAGTGACCTAGTGAGAAGGAGCCATTGTTGCTTGTGCACAGATATTCGCTAAAAAAAGCAACCCATTACTCAAACATCTGCATCTCATATTGGTGTGTCAATCGAGTATGTTTTGACCAAACTCACCTTCATTGCCAAAAGTGAATGTGTCACCGATTCATACATGCATTGATCATTGGATACCATTCGAGCAGTTCTAATGCTTGAATGGATTGTGTACGGAGTTTGTAACGTGTAGATTTCAGAAGAGATATTTGTCTGTGGAATACTATAAATGTTAATACCTATGACTTGAATCAATCATGTAATTCAGTGTGTCATGAGTTGATTCTACATTTGTACCATTCGTTTGTATAATTGGAGATCTCACTTGTTTTAATTTGATTGGAGTTAACATTTTCTTGGTTACCAATATGATATTAAATGAAAAATCTTTCTTCTACAGTATCAAGAAGATATTGATACCCTGAATGCACAGACCAATCAAAAACCTCGTGAAGAAATCATAGCAGGATTCAAAGGAAATGCAGGATATTTTAGAGAATTGCAAGCTGAGAATAAAGACCTCAGGTTAGCTTTAGAAGATTACCAAAAAGCTCTGGAGCAAATTATGTCCAAGTACAGACAACAAACAGCTTATTTTTTGAAACAAACACAAAAAGAAGCTAACCCAGCATCTAATGCAAAGTGTTGTCAACAAGTCAGTCAGTGCAAATGTATGAAGGTAAGTCCAATGTTCAGTTCACTGAAGAGATGTTATTTTTCCTCCCTATTTGTTACATACAAGAGTAATGAATGATGGAATTATTTGAATTTAAGGTGATTGATTCTCAAGCTGAAAAAATTAATGAGATGGTCAGTGTAATGAGATCAGCAGCCCAAATAGATGATGAAAATGAAATGAAGTATGCTGAGATGGTGGGAAGATTGAAAGAAGAAAATAATGGATTAAGGGAGATACTCAGCATAGTCAATCAGTATGGGAGTTCAAAACATGAAAATACTGTAGATAAAACTGTGCAGACAGATGATCAGTAAATATGAGCAATATTCAAGAATTTTTCTACCAATGAATGTGATACCCTTGGAATAATTCATTCATTGATACACATGAAAAGATTTGGTTGACTGTGAACACAAACAGTAGTTAAAATTGAGTGGCATACTTTTTATAGTAACACGTTGCCATTTATTGTATTTCTAACCTTGTATGATTATTTTATTAGATTCGTTGTTTAGAGGGATTTTTCGATTCATATTGAATTACACGGGTTTGTATGTAGTATTACCGTTTCATGTCAACAAACCTAATAGTCACTAACTAAGTAGTTTAGAAATGAGAAGTTTGTGTTAAACTGACACAGCCGCAGATGGCACCACCTTGCACTTTACCAGAGTCACAAAATATTATTCTTACACAAATCGATTGTTGAAGTTTGCAAGAAGCGTGTGCACCAACGAACCAATAAAAATTGTTTTCTTTTCGTATTTATTTCTTAGTTACTCATTTACTGAAGCAATTTTATTCTTAACTCCCCTCATCTTAGGATACTAGATTTTGATGACACATCAATGTGACATCATTGATTGAGGTAGCATG
Organism: Eretmocerus hayati; assembly: GCA_029851415.1. NCBI lineage: Eukaryota > Metazoa > Arthropoda > Insecta > Hymenoptera > Aphelinidae > Eretmocerus > Eretmocerus hayati. The sequence continues at coordinate 25,488,191 of CM056742.1, forward strand.
ATTGAAAAGTGGAGATTTTTTTATTTTTCCCCTTGAACCGTTTCCGGAATCTAATTTCATAAATTCCCGTGATTAACTTTCATAAGATTTACGCTCATTGTGAGGTAATTTGTTCAAATATTAATTTCCAATGATAGGGGTCTCATGCATCAAAAAAGATTATTAAAATTTCCTGATTTTCATCGAACTTGCGAGAGTAAATACGGCAGTATAAAATATTGAGTATCAAGCTTGGTAGATCCATGAAATTTGTCTTGTGCGTGAATTATGGTATGAATAATAGTTTTTTTCGGCTGAAAGCTGTTACAGATTCGGTATCAGCCTAAAAACATCCGGTTGCAATCACATTTATAGTCGCCCAGCTACAATCTAGCATACATTGCGGCCGTCTACGCGGCCTTGACGGCCGCGTAGACGGCTCGCAACGTGCTAGATTGTAGCTGGACGACTATAAAAAAATGTATGTACCTCGTGCCGCAATCGCGGCTTTCCATGACTCGGGCTGCAAACAAGTTTGCAGCCCTCGTCATGGAAATTCCGCGATTGCGGCACTCGGGTACATAATCTACTAGAACTTCTTGCTAGTGGGAGTGTCAGCGAGGCATAGGGCAGATGTCTTCTTACATAAAATAGCGTGAAACGTCTGGATATCGTTTAGCTTGATGGTCCCTGCTCTAACTGAACAACCCACCAAACAGTGAATGTTACCTCAACGTTTCTGGAACGTTGTAATTGCAACCTTGGAACGTTCCGTAAATAGTCGGAAACCCCGTAGGTGGAACGTTTCAGCAACGTAAAATGTCTACGAGATGTCTGTTGTCTCAACGTTTCCAGCACGTTTCTGGGATGTTTCAACGGTTTTTCAAACGTTGCACAAACGTTTCCGAGATGATTTTTGTGCAACCAAGACTTAGAAAATTTTTTGTTAAATAAATAAATAAATAAATTGTTTCTAAAATTCCGTGTCTCGTAGGCTATCAGCTCCATCCCCGTTCAATCTCATCGATTGCGCTCAATCAGAAACATACCCACTTAGTACAAGAAAGGCGGTGAGATTGTGCTTAAATGCAACAAGCGCCAATTAACAACAATTTATAAAAAACCATTTATTTATTTATTTATATTCGCAACGTCCAGAAAAGTGCTGGGAACGTTGGGACAACAGACATCTCGTAGATATTTTACGTTCCTCAAACGTTTTACCTACGGGGTTTCCGACTATTTACGGAACGTTCCAAAGTTGCAATCGCAACGTTCCAGAAACGTTGAGGTAACATTCACTGTTTGGTGGGAAGCAGCTGACTGAGCGAAGGTGTTTGGTTGATTTTTTCATTTATTTGCTCAAATTTTGCTCTTTCTTTTGCTGTTTATAAACATTTCACGTTGCTCAAACGTTCCACTTACGGGGTTTCCGACTATTTACGGTACGTTCCAAGGTTGCAATTGCAACGTTTCAGAAACGTTGAGGCAACATTCACTGTTTGGTGGGATTACCTTTCGCAAGATTGATTCGTTTGAATTTCACATCCTTAATGGATGAAAATCTCATGATTCTCTGACCGGAAAAGCTCGAGTTTTCAACTGGGCTTTCGGATTCGGATGTTGCTGAAAGCATGTTTCAGTATTCTGTTCGCACAAAATTTCATTGACGGATGATACTTTTAGTTTCCCGCTAGTAGTTTCGTGTTCTCCAAGATGTGTGATAGGCAATTTTCATCGACACTTTCCACAGTACGTGAAAATCAATTTGTCTATTAAAATAGCATGATATTTCAAACAAGCTACTCCAACCATGTCAAGATAATAATTATATCTATCACTTCAAAAAAAAAGAGCAGGGTAGATTGGATCAAAATTGAAACCAGATTGTGGACCTTGGTGGAAAATGATTGGTAGAGAGTTCTGTAAAAAAGATTGAGTACCTATCCATGTTTTACTAGAATGGAATAAATGGCTAATCTACAATTTTGATTCAATCGACATATTCCTCTTTTCAAATGGTAGAACTGATCATTATTCTGACGATCTTGGAGCTATGTTCTCGAGTGTTCTGACATATATCGTGCCATTTTCGAGGAAAAAATTTATTTTGACGTAGCTACTGGACGAGTACTGGTGAAAATTGGCTCTTGAACATCATTGACATTTAAAAACAGAGGTTTTCCATAACGAAAGAATCGGTTGAACCAATCTTTTTTTGGGGGTCATTTTTACTATCCGAGAAGGAAAAAGTCAAAAGTTGCAAAAACTTTACATTCATTCCAAAGAACGTAAAGTTCATTCTGGATCATGCCAAAGAACTTACCTTTGATATTCCTAACACAACAAACCCGAGAAAAATGCGCAACAAGATTCGAGATCTTGAGTGGGGGCAAATGAAGCAGAATCAGCTTATTATCAAAGCAATTATTATCGACGCAGACTTAAAATTAATAAAAAGTAAATGATGGTCCCAGTACCGAACGCGTTCCCCACCAAACACTGAATGTTTCCACAACGTTTCCTAGAAGTTGTATTTGCAACCATGCAACGTTCCGAAATTAGCCGGAAATACCGTTTCTGAAACTAACTGCAACGTTATAATGTGTACCAGATGCGGGTTGCCTCAACGTTCCCATAACATTTCTGGACATTTCAGATCTTTTTCTAAGGTTCCACAATGGTTTTCGGGATGTTTCCTGTGCAACCAGTACTTATAGAACTTTTTGGTTAAATAAATAAATAAATAGTTTCTAAAACTCCCTTTCTCGCAAGCTACCACCCCCGTTCAATCCCTTTCGGTTGCGCTCAGTAAGAAACATATACACCTAATCTTAGAAAGACGATGAGATTGTGGTTGAATGCAACATGTGGCAGTTAACAACAATTTTTAAAAAATAATCCGTTTATTTGTCTATCTTCGATACCGTCCAGAAACGTTCTGAAAACGTTGAGGCAACCTCGGCCGCATCTGGTAGACATTTTAACGTTGCAACAACGTTTCGAACACGGGATATATAACTAATTTCGGAACGTTGCATGGTTGCAAATACAACTTTTGGGAAAAGTTGTTGGAACACATTCACTGTTTGATGGGTCCTTTCTTCTGCTAGAACTTGATGCGAGCGATTGTAAACAAATATATCCACTTTCTACGAGCGAAACTGTCTAAAATTACAGTCCATTTAGAGGAAGCTCCATATACACCATATCAAATCATCCTCCCACAAAGCGACAAATTTCTAAAACGAGTCAACGTTGACGTGGTCCAGCAACTACTATTACGCCCATACCATCTCTTGAATTCATATGATGCCCACCGAATCCGTTCATTGTTCGCAGCTCCGAGAACACAAATATGAATTCGAGCTTGCAGGGAGATTTGAGCGTTGCATAGACGAGCTTGCAATTAGCTCTACTCGAGCGTATATAGTACAGAGCCGACCTTAAACATCCCACCGACAACGCTGACAAGGACCCTTCTCAATTATGCAAAGCTCAAACGTCCGTGTGACAGTGTTATATAGCTGCTTCCAAGCTTCAAACATTTCTGGCAATCAAATCGTCCCCTCATCGCTGACGCGTATATAAGTTCGCGTTTCGAAATTGTAGTACGTACCCAGAGCTTGCAAGCTTCATCATCCAGGTCATGAAATTCTTTTTCTCGTATTCAATCTCTCCGTACGAGTCAGTAGAAATTGATCTCAGTCAGTATTTTTTCATCAATTCACGGTGGAATTTTACTATGAATGGATATAACTCCACTACAAATCATTAAAATTCGAAGGTTGGGGCCAATTTTTTTTACTGGTTTGGGGGAAAAAAGCACATTCATAAAATGAAGATATGAAAAAAAAATACTAACTAGTAGTTGGGTTCCGAAGCTGCGTGTACGTATACCTACCTCAAAGTAGATCAAAATTTAGTCGTTCGTATTGAACGTGGTCCGAGAAAGGTGAGATAGGGAAAGCCATATGGCACTATATGCCCCATTTTGCATTCCGAGCGTTGTACCGGCTGACAAACTAAATGTGCTGGGTTTCGGATAGTATCGCCAAGCAAATAGACCCTCAGGCATATCGCAATCGTCGTCGTCGCCACCACCGTCGCCGTCGGTTGTGCGGGAAAATTTATTATCGAGAACCGCAACAGGGACATTCGGCCCTGTAATCTATTATTCCGGCACGCCTAGATTGGATCGCCCCTCGAAATCCTTGAATGCAATGCAGGTATACACCTTGAGCCATTTTGGGGGATACCTTTAAAAGTGGTCAGAATCCAAAGACGTATTTTAGTCCTGTGCCAGTTTTTTTTGAAGATTTTCAGTTTTCACGCACGATTTACAATCTTATTTTTTACATTAAGTATTCAATTCCTTTCAAAAACGTTCCATGATCAAAAAGAGTTTCCCGTCAATGAATGGATCAATAAGGATAAGTTTGTAAAAACGCCAAGTGCATTTTGGCGGACTGAAATTAAATTTTTATATTAGAAAATAGAATTAAAAGAGCCAGGTTGTAGAATTCGTCAAAATCGTTTATACCCTTGTGAGATAGTACAGACTCGACCGTAGACTCAATGAGGAGTTGGGTTTTCTCGGTAGCTGACAAATATAAGAAATTTATGTGAGAAATAGCGATTAGTGGCGCATGATACACGTAACGCTCGATTTTTATTGCAAATTTTGCAATTGTAGAGTGAGAAACTGAGATTTGTAAGGCCAGGATATTATTTTTGCAGTTAAAGGATTAATCAGTCACTGCTGAGCTCGAATAATTATCTTATTCAAGCCGTTTTTCGTTGAATTTTGAATGTATGACGAGGGTCACACCCCCTTTGCGGACTTTCTCACCAGTTGATACGATTGCAGAGCCATTTTGCTAAGAATTTTTCCGGTGCTAGGTCTCAAAATTTTCATTAGGACTACTTTTCTTCGTTTCAATCTAGTCACGGAGTTTACATGCCATGATACAGGAAAAGCTTAATACACGGGATGGGCTTTTGTGAAAATGGACCAAAAATTGAATTTTCAGTGTATTGTTTCATCTTATTTTTAGTAGTTCGTTCCAATGTTTATTGTAGTCTTTTATCTCAACCGTACATAAATATAAAATTCATCAGGATCGAAACAGTTTCAATAGCAATGCCCTACAAATTGAAGCAGCAAACAAGAATAATAATGAGATAGAAAAATTCCCAAATCAATCCCGGATATCTCGCCTGATATACATTTTTGCTGGATTGAGAAAGTTTCATCAATACCCATCAGTCCTTAACATATGGATTTTTCGAAAATGCCCGAATTTAGCGAAGCTCACAAGTATCTCCAAACGAATTTGCATTACTCGATATTTCAAATGAATTTTTCCAAAACAGAACGAAGGATGAGTTCATCTGGTCATTCAAAACTTCTAATTTCGTACTTTGAAAGCTCATACTCATTTTAATGAAAAGCATACTCTCTCGGAATACTCATCTTCGCAATATAGTACAGATTGATAGTTTAGCTATGTAACATTATTTCCTGGGGAATGAATCATGAACCATGAATCAGTACTTCGAAGAAAAGTAATAAGGTACGTGTGCCTAATTTGCTCCCACTACTTTTGTTTTGCTCGCCATTTCAATTCATCTCTATATTTTCCAACGTACTCTAGCTTATTTCAAAGCTTGTTACAAGACCTTCAAAATGAGCTAAAGTACGTTGAATTTCAACAAATTGGAGCCGAGATATCTTAATTTTTGCGAAAGAATATTTTTTGCGAGTTTTCAAAAGTGTGTTCCTAATTTGCCCCCACGTGGGAAAGAGGCCTATTTCCATGATGTTACACGGGTTTTTCGTATAATCGGGATATTTTGGCTCCCAGACCTCCAAATACTTTAGCTCATTTTGTAGCTTTTTTAACCTTCTTTCGAACTTCTTGTGTAAGATTGATGTATTCGTTGAGTGAAGAACGATTTTAAAAAAAGACTATGGAGGCAAATTAGGAACATTGTACTTTTTCTAGTAATATGGGCGTAGAATCGGCTAAAAAAAGCACTCTCAAGTTGGGACAAAGACAAAGAAAATGAGATAAGGCACCTTGAAATTGATTCGATCAATTATGTTCGGCATAATTCTTAGTGACTAACAAAAGAGAAGTCGAAAGTACCGAAAACCACTTTCTTGTTGTAATAAATGCGCGTATTATTTAGAATCGGCCAAAAACGTTGATTTTCTCATATTTTAACGCATCAAACATGAAAAAATGCACGGCAAAGTCTGCGGGTTCGTACATTCGAGAACTTGAGTGGGGGCAAATTGGGGAATGGGGGCAAATTAGGCACAGTTACCTTAGACTTCGAGGCGCCGAATTGATTCTTTCATAAACTTAAAATAAACGGTAAATATTGTAATACGAAGGTGTCTGATACGGTCTGGAATAAATGTAGTAAAATTATATTATCATCATATAAATTCGAGATTATTGCCAGAATTGGAGGGATCATCCAGTATTTGAGAGGTCAAATAAATGGTCAAAGTATAGGCCAATGAGTATTCCGAGGCTCACTCCTTTTCATCAAATCGCTAATGTTCTAGTTCAGGTCTGAGATGCACTCAAAGTGTTGAGAAATTGAATTGCATTTGAGACTAGATTATGTATGTACCTTATATATTGGTATGTAAGAATATGAAATTAGCTGTATAAATACTCACATCATAATTTCTTATGTTTAAGGTTTGATTTTAAGAAACAAGCTGATCAATTAGACAGTTTCAATTTGGACAATTGTGGTATTTACTCGCGTAAAAAATGGTACAAGAGGTTTGAGGTTTCTCAAGTGCAAATAATGATTTTACGCACGACAAGTCCCGCAAAACTTTTAATTTGGACTTTGGGAATACCAGTTCCACAAATCTTAAAGAAAATTGCGAAAAAGATTTACAATCGTGAGACAAAGGCAGCATTTTAAAGATCAATTTAAGGTTGGATAACGGCAACTTCTTTTATTGATCCAAAAACTGATAAGACTGAAATTCAAGATCGCAAACCCCATCATTCTCTGTTCTATTGAAATCTGATAAGAAAAAATAACAAAATTGAAAATATAACTGATCTATATGCGCGGGCGATGCAAAGAGATAAAAGATTGGAAACTGTGAGAACGTTAGACTCGACTTTCCCAGCGGTTTTCGACTTTAGCTTTTTGCGTTCCTTTTTCTTGATAGATTTTCAAGAGCTGCATAGACAAGACAGATAGATGGCGACTTCGAAAAGGGCCTACTCGTGTTAATGGAAAATGCTTGTATAATGCAGCAGCACACGTGGCTTCTCTGGCTGGGCGTTTTCTATTCGGTTCTTTCTGACTCTTTTGGATGGGCATCGCCGTTTGCCACTGCGCGAAGCCGCGTCTGATGTTTGATTTTCATAGACCCGGTTTTTCTTTACACGGCCGCAAGTCGACAAACTAGTTCGCGGTGTATAAAAGTCATGCATATATTTGTGTGCGTGCAGGCGATTGGCCACTATTTCAAGGTTGAACGAGAGAAAATCTGCCCCTTAATTTAAATTCCTTGGGATGCGGTATATAATGGAATGACACATATGCTGATGAGATGAGGGTTCAATCGAGATTTTTTTTTGGGGACAGTGACATTTTTTTTGTGATTTGAGAGGAGGATTATGGGTGCAGGATAAATATGTTTTTAGAGTGATTCCACGATTTTTTTGAAAGAAGTAATTTATATGCCAAACTTGGTGATGTGTTCATGTAACAACCGCTCAAGAAGTTGCGCGTGAACCAATTCAGCAATTATTTGTATATGGATCAAATTTGGAAAACTTACTCTACCAAAAATGTTTTCCAGAATTTTGAGTTCCTTCGGATTTTTAATGACCAATTTTGTCATCTATTGTTGCATTCACCCGATAAAATTAGTCTATTCGATTGATCAGATCAAGCAGATCATCCACCTCTGATTATAAAACACGCACGATGTGCGTGAGTGGTGATGGGTTTGTGATCTCGGTATGATAAGCAACTCATTTCGTCTCCTACGAGGTTTTTTGAATGAAGGCAAGGTTACAGACATAACATCTTTCTTTCATCAGATTGAGTAGGTATTCAAGATTGATCATCCTTCGGTTTCAAAAGCCGTTTGCAAATTGATGTGGAACAGAAGGTTTGTTTACGATTCATTCATATCAATGTATGCTATGACTAATTCGACGTTCGCTATTGAAAATATTTTTATATCTGGAAGAATTGTTAGGAGTAGTGGGGATTCATTGAGATAATTTCTCTCGCCCCAAATTCATAGATTAAACGAAATGAGGACGAAATGCTATTGAAGAACACGGAAAAATTCTTTCATGGACTGTCCATTGGTTAGAGTAATCATTTCCAAATTCTAAACATAGTTCTTTCTTCCATATGTGTACCGTTCTAATTTGATACACAGAGTTATCGGCGAAAATCGGCTTCTGAATTTATGTTTTGGATCGGATGAACCTTTCAAAATTCTGAATAAGGATATTTGTCATCTTATCTACACGTTTCAGGCAGAAGGAATGACAATTAGTTTGAATTAGCTGATTTTTCGTGATTGTGATGATGATTTATGTAAGAGCACCGCGTCGTTAGCCTGTTGGAGACATTTTTCTCTGAAACTTGTAGTTCTGGCTCGTGTTGATATTTTGCATCGTGATTGCACTAAATTCAAAGGTCTTGGAATAATTTAAGGCAAGTGTGTCTAATTTGTACCCAGAGTTTTTATTTTGCTCAAAATTCTAGCCGTATTCTAGCCCGTTTCAATATACTTTTATGCAATCTAGCACTTTTTGCAGCTTGTTATTTCAAGTCCCACAAAATGAGCTAAAGTGTGTCTAATTTTTACCAATTTAAAAATTTTTTTTTTACCAATTATTGGTGATGAGCGATATCAGTTAGTTACGAAACAAAGATTTTTTTCGTTGCAATTTTCCGATGTGTAGGTGCCTCTACAAAATTGCAATAAATAGTATTCGCGCCTCGTTCATGAAGTTTCCCGCTTTCGAGCAATTATTTCGACCCTCGCGTGCAGCTCAGGCAGAAAACAAATCGCTCAGAACCGAGCTCTCAAGCGAGCTACAACTCCATTAACTCATTGATAAACTCGGTGCAAAATGTGCTTATTTCGAAGAGGTGTGCCTAATTCAACCGCACCGTGTGTAAGTGCCGTATTTCCATAAGATTGCACCAGTTTTTTGTAGAATGGGGGTATCTCGGCTCCCGTAAAACCAAATTAGACGTCCCTTGTCTAATTTAACAGCGATTTCTAAGCTTTTTTGAGCGGCATAGATGGATTTTCATGGGGCAAAAAACAAATGCAGAAAAATGATATGGGAGCAAATTAGGCACCCTGCACTTTTTCTAGTAAAATGCTCAAAAATATGGTAGGAATCAGATTTTGCAAATCTGTGAAAAGCTTCCACGAGGTGTCACATAGACCAAGAGAAGAGTTTTGAATTTTCTGCAAGCCTATATGCCTTGAGTCACTATCGAGATAATGTACGAATGAAATATCACACGAATAAAAAGCTGAGACTTTTTTCCATAGCGCCGATTCAATTTATTTCAAGGTTCCGCTCGGAGTTCCGCGTCCAACACCATCAAGTATACGTCTAACCCAAGAATAGCTACGCGATCGGCACTTTTATCATTTCGACCTTGGACTGGAATTTTCGAAATTAGATTATGTAATCTATACCCAGTTTACTTTTCATAAGCCAAATTTTGGATAGTAAACTACAATCTCCGATAAAGGCCCTGAAAAAGCTGGAATAAAAACCTCAGAAATGGCTGTTATTAATTTGCAGTGATCTAGAAACTATAATTTAAAAGAAACTCGTTTTCTGAGAAATAGTATATGAAAACTGAATTCTGCATACTTTCTACGCTTGAGATTTTGCAAATTTTCACCATTTCAAGACCAATATTTGGCGTTCCAGAGATTTGAAAGTCGTTCTAAATGATGAAAGTTGCTTCTGAAGTGCACGGGTTGAACTCTTTTTTGGTTTATATTAAATTTATCAAAATTCATCAGTTTTCCATGTCGCTTCTTTAAACAAATTCTCTGCAAAAACGCCCAGAGGAGATTTATAATAACTATCAGAGATCAACACCGGGAAATCATTCAATCGCTTTTTCCGTCGTGTTTCATAGTTAGAACGATCGCAGCAAAAATTCAATTTGGTCGCAATGCGGGTCACACATCATATCATATGCCCAAACCCGTATTATTATCCACACATAGAACAGAAAGCCTCACACGTCCGCGAGCGGAAGAGTTGATTGGAGAAAATTCACGATGCGTACAGACCATAAAATATATAACGAAAGCATCAGAGAGACGCCGGAAAAGCTCATGCGCAGTTGCTTTGGCTAAACTAAGGATTGGGGTTTTTTTTTCAAAAGGGAGAGGGGAATTGAGGAGATAGAATCAAGTGGAGAAGTTGCATATGTGCCAGGCCTTTTGCTGTTCGGCATAGATATGTGGGACATGGAGAAAAAGGAGCAGGGGACGATAGGAGCGATATGTATGAATGTGTGTGCAGGAAAAGCATCGCGAGAATTTGGAAGCGCCTTGTGTGTGCTATTGCGAGTTTTTTTTCGGGCTTCCCGGCCAGGGCCGTATCTACTTTTGGCTTCTTTGTGGCTTCGTATTATAATCGAATGTGCGTGATTTTTGGAATAAAAATGATTCTTGTTCTTTGTTGTGAGTTCACAGTGCTGAGTGCGATATTTGAAAAAGACGGATTGTTGAGCTTGCGAGAGCTTTGGGCTATTTTTCAAAATTCATCCACTTTCCAGAAATAAGATTCATATTTGTGTTGAGATCGTCGATGTGTGATGCGAATACTAGAAAATCTAGCGCAGGGAATACAAACTCTTAAACTTTGGAGTGAATAAGCTTGCAGAAATTTTTGCTGATAAGGGTCCATCATCAAAAATTTGCAACCAGCACATTTTGAGAAATTTGAAGCACTTCATTTTTATACCCAAACAAGTGTAAATAAACTGCTGCAAGCCACCGTAACTCGTCTGGGATTGAAATAATTTTCCGACCCAATTCAGCCCCCTGCGACGATTTTGGCCCCAAAAAAGTACACTTTCGGTGGAATCATTCATATGCACAACCATGCTGCCATTACAGGTATCACATTCGTACAACTGATAGAAGAAAATCATTCAAATTAGGTGGGTAATCTCGTGAGCAAATCTCCAAGTGCGTCCTTCCAACAACGTATAGAAGATTTGAGGTACAGAAGCCTATGCGATCGAGAAGTTTCACGAGCTTATTATTCGACTCTCAAAAGCAGATCGTTGGTGAAAACTCGGAAGACTGAATGTTGATAGAGTAGCCCGACCGACTTTGAATTCGTATACTATTGCCGTCCATACCGCCAACATCGATGCTGATGATGAATCTTCAAATTCAACAAACTCGAAAGGTAAAATCTCGGCGGAGAATCGAAAAGTTGGCTAGCGCCAAGGGAGTTCTCATCCACTTGCGCGAGCTCCGTTTGACTTTATATTATAAAGTTTGAAATTCTCGTGTATTAGCTTTAACTCAGAGTCTTCAGTCCCCGAATCTCTATGAGAAAATATGGAATCAGACTCCGGAAACGTTTGCTCGGAAACGTAGCATATATTTGCGCGTGTCGGATGTCTCCATATGTTTGCAAAGATAAGCTTCAGATCCTCGTTTAGAGATTACACGCAGAAATATTCCGTTCGACTGTGAGAAAAGTAAGACTCTATACACCGAGGCTCACATAATTTTTGCGATTTTTTCCAGATTTTTTTTTTCTTCGATCAACTGGTATCATATAAGTCATGTCAAATATGTTGAAATTTACTTTGTATAAAATTGAAATCAAGGGTATAATTTCGAGGGATATACCAAATTTACAACACTCGATATTAGTAATATTCTGATAACGAATGACACCTGCAATATTCAGAAATTCGACTCTCGATAGTGCCCATTGTCAATTTCAAGTTTTAAAATCCAGGTTCTGAATGCCAATCAGGAAAAAAAACTAACCATCTGGTATATAACGGTTCTTCGGTCTCTCTATAATGGTCGATGCATCAGAGAAAAAGCATCAGCAGGACGAGCATCAAACGAGCAAACCAGCATCGCCATAAGCGGTGCGGGACCTTATCTATCTTTTCAGGGTTTTCATTGTGCAGAGCATTCATGAGGGATCGATCGCGCGATGCCGATCTTGTCTAAATAAACGCTCGCACGTATATATGTGAAACACGCATCGGAAAAGTGCCCATAACGTTACCATGGACAAATCGGACTCTCTGGATCTTTTTTCCTTATTATGTGTGCATGGGTCTAGGTATTAGTTTGCCGACGACGACGACGACTACGAAGACGAAGAAGATAGTTATATGGCTTTTGCCATGTCACACGGTTTTATATATCTTTATGACAAAGGCTTGCATTTAGGACTCAAGAAAGAGAAGGTGAACCTGAAGGATGAGAAAAAGGAGGAGAAGGAGTCTAGAGGAGGGAGGTTTGACTCTCAGGAAAATGCACTAAAGCCAATTCGATCGCGGCTTTTCATGTGATGTTGCGTATATATTATATGGTTTATAGGTCGTCGTCCTGTGATGCGCATTCCTGCGTGACTTTTTCCGAATGCGTGAATGTTGTTCGCCTGCTCTGTGATGGCCTCTTGGATGTCAAGGATGCCATTAGGAGGAGTGGGTGAGAAAACCTATCTTTTCACTTTTACCAGTTTGCCTTTTAGCGTGCCGAACGACCATCTATCGGAGTGCGGTGTGCGATAAAACATCTATGGTATATATTGTAGAGTTTTATTGGAGATGGAAAATCTGTTGGGTTTTGTGATCTATAGGGATATTCTGGGAGGCAATCGTGTAATTGGATCATCACTCAATTTTTGAAGGGCTCCGGATCAGAGTGGCGAACGTATGAGTCGACTTTAGATTCTGAAAAATTCGTTTTGATATTTTAGAGGATGTTTTCATTGGGAATCACTATTCGGGAAAATTCTCATGACATTATTTGAGATGGTAGCTCATGAATAGAATGCACAAATAATTTGTCCCAAAAGCATCTACCGATAGAGCAATTTTTTGAAAGTCTGAAATGGACTTACCTATACCGTTCTGATCCGGGGCCCTTTATTTCGCAAAGTTTTTTATGTTTTTCAAATAGTTTTTTCAAGGAACATGAAATCTAAAATTTCAGTCGAAATCAAAGTAATTATTACTGTTTTGTAAGAAGGTTCGTGAAAATGTGCGGGATTTCTGAAGAAATTTGACGTCTTATATCGAATCTCTGATTTGTCTGATTATTATTGTAAGCAAATATTTTCGCAGTAAGTTAAAAAATCGAATTTGGGTCCCCAAAAAAGTTTTGAATTATTGAGACTTGCATGGTGATATAGATCCGAAAATAGATCATACCCTTGAAATATGAGAAATTCATTATCATGGGAATCCCAAATCTTTGTTTTGTCCGGTTCTTTCCGAGGGCTCATTCTTAACTGCGAGCCGAATTTCGCGATCGGAATTTCGTCTATCTTGAATCTACACATCTGGATGAAAGTATCAATCTGAGATGTTGAGAAACAGTTTAGGGTCAATTTCTCAGTAAAGTTATTGCACAGGCAAATAATTGCACTATCCCAAAATTTGACTTGCAATTACAATACATTATAATCAGCGTGCAAACCCTAATATTTGACTTTTTGAGCAATTTTTACTCGGAAAGTCAACGCCAGAGTGCAATTATTTGGATAGATTTTTTAGTGTTGCTGAATTCTATCCGCAAATTTTTTAGCTCAATTTTGCACCGATCTCGATGAAACTTTTTTTTTTAAATTTGCAGAAAAATAATCCGCAGGATTGGTTTCCTTCCTCTTCGTTTTTGAAAATTATTATTGGCAGTATACCAGTTTGACCACCAGAGGAACCCATCATCGCTTTTCGAAAGGTAGAGAGCACTCTTAATTTTCCCTAAATAAACGGTGTATCAGGCAAAAAAAAGTGTATCAAATCGTTTTATCGACATGCAACCACATTTGGACCTTTCTGCCGGCCCTTAAGGCGATGCGGTCACCGTGCACGCTGAACTTTGTTCACAGAATTCTCAAAATCTTTTCCATTATGGGCTAAACGACGAGTTATCCAGGCTTTATTATCATCTAACTTGGCCTGGATAACTCTTCGTTTGGCCCAAATCGGACTAGATTTTGAGAGTTTTGTGAACGAAAATGTGCCAATTTGTAGGTTAGAAAGTACCCGCGGGCAAGTTATTCTCTTTATTAGTGATAATCTTGTGATTGGTGACAAATAATGAGTTGTCCACCACAATTCAGATGATAATACGTAATGGACAAATTGTCTCCGACTTCGTTTCGTGGAAATTTTTTTATTTACATCCAAAGAAGATATAATTTCCGGGTTGCACGGTGACCGCATCGCGTTAACACTATTTCTCACCTATTTTGACGCGATAAACACATTCTGCGTGTTAAAAAAGCGTGCTGTTCATACTGCCTTACGAGATAACCACGTGGCAGCGAGAGGGGCGGGCATGTTGGGTACACACTAATTTTGGCTTTTATTTTTGCGAGCGATCTCCGTATTTTGCTCATAACATCGTTCCAAATCCAAGTTCTGAAACTCCAAAAAACGGATTCTGAAGGGTTCGAAGAAAGGAATTGAATGTGCTAAGGGCGAAGGGACGTTAAGAATCGTCGAAACCAAAGTTTTTGGCACCGCTCTTACCAAACGCAATTTCCTCTGTGAATTCTTAGCTGTGCAAACACGAATAGAAAACTCACTTGATATCTTCTGGAAGACGGAAAAATTATCCTGGGTTAGTCCAGACCTATAAATTTCTTACATTTTTACATAACAAACGTAAAAAAATTGCAAAGGTCAATGAGTGCTCAGTTCTGATATCGGCATACGGGGGCATATTGGGTACACTTACCTTATAAAGTATATAAAAATTATTTTTTCTGCCCCTATACATTACCCTACACTGTATATAACTTAGAATGGTTCCCAAGCTCCCCTCAAATTTTCATTCGTAAATACCTCACCAGCCAAAATGAAATTCTTAAGCCGCACAAAATTTAGGATGGGAAAAAAAAATAAATTCGTGAACGTCTATTTTGCCCCTGTCTTCCGATGCACGTAAGATGATGATGGTTCGCCTTTCCGTATAATATGCACTTCGAGTGCTCTCTTGCGTGTACGAATATAGAACCCTCGGAAAAGCATCATATCCTGTGATGCAGCTTTTAAAATGAAAACATCTGGAAGCCGTGTCAGTTGTAGGAGGGTCAATTTCCGTAATGTTGTAAAATTTTATGTTAAGAGGAAGCATCAAGAAAAATGCGGAAATGATGCTCGTTTAGCTGTAGTGTAGTGATATTTTACACATTGCAGATGTAACATTAGTACTCTTAGGAAAGGTTACTTCCCTAGGGCGATATATCTCAGATTATCTGACATAGAAAAATTCTTAGAACAAGCAGACTCTAGCTTAGCGGAACCAATCGTAGGTCAATGACCCTGAAATCGCAATTTTTTCATGAATTTAAAATGATTTGATGATTAATAACGGTGGTGAGATTGAAATTTCAATAACGCCTCTTATATTAATTTCATAGTAGACCAACTTGAATGAGAACTAGCCGCATCGCAAAGTTTAAACTCCTGTTGTGCAATTCAGTATTTCTCGCATGAATAGCTATATATTCAACAAGTGAATGATACAGATATAGTGCATATAGCTAAATAGTGTATTATATAGAGGTTAAATTTCTCAAGATTGCCACGAAATTCGATCAAAACAATTGAGACACGGCTAAAGTGCTTGCAAGCTCGATAACGGCCACAGGCGACGTTCCAAAAGCTATTCGAGTGGAACAGCTTCAAATCTATTGATTTCAAACTTGTCGATAATACACATAGCTCTCGAGAATATAGTCTCAAATGGATGAGCTTTCGAGGTTTCCAAAGTTGTTCGTTTATAACTGCTTGAACGCATCCACAGAAGTGAATCGTTTCTGGTGCTTGCACTGATTTTGATATGCACTATTGGGAGTTGTTAATCTTTGACTGTATCAAAAACTTTTGTTTGGAATCTTCAAAGTCTTGCTTCTGAATTCAAGTGACAATTTTGATGATTGAAGTGGAGTTCGGAATGCAATACCAATAAAGTTTGGTATAGCTAGATGTATTCGTATTTTTTTGCTTCCTGAAATGCTTCGATATTTCATTTCGCGCTGAATGATAAAGATGAAATGGCGAGCTGACTCCTCCTACTCTTTTTTGGGGAACGGAGGCGTACGTACATACATCAGCTCCATAGAATTTAATGGTACATGTGATATCGAAAGCGTGACTTTTTGATACGTATTTTCATTTCGGAAGGATTATTTTTCTATCCTTTCGATGCACTATTTCTGTGAACAGCAAATGGTGTCTGAGTAAAACTCTTCTATTGACTTGGAGGTAATTTGAATGTAATTTTGGTTGCAGAGCTTTCTGCAAGCTCTTTGGAACATATATTGTAAAAATTGGCTCTTATTTGACGAATTCAATAAGCCAATGGAAAATATTCCTAGAAAATTTCAACAAAATTTGTTCGATTTAGTTTACAATCAGTGGTTTGAATTTCACCCCAGAATCTTTCACAGTATACTCTTGGGAATAGAAATTTTTTTTGGAGGTAATTATAGGTACGAAAAATCTTGCAAAAAATCCACTGCGCACGAGGAAAAATTCCAAGTCTCGAGGTATACTGACTAATTTTGTCACTACCAGGCACCGCTTATAAATAAGAATCTCATTTTTTTCATTCAGCATTCAGGATTAACATTGATGGTCAATGGATTTTCTTCAAAACTCCGATTTGGGATAGAACAAATTTGGTACTTGCAAATATTGAGTGCAAGAAATTATATCATGTATAAAACCAAAAATGTTCACTTCAACAGCCGACTGGTTATCCCCGAAAAGGAAAAGCTACTTGTGTACTAAAAGTAGCCTACCTCGGAGATTATTAGGTATTGTGTATAGTGAGCTTTCAAGTCTCGACTGTCATACACATACATATATAAGGCTTACTATAGGTATTCATGAATATATGTGGTGGTAGCACTCGAGAGATATCATCTAATTAACTGCTGCTACTGCTGTTGGAAGTCCGGAAGTGGAGCACATCAGTGCACGATGGCATTTACGCCCGCACATTATGGATATATCTCTGAGACTCGTAACCTCGTGCCGAGTAGAGCATCAAGTTTGCTAATTGTTACTGCAAGTTTTAATCTTTTACTGAATCTTCCTGAGATCTTGTATAACTGAACTTTTGACGAACGTGTAGATGTATGTGGTAAATGTAGGATGTAACTTCACTATAGATCACATTAAATCTCAGAAATTGGTTTTTTTGTCTCGCTAAAATAGACTGTGCTTGGGGTAACATCATGTTTTCGTTCTATCTCGATTTGAATTAAAAAATTTCCCATCCTGGTCGCAAGCTTCTTGAATCCAGTAGTTGAGCATTTAACCACTGATTGCACGCACAGAATTTTCCGATAAAAATTATGCGCACAGTTAGGGTAATCGTGGGACGTCCGACATTTCAGTGTACTTATTGCGGATGAGTGTCGAGAAAAATTACCTATACTGTCTGGTAAATTTCATTTCAGGTCAAAAATTGTATTAAATATGATGAAAAAGTGGGTCGAATTGGGGTAAATTTTGCGGGCACTTGTAGGGTAATTTTTACCGTACCAGTATAAAGACTAAAGAGCTGGGTGCGCCTGCGCGCCACGAGCTCGGCTCGGCTGCTCGGCATCTCACCTAACCTCACAAAAATTTCGGTATCGAAGTAAATTATTTGATTCGTTCTGATGAAGATGCCTGGATTTTGATCCGAGGTTGGAGCATACAAACTGATAAAAACCATTTGAAACTTGCTGAATCATTTTCATTCTTACTCCTGGTGATATTAATTTTGATCAGAGCAACATTACTGCAAGTGGCATGAGAGAAAGCATCTTCTTGGTACAGGAAAAAATTACCCTATTATGCCCGTAAAAACTGGCGCTCCTAGGTGGCGCGTCCCACGATTGCCGGCATGTAGGGTAATTTTTCCTTTACCAGTCTGGTAATTTTTATCGAAAAATTCTGTGCGCGTGCCTGCCAAATTCAACCATTGGTTCAAAATTTTATATCAGCGAATATGAGCATCGGGTATAGGGTCTATAGGGATAGTTATGAGTGAGACTCATGAGTTTGATGAATGGTGGTGCTTCGACAACATTTTTCATCAGAATAACAAGTTTTTTCATGTTTTTTTTTTTTTCATAAACGAATAGAAAAAAAGGTCGCGTGAGCCTTTGCGATCAAAGATCCAGGTTAACACGTTCGCTGGACGGTGAGTTCCACTGGTCTTTCTCCGTGTGCTAAAGATTTTCGTCTCAAGGGACCTAAGCGCGAGACTCAGCGGTGGGTCCTGCCGCTCATAGGGGTGGAACAGCGATTTTTGGCTTTGCAGCAAACGAATTGAGCAATTTTTTCGCGATTCGGTATCCGGATAGGTGACGGGTCGCTTATCTTGCGTTTGCCTTGATCACAAACAAGTTATAGGATTCGCAAATTAAGAACGTGCGGTCGACAATTCTGATACTGAATCGCGAAAACGTTACTCAACCAAGATTTCTCACCGAAAACGCCCGCGTGGTGGCCACCGATGTTTTTTTCCTATTTGTAAGGTATTAAGTGTACCCAACATGCCCCCCCCCCCATTAAGCCATTTTGCCCGTAGTTTTGTCCCATTCCAATATTTTTCAACTTACTTTATGGCATTTTTGAGTTTGTTCCAAGACTTTCAAAATGAGCTTAAGTTGAATTTGATTAACCTGAGCCGAGCATGATTTCCCCGAAAGTGATTTTTAGGGAGTTCGCGAAAGGGTGTACCCAAGTGCGTGTAATTTTGGTCAACTCGAGGCGAGCTGCTTTGGTTTGCCTAATAAAAACGATGTAAATTGGCGATAAAGTGAACAAAATCGGTTTTATCGACGTGTAACCACATTGGAAGCTTTTCGCCGGTGCCCGTCCTATTTTGACCCAATAAAGACGTTCTGGGTGGGGAGAAAAAAGTCGTTCTGTGCTCCCTTTCGGGATAACCACATGGGGGGGGGGGGCATGTTGGGTACACACCAATTGTGGCCTCCATTTTTGCGAACGATCTCCGTATTTTGCTCATAAAATTGCTCTAAATTCAAGCTTTGCAACTCCAAAATTCGGATTAAGAAGGTTATGATGGAAGACGTCGAATGCGCTAAAGTACGTTCAGATTGGTTGAACCAAACATTTTGGCATCGGTTTTACTACATGCAATTTTGTTGTCAATTTCTCAACTGAGCAAACACGAATAATCGAAAAATCACTGTACATTTTCTGCGAGACCCGGAAATCATTCGGCGTCGGTCCGAATCACTCATTTTCCTATATCCTAACGTAACTAACGTATAAAGAAAATTTGCGGCAAGCTGATGAGTGCCCATTTCTGAGATCGGCATATGGGGGCAAGTTGGGTACACAGGCATGTTGGGTACACTTACCTTATACGTAAAACCACGAAAGAACTTGTTTTTATGAGCCAAAACTGTTGTCCGGGCACGACCATTAACCAATCTCAAAGGTCCCATAATTATCCCTATCTCGATGCCCATGTTTGCTGTGGGAAATATTTCAACCAGCTGTTGAATTTGGTAGGCAAGCAATTGGGAACTAACATCCGTGTTATTTTAGATGGCGGAAAAAAGCAATATGGCCGAATCCTGAATCTCTTCCATAAGAATAACACGGAGGAAAGATAAGAGCGCTTAATCGAATGTTAGCTCCCAATGGTTGCTGCCAAAACTGCATTTGATTCTCGGTGTCAACCAGTGCTTGCAACTAAAAGTGTACCCAGCCGGTTGCAGTTTTTTCCACAAATTTTTTACAGTGGCAGCTGTTTTGCAAAATCTACCATACGAAAATTTCGTTAACCTCAAAATTTAGCTTGACAGGGATTTTTGAATCTCCGAGGATCAAAGTCTCACGCATCAATAAAAAGCTCGAGCGCGGGAAAATTCAAATTCAAAAGAAGAAACTGGATACTCCTAAATTGGCCGGATTATTTCATCGACACGCGCAACAGCAGTCGTCAGTCCTGTCCTGATGCAGTCTCTCACACCGCGAGAAATAAAATTTCCTGCTGCTAGAGTGCAGTGATCCCAAGCAAGCTTAGCTGAAAGAGCATCGTTCGTGCAACTCAAGCAACAAGAAACTTCTATATCTCTATCTCTACATATTCTATCTATCTATCTATCTACAACGCAGTGCCGATGCACATGATGATGGGGGAGGGTCTGAAAAAAACGACGAAAACATACGCTTAGAAAAAAGAAGGAGGAACGATGGGAGGAGAAAAGGGAAAGAAGAGCTGCGCCTAAAAAAACGCAATACTTAGTCAGTCGTGCACGATGAGCTTTTCCACTTGCCCCTTCTACGACAACTTGACTCGGTTTGGTCCCTGCATGCGAGTAGTGCGTTGCACGAAAATTATACGGCGGCCGACTTTTGACTTTTATATGCATCAGCTACACGATGCTCAAGCGGACGTTCACTCTTTGCAGAAGCAACCTTTGAATTCTAGCTGCCGTGATGAGTTTTCTGCTCCTCTTGAGGCTTGAAAAATGTTGTATGGATCATATAATACTGTTGCGGTTGTATTGAGGTGTGGGTGAGAGAGGCGAGGGGGGGGGGGGGGGTGTTAGAGATAGGGATAGAGGAAATGAGTAGGAGAATTGGTGGGAGAGGAAATGTTTTTCTTTCTGTAAGGTTGTGTGTATAGCATTTAGAGAAATTTTTTCATTAGGCTCGGGGGTTTCTGAATGATGCCCTGTGCGGACTTATTTTGCTCGAAAATTAATTCTGAGATGGAGGTGGAAATATTCATTTTTCTTGTCCTAAATGAGGCCGGGTTTTTGAATTTGAGGTGTTGCTGTAGAGTAGGTAACTGAAGGAAAACTTTTGAGACTAGTATTTTGGTATGACTGTGAAGTTGAGTAAGAATTCAACTTTGAATATCGGGAAGTTCCCCGTCAGATTGACAAACTTGTTTCATGAGCTGAAAATTTTTTCCTGGATTAATTGTTCGTCTGGTAATCTTTTTTCAAGATTTAGAGTGAAAAGTGATTGGGTTTGATTTATGTAGTTATTCATTTAGTTTGGAAAAGCTGGTGGTCACAAGGACTTTCTACTTTCAAAATCAGTATTTTGACCAAGATACGTTTGATCTCGCGTCTGATACAATTATACTAGCATTAAGGTATTGACTTTAATCGTCCAGATGATGTCATGTCCAGATGATTGAATCATCCAGATATTGTATTTTTCCTTTGTCGAAGCCCCTCCGGTGAGGCATAAAATTTCTCATCCTGCAATCTTCACCGACTTAGATTGTCTCGGGAAGTTATATTATTAA
This sequence comes from Eretmocerus hayati, assembly GCA_029851415.1. Taxonomy (NCBI): domain Eukaryota; kingdom Metazoa; phylum Arthropoda; class Insecta; order Hymenoptera; family Aphelinidae; genus Eretmocerus; species Eretmocerus hayati. Next base: position 25,509,741 of record CM056742.1, read on the forward strand.
TAGAGGACTCCCGATAAAAGATCATATGATATGTGGACAAAAACGAACCTTGTATGGAATAGATTCTCCTCGTTGGTTGGTAGCGATCTAATAGCCTCAATACTCCACATTTTCAACTAAAGTACGGCCAGTAACCAGTATTTGTGTTGCAATCGTTTTTGTCCACATACCATATGATCGATAACAATCCACAAAACCCATCCATCATGCCGAGATCAGAGTTTTGTAGTGAATGGCGAATTTTAAAAGCTCGTAAAAACAGAATTACCCGAGAAAATCTAAATTCTCGATGAAAAATTACTTATAACTTGCTTCGGTCACCCCCTAGAGGGATTCTGACCTCATTTTCTGAAAATTCAGACCATTTTACATAGTAAATATGTTTTATCACAGTTTCGAATGATGATTTTCTGACTGGTGAATGGAAAAATGAAAATATCAGGCCTACTCGTCTCTCATCAATTATATGCATTCGCACGCGTAACATGTCAGTCGCAATATGGTTTAATTTGGACCAGGAAGGTCGTAGAAAAATTTTGAAAAAATGATTTTCAAGGTCTTGAAGAGAGCTACAAGATGCCGAAAGAATTTTTTCGATCGTGCCACTTCCTTAAAAATGACAGGTGATTGATTGAAGTGAAAAATTTTTCAATTTTCATCATCGATTTTGAGGCATGAAAAAATCCAAAATAATTTTTTGCGTCACATGGATCGAAAGTTTTTTTCAACACCTTTAAGATGCTTTTTTCAAAATTTCTGTAAACCCAAGGGGACCGGAGATATCATCAAAATAGTGCAGATATGTATGATCCATTATTTATGAAAGGTACTGTACACATTCGATAGATCTGGTCGATCTACAAGCCTATTAATTCATTATATCTCGATCGAGCCATTTTTCCTTGGTACCGCGCGGGAATGCTCGAGTTGTATCAAATTATTTTCGGATCTTGAATGCTTTCTCCCAATTGTGTGTGCTCCGGATTCGAGAGTCTAAGCCGGTTGTAGAGGAATGTGGGCTGGTTACCTGATGGAGCACGCCACTCAGTAGGAAAGACCGAAATTTTCCAGCTCAAAAGTAACACGCTAAAGCTATTTAACTTTTGAGCTGAAAAATTTCGATCTTTACCACTGTGCGCTACGTGCCAAATTCAGGCGGAGCGCGAGCGAGACTCCCACGAGGCCAGGGAACTCGTCCCTGAGTTTTCTCGGCTATTGCTCTCACCCAGCTTTTTCCCGGGTAGAAAATGCGATCCAGCAAAGATCCAGCCCGGATCCGGGGCAAAGAGAGGAGGACACGATGTCCGGATCCGCCGATCGTCCGGACAGCTAACCCGGTTTGGATCCAAAATGGACGATTCTCCGGGTGAAGTTTACACAGTTGTCTGCCCCGGATCACAGACGGATGATGGACGGATTAACTGTTGGACTGGGTTACGAGTCATCATAACCTAATAGTTCACTGCATGTTTACTCATGCGGATATAATGAGAGCAGGATTGATAAATGTAAGCTCCGGCCAACCGGACGAAGCTAGGATCCGGTTCGAATCTTTCGTCCGGCCTATCTCAAGCCTTTTCCATCCGGGCTAAGCCCATTCGCAATTCTCAACCTTTGCTAAAATAGTCGAAGAAGTGAACTACCCTTCACTCATTCATTGGCAGGAAGTCACCCTTGGACTCCGTCCTTCGGTCGGACTTACCAGTCGGAGCCCTGTCACCATGCATGTCCATCTGAGTCGTATTGACTAATAGAAGATAATGGCGTCATTCCGATGTGAGGCAGCGAGGTAGTACGGGACCATGGACCTTGAAAATACAGCTTACATAAAAAGTTTGATGATTCAAAGTGTGAGACGAGTTGTCGGATACTTGTTATTGTCCAACTTGTATTCCTCAATCCGTCGCTCAGCCCAAATTATAAGAGAATCGGAGAAAAGTGGGAATAACTCGGCCGCGGGAATCTCCTAACCTATAATATACGCACATTTTCATTCCCAACTTTCTCCGATTCTATTGGTAATTTGCTCTTAACGAAGAGCGGACAAATCTAAGATAGATGATGACAAATATTTGTGCGCTCTTCGTTTAGCCCAAATCGCAACAGAATCGGAGAAAGATGGGAATGATTTTCAGCTTGCATGGTGACCGCATCGCCTTAATAGACGTAAACATAAAGCCTTGGTCGGTCCAATCCAGGCCTCATCTACTAGCATCTGTAGCTGCAAAATCCGATCATTGAGAGTTTCGCGACAGCGGAAGTTCAGGCCGCTTGCTTCAAACACATGCTCCCAGAAACTATATATCCTCGTACACCGCGCTACCGCAAAATCAAAGAGCAATCCCATGCATCCGCGACCGATCCCTCGCATAACAAGCGAGGGCGAAAGCATACAGGTTGGCATATAAGTTGTATACAGAAGCTCTGCCGGATACACGTCTAGAATCTAGATTTGCGATGTATTATTAGGGATACACATGGTACATCACTATGTAGACTAACAGAAAGGTAAGATATTGCAAGGTCTATTCAGCAATGTTCTTTGCGTCAGCTCGCGGAAGCTAGTCAAGCGCGGATCCATTCAAAAATTTTGGGCTCCAATTGAGGCCTACGTTCTGCAATAATCGCGTGCCAAAGAAGAGTGTATGATGGAAGAAAATAAGAATGAAGAAGGACACGGGGAAAGTGGGTGCAATGTCATATAATACATATATGTATCAAACGGGGGATGAAAAATACAAAAGGGACTACATGTTGGCGTCGAAGGAGAAAGGGGGCCTCGAAGAAAAAAAAGTATCGGGTACGTTCTGCACGTGTTGTGCGAGATCGCACAATTTCGTACTTGTACTCACCTTTAGATTTGCGTCAGATGCGTGGGAGCTCGACAAGGTGCGTTGGCTCTATTTACAAATGTGTTGGCCTATTAGGGCCCTTTTTTAGGCTTACAGCTTCGCATAACGTTTATAATCGCTATTTTGCCGTGCAGACCCTCGCAGATCCACAAGAAGGGTCTTTCTTGATGCCGTTAATGCTTATATGCCTGACCTACTTTCTTTTTCGCGCTTCTTTCGCGGGCTTATTGTACATAATATAAATACTTGTGCCTTGATCCATCTTTTATGCGATGTATTGTGCATAAAGCCAGTGTCGCAGAAACATACGTAGTTTCTTGAGACATCAGGAGGTTGAATAGATCGCTAGAAGAATAGGATTGCGAATCTAGATGGCAGTTGACGTATACTAGATGAGATCTTGCGATCGGATGATGCTGGGCAGATGAGTGGAGAATTTCTCATGGATTGGTGACTTGGTGTAATCCGTGAGGTGGGAGTTTCTACTTGATTTCGTGTTACAAGTTCTTGCAGTTGTTCCATAATGAAAATCAAGTGAGTGGGCACAGGAAGAAGATTATGTTCAGAGTTGATAAGTGGTTCAGAATCAGAGTGGGCTTATTACTTACAAGGGGAGGACCAGACCTTTGGATCACCAATCTTGTCCAAAATTTTTTTACAGTTTTGTATCACCTAGAATATGAAGAATCCAGAGTAACTCCGTCAAATGGGCCTCCTGTCCAGAGCTACAGCCCATGACATTAACATTGCCCATATAGGCCGATGTTAAAAAGTGATATATAAAGATATACTGGCAACGCTAACATTTTTGCTTGTAGCTCTGGACAGAAGGCCCATTTGACGGAGTTACTCTGGATTCTCCATATTCTAGGTGACACAAAACTGTAAAAAAAATTTGGAAAGGATTGGTGATCCAAAGGTCAGGTCCTCCCCTTGTTAGTCCACTTTTGAGACTCACTCATTCCGCTGCTCCACACAATTTACCCATCAATAACAAGTCATTCAGGGATTACTCTGCAAGTCAGGGAACATTATAGAATAGATGGGAAAAAATATTCTGCAAAGAATAATTTCAAATTCACCATAATGTGAGGAACCTCCATGCCGAGTTTTTGTACTTTTCAGAAATCGAATCAATTCACTCCGATTCTGAAATACTGAATTGACAATGCCAGATTCGTGGTTCAAGTAGTTGTTAGGCATTTGTACCCCGGGTACGCGCTTTTACGGCCTTACCCCGGATATCCCCATGGGCATTGGGCTAGAAATACGTCCTGCTGGTGCGTCGACTTCTAGAGGCCAGACATTCCCAGTCTCATTAGACTTGTCAATAACCGACCCCAAGCCGATTATTGAGGTACCGACTTTTGGGTGAGCTGTCAGCACATAACTGTACCAGTCCCACTTGGGGAAGGGGGGGGGGGTGGAGGCTAATGGACTCATTCAAGCTTTGCCGGAGCTCGGTGAGTCTCACGTTCCCTAGGTGAGTTTTAAAGTTCTCGTAGAGAGCTTCTGAAGGTAACTTCACCACGAGTTTCTAGGCCACCCTAGACTCACCCGGTCATCTGGTACTATGGCTGCCATGGCCATGTAGCCGAATAGCTCTGATCACTGTCAAGTGGGGTCGAAAGCTTGTCAAACTTCCAAGTCAGGTAACAAAAGGTGATCTGCTGCTCTTGCGTTTTTGAGTGGTCCAAAGTGCCTGAGCACCATAGTCTCAGGCCCAGTCCCTCTCTACCGGATTCGACTATAAGGCCTTGGTTACGATGTCCCTCGACTGGGGGCCGGAGGTTATCATCGCACACCATCGGACCATTCAATCGCACCCATACCGAGATCCAGGGCTTTGCTTGTGGTGAGGTCTTCCTTGAGGTTTGTTACAACTTGATGGCTGCGAATTTTCGAAACGCCAAGAGAACTAGTCAATCAAACCAGTGCCTCGACCAGTGCCCTATTACCTCACAATGGAGAGTAAGACGGAATCAGTGAAAATCGCTCCAAATCCACTGATTCGCAGTGAAATTCACTGGAAATCAGTGCATATGCTCTGCAAATCAGTGAGTGGGAGCGATTTTCACTGATTCCGGCGGAGAGAGTATTGTTATCACTGAAAAAAAATCCTCTACCACGATCTACAAGAGGCTGTAAATTTTCATCGAGAGGGGGGAATTGAAAGGGTCCAAAAGAAGCCCATTATCATAAAGGTGAAAAATCCTCCTTAGAACTCCCAGAGTTCGCGATCCCTAAAGCTCACGATAAAACTCGCGTATAAGACTTTCAAAAATCGATTTTGTGAAATCAATGGTTGGTATTCTCTTTCATCATAATATTTCAAAACTTTGAAACCAATTAGTTCAGAGCTTGGTCCTGTAAGAATGGAACATTCGTAAACGAAATAGTATGTCATCATTTTTGTTATAAGTTTGAAAAAGTCAGGGGGAGTCTTTTATCTTTCACAGAGCTTTCCCACAAACTTGATATTTTTGAAAGATTTGATTCTTGCACGGACTAACCCTTTAAATAGATTCCGCAAACAGCTATATCGAACGATTTGGTAACGGAAAAATGTCCCAAACAACTCATCTGAGTACTAACAGAACATTTTAGAATCTCACATGTATAAAAATGATTATAGTAATTGGGGGATTCGAAGCAAACTCGTTGTCACGGATGACTTGTTGAGAAAATCATGATCCCATATGAGTATATCGGTATCTGGTCACCACGTGTGGATCTATACATTGCAACTTCCTCGAAAGACACCCTCGTAATAAATATATAAATATATACGTACGAACATATCGAGAAAAGCCGGCTGCAAGCGTAACACGATCTACATTTGAGCTTCTGCACACGCCCATCTCTGACATTTCTCTTGAGATCTACACCACACATATATATATAATCCGTTAGATATGTGTGTATTCTTCACCCTCACTCAATTTACTTACTCTGCGTAACGTCAAACCAGAGATCGGTAGTAGCAGAATATAACGTGATGCAGGTTCATGTGGTGTATGTAAACTGCACAGTAAAGAGGGATAGGTTGGGGGATATCGCTTTGAGCATAGTTCAAAGGGGGAATGAAAAGCTTGATGTGCATTTCTCATGTATACGTGGAGTATATTAGATGAGTGGGGATATATATAAATATCGATATCGATGGTTTTGACGGAATAGAAGCTTATGGCGGAATGCATCATTTGGGTTCACTTTTGAGGTAAAATTTGTGCCATGCGATATTCAAATTTTAGTTTGTCATCATAAATTCGGCAAAATGGTTACATTTTTGTGTCTTTGTATTGCGAAATGCTGCATGGAATTTGACATTTTATGGCTATTTTTTGTGAGATCACGGAAACATTCATTTTACCAGATGTCTAGTTTTCGCTTGAGGTTGAGTACAATCAATCAAGTTCGAGGGGGACTTTTTGCTGAAAATTAGTGCGTATAGTTATACCATCAGTGATGAATGATCTCAAAAGATGCTTATAATCGTAATCGAATACACTGAAATAATTAGAAAAGAAGCAGCTGTTGTATCTCTTCAGAGACCAATAAATATTTTCGACAAGTTATCGCAGATAGAAATATGTACAATTCTATTGGTGATCCATCAGTCCTCTAAAAATTAAATATTGTCATTCAAGTAGTCGCAGATAATTTTTTAGTCTCGTTACTTGAACAAAAATTCCGATCTAGGTAACCCTTTGGTGTGAATAAAAATGATTATTTGATCAATGATATTAAAATTCGTGAATCAGCATTGGAGGACTAATTTTTTTATTTTTCTATTGTTGACCTCGGATTTGAGGCCGTTTTTAATGAGAAATTATCGATCAGAGTTTGATCGTCGAGATGTTATGATCGAAGAAAAAATGAATTTGACTGACTATATTGAAAAAAATGCCTGGACCCAGGATCGAACTAGGAACCTTCTTGTTGCCGGGAAGATACTCACTCTACCATCATGAAACTATCCAGAACATTTCTACTTCGGGTCATGGGTCCAGGTATTTTTTTCACGATGTCAGTCAAATGCATTTTTTCTTTCCTTAATACCCCGACGATCAAATCCCGATCGATAATTTCTCATTAAAAATGGCCTCAAATCCGAGGTCAACAGCAGAGAAATAAAAAACTAGTCTTCCAATATATGCTGATTTACGAATTTAATATCATTGATTCACACAAGAGGACGATTCAAGTTCGAAAAGTGTAATGATTATTTGATTAATATACAAAAAAAAGTTGCCGGGTTCGTATTGTCTTTCTTGAGTGTCGCATTATGAGTCAAATTAAGCAAATTATAAAATGAAGAATACACAGTTGAGAAAATGAATACAGCCCCTTTCTCCACTCGCTGAGTGTATTTTTGGAGATTACGAAAATTTCTGAATAGCTTGATTGAGATCAGCAAAGAGGCTCAAAATGATGTTCCTTGACAGAAATTATGAGCCCCCAATTGATCGAGTACTACCTGATGTATTTCCCAACATCAGATTATATATCTGAACAGAGAGAAAATTATACATCACGTTATACTTGTAGTTCTAAAATATATTTATGAAACTTTGGGAACATTGAGAGTAGGAATAACAACTACTTATTCGGGTACATATATTGGTGAAAAAATATATGCATATGATCAAGTTAGTCTTTAATGTCAGTGTGCTTTTTGTTTTTTCGCACTCCTTTGTCGCTGCATTATGCACATTTTTTGCAAAATTACTTATTGGCAGGATCTCAGGCGATTCTAATTTGAGTATAATAAGATTCCTGAAATCGGACAATTTTTGTATTGGAAATAGAATCGAGATTCGGTCGGGATTATATAATTTTATAACATCTATGATTGAAACTAGGAAGTGACCGCATGTATAATAAAATTGTTTAAGCCCATTATGTAACTTTTTAGACAGTCCAAATAATAATTCTACAGGATTAACGACAGTCTACAGGTATGGTGAAATCAATTCGACATTGAAAATAATTTACGATTGAAAATTCGCAAGCGACCGAGCAATGATTTACCCTTTATAACGGTGTCCATTTCCACAAGGAGACAGCTCAGCTTTCTATTTCACCATTTTCAAAGAACGTAAATCACTTGTCCAATGTTATCCACCTATAGCCATCAGGATACATTTCCTCAATCGAAAAAGGAAAGAGTTACGATAGCCGTAAAGGTATTACGAAAAATAGTCATTTCCATTTCGTTGCACAAAAGGGTCTCTTTGCCTCATCGTTTCATCACAAATTATTTCTCGTCCTCGACATTTTAACATCCACCCTCATCAGTCCTTCTCGCATTACTTACACCTATATAACGGGATTTTTCAAAGAATTCTCTTCGCGGATCGTGTGCTTTTGTATGTATTTATCGCGAAGAGAGTATATAGTGGGCGCGCATTCAAACGTTGAAATTTGGTCGATATTTTTTGGTACCTGCGTTTATTTCATTGCAAGCTTTTTCAAATCCCCCTTATTTGTTGAATTGGGCATACCCGAAGGACGAGTCTAATTCACTTTTGTAACGCACCTTTGCCTTCGACCCCTCGATATACGTTATACCTTCGACTTGTGTATAAGTGATGGATTATTCCGGAAGGGCCCACCGATGTCGTTTTTCGAATTGGCGATCATTATAGTTTTGCTATTTGAACGGTTGATCGGTTGGTAGTTGCTATGAGAGTAAAAAAAATCCTGTCAGGTTGAAAAATGAGATGGGAGATGGTAAAAATTTTGCAATTTTTTGGCAGATGTGGAATGATTTGTATTCCAGATTTTTTTTAGTAGTTTTTTTAGGGTTATTTGTAATTAATAATGTAAGTTTGACTCAGTTGTAGATTGTGCGGTTCATTGACAAGCTTGCGGTAAGTTTTTTGCCAGTTTGTCATTCCTCATCAAGTGTCCAGATAACTTTCAAACACAGGAATTGGAAAACATATGATACTATTGATCAAGAAAATAGATTTATTTTTCGCAATCTTCCAATATTTGGGTGCCTACAAAACTGCGAAAAATAACTTTTGCGCCTCGCTCATGAGGTTCCCCGCTGCGGCTCGGGCCGAAAACGAATCGCTCGGAAGTTAGCTAAGACCTCATAAACTCGGTGCGAAACATACCATTTGATACACTGTGCGTAAAAGGTTACTCTGCGCACAGTTTGACAATTTTTACTCACAGTTTATCACGGTTTATCAAAATAGTATATGTCGATACACCTCGCGATACACCTTAGTAAAACCAACTTTTTGCATCCTCGTGATGATTCTGACCCTCGCCCGCTGCTCAGGCCGGCAACCCATTACTCGGACGCGAAAACAGTTTTTACGCCCTTGTACCAAAATGTACGATTTTGCTTTGACCATTTCGTAGTGATGCACCTCTTTCAGGTCAGCGATGGACTTACGTTGCATAGCAAGGGGAGTCCATGATCTCCGCCTCGCCGATCCCCCCCCCCCCCCTCAAGATTCTTCTACAGTTTGGTACTATCTAGAGTATGTCGAATCCATTGTAATTCCATCAAATGGGATTCCTGTTCAAAGCTACAGCCTATGACATTAGCATTGCCCATATACCTAGGCCCAAGTTAAAAAATGATATATATTGATAACGTTTTTGCTTGTAGCTTTGAACAGGGAGCCCATTTGATGGAGCTACTCTGAATTCTTCATATTCTAAGGCGGTCCTAGACTGTGAAAAAAGTTTGGTGAGATTGGGTGACCCGCACGTCGCATAGTGGGTCAAAAAACGAAAATTACCAAAAAAATTGCCTTTACGCGAATTCTTAACAAATTGACATGATTCAGAAGAAATTCTCTTCGTTCTTCGATGCAGTAACAGATGTGTCTGCGCAAAATTTCATCAGAGCTTTTCCGGTGCCTCGGGATCATGATGAGCGCAAATGTGAAATAATGCAAAATGACGAGTATTTGAATTGATTCACTGGTGATCCATTCTTGACCGAATGGATCACCACATCATATTAATAATGACTGAAAAGCATATTAGAAAGATTAGGACATTTTTTCGAATGATCCTCGAAAGCCCCCTTGCCGCAAATCTTTCTTGGTCGGTAATCTAAGGAATACACGAAAATAAGATGAGTGAACGAGATATATATATATATATAACGTGATTCTAGGTCATACATGTCATTTCTACGCTCCTCTGCAATCACGGGAGTATTTTTTACATGAGCAAATATGAGAGATCGAGTTTGAGACGATTCACTACGATTTTACACGTATCCGAATCACGGATACGATGAAAATCTTGATTTAAAGCTAGGTATCGCGGCTTCTGCATTAATGGCAGTCATTCTCACCTATTGTGCTATCGATTACCTGTCATTTGAGCCCAAGCAGAGCACTGTACATTCTTGCAAACGTGCAGTTTGCGACATTTTGCATTGATTCACATTTGCGCTAATCATGATCCTGAGGCACCGGTAATGCTTTGATGAAATTTCGCGCAGACACAGCTATTACTGCATCGAAAAACGAAGAGAATTTCTTTTGAATCATGTCAATCGGTTAAGAATTAGCGTAAAGGTGATTTTTTTGGTAATATTCGTTTTTAGCGCCACTATGCGTCGTGGGTCCTCTTTGTTAGCGGTGAACATTAGACAAGTACCACTGCAAGAAATGACTGATGATCCCTCTCATTGTTTCGATAATTGGCAAATATAAACCGCCTCGATTAATCATAAATATGGAAATCATGATTACGGAAATCATTATTATCCAATAAAAAAAAAAAAAAAAAATGATTACGATCGATTTTGTTTGGAAAATCATCTTTTGGTAAATCAGAATCTCGTTTACACCAAACAACATTGAAAATCTTTGAAAATTCTAACTTTTTTTGTAATTTGGTGTGGGAAATAACACGAATTGGAGAAGGATATAATTCGATTTAGATTCGAGGCTACGTCAAAACTTTTTAGCTCGCTGTTTAGTGTATTTCTGATCTCAAAATGTTGCAAGATATTTTTATCTGATTTGGACAATAGTAGCATCTCAGTTGGTGAGATTGTTATACAATTTGAGTGTGCTAGAATCATGAGGTAGATTGAAAAAAATGGTGACACAGCACTGTAAAGGATTCTCAACTCGTAACTGTCGAAATTTCTCAGACGATCATATAAAACCGCAATTATTGTACATGACAAAATCAACTTGAGTTAACGTAAAAAAGCTTGTTGACAGACTCGTTTGGAAGATATCGATGGCAACACATTGTGCAATTATTGTTATTTTGAGTCCAAGTGTTTCAGTTGACTTTTCATCGAGGTAAAGATGTACGCGAAGAGACATTACATCATGGAATAATCTTTTTCTTTACTCAGCTACGTCGTCACCAAAAAACTACTCGTAAAGACGTAGATAAATGTAGTTTAGGGTACGTCGAACTTACCTCATAACATAATAAAGTGCTCAATAAAGTGTAATATTGCTGCAGAATCGCTTGATTGGCCTCTTACACCTCGCTCCAAGTTGAGATAATTATCACAAATTTGACTCTAAAATTGACTTATGAGGTATTTTTCAGGATCTCTCGCACAGTAGGAAGCCGTTTTGACCTAAATCGTATCATCAGTTCATGCCTCAAAATAGCGAGTAAAATGGATATCCCGTATAATAGTACACTTATGCACCGATGGGAGGTTAGGCTGTTTTGGGGCATGGGAATCAAAAGATTCCGAGTGCCCCAAGCCCCAAACGGCCCGAAGAGTGAGGTGCATATACCATTTTTGCTTTCTCAAAAGAGAAAGCATTCATTTGGTGCCAGGTGAATTTTCGTCAAATTTTTCCTAAGGAAATTCTTTTTCTCTTTCAGTGAAGCTCTTGAATACATGAAGTTTGTACAGTTCTTGTTGAGTTCTCTGCGGCAGCTACTCATCAGTCCTGCATCTACACATTGTCGCGCTGTGCTGATACGGGCGCTTAGGGCGCCTGCGCGCACCAGTCTCTCCTCGTCTCGTCGTTTTCCTTGCTGTCCAGTCCGTTTCGTGCCTTTGCCAGACGCGGAGCACATTGTATTATAGCACACGTTGTGACTCGCTATTCTTGCACTTTGATATCGTGTACCATACTACATCTAGAAGCTTACCTTGTGTACCTAGATTTGATCTTTGTAGATACTTATAATAAAACTCGCGTATTTTCTTATATAAAAGTGAGTGTTATTAGAAGAACCCGGCGCCTACTCTAACAGGTTATGGGACCCAGCACGCTGTGCAGAAGCCCGTACCGGGGCGACTGCACATGGCTCCAGGTCGGCGCGACCACCCCAGGGTTAGGAGCTCCTCCGGGGCAACGGAAATGGAGAAAGTGCATTCGGTGACCTCGGAGTGAGTGCGAAAAGTGCCAGGATGGCGCGGCGACGCTCGACTCAGAGAGTGCTCTCGGAGCTCGGGCACGACCACACATATAGAGGTTGGCGCGCGTCGTCCCACCTGGATGCCGTCGCTCACCGGTGGACGTGGAAAGGCGGCGCGGTCGAGAGGATGCGCATCCAGGAGAAGACGCGCAATGTAAAGCTGCATTCAAAACGAGTCTTGCGTCTAGAAGAAAGTGCTCACCAAGAGCTGGAAATCTAGAAGATGGCGCTTGTCAAGAGTTAATCGGCTAGATTTATGTGTTCACCAGGAGTCAGGCGTAAAGGTTGCGCTCGCCGCACTCGGAAAATTGGCGCCTTAGAGTGTCGCGAACATAAATTCATAGAACTCTAATGCAAACACGTGTTTCCAAGAAATCGGAGGGAGAGCCAGCGCGACATATGGGCACGCGCAAAGCAGTTATCGGTTTCCTCTTTGTGCTACATTCGCATCCAACATGGCGACGGCAACTCAACTCTCGATGATTTCGTTGTGTGTGAATTTTCTCCTCCGTCCAGTTATTAAAAAAAAAAAAAAAACGGATTCGGTAGTGTTGCGAGATGTAGATTGTAATCCGCAATACTGAGTTGTGCCGAGTTTGAAGTGGGTTTTCTCTACTTTTGAAGACCAAAATGATCGCATTGCCGACATACATAAGCTAGAAGTTAGAGGCTTATTTCGAGACTTACAGGTTGACGCCTGCTCACATTTTCCAGAGCCGCCTAACAGAGTTTGATGAGCGCTGTGCGTTGTCAACTCGCCGTGGTTGTGCTTGCTCCAACGAGAGCATCGACATTTGTGTTGACACGTCGAAATGTAATTTGAAATATGTAAAAACGCGCGATAGTGGTATGCGCGCGGATACGATATGCTTATCTGTCTGATTCACTGCGGTGCAGGTGTCAGTGCAGTGGCATGATCCAAACAAATGGCATAAAACTAGATGTGTCAAAGGTTATAATGTGTATCAGAAGTTGCACGTGTGCATAGCTGAGATATTGCTTGCAGCTGATACACTGCAGTGCAGGTATTGGTGCGGTGGCAAATTAGCAGCTCGTGTAAGGTGGCTAACGTGTCACACAGGTAAACGCTATGGCAGGTACACCACCTAATAACCTAGAAGTCAATCACAAAAAGGGATTTCAACTCCACCTAGAAGTTTACGAAAACCATAGAAGTTTAGAAGCATAGGGGTTTGGAAGCATAAAAATTTAGAGGCATAGAAGTATAGAAGAATAGAAGTTTAGGAGCATAGAAGTATGGAGGCATCGAAAGTAGAGTTGAAAATTCCCAAAGTTAGAATCGGGTGGCAGATTTCGATGAAAGTAGAAACTACATCGTGATATCCCGTACCCGGTGTATATATAGTTCATCGATCTACTGATCAGAGTACGACGAATGCAATGCCTTATGAACAAAATGGCGGTTACCCGGGTGATTTTCCGAAATTGCATTGATGTTCGTGCAACTAGGCTATTCATCCGTGTGTGTTTTTCTTCGGGATTGTGCAAACTGTATGCGTGTGCGATCGCCCCTACCACGCAAAATGGCTTGTCCGTCGTACGACTAGACAGAGTGGGAGGGAGCACGTATACAGCGAGTACATTTTCGGGAATTACGCATTTAGTTATGACGATCTCTGCTAGTAGTACTAGCGGAGTGGAGTCTAAACTATATACATACATATGATCCAATATGTATGTAATTGGACCATCGTCATTAAAACTTACAGTCAATTGGGTATTACTGGATACATGGCTGGACGTACGTTCCGAGGTAACTGGTCATTTATAGAAGTACAATATCAATTGATCATTGAATTAGAACTAAATCCAGATCTGGCATCCTCTAAGTACTTGAAGTTGAGATTGATGAGTTAGAAGCTAAACTCAGAGGATGGATTAGAGAGTAGATGTAGAAGTCAATGTTCAACAAGAAATTGATATTATTTAGAAGTTGCTCGCACATTTTGAAGAGGGCTTGCGCCTCGTTACACGGATGCTAAGATCAGAGGTTCGATGAACTAGATGTTTTGGTAGAATTTGTGAATGAGGTTTGCCTCTCGTTTCAGAATTGCCAAAATTAGAGGTTTGATGAACTAGAAGTTTACTTGACTAAAAATTTCTTTTTGAAATGTTTCAGGTGATGAGCTATAAGTTTATTTGACTAAAATTTTTCTTTAAAGTGTTTCAGTATGTAACATACATCTAGCACTTGCTGTATTTCAAGCATCTCAGGAGTGGCACCTGTATCTGCTGATGGACATGCCAACAGTCAACGTGTAGAATTCCGTCGCTGCATTAACTGATACACAAGATATGCGTCTAACCTACCTGGGAGTAAAAAGGAACATCCTAGCGGAAGAGAAATGTGAAGGATCGAAGACTAACCAGATTTAGAAGGAATAAGTAAACCTCTGTCCTCACTCGGATAGAGCGGAGTATTATTAGAATTCAGAAGATCATTGACCCCCCCCCCCCCCCCCCGTCAAGGACTTCATGTGCACTCCTAGAAGAAATAAAAATCACTGGTGTGCTGTCCAGAAGATCTAAGCTTAGATGGATACGTTGGGTGAACTCTCGTGACAATCTACGCGTATGTTCTAAGGAACCTCGCTGAGATTGGGAGGGAGGAATAGACGAAGTTCACCACGAACTCTCCAAGATGGAGGGAACGCACTGACTTAGAGTCAACTGAGTTAGAAGGCACCACAAACTTAGAGTTTGAACATAACTCTGTGGCTAACATAACCAAGAAGAAACTTCAGAATTTTGAACCTAGAAGTTAATCATTTGTCCGTCGAGTGAAAAGAGCGAAGTAATTCGCGTACAAGTCGAACGATTCAGAAATCGAAACCAGCTTAGTTTTGGGATCTCCTGGAAGTTCATGACGATTACCGAACAATGATCTTCTTTCAGAGAACCATACTTGATCGTTCGTAATTCGATGAGAGGATGACTCCAAAATTCTAATCTGGTGCAAGTTGGACTTCAGATTTCCTGGATGTCGTGTAGAGACATGATTCTACGTAGATGTATTCTAGACACCAATCACTATAAGGCGCATCATATGAGAGACGACGAATTTAGAAAAATCTACCGTCGCATTCTGAGCGAGTGATGTTCAACCACACGTCAAAATGAGAAGCACACACAGCGAGGAGATCAACCCTAATCCATTGGAGGCCGGAATTTGTTTCATCAAATGAATATAAAGTCTGAAATAGAAGATGAGCTCGAATTCAGTTAGAAGATTGACTTAGAAGCTGTATTGAGAAAGTCAAAATTTGACTTCTTATACCTAGAAGACTGGTTTACATAAGTTGCCCAAAAGGGCCAATAGATCAATATAACCACCATGTATTGAATTATAGTCACTGCTGTGCAGGACTTATTCAATTATCTCTGGTATCATTCATTCGTGGGATCCTCGAGTCCAGACAAAGCTATTCGAAGATTCGAGGAGCAGCTCTCGACATGAGTTAGACAGTGCTCGTGAGCAGCGACACCAGTCAACTCTCAAGAAGTACAGTCGAATTGACCTTGTTATCGAACTAACGTGTCGCAAATGACTCGTTGATGTTAGCCAAAGAATAGATGTGAATGACAAATGGACATCTGCTGTGACCAAGTCTCTGGCACAGATGTCTGACGTAAAATTATGTCAAGCGGAATCGGTGATTCGATTTGGAATTTTGCCGAATCAAAGATTTGTGCAAAAAGTACGAGAATAGTTCAGAAGTTCACACGCAAATCATGCGCATAGACGCTATAGACGAACACCTTCAGCAAATCCAAAATGTACCATGGTAGAGATGGGTAGACAGCAAAATTTTCCAAACACCGGAGCTGCCCAAAGAGGATGCCCTTCTGGGATTGGGAGGGAGAATAAGAATAAGTTGTAGAACTACAGAGTTCGAAGACAATAGGAGCATGCGAATATCTGTCTCAGAATTTGTGAACAAATCCTCATAGAGGATCCACTCGCAAAAACCTCTTTTGTCAGTTACATACTCGAAGGCCAATCTAGTGTTTCGGCTAGATAGATTGATAGATAGATAGACTGATAGAAGAAGAGAGACCTCAATCAAACTAGAAGCCACGACTTAAACAGAAAATTCCGAAGGGATTAAAATAGGAGTATAAATTAGACGAATTCAGGAATAGACCGATCACTGCCTGATTAGACGACTAGCAAGCTTCCGAATAGTACACGGGAATAGAGAGAGCAATGAAATGAAATAGAATACT
This sequence comes from Eretmocerus hayati, assembly GCA_029851415.1. NCBI lineage: Eukaryota > Metazoa > Arthropoda > Insecta > Hymenoptera > Aphelinidae > Eretmocerus > Eretmocerus hayati. The sequence goes on from CM056742.1 coordinate 25,526,231, forward strand.
GCCAACCAACCCCGTCGGTTTTTCAGGAAGCTCAAAGACTTCGATGTATGCGCCTGTTGGTTGTCAGGAACCTCGAAGATTTTCAAGTATACGCCGTTGAAGAGATGCTGCTAACCTTGATGCGATGGAAAGAGATTATTAGAAGCCAAAATCAGTCGTGGGCTCTACTGGCGAAATCAATCCCTTGGTTAACTCGACAACGTTCCTGGATTTTAAGAAAGCCAGTTCAACAGACACCAAGTCAGAGTGACCTTAGCGAGATCCTAGAAGTAGACGAAAAGATTAGAAGAAATGGTTGCTTATATGTACCAAGAAATTGAGTTGGAAGAAACCATATAGAAGGACTATCTGAGAAGAAAGTCGAGAGGCGATTTGATCAATTTAGAAGCAGAGAGCGCAGTGATGACAGAGATCAATGGCTTCAACGTGCAGGATTGCATGGATAGCGTGTATTAGAAGTTATGATATCTACTCGAACCGAAAACAGAATCCAGCTGGATAACTGAAACGGTCACCGTGAACCACTTAGAGGGGAGACGAACTGGAAGTACTAACGAAATGATATAGATGTATTAGAACGAATGTCAAAAGTCCATACTAGAAACTAAGACGTACTCAAATGCTTGTTACTAGAAGTACTTCGCGACTCGAGTTGCAGAATTTATCCCAAAACAGCAATTCTCGAGGAAAACATCCACCAGCAGCAGTGAAACCGACGGGGGATCGGGTAGCCGTAGCCTAAGGATTCGTAGCCTTTGCAGAGGGAGGGAGTGTTGAGTTCTCTGCGGCAGCTACTCATCAGTCCTGCATCTACACATTGTCGCGCTGTGCTGATACGGGCGCTTAGGGCGCCTGCGCGCACCAGTCTCTCCTCGTCTCGTCGTTTTCCTTGCTGTCCAGTCCGTTTCGTGCCTTTGCCAGACGCGGAGCACATTGTATTATAGCACACGTTGTGACTCGCTATTCTTGCACTTTGATATCGTGTACCATACTACATCTAGAAGCTTACCTTGTGTACCTAGATTTGATCTTTGTAGATACTTATAATAAAACTCGCGTATTTTCTTATATAAAAGTGAGTGTTATTAGAAGAACCCGGCGCCTACTCTAACAGTTCTCTTCCTTTTACCAAGATCTATCTAATGTAGCTAACAGTTTTCCTTGACAACGCCTTGGAAAATCACTACACGCACAGAATTTTCCGATAAAAATTACCAGACGGGTACAGGAAAAATTACCCTACATGCCAACAATCGTGGGACGCGCCACGTAGGAGCGCCAGTTTTTACGGGCATGTAGGGTAATTTTTCCCTGTACCAAGGAGATGCTTTCTCTCATGCCACTTTGATATTGCTCTGTTCAATATCAAAGTCATCACGAGTAAAAATGAAGATGGTTCAACAACTTTCAAATGGTTTCATCAGTTTGTATGCATCAACCTCGAATCAAAATCCAGGCATCTTCATCAGAACGAATCAAATAATGTTCTTCTATACCGAAATTTTTGTGAGGTTAGGTAAGATGCCGAGCTGTCGAGCTCACGGCGCGCGCAGGCGCACCCAGCTCTTTAGTCTTTATACTGGTACGGTAAAAATTACCCTACAAGTGCCCGTAAAATTTGCCCAAATTCACCGCACTTTTTCACCAAACTCGATACAATTTTCGACCTGAAATAAAATTTACCAGACAGTATAGGTAATTTTTCTCGACACTCATCCGCAATAAGTAGGCTCAAATGTCGGACGTCCCACGGTTACCCTAACTGTGCCCGTAATTTTTATCGAAAAATTCTGTGCGTGTATCACCCCATCTTTCGAGCCCTCTGACCGTGTCTGTGTGTGTATGTATGTTGTTTCCTATCGCTCAGCAAAACTCCTCACTGATTCGATAGATCGTCCTGAAATTTTTATGCCATATTCGGAGGCGTCTCTAGATGGGAATGCTAGATTTCAACTGCCCCCGATGATTACTTTTATACTTATGAATTTTTCTTCATTTATCTGTAATTTTTTTTATCTCAAAATTAGGAAAATTGTCTCCTTCCCCCTCAAAAAATCTGAGGCGCTTAATTTACACGTTTCTCGACGTGCTGGATCTGCTGATTGATACGGAATTTCGACTGGGGCTCATTTCATTCTAGCTTCTTCATACCTGTGTTGCATCGGGCTGTAAGACCTTTATAATCGCAATTTAACAAAATTCCGTATCAACCAATCGATTCAGCACGTCGAGACCACATCTAAATCACCTCCTTGACATTTTTTTCATACAGTAGAATGAAGTACAAATTATTTTTAAGATGTGCTTCTTTCGGAAAAATGTCAAATTTCTCATTAAAAAATGCACAATTCGAAAAATACTCTTGCGATCATGCTCAAAATTCACTGGCATCGTCATCAGAGTCTCCAGAATACACTTACGAAATCTCGAAAGAGGTTGTCAAATGGATCTCGAAATTTTGCGTTTCGAATGAGACATTGTTATTCCAATTTTTACGTTCACCGACAGTTAATTGCTTCCTTTCCTGATAATCATTTCTTAACCAAAATTCTGTATCAACCAATCGATTTGTTGCATTGATGTGAATCAATAACGAACTTTACGTTCTCTCCACTCTGTTCCACCGAGTGCAAATTAAAATGTACACTCCATAATTCATTTTTCAACTAACGAATTTGTAGAAAAATACTCAATTTCATTTGTCTTAGAACCGATTCATCTCATTTCCAATATAGTCACCATGAATAATTCCTTTTCAATTCAAATATCATCTACAGCTCAGAATACTCATGCCTGATTCATATGTTAGAAAACCAAATACATAACATATTTTTTTTGTTATTCATATATTTCATAATCAACTTTCTGCACATCCTGATCAGTTTGATTTGTTTATCTCCGGGAAACAGAATTCACTTTCCAAGTATTTTTTCTATCCTTTATTACTTGTGTCCCTTTTCTAGTATTTCGCACAATTTGTTGAGTCATTTTTCATAAGAAAGAAAGGAATTTGATCAAGAAAAGGTATCCTGTACTAGGAGATGATTTTGGAGTATTTAAGAACGTGCAAAAACAGATTGATTCTAGTACTCGGGTCTGTTAGCGACAGCATACGCATTAACAATCTGTTTTGGTAGAGATCCGTTGATGAGGAATTATTGTGCTGATGAAATTTTACTGCGGAATAATTTAATGAAAATATTGTTGACTGGAATTTTGGAAGAGTATATTATAGAGAAATGATTTATTATCCATTAGAATAATTACTTGATGAAGTTCATTATTTGATAATATCGATATTTTGGATGAATAAATATTTTAATACAAATTTCATAAGGAGAATTGATCATGGTAACAAATTAATATATTGGATTTTTGAATGAATAATATGTGATTAGTTGACTTCTTCAATCGCAATGAGAAAGCATTCTGCTAAACTCTTTCAGCAGCGTATTTGGTATCAGGGCGATAAAACGCCGACTTTCTCATTCGAGCCAGGAAAAAAATGACCGCTTAGGCACACTATGCCAAAAAATAACTTTTTCGCACTGATTTTTCACTTTCTCTCACAGTTTGTCAAAAAATAGTATCCGATACACGGGGGTAAAACTTATTTTTCACATCCTCGTGATGATTACGATCCTCGCGTACGGCTCGAGCCGCGAACATCCATCACTCGGACGCGAAAAAAAGTTTTCATTACTCTAACCTAAAAATGCCGCGTTTGAATTTTGAATAGGATTTTAGGGTTCTCGTAATGAAAAAATATATCCGCAACTCGCTTGCAAGCCCATTTTTGGCACTGGAACTTCCAGTCTGGAAGACATGTCTGTCTCACTTCGCTCGACGAACAAACTGTCCTAGTGTCCAAAGTGGGCTACCACGCTCAGTACGGAAATGTACTATTTTCCATCCTTGTATCGAAATGTCCTACTTCGAAGCGCTGTGCGGAAAAGTGTCTATTCCGCACTGATTTTCCACTTTCTCAAAAGACAGTCGAAATAGTACATTTCGATACAAGGATGGAAAAACTTTTTGTCGCGTCTGAGTGTTGGGTTTTCGGCCTGAGCCGTAGGCGAAGGTCGGAATCAACAGGAGGAGGCAAAAAAATAAGTTTTACACACGTGAATCGAATACTATTTCATGACAAACTGTGAGAGAAAGTGAAAAATGAGTGCGGAAACGTTACTTTCTCGCACAGTGTGTCAAAAAACATAGTTCGATACACGGGTGTAAAGCCTATTTTTCCACCCTTGTATCGAAATGTACTATTATGGTATCAGGGCGACTAAATGCCAATTTCCTGATCTGAGCGGGGAGGAAAAGTGGCCGTCTAGTTGCACTATGCCAAAAAATTAATATGGGATGAAGAGTTTCAACTTGATTGAAAAATGTCATTACTCCATTATAGCTCAGAAATTATTTATTTATTTTATTGGAAAGTGTAACGGTCAATGAGTTTTCAGATTTTCAAAAGAGGGCTATAAAAATTAGATTCCCTTTGCGATGAATTATATGATTCTAGAGCGAAAATGAGGTGATACGTGTTTTTTGTTCAGCCCAAATCGACTTTGCATCGGAGATATGCGAATTTCCAATTTGGAGCCGAAGATTGAGATGGGCATTTTGAAATCGATAAAAGCTCCACAACGTTGCCCCTAATGGGTCTATTGAGATGGGGCTTGATGGGGAATATCAAACACAACGTATTCTATCAGAATAGAATTATACGATGCTCAAAATGTTGCATAGAGTCCCAATAAAAGCGACGATTTGATGAAAAATGAAAAAATGCAATTACTCAAAAACATAAATTCGTATCCCTTTGAACTTTTTTTAAAGAGTACTTTGAACGATGCCGAAGATAATGAATTTGCTTCAATAGGCGCTAAAAATTCGTGGGAGGTGCTAATAAGAATTTTCTGACAAACATTTTAAATGACGATTTATTGTTGAGATTCAGTAAGAACTCCCGTCAAAAAGTCTATTTCCTCTTTCAAGAGTATCGTAATCCCAACGAAGTGTCCCAAGATGGTCAATTTTGGGATCTGTCGCTAAATTGAGCTGTGATTACTCAAAAAAGAATATAATATACAGGTGCCTGGCGTCTATTCGGAACCTCCGTATTAGAGGTCTAATAAGTCAACTTGTCAGTCAATAAACAAAACATCCAGACATTTTTAGAAGGCTCTATTTGCGAGATTAGATTCTCATTCATTTTATACAATCATATGTCAGATTTCGATTTCTCATCATGCACGGTGATCAGCAGCATGCGAATATTAAATTTTGCTCTCAAGGTCATGTACATTATGTTCAGAAAAGTGAGCCCAGTTCCGTATCAACTTATTACCTTACAAAAATTCTTCTTTGACACAGATCGATTTGATATATGTAGAATATCCATCATTATTGTGAACCAGCTCATTGATACATACGCGTTCACTAGCGTAGCTTGAAATAATATGCGGAGTATCAAGTGGATTCTTTTCGTCAAGAATATACGGTATTGGTACAATCGTATTCAAATCATTGGGATAAATTTTTTCCATGTAACATTCCAAATCCTTAGTCTTCGATCTTTTTTTGATATCGTCACAAGTCACAATAAGAACTTCATCAAAGTCTACGAGATAGGAATCAATTAATTCTTTACCATCTTTGATTCTATAATTGAATTCACGCTTGTCAACATTCAAATATTCATCCAAGATCACGAATTGAGTGGTCTTATCATCGAGTCGGGTGTGGAACAAAATAGCTTTTTGACCATAAGATTGGAGATCAGGGAGAGTGAACAAATCCAGCTTGTGAGCATTTGCTCCCAATTCGCCATCTGGTTTCAGAGTCAGAATTTTTGTTCCACTTATTCCGCGTCCAGTAGCTATGAAAAAGTAACCGCATACTGTTGGGAAAGAAAATATTTTATAAATCAGAACCATGAAGACATTATTTCTATTTTAAGCGCGAGGAATGACTCATCATTTTTTATGTAAATCTAAAACTGCTATTGACTGATAAATCTATGTCAAGTGAGATTACTTGCCATCGCGAAGAAGTAATGAGTTTCTCAGTAACGAGAACTGTACTTTTATAGCTTCTTATATCCTGTGGTTTTGAAAATTGCGATTCTCAAGACCATCCAACCAAATTATACGAGAAATTAAAGTAACCAGCGTTAAAAACCAATTAAATTTATGTATATATAGATGATTGCTTATACGATTCACGGGCACAAAAGCTGGATTTCGAATTCTTAGTGGATTTTTCCAGACTAATATTAATAGATTCGAAGGTAAGGTTTGAAATTATTGTCACGAGGATGCGAGACTCAAATTTTCGGGCTGCGTATTATCGTGTAATTTTTTTGAAGAAACATAATCAAAATCAGCCCAAAAAATTTGTGAAAATAGACATTTTTGCACGCAGTATGCTATAAGCGTATTTTTTCACTCCGCCCTATATATTTTGTCATTACAACTCACATCATACAACTCTCATATCAACTCTAATCTTAATTTTTTTATACTCACATCTGCACTCCGTAGAAATAGCCAGTATTTGGTGTAAAGGTTTGTAGCTTGAGTGGATTGGAAAAAAGTTGCTCTCGGGAATATTTTCAAAAATAGAAACTAGACCTTCAATTTGATTTCCATCCTGATTGAAGGCTTGTTTTAAGAATCTTCTATGATCTTGCATCCTCATTGAAATATCTTCATAAATTAGGTCAAAAGAATCTGAGAAAGGTACGATCAAGAAATGAGATTTCTTCGACACTTTGATTCGAGGCAAATTCATTATTTTACAGTTAGTCATGTCTATTAGCTGCACCCACAAGACATCATGATCAGTGTTATTATCACGCCATGGAAAAATTATGGTGTTGTTAATTGTTGATAAACGTCGAGGAAGAATTGGTTCACGCTCTCCAAAGGAAGGAACCAAAGTCGTTGAACAATTTCTATCCATGGTGCTAAATCGTGGTGATTGCATCTTCAGAGTACACAATTTGAATAAAATTTCAGAGTTTCCATTTTTGCAAATTGCACGAGCATATTTGTCCTCTTCAAAAACACCATGTCGATAGCTCATTATAACAGTTTCATTCAGATCAGCCAATTTCTCTTCATATATTTCAACTTTATTGGCATCGTAACATATGACTGTTTTGAAGCTGATAGTGAGGATGAATCCCAATAGGAATGCACACGTGATCATTTTTTTTGTCAAGCTTGCCGCAAATCCCAAGCTAGAATTGATATTTTTGAATTTATTCTTCAAATCACCACCATCATTGACTGTCTGTGGAATCTTTCGAAAAAGAGAAGATAATTTCCTAAAGGCAACGTGGCCTCGTTTAAAGTCTTGGTCTTCAATGGAGAAGATCTTGGTTAGAACCAATCGAGAAAAAGTGAAATACTAACGGGTGTAATTGTGTATGATACGATTTCTACTACCCACAAATCGCTTTCTATGTTGGAAAACTCTGTAAATGTACCAATCTCAATCTGTAATAGTGCTGAGGATGTAATTAGTCCACGAGGACTTACTTTTGATAGATTCTGTAAAATTCAGTATTTACATGAATTTACGAAAGGTTGTTTCAAGTAAAGTACACCCTGTGAAAAATTTTTTGAAAAAAATTTTTACAGTGCATGCTGTATGGGCGTTTCTCTGGAACTTTTACACCTGCTGGAATACAGCTATAGATGATGATATAAGAGTAGTTCCACGCGAAAGCGACCCACGAAAAAGGGTCATGTCTCAGATCCTTTTGTAAACATTCTTATTCGATTCTATGGTACAAAATATGAAGTTTTCACTACCTATGGGGTCCCAAAAAATTTTTTTGGTCCCATGGCGAGAATTTTCGGAAATGAAGTAAAATACATTTTCTTAAAATTCTAGCAGCTTTTTTGCACTAAAATGCGAATAAGTCGAGTTTGCTCCCAGATAAAGATATGCGGCTTGCGGCATTCGAAAGGTCTTTCAAAAACCTATCATGATCGCTATTGAAAAGTTGTTTTTGGGGTTATGGGCAGCCTGTACGAGCAAAAGTGTAAAAATCACTAAACAGTGAGTTTCTCAGTTGCCTATGTTTTTCAATTTTTGAAAATCACATATTTGATGTGAAATTCTGTGTTCTTCCAGAAAAAAGTGGTCCCGATTTCCTTTTCCGACGCCTAAGGCCTGTTTCTTCAAATTTTCGCAAACCTATTTTTTAGGCAGTTTGGAATCGTCTGTTTACTGCGCATGCGCAGGAATTTGGACTGTTAGAACCAATTCCATTGGGAAGCCAAGAAAATTTCCTTCAAAATGACCACTTGGCAAAGTCAATTTCATCAATTTGGCTCGGAGTTACAGCCCACAAAAGATGAAGCTGCAGCTCGAGTGCGTCAATAGGCAAACGATACATCGGGCCAGAGATCGTGCCCGGATTTTCCTAATGTCGCGGTGTCTCCGATCCACCTCTTGTTGGTTATCGAGATTCGGTGGTCTTTCAAACGTTGTAGCTCCGAGTCAAATTCATGAAATTGACTTTGCCAAGTGGTCATTTTGAAGGAAATTTTCTTGGCTTCCCAATGGGATTCGTTTTAACAGTCCAAATTCCTGCGCATGCGCAGTAAACAGACAATTCCAAACTGCCTAAAAAATAGGTTTGCGAAAATTTGAAGAAACAGGCCTTAGACGTCGGAAAAGGAAATCGGGACCACTTTTTTCTGGAAGAACACAAAATTTTACATCAAATATGTGATTTTCAAAAATTGAAAAAAATAGGCAACTGAGAAACTCACTGTTTAGTGATTTTTACACTTTTGCTCGTACAGGCTGCCCATAACCCCAAAAACAACTTTTCATTACTCTAACCTAAAAATGCCGCGTTTAAATAGGATTTTAGGGTTCTCGTAATGAAAAAATATATCCGCACCTCGCTTGCAAGTCCATTTTGGGCACTGGAGGACATGTCTGTCTCGCTTCGCTCGACAGACAAACTGTCCTAGTGCCCAAAATGGGCTACCGCGCTCAGTACGGAAATATACTATTTCAATAGCAATTTTGATAGGTTTTTGAAAGACCTTTCGAATGCCGCAAGCCGCATATCTTTATCTGGGAGCAAACTCGACTTATTCGCATTTTAGTGCAAAAAAGCTGCTAGAATTTAAAAAAAATGTATTTTACTTCATTTTCGAAAATTCTCGCCATGGGACCAAAAAATTTTTTTGGGACCCCATAGGTAGTGAAAACTTCATATTTTGTACCATAGAATCGAATAAGAATGTTGACAAAAGGATCTGAGACATGACCCTTTTTCGTGAGTCGCTTTCGCGTGGAACTACTCATAAGAGAACAATAAAATCTATCGGCTCCAATCGAAGTGAAAATGTCGTCATCCAAGTCTCAAAATGAGATATCTTTGGCCTCTGTACGATCAGAAGAAGTTGATGAATTCTAGCTCACTCGAAGAGAGAAAATGTGGGGAAGATCCTGTGGAAATACTTGGTACTCTCGTACAGTCTTACGGATACTCTGGCGATGTCACGCAACTTTTCGGGTTGATTCCAGCTGTATTTGGTGGATAAAATATTGATGGGCCAGGAGCGCGATGGTGTGCTACCAATTCAGCAAAAATTTCACGATTTCGAAAATTGGAAATAAAAAATCAATTACGTCTCGTAAACTCATAGATGATTACGCCAAGCTCCTGCCGTGACTCTGAACGCAATTCTTAGAATACATGTCTAAAGTAGATGCGATTTCGGAGATTATGCGGTAAGGCTAGTGCTCGTGCGATTTTTCTGTCTAGAACACGACCGTTTTGAAGTGAAATAGAAAAAACGTGACTCACAAAAAAAATTCAGTTTTCCTCATCCCACATTGGCGGATCGAGCTCTATGTGGATAAGACCAATTGTGATCGAATACCCTGACCTTATACGAAGCTGCAAAAAGCCCAAGGCATTCGTTGAAATTGTTAATCTTGCCAAATAGTTGCTTAGGAAATTCTGGAAAATCTGCGGAAAACTACTTTGAGTTCGACTTATTAACGTAATTTTGGCGATGTCACTCACTCTATATGAGTTTCAATAGTGGATTTGTAACTCTCAATAATACACAAATATGTGAGCAAAGGGTCCCAGGTGTGCGTTGAGCAGTTTTCATTTTTCGTTTTTCAACGATTTTCAGCAAAGTGCAAAAATTCCAGAGAAACGCTCATATATGTGTTATAAGTAAGATACATTACTTTTGAGACATTCTTATTGAAGTAAAATCGGGGTTTTATTTCATTCGAATATCAGTCCTTCTTAGCTCAAAATGCACACATCAGACCAATTAGATTTACGCGTTTAGAGAAATTTGGGTTTTCTTACATACCTCTCTGTTACAGACTTTTTCTCACTAAAACTCGGAATATTCCAAAAAGTTCTAGATTTTGGCTAGTACAGGCTGGTTCACAGCTGACGTCCATGAATTGATAAGAAGCAGAGATCTCGACATCAACACCTATTTTTATATCAATTGATACAATCAGCTCGTTCTTTCTTCCCCCACTTTTCATAACCTTATTGAAAAAATTGGTAAAATTGAATAACATCATGAGGGTTCAGAACAGCTGTTGAGGAAAATTTTGAGGAAAAAATTGACTAATAGAGTAAACTTCTCTTCTCAATTCGTTTCTGGAGCACTATTTAAACTTGCCTCTACATTGTTTCCTGGCAGTGTATCGCGTTTTATAAGTTATGTTTGTTGTTTCGTTTACTCAACGAATTATGTACTATGCCTGATAACAATGACTATGATCAATGAAAAATATCAGAAGAATTTCCTGTGGACGACACGGTTTGGTTTTCAGATAAATTATGTTAGAGTTTCACGTTGTATCCTTGTTATACCACGATGTTCCATTTGAATCACTGGAATAATTATTCGGATACGTGTATAGTTTCTTGGATATCTCTGTGCATGGTCATAAAATGGAAACTCTAATTTTGTATCGTGACATCGCCTTATACCACCTTCGTTATAAATAATAAAGTCGAAAATTAACCCTCAAAAATACCTGAACTAGATTCGAGGCTGAATAGCCGAGTTCATGGTCGTTCACAGGTTTCTTAACTCAAAAGTTCATCCTTTCTCACAGTTCAGCGAAAAAAGTCCCTGCTAAATTCTTTGAAGCTCCAACGTGGCAAAAAGTGCACAGAGCTAGTAGCTAGAAGCAGTTTGGCAGTCCTATCTCCAAAGCAAACCTCCATCTAGCTTGCGCAACCATAGGTGTACATTATTACCCACACAATAGGCGCCTCCAGGTTCAAAAAAAAAAAAAAAAAAAAATCTAGGACACTTCTGGACCCTTGTGTTCTCATTTTCCGCCCTATAGCCACTTCAAGAACTCTTAGAGAGAAACCAACAATGAGGTTATATTTTTTTTGCCTGGCGCCTATGAGACTCTGTTCTCATCATATAGGATCCTATACTACCCTACATAAATGAACATCAGGCGCCAGGAACTGTATACGTGGCGCCTGTATGGTTACAAATACAGAATAAGAAGAAGCAGGTCTCTCGCCAGAAGCATTGTTGTGGCGTTATACGAGGTGGTTCCATATAGTTATATAGGCGCCAAGTAACTATAAGAAGAGGCGGAGGGGCTCCAAACCACACCATACGCACACCCCTGATGGGGTGTCTTCTTCTATAAACATGCTGTACAGAGTTGGAGTGCATGGATGCTGCAATGATGTAAGTAGGTATCTGTATTGTTCGTGTGTGCTATTTATGTTGCAAAATAAGTAGTGGTAGTTTGCTAGTGTTACTATCATAGATATTTTCGATCATCATGATCGCAGTCCATGACTATTGGGAGTAAACCTATTTTGAAACGCCGCCATCTTGGCCCCGTGTATTTCTCAAGGGAATGTTTTGAGATACGGCCATATTGGATTTTTCTGCCATCCAAACTAACACAGAAAAGTTTATTTCTAGAGAGTCCTTGATATCAGGACCAGGATTTGATAAAAAAAACTTTGTGGAATCTAGTCAGAGAAGTATCATAGTTATTATAGGAGGGTTTTGTTGCTCTTTGATTTGGTCCGACAGTTTGTTGGAAACATTTTTAGACTATCTATAGCATATAATTAAAAACAAAGTTATGGACTTTCTGAGGCATTTCTTGGCATATTTTTCGCGGGATGACTGCGTGGACTGTTATTAATTCTTATAGGAGCAACAAAAAAAAAAAAAAAAACACCCATAGAGTGGTTTCAATATTCTTCAAATTTTGGAGAAGCTCGTGGGTATTGTAACTGCCGATCATCATTTGTCTTTTTCAATATAACTCATCTATACATGAGTCTTATCTACGAGTTTATTATGTCTTTTGTCATCGATTAACCTACATATGTTATAATAAGTTAGGGATACGGATGAAAACTCAAACCTTCAATCGTATCCGTTTGAATAATGGTTAGTTACGCTATTAACAGATGATTCTGTTTGAGAGGAAGGAGAATTTCATCAGACGCAGTTACATAACTACTGATGATAATGGATTATCAATTGCTGATGTATGGCTTGATGCGAAAGTCAACTATTGCTCCCAGAACGAGTCCAAGAATGATCAACCATTACATGGATAACCATTTTTGCTATTGAGAATTGATATCAATTTGCTACTAAACTGCTTCACGTCTTCACAATTTTATTTGAATGAATGAAAGAAGACTGTAACTTATCTTTTTTTTTAATAAATCAATTGCACTTCATGAATGCAAATTTTTTCAGAAACTTACAATCAAATTCAAAAGTGGGATCTCATTTCTTTGGGTAACAAGGTAAGTGTACTGACCTGACCACTGTACCCAACATGCACCCATACGCAGGTGTCCGGCATGAGCACTCGCTGACCTTTCCTCAGTTGTTTTTACAGCCGTCGTGTGAAAAATATGAGAGAATAAACAGTTTGGATCGACCTCGAATAAATTCTGTACCCCCCACAAGATTCAAAGCGCAACTTTCATTTTTTGCTTCTGCACAGATGCGGAATCCCCATTGAGTTTGGTAGAAACTGGGGCTCTACCTTGGCGCATACGATTCCTTCATCCAACAACTTTAAAATCCGTTTGGGAAAGGGCAAGAACCCAATCTGGAGCTATTTTATGTGCAATATACAATTAGATCATCTGTCAAACACGAAGGCAAATTGAGGGTTTACTCGACATGCCCAATGTGGTAACCTCGAGAAGGTGTGCAGTATGACTTTTATTACCATTCAGAATGTATACGTATGACCAATCTAAGGTAGACGCCCCTTGGCATTTTTTCTTTTTGCGAGGTACAAATTGGATCGAAGTTGATTCTCACAAGATTCGACCTTTTGCCTTGGATGGTGGAGCGAACATTTTCAAAAAATGTAAAATTCGATGTGAATGGATACATTTTTTTCAAAATATTCAAGAGTAATGATATTGCGATACGGCATCGTGTAGCTGTGTGTAGCTCTTCAAATACGGAGCTCGAAATTATTTGTCCGACAATTTTTTTATGCCTCAATTCTCCAGGAAAACTGAAGGAAAATAGCTCATTTTGAATTTACCAACACAGTTATCGTAGAGGTTAGTCACACCACGTATTAGTTGATGTTGTTTTGGTGTAATGCCACGTGCTCTTGTTATTGTTTTGGTGTTTAACCTATGATCACGAATGTTGTTGTGTAGGTTATTCAGCCACGACATTCACAATGGAAATTGGTAATCGAGTGGGAATATCAATCGGCTTTACACCGTTGAAAGATATTAGAAGCATCGTGCATGTATATTACACTCTTCGAACTTGAATCGTCCTCTTTCATGAATCAATGATTTTCATGAATCAATGATTGATCATGATCATTGATTGATCGATGTACTTTTGTTTCTTTTAGTACAAAAGTTCAACAATGCGTAAAAAATTGTGTATTAGCCATGCGATCAAAATTTTCTAATGTAGATCAAAATTTGAGCAATCCCGCACCCGAACCTCTTAGACAATAGTTATGCCTAAGAAATTCAGGTGGTGGTCATCAATTTTGAACATAATCCCGCTCAAATTCTGATTACAAAGTTTGGAAAAATTTGTAGAATATATGCTGGACAGATTATGGGCACGAGTAATTAGAACGGTATCTCGTAGCTGGAAAAGTAAGAAAATCTGAAAAATCGTGGCTCTGACTTTGTAGTCAGATTTTAACTGACATAACTTCTGTAATCAAAATACAAAACGCGAATCTGCTTGGTATCACCATTCTCTCCTAGGTTCACGTTCAAAATTCACACAAAATCCGCCCATTCTTTAGAATTTTGATCCCATGGGTAAGCAGTCAAAGTCACAGTTTTCTTGAAACATTTCTATACTCCCCAGTTATGGAATACTGGTTCAACTCATGATCATAGACTACCTTTGAAGCCAACTCTCTTCAAACTTTGCGGTCAAATCTCATCTGACAGAACTTTCATAATCTCAATGCAGAACTTCGAATCTGCTTGGTATACTGTACCATTCTCTAGTAGGTTCAAGTTTGAAATTTACACAGAACTTACACATTTTCTAAGGATTCTGATCCCATACGTAAGCAACGGAAACCACAACTTTTTCAAAAGTTTATAATCTACCTTTGACGTCCCGAACTTTTTAGTCAAATTTTAGCAGACAGAAATTCTAAACTTGAACAGCGAAGCTCGAATCTGCTTGGTATCGCCAATTTCTGTTAGGTTCGTGTTTAGAATTCTCCAAAAATTTGACCTGTTCCAAGAACTTTGATCTCATAACTGAACAGTCGAAAACGAGATTTTTCGTGTATTTATACATGTCTCTATGGTGAGATACTGTTCTAACTCATGCCTATCATCTGTCTACCAACGATGCAAACTTTTTTCAAACTTCTTGTTCAGATTTTGGTCGAGAAAATGTTCAGAAATCAAAAGCAGTATCCAATTCTGCTCCGCATTACCATTCCCTAGTATAGGTTCATGTTTGTAGTTTTCGAAAAACCCATCCATTTTCTAGGATTTTGATCTCATGGAGGAGAAATCAGAACCACGATTTTTCAGATTTTTCCCACTTCTTCAACTACGAGATACCATCGCAAGTGTCTAAAATTGATAACCACCACCTGAATCTCTTAGGCATAACTATTGTCTGAGAGGTTCGGATGCGAGATTGTTCAAATTTCGATATACATTAGAGAATTTTGATCGCATGACCAATACACAGTTTTTCATGCATTGTTGGACTCTTGTACTAAAAGATACAAGAGTACATGTTCGATGCCTCTAATATCTTTCAACGGTATAAAGCCGATTGACATTCACACTCGATTACGAGTTTCCATTGTGGATGCATGCCGTGGCTGGATAACCTACAAAACAACATTCGTGGTCATAGGTTGAACACCAAAACAATAACAAGAGCACGTGGCATTACACCAAAACAACATTACCTACCACGTGGTGTGACTAATCGCTACGACAATTGTAGTGGCAAATTCAAAAGCTATTTTCCATCAGTTTTCCTGTAAAATTGAGTAATGAAAAACTTACCGGACAAGCAATTCCGCACTCTAAATTTGATGAGCTACACGATGTCGTATCGCAATATCATTTCCTCTTGAATATTCTGAAAAATTTTCCTATTCTCGTCGAATTTTCCATTTTCTAAAAATATTCACTTCACCATCCAAGGCGAAAGGTCGAATCATGTACGAATCAACTTCGATCCAATTTGTACCTCGCAAAAATAAAAAAAGCCAAGGGGTGTCCTCCTTAGATTGGTCATACGATATATCACTCCAAAATAAGTCGGAACCAGTGAATTGGATCGATGAAAGTTATGCCCCGATGCGAGGTTGGGCTGTTTTGGGGCACTGAATCAATTTTCCCCCGAGTGCAACAAGGGGAAAATTTATTCCCGTGCTCCAAAACAGCCTAAGCCCGCATCGGTACATAATGCACTGTTACGCGATTCATCATCGATTCAAATTGTTTTAAAGGATGGGGGCATGTTGGATACACTCTCTCGCGAAAAAATCAATTTTTGGAAAAATTAGAATAGCTCAGCTCTGGTTGGTCAAAATTGATTTCACCTCGGCTAATTTTGAAGGTCTTGAAACAGGCTTGAAAATGAGAATTAAGTATGCTAAAAATATTAAAGTGTGCCGAAACTGTTGGCAAAATGGTTGAAGAGGAGACATGTTGGGTAAACTTACCTTACTTCAGGAAGTTCATCTTCCATAAAAAATGGTACATGAATTTGGTTTGGTTTCGGGTTGGTTCAGATTGAGATCTTTGTAGGTGTCAGTGAACATACGAAATCTGCAATTGCGTTCCAACTTTATCCACAAAATCCTGATAAAATATCAATTTTCCGCAGCTGCAGAGCTGGCAAGAGTATATAACAGAAAGATTCTCAAAACCCAACCCCCTGGATATTTACACCATGATGTTGGCTTGAAATCGGCGCTGCTTATCTCGAGCAGCGGAGAACATCACAGCTTCGGACTCTTCGGATACTTATGTTGGCTCTTTACAGTCCAACCAGCTCGTACATATATGTATATATGGCCATTATAAGGGAGCTGCCAAGCCTGAGACGATAAATCGCGTTAAGGCACGACGCGTCGCGCTCTCGGGTCCTGAAATGTCAGCCCTCAGGCTTGTATGTGTTAGTATATAAGTGTGTAAGGGTGTTAGAGTGTATATGTAAGGCCCTCTTATGGGAAAGTCGAAAATGCGACGGGGCCAAAAGCTCTAGACCGAGATTTGAGAGGTGCAGATAAAATGCCACTCCTCCTCTCTTGCGCGAGAGAAACGCGAGAATGCATCGACCTGAAACGGCATATGAGAATGATGCACAGTGCCACACACCGAGGCGCGTTTCATTCTTGTCTAAAATTTTGAGTCGGTATAGGTCAATGAACTTGACATTTTTTTTCAAATTTTGCGTTAAACGTATACGTCAAGTATAGAAGCAAAATAGCGAGAAAATATTTGACAAAAATTCGTGCTTTTTTAAATTGAAGTATAATTTTGGGTGTAATTTTGGAATCTCAGAGATAATAGCCTTGGACTCTGAAATCATTATAAGGAATACTGTTCGCAGTTAGATAAATGAGAGTCTGAAACCATAATCTACATCATTGCCTCAGAAGCTCTGAAGAAATTAAACTTGTGACATCGTATCTCTATTTTATTCACAAATATGAATGCGATCCATGAGTGCATGGTAAATATTTTTCTGTTGCTCATCCACTTTCTGCGTGGCATTCAGAATCAAGAAATGTGACTCTATTGTTCATTTGAGTTCATTATCGGACTGTGCCGATGGATACTCCAAGGTTTCAATTGAATGTCAAACATATTTCATGATTCCACTTTTTCTATGATCTCGTCATGAAGGATTTTATTCGAAAGGTGACAAAGTGAAGGGAAAATTCTTCCACAGGCTAGATTTTAGCTCGCAATCTCCACGTCTCTAGACCATTGAAGCTCATTCTTATTCTTGGATCAAAAAAAAAAAAAAAAGTTTCCACACGAAATGAAAATTGCAAAATTTTAGAATTCAAAACAAATTTATGATTTCTTACTTGATGTGCAGTACATTCTAATTTACTGATAATAGCGTTAGTTACTCGGGATGAAGAAGGTTGTAAATGACTATCCTCAATCAAAATCTCGAAACATTTTGTACATGTCTGGGTGGGGGGTAACACTGTCATATTCACTCTTTCAGTGAACAAATTTAGTCCTGTGGATATGTGATACCTAGAATTGAAATTAAAATAATTAAAAGCCCAGCCAAAATTTGTCCGTCAGCATCTCGCGTCTTGGGTTGCCTATCGGGAGGGGGCGAGGGGTGATCGGTGGCCGTGTGAGTCATGGGTGGGTCGATGGGTAAGTGGGTTGGTGGGTGAGTGAATGGGTTAGTGGTCAGATGGATGGATGGATGAGTGGACCGATGGATGAATAATCGAATGAGTCACGAGGAACGAGTTATAAGGGACGAGTCATGAGGAATGAGTTATAAGTCACGAGGAACGAGCTATGAGGGACGAGTTATAGGGCATGAGTCATGAGGAATGAGTCATGAGGAACTAGTTATGAGGAATGAGTCATGAGGAACGAGTCGTGAGGAGCGAGTTATGAGGAACGAGTTATGAGGAATCAGTTACGGGGAGGGCGTTATAAAAATGAGTCATGAGGAATTAGCTATGAGTTATGAAGAACGATTTATGAGGAACGAGCTGTGGCACTGGGAATAAAGATGCTGGAATCTCGTCCAACTTGTCTGGTCTAATTCAGTGTAGTTCGTTCTAGTGCGGTCTGGTTAGGTTTAATTTAGTCTTACTCGGTCTAGCTCGGTCTCATTCGGTCTTGTTCGGTGAAGTAGGGTATATTTGGGTCTAGATCGGACTAATTCGGTCTCATTCGGATTACTTTGGTCAAATTAGGTGCAGGTTAGTCTAGAACGGTCTAATTCGGTCTAGTTTAATCTAGTGTGCCCTAGTTCGGTCTAGTTTCTTTTAGCTGGGTATAGTTCTTTCTAAACGAGTCTAATCCAGTCTAGTTCGATGCAGTCAAGTCTAGTTCGGTAAAACTCGATCTAATTCGGTTCTGTTATGTCCGATGAAGTTTAGTTCGGTCCAGCTCGGACCAGTTCGTCGTAGTTCGATCTATTTTGATCTGGTTTGAGATAATTTGGACCAGCTCGGTCTTGTTCGGTGTAGTTAGGTTCAGTTCAATATAGTTCGGTCTACTGCGATCTAGTTTTGTCTGATTCGGCTTAGTTCGTTCTAATTAAAACTAGCTCATCAGTAAAATCTACACTGCTATTAATACTCCTTGGTCACCCGAGGGTTAATGTCAATGATGCAGTCGCCGTGGGCTGAGAATCAGTCCGAGTCTCTGGTTTTATGCAGGGTCTTTAATTCATTCCTACGCCATACGCAGACAACAGCTCCCAACTCGCGGATCAACTCTTAACCTTCAGATTACCAACGACTATTAATAATACCAGTATTGATAGTTCGGGCATCCAATTTACCCAAGACAGCCGTCTCGAAAATTGAGAACAATATATTCGAATTTTTTAATTTTATATATCTCTCAGCAGGTATAACTCAAGATAATATCATTTTTGCAAACTTCATGAGAAAATTAGACCTGGCATCTTGAACCAATCACCAATCATCATTTCACAACCATTATTATTAAACTACAAAAGCACTTCAGGAGCCTCTGACTTATCGAGGACATTGCTAATGTTATGAGCTACAGCTCGGAAACGGTTGGGCATTTGCAAGTGCGGTTCTGGGTTTCATCTTTTGATGGTAAAAGGAGACTATCCCCAGAGTTTCAACCAAATCCGTGTTCCACAACCCCTGGGTGTTCCTCGTGAGTTTTCACTTTTTTATGTGACGAACGACATAAAATTTTTGGAAATATTTCTATTATTGACATCGAGGTTGAAATCTCAATCTCAAATTTATCTTTTGATTTATTCGTTACTGCTTCGATCACTTTTAATTCAATCAAAATTCTTTCACTCGCAATACTTTCGCTCGCAGTACAGTCAAGTCATTAAATTGAGATCAGACATGACCATTAGATGGTGCACCTCCCACAATTTTTTTTTTCTTGAAATAGGTATTTAGAGTTTATGAGAACTGTGACTGCACAGGAATGGGTCAAAATCTAATTTTATATCAATTTGGACTAAAATTTGTGTGCAAAATAATGGAAAATGAGTTTATGTTTGTAAATGTGTATTTTTTTTGGGTTCCACTAGATTTTGTCGTCGTCGAACGGAACGAATTCTGCACATTTTTGCATGACTAAAACCGGCTTTAGAATATAAATATCTGATATATTCAACAGTGAATAAGGCTCCTATCCGATTCCAATAATCCAACTAGAGTATTACATTGGCCAAAAACCTCGGCAAAAACCTAATGTACCGAGTTCATCGACCGAAGTGGGCAACATCCTGCTGGTCCTCATCATCTGCAAGCCAGATGTTGAACCCTCTTCAAAAAAATCCTCATGAATATTTGCCTTCCAAATCTTTCACCACGTGATATACCATCATCAGATGCACCGAATGATATCGCATTCAAATAACATGCCTCATCGACGACATGCTTCACCACACGCTACCCTCATGAAAAGTCACATTCGTTTTTTGTAAGCCGAATTTTCCCAATATTTTTTTTCAGAATTCGATCATCTTCCAAGAAATTAAGCAGCTTGCACTCTGCTATCGTCAATAGACCAAAGAAAATCCTGCCATTTAAAAAATAAATCACAAGATTTTATATAATACCGAACCAACTGCCTTTCGGACCACCTCACCGCGGATATACATAGACAAAGGGGGCGGGTATATCACGCGGATAATTTTCGCTATAAAGTCAAGTCTCGTGGGCGGTGGTGGCGGTGTGGCCAAGCTCAATAAATTGTATACTATCCTGGTGCGTATATATTACTGCGGCACAGCGCCTCTTCTAAACTAAAATGGCCTTATATATAGTAGCCAGGTTCTCCTAACCCTCTAAATATCTTTCACAACTGACTGACGGTTTATCTGACGAAAAGGCCCATCGCTCCTCCCTCGCGTTTGCGGGACAGAGAAAATCTATCTTTTTGATGAGAGCCAGCCGCACATCGGCTTAGAGGGCTTTATAAGTTGATTCCCTTTTTGACCCTTTTGCTTGCCCGAAAAAATTATAGTGTCGTAAATTATTGCTGGTTGTATAGAAGGGAAAATTTAGCTCGAAATTTAGGCTCTTGATAGTTATCTTTGTGTTCATTGCGCAGTTTTTTTCTTACTTACTTTCTTTTTCCAAGCCCTGAATCGAGTTGAGGACTCAGGAAAGGAATTTGAGCAATTGCATATTGCTTTTTGATTTGAGACTGAATCTTTGTAAGAAGTGGGCGGATGGTTTCAAAGAAAACTACGATAGAGGCGTAGGCAATTTTGAGAGTTATTTCGATGAAACGGACTTGAATCGTCATTCTGCTCACAAAAGGAGGTTCGCGGTGATTTTTGGTACACCCTCATTTAATTGTCAAATAAATATAAAAATAATTGAAATTAATCGGAATCGTCAAGGGACTTTTTTATAAAATCCCCGTTTGTTGACCAAACTGTTCAAAAAAAATTTCCACACTTTTTGGAATTTTCTTCCGGAATTTTTATTATACCATAAGCATTCTTTTCACATGAAATACACAATTCTAGTGTCATGAAAAAATCCACATAATGTGTCATCTAGTTTATAAAATTCCAGTCTCTTGGGTTTTCACAGCAACAGCATTAGCAAGGGATCTGCGTGGGTAAGCTTTTTTCGCTTTTCCAGAGACTGCATGGGTTTCGCCAAGCGGTATACGCGGATAAGCAGCCCGTTGTTACGTAATTATACCAGCGAGGCACGATGCTGCAGTTGCAGAAAGTCGCTTCACGAGATTGTACGATTCGTTGTACGAGCTTTAATGCGCCAAGCTTGCCTTGAGGGTTGAGGGTTAGAGAACCAAAAAAAAGAAAAAAAAACGAGAGTGAAAATTGGGAGATGCTTCGGAACTGCTGTGTAAAGGTATCTTTAATTCTTGTTGTACCTTTTGGTTGTCGGGTCTATTACTGCTTTTTTTCAACTTGTACTCGTGGCTGTCTTTTTTGTCTTTTTTTTTTCTTCGCGTAAGTGTGAGCGAGTTTATACCTTGCTGTGGTATGTAAAATGCCCTTTTAATGGTATGGAAACAATTTTTTGTAGATATTTTGGTGAGTTGGACTTGTTATGGTCGATTACTGTCTAATAAAGAGTGCCTTAACTTGATGTATGGAGAAATTTATATGAACCCAGTTGAATTTTCAAAAAATCTCTCAATTATGATCTATTTTGAAGTTTTTTCTGAGCAACATCTGCTTTTTATTCTTTCGATCAATCTACTGAATTTTTGTAGATTTCATGGAGATGCTCTTTGCTAAATACGGTAGGCAGGTCGGTTTTCCGGAACTTTTCTGATTCTCCATTAAGGCGATGCGGTCGCCGCGCAACCCGGAAATTATATCTCATTTCGATGTAACTCAACATTTTCAGGAAACGGAGTCGGAGACGATTTGTCCATTACGTGTTATCATCATCGATTTTGGCCTATGTAGGCTCATTTTGAAAGTCCCTCTTTTGATAACTAATTGAACCCTGCAGAATTTCAGATAATTATCCTAATAACAGAGATAAGAGCCCTCACAAACAGCCAGATGAGCGTTTTTTGGAAAGGATATCAATAACTCCATTCAATTCTCATGTAGACTAGTGTTACTGTAAAATCCTTGAATTTCTTCGAAATTGATCGCAATATCAACCTGCAATACCTGAATTCGAACCGTTGTAGCCATTGCAAAGTTTTCAAAATAAGAGAATTTTCACTTTTGCATAATTTCAATTTGCCAAGATCCATCCGTTGGAAGTATAAAATCTGGATCTTGTGAGTCAATTCATCTATCATCCGCTGGCTGATAAAGATATCGATCCGGTGAGTAAAATGTCACACCATAAATGGTTTTCATTAAATTTTTTGCAACTCACAAAAAAAGTGGGTGAAAGTCTCAATTTCGTGGCACAAAGGCAACCATACTGAAAATTTAAGTGACTTTCAGGAGATGCATTTTTTCCTTTCTTTTACAAGTTTTCGAGGTTTTGGTAATTATAGTCACATCAATTTCTGCTGATTGGCCATGTTTAACTCCAGAATGAGTTAATTTTAATGGATTCACTCATGTTCATGCAAAAAAACGAACCAAGTCTTAACTATGACATACGCTGTAATGACAAAGAGATTCCCCATTTTCTCCTTGATTGTACCTAAATAAACTATATTTCCATTGATGAGCCTATCAGCAGATCAAATACTAATATCGTACTGTTTCTATCAGCTTGTTTTCTTGTAGGATAAACAAAAGGTTACACAATTGAGAATACTTTTCTCATCGTAACAAGATCGTAAAGACATACATTTTTTTCTCAAATTTTTGCGTTGAATAAATAAATGAAGAACTCATCATAGCCATATTAGTATTAAATTACACTTCTGAAAACATTCCACCACATTTTCAGCGCATTCCAAATGCAATTCAACTGTAAATATTGAGCCATATTAATGAGAGTAAAAGCCTATCATAGAGGGATCAAATTCTCATATTACCGAGATTACTCTTTGCACACGATTTCCATTTAATGTACTGCAATTTCTACTCTCGTAACAGCGAATCAATACGCGGTTTGAATTTCTCACCCTCAATTTGACTTCATCATTACCTATCGTACAAAAAGCACCCCTCGCAGCAACTGAAATTCGATGCGATGACGATCAACGGGAAAAACATCAAGTTCGAGTAGAGTAGCCAATCTCGTATGCAAATTCCCCAGTCGAGCAACGTTTAATAACCAAATTGCACTTTAATGGAGCTTAAGCTCGATTTTATACTTCTCTTTCGTTCGCACTATACATCTGTTCATATGTGTGTGTCAGTTCAGAACGCACACAATCTCAAAAACGTTAATTTGATCAAATGCATGGCATCATGGCAGTTATAACCGATTATTATTGTTCTGTGGGTATAGTCGCATTATTATACTATAGACAAAGCTGTGCAACTCAATCGAGCAGAAGATGTGTTAAACTGACGTGACTAAATTCTCTCACTCTCTTGTTAACTAAAATCTGCTTTATAATAACTGGAAATACAGATATTATATTCTGATGACAGTTCATATCAGTGTGAATGGGAATTTATACACCCGATTACACCGACATCGATTTTCAATATCGAGGCGTTCCATTTCGCTTCATTTTTTTTGGTGTGCATTTAGTGGTGAAAATTCTTTGAGCGGTATCTCGTAAAGTGAAAAGTGCATAATTGACATGGCAATTCTCAACGTGATTCATCTGAATTCCATTCGTCTCGTCATTTTTTGCCCATTAGCTACTTCTTAATGGGACAGTCATTTGACTGGCGGGTTATCGTCAAAAATAGAGTTACACTTTGTGTGATAAGAGGGTAATATATTAAATAATCGATTAAAACGAATAAAGAGTGGTGAATTTTTGTGGTAAATTTCTAGCATACCAAATTTCTTGCAGGAGCTGGGATGAAATTTATTGCTGCCAATGTTCTTTGAGGCGTATAACTTTATAAAGACGATTATCAGTGGATCCTTGTTGATTCTACTTTACTGTTTTTCGACATTTTTTCGAGGAAATATTTCCAAGAGAGCTAGGTATGAGCCAAGAGAAGAAGAGAATATTTTGTCAAGCTCTTCAACAATTCATGCTTACTCGGAAAGGTCCTGTTGCTCGTCCTCTTGACTGCAAGTTGGTGGTTGAAGTTTCAACTTCAACTACCGACTTGCAAATTGTTGGGATGTAAAGACTCAACAAGACAGATTAATTATATCTTTCCAGTGGCAGCTGAAGTTGTAATGACAGAGCTCTCATTTGGGGTAATTAGACCAACCACTGCTGGTACTTTCTCACAGTTGATTCTAGTGTATTTGGGTCTTATTATTTATTCCGCTATTCCAACCAAATGTACAGCCGGGCTATTCTCAATTATCCAAAAAAAAGATTTTTTTCATGTTGCTAGAAGTTGTACCGATCTTTGAGGGAATGCTTTTGGATTTATCCTCTAACTCTTCCATGATAGAACTTCTCCTATAACATGAAAGGTTCGAAAGAGTCAGTTCTAAATATCTATTGCGATCACAAAGAAGGAAGACTGTTTCGGTACACTCAAATCGGAAAATTCCAAGAACCACGGTGATCTGAAACACTGGATCCCCCATTCTTTCTTTATTTATCTCTCCTTATCCCATAAACTTTCCAATTCTTGGAATTCAAACATCGTTCTCCACGTACATCACTGCCATACTTGATCGAACGAATTCCCTGAATCCACACTTCCCTATCCAGGAGAGTGATGAAAGCCTTCGAAGCACTCGCATGCAACCAGAGAGAAGAAGTTTCATCCTGATGGAATGGTCCAAGGATTTCAGTGATTGTCGATTCACGAGGCTCAGATCCTCAATTCCAGCACGACGGTTTTCGGCATTATTCATATTGAGCTATGCTCGTTGAAAGGGACCAGGTTCTTTTTCTAGTAGCTTTTATATTGCTATTGTATGGAGAAGCTGAATTTGGCTGAACGTGTGACGAAGTTTCCGTGTAAAATCTCATCGATTTGCGACTCTGCCCTCATTTGTTTGAAAATTGAGATATGGAATACTTAACATTCTTATGCTTGCAGCTCCCTAGCTTGATAATCGCAGGCCAGATAATCATGAGGCACGTTGACCATTTTTGAGTCGTGAATGCAGAGCCACGTCACTCCCAGGCTTGAAAGATTGTTCAGCTCTGGTAGCACTTGATTCCATATTTCAGAATTTGCAAATTCTTATCTGTGAGCACGTGCAAAATGTTGAGGCAAAACGTATACCTGGACTCTACTCTTTTGACTTTAGAGTTACGTGACTTTGAATGATTTCGTGAAGAATCAGGCATTTCAATCAGCACTTGCAGCTGGGGTTACGCGAGATTCCGAACGAGTATAAAACAAACAGAGCTGCATGAATACAAATTTGACAAAAGCAACTTACGTGCTGAATCACAACTAATCCAACTCTACCAATTAAAATAATTAAAAGCTCAGCCAAAATTTGTCCGTCAGCATCTTGCGTACCGGGTTGCCTATGTGGAGAGGGTGAAGTGTGATGGATGGCCGTATGGGTTATGGGTGGGTCGATAGGTGGGTTGGTGGGTGGATGGATGGATAGTGGATCGATGCATGATTGAGTGAATGAGATTTGAGAGATGGGGTGTGAGGAACGAGTTATTTGGAAAGAGTTATGAGTAACGAGTTATGAGGAATGAGTTATGAAGAGTGATTCATGAGGAATTAGTTATGGGGAATAACGAGTCATGAGGAACGAGTTATGAGGAGCGAGTTATGAGGAATGAGTTCTGAGAAACGAATAAATGAAACGAGTTATGAGGAATGAGTTACGAGGAACGGATCAATAGAACGAGTTATGAGAAATGAGTCATGAGGAACGAGTTATGAGAACTGAGTTATGAGGAATGAGTCATGAAGAACGAGTTACGAGGAACGAGTTATGAGGAATCACTTATGAGGAGAGAGTTATGTGGAATGATTCATGAGGAATTAATTATGAAGAGGGGGTTATGAGGTACGATTTATGAGGAACGAGCTGTGAGGAGTGAGTTATGAGAAACGTCGTATGAGGAATGGGGAGTAAGGAATGAGTCATGAGGAACGAGATGTGGCACTGGGAATAGAGATGCTGGAATCTCGTCCAACTTATCTGCTCTAATTCAGTGTAGTGCGTTTTAGTGCGGTCTGGTTAGGTTTCATTTGGTCTTACTCGGTAGACCGAGCTAGAGCTCGGTCTCATTCGGTCTAGTTCGGTGAAATGGGGTATACTTGGGTCTAGATCGGTCTAATTCGGTCTCATTCGGTTTACTTTGGTCAAATTAGGTGTAGGTTAGTCTGGAGCGGTCTAATACGGTCTCACACTTAATCTAGTGTGGTCTAGTCCGATCTAGTTTGTCTTAGTTGGCCCTAGTTCTTTCTAAATGAGTCTAATTCAGTCTAGTTCGGTGCAGTCAAGTTTAGTTCCATAAAATACAATCTAATTCGGTTTTGTTATGTCTGATCAAGTTTAGTTAGGCCCAGCCCGGCGCAGTTCGTCGTAGTTCGATCTGGTTTGATCTAGTTCGAGCTAATTTGGACCAGCTCGATCTTGTTCGGTGTAGTTAGGTTCAGTTCGATATAGTTCGGTCTACCGCGATCTAGTTTTGACTAATTCGGTTTAGTTTGGTCTATTTAAAACTACCTCATCAGTAAAATCTTCTACACTGCGAATCCTGTCTTCTACCTCCAGTCCGAGTCTCTGGTTTAATGCAGGGTCTTTAATTCATTCCTACGCCACACAGACAACAGCGCCCAACCCGCGGATCAACTCTTAACCTTCAGGTTACCAACGATTATTAATACCAGTGTTGATAGTTCGGGCCTTCAATTTAGCCAAGACAGCCGTTTCGAAAATTGAGAACAATATATTCGAATTTTTTAATTCTATATATATCTCAGCAGGTACATAACTCAAGATAATACCATTATTGCAAACTTCATGAGAAACTTCTACCTGGCATCTTGAACTAATCACCAATCATCATTGTACAATCATCATTATTAAACTGCAAAAGCGTCGGGTTTCAGCGTTAACAAATTTACGAATTTATGAAATTTGCGATGAGCTGTATGCCCGGTGCGCCGCAGAGGCCCGGTAAGCTACATTAGTCTATCAGCCAGCCATATATTCTGTAGCAAAATCCGGCAAAATCGAAGCCGGCAGAGAATTCTTCATGCATTCGGTTCCTTGATCTCTGGTGATGATTTCTATAGAATCTTTTGTTTCGGAATAATGGATACATTTTTGTTATCAACAATTTAGTGGAAAGATTACAGTTTCTCGCTTATAATCAGAGATTGGTTATAGTTACAACAAAACTTATTGTACCGCGGCAATGCGGTTACTTTGGACTCGACTTTGGAACAATAATGAACATTCAACTTTGTCATTTTTGTGTAACTTGTGAGTCCAATCGACTTCATGTTGGTCGGCCGGGAAAAAGGGTCAAATCAGATATTCTTCTGGGGTCCTCTCGACCCTTCGTGATCCCTGACTCATTTTAGATTATTTTCTTTGGAGGAATTTTTAATGTGAAATCGTCAAGAAAGTATTGCGTATTTTTCGGGTATATTGAGTGAGATGTGGGCTGGGATTCATATAGTCGTTGAGTGCTCTCTACCTTTTGAAAAGCGATGGTGGTGTCTCTAGGGGTCGAATTGGTATATTGCCAATCACAATTCTTAAAAACAAAGAGGGAAGAAACCAATAGTACCGCCATACGTCACCTATAGAATATCTTTCAGCAAATTTTGAAAAAAAGTTCATTGAGATCGGTGCAAAATTGAGCTCAAAAATTTGCGGATAGATTTTTTCGTGTTGCTGAATTCTATCTGCAGAGGAGCTGTTGCAAATACGGGCGAATCTGCTCCAGAGAATTGGAGGTCCAGGTTGCACTGAAATGCGTCTTTTCGGTGTCTGAATATGCATGTAAATTTTTTCCGCGTCAAATCAAAGCGTCTCCTCGTTGTGGGCAAAAAGGTGTCCCATTTCAAATACACGTGGGACACACTTCCTAGCGTCCCTCTCAAAATTGGCCCAATGGAATATAACGTCTCCAATGAGGATTTGTTCTTAAACAAAAAATACAACTTAAAGGGGTTTTTTCATGGACGGGAAATGATGTGCTGGTGCCAAAAAACCACTTAGAAAATGAGAAATGCGGATTTTTCACGCTAAAACGGGGAAATTTTCGAGCGGAGTGGGGATAGAGGAAAGGTTGCAAAGGACCAGAGTCGTAGATTTTGTCTTAAACTTTTGTTTGGCATCGGTTTTTCATGCATGTATTAATTAGGGGTTCCCAAAAAAACGACTAAAAGTTGTAAAAAATCATATTCATTGGATTTTTTGGCGATTCTTGGGGTCAAAATGGACTAACTAACTATCAGATCTTGTGTATCTCATCAAAATACCCATTTCGATTCCCTTTAATTTTTTCGAAGAAACGCACCAGATTCGAGCTTATAGCAAGAAAGAGTCGAAAAGCGACACTTTTGAATTCTCTCACGTGAATTACTCGAAAAACTCAAACGGAAACCCTATATGATAGTTGCGTAAAAAGTTGGCTTTCTCGTGTACTTTGAAATGAAAGAAAATTCATAGCGTTCCGATGTTCCTGCTTCGAGGAATGCGCATTTTTATGCCAGATAACACGTTTGAGTAGATAAATTCATGGTTGCAGCATGCTATATGCAATGCTACGTCAATGAATCATACAACTACATCAATGGGACATGCAAAATCACCAATTTCATCCACGATCACCGTTTAAAGCCCTAAAATATCTCGGAAACTATTCACGTCCATCGAAATTCTCCGCGGTGCTATTGGAAGTCCTTATCTGTCAAGGCCCAACACTGGCAAGCTTGAATGCATACGGGTTCCCCGGAAGCCACAGTAGCCAAAGTCTGTTAATATTGTGATATTGAAATTGTGATTATATTGTGATCGTTGATATTGTGATGTTGGTATTTTTTAGATATCTGTTGATATTGAATGAGCTGGTCAGTGAGTGGGTAGGTGGTGGGACGGATGGATAGATGGTCTGGTCTGACCGGCCTAGTTAGGGTTAATGTGGAGCTAGTACCGTACTAATGGAACCATACTACAACAGTACTGATACAGTACTAGAACCGTCATACTAGTACCGTGCTAGAACCGTATTATAATCACCGCAGTTGCACCGTAAGAGAATCATGTACAACTCGGCGGGAGTTGATTCTTTCCGAGCGTGCGACGGCCTGCCCCGATGACAACGTTTCATTGTGGATGAGGTTTTTGATGCGCGTGTGCAGAGGCAGTAGTTTTCTCACGACCAGACCAGACCAGACGATGCAGCCGATGTATCGGTGTTGTCCAGGTGTATCCAGGTCGAGTTCTCGCTACGCAGCGAACGATGTTCCGCCCTCCGAGTTCTCCGGGGGTAGACGTCCTGTGTGGACGCAGCCGAGGTTGCGGTGTCCGTTCTGAACACCGCAATATCGGCTGCGTTGTCTGATCTGAAAACTACGGCCACTACGCGCGCGAATCAAAAACCGCATCCACAACAAAAACGTTGTCATCGGTGCAGGCGGTCGTACGCTCGGAAAGAATCAACTACCGCCGAGTGTACTTGTACCGTACTAATCCCGCATGAGAATCACCGTACTAGTACCGTACGAGACTCCCACTACTGGAACCGTGCTAGTACCGTACTAGACTCCCAATGCTAGAACCGTACTAGTACTGTGCGAGAATCATCGTACTAAGTTTGGTGTGATGCGACCTAATTCGGTCTAGTACGGTACTAATACGGTCTAGTTTGATTTAGTTCCGTCTAGTTTGGTCTAATTAGGTCTAATTAGTTCTAATTCGATATGCGTATGGTCTAGTGTAGTCTAGTTTGTTCTACTTTGGTCTAATTCGATCTAGTTTGGTTTCATTGTTTCTCGTTTGGTATGAGGATGGTCTAGTGCGGTTCGAGTATGGTCTACTGCGGTACTGGTACGGTCTAGTGCGGTTCTCATACACTATAGTGCGGTACTCGTACAACCTAGCACGGACTAGTGCGGTCTAATTTGGTGTAATCGGGTGTAGTTCGGTCGAATTCCTAGTTTGGTTTAGTTTAATCTAATTAAGTGTAGTCTGGTCAAGTTCGGTATGATTCGGTCTTGTTCGGTCTAGTTTGGTCTACTTACGTCTCATTAATTTTCGTTCGGTATGAGTATGGCCTAAGTGCGGTATGAGTATGGTCTATTGTGGTACTTGCACAGACTAGTGTGGTACTCGTACGGTCTAGTACGGGCTAATGCGACTTAATTTGGTGTAATCGGGTGTAGTTCGGCCGAGTCCGGTAGAATTTCTAGTTCGGTCTATTTCAATCTAATTAGGTCTAGTCTTGTCAACTTCGGTCTGATTCGGTCTAGTTCGGTTTAGTTTGGTCTCTTACGGTTTGGTCTGGTTGAAATATATTATGTGGCCATGTAGGCTGTGCGTGGGATTGACTGATCAATTGATTTATTGTCTGATCAATTCACGGTATGAAAAATCCATATCGGCCGTATTTCATGCGTGCTTCGTGCGTCGTGCATCATGTTGCAACCGTTCATCAATAAATCTCTATAGTTCGGATTATCAATATATCCAACCGAGCCATTTAAAAAATTCAGAACAATCAATCTGAATTTTCATCAGCAGCTATAGTTCAACATAAAACCATTCTTGCGAACTTCGGAAGAAACCCCTTTTTTACGCCTTGAATTCATTGAATTGAATTGAATTGAATTAGATTTCATTTGCCAGGTTACATAGAACTATACAAATATGTGTATAACGTAGAGATGCTTTATATTGCAGATGTGCACAGCTGACTTATACTATAGTAACTAACTAAAACTAAAAAAACTAGTACTAACATAGAAAAAAAATCTAAAGTTCTTTGACTATCAAAATCATTGATTTGGGTTATAAATGAAGAAATAGAAGATGATAAGTGATCACAGAGTGACGGAAATTCATGAGAGTGAGAAATAAAGTAAAATCAAAATAAATTTTTGTGCTCATTTGAGTGATTGTTTGGTAATATATTCCTCGATTTTCATTTTTCGTTGTTTCACACCTAGATTTTCAAGATCAGATGGGAGTTTTTTGAAATACATTATGGAGGAGTACATGTGACTCCTTTTCCAGACTTCTTCTATATTTTTGGGTAATTGGACAAGTTTGTTTCGAGTGTTGAGTTGACTATTGCTATAATCTTCAGCTAGAGAGTTGTAGTTGTACAGTAGTGCTTCTAAAACATATTTTGCTGCAAGTTCATGAGACTTCCTTCACTATTCTCAAATTGTTCATCGACTTTTTCGATTTTCCTGTGAATACTTTCCATTCTTGCCATCATAAATTTGTTTGCAACCCCCAGCCAATTATACCATAGGTTGCTCTGCTAAAACATAATCCATACATAATCATAATCCACTGATCAGCACTGAGCGTCATCTTGAGTTTACTAAGGATATAAACCAAGTACTTCAAGCTTTTAATTTTTTGGTTTATTTCAATATCCCATTCCATATGTTGGTCTATATATATTCCTAAGTATTTTGTGCTAGTTACTCTTTTGATTTCAACCTGATCAATATCAATTTTAAAATCGAATGGCAAGCTGTCAATGTAATTTCCAAAAGTTATCACAGTACTTTTTTTAGATTGAGGAGCAATTTGTTTGCATCAAGTCAATCTTTGATAATTAGTAGTTGCATGGTTAGTGCTCTATTGACTTTTTGCCAATTATCGTCTTTGCAGAGTATTATGGTATCATCAGCATAGGAGATTACTATACAATTTTCAGCGACAACTTCAAAAATATCATTCGTATGTATTGTATTGTATTGTATTTGTTTCCAACGTATACTCTTTTCGAGCTTTTACGTGTTACCCCCACCGCCTTGGCGTGGAGGCCATTGTCATGTTTCCAGTTTGTAGTCATTTTTCCAGTTTTTAGTCGTTTTTCCAATATTTCCTATCAGGTGAGTGCGAACTTTCGAGCGGACTCTACCAGAGAGTTGCTTCGAGAATTCAAGCACCACCGCGGCGTTTTTCGAGTATGATCTGCATTTTATGCAGGCCCATACTCACCGCCTTAATCAGACTCGACAAGTGTCAGTGGTTCCATCAATTCTGTGCCAGCCATTCGGTCTCTCCGCTGATACTTCTGGACTGCCAATGACAGTCATAGCGAAGCTCAATGCTCGACACGGCTGCTGGAGGATACCACCAACCCTCATCGAAGCCCAATCGTTCTTTCGAATTTTTGGCCGAGCGCTCAGCACTCAAGGCATTTTATTAATTTTTTTGTCGGAACGCAAGGATTCGCGTTCTCGATTGAGTTACTCGGAAAAAAATCCCAAGTGACCCGACCGGAATTCGAACCCACGCCCCTCGAGCCCATTGTTTCAGCCCGCTCAAGGCACAAGGCCTCTACCGACTGAGCCAATGGACGTTCTTCATTCATATGTATAATGAAGAATAATGGTCCCAGTATGGTACCTTGGGGCACACCCATGCCCAGTGGGCCTTTGTGGCTTTTTGTTTCGCCCAATTCGACTAAATGGCTCCTGTCATGCAGATAGCTCTTTACTAGATCGTTTGCAATACCTCTGACTCCTAGGTTTTCTAATTCTTCCAGCAGTATTTCATGGTCCACTGTATCAAATGCTCTCAAAAGATCAAGAAATGCACAGTTTATTGGTTTACTAGAATTTGAAGTGTCATAGATAATTTCAGTCAATCTAGCTATATCTTTTGTGCCCTTACCTTTTCTAAACCCGTACTGTTTCTTTGAAAGTGAGTTATTCTTTTCCAGAAAATCATATAGTCTATCATGCAGGAGTTCCTCAAAGATCTTAGCTATATTCGATATTAGGGAGATGGGTCTATAGTTGTCGGGATCGTGCTTTTCACCACTTTTAAACACTGCTATACTTCAGCCTGCTTAAAATGTTGTGGGCATATTCCAGTTTCGAAAATTCTGTTATTAATATGGACAAGGATTTCCACAAAACTTCCGTTCTTAGCCATTTCTTTCAAGGAGCTAGCGTGTAGGTATATCGTCCACTCCACCGTTTTTATTTTTGAGGTTTTTTTATAACCTGTCGAACTTCCTTAACTCTTGTGGGCTTTAAAAAAATTTATTTCAGGACTGATTTCCGACTAGCTTTTCCTTTAATTTTTCTTAGATTTTTGGACATGCTTTTTCCTACCTTGGAAAAGAACTCATTGAGTGTGTTGGCTATGTTACTACTCCCAGCAACTTTAGAACCATCAATTTTCAAGTATTCTATGGGATTATCCGATCTCTTTTTGCCTTTGCCGATCTTATTATTTACGAAATTCCAGATCTTCTTTCGATCATCAATCATCATTTTGCAACCATCATTATTAAACTACAAAAGCTTTTCGAAGGCCTCTGATCTATCACCAGAATATTCACAAGCTGAACGAGTGGTACTGTGTAAGGTAAAACTGCTACTATCAATAATTGTTCAAAGAAAATGAAAAAGAAAATTATACTCCCGTCTAACTGATTTAAGAATTTCAAGCGTATGCAGACGACAGATTAGATTCAATCACCTACTTCCAAAATCCCCGCAGAGTTCCAAACCTTTTCACAATGACAAGAGAATGAATAAAGGTCTACATCCTGGAAACATAAGGGCTCAGTAATAGACTTAACTTGGCACGTGTCAGTCAAGAGTATACCTTAGCTAATTACCTTAGCTGCATGCTGCAGGGTGACACTGTCTTCATCGTCGGCACAAGATCGATAAGCCATGGAATTTCGTACGGGAGACTGCGATATACGTATATAGTGACGGATGCGAACATCAAAGCACTTCGTGATTGCGTTTATGACCAGGACGAGAGGAGAAGAGGTATAGTCTATAGAACGAGGTTCCTCTCCTGATATACGAACACAGAGGACGTGTCCACGGAAGGTGGCACGTGACGAGATTGCACCTCGTATTTTGCTGAACAACGCGTGCGAGGCTGATGCTGATGTGGACGAGAAATTAATTTTGCAACGAAGTCAAATCTTGCCTGTTGCACGTTCACATTCACACCTTCCTCAAAGAGATATATATATATATATATGTCTTGTACGATGGTGTTCCAGATCAAATGAAGGGTCAAGGGATGTACTGGAAGGTATTGCTGTAGGTAGGCTATAGTTACAGGTTTAGGCAATATAGATAGATACATTGAGGTGGTCTTGTCGAATTTACGGATGGCAGCACTGCGAGTGATGCATGGCGTTTGGAATCAAAGCGATATTTGCTTCCAATACAAGGACGGTGGTAACAAATACTGCTGTGTAGGTGAAGATTATGGTCTGTGTCAGAGGATGTTCCTATCCTATATATAAGGATACCTACCTGGATGTTACAGACTATCATGATGATTTGTGAGGTATCAGACGTTGGCCCAGAAGTTTTTTGAAATGTATAATTTAAACTATTTTCTTGGTAAAATTAATTTTGTTCTGGTTTTTACATAACTTGAACTGATTGAGAATAGAACCAGATTGTTCGAACTTTTATAAAGTCAATACTTGGAGAACCAACTTACAGATTGTGTTATATGGCTGTAATTCTGAGGATCTTGTACTTTTAGTGCCAAAAGATGATTTGCAGCGTGCCCTAGTGGAGGCCCTAATTCATTTCAATAATTATTTTACGGACTGAAATGAGATGATATCTTCAATGTACGCAATCCTTCTCAGATTTATGAACGCGGTATTTTTTGAGGGTTTGGGAAAGGCTGAACTCAACGTAACCCCATTCCATCAATTCTTTTTCAAAGCCCAGAAATTATATTTAAAGCACTTTCATAGGCTAAAATCTTTATTTCTACAATAGTTTGACGGAATCAAATACATTCTGAACGCTGAGGAAGCATGGAGGAAGCCCATACCCTTAGAGCGCATTCGAGATAACCATATTGATGGAGTCATGGTGGGTACACCCCCCAAGTTTCACGAGTAAGATCCGTATTTACAAATTCAAGCTCTCCAAATTTAGAAAACGGATTTTACTAGTTTTAGGAAAATGAATCAAATGAGCTTTGAAATTAATCAAATTAAAACAATTTTGGTACAAGTTCTACAAAACGCAATATTCAAGTTGCAGAGGTATGTTAGGTGACCGTAAGAGATTAGTATATTACAGGAATGGTCGGGTGGCTGGACGGAGTGATGGTCAGGTTGGTGAGTGTTGGTAGCCGGATGGTTGGGTGAAGGTTTGCATCGGTGAATAAGGATGAACAGATGGATAGTTGGTTGAGTGGACGGGTAAGAGGGTGGTTAGATGAACTAGTGTGTGTGTGTGTGTGTGTGTGTGTGTGTTTTCAGGTGATCAAGGGTAGGGGGAGTGGGCGGGTGCATGGATCGGTGGGTTGATGGGCGGATGTGACGGTAAATGGTTGGGTGGGTGCATAGTTGGACAGTTTTGGTCGATGCTTAGGTCAATGGGAGGGTGGGTGAAGAGTTGAGTCAGTGAAGGGGTTGACACTCGGGTTGACAGGTGGATGGGTGAGGGTAGACGGGTGGGTGGGTGGAGGGTTGGGTAGCTCCTACAGGCTACTTATTTGGGTCGGTCGAAGGATGGATAGGTGTATGAGTTGTTCGGTACAAGGGTGAGTTAGAGGTTACACAGATGGGTGTGTAGGAGAGTGGTTGATGTGGCTGGTCAGGTGGTTAGTGGTAGAAATAGTGAGCAGGTTAATGGGTCGGTGGGTTAATTGGCGAATACGTCGATAGATTGGTGGGTGGATGCACGGTTAAAGAGTTTGGTGGATGTGTACACCGATGGGTGGAAGGATGAAGTGTTGGGTCGGTGGAGGGATGGATAGGGGGATAGGTTGAAGTAGACGGGTGGGTGGGTGAAGGGTCGTGTCGGTGGAGGGATGGAGAGGTGGATGGATGGTTGTATAGATGGGCGTGGAGGTGATTGGATAAACGGTTGTGTGTGTTCAGGTGATCGGTGGTAGGAGCAGTGGGTAGGTGAATGGGTCGGTGGTTTGATGGGTGGATGTGTATCAACGGTTGGATATATGGTTGAACGGATTCGCGGATGTTTGCCGATGATATAGGTGTTTGCCTGGATAGAGGGGTGGGCAGGTGGATGGGTAGGTGGGTAGACAGGTCCTTAAGAGGTCGAACGGTCGGCTGGTGTCAAAATGACTAAATGAGAACATCTATATAAACCGAACAAGCGGTAGCGCAGTCAATATTCGTCTACATGAAGATCCTTGATATATTTGCTTTTTCAATATAATATCTCATACCTATTATCCGCGATTGAATAACATTCAAAAAAATCTATGATTGTCGGAATCTCACCACTTGACAACTTCTCTTGTACGAATAATTTGTATTGAATATAAGCTTATATTTGAAGCTTCCCGAAGTATCTACACCGAATTAAATCACTAGACACTAGGAATTTGCAAAATGAAGAAAGTCGCATAATTCAAAAACGAATTGAAATGAAATCTTCATCGAATTTGGGTGAGAAAAGTTATCAACTCTGACAAACTCGTTGATTGAATCTTCATCATATAATGACTCAAATTGAATTTTGATCTCGAATTTGATGTAAATCTGATGCAATTGAGGAAATCTAGGGAATTGCCATAAATTCATTTATAGATTATTAATCAATAAGTCCATGAGCCTAGTATGCTCCTGAATTATATACGAATGAACCACATCAAAAGCAGTGAGAAAAAAAAGCAAAAGATAGAACGATACATATCTAAAGGATGCGAATCATCGACAAGTAAGCGAACGAAAGAGCATGAGTGAATTTCTTCAGCTTCGAGACGATTGATGTGGCGACTTTTATTGTCAGAATCCGCGCGTTGGTGGGCGGTATATATAGTGGCGCTCCCCTATCCAAAACTTTTATACATATTACCGCATATATAGGAGTCTCGATAGGTGTGCCTTCATCCTGAAACATCGGACCCAAAAGAACTTTTACTACCTGCCTTACTTATATGATTCTTTTTTCTCAGTTCACTAGATGCCTTCCTTACGTAATCCACGCAAATCGAAAAGAAGACGAACAAGAAATATACTTACACACTTTCAACTTCTTCCGCATCCAGTACATATATGTATAAAATGTACACACGAAGCTAAAATCGCCAAAGTAAAAAAGAACTGCCCAAAAGACTTGGATACATTTGTCAGGTCATTCGTCTCCCCTCGTACGTATGTAGTCCTTCCAAGAAAAATTTTCGCGCATATACAAGTCGGTTATTTCCCCCTACACAAAACCAATCTCAGCAGGTATTATTCAAGAATATAGGTATCCACCACCGCATCTTACCTATTAAATTGTGTATATATTTGGATCTTTGGATCTCCCCCTCAAGTTTTTCCTGCACCTTGTGTATGATGCCCATAATATTTCGGGGTCCTATTGTAGATATATAACATAACATCATGCCTGCACGTACGTAGCGTTTATATTCCCCTAAGGAAAGAGAAAAAAAGAAAAAAAAACTCGATGACGCACGTGCGTGATTCGCGTGAGACTTTTCGGCATTCGGACCCCGTCTATATCTTTTATATACTTTCGTGCACACACAAAAGAAAAACCGTCTGAATCTATCGCATAGAGTGTTGGGCCCATCTTCTTCTTCCTATACCTTTTCCTTTTTTTTTTTTTTTTTTTTTAAGGCCCCCAAAAAGCTAAGAAGGTGTATAATAGTGGGAGTTAGCTTTGCGAGCATGAAAAATGGTTGAACAAAGCATCAGTGTTATAGCGAAAGGACCCAAAAAGTGAGGGTGACCCTATAGAAAAATATACACAAGACATGCACATGCATGCACGCGCAAGTTTTTTTTTTCGGCATCACCTCTATGATAAATAGAGAGAGATACTTGAGGTCGTTACCTCTTACCCTCTCATCTAGATATTGTGTGTGTGTGTGTGTGTGTGTGTGTGTGCGTGTGTGTGTGTGTAGATTTTGATGCGAGTTTTGATGTTGCCATGTTATGTGAGGGGTAAAAGAGAAAAATTGCGTGAGAAGTATTGTAATGGATTTTGGGGGCGAATTGTGACATTTTGACCCATTAATTTTTCTGGCAGGTCCCTTTTATGTATGATCAAGTGCGGCCCTATACACCTACATATAAATTTATGTGCATGAGTATGTGTGTATGTGTGAAAGTATTTTCGATCCTTCAAATTTTTTTGAGGGCTGGGACTCTTGTAATTTTTAATAACTGATTTATTGATTCTCTACGTAAACGCACATTTTGGAATCTACGTAACGATTTTCTGTTCTCACAGATAAGGTCTTCGGATTTTTAGAGGGTGTGGTGTAATGAAGCAAAAGTGCCGAATCTTCCATCACTATTTCTGTTTTGTTCTTATAACATTGGCTCAATTCAATATTTGAAATTCAGCTCAGTTCGATTATTATTTTGAGGCTTGATTGGAGACCTCAATGTAGGATAAAATGAATTGATTGAAGGATTTTTAGATGGGCCTAAGTTATTGCAAATTTACGAAAAGAGGACTCTCTCGTATTCCAGAGAGGATGTGCCTCTTCTTTATCAAAACATTGTGTGGGGTTTTTCTCAGATCGACATGTCTCGAATCTCAGACGTCTAATAAATGAGACGTCTATCATTAGCTCACTTTACAGCTTTTCTCAATCCTTTCAAACTGTTTTTGAATTCAGAAAATGCTTTTTTCACAAAATAAGAGCAGATTCAGGGAATATCCATTACGGAAAATAAGGCACATTAAATTTTTTTAGTAACTAGCACGAAAAATCAGTCTGATACCAAAATTTTCTATTTAGCAAAGAGCACTTGGAAGTTGAGATAAAAAGGAAGTGAGATTCACTCATTCAATGATCTAAATATCGATTGCACTAATTTTACTTATTGGCATGGCTTTCACTGACTAACAAAATGAAGTCAAAAGCAGTGGTGAAATGATCATTGATCAGTGACAAATATATTTGCTCTAATAATATGCAGAAGTCATTCTGAATCGGCCTAAAATTCTTAATTTTACATAAGAAAATGAAAAAAAAACCTCAAGATTTTAGATGGGGCAAATTAAGTACACTTACTTCACACGATTCTGCATGAGCCGATTCGAAATTTTGTGATGATATGTTGGTAGAACGTGATTTACGTCGTTTGTAGGTTTTTTTTGGGTGGCCTGATGAGGAACAAATAAGGAAAGGGTTGTTTGTATATAGGTAAGAATATAGTGGCTTTGTGTGCAATTGGGAGGTCAGTAACCCCCACGAATTATGTATATAGTGACTATAGTTAAGAGGAGTATATATTAGAGGGTTACCCGAGTATGTGTGTGTACAGAGGATACGTCGAAAGAGATGTTTGGGTTGATTGCACTGCGGAATGAATGATTCATACGAGAGTTTCGGGGCTGACGAAAGGGGTTGGAAAGAAGGAAATTCGTGGGTTTGTAGTAGTTGACTGCAGTGGGGAGTATTTTTCATCGCTTTTTTTTTATTGCAGGTGTGTGGATACAGTATACTTAAGTAAGACGGAAAGGCAAATTTTATTCGGGGCAAGAATTTTATTTAGACTTTTCCACATGAATGAGGCAAGTGCATCTCCATCATATAGAGTACCAAAGTAGTGGGATGCATATCCTAGATCATTTGGGTACGACCAGAGATGTGAAATTTTTGCAAAGAGTGAAAAAAACCAGGCAGAAGATGAGACGATCGAGCAACGCGACAGCCGTAATCAAGAGTATGAGATGAAGCGTGATGACTCAGATAAGAGTGTGTCTTTGCTTGAGACTATTTTTTTCTAAACATTTCATTGCGAATGTTCGTACTTTACACGAAGCTCAAGATGCTAAAAGTGAATCTAGAACTCGGTAACTAGATTTGCAGTAATTGCGATTTATTGAGAATCTTATGAGGGCTAGATGTAATTCAAATCTCCTCGTGCTTCAAGCTTTAAAAAATTTGGATCATTACTGTTGATTCAATGATTGTTGGTAAATATAGCTGTTTCACCTGCAAAAAGTTGAATCCATCTTAAATTTTGTCATACAGAAAGATACAATTTTTCAATCCATGGTGCGTGGTCGGAATGGAATGATGATTCCCATTCAGAATGGAAAATTAACACTCATTTGCTTCTTATTGATACAAGCCTCTCTCGCTACCAATCGTTCGGACTGTAAATATTTTTCATAATTCAGAAGCTCCTGAAATGCTTTGTAGCTCAAGAATGATATTTGTAAAATGATGGATAAAGATCCATTCATGGTATTAGGAAGAGGTTCCTGGTGGAGCTTGTGAAGACGATATTTTGTCAAACTGGTGCCACCGATCGTGATACATAATCACTTGCTAGCGCGTCCATGGCACCCACTCATCGAACTGTCCACCCACCCATCCGATCATCAACTTACCCCCCCACAGAATTCCCCGAAACCCATCCATTACCCACACGGACACGTACTTTTTTTTAGCCAGCCCAGCCCAGCTCAGTCCAGACCAGACCGTACCAAACCGTACCAGATCATCCCAGACTGTTTCAGATCGCACCAGGCCATTCCAGACTGTTCTAGACCATCCAGACCATTCCAGACTGTACTGAAACGCCCCAAATCGTACCAGTCCGTACCAGACTACTCAGACCATTCAAGACCATACCAGACCATCCCAGACCGTTCCAGATCGCACCAGGCTATTCCAGGCCGTTTCAGACTGTACTGAAACGCCCCAAATCGCACCAGTCCGTACCAGACTGTTCAGACCACTTTAGACCGTACCAGAACATCCCAGACTGTACGAGAACGCCCTAGACCGTTTCAGACCGTTTTGGACCGTACCAGACCATCCCAGACAGTAACAGAACGCCCCAGATCGTCCCAGACTGGGTATGACCATTCCAGGCTGAGCCAAACCGTTCTAAATAGTACCACACCTTTTGACACCGTACCAGACCATCCCAGACCATTCAGGCTGTACTAGCACGCCCCAAATCGTGCCAGGTCGTTCCAGAAAAGTCTAGACCGTACCACATTATCCCAGACCGTACCACAACGCCCCAGGTCGTTCCAAACCGTGCCAGACCATTCCAGACCGTTTTCAGACCGTTCTAGACCGTACTAGACCATTACAGACTATTTCAGACCATTCTAGACCGTACCAGACCATGACAGACCGTACCAGAACGCCCCAGATCGTCCCAGACTGGGTACGACCATTCCAGGCTGAGCCAAACCGTTCCAAACCACATCAGACCGAACCAGAACGTCCCAGCTTGAACCAGACCGTTTCAGACCATTTCAGACGGTGCCAAATCGTTTCGAATAGTACCGCACCTACAACACCGTACAAGAATGGCTCAGACCGTTTCAAACCACCTTAGATCGTATCAAACAGCCCTAGACTGTACCAGACCGTCTTGGATCAAACCAAACATCCGAAGACCGTACCAGACCTTCTCAGGTCGTTCCAGACCGATCCTACTATTCATCCACCCGACCAGCCTCCCCCAAATCCATCCTCTCATCGACCCAAACATGACCTTTGCGACTACCTATCACACTTTACCCAATTTCATCGAGGCATCCTAACACGCGGGACCCGGACGGACAAGTTTTGACTGGGCCTTTAATTAGTCACTATAATTATAATTTTCGTAGATCTACGAAAAAACGTTTTTATGAGTATATGCAGCGTTTTGACCATTTAACAGTCCTTAATTAACATTTAGGGTCAAAAAGACCCCTGATAATTTTCTCACATTTTTTACGACGTTGATATCTTCCGAATACGACTCCACGCGCAACGTTACTTTTCGACTAACGCTTGGTGCAGACGCGACGCCACGAAGTTTTCGTTACACATTTGGCAGCAATTGCTTAAAACGAACGAAATTTAGACCCCAGAGTTTCATT
Source organism: Eretmocerus hayati (assembly GCA_029851415.1). Classification (NCBI taxonomy): domain Eukaryota; kingdom Metazoa; phylum Arthropoda; class Insecta; order Hymenoptera; family Aphelinidae; genus Eretmocerus; species Eretmocerus hayati. Next base: position 25,568,476 of record CM056742.1, read on the forward strand.
CATGTGGAACAATTCGTAACCGGAATGTGATGCCTTCCGAAAAGAATCGAATCCTGGATGTTGGGTATATTGGACTCTGATACGGCATATACCTAAAAACCGCGTGTATTTAAAGTTTATAGGTTAATAAGTTTATAAACCTATAAACTTTATTTATATAAATTGTATATTCACCTAAAAACGTGTGCTAGCCGAGGGTTAATTTGAGATCCCAAGTTAATCGTCCAATTTTACGGATGCATGGTTTCCTACATAGAGTAGAAAATGTGTCAAAATTTTTTCGATAGATAGGGGTTACTCCAACGTCAGTACACCAAGTAAGAATAGTTCATCCCAATCCTAGGGTGTTTATTTCGCATTTAAGTGATCTGTTTCTGGTCCGAGGTGGCCACAGGCGAGGGTCGGAGTCATCACGACGCGCATCACGAGCTAGGATGCGAAAAATGGCTTTTACTCTCACGTATCGAACTATATTTTTGATAAACTGTGAGTAGAAGTCGATAAATTGAGGGCAAAGTATACTTTTGCGCACAGGATCATAGCCTCGATAGCTCCCATCTGAACGATTGATTTACAGCCCGAATTGCAGGCGAGGGTCGAAATAGTATTGGAAGCAGGAACCTCATGAGCGAGGATCGAGAGGTATTTTTTGCAATTCTTCAGGCAGCCCAATATTTGGAAATTACGAGAAGGTATATGTGTATTCTCTTGCTTACGTTCAGAAGATCTCCATTGTGCATTTCTGCAAGTATATCACTGAGAGGAGAGTAGAGTAATATTGACTATAAAATTGATTTCTGTATCAAACTACCTGTTGAGATGTGCGGCATTGTTACGTTAGCTAAATCGTTTTGGTCTGATAGCAATACCCTTGGTTATAATAAAAAAGTCTTATTCTAACCTAACAATTGTTCTGGTTACTGCTAAAGTATTAGAAATATAGAGGAGGTAACATGACCATTTTTTACCAATCACTAAGGTCTACGATCCCCTCGTTCTCAGTGTACCTCAATTTTTATCTTCATCATAAGAGCGTGTTCATATTGGCAGCAAATCGCCGCGATTTTAGCGATGTGAAATCGCGGCTCAGTCGCCGATGTGAAAACACATCGCGCATCGCAACTCGCACATCGCACATCGCAACAAGTTTATCAGCAACACTTATTCTGATCATATTTAAATCAAATCTATTGAGAACAAATTGGTATTTCAACTGATAATGCCTTTCATAAGGAAAAAAAACTGATAATGCCTTTTTTATTCCAGAATCGATATGCATCGCTGAGAAATGATCAATTTCTTCAGTAGAATAAAAATCTCAGTAACGCGCTGTCCAGCAATATCTTCAAGTTTCAAGAGAAGGGTGATCAGACGTTCATAATGCTAATATTGAAATTTAATCCAAAATTTGCTTGCATCCCGCAGAATACGCCAATGTTTCACAGTTTTTCCGCGATTGACGTGGCACTCCTGGAATAAATATTTCATTCTTTGTGAATAACTTTATTCCTACTCGAAAAAGAGCAACCAATAATTATCAAGGTAAATAATCGACAATGGACCCAAGAAGCCATCTGCCAAAACAACAGAAACACTCGGTGTAATATAATTTTTCAACCCTGCAGAGAAACGAACCCTTTCGCAAGCAAAAGTTATACTAAATCAGCTCTCAGCACAAACAATAAACAGACCTACAGCATCTTGACACAAAACTTGCAGAAGAAAAATATAAAATCAAGTTCACCACACAAAAACCCGAGAAAAAAAACTGCAAGCAACCTCCCTTCTTCGACTATAAAGGATGAATTTTTAAAGATTCTCAAAGTCCTACACCATCTCGCGACATCGAAAACTCGCCTCGTAGAAAATTAATCCGACTCTTCTCAAAAAGCGTCGAATTTCTAATTCCCTTTTCGCGGAGTCGTTGCCATACCAATATATATGTATAGAATCAACCTCTATTCGCTACACGATCGTCGTTGTCGTCGTCGTCGAAAGCACGTGTCTAGCAAAGTTTCCCGAGTGCAGATCTGAGCCCACACTTCTCCCGCACTCAGCTCACGCACGAGCCCCGCCCGAGACCCAATTACGACCTTCCTACACACATACACACATACATACACACATATAAAAGCCACCCTTAACAATAGCCCTCTATTCCACATACAGCCCTAAAATGCCAGGATAGCATCTCATCCCGCCTCCACCACTGTATTTAGACGTATATATGTATATAGTTCGAGACAATCGGTGGACGAAACGTTTTGGATGTTCGGTTCAGGTATATAGTCGCAGAATTGTGATTTGCTGAGGTGATTTGCAGCCGTGTGCAGCGTAAAGTAAAGTCGTTGAGTTTTCGCCCGCAAAGCTGCGTAGTAAGTATAAGGTCTTTATTCTTCTTTTGCTTAGCCTGTGTGCATCTTTTTTTTTTGGTGGGACTATTTTTTTTTCTTTATGGATGAGAGAAGGAAAAAATTGGCCATGATTTACGGCGATCCGCAGCAGGGAATTCGCGCGCATGAAATTCCGCACTTTTCCAATTTTACAAGGATGCAATTATTGGTAAAAGGATCTATGGATGATTTTGGGACTTTTAGGATCGCAAAAGTTTATAGAATGGTCATTTAGAAGGTAAAGAGTTGGACGAAGGGATTGAAAAAAGGGATGCAATATAAATTTGTAGAAATGTGAATTTTGCTAGTTTATGCGTTAGAAAGTTTGCCTTTTTTTTGTCAATATTTTTTTTGATTGTCCAGTGTTGGTGGTGAGTGGATGGAATTTTTCGAAGAATTTGTCCTTCGAGCAAATATAAGCGGGAAATCCTATAGACTTTTTTTTGCGTGTCAGTGGAAACTGTAGTTTGGCATAATAGAGTGTGCTAAAGCTACACTTCATCTCTATAGATAGAAGGATATCCATAAGTTAACAAGGAGTTGAACAATTCAATAGTTTTCGGTATAGGTTCGGATATAGAGTATTAATAATATTGGCTAGCTCAACACAGCGAGTGCACATATCGTGGTTCAGAGTTTGCGTTTTGTGTGTGATCAGTGAGCAATTTCCGATTGCCGGATAATTCCACATGAATGAAACATTTAATACGGTTCTCGATATGGCTATGGTGTGTGTTGTACTGGCGCATTGATATCGAGAAATTTTGTTCTTGTGTGTACTGCGTCGTGAATTCCAAATATATTTTGGGAATGATTACGATGGAATTTATTTGCAAGGGAAACGAGCAGCTCATGAAATTTGGGAATGAATTTTCGGTCGAGTCGAGTTGAGTATTGTGGATAATTTCAAGTGTATTGTATATAGTCGAAGTAATTTCAGTATAGTAACTATTTATTGCCAAACTTGTCGATGCAACTACCTCACTAATTCTTCCGCGATCCGAGATCAATTTCAACGTATACCGTCACAGTCATTTTCCGAGAAAAATCAGAATCATCCGTCGCTGGGATTTGAAAATAAGGTAATTGTGCCCAACTTGCCCCCGTTAAGCCATTTTCCCAACAACTCTGATCCATCTCAATATTTTCCAACGTACCTTAGCTCATTTTGAAGCTTATCTCAGGGCCTTCCAAATGCACTGAACTGCGTCTGATTCTGATGAATTGGAGCCGAACAGTCTCAACTTTTCCAAATAAATGATAAAAATTGGCGATAAAGTGTTTTTACCGCCGTGCACGCACATTTGGAGCTTTTCGTTGGTTTAAAACACCATTTCTGACCTAATTTGACTTGATAAACACGTTTTGAGTGTTAAAAAAGTCGTACCCCACGTCCGTTCGATATAAACATACGGAGGCGTATTGGGTACATTCTGATGTTGGCATCCTTGTTTTACAAATCGTCTCCGTGTTTTGTACATAAAACAGATCAAGCTCCGATATTTGCAATTTTGAAAAATGGATTTCAAAGGTTTTGAAACAAGGAATGGAATGTGCTAAGATACGTTAAGATTAGTTGAACTCAAAGAACTTGGCACTAATTTTACTGAAGGTAACCCTCAGTGCATTCTTATTAGCTAAGTAATCACGAAAAATAGAAAAGTAACTTTAAATTTTTTGGAGAACGTAGGAATGATCCGGGGTTGGTGCAACTACGTATTTTCTCATATTTTGACATAACAAACGTAAAAAAAATATGCGGGAAGGTCAACGAGTGCCCATTTCTGAGATCGGCATATGGGGGCAAGTTGGGTACAGAGGCAAGTTGGGTACACTTACCTTACGTCAATTTTCGATTTACCCATAATAAATGATATGTAAAGGTTATTGCTTTCCACGGTTTCTTGTCTTTTTGGTGGTTTTTTTCCGTAATAAGTCGGGAGGGATCAGATTTATTGAAAAAAGTATGGAATACCTTTTCAAAGAACTTTTGAAAATTTACGAGATAATATGCACTTGTCTTTCCTAAAAAAGAGAAAAGATCTCTGTGAGATTCTCCGATGCAAGAAATACATCTTTAAACACATGGATTTCTTGTTTCATTCCCTCAAGTTGCTTTGCCTTACCTTGGGTGGATCGAGTATTTCAATAAATAAGACCATATTATTTTGAACCAGCAAAACGACAAGAAACCGTGAACAAAATGAACTTTTATACATCATTTTTAATGGAAGAATCGAAAAGTTGAGTTTATTTTCAATTCCATTGACAGATTGTTCTGATTCTTCCGGCAAAATGACCCTGAGAGTACCTAGAAATTGATCGCAGAGGAATTTTTTTGTTCTCGTTTTTGTTCGTTCACCTCGACTTTCCCGGCTTTACGACGCACCGTGATTCCGTCGAGTAATAAGGACTATGAAATATCGCAGAAAGTTGAAAAGAAATCTAAAGAAATTGTAAATTTGCAAAAATGATGTTTTGGATGAATAACTTCTACATGACTATTTATAAACAACTTGGTTGAGAAAAAGATTAATAAGTAAATCACTATAGGTTTTCATCTTCATTTGAGGTAAGAATAGTTGTTTAAAAAATTTCGCAGAATCGATAAGATTTGATCAATATATGATCAAATGGAGAGAAGGTAACCTCGCGCCCCGACCTATTGTGAACACGTAAAATCTAGAAAACCAAGGGGGAATATCCCAAAAAAGAATTGATCGAGGAATTGATGGTATATAGGAAATGTGAATCGCTGATTCGGGTTAATTGTGAGTAGGAGATCGCTGCGATTTCAAACAAGATGACTAACATGCATGAGGAACATACTCATGAAAGAACATTGAGCCAACTTACACGATCTCCTCAGGAAATTGATATTAGTTCAAAAATTGAGTGACCCTGAATTACACGTCATAAGGATTTCCTGATATGCGTATAACTGGAGTTGGACTCAAAAATACAAGACTCACAAGTCGATTTCGAAAAATTGTCGAAAAAGTAGGCCGTTGAACGCATAGTTCATAATAGCATTTACTTTTTTGCCCCATTATCGTTCAACAGCTGTTAGTTTCCACATCATTAAAATCCTCTCGTACAAAACTCCGTAAAGGGCCGCCAAATATATAGTAAGAATCCGCAATTTGAAACTCCACCTCACATCGATTTTCGAAAGTTGAGAAAAGCATCGGCTTCGGGTTTTCTTACATTCGATGGATCATGTATACTATATCTATTCCGGTTGTATAAGCTAAAAGTAAGTGTGCACATAGCTATACCACTCGGAAACAGCCCTCTCAAGTTTTTTTTTCTCGATTCGGAATCGAAGAAGTGAGTTCGCGCTTTTCCAGTGTTATAGAAGGGCTTCCTGCACTACCATATCCGTGTACTCTGGAGCCATTAGCAGGATCGACGTGCGGCTTTTATTTCGGATAATGGTTAAGCTGGCGGTGGATCAGCCTTTTTGCAGATCTAAACTGTATATAGAACAGTGGCAGCTGCTGCGATGCACCTGACGCTTTTTTTAGCTGAAGATTCTGTATTGTGAGTTTCGGCATTTTCGTGAGTTAAAAATTTGCAAATGCTATGGAAATCAGACATTTGAGTTTAAATGCAGACTACTTGGATGAAGTGAAAGTTTTGTTAGTTCTTTTATTGAGCAAAAACATTGATTTTTGTTCAAATTTGAATTTTTCCTCTTCGTCAGTAAAATTTGAAGACGATCAAAATTGGCTGAACGAATTTCGGGACGAGTTTCAACGTACTTTGCCTCGTTTTCCCTGTATTCGTCTCGCCTTTGAAATGCTTGTTGCACAGTTGAAAAATTGATTCCTAACAAATTTCATTTACATACTGCTCAAAAACGTGCACTGTTCATCATTTGCCCCTACGCGTGCACCTATTCCCGTCATATTACGGGATTTCTCTCGTAAAATCAGGATATCTCGACTTCGGTACGTCTCAATAAGACATCTGAGAGTCCAAGGCTCACTTTGCCGCTTTTACAACAAACTTGACAACAACCTTTCCAACTTACTGAGTTCAATAGCCGAATTTTCACGGAGTAAGGAACAAATTTAGACGAAAAATTCGTCACCCCTTTTTCGGTTTTCACAATGAAAAATCATAATTGCTCTGTGCTCGCCAGGCTCATTTCGGGCGTCTAGGGTAATAACGTACAATCTCTCGGTTCTTTTTGTAAAACTGCAGTTGGACATATCTAAATATTTCTCAATATTTTCTGGCCTAGTTTATAGATTTTGAAGTAAGCCTCAAAACGAGCCGAGACAAGTAGAATAATGTTGAGATAAGCCCACAGTAGAACCAAAATGATGAGGACAAATTATAGGCACACAAATATCAACCAGTAATGATCGAGCTCATAAATCCAAATTGCGACAATATTGAGCCTCAGCGCTATTTTTGGATACTCCCATCATACAATGGTCAAATATAGAAAAGCCCAATATTGTGTCAAGTGAATGGGGGAAAAATTGTCACAGCGTGCAGCAAAGCATCATCAAATGAAACAAATCAATATCACCCCTTGCAACACCAAGTGAGTATTCAATTGAATTTCCGTATTCGTATGCATGTCCGTACCAAAATTGAGCGTCTCCAGAGCAAGCAAATTTACCTGTCGAGTAGACTTGCAGTAAAACAATGGCTTGAATTCACACGAAACTCAGAAAACAAGAGGCTAACCACGTCGTCGTCGTCGTCGTCGTTGAGAAAGACCAACTTTTTCCCCGATTCGGTCTTAATCACGTTAACAGTGGCAAAACTTTTGGAGGCGCCAAGCTGTGAAAAAACATGCGGGCCAATTACTTTCTCAAACAGAATGGACTTGTTGCAGAGCAGCTGCAGTGACTATTATTTGGACTTTTTTTTGTAGATTTGTGTGTGGGGCTTGTATCGGTGGTTAAAAGTGTTGCAAACGAAAGTTTCATCTTGGCAATTATAATATTAAAATAGAGAGTCAATGATAAATAATTCTTGCCAAAATGTAGGTATCGGAGGGAATTTGGGAGAAGATGAATTTTAATGAATATTGAATTTGGGTTGAAATTTTGAGACGTAATGAAGGGAACTAATAGTGGGGTATCGAACATCAATTGTTGTGATACTTGCAAAGAGAATGCCAAGATCGCAAGTGATGAATATTAGTGAAAATTGGTATGCAAATTCAGATGTACCCGTATTTTCTTGGCCCGTCTTGTGGACAATTTTCAAATGATGGACCAATGACGATCTTTTCACTTTTACTTTTAATGAGTTAGACTAAATTTTGGGCTCCGCCTTGGTTCTGAGAGCAGTCATAATCTATGAACAACAGAATCATCTTCAGGACAATTGTCTCGGCAATTTTCAAAATAAGTTTGGTCAAAATCATGGGAAGGTCCTCGGGAAGGCTCGCGGGAAGGTCGACTTTTGGTCGTAGGTTTCAGGTATTTCAAATTAAAATCAGGTGATAGTATGTACGAGCGAAAGGCGTCATTTTTAGCCCTGAAGCGTCTGGTGGCTCCTAAATATGTTAAATCCCATACAATCGGTATTTCATGCCCCTTGGGGCTTCAAAATCTTGTTTTAGGCCCTATTCAACTATTTTGTAAGGTAATTGAGGTCAAGAGGTCTACAAACGGTTTCCAATTCGCCAGACTATGCTTCCTAAACATCATTCTGACAAATTTTCATCAAATTGTAAAGAATGACTCGTCATTGCACCAACTGTTTGAATCCCCGAGATTTTTCAGTGGGGTCAATAGGATTTACTCGACTAAGAATACATCCCTAGAATACTGATAAATAAACAAAATTGTAAGACGATCTAGATGACCGGGTTAATATTGCGATGTTCTTGGATGATTTAAGAGGTAGAACCTAATTAGACCCTAGAAAGGAGTGAATCAAGTCAAAAAAAAAAAATATCTGGCGACATTTAGATGGTCTCGGTTTGTATATGGCTTAATCACAAAAGCATTTCTTCGGAAATCGCAAAATTCATTGTATCATTTCATTTCAGAAACTATTTAGGGTAACTGATTCACGGTAGGAAGTGAGTTTATATTTACCAAGCTTGCAACAAGAAATGTGTAGTAAAATTTAAATTGCAATCAGATTGTTCTGCCATATCATCAAAAATATGAACATAAATCACACAATAATGCAGGTTCCACCGAGCAACCCCAAATGTGTGAGATCTTCATGATTCAAGTGTCATATTTCCTTGTTTTCCCAACCAATATCTGATCATCTTCGACTCGAATTTTATTCATGCCCATAATCATTACAATCATGGGTTTTCCAGTCTGTTGCTATTGTATAACAATCCCACAGAAAAAAATTTCAAAAAAGATTGATCAGAAAATTGAAAAAAGGTCATCCTCACTGTTGATAGTTGATCTAGGATTCGATGAATGCGTGAAATATGTCTTGCATTCAAAAAATAATCTGGCGCCACATAAGTATACCAAGCCTCCAAAAGAATAAGGAGACAATCGCACCACATGAATATAACCAGCTATACACCTGTGTATAAAAGACAACTATATACGTAAATGAGCCTAGGCTATACATGCATGTAATAGTAAGATGCGCAGGTAGGTATATTTATACCTGCCGAGCCATTATAGTTAAGTCCCTGGTGTAGCATAGGCTAGATCTTCTACGACGGTTTACAGGTGCATCTTGCACTGCAGTAGAAAAGCAGATTGCAGCAAATCGCGCCAAGACAAAGAGCTCAGCACCCGAGACTCATTCGTCCTCTTGGTGATTTTGCTGTTTCTGCAGTGTATCTATCTGCGGTAGTCCGACTAGAAAAAATTGCAACAGGGACTCGGTGCGGTGAGCCTATAGCTCCTGCTCTCTATGGACCTTCAGCTGCATGCAGCGCAGAAAAATGCACTGCTATGAGGAAGCCGCAGAACATCCGAGTGCATAGCGGTTGGTTGGGCTGTGCCGTTTGCTGACGTTTTAGCATGTTTTTCTTTTTAGCTATGGGATTTGAAGGACAAAGGATATATAATAATAGACGTAGGTCAGCCTCAGCTTTGCGAATAGTTTCGCAAAAAAATGTGTCGAAAATATCTACCTGGAAATTTCTAAGAAATAGAAACTAGATTTTTGTCAAACAGTCAGAAATTCTGGTCGATGTATTATTGTTGGAAATATTAGTAAAAATGGATGATTTACAAGAACTTTGGTCTGATAAATTTATAAAGTGTTGAGCACTGGGAGAAAAATCATCACATTTTACTTTTATAAGAATATATTTATTTTCAATATCATTTCGACAATACAGAATGGTCAGAGGATCCCGACAACATTATGTCCAAGATAAATTTTAGCACGAGACGACAGTTCTAATCGACTCATCCCCAAGGTTTCACAGGAGCCGTGAGTATTACTGGTTCACTCAATACACTGTGTCCGGACCGAGGTCCGGACATCATAGGAAATCAGGCCAAATATCTATCCATGATATATCTTGGAGACGAAAAGTTTTCGTTTGTATCATTCTTGAAGTTTCACACCTGCGAAAAAGTTCCTGTCAGAGCGTAATTAGTGAAACTAAAGAATTTTTTAAACATGTTGTTTTGTCCTAATTTCGTCAGTTGATTGAACCGAAATATTTTCAGTGGTCTCACGCTTGAAATCCCCAGTCTCCAAAGAGCAATCGAGGCGCTTGGAAATTACCACTTGGATCGGCAGAATTAATGAAAACAGGAGGTAAAAAATTTTGTTTAATTTATCCGAATTCATCTAATTTTGCAGCATCGTTACTATTTAAAAATGCAGTCCTCGATGCAGTCCATTTGAACCGAAGCAGATATATAATTACAGGATCAGCCTAACTTTTTTGGCACTCTGATAAATTATTTGAAATTATTGCAGGGCCGCGTGCAACATGGTCTGTGAATGAGTTTCCTTGATACGTGGCATTGATAGAAATTTTTTGCCAATAACGGTACAAAAAAGTATCCCGAAGAGTAACAGCAATTGACAAAATTATTTCCAGAATTATTTTTAGAAAACATAGTGAACCATTGTGTTTGTGTTCCAATGAATTGTCGTTTCCAATGTGCATAACAATTTTTTTGATAAAATTGCATCTCAAACGTGATCGAGATTCTTGCATATGCTTTTATTTTTGATTCAAAATTCATCAGGGTAAAGTGACGTGCGTCTGTTTATGGTATTTCGTGGAATATCTTAGGCCCGAATTTATAGTCGTAATCCGGAGTCCGGATAAGCTAATCCAAGGCGCCACAATCGGTGCGGCGAGTTCGCGAGTGTATTAGATCTGGCGATTGTGGCGCATCGGATTAGGTTATCCAGACTCCGGATTACGACGATAAATTCGAGCCTTAGTTTTTTACTGATAAATTTTGGTGTATCCGATTTTCAAAATATACTCTTTTATTTTTATATCATTCAAAGGGCAATTCGAAAACAAGTATACTGGCATGACCCCTAGTTCAAGCATATACATCCGACACTACTTTTTTCAAGCGTAAACACAGTGAAATAATTGAAAAATGTTGATGTAAGGTGAGTGTACCCAACATGACCCCTAAAGTACGTCTGAATTGGATCAACTGGACGCGAGCTATTTGAATTTTCCCCCAAAAAACGATGTAAAGTGGCGATAAAGAGCATAAAATCATTTTATCGGCGTGTGACCACGTTTGGAGCTTTTTGCCGGCCAAAAAAACTGTTCCTGACTCTTACCGACCTGTTTTGATGTGATAAACACGTTCTGAGTGGTAAAAAAATCGTACTGCAGACCCTTTTGAGATAACCATATGAGGGCATGTTGGGTACACACCAATTTTGGCCTCCATTTTGGCGAACGATCTTCGTATTTTTCTTATAAAACTGCTCCAAATTCAATTTTTGCAACTCTAAGAAACGGACTTGAAGGTCTTGGAAGAAAGAATCGAATGCGCTAAAGTAGGTTGAGATTGTTTTGGCTAAAAAAAATTTGGCACCGATTGCACTGAACACAATTTCGTCGGCAATTTCTTAGCTAAGCAATAGCAAAAAAGTGGAAAACTGACTCTAAATTTTCTATGAAATGCAGAAATCATTCGGGGTCGGTCCGAATAATAAATTTTCTTTATATTTTAACATAACGAACGTAAAAAAATTGCCCGAAGGTAAACGGATGCCCATAGTTCTGAGATCGACATATGGGGGCATGTTGGATATAGGGGCGAGTTGGCTACCCTCACGCAACAACATGAAAAAAAAATAATAATAATAATAAATAAATAAATAAATGATAATAAATGAATCAGAAAACGCATCCAAACCAAAATGATCATAGTCCAACAAAATTCCAACATACACACTCATCCTCTTTCTCTTTCTATCTCTATTCTGCGTTCTCTGTAACGCTAATGATCTTACGCACGATTGTAGAACGTGGGATGAATAATCGCGTGGCACTTCCTGCACCATCACCACCACTACCATCACCACCACCATCATCATCATCATACTAACTGCGATAAAAAAAAAAGCATAGTCCAATGTAAGCACTTCTTGGCTTTCTTGATGATCATTTTCTTCATTGACTCATCCGTCTCTTGAATTTTCCGCAGATGTTGCGCGCATATCTCGCTTTGCCCACGCATAAAATTCATGTTCCCATGACCTTTCGCATCTTATACATGTGCATTATATCCAAGTAATACACCATTCGAAATCTAACATCTTACGTTCCATAGAAATCATTTTCACACGAATCGTCTTAAGATCGCGCTTGATCGATACATTTGCGCCATCACCCTTAATAATAATAATACTTATACTCGCAGCAGCAGCAGCTGCTGGTGCTATTGCTGCTTTTCATGTGCGCACCTTTCGATAATAAAATTGTACGTATGAAAAGGCGATTTTTATACAATGCACGTGCTATATAAGGCTATATATATAGGCATGAGAAAAAAAAATATACGGTATCCACCTCGCTTTATAACCAAGCCTTATGACTATAAGTCAGGAATGCGAACATGTGGATGGGATCTATATTATAAGAGGGGCTAAGCAAAGCGATGCACTTGACGCGGAATATGTGTTCGTTCTAAAGCGCATCGGACTTTTTTTTTTGGACAATAGGGACTGATGCCATACTATGCCATCAGACTCACCGCGTGCGATCCGAGTGAGTGTGGCAGGTAGATGGCCATCATCATTCTCACACACACACATACACACATTTATAACCTACTATATGTGCATGTATATATTTGGGTCTAGGACCTCATGGGAGGGCATATATTCTGCATCGCACGCGGTCAACGGCCTCAGTGGCCATTTCTCCATTTCGAAACTGGCGCCGATGAGTCGAGCAACAAGAATATATATGCTATGGGGCCTTTTAAAAAAAATGCATCGTCTTCATCAGACACCAAAAACATTTTCAGCATACGTGATAGGTATGTTCGTTTGATATGAGCTGACTTTCAAGGATGAGATCGTAGTTATAGGGATGAGAAGATTGTGCATGCGATCGAATGGGGATAGCGATCGTAGATGTACGGGCCCGCCCATTGAGAGGAAAGATTGCTTGTGGATGCATGCATGAATTTATTCTGATTTAGTTGAAAGTTTTTTTGAGAAAGAGAGAGATAGGTTGTGGCGAGATTGACGATTTAGATGTGTTTGTAGTGTAAAAAGGTGCATGGACCGCCAGGACCGCCTTGAAGGTGGAATCATCAGATTACAAAGATTTTTACGCTATGCAAGAATTTGGCTTCGAATGTGAGAAGAATGTATTCGAGATTTAAATGGGGATTTAAAGGTCTGAGCTAAGGGTATGTGTGTCCCAGTGGATTTGATAATGATTTGAATGGAAATTTGGGAACAGGTTGATTCATGGAAATTGACTGGTTGATCAGGTTGAAATTTGTTGCGAATGATTTTTGAGAATTGCGAAATAGCATTTGCCCACGTTAAATCTGAGAACAAATTTTGTGCCCCATAATGAATGATACTATGCAAATTTCTTTGTAGATGAAAAAAAAAATTGTAATAATAATAAATAACGTTGATGTCATGTTTTCTTTGGCTCAAGTTCTCGCTCAAGTTGTGCCATTCTTTTGCGATAGAGACTCAGACTTCAAATTTTGTGATGAGATCAATGTTAGACCAAGATCTTATTAGACCAAGATTAAGTCAAATAAGGCTCCCCAAGATTAACAAATTTTCACCAAATATGACTTGATCTTGGTTTCGAAAATGTGATAAGTCATCATTGGTCTTATTGGTCAAGTTTTGCCTTACTTGAGCCAAAGACAACATGTATCCAATAATTCATTTCTTGTCCAAAATGTGATTCTGTTACATGCTACAATGCTATAGGGTACTTGAGATGATGGCATTATCTACCATCATCTTTGTCCTCCATTGAATCATCCTAATTGGTGTCTACCATCAGTGCCCAAGCAATATGAGTCATGTCAGGTTGAAATGAATGAGATGTCGGAAGTCAATGCGAGAATCAATGAGATTCGAAATTGAATCTATTGTAATACATTGGTGATTACCAATAAATACGTGAATTGGGAGTGCAAAAATCACAACAAAAAAATTAAAGGGAATTTCAGGGATTTTTTTGCACAGTCAGTTTCTTATCCATTCTCATGAATATTTATACAAGTTAACCGAGATTAAGGCTTTTTTTTGACGAAAATATGGATTATCCAAACGATATGCACCTGTGAGTAATTTCACGTCAACTCAGCAAGGTTTTCTCCGACCGTTTTCTAGGTTTCTTTTCCATTTCATAGTGTTGGAAAAAAGATGTTTCCAACAGTTTTGGGGTCCAGAAAATTTTTTTCGCATTGCGCAGGTCTATCTGAGTGATTCTGCAAGCGAAATTCAGAATTTGAAACATTGCCTCGTCGATTTGCCCATAGCTTCGGTCTGCTCCTATCAATCGCAATTATACTTAGGGCATTCAGAAGAGGGTTCAAGAATCTTCCGATTCACCACCTGTAAAACCTTTCGATGGACATTTTGGTCTTGGTCGGACCAAGTTGGTCCATGTCCATGCCAGACTCAAGATAACCTCAAATCACAGTGTAGACCATAATTTTTTTGACTTGTCCAACTCAAAAATATTCTTTTTATTTCTTTTTTCGATTGGTATAGTTGTAATCTACATGTGAAAAAAATTGGTCTATTATATTTGAGTTATGGCTTCCAGAGATTTTTTTTCCGTGCGTTGGAAAGTCACAAAATATGCAAAATGATTCTTTATAAAGCCAGAGTTCTTTGGAGAGATTTGGATTTTTGGTTTCATCGTGTTTGCCGATTCATTTTCCACCGGGCAAGTATTTTTTGAGTATTATCTAAGTGTTTGAAAATCATCAGGGTCCGTATAATCAAGCCGTATTATAAAATTGACAGTAAAATTTACCGAAAAATTTTACCGCAGAATTTGCCGACATCGATGGCGCTGTTCTGGTAACCTGTGTAACCTCTAAATATTTGCCAACGGTTTGCCTGATTTTTTTACGACAAACGTCATCGGTAACGAAAATACGACAAACTGCACCGTCAAACTGTAGCAGCAGCGGCAAATTTTACAAATTACCGACAGAGCGCCACCTATATGCCAGCAAATTCTGCGGTAAAATTGTCTGGCAAATATTACCGTCAAATATGTGGACCCGGAAACCTGTCACAGTATTTTCAGAACAGATTTTCGTACAGAAAATAGCCTCATCAGCATTCCCATTAGGTTTTGGCCTTGTGAAATTATTTTCAAACGATAATCCTTGGAATTTCCTTCAAAATAACTTATCATAAAAGTCAATTCGATGTACTAGATTGGATGCAGCCCTTCGAATCGAAACAAAAATGCTAAGAACAAAATCTGTGAGCTCCGTGAAGCGTCCTCGTGGCTTCAAGGACTCTTTGGCACCTGTTTGTCAACCAATTCGGCTGAATCGACTCCTGCACTATGTTATTCTGAAAAAAATTAACCCAGCTATCGATTGAAATTGGTAATTGAGAGAATAGGATGAGTCCCATGGGCCTCTTAACAATTTCTGATATCAACTATGTTCGTGTAGACCAGAAAGATCGAGTTTTGAATACTATATTTAAACTATAATGTAGTACAAGTAAAAAGTTTTGCGAATCGAAATTCGCGTATGACCAAACGGTGACTCGTTCTACTGCGAGAACGAGATTTGCAATGTGCAGAATTGTGAGAGCAGCGCTTATTCCTATAAAGCTTGCCAAAAGTGGATTAAGGGATAAAGCTCCTACCAATCCGTTTTCGAAGAATTATATGTCCGAGGGACTGTGTGAGATACATATATCTTTTCGAAGATCCCTTACCACATACTCCTTCAGTTATCCAACGATATTCATCGTCATTCTATAAAATTTATTGAGGATAATAATAATTTATAGCCAATCGATTGAAATTTGGTAACGGTTTTAGCGAAGTAGGCAAAAATCATTTCAATTTCTTGTATTTCTGAGTGTATTCTGGAAAGTTTTTATAATAGATACAGAGGCAATTTTTGATGCAGTATATCAGCATAGAATTAAATTCACGAAAGAATGAATATTTACTATTATACATTTCGTTTGGTTATCTCGGCGAACTACGTAGGAACATTCGCCTCGATGTACATATCGGAAATCGAATAATCATGCAAGACAACAATTCAAAAGAGCTCAAATCATCCCATCTCAATCAAATAGTAATAACACAGCACACATGGCGTACATATAATTTTGTATCCTATACGCACTCCGCACATTACAGTACTCATCTAATATCCTTAAGATCCGAGCAGCCGTACAACAATTTAAATGTCCAAAGTGACGGGCTCAACATACATTCGAGAACCTTCTTCGCATCCATCATCATGCCAGGTGAATCTAATCTCGTAATAGCTCAAGAAATGTCTCTCCCCCACCCTCCCCTTTTACCCTATCCCTTCAGCAAGTCAAATCGGTCGAAATCCATGGCGCTGTTTTACACTCGGTTCTACATCATATTATAAAATTCTCGTGGACCCAAAAATGAAGATTTTCTCCAATCCTCATCCTTTTTCCTCACATAAAAATAAATTATTCTTATTAGACGATTACAGGGCATTTTTGACTGGCGAAGATTCTGCCTCTGGGTATTGTAAAAAATAAAATAAAAAAAACCGTGCATTTGAAGCTATCCTAAAGGGTCACATATACGGCTGCATCCGCGAGCAAAACCTGTTTCCCTACCATTATATCACACAAATTTCCACCTCTCCAAGTGAATTTTCCTCTCTCTTTCTATTATAGCCACATAAGCTTGGATACAAATTCCTCAAGCTCGTTTTCAGCGGCCATTGGCTTCGCGAGTATTATACCCGCGAGAATCTGGAAAATGCACCATATCTCGACTTTTAACTCTCGTGTGTGTGTGTGTGTGTGTGTTAAGAGTAAAGTAGAAAAAACGAGCGAAGAAGAAAAACCCTTCTACATAGAGCCAACGCCGATTTATGGATTTGGCTTCGTGTGAAAGCCAACAATCTCGATTGGTTGGTATCTTACTGTTTTTTTTTTTTTTTTTTTTTTTTTTTTTTTTTTTTTTTTTTTTAGACGATGCACCAGTAGAGATGAGATCAACACTCTTATATAAGCTTTTCGGTTCGCAGCTTTATACTTTCCCGAGTGAATCCGGATTTTGTGGGTGAATTTTTGTTCGAGTTTTGTTGCTACTATATAACGCACGGTGATGGTGAGGATGCGGGTGTATACGGCTTAAAAATGGAATCGTTTCGGCAGAATGATTCGCTGGAAGATTTGTTTCTGAAGCCAATACCTAATACCTACTACCTATAGTATTACTGTGATGCAGGTGGGATTAAAAGCGTTGCCTCGTGTGACTTGCAAGTTTTTTTGCAGTTTTCAAATTGGACGGTTGGGCTTGGATGATTTGGGAGGATTTACAGGAAGTCAAGGATGATTTTTACTCGGCGATGGTATTTTTAAGGTGGCTTTTTTTTCATTTAGAAGTATCGTGATTGGGTTCATTTTATTTGCAGGTTTGTTTAAAAATGTGAAGCAATGAACTTGGGTGGAAGATGATTGAGGAAGAAGGAACGATTGTTAAAATTCCATCAGTTGGAGAAATTTACATTCGGCCAAGTCGATAATTCTAGGGGTTGAAGCTTGGCTTATATCGACAATGATGTTATAGGGCGCTATAGAAGGGATAATTTTATTCATTCAATCGAATGCGGCTGCATCAGCTTGGGCTTGAATTCGAATCGAGTCTCTCAAGATGATAGAAATTCCCCAGCATCAGAGCGAAAACCGAGGCGAAAACGAGAAAGCATTCTCTCGTTCGCTCATTGATTCGTATGACATGCATGATTGAGTTGGCGATCTTTTTCGTAGCTATCGTTTTCTCCATTCCAAGTTTTTGCGGTTAGCAGATTCATTTTAAATGGTATATTTTACGCTAGTTTGTAACATTGAATCATTTTTTCGGTTTATCTGAATAATTTTCAAGATAACATTGATGGAAATGTATTTTGTATGTGTACTCAGGATCCATGGGTTGGTTGTTGTTGTTCGGCATGGTGAGAGTTTTGATCGGTTTCAATAAAAATTTGGGCATGAATTTTGAGATGAGGGATTAGGCTAGCCCTGATTGTATTCAATATGTAGATGGACTTACTCCGAAGCTGAACTCCGAGCTGAACTCCGAATGAATTTGCACATTGAGAAGACTATTACAGAAAAAGTGGCTCTTCAGTTGAAATTTTAACGCTTCTAGCACGATGGTGACCAAAAAATACATGCAGGATATCACGGAATGCGTCATTACTTTTACATTTTGCGAGGAAAAGTTTGAAAAATTCTGGAAAATACTTGGACCCGCGGAGATCAAGTCCCCGCAAAAATTGTATTAAAATCTCACCTCTAGCATTATTTTCGATCACAAATTTATTGCTGAAAAAGAGTAAACACGTGAAGCTGATACAGCTTATAGTACAGCTTGGGATACACATATGAACCGTCCAAATGTTTAAACCTGCCGGGAATAGGTTACCTACCTATACATTTTTTTAGTCTTGAGTACTTTCAGGGTTCTGTTGGTGGAAGGGGTGAAGTATGATGGGGGTCCGCATGGATTATGGAAGGGTCGATGGGTTGGTGAGTGGCTGGAGAGGTAGTTGGATGAGTGGATGGTCTGGTGCGGTCTGGAACGATGTGGAACTACATGTCACGGTTTGGTACGATCTTGGACGGTCTGGAATAGTCTGGGACCATCTGGGAGGTTCTCAAGCGGTCTGGGACATTCTGGTGCTATCTAGAATGATTGGAACGGTCTGTATCGGTCTGGCAAGTTCTGGAATTGTCTACGACGGTCTGTAACGCTCTCGAATCGTCTGGATCAGTCTGGATCGGTCTGGTACGTTTTGAGACGCTTTGGCGTGGTCTGAACCGATTTGAAACGGCCTGGTACAATGTGGGACGTTCTGGAATGGTCTGGAATGGTCTGGATTGGTCGGGTACGATCTAAGACGTCTTACAATAACATTGAACGATTTGGAACGGTCTGGAATGGGAGGGCGCGGGCTCAAACGTTGTGGCGCGGTCTGGAATGTTTTGAAACGGTCGAGTCTAAGCGGGTCTTGGCTGGGCTGGCTAAATTACAGCACGTGATTGTGGGGTTTGTTGGGGACGCGGGAGATTTGGTGGATGGGTTTGTTAATGGTCGTGCGGGTTGGTGGACAAGTTGACGAGTCGGTAGCAAAGAAACCTTTGTGTAATACCACCAATTGATCATAATTCATCATTTAAGGGATATCAATTTGAGCTACAAAAGCATTCTAGGGACCTCTGACTTATCAAGAACAATTACATGTCGAAAGAGTATGCAGGGGCGGGCAATACTATTAGTCGGAATTAACCGCAAGTTGGAAAAAAATCTCTCAAAATTTATAATGTTTCGTTCAAAGTTTTCTAAATTGCAGGGTCGAAATTTCAAAAAGTTACAAGTACCAAGTCGCAATCCTTCGAAGTAGTGCCAAAATGGGTGAATTTGGAAAACACTGCGATAACAAATTTTGATCGGTAAAAATACACGTCAGAAGTAAAATTGTGCTATCCTCTCAACTATTTTGTGTGCAACGTTTCGGCATCACTTTTAAAGGTCTTCGACGGATACAAAACGGTGCAACAAAGAATTCAAAAAACTGAAGAGTCGATTCTGTTTGGCGAAAATTTACATATAATCATATCAAGTAAATGAAGCGATTGAAAGAATAATTCACACTTCAATGAGTGCTACAAAAACCTGACTGAAATAAAGCCATTTCATATCAGCTTCATTCAATGAAGCAGAATTTCATGCAAATTTGCAGAATACGTATTGACTAATAGATTGTATGAACAATGTACCGAGATATGATAAAATACAATGTCGATATCCTAAGGGGTGACAAATTTTACAGTCACGCGATTGCGCGAGTACAAAATTTGTGCAACGAATTGTGGGATAACAATTTTCAACTGAATCGATGGGTCAAGTCACGCGTATTGGCCGAATTTTTTAATGAAAATCTCTTTGAGCTTAGATTCCCAACAAATACAGGATTACGGTTCCAAAGTTAATAGAATTCATCTGAAACCGTGCGAACGATCAAAAAATATAGAGATCCACAAATCCCGTGCTTACACCAAACACCAAATCAATACTTACATATTTAACGCTATACGGTACACATTCGTGTATCAAATATAGCAACCTCGAAGCAGTAAAACTTCATAATTAATTGATAATTACAAGATCAAACGTCATTAATCAAAGGTGTTTGCAGAGTCTCGTAGTCGGGATGATCGTGCATTTATGTGCAATACGCGAGATATAGAGAGTCGTATTTCACGAGTAAACTCATTTAGCTTGCAGATCCCTCAAAACAGCCCTTTTACAAAATTAAAATCTACCTCTCATATAGTGACGAATAATTGCGTGAGTATCTGCATATAACTTGCAGTGCAATACGATCTCAAAGAGACGATCCGTCACAGCATCATCAGCTCAATGCTGCTCTCGCGCGTACGCAGAGTTAAATATTTGTCCGTTAAATATTTGTTTTGCAAACTAAGTACTTGTATATAGGTTGTACATACCTACCTTTCACTCGATTCAGTGTTTATCTTATGAAACTCAGCCAATTGTGAGAAAGTGAGATTATGTACATGGAGAGAAGGTTTTTAGATGATACGTGCGATTTTGATACGAGATTTTGTCACTTTTGAAGAGCAATTTCATATTGTGTAAGTATTTATGGCGTTTGTAAGAAGATTTTATGACTCTTGATACGAACCGCAAATTTTTTTTGGGAAATCTCGTGATATTCGAAGAAAATAAAATGAAAGAAAGTTTTCTAAGTCTGAGCCCAAATTTCAGTCGATGTGTCGGTAGGTTCATTAGCATTCTGCAATTTTTGGATGAAGGTACTAATATCTAGTGGATTTGAAAGATTTGGAAAAACTAATTCTGAATTTCTCTTTGTTACTAAGTTGTGAGTAAATGTGGCGAGAATAGGTAAATTCTCAATGATACGGTGGCATTCAGAATTGAGACAGGGAATTAAAAAAAAACTCCTCTTGGTATTCGTGGCTTGGTAAAATTGAACATTTCCATAATTTTTTTTTGAGAGTGGATCAAATTTTCTTGTTAATCAGAATAATATTCACGAATTTTTGTATGAGATTGGGTATATAACTAAGTCAGAACGGGTAAGCTCGAATGATGATTTTGACTTATTATATGAGAAGTTCTGGACAGAATACATTTTTTTCAACCCAGCTTCATGGTAAAGGTATTATGATTTAGAGGTTCGAATATACTTCTGCTCGTTGATGTTCTCAATCTAATCAAATTCCAACGGATACAACTCGCAAAGTTAAAAATTTCTTCGAATAACGATGGAAAAACTATCTTATACAAATGCTCCCGACCCGAGTCCCGACCATACGTCCACACCCCCACCCACCCGCGCACACATCCACCCACCCGCGCACACATCCACCCACCCATCCACCCACGCATCCACCCACGCATCCACCCACGCACACACTGCCCGAAAGATCTTGCTATACCATAATAATTTACGAAACCTTGTTTTTATCATTTCTTGCATTGTATAGAGTTTGCAGAATTTATGCTTGTAGTTTTGCAAATATACAATTCTGGATCAACACAACATTGATAATTATTGACCTTTTAATCGATCTTCAATCAAAAGGGAGTGGTTCAAAATTTACCTTTCAAACATAATTCTCCCAACTCCCACAGATTTGAATGATAAAAAAAGAGCTCATTTTCCCTGGATCAGCGCCACCGTGACACGAAGTACTTCGACAAATACATTTCGAACACACGAAAAAGTTCGCTTTTTGGCACACTGAATAAAGCTATGCCCAAGCAAAATTAGACTAGGCCACTAAAGCCTCCCTATGTACAACATAGTTTACGAAAAAAAACTTTTTCGAAGGCATACCTCCAAGCCAAGAGGAAATTATCCATACTATACTGTAACTTCTACACCCATGAGTATATGTATATGAAGCAAGTGCGAGAATGATTAGGTACTGTATCACGTTTATTCGTTGCTCTGGGCCTCTAAACCGGAACCAAGTAACTATATAGTTATATAGATTTTCTAGGGCTAATGGGAAACTCAGCTCTCCAAGAAAGACAATTACCCTCAGTATATGTATACGCCGATGCTCTGAACAAAATTTTGCTAACGTTTGCAACTCTGGGCTGTTGCAGCTCTGTGTAGATTGTTTGAATAATATGCTTAATCCGGATGAGAGCTGCACATTATAACCCATACCAACCTTTTGCTTAATTGCTCTGGGTTACTATATATACTGTTATCCTGATATGCTTTGATATTATTTTGGATGATATTCTGTTGCTGGAAGCTTGATATTTGCAGTTGGTACGTTGTGATAAAATTTTGTAAAGTGTTTTCAGAGAATGAGTCGAGCAGAGAGAAAGAAAAAAATTATTTGATGCTGCTATTGTTGATTATTCTACAAAGAGATCATGATTGTTTGTCTGAATTTCATTCTTCTGGATTTGTATGCTCATACTGGAGTATGAAAATTTCTTCATTTCTTGATTTAGTCAGAGTGAATGAGTTAACACGTTTGGGTTGTGCGATAGCAAGGGCGTTTGAATGATGAAATTATTTAGTTGGATGACAGACTTTTCGACAATGTGCTCCAAAGCTCTCTAGAAGTAAGTTAGTTTTAATCAAGCATTTTTCAACCTCTTTGCGCTTGCAAATATACTTCCCGTGCTCCCAGGCCTTTGTCTTCTATAAGATTTTGTAGTGGGAATTGTGAAAATTATTTTGAGCCCAAACACAATATGATTAAGTCATGCCATATGAGAGTTATATTTTCAAGGTCAAACACGAATGAGGCACTGGCAATGAATATTTTCACGATAGAGTTCATGAAGGGTCATCAAGTCGGTGAAAAAGACATGCTGCGACAAGGATTTTCATTCTATCATCAAAATTCGAAAAATCAACTGTAAACCTAAGTTATTACATTCAAAAGATGAATCGTTCCAAAGAGCACCACATGTTCACCAAAATTATGGGAATCCCTTCAGTTTTAGCCGAGGTTTTGGCTGCCGAAGATGATGCATCGAATATTTTCTTCCCAAAGTCGGAGAGTATCAATGTAAACCAATTCAAAGATGTGTCCACATAGGTGGACGGCATGCGGGAAGAGGTTGATATTTTGTGAATCAGGTTTTCATTCGTCGAGGAAAAGTTTGTCACCGTCGAATAATTTTTCCACGTTGACCTTGATAATTTCCCAGCGTAGTTGTTCGTTTGGTTTATTTTTACGATTAACAATTGGCTCCAAAACCTTCACACGCCTTTCACGTAGTTGGCCTCTAACCCATTGTTTCCACATGGGGTCAACCTGACCCAGACTATTTTTGCCCGACTATGAATACGGTAGCCAAACGATAAACATCGTGATGGTGGTGACATCAGCCGTCACTTCGGATGTACCATTATAAACCCGTGACCTTGTTGCAGAAGCGCGGCGCTGCGTTGGGCCAGAGTGACCCCATGTAGGGATGCATCCCCAGCCATTTTCATGAAAATGGCTCCACAGAATATGGGGGAAACGGATTAACGAAGATCAATTACCGGTACATACTTCGATTTTCGTAAAAATTGAGCTACAAAAGAAATTCTTTTTCAAAAACTGTTCGCGTCAAAAGCCATCTTTAAGATTGTATGTCTAAGCAAATTTTCCATGAAGATTCTGCTGTTTTTTCTTGTGTCGCCTGTTTGCCTCATCGATTATGAAAAGTTGTAAACTATATGAATTGTTTCATCACCAAGATAACGTCTTATCGGAAACTTCAATCAAATATAACTTCTTCTCTGAATGAAACACCGACGAAGTGTTATTTGTCGAAGTATACAAGCTATTTCAATGTAACACCAAGGCCCCTCGCCATGCGTGTAAGCGAGCAGAAATTGTGATAGTTTATTGCCAACAATAGCTATGTTATATTGAGTAATTATTGCATATAAACGTGTGACTTTGAGTGAAATTGTTTCCATCCTAATACGTAAAGGCTTCTAAAAAGATGGAATTGATTAGAACCCAATTTGTAAATTAATCTCGCAATAGACGTAACCCCTACTAACCATATTCTATCAAAATATAATTTTTGTCACACTACATACTTTTTCATGCACATAACAAGCTTACATTTATGAAATAATAGTCTTATCAAAGGAAATCATAATATGATTTCCTTTGATTATATGCATATGCATATAATTGGCTGAGATTAGGAACAGAGATGATAAGTTATATGATATCGACAATCGTTGTATTATATTTTAAAGTTATATCATTCAATGTAAGCCAAACATATCCAGTCTGGGAAAATTCATCAACAAGATATATTATCGATATGGAAAATTATCATCACGGCAGGCGACAGAGTGTACGAGTAAATATATCCAAAGTAAATATTGGCTGCTGAGCAAATTCACAATTTATAACGCGCTATCGATCATATCCAGCTTTGCCAGATGTTGAAATGCGAATTAATTTATTCATTGACGCTCTGTGTGTAGGTATATGAATCGTAGTGTAATTCTTACAGTTTTGGCCGAATCAAGTTCTTTTTTCAAACGATGTCAGTTAGAAAAAAAATGCAAAAATTCAGGGACGAATCAGGGCTCAATACGTGGAGATAATAAAGTATGTTATGGGACTGTGTGCAAATGAGTGTATCA
Source organism: Eretmocerus hayati (assembly GCA_029851415.1). Classification (NCBI taxonomy): domain Eukaryota; kingdom Metazoa; phylum Arthropoda; class Insecta; order Hymenoptera; family Aphelinidae; genus Eretmocerus; species Eretmocerus hayati. The sequence continues at coordinate 25,593,197 of CM056742.1, forward strand.
ACGTGCAGTGTTCTAAAAAACTATTTTCGCAAAGATTTTCTACTTTTATGCACATTCTGAGAAATCTTTATACGTACGACAGTATGCTAATTACTTTTAACCCTCGCTTTCGGCTCGGGCAGGAAAAAGTACCTCGAGATGCAAAATTCAATTTTTACGCCCCTGTCCGTATCACAATACGCTATTCTGGAAAATGAGCAGGTAATGTATTGGCCACGGGAATGAATATTACAGAAATACACGATTCATATTTTGTAGAAAGAGATGAACTTTCCGTGGAGTTTTTCACGCGAATGAATTCTTTATTCAAGCATCATTCGCAGCAAGACTTTTCCAAGATTTGCAGATGATGCTTCAGATATATACAGTTATATCAACAATTGAATAAGTTTATCCCGATGTGCGGTAGTACAGATCGAAAAGATGCTATTCTTGAATTTCTGATGCTCTCTTTTGCGTTGAGAGCAAATCTTTCAAGTGAATATAGGAGAAGACCTCATGAAAAGTAGGACGAGATATTCGTTTTGACGTAGGGAAAAGTACATTTTTCATTTTTCCCGTGTGCGAATCTCAAGGATGCATTTGGCGGAAATCTTAAGGGCTTGAAAAGTTGGCCACCGAGGCGAGTTGAAGATGTGCGAAAGGTATATATATAGGATAGAGATCTTGGGAATGATATGGTTCCATTGAATTTTTCCTTTCAATTCGGTTTGGATGGGCGCGGTGGTGCGCTGACTTGTTCGGAGTAGTTTGTTGATAAAAGTTTCAACGTAAACTCAATTTGTTTTGAACAGTGTTGGGTGTATATATAGGCATGATGAGAGAAGGGTAAAGAGAATTGGAAAACAGTTTGAAAGTATTGTAAGGGGTTGTGTTTGTATTAAACTTTTGCTGAGAACAACTTGTGGAATTGATTGACTTAATATACCTGAGAAATAATATTTATCATTTTTGGTGGAAATCTTGTATTTCATGGAGGAGGTTCCAGCAGTGATACAGTGTACAACAAAATTTTGGGGTAGGAATGTCACATTGACCAAAGACCATGATTTATAAATTGATTACAAAACCTGATCCGAGCCCCAAATTGCTCCAAAATCTTCAGTTTTTTTTTAATTGCGGAGAATTGTTTTTCTTTTCATCATTTCGCGCCGAAAATAGTATATTTCCGTACTGAGCGCGGTAGCCCATTTTGGGCACTAGGACAGAGATGTCCTCCAGTGCCCAAAATGGGCTTGCAAGCGAAGTGCGGATATATTTATTCATTACGAGAACCCTAGAATCCTATTTAAACGTGGCATTTTTAGGTTAGAGTAATGAAAAGCATATTTCTCGGCATATTTGGACGCACAGGTTAGAATTTCTTCCATCGTAATCTTGGAACAGCAAGGATTATTGTAGAGACAGGTGTTTTTGAGTGTTTTGAAGGCTAACAACACCTGTTTTTGCGGTAATCATCGCTGTTTTTAAATCACAGGGAAAACATTCTCACTCGCACCGTGTATCCAAAAATGCTCTAACGACGAAAAATGACCATCTAAACACGATCTAATGCTCTCTACTACGTCAGGATTTTAGTTTACGTCAAAAGTGGCCGTCCATAAACTACGTAGACCGATTTTAATTATTTTTGACCCCTCTCCCCCCGTAGCCAATCGTAGCTTTTTAGCCAATCTGACCCCCCCCCCCCTCCCCCCAAAAAACTACGTAGCTTTCCTAAAAATAATAAAAGTTCTCTTCCATCGAAAAGAACCAAAGATCCTGGGAACTATTTTATTTTTCAAAATATCTTGAGTTGGAGTAGCACGAGTGCACATCTGACGTACATGCTTTACATGTACGACCATCGGCTGTGTGGCTTCATAGATTATTTTTACATCCAATAAAAATTTATCTGACCGATAAGAATATTGAAATCATGTACCATGAGCCATTTTCACGCACGCAATTTAAAAATATGAAGCTACGTAGTAAAGCCGATGAACCCCCCCCCCCTCCCCCCGTAGCCGAACGTAGTTTTTTTTAATTAAATTTTTGACCCCCCCCCCCCCCCCCCCCCCTCCTCCCTTGGCCAACTACGTAGCTTATGGACGGCCCCAAAAAGAAAAAAAAATGTCTGGAAAATGTCTTTTGCGATGTAAAAAAATTCCAGACTTTCTGGAGCAATTTGGGTCTCGGACTACTAGGTTTCTGTGTCAGAAAATACGTATAAAAATCGTGGTCCGGGCAATATGACATTTCGACCCCAGACTTCAGTTATTACAATGATATCAGTCAGAATCAAACATCCAATCATCATAATGATATTGGTACTCTTAATGACGAGCGCAAAACGTAATTTCACAAATTTTTCTTCTTCTTGGTTCAACTTACAGCATCATAAATACAATCTGAAGTTGTTCCGGGTTGTTCTATCCATCCTCCGAACTTGCCAAAACTGAACTTTTCTATGATTTGAATGACTCAATTGGTAAAAATTTGCATATTGATAAAAAGCCAGCTGGGAATATTCAAGTTTGCATTCACTTTATTCGGTAGTAAATTTTTGCCAATTTACTTGACGAGTTACAGACCCTGAAGAGCTGAAATTCGTAGTAACCCACTCTGATCGCACTGTGAAGATATATGTTTTTAAAACACTAATAAAAAAATCTAAAATAACTTGTTTTGATCAAAAAACAAGTTAACTCTAATTTGAGTTCAGTGCCCTGCAAATTGGATTAGGTTAAATTGAACGAGGTAAATAGAGTCGATTGAAGCAAAACATCTTACGCTATCAAGTAATCTAACTAAATATCACATTTTTCATAATCGTACGAAAATATTGGTCAATGCACACATCAATGACGCTGACAGTCATTGCATGATCTTACTATATTGGGTGCAAAAAAAAATTCACGTCAGAGTAAACTAGAAATATGTCGATAGTCTTTAACTTTTGTGAGAGAAAAATTTCACCCATTTTGCCCTCGAAGTTTTTTAGAATTAATATAGAAATATCTTAATCATACGTTTGAGAAAATCATGACGTGATTCTCATTAAATAACTGCTCTGAAAATCTTTAAAAATCCGAATAAAATTTTGTTCCAGAAACTACAATTTCCACAAAATATCTGTTAAAAATCTATAAATCTTCAAGACTAACGCATTAATAGAAACAATTCAATAATCGAATAATCTGATCACGATGTCGATGATAAATTCTATGTAATTCATCCAATAACTGACTCAAGAAACCGTTGCAACTACGATAAAAATGTAACGAAAGCATCTCAGAATCGATACCATGAGTAAATAAAAAAACCCGCTTGCACGTCCGCGAGTCCGACGTACATACATATATCTATATACATCAATACTACGCGGGGGCGTTATCAATTCCTGCAAGCTTCGATACACAAACGGCAAAACTCGCGCAACGCGTAAACACACCTGTCATCAGTCTATATAGTGCACAGCATCGATCTATATCTATAGTAATACGTGTAATTCTTCTCATACAAATATATCTCAAACATTTACACACATATATACAGTAATAGATGTATTCGATGAACATCAGGTACATACACACATACACACTGATATGTAAGAACACCAGGTCCGCAAGTCGGAGATAATGCGATCCCGTTATCGAGACTCACTGAAGTTGGGTCTCGTTTCGTTTCGTCGCTAAGCAAACAATCGGTATATCGTAGTACCAAGATTTTACCCTCTTTATCCTCTGGAAAATTCAATATATCTATAGACTTTCATTTTATACCCAAGCACGTCTGCTAGTTTGCACGGCAACATATAATATATCTGCACAGTTCCGTGGAAACTTGCCCGAAACAGACTCAAAATGGACGAAAGGCAAAAATAATTATTTGGGCTTGTAAGATGGATTTTTTCACCACTAATATCATCTAGATTGAGGATCAAAACTAGAAAGTATTGGGAGTTGAAAAAAATTTTTGCGTCTCAAATCCCGACAGAAAATGTGCACTTTATGTCGAGGCCCTAAGAGCTCAGATCAATATATCGTAATTTGGCTACAGAGACGACATTTCGTATTCGATCAGTGAATACGGATCGTGGAGTTAACGAATCGCTAATTCCACTTAGCATGATCTTTTGCTCATCAAATACATACTCGCAGAACGTCGGCCGAGAACTTACATTATCAATATTTTAACCGATTTTTCCAAGATGGCCGCGGAATTGACCTGCTCTTATCAAAATGTTCCCATGAGCGAACGCTTCCAAGTCGATATGCATGATCTCACGCAACATATTTTGTCAAAACAATGATTGTGCGGACATTATACGGAAATGACATTTTGACCGTTAATTCGCACTTTTCGACCTTTGAACTTCAAGCCTATTTTAATCTGATTTTTTGCTCAGAAAAAGCACAAAAAAATACATGAGAAATGTGTTTTGCATACCCAATTGAGAACGCCTAGACGCCGCAATGAACCGAGATACATTGCAAGCAAATTTCGTCGGAACTACTCATATATATCTATAAAATACCAATCGCAGAACTGAGCTTGCAGCAATAGTACCGTAGAAAATCGACCTTTTATTTTCAACCCCCTTAAGAGTATATATCTCCTGTTAGAAAGCTTGATTCTATACCCTCATTCGCGAATTCTGTACGAGATCTGCAGCTTTCTGCCCTGTTCTCGCTTGGACTACTATACTGATGCTTCGGCTTTGTTCGGATATCTGTCTGATTCTAGGCCTCGAAGAGTATATATGCTATATTCTTACCTGGTAGTAGGCGGAATTAGTGACCTGAATTTCATTGAGAAGGGATTGCTGAGCTTAAAAAGCTTCTTGGACGCGAGCTGACTCTCTTGGTTCAATTTCTTTTTTTTTTTTTTTTTCTTTCTTTTTGAAGGAGGAAGGAATACTGGATAAGTGGCCAGGAAGATTTGAGATATAACACGATTGGGATATTGAGACAATGGAAACAAAGATCGGTATTTATGGTTGGAAAATTTTTTTTTGATACCGTTGGATGATGATTTTGGGATTTCTACCGACATTAGCAAATTCTTATGAGTTTGTGAAATATGGACACCGTAAGAGAACGAGCAAGAGGAAGTTCTGGAAGCCAGGACGCTTTATTTGACTACCTTTTTTGAAACCTGTCATTGATTTGATTCCGATTTGATTTTATTCAGATTTAAGGGGAACGTAGGGAGATCCTATATGCTCACTGTAGGTCATACGTTATTTTCCAATATTTTTGTATATATTCGTTTACTCCCTGAAGGGAAAAAGTTCGAGTACGAACAGAAAAAGTTTTCTACCCCGACCCTTCTTGTAGAGCCGGTTTTAGTGGATTAACCTCGGGATTAACCCTAAAATGACACACTTCAAAATCGATATTTTATTGGCAATCGCGTGGTTCTTGCAAGCTTTGGCAAAGTTGAACGTATCTGGACTCATTTTGAAGTTCATCGAAAGAGTTTCAAAATGTGTTAAGATGAGGCCGTATGTCCGCTAAATAGATGTAAATCCGTTCGGAGGATAAGTCGAATTTTACTTGACCAAATTACTTGGGATTTTACATGCATCCACACAATGTATGTCTCAAGGATGCCACGAAGCCAAATGTGTCAAATTCCATTTAAAAACAGTATCCAAACGAGATGTACACAAACGTCGTCTGCTAGAGAGCGGCAACATATGACCAAGTCTCGAGTAAATATCGTCTGGATACTTTTTTTTTTTATGGAATTTGACACATTTGGCTTCTGTACCCCCTATCAGACATGCGTTCTGTGTGTAAGTGAAATCTCAAATCACTTGGTCGAGTAAAATTCGACTTATCCTCCAAACGAATTCAGGGCTACATTCAATATAGCGTATGACTACGGCCTGGTCTTAAGGAAAAAACTTGTGGGGTGAGAAATTACAACCCCAGTGTAATTTAAGAAAATATATTGGTTCGGGTCAATCTGGCCAAAACAAATACTACCTTGTAGCTAAAATCACAGCCAATTTTATGGTATTTTTCAAAGGGTATGTAGCCGACCTCATTTTCAAGGGAAAAATTCTCGAAAAATCGAGGTTTAGCATAGCGTCTTATGGACGTGAACCCTCAAGTGAGCCACGTATGTGCTAGATCTTGCTAATTCCCCGTGTTTGCTACATATAAAAACTAGAGCAGTGTAAATGTAGTATTGCTGATGAGATTCATGTACAGTAGTTGATAGGTTACCGGTACATCCCAGTTTACGTAGCTTTGTAATAAGCTTATCTTTAGCAATTTAATCAATGCTCGGTCAAATGCCTTCAAAAATTCGATTGAGATGAGTAAGGTCAACATGCGCTTATCAATAGCCAATCGAGCGTCATTTACAATTCCTAGTGATGCCGTTTGAGTGAGTTGGTGAAAGCGAAAACACGACTCGCTTCGCTCGACAGACAAACTGTCCTAGTGCCCAAAATATCCCTGTTAGAAAAAATCTTCAAGCGTTGATCCAATTTTGATCAAATGTTTGAAGTGTGTGATCAAATTTTGATCAAACATTGTAATGAAGATTTGATCAAATCTTGATCAAATCTTCTCAAACATAAATCAGTGATTGCAATCTGTAGGTTAATAGAGGTGTATTCAATGACTAATAAATGCTGCTGATATATTATTTCATTAATTTTTATTTTTTGGTCTTAGTGGGATGAACGATAGCTAGAGCCTAGATTATCTGAGGTCAACAAAATGGAAGAATATTCGACAAAAAATGCTTCCTCTTTGAGGTTCCAAAAAATAGAATTTGTCTTATTCTACATTTTACTCATCTACATCATTAGGGTTGAGACTAGATGATCCTCTTTTAACAGTAGTCTTTGTAATATTAATGAGGATTCCAACATAACTTGTTAGAATTCCATCATCCAAAGTTTGTTTCCCATCTTTGTTGTGCACAAATAATAAAGCATCTGAAAATGAAAAATATATGTTCAAACATAAAGAAAAGATATTCAATTAAATAATAGTCACAGCCTACTGCACAAGAGTTCTTATAGGAAGGTGTGGTTTTCCAAACATCCCACTTCAAGTTACCTAGCATGCATGAATAAAATGCAGTCTTTTTGAAGATTGGCTTGGATCCATTGGGCTTTTTAGCAGTAAATGATACAATGAGGTCATTGTCCAAGAATCGCCTCATAATTGATTTGCAATTATCTTCTGCATCGACAAGGCAGTTGGACGTAGTCTTCATGTGCTTTTTCTGCAATTGATTCCAACGATTATAAGAATCCTTATTACTTTGAGGAACATGTTCAAGTGAAAAGTGTATCTCACCAGATTAGAGGCAAAATCTTTGTATTTGGGCTCATCCTCATCCTTTATATTTTTCCCTCGAATTGCAGATTCAAACCTCAAGAATTCTTCATAAGAAGTCAAGCCAAAGTTGAAATCATATAGCTCCTGGAACCCATCTAAGGTCAGGATATCCTTATCCTGAGCTTTACTTTTAGCAATAGCTATCATTTCTTTCATGCCCAAATCCAGTCGATCAAGTCTTGGCTTTACTTTTTGATCAACGACTCTGCCAACAGCACTTGAAACTTCTGATTTTATTGCAGCATTTAGTCTATTCTCCAAACCTGCAAAATTTGAAATTCATTCATACACATAATTTGTGCTAAAAATATCAGTAACACATAGCTCAACTAACCCAGAAAGTGTTTCTGGTCCACTAGAATGTATGAGTGGCCTTCATTTGAAGTCACAACTTGCTGAATTGGAATATATGATTCACCTCCATTCACAGCCATTGTTTGCTCCATTAGAACATTAGATGTTGTGATGTTGTCATTTTCTGTTGGCTCAAGTACAGTCAAATTTGATCCTTCCCATTCATCTGAATGAGTCGAGTTATATTCTTTTGCCATCAGCATTGGAGACGATGCATGTACTGGGGATGAAAAAGCATTTATATTTTGTTCTCAAGTACATCAATTGATTCTGAATCGTATACTGCCACTGAGTTCTCACACATTGACTGATCACTGTCAGTTGAGAAAGAAATTGTGGCATCAGGTACATCAGTACTTTGAATGTTAGCAAGTTCCTTGGGCATTTCAAACAAAGCATCTTTCATGTCAGAGTTTGAAGGAACTACATCACTTTGTCCTTCAAGTTGACCGTCGACAAATTGCAGCTCATTCTGTACAAGACCAGTTACAACGCATGACTGTTGTTCTATAGCTACAGTATTGGAGATATCAACCAGTATCTCAGAACTGTTCTGGATTTCAGTTGAATCCAATAATGGATCAGGGTCTATTTCTGGAGTTTTTGATTTCTTTTTAGGCTGGCGCTTCTTTCTCTTTGGTGCAAGAGTAATGGGGCTGACTTTATTGACATTCTTGCTTTGAGTAATCTTTCTCTTCTTTTGAGATTTAGCTTTTGCTGCTTTGATTGCTGCGAGCAGCTCTAAAGCCATTTCATAAGTTACTGCAACAATCGGTTGTGGTTAGAAAGTGAATGGATTAGAAATCCAAGACTGTTGAACAAAAAGATATGCATACCAGCTACATTCTTAACTACACATTGCTTTGTGCCCCAAGACTCTGGAGGAGTAACTCTTTTGGTGACAAAATCTTTGATCAAGTCCTTATCATTTAGGCTATGCGGCATACTAGGATACATTATGAATGAAGCCCCCGCTGCACCAACTTTCAATTTGGGTGCCATGAATTCAATTGGAACAATAACAAGTGGATCATCCCAAGGAGGCTCATCCTCAATGTTAGAGAGCTCAACGATACAAAATGTCATCTGGCAAATAAAATTTGGAAAGAATATAAGAAAAGGTCACAACTAATTCGGGAGAGATTTCATAATTGAGCACAAATGCAGATCCCTGATTCATTAACATTCAAATAAAGTCTCAATAATACAAACTTGAAATGCACCCTTTGAGGTTGCCTTGTAGTTTCAGTGCTTTGCTGCATCCGCAACTCAGCCAAAAAATATCAGTAACAGTTTTTAACTGAATGAGATCAACAAATTGTTGGCGCAAATAGTTGCAGAGATGTTGAGAAACGAAATCTGGATATATTATCTCGAATACTTTTGAGAGCTTTGTTGACAACGTTTTGTTTTGGTGGAGAGATGGACACACACACAAATGCATACACACACACACACACACACACACATTAGGCCACAAATGCGGTAGAATCATACACCTAATTATATTTGTTTCTATCACTTTTGAGTAAAAAGTATTCCATCATGTTGGTTTTGAATGAGAAGATGAATCATAAACGGAGTGAGAAAAAACAGATTGAAATGTATCTAATTTATTAGCCTCAATTTTTACACATTAGTGGGATATTTATTCATGTTGTAATTTTCATCAAGTGACAGATTATAAGAATAATACAGTGCAGAATGGAAAGAATATTGAATTAGGAATATTACATATTCTCACAAATAGACAATCATGCCCAGAATTATGAGGCAACCATTTTCAACAGAGGTATTGCGAAGAGTTCTTTCTCATCTGTTGAGAACTCAAAAATTTCACAGAGCATCATCTTACAAGATAATTCACAGAGTGGAAATTTGAAAATCTCACAGTCTTCACCTCGCTTCACTGAATACGTACTCAATGCTGATGATGGAACAGGATAGTCGTACGCTGATCCAAGTATCTGCAGTTTCTCCCCTAATACATACAATTTTGCAGCATCAACTTGCAGAGATGAACACACCATGTCTTTGATTTCTAATATACATCCATTCTTCATAAGAATGACATTATCTGGTTTTGATGTTGTCAACTCAAAGTTGAGATATTTTAGACTTGAAACATGATACAGATTTTGACTCTGACTGTGATTCAATATCAGCAAATCAACATTTGAAGTAGCTTTTTTGGAGTTCAACTCCAAATCAAATTCAACTTTTTGGCAAAGCTGAGCTAAAGGTCGGTTTCCACTACGTAATGACTTTTTTAGCTCTGACAAGTACCCCTCAAAAATGAATGCATCCAGGTAAGTCACAGAGCAGCCCATATTGACAACATCTTCATAAAGGTGACTGAGTATATGAGGATTCAGAAACACAAACTCTAAGCCGTATATGTGTTCACAGAGTAAGACAAATCTGTGAAGGAACATTCTAGTATAGTCGCCAAATTTGTTGATCAAATCTTTGCTGTGCAAAATTCTGCAAGCAACATGAAGCAGCATGAAATGTTTATACTCATCCTCTGATATCACGCCTTTGAACACAAGAGGTGCACAATACAATAGAAGTAATCTGAAGTCTTTCGCTTTCAACAGGCTTAAATTGTTGAGGTCTCTTGTAACTCTCTGCAACTCTTTTGGCACTTGGCCAACAAGGTTTTTTAGTCTAAGAGAACCTATGGCTCTATTACTTCTGGTAGTTTTAGAATCATCTGCAAACCACTGCTCCACCATAAGTTACATGATTCCCAGAGGGCCAGCATGCATGAATTCTTGCATAAATAGAAAAATCATGTCTATCGGCTTATTCTCATTGTCCCTTAATTCTAACAAAGGGCTCACCCCATCATGATGTTCTAAATTCTCACGTTCTCTAAATGATTGGTCTGTCCTTGATCTCCAATCTCTCAAGGGATAAACCATACGACCAAGATATTGGAACCCAGGTACCCAACAACGCTCGCAAGCATAATATGCTCCATGGTTTACTACGCACTTTAGGAATGATCTGGCTGGTTTATCACAGCAGAAACACTTGATTGTCACTTCAAATTTCCTTTCAGCAATAGTGATCCCCTCTCTGCACAAGTGGTTGAGTTCCTTTATAAACTCATCCAAATATACATGAACTGAATAAGGTTTACCTCTCCCATAATATGCTGCAATCACAAAAGGTTTATAAGTTGCACACTCATGGTGAACTAATCCCAAAATTGGCCAAAAATTCAATGGGCTTGATTTGAATGGAGTCATTCCATCCACATTGATCTTCAGTCTCAAAATATTTTCTGCGTGAAGAGCAATGTTGACAACTTTTATTAAATGGCAGACGATACCAAAATAAACATATTCTGAAGTATCCAAAGGATTTAACACATTGAATTTTCTTATTCTGTCAGATAAATTTAAGTCACTTTTAAACAAGGTTTTTGTACTTTTAGGAATCTCTGGATGGTGTTCATTCAGTATTTTTAAAAGTTCAGTCACCTTTGAGAACGCTACATCTTTGGATGCCCACTTCCTGATTTTGTCTCCAAAACTCGTCCCAGCAATACTGCAATTGTTGAAACAATCAGCAGTTTTTGAGCTCTCAGAGTTTGTTCCACTTCCATCACTATTTTCATCATCACTAATAAAATCAGCTCTTCTGGTAATATTTGAGACTTCACCATTACTATTTTCCATGTTTTTGATCTGAAAATCAGTGCTTGATGAATTACCATCAGTAGCAAAAATCCCAGGCGTTAAATTGATTTCCTCTACATTCTCTGCACTCTGCGAAGTATCAGATTCAAGTTTCAATTTTTTCTTCCTTCTGTGATTCTGCACTCTCTGACGATTTTGCAAAGCAGCCTTTTCAAGTTTAGAAGGCCTTTTAAGGACCTCCATTCGTGATAGATTACTCTGTGAGGTGGTTCAATGTGATTGTTGAATAAAATCATGAAAATTATATGATCCCAACATAACCTATGAGATCGCTTTGGCAATATATTCAGCAAAATAGTCACCTTGCTCGCAATCGTTGCTATAGTTCAAAGCTCACCCTCCACGTATTTTGCACAAGTATCAGGAGATTTTATATTCTTCAGGTGGAAAGGAAAATTTAAAAAACTTTATTCGCGCTGGTGTAAATAATATTGATCAGCTGGTCGCGCGAGTTACTGGAGTTTGTGGTGACTTTGCTTGTATTCAAACATTTGGACCAAAATTTGACCAAATCTGCATTACATGTTTGATCAAGTTTTGATCCAATGTTTGATCAAAATTTGACAATCACGTCAAACCATTTGAAGTTTTTTCTAACAGGGTATAGGCTATACTGGGCTCAGTACGGAAATATACTATTTTCTCATCCGAGTGATGGGGTTTTGAGCCGAGCTGATGCAGACGAAGATCAGAGTCTATCGCGAGGATGCGAAAAAATAGGTCTTACACTCGTGTACCGAAGGATAATCAATGATAAACTGTGAGTGACAGCCGGCAAACTGTGCGCAAAGTACACTTTTACGTACAATAAAAATGCGGTTTTTCGCGCAGATTTGATCTGTTTTTAAGATATATCCTTTTAGCGGGGGAGAGGTCGTGAATATCAGTGTTACTATACGGATTTACAAAAAATATCTCAGAAAATTCATCGAAAAATTGAAAATCTCAAAAACGTCGATAGACGAGCGACGGGGATAATCTCGGGGATAATACAATTCGAGATACAATTCCGACAAATTCTAGCCAGCTTGGAGCCTGATTCTTTTTCAAATATGTGCTCTAGCGTATACGTGACCCGGTGTACTGTATATCATTAGGATCTACTCATTTGGAAATGAGTCCATTGTTATTTGCAATGATATTATCAAGGATGAAGTAATTGTGATAGATTTGAATGAATATTTACTTTCTCTTTTCTGGAGGATCGTCTTTCTATTCAATGTCTCACGTCGTGGAAGCAGCTCTTGATTGAAAAATTCAAATGATCAAATATTGTACTCCAACACTTTCATATCCAAATCGTTCACACAGATGACACACCCTTTATCACTTCGATGTTCGATTGTCTCACTAAATTTGCTCTCATATTGAACAAAAATTACATTGTCTGTGGTAAAAAACAAGAAGTAATTCGGTTCGATGTCACAATCTTATATTGAATTCCGCAGAAGTACTATTTGCAAGATAAGTGATAATGTATTAGTGTTTGATCAATTGATAGACTCATGTAATTTAATGGTATAGTATTAGCTGAGTTATTGGCCTGTAAAGATAGATCGCGTGTTTTTGACAAAATTTTCGTCAAATCTATTAAATTCTATTCAATAGTGTTTAATTTCTGCACGATTGCCAGGGTCAATAACATTCAATGATTGAACCTTGAAATATGTTTCAATAATGAAAGACGAACTATTAAGGTGACTAGTTTTATTGAACGAATAAGAGAATCCTTATCAAAGTTTACCTATATGTGACTATTTCTTGAGTAATGCTTGACTCGAATCGATTTCTCAGTCGCATTTGTTCCACCAAAAATACAAGATGGTGATTGTGATTGTGAGAATGTGTCCATCCAGTGTTTTGAATGGTGTGCAATGAAGAGAATGTACTCTTGTGTTAAATGTGGTTCGCTTTGACCTATGTTCACCTCAATGAACTGGCTCTTGATAACATTCAAACTGTGACCAAGCATTGAATTAAAAGTTCTACCGAGTTAGAAGGTAAGTTGGATAACGAGTTGTGTAACAATAACCTCAAGAATTTATGTCAAATATTATTTTTTTGTCATTATCCGTGCGGGAGCTCATGATTTTCGCACAGGTTTACCAATTTTATTCCTATACACAGCTCTTGGAAAAATTGTGTTCAACACTCGGATGAGGTGAGCTCTGACCTCGTCTCTCTGACACTTGCCTTCACTTTGGCTGTGTCTAGAAAATGTCACATGCGATAATCATCATTTTTGCCCTCGGATATTCTCAAAATTTAATATTATAGTATCAATTATGGTCTCAATTCTTCCCGGCCAATCGCGTTGGATATTTTTTACTCAATCACCAAAATAGTATCGAATTTATTGAGATGGATCAGGATTACAGGCACGATTGATTCTTCTAATATCTTCATAAGAGAGGCTAGAAAGGAATCAAGACTGAAAAAAATTGTCAGCTGATTAGAGATCGAATAGACGAAACTAATTGTATTTTCCTGTTGTACAAAAACTGGTATTGAATTCATATTGATTATCAAACTTTACTAGCCAGTTACAGACGTCTAGACAATTTTCTCGAACAGGAATTTTGTAGCTCAGAGTGCTTATCTGCAGGTGCAATATGAGTGGAATTCCTTATCAAAATTGCAGCGATAAGCTCTAGTAGACTAGAAACAGAAAAACATACGTATTTTCCTTATCGCAGAAAATTCGTTAGCGCACACATTCGTATTTTCGTACCAATCATTTCTTATACCGGGGGTCGTAGTTTTTGGTAAAATAATGCCGTACGCTCAATTTTGATTATTCAATAAATGGATAATGTTTATATAAATTCAATATGATCAACATAACATGTATGTATTGATTACGTTGGATAACAACTCCTCACAATCTGAAAAATTCATCGAATCGAATATATAGGATCGAAGAAATAGTGGTAACTGCAGTTAATCATTTTCATATGATAAACAAAAAAAGTGTATCAAACCTTCTGGACTCAGATTCTGGGAGACGAGATCATTTTACCTGCAAATAATGATACCTGCAGGGATGTTGACCCGCCCGAATTTTCTAAAGTTTCTCTACAAAATGATGGTACTGGGCTCTCTCCATGATCAAATACTCAAGTTGGGGCTCGTGACGAAGTAGACGAACCAAGTTTCGTGATCGGCTATCTCAAGGCTATTTGTCGTAATCAAATACTCAAGCCAATATCCGTGACCAAGTACTAGAATCGAGATTTGAAATTCAGGATTTAGTAATCGTGTTCAATGGCTGAGCCAAGATTCACTCGAAGATTCATGATCAAATTCCAAAGCCAAAAGACTCGTAACCAAATACCTCAACCAAGAATCGTGATCGAGTACTCGGGCTAAGGGCCGTATTCAAATACTCTTAGTCGTGATTAACTGCTCAAGCCTTGATCCGCGATCAAGCATTCGAGTCGAGACTTGGGAATCAGTGCTAGAGTTAGTTATCGTGATCAATGCCTAAGTCAAAATTCACTCGAAGATTTATGACAAAACGCCCAAGTCAAGATTCGTGACCTAACACCCGAACTAAGAACCGTGATCGAGTAACCGAGCTAAGAGTCGTATTCAAAAGTCTTATAACTCTAGTCGTGATCAAGTGCTCAAGCCTAGATCCGTGACGATGTATTCGAGTCGAGACTTGAGATATAAGGTTCACTCGATTATGCCTGTCAGACCAAGTCAGACCAGGTCTAACCTTGCAATAAAATAAACACATAGTACTAAAGTTAGTAATCTTGATCAAGTTTTGAAGCCAAGATTCGTGACCAAACATCCAAGTCAAGGTTCGTGCTCAAGCACTCGAACCGAGACTCATGATCGAGTACTCGAGCTGAGAGTCATATTCAAGAACCTGTTCTTAGTTGTGATCAAATGCTTAAGCTTAGCTCCGTGACCAAGCACTAGAATCGAGACTTGTGATATTCAGTAATAGACTTAGTAATCGTGATTAAGAGGGTGTCGGATACCGACATTATCGAGTTTTCAAATAACTCCGGGAATCTTCAAGATATTGTGAAAATCCAAAGTAATGCTGATTCCTGAAGACTCAAAATCGGCGCTATTTTCCAGATTTGAAATATCTCAAGAATCCGTCGAGAATTGTAAGAACTCGGCAATGTCGGTAAGCGTGCATTAGAGATAGGACTCCGACATGCCCTTTTTAGTATCTACTCGAGTCAAGGTTTGTAACCATCCATTCGATCCAAGACTTGGGGTAAAATGCTCGAGTTAGTATAATCGTGATCAAGTATTCAAGCTAAGATCCATAACCAAGTACTCGAGCTGAGACTCTTAATTGTGTATTCGAGTTAGTAGTCATGATCAAGTATACCCAAACTAAACATCACCTTCTAGTTCTTGAGCTATAGTTGTATATAAACAGGTACTCAAGCTAAGATCCATGACCAAGCACTCGAGCCAATAATTGTGATCGGGCATTCGAGCTTTGTGATCGCGTTCTCAAACCAAGATCCGTGACCGTGACTAACAATAAGTACTCGAGTTGAGAATCGTGATTGAGTACTAGAGTTATAAGTCATGATCGTGTACTCGAGATAAGTAGTGGTTATGCGAAGACATCGCACGGACGATGTCTTCGCAGTCACGATATCGTGACTGCGATTATTCGAACTAACACTCGTGATTGAGTCCTCGGAACAGGTGGAATCTGCTCTCGATTCGTTACCTCATTATGCGAGACTCTAAGGTCTTTGTCAAGTCAAAGCTTGTGGACATTCGAATCAAAAGATTGTCTTTGTCAAGATTGTGCGCACTAGGTGTATAGAGAATGTTCATGAAATCAGGGAAATTGTAAGATTGTAAAATTGATCTCAAGTTTTCAATTACGTGCTCGATCACCAATCTTGCTAATGCCTCCTGTTATCCTGTAGAGGGACACTAAAACATCTGTAACGGTAAAAATATGAAAATTCTCTCATTAGCAAGGGAAATCGTTCAATCTTCCAAAATCGATCGATGTTCAAAGATCTTATATCCCCTCTAGAAAATTGTTTGGTTGGTTAAGGTAAGTGCGCCCAACCTTCGCCCTGTACCCAACATGCCCCCATATACTATATCGATCTCTAGTATGTGCTCTTGTTGTCTTTCTCTCAATTTTCTTACATATATGTTACATTAGAATATGAGAGAATGAATGATTCAGACTGACCCAAAATAATTCCTGCGTGTCCGAAAAAATTTGAAGTGAGATTTGCATTTTTTGGTTTCGCACAGCTGAAAAATCACCGGGGAATTAAATTGCCTTGGATATAAAACAGATGCCAAAAGTTCTTGATTTGACCAATCTCAACCTACCTTAGCGCATTCGATTCCTTTTCTCAAGACCTTGCAAATATTTTCTTTGAAGTTACAAAATCTCGATTTGCAGCGATTTTTCGAGCAGAATACGGAGATTTTTTGCAAAACATGTAGGAAAACATTAGTGTGTACCCAGCATGTCCCCATACCGTTGCTTCGAGCCTTGCTTCGAAAAGGCGTACAGTATGCCTCGTTCTATACCACCTATTATAGTGTGTTCATCGCGTCAAAATGGTTCGGAAATAGTGGTTTGGACTGACGAAAGCTCCAAATATGGTTGCAAGAGATTAAAAACGATTTTATGCACTTTATCGGCGATTCGCATTGTTTGAAAGGATAAGGACCTTATGTTGGGTACATCCTCTCGCGAACTTGCGGATGATCACTTTTTGGGAAATCCGTCAAAGCTCGGGTCTGGTTTGCCAAAATTTGAACTACCCTAACTCATTCAGAAGTTCTTGAAACAAGCTTGAAAATGAGCTAAAGAACGTCGGTAGACCAAAGTTATTAAATAAAATTAGAATCATCGTCTGAAATTCAACATTACAAGGTTGGAGCGTTTGCTGTAATTCAGTACAATTTTTACCGGACTTTAAGAATTTCTTCTTACAGTGTTGACAAAACGGCTTAAGGGGAAGCGGTTTGGGTACACTTACTTTTTATCAAAATTTTACGTTGGTTTGACAGACTGGAAATCGCCTTCTTTCTCATGTTAGGTACTGCTATAATCGTTCAGCCGTTGGGATTCGGAGAGGATCTATTAGGTTCACTGAAATAATTCATAATTATAGTATAAGAACGAGCGCGATAACCTTAGCTTTTGCAAGATAATGTTTGAACCAATATTGCCGACGTATTTCCCCAATTCTATCCTTCCAGGTGAGAAATATGTCATTTGCATCACATTATTACACGATCAGCGTGTATTCAAAGGCAGAAATCAAGGATATAATTTTTTCCATCGGACTCCATTACTGTCGTGTTTTTCGTGAAAAATAATCTTCATGTAGATAAAAAATAACAAAAGAAATTTGTTTGATGAAAATGATCATTTGAATTTCATTGCGTCTAAAAATACGAAACCGTTGTGAATTTTCCACTCTTCGTTGGTATTGAAGACTATTTGCAATTCGTATACACACTGAGTTCATCAAAGCGAAACGTAATATTGAGAAAAAAAAGGTATTATCATTCCGATGAGTTTTAGATAATGTTTGTCGCGAGTATGGAGAACAATTGCGATCGTCATTGCTCATTACGATTGTTTGGTATATCTCAAATGTGAAAAATCAATAAAATTTTCTACGCAGAAAATGTTCATCTATTTGACGAAGGAAGAGTCAATCAAGCAAGAGTAAATTTTTTGTGCGATATTATTCTTCAAAGTCCCAATTAAGATCGTGAGAATCAATGAAATCATTGACTGAATGTTATCGGCCATTTATCTTGATTTCATGCAGAGCAAAGTAAATTGTAGATTGCTTTGAGAATCAGCGAGATATTCATAAGAAAACCTTGGAAAAATAAAGATAAAGGACGATTGATTGTGTTGTTTGTACTCTTCTAATTCTGTCCCAGAGAGAGGCCTAGGATTCGGTCAACGAATGCATGGCGTGTCCAAAATAAATTAGATAATCAGAGACCAATATTATATACATGATGAGTTTTTCATCCTAGATGCTGGTTGGTTTTATTTTAGATTCAGTGTCTATATTTTTTGATGACTAAATAGTTTCAAAAACGAAATGGAATGGTACAATGAGTGCGAATCAGAGAACATCTTTTCAAGGCTACGTCAAAAGAGATATCAGATATTGATTGATTGTATGATTTGGGTGGGCAATAATGGATACCCCGCAAACTAGATAAATTATGTTTGTGCGTTGAATTTTTCCTGGAACCCGGAACAAGATAACAATATTGATACGTGATCAGTTGAACGAAAATGATCAAGATATAGTTCACGAGTGTTTGATATCACATCAAACGTATGAAAATTGTGGCGAAACCAATTCTGGTGGATTTTATGAGAATGAAATGAGGTTCTGATCCTGAGCGAATGGAACAAAATCATAACTAACAAATTGATTTAAATATGTTATTCAACCTTGTAATAGAATGGTCAGACAGATAATTGATCGAAGCCTTTATCTAAAGATTTTGAACGGATTAATAAAGCGGATGCAATGAGTGAAATACTTTTTCCTCCTCCCGGCACGAAAGTACGTCCTTTCGTGACTCGTTTTGGTCACGAAAGCTCAACTTTTGCTGCCGGCACGGGTCAACTCGCGCTCTGATTGGCTGTCAATTTGTGCTGCATTTTTCGCTGCCTGCAATGTTTCGCTGTGCAGAGAGCGCATGAGACATGCATGCGAAACATAACCTATCGAGTTTATGTTTATCAATGTGTTTATTTATGATTTGTGTGTACACTTGACAGGCGGTATCCTTTTATAAATACTGCTGCTTGAACAGAAAGCTCTCAGAAGCCGACTATAGAGCAGGATTCCTAATGCCCCATGACATAAATTGACAAAGTACACAAAATACTCATTGTAAGGGACAAGAGCTTAGGGCCACGATGACTTGGTGCGGACACATCTTTGTATCGAATTCAAGGCCCAAATTGGATCATGTGATAAAATATCATTCATCTTTCACCCACAACACATTTTACTTTATTATTTGTTTTTGCTTACGTCCGCCCCGACCAGCACAAGCTCGGCTGATGCCTCGCTTTTGCAAAAGTCGGGCGGGCGAGTACATCACCATCACGTCACAATCATGCAACAGTAAGTAAAAGCTGTGAGGTCGTCTGCTTGTACAGCCCACCCCTTCAAAATTGTAAACAACTGCAGAGTGAGGTTAAACACGTATTTTTGTACTAATTAATAAAATTTGGACGTACTTTCGAGCCGAGAGGAGAAAAAATAGTATACAGCACTCTGCAGAGAAGTGCGAGGAGAAGTGGCATGCCCATGACAGTGTGATATCAATGACTCGGCTTCGCCTCGGCATTATCATCACACAGTCACGGAAATCAAACTTCCCTGCCTATAGTACAAGGGTTATTCGATTATGCAGTTCGAGGCGCACTGGGGCGCTTTAGAGCGCTCTAGAGCGCCCCAGTGCGACCCAAATCGAACGAACGTTCGGACAGTTCAGACCAGTGCGCTCTGGGCCGCCTCCGAAATATTTCCATAATATTTCAAGCTGTTCCTATGGTTATGCATGTGTGATAGGTGACGCTCCGATAGATTCTTCACCTCAGCATACACGCATAACCATAGGAACAGCTTGAAATATTTCGCAGGCGGCCCAGAGCGCACTGGTGTGAACTGTCCGAACGTTCGATCGATTCAGTTCGATTTGGGTCGCACTGGGGCGCTCTAGAGCGCTCTGGAGCGCCCCAGTGCGCCCCGAACTGCATATTCGAATAAACCTACAGTAATATACTATTGACCATGACACCTGTAGTTGTACGTTCGAATCTAAGCCACTGACTAACAAAATTGCAAGTAAACTTGAGTTCTGGTGGAAAAAATTGAGGAATATAACGCTTAATTAAGATGAGGCTTAAAAAATCCTATATCTATAAGTTTCTAGAAGTTCATTATCTGTTCTGCCATTTTACATATAATGTGAGTTTGGCCGAAATTCGGATTCAAGAGACAAGCATTTCATAGTGACCCTCTAGAAAGGATGAGCATATGTGTCCGCCATCTTACATTAGATCCTTTTTTCGCCTATACGTATACCGATGTTAAAACTAAAAAATGACATGAACTGCAACTCCAAAACACTTATTATTCTGCAGGTTTAGACATCATTTTTTGTCTGGTGCTGAGAGAAAAGTTTCATCAAAATTTCAACCAAATCCATAATCCGTACTCCTTGGACCTTCCTCTTAAGAGGGACTTACGTAAACGGGAAACCCCTGTTATTGGTTGAAAAAATTCAGTCTTGTGGAGAAAATCCTTTGAAAAACTACTGGCTCATTGGGAAACCCCTGTATCCAGAATGAAAGTGCTGTACCCTTCGAGTTTCACACACACAAATCCAACTGTTTTCGCCTATACTAAAACCAACTTAAAAAAAGACCTAATGCAAGATGGCGGACACATCTGCTCATCACTTTTAGAGGGCCACTAGCATTTCAAATCGAAAGTCCAACATTTCAACCAAGCTTTTTCAAAGCATACCAAGATAATAAACTTCCAGGTCAGGTATGCCAATGACTTCTAATGGATATAAGTACCAAGAACCAAAATTTCCAGAAGCTCCTTGAGAAGCACAAAAATTTGAAACCGATCAAGATACATCCATTCCTTTTTCATGTATCTCTCTATACACAAAAAACTATTCACGTATCTTGGGTTTCCAACATGCTAGTTTCCTATTGTATGTCACCTCTGCTCAGTTATTGTAGCTAGTAGCTGGAACAAAATGATTTATGATGCAAACTGGAAAGTCGATGAACTTTAGCAAAGTATTTGTCAACACCGCTGGTGAACAATTGACAACTACTATAGCATTGCTTTGAGGCTCTCAAAGATTAGTGCCTTTGGGGTTTCCAAGATATTGAAAGTTTTGACGACATTGTGTAAATTTGTGGATGTAAATTTTATTATCCTGGGGACTTTCACTATCTTTATCTGTAATTGGAAAATTGCATAACCTCTTAAATATCTTGTAGTTGACTTTGCGTGTGTGAAACTCGAAAGGGAACAGCATTTTCATTTTAGATACAGGGGTTTTCCAGTAAGCCAGTAGTTTTTCAGGGGATTTTCTTCATAGGACTAAACTTTTTCCCACAATAAAACCTGTACGGATTACGGATTTGGTTGAAATTTCGATAAAACTTTTCTCTTAGTACCAGGCACAGGATAATATTCCAGGCTGAAAAGTAATAAGTGTTTGGGAGATGCAGCTCATGTTATTGGCATTGCTCATATAGTCCTTTAATCATTTTAATCTTAAAAAGAGACACTTCAAAATGCATGCAGATAAAAATCCATGTTCCTCGATTCGACCTGCGGTTTTACAATCAAATAATATTCTCATATCTGTCGTGAGAACCACAAAAAATTGAACTGACATTTTTCATTCAAAGTGTCAGAACTAACGACCCTGCAGTCTGGCATTTGAAAGTCTTGCTAAAATTCAAAGTTTAAGAAAAGAGAGTCTCGGGAAACTTTTCACATTAGCCTATACACTTTGCACAATGATCGACACATACAGATATACAAATATTCCTGGTACTACATAAATGCGTACCTAGTTATATATAGGTATAGATATACCTATATTGTACATAATGAGGCATAACGAGTGTCGATCGGTGCGGTCGGCTTCTTCATAATGTAATGGACAGTCGGTCCGTGCGAGGTCCGTGTGACTCTTGGCCGGTCGATAATGGCCCCATATAATACCATACCATGCATGCATACTTTTATACAATAGTGCAATACATATACATGTATAGTATGACGTGTATGGTGTTAGACTTCATTTATAAGTATGTGTGACGGGGGTGCTCGGGGGGGGGGGTGGTTGGTTGATGTTCCGCTTTTCTCGTATATATCGCGGGAAAATTCAGCAGGCTCAGAGCCATTAGCGGACTCTATAGTAGTTAATCCACTGCAAATTTTGCCATATATGAGTGCGATATGAGTGTTTCCGCCGAAATTGTAATTTTCTGTGTTCCAAGTTCCTCCATCCTCCGAATTTCTAAGGGTTTGAATATGCATTATAACAATTTTCTGGGGTGTATTCTATTGGTGCGCAACTATGTTGATGGTTTTTGAGTCGATTCTGACGTCCCCGTAATTTGTAGTGCCTCATGAAGGGCCGAAATGTCGATTCCGTCCCCTGTAGAAAACCCACTCGACTCTTGCATTCACTGCAGCGCATATGCAGAGTCAAAAACCCCTATATGTAACTGTGCACTTCAATTTGTAATACTTCAAATAACATAATCCACCACTTTGCGAATCCAAATTAAGCCCTCAGCTCCCGCACAGCTATCCGAAATTTTGAAGACGGATTTGCACCGAAACTGCTCGCACAACTCTAATTAGGTCGACAAGACAACCCCCTTAGGGTGTGTCCACAAATAGCGCAGCGCATGGCGCATAGCGCAGCTCACGGCACACGCGCTATGGCTCACTGAGACGGCCTATATGCATCACAACCTTTTGATGCATGGGATTATGGTGAAGTTATAGAAATGTGACCACTTTCAGAAATTTTCGAGGAATGGGAAGCGAATAGGCCGTCGAAGTGAGCGCTAGTGCGTGTGCTATGAGCTGCGCTATTTGTGGACACACCCTTAGAGAGCGCATATCTTCGCCTGGCTTCATTTTTGAAATACCTAGCTCTGCATATTCTCTTTTCATATCCAAACAAGTGAAAATCAACTGCTACAAGACAACACCGGAACTCGTCTGGGGCTGAAATAACTTTTTGACCCGAATCACTCCCTGCGACGATTTTGGTATCTTTTATTTCTCTCTCTCTCTCTCTCTCTCTCTCTCTCTCTCTCTCTCTCTCTCTTTCTAATGTACTTAATAATCGAGCGAACGCATGCGTGAGCCGATCGAAGTATTCGAAGTTGATGTAGGTAAAACCATCCCCTATCTACTGTTTTACTCTTGCTATTGTACGCCATAATGAGTCTTTCACCTTTCACTATTATATAAAATAAGTGATGTATGGATATATGTGTAGATAGGGATATGCACGAAAAGTTGGGCGCAATTTTCGTAATATACATATGTAGGTTGTAGCCATTAAATATATTTGCTATAGACTGATGCCGTTACAATTGTGTATCTATTTTCTATGATTAAGCATCGTGCTCGAAAATTTTAGGTACCGTGTGCCACTTTTTCCACGCTTTTTGATTCTTAATACCCCTAAAACCAGACATTTTAAGTATGATCCATGATGATGTAAGAATTTGAGAATGGCGAGGAGAATGGTGAATATAATGGTTTTTTGAACTGAATATTTTCGTCATAGTTAGTTTGAATTGGATATCAGGTTTAAAAAATTATTAATAAAAGTAATAATAGCAGCAGCCACGCGCCGCGAGCCTTTTCAGTCAAAAATCCAAGTTAAAGTTTTCTCGATTCAGTCTACAAATTGATGACTGCTCATCTTGGTTTTGCTAAACCTCTAATTGGGATCAGAAAGTATATATGGCAAACGCAAGATGAGCGTCCAATCGAGAGTCTCTCAGCGCTGCGTTATCGTCGTTCATTTCTATTTTATTACAAAAAAAAACACGAAGAAACTTGTTTTTCTGATCCTGTAATGTCATCGGCAGGGTGGGTGAATTTTCAATCATGCACCGAATCCAGTGCAACGCGTTCAGTGTGAGGTTTTTATTATAAAAATGTCACCAGTAAGGCCCGTTGCAAACATTGGGAGGCTGCGTTTCGAACCGCAATTTTCCAAGTTGCAGTGGATTTGTTGATTGGAAAAAAAAAAACATAAAAATCTGCAGACTTTATACTCGATTCAAACAATGAGAATAGTTTTAGAATTCAATTGACGCGAGTGAGTCTTCAGATTGCCATGAAAAAAAAAATCATTTTATAAGAAGTCATTTTCTGGTCGAAAAGAGGATTCCCATTCAAAGTGTACAGCCGCCCCGCGCCGCCGCCGTCAAGTCTCTCCTCGAGTCTCTCTGGGTTAATCCTAATCTCTCCATTATTATCCTCCGTTTAAAGTCGTCGCTCCCATCGTATACAGATACAGTATGAGAAAAGAAGATGGAAAGAGAGACAGAGAGAGAGAGAGACTCGGTCAGAAATCTCGAAAAGGGAGAATGATGCCAGAGAAATCGGTCAAGCTTCGTATTATATTCGGTACGAGAAAAGCTGACTTTGCAACCACGTTTTCCGCTATATACGTCCGGTCGAACTGTCTTTTGCTCTTGCAAAAAAAATGTAGAAAATCTGATAATGAACATTGCAGGAAAAAGGGTTAAAAGTTTGAAACAGAGACATGAAGGTTGAATCAAATTAATTTTGAGATAGTGGAAAATGTGGGAGTTAATCAACCCGGATTCGATAGAAATTTCAATCGTCGAATAATGTGCGATACAGTGGAAGCTTGTAAATGCACGATTTAGTGGATGTATATGGTTTAGTGTTTATCGGTTTTGGAGGCAATAATAGTGCAACCTCGACTGCAACATTTGAAAGGTGTGCAAGAGATCAGAGCAATAACAGCAGTTTTGGGGTCTATTAGAGTAATAGTAGCGCGATAAGCCGTATACTGAAATCGACGCTTTCAATTTGTCGAAAGCTTATCTATGCGCGCACTCGTTTTGCCTCCACATTCCATCGCTATAATAGAAACCGCTTTATTGCTCTAACTTGACTGTCACGGTGAAAATATTTTTCTCGTGTGCCGTGTTGACAAAATTGTTGTAATTGCAATTCTGTCCATTTTGAAAGCTGAAAAAATTACAATTTGTTAATCAAGAATGCCGTTCTCGATGCCGTTAACACTTTTTGCATCTGTGTCAATTCACTTGCAGGTTTAACAATAGAGATTTGTTTCCAAAGTGGAAAAAAGTTTGATTCGTTAAAAATGGCCTATTTTTGTCATGTGAAAGAAAATCGGTCCAAGATTGATTGTTACATTTTTACGAGAATTTTTAGCTTCTCTCTGCAGACCAGATATCAGGAATTGAACACCTCATCAATTAGTCTTGTATAGCTGAAGTGTCATTTTTACCGAAGATTGCCTTAATGAACAACACATGGGCACAAAAATTGGATTTTGCGTCCTGAGCTCGTCCTGAACTTGGTCATGAGCGACTGTTTTCGGGTCTCGGGTGTGAATGTGTGTGGGGAAAGGGCACGATCATGAAGAAAGGCTACTCCGTAGTGCGCACACGTTGCTCACGTGATGCCACCGCAGTCGGCTTTTGCCAATATGTCCGCCTCGGGGGAGACGATCTGATTGGCTGAAAAAAAAACAGCAGCTGGTGATTTTGAAACTTCAATATCTACGACAGTACAGCGATGTGTTATGAATCTTCAACAGCTGGACAACACGCAACCTGGAGCAAATGTTTGTTTCAGTTTGTTGTTTCTTCTAGCCAATCAGATTGCCTCCCTCGAGGCGGCCATATTGGCAAAAATCGACTGCGGCGGCATCACCCGAGCAACGCGTGCGTCCTATGGGGTTGCCAGACTTGTCTTTATGATCGTGGGAAGGGGTGTGGTTGGTTATATAAGTCGCAGACAAAGATTCGGGGATCGGAGTCGCCACGAGAAAGCGAATTCCAGATTTTGCAAATTCCGCAAATTCGGATCATATGCTATGTTTCAAGATATTTTTTGGCAAGGTAAGGTTGGTGGTGAAAAATTTGAGGGGAAAATCTGAGCAAAAAGGATACTTCTATGAACGCACACTAAGCAACTGTTTCGTAGCAAAATGCAGCATACCACCTAATTGGTATTATTAACTACGAATGATTCATAATCTGAACTTGAGAATGGACATTTTCTAGAAGTACAACCAATCTTTACTCTGATGGATTGTGTGAGAAAAATTTTTTACCAATCTATATCGACGATTCCATTTCTTATAGCAGGACGATCAAGACGATTGAGAACAATTTGGCTGAAGACTCAATGACGAGCTTAATGAGGTTTCGAAATTTTTTCCCATCTTCAATTTTATTTTAGTATGGTATATATATAACAGAGTGGAAAAAAATTCCGAGAAAAATGGTTTTACAATTTTTTTGTGATTCCTACACGACTGATGGCAGAAATATAATGATCTAAATGAATGAATGTGACTGTTGATGAACACGTTGCTTGGATGTGTTGCATTGAGAATTTAGTCTCGTTTTGACCTTTGAAGCGTAAAACTAAGAAAGTTATGCAAACCGTAAGTGTAACTCTCGACACAGCTTTCTAAATAATGGCATCGAATAGAAAATAACCGCTAATTATCCGAGCCAAATTCAATTTTGTGCATTCTCGCAATAATATACTCTCGAGTTATGATATCAGATATCATTTTGAATTGAAAAGAAATTATTGAGCTTATGAGATTCAGCAATTTTATCAAATTTTACATATTTGTATTAAATCAAAATCACCTAACTATTTCGTTTTCACACTCCATTATAGCAAATTCAATTGCAACTTAGACAATCAAGATGTCAGAAATACCACCCGTTTATCTGGTAACATTTTTTTGTGATTTTTACGGTAAAAACCACCATGGACTGTTCTAATTTCATTCCACGCACATGATTCACCAAATTTACTCGTAATTTACATTACACTTTTGAGTAGACTTTTGCAACACATCTTGCGAGACATATCTTCAATGAACCACCTGAAATACTTACACGCATCTGCTCAAATGCGTATTATGGTGGCATCAGCGAGGATCTCGAGGGAAAACCTCTGAACTATAGAATAGAAAGAACCCCATACTCTATACACCGAGAAAATTCAGTCTTTTCCCATGCGTCAGGTGCAACTATATATACATTAGGCCCCTCGACCCTCTGAAGCAAACGAGGCCATACCCAGCTTAATACATACATATGCCCTCATCTATATGTGTAAGTATGTATGCATTTATACCTGCACCAGGGCAAGCTAGGCAGCTGCCGATTCAGCAATATCCATCCACATATAATACCGCGAGAGAGTGCCTGCCAAGATGCGATCGGAGTGCCTATTAATTTTCCGGGCCTAAAGAAGGCCCATGAGGAAAGAAGGGAGGAATATATTTGTCCTCTCCTCTCACTCTCACACGCATACACAATGCCATATGAGATAGAGATAGATTTTCGTTGCGAGATTATGCGCGTTATAGGCCATCGTCCTCTATGCGCATCATGTTTAGAATACCGAATTCTCGAGGCATGATGATAGATGCATACGTTGTGGTAGATTTTGGTTGAGTTTGCGAGCGAGATATGTGTATTCACCATGAGAAGATCCCTCTTTCACGAGCACATTCTTCGATGCATCCATTCTCTTCATACCTAATGCCTCTCCCATCAAGCATATCGACTTTTGGGCCTTATTCTAGCTCGGGCTCGAGCTCGGGTCGGGGCCTCTGGGTTGATGGCTTTTCCGACTCTTTTTTGTGCACAGTAAGTGTAATTTAGTCGTGTGACTGTGCGTATATTTTCACGAGGGACCCGTTTTTTATTATTGAAACTTGCACGTGTACCGATTAACTCTGCGCATCTTACTGCGCATCTAATGTATACAACATGTCCTGTTCTCGCAGTAAAATGGCTTGACTTGCATTATTTACAAGAATCACCATTAGAATGCGATGCGAGACCTGCTCGTTATCCATTCAATATAGCGAGCAATATAGTGTTGCGTGAGTTTTCTTAGAATTTTTCCCGGTTCTATGCATTTACATCAGGAGTCTGATGGTACCGATTCTTGGAAACGTGACACGGGAAGCGAGGATATCGTTTTGCCATATACAAATGCTGCCTGAGACTTTTGGAAAAGTCTTGAGGTCGATGAACCTTGAAATTTTCCATTCTACAGCGTAGCAAAAAGTTATTTGATGACTTTTATGCCTCTGTGAATTGAAATAGGGATTTGCCGAGTGCGATACCTTAACGATATTTTACCGTATCGATAATTTTGTGTCAGATTAATCGATACTCAAGCTCTCGCATTATACTACCGTATGCGATATGTTCGATTTCGATACGGTCTCAAAGATGTCGAAAGAAAAACAAAAAAATAGTACTGTATGGTGAACCTGTGTAATAGTGCTGCCAAATGAGAAACCACAATTGTAAAATGAGCAACTGTCCCCATTTGGAGTACTAATTGAGTAGTCTGTCACTAATGACATTATTGCACTCGTAGTTATGGGACACAATATATGGTGATATTGGATATACTATTGGGAATCTGACTAATATAAAAGTACCAGCTACTTTCATACCCAACACTAAATTTATACTTCAGCTCTTTTATATTATGGTTCAGTTATAGCTGTCTCAAGGAATTCTCGTGTTATATGTGAGGTACATATAGCAAATAAATTGCGACAATAGACCAATTTGGCAAATTGATGCTTTGTTGCGTCCCATAAGGGATGTTTATAGCAGGTACTTTGGAGTTTTCTTTAGAGTCGAGGAATTGCGGCGCCGTCCAGGTTGTCGCAAATTTGGATTATCTCTTGTCGGTCTAGCCGTCGAATAGTATAGTTTTCGTCCGCGACAACGCGGGGGCCTGGCCAGTGGAACATGCTGCGATTTTTCCCCCGGGCCAGTTTGATTTATGAGCCCGTACTTTACTCGATTCACTTTTGCACAGACCGTACAGGCAGACACTATTGATCAGAGAAATATCTAATATTTTCGCACAAACCGAGACAATAAGACAGACGGTTTTAAAATGATACAACTTTGGGCGATGAAATACTTCCCCCATCGGTTTAACCCAATGATTGGATATATATAAGTGCCTCCGGAGCTATGTTTGTACGAGTAATCGGTAGGTAATTTGGGACGCACTCTTTGTCAGTAGAAGATAATATATTTCAAGAGCACCTGCTTCGAAATTTTTCAGATATAAGAATTTGCAACAAGTTTGCTTGCAATTTTGTGACGTTCCAACTAATCCCATAGTGAAATTTTTACACATGGCCCTACAATAGTCTCCATTTCGAAAATCTTTCGAAAAATTTTTATGAAAAAATTATCTCGATGAACTTGAACCATTTAATTGAAAATCAGACCCATAACAATCTCTGTACAGTTAAAATTCATAAATTTTGTTGTTGGGACCTTCCAAAAATAGAACATGGTATCCGATCGTAAAATTGCTATTATTTTGGAAATTTATAATTTGAGAATATTGAGAGCGCATATCGGAATTTTGACGCATTAGATGTATTTCTGATCCGATTTTTTGGGCAGATTGATGCAAAAGGCCTCAACGATTTTTTAGAGTAAATCGGTTGTCTAATTTGACATCTCTGATGGTGTAAAAATTAATTTTCGTACGGAAATTCAATTTCTACCTCCAACTGATGAAAATAATTGTGAAATCATTAGATTTTGGCGTCAATTTACCCACAGTATCGAGGCCGAAGATCCAGAGAGCTCGCCAGAAAGATTTTGAGGCCAATGCGAATGGAATTTTTTTAAACATCAGTTTTGAAGTGCAGTCATTATTGCCATTGCCGATACTAAATTATCTTATAGAATGGACCATATTCAATGATTTCTGAAAAAATTGTACAGCGGTCTTGGCCGATTTTTGGGCTTTTCAAACGTCGCGCTCATTAAAGAAAAAAATCATCAGATCGCAAAGAATCGTGACCTTTTTATATCACCCATAATAGATCATAACCGTTATGAACATTTGAGATTCAATTTTGTAATTAAAAATTATAGATTTATTCAAATCTTGACTGACAAAAAAGTAAAAAATGAAATTACCACCGACAGAGTGAATTGTTTTTGTACGCGTGTGATGTAATTGCAATTAGGCGAAATAAAATTAGAATGTAATTACTGTAATTCAACATCAATATTCTTTACAATTATGACTGATAAAATATCCAACTAAATTAGTATACCACATCCTGCGATAAGAATATCTTCCTAATGCATTTTCGTAATGATAATTTTGACAGAAAATTCTCTGAAGCGTGGGATATGATGATGACGATGAGGCCTGAATAGCGCATTCGCGACATTATTTGTACATTTTACGTGTGTATATATGTGGTAGCTATAGAGGGTCTCTCGCAATCGTGGATAGATAAGAAGCTTTTCCGTTGCGTCGTGACCTGCAACATCATATATATGTAATGTACAATTTTCGTAAACGTTTTAGTTGGACAATCTGATGGCTCGATGAGCTCGCTCGCCAGCTTTCTTATCGTTCGCCATACTGCCGCATTCACTGCGATTGTACTATATATATATAGTATGTACACATATAGAAGGCGGTCGCCTCCCACTTTACTGCGTTGGTTATATACGTGAGCTTACTGTTATGAGGCGTGTAGTTGATGTATAGTGGGGAGAGAGCCATTTCGTGCCATTTCCGGACGCGAGGCAACGATTTTTTTTTTTTTCACAATACCGATCGTTGTATGTACTTTAATTTTTGAGCTATTGATTGTTTAAATAAAAAATTACATTTGTTTTCCGTGGGAATTTCCAAATACATTTAGAGTTATTGATTGTGTTCTGGTTGATTGGGCAATATACTTTTTTATTCTTTTCTTTTTGCTACCGCTGCTAAAAATCTCCGCAAAATTTGACGCACGTGGAACTTTGCATGGGACGTTTGTTTTTCCGGTCGCTATTTATATGAGTTTACTGTAATTTTTTTTTTTTTTCAAAAAATTCAAACAAATCAGCCTTAATACATTGTAAATTTTTTGGGCATTAATTTTTCCTTTTGGTACTTTTCGATATTGTTTCGGAAATGATTTGCAGCTTAATCTCGTATAAAACACAAGGTAAATGATACTTATAAGTTGAATTTTTCTGCTGTTTTTTATGCGGAAGGGAGACAGAATAAGAATGAATATAATGATCCCAGGTCCAGGTTAGGTTATAATTATTCGTTTATGAAATGATGAAATATTGTAACGCCGTGATCACGAGGGCGATGAGCAAAGTTGAGGCATGGTTTCAGCTAGAATTGCATCAACTTTCATGACGCGATTATGATATTAGAAAGCACCCGATAATTTTGAGAAGTGTGAATCCTCATATCAACGTGTCAACTCATCACATATCAAATTTTCACAGAATGAAACTAATCGCACTCAGAATGGATGAGTTTGATTTGAAGGCGGCGAGAATTTAAAAATGCTAAAATTCAGCAGAATGAAAGAAATTCAGAAAGTCATCAAAAATTCGAAAATCGAGAATCCCGAGGGTCGAAAGTTCGGCATACCAAAGTTCAGGCGGATTAAATTTCAAAATGCTTGGAAAGGCAAAAATTACAAGCGAATAAAATCCAAAAGTATTATTTCATGATTTTGGTACTCCGAATTTTCATCATCGAAATCTTGCCAATTCAAATTATGATCGTTCCTAATTTTTGTTTTCTCTAGCGTTTCAAATTTTCAAGACCACAAATGCTGACATTCTGATCACTCTGAGTTTCTGTCCCTGCAAATTTTTGATTCCCGATCATATTGTTCTTCCGCAATTTTGCCTCTAATTCTGCATTCCCATAATTTTAATTCATTCAAATTTGCACCTTTCCGAAAAATTTTCCCCTGGACTTATTCCGAGACTCACTCGAAATCGCGCATAACGTATTTTAGCCCTCGAAACTTATTGTACTGAATAGAAATGAAAAAATTTAATTCAAAATAACATAAGATATATAAGATAAAGCCCTCAGATAATTTTTCATGCAACAACGCACTATACTGATTCATCCCAATGCAAGTTGATCCCACGCGATCGGATCAGTATTATAATACCGCATACAGTTTTCTGGTCGCAGACCTGCAGCTCGAAAGTCAACGCATCAGAGTTTTCTTCTTGTATAACTCACACAGATTCACTCTTCTCTCCTCTCTATTCTAAATTTCTAACTCCTGCGCGATCATTCAAACTCACACAAACTCGAAACATACGACCGCAATGGAAAATCCGATTCGTCGGTTTTCGCGCCGTGTTGCTGCAAGCCAGTTTAGAAAAGAAAAGTCAATGCACTCTGCGGCGCTGATGATGATGCTCGCGGCTCCGCTGCGTCGCATTTTTCGACCGTACCTCTCCCCCTCCCCCTCCTTTTTTCCTTCCCTTTACCCATATACCTTATATCCATCTCTGTCCAAAAAAACCATCCGATACTATACATATGTATACTATGCACAGACTGCACAAACCCGCATCTTTTTTTTTTCCGTTGCAGCTCCTCAGAGTATTAGTCGTCGACTCCTCTCACCGTATCTTTTTTTAGCTTTTATATTTCTAATAGCATTGGCGCAGCTTCGGACTTATTATTATTCTTGCGTGCCTCGGTCCCTTTTTTTTCTACCCCTCAAAAATTTTTGAGGGCCTGGCTTCTATATGTTATACATAGATATATTATAATAGGTATAGATCCTCGTAAAGATTGAGTCAGGTGTTAAGGCCCACGCACTGTGGGAAATCGCGCGAATAATGTTTTTCCTTCTTCTTTATTTTATAGGTGCATGGTTTCCCCTCTTTTTTTCTTATTTTATTTTATTTTTCAGCTGCTACGTATGCTTTATAATATAATATATACTTTTGAATGTGTTGAGTATTGAAAAGTTGCGGGCTTTACAATTTTCTTTAAAAGCGGTTTGTGTTATGGATGGGTTTCTCTCGGCGTTGATAGATGGATTTTGTAAGGGAGTCTCTCGCATTTTCTTCGCCTTTGGGCTTTGCCAATATTTGCTCGGGACTCTTTGTTCTTGTAGGGCGAATTTTTTTTGACCGCGAACACCATGCAGGCGACCATAAGCTGTGACCCGCTGTGACTTTGTGTGTGAGTGTGTGTATCCACCATACCTACTTTGAATTGTGCATTGGAGACGCGATCTTCGATTCGCAGATATATACCTACTATATAATTTATGTAACTTTTCTTGCGATATCTTAAAGATAATTCAAATATACCAATAGCATCATTATACTATGCCTTCTCAAAAGCCCATCACATGAATAACGAAGTGCAATTTTTGAAATCAATAAATTTCACCTTAAATTTCACCGTAATGCGCGTTTTGTGATTTATCTTGAAGATAGAATGTTTCGGCTCATAATTTATCAATGGACCCAAAGATACTGCTATTTTAATGGAAAAAAAATCTGACCCTGTATAGTTCACGTAGTAACTGGATCGAAAATAATAATTGACCCGCAGAATGTAGGGTTTTCCGTCCAGGTGCAATATTTTTCGAGTAGAAACTGAGCTTTGTAGCCTCATAAAGTGAACTAAATCTTTTTCTTGTGGCGAATGAGTTGCCATACCTTCTAAGGACTAATCATCTACCTCGATTTACCTTTATCGCGTGAATTGTATTGACACCATTAACTCGTTGATTCACTATAAAATAAGGTAAATTTTTTCATCTTTTTGGAATTCTTTCAAACTTAATGGTCGACTATTTTTTTAGTCGTTCACTTTCCAATTTTTTTTTCAGTCTTTATCTCAAGTTATAGCAAAATACGAAGCAGAAGAACGATGTGCACTCAAAATAAAAGATATTTCTGTGCGTCACCATTGGAAACTACTTTCTCTATGATTTGCTATCTCTCGAATGTTTGCGATAGTTCGGGTCCATAATTCTCTCGACAATTAACGAACCAAACGTCTGCTCCCTGCAGAATCTGTTCGAAGTGATTTTATCTCACTTTCCAAAACAAGATGAGCAGGGCCATTTCAAGAACCCGATATAGTTTCTACTTGAGAAGAAAATTTGAGAAAAAATTGGCCATAAATTTTTTTTCATCAGCCTACAAATCATGTCGTATACCACGATTTCAAAAAAGGTCACCAACCAGAATATTTTGAAAGTGAACGTTGGTTAACCGCTACAAAGGGGTGCGGATGTTTCTCTACTCTTTTCATCGGGAAAATTTTTCTTTCATCGTCAAGAAGAAAAAAAAATGACGAAAAAAATTAGGAAAATAAGAAATCGAGACTGAGACTGGTTTTCCACCCTGTCGCGTTATGTGCATTTAGATACTCGGATTCCTTATTGAAGTACAGCCGCAGCGATATCATCACAGCCGGTTTTCATCGTGTTTCTCACTAGGCGGTAAAAATCTCAACTGGGTATAAGCATTGCGTACAAACCAGACTCATTTTTTAGTGTCCTTGCACCATACCGTCAAACCACTAGGAAGATTTCGTGGTTGTGTTTAATGCATGTATGTCCATCAAGTTTCGAATATTGAAAATGGAGGCAAAAAAGCTATACTTACTATAGTCTAAGTGTCGGGTTCGCTTAGGCGATGCACCGCCATGCAGGCCCCATCGCATTTGTAATAGTCAAATTTCAGCTCTCTATCGAGCGATGTTGTATGTGCACATGCACATATCGTTTTTCTAAGCCTGATGATGATACAGAAATGCAGGCGTCTTCGTATTTCTCACGCGATATTTTCCATTTGTGTGTGTGTGTGTGTGTAAGTGTGTGTTTTATGTTGGCACATGCATGTGTGGCAGTTTGAGCCAAAAGGCCTCCAATTCAAATGATGTGCAGTAAAGTTTGTATGGAGTGAAGTGGGAGAAAGGT
This sequence comes from Eretmocerus hayati, assembly GCA_029851415.1. Classification (NCBI taxonomy): domain Eukaryota; kingdom Metazoa; phylum Arthropoda; class Insecta; order Hymenoptera; family Aphelinidae; genus Eretmocerus; species Eretmocerus hayati. Next base: position 25,628,232 of record CM056742.1, read on the forward strand.
TGAGTTGAGTTGAGTTGAGTGATGATGCCTGCATATTTTGTTAGCGGACGTAAAGAATGACTCCTCGCCTGCATGGGGCATGCGTTTAATGAGCGATTTTCGACTGCCTTGGAGGCATGTAGAATATTTTGTATTCATCGTGTTGACGCACCGCTTTTCCGGAAACATTTTATACAACAACAGAGCAAAATACGAGGCAAAATGTTTGTAGTTTTCTTCTCCCAAGTCCAGTCTACGTACAGATGCAATTGCATTTCTGCAGTTGGTAATTTGAACTAGTTGTAGAACCTGGTTAACAATAAACTGAAAATTGAAAATTTTATGGCATACTTGACGATATAGAATTTTTTTTTCATTACTTTAACCTAAAAATGCCGCGTTTAAATAGGATTTTAGGGTTCTCGTGATGAAAAAATATATCCGCACTTCGCTTGCAAGCCCATTTTGGGCACTGGAGGACATGTCTGACTCGCTTCGCTCGACAGACAAACTGTCCTAGTGCCCAAAATGTGCTACCGCGCTCAGTACGGAAATATACTATTTTTTTCAAGTTACCATAATTGAGTTCAGGTTACTTTGAGTGAACAATTCATTCCTCGCACCTGTTAAAATTAAAATAGGAGACGAGATTATCTATCAGAATGTGCGATGAAGCAATCTCTTTTATTGAACATTTTTCTACTAATATTTTCCAAATGTACGCTGGCGCAAAAATTGAAAAGATTAAGAAACAAATATCAAATGTATGTTGCAGATGAGATCTTGTTACTTGATGGATGATTTTGCTTCACTTTTCATGATTTTGTTTCACTTAATTTTTCATTCAAGACAGGATGGCAGATGTTCGTGCAGATGCTTCAAGTTAGTATCATATGAGTTTTATATACATAAAAATTTAATGAATTTGCATCGATAGTCAGCACGTGCGAACGTTTGACAAACGAGAAAATTTCAGTCAAGACATTCTGAAGAGGGCCAAAAAAAAAGAGACCATGTTCGGACCTATGTTGGCGTATATGGTGAAATTTGACCTGAAACGCGCTCGGAAAATTCATCACGAACACGCACTCCAAAGACTTCTCGATCTATTTCACGAATATATAGAGGGTGTCGCGACATATAGTCAGGCGGTGCGGGCTCGACAGTCGGTGTATCAATTTTCAGCGCTTCCTGCAACTGCCTTTGCCAAAGACAAAGAAATCATTCATCACGTGTCTAGTCGTTGTGATGGGCCTACATTTGTGACAGAGATTTTCATTTTTACCAAACTATCTCTGCTATATTCCTACAGTTTACTAACAGGTTGTCAAAGAAAAAAAATTCAAAAATGAAATGTATAATTATTTAAAAATAAAAAAATTAATTTAATAAAAATTTTATATAAAGAGTAGCAAAGACGAGAATTGAAGCAAGAATGAGGGGTAAGTGGTGAAAGAAAATCATTTGGAAATAAGAAGAAGACAAAGAAAAATGAAGAATAAAATTCGAGGTATAGCACTAAATGACAATTCGAATATAATGAAAAGAAATGGTTGCGAAAATATCAAGTCGCGATGTGAAAGCTCATATATACATAGCCAGAATGCGCAGATACAATTCCCTGAAGTAAAATAATTTCAGCGCATTTCAAAGCTGACGCATTCGGGGATGAACCTCAGCCCATTAGCATGTTGAGCCCACATAAGGATGAAACAGGCACCGATTTCCCGGAAAATGGCCATGGGTGGTCGCGAGTTCACATTAGGGAGAGACCCCTCTCACAGACAGATATATAAAATCCAAGAAGAACACATCACGCAACGAATAAAGATCAAGAGGGCGAAAAGTCGTCGCTTCGGAGTCCGGATATATATAAATACATATAAACCGCGCGCAGACTTTTTCACTCGCGCATTTTCTTTCTACGCACTTCACTTCTCTACGCTCTGTAATATCTCTATATCACATCCTCTTCATCGAGTTTTTTTTTTAATTTTCCTGAGACGCTCATAAGTGCACCCCTCGTAAAATTTCAAATCGTTAAAAAAAGAAGCCTTATACCTATCCAAAAATAACCCAGTCACGCTTTTGCCGTTTTGTTGCATCTTGACTGATGCGCGCATGGAAACGGATATTATTATGGTTGTGAAGCGAGGGCGAATCGCGCGTGGATCGCAATAAAAAAAAAGGCCCAAACCGACAAAGAAGTGTACGGGACTTACATTATATATAAAAGTGTACTGATGAAAGAGGGGCGAGTTTTTTAGGTCGTATGATTCGGGTCGAGAGGCGATCATCCATCCATCCTATCATCCCCCCACGCTGCGCTAACACACTTTTATATGTGAGAGTTGCGCAAGAATTTCTCGCGGGAAAGCTCGCGGACTCACCAAATAAACTCGCCAAACAAGTAATGGTGGGGAAAGTAAAGCTGTACATAGTCTCCCTAAAAATGGAGTTCCGAGAAAATCCTTTCAAATATGGCGCGCTTTTCCAACTCTGATTGATTGGAGACTAGATCTCTCGTTTTGCCTGTTCTATGGCCTTTTTCCTCTTGTAAATGTGCATGTGCATGAGTGTGCGTGATGGGTATTTGTATGCGCCTTTCGTTTTTTTTTCTTGGGCGTGGTGATGGCGATTTTCCCTTCTGCGCCAACGTGAGTGCAGTGCCCCCGCACTAATATAAGAGAGGGGCCCGGCCTGCTGCCTATCTTGCGAGTTTATCGTTTTTGGCGCTGCGCACTAGAGAAAGACAGAGAGAGAGAGAGAGAGAGAGGTCTCCCCCATCTGGAAAGCCGAAAAACTTTGATGCGGAGAGTCTGCATTTATCAGCACGACCTGTTCTTGTGTGTGAGTTTGCGTGTTTCCGAGCTAAGAGCGCGTGTGAGTGAGTTGTATATGAAAAAAACATAAGAAAAAGAGACATCAGAGAAAGAGAGAGAGAGAAAAAATATTCTAACCTAAGCCTGTATATGAGTTTCCCACTTTGGCGCATTTAGACCAAGCAGTTTTTCCTCGTCTCCCTTTGTCCCCCCGGTTTTAGTTAGTGCATCGGCTTATAGAGTAAGTAGAGGCGATCGCAGATCGGCATCGGCATTGCAACTGCTCAGCTCTTTTCGCTTCGCAGATGTTGGGATTCGCAGCTGCCGAGGGAATAGAGGGTGAGTTTTGTACCTATATGCGGTTCCGATGATGCTTTTCATTTATTATATATTGCATTCGATGCGTGCGTGGATGAATTTTGTGAGGGGGAACAAAACTGTGGATCCTGTAACGGAAAATTTTGCCACAGAAAATTTTTGCTGTTTGAATCTATATTGGAGATTAGAATGGGATTATTCTGTGATGTGAGCGTCGTAGAAGATCTGCGCAGAAAATTTTATTGAATTTTAATCTTAAAGGATTCTGGTTTTATCTGAAAGATTTGTGATTACGAGGATCAATAGGTATTTTTTTTGTGATTTCATCAGGATTATTTCCACTATAATTCTGTACGTGGCGGGAAATTGATATTTTTCGATCGATTACGCACGGTTGGAACACGTGAAATAAGGTTTTACGCTGAAGAATTTCCATCTCTTATCACGCTGCGGCGATTAAAAAACACACCAAGACACTGACAGATTTTTGCTTTGTCGGGACTGTTTTTGAGCCTCGCTTTCGGCTCGGGCCGAAAAGAGCCACCTAATATGCGAAAAATAATCTGCCGGCCCTCGTTACAAATAATACCATTTATGAAAGACTTATATGAGAGTTTCCACGGAACTTTTAACTTTTGTGTTACTGCAGTGTTCCAAGAGTATTTTGAACTATTCGGAGTGCGCAGGAGCGGCATTTTATAGTATTTGGCATCATTCAATATGGACTAAATTCTTTTTTGTTGAAACGCATCCTGATTTGTCAACAGCAGACCGCAAAAGATGATTTTTGGGTAGTTTACAAACGTACCAACGCGCTTTTTTGAATTGATAAGGCTGTAACTAAAATACCTATGCCTCAACTACTTCGGTGGAATCATATATCCATCTACTAATCTCATATTTTGAGAAAATCTTTGATTCAGAGGTGTGCGCTGATTTGGCTATGATATTAACTCTCATTCATCGATGTAACTGAGTTTTGTGGGAAAACTTTTTCTGGCTATTGTTTACGAAATTGATGAAATACCTTGTGCAAAACGGAAAATTTAGCAATGAGTTTTCGAAGTTGAAAAGAAGACGAATCGAATCCCGTTTGGTTTGTGAGTGTGCGTTGATCCGGACAAATTTTATAAAGCTTCAAAGCTCATAAAGTTATCGCGCCACTGGCTCTCAAAATGGTCATTTTTTGATGGCATACTCAGGAAACGTAAAGCACAGGATTGGAATTGGAATGTTGTGCTCTTTTTTCTTCATCGCAAAAGGGATATAACCGCACTGTTCTGAGTTACAATTGTCGATCGGTATTTCTGTGAGAAGCTGAGGAGAAATATTTGAATCCGGATGGTAAGCTAAATAAGCCGCTAAATGTGATGGTATCGCGATTTTCTTGATTTTTACATAGTATACGGCTGAAAAATGAACAAAATAACACCACAGTGTATTCTAGAAATTGAAATGAGACTCATAGCTCTTGACTCGATTTTGGAAATTTACATCGAATTTCGGAGAAATCAATGATGAAATTCATCTTAAAGTCAAGTCAGGCAAAATATAATCCGTATCGATCGTCTAGACAATGTTTTGAATCGAATCTGTTCGATTGAAGTTGATTCACGAATGTTTCAAGTGTGAAATTCCGTACAATTCGTTCTGAACCAGATACCTCGGCTTGGAAGAGAGTGGCACCACTTTTTTCACATGTTTTCGAGGTATAAGAATCACATGAAACCCATTTTAAACGTGTGCGATGAGAAAATTTTTTTTTTATTTTAGAGGGTCAATAGTCAAATGTTCCATGGAAACCCTCATATGTGTGAAAATGAAAAATACGTATACATTTCGATACAAGGGTGCATGTAATAGTATATTATGTGACGAGTGCGCAGCACGAGTCGCAAACGACATTTTCTATGTGCTGCGTCGGAAGCGCGACTTAAGACGAGTCCTCGCGTAGCGAGGACGAGTCAAAAATCGCGCTTCCGACGTAGACAGCTAGAAAAACTTTTTTCGCGTCCGAGTGACGGGTTTCCGGCCTGAGCCGCCAGGCGAGGGCCGGAAGAATCACGAGCACGCAAAAAATGCAAAAAATAGCTTTTCCGTGTATCGAACTATACTTTTCTATAAATTGTGAGTAAAAGTCGCTCGAAAAGTCGGCAAACTGTCCGCAAAGTATACACTTTTACGCACAGTGTGTCGAAAAGGACAACTTTCTATAATACAGTGTGTCAAAAGATGGTTTATGAGTATGACGTTAGGGAGCGTGTGTTGCAAATAATAAATTTGAGCTCAAGAATCGAGAGTGCAATTTAACACAAGGTTATAAAAATTTTTATACGTTCATACGAAGAATCAGCGTGTTTCTGCGTACAGACGTATAAAACTGCATACGCGTCTCGTGCGGAAACATTTTTCCTTCGGGAAAACGAAGCTGGACGGTGCCATCGCCCACCTCCAGCTCGGTTTCCCGAAGGAAAAAATGTTTCCAGCACTCGACGCGTAATGTACTATTTCGCATCCGAATCTCGAGGATGTAAGTAATAGGGTCTCGAATAGGGTTTTCATCCCTCTGGTGTATAATCGATATCTGCAGAGGCAATTTAGGGTCCCCGGGATGGAAAGTACTTCTGGTTCCACATATGCACGGCTATTTCGAACTCGAGGGACTGGGGATTATCGATGCGAGGTCCGAGATATTATATCAAAATAGGGCAGGAATTACTATTGTCCCCGTGTATCAATAGTATATTTCCGTACTGAGCGCGGTAGCCCATTTTGGGCACTAGGACAGCTTGTCTGTCGAGCGAAGCGAGTGCCCAAAATGGGCTTTCAAGCGAAGTGCGGATATATTTTTTCATTACGAGAACCCAAAAATTCTATTTAAACGCGGCATTTTTAGGTTAGAGTAATGAAAAGTATATTTTTTATGACCTGTGAGTGAAGGTCAATAAACTGTGCGGAAAGTACGCTTTTACGCATAGTGTATCAAAATGGTATTTTTCAGCACAAACAGATTCCGGAGAACAAGTGATATTTGTCATATCGAGCCAAAGACGAGAGTCAGAATTATCACGAGGATATGGGAATTCCATATTTCATGGTCGTGTGTCAAATACTATGTATGGTCTGACATATTCGTTGAGTAAAAATCATAATTCCGCGAGAAAAATGTCAATTTCACGCTTGGAGTGTCAAAAAATGACATTTATGGCATTCGAAGACCCGTGAAGTGAGCGAATAGAAGAATATTATGATCAAAATTGTTGTTTAGGGCAGGGTGATCTCGGAATAAACAATAATCAGAGTTATGCTGACACACAATCACTTTTAATTAGCACAGTACAAAGGTTAATAGTGTCTTGTAAACACAAGATACAGAAATGTGCACAAGAATAATAAACACAGTAATACGTGAATGAATGAATAAGTGAACACACGATTATATGAGAGTATATAATAGATGAGGCGATGAGAAAAGCGTGCCGTTTGACGTAACGTCTCGAACTGACGCCTACACTCGTCCCTTGCATCTTGAGGGTCTCACTCCACCCGAATTTCTTCAGATGATGGTGGGAGTATGTGTCGGGTAGTTTTCACCAAAGACACTGCATCTATGTGCAGCTGTTGGCGCGTGAGGATAGCGTTGCATACATCCTCAACACCCTTCCTCAACGCTAGACTTACGTTGATGCGTTGACTATCAATCCACTTCGGGCAGCCATATTTTTAAGCTTGATCTTCCCCAAAGGTTTCGTCATCATATCAGCTGTCATGGTCTCAGTGGGACAATACTGATAATCTATAATTCCTTGATACTTCAAGTCCTTGATAAAATGGTACTTTGTATCAATATGTTTTGTTCTGTTGCTGAATTTCTTATTGATAATCATTTTTAAGCAACTCTGATTATCTTCGAAAATCATAGTCTCTGGAGTACGTCCTTGGAAATCTGCTATAAGTTGTCGAAGCCAAATTCCCTCTTGTGATGCCTCAGCAAGAGCAATATACTCTGCTTCGGTAGATGAAAGTGAGACACAAGTCTGTTTACGGCAACCCCAACTAATAGGCGACCCGTAATATTGAAATAAGTAACCGCTGTTGGATTTACGGTCTTTTTTGTTTTCAGCCCAGTCAGCGTCGGCATAGCCGATAAGTCTCTTGTCGGGATGATCTTTGTGACCCAGTTTCAGTTCATAGTCTCGTGTACCTTTGAGGTACCTGACCACGCGTTTTGCCTCAGTCCAATCGGCTTCAGTAGGCTCTTTATTATGCTGGCTAAGAATGGTCACGCTTGCAGCAATATCGGGTCTAGTATTGACCGCTAAGTACAAAAGCGAACCAATTAGTTGTTGGTATTTTTCACTCACTGGCATTGGTGGCTGATCAGGTCTTGATTTGATGTAACCTTCATTCAAAGGAATGTTGGAGACTTTTGCGTCTTCCAAACCAAATTTGCTCACGATAGTCTCTATATAATTACTTTGCTTGAGATGAAAAATTCCATCATGGTCTCTTCTTATTTCCATGCCCAAATAGTTCTTCAAAACTCCAAGATCCGTCAAGTTGAATGATCTATTTAAATGAGCAGCAGTTTGATCAATCAATTTGGCGTTTTTACAAGCAATTAGGAAATCATCCACATATATCACAACATATATGATTTCGTCATTGACGACTTTGGAATACAGACATGGGTCAGTCTTACTTGGAGTGAAACCAAGTTCCTTGAGTAATTCGTCGACTTCGGCGTTCCAGTTTTTTGCTGATTGTTTTAATCCATACAATCCCTTCCTCAATCTGCAAACATAATTTTCTTGACCAGGAACGGAATATCCAACAGGTTGTTGCATATAGATTTCCTCATGGAGGTCTCCATTCAAGAAAGCAGTTTTTGCATCAAAATGCTTGACAGTCATGCTTTTTTGACCTGCTATTGTTAGGAGGGTCCTAAGGGTCGTTTGTCTGACGACGGGTGCAAATACTTCGTCGTAATCGCAACCGTATTTTTGCGAGAAACCACGGGCTACAAGTCTGGCTTTATACCTCAGTGTACCATCATTGGCGTTTCGTTTGATTTTGAAGACCCACTTGCATGATACAATATTTTTATTGAGAGGCCTTGGAACTACTTCCCACGTAGAGTTTTGGTGCAGAGATTTGAATTCTTCATCCATCGCCGCTTGCCATTTCACTCTATCTGGACCAGAAAGAGCTTCCCTAACAGTGCGAGGCTCCCTGGTTTCGGCAGCTATTTTTGCCATATCCATGTAGCGATCAGGTGGTACACCTCTGTTCGATCGCTCTGAGCGGCGATATTCATTGTGCTCAGAAGCTATAGGAATAGGTTCACCGCAAACGCTATCAAGATCATGCGATGATTCGGTTGTGCTCTCAGTTCCTGTTGAGGAGCAATCGTTCCCATCATCATCATTATTAGAGCTGGATCTTGCATCGATAAGTGATTTTTCCTCGTGTTCGACATCGAAAATCGAATCCGGCTCGAAGAATACTTCGTCAGATTTAGGAGTTTCCTCGGTTTTTTGTGATGTTTCGAGAAAAATAACATCTCGACTGATTTTGATTCGATTAGTTTTCAAATCTAGCAGCCGATATGCTTTAGACTCCTCAGAATACCCGACAAAAGTCCATTTTTCAGCCTTGTCATCAAGTTTGGTACGCTGTTCTTTATGAATAAGTGCATAAGCAGAACATCCAAACACATGGAGATTACTCACATTGGGCTTCTTTGAAAACCATAATTGAAACGGCGTTAAATCTCTCATTCTCGTTGGCAGTCTGTTTTGAAGGTAGTTGGCTGTATTTACCGCTTCGCCCCAATATTTTTTATCGAGACCAGAATCAATAAGCATACACCTAGCCATTTCGAGAAGAGAACGATTTTTTCTTTCAGCGACCCCGTTCTGTTGTGGCGAATACGGTGCTGTGAATTGCATGCGTATTCCTTCACTTTTCAAAAAAGATTGCAGCTTTTCATTGTCATACTCTTTGCCCCGATCAGAACGAAAAGATTTTGGCTTTTTGCCGAATTGAGTTTTTGTCATTGCAATAAACTCTTCAATGCAGCGATTCACTTCGTTCTTATGTTTCAAAAGGAATACAAAAGAGTATCTTGAAAAATCATCGATAAGAGTCAATACATATCTTTTTTGACCAGGAGTCATTGTCCTCATCGGCCCACACAGATCAGAATGTATAAGTTCCAGCGGAGCTGATGACGCAGATGAAGACTCCTTCGGAAAAGGGATACGGGCCATTTTACCCTTGATGCAGCATTCGCACGTGTCCCGTCTACCACAATCGGTAATTTTTATACCTGCAGCGAGCTGTTTATCTGCTAAGCTTTTAATTGCCGATGGGTTTCGATGTCCGAACTTGCGATGCCATGCATGCTGGCAGTTAGATGTATGCGCCGCAGGCGTCTCGTGAAGGACGGCACTAGCGACCCGAGCCTGTTCGACAGTCTGGATCTCATAAAGATCAGGCGTGAGCGTGGCTGTTGCCTGCAAAACGCCACCCTTGAAGATCTGACAGTCGTCGTCTTGAAATACAACTTTATGGCCGCTCTTCGCTAGCTTCTTTACCGAGAGTAAATTTGACCCAAGAGCCGGCACGTAAAGTACATCGTGTAAAGCCAGGTCAGAAAATTTACCGTCAGCAGCTGCGCACTTGATGACGCCCGAGCCTATACCCTTGATCTCAGCGAGTTTTTCATCATCGGCAAGGCGGACGCGTCCTTTCCGGCGGGTGTCGAGATTATTGAAGAATTCCATGGAACGAGACATGTGGCTCGTTGCACCGGAATCGACAAGCCAAGAATCGTCCGAAGCTTTCACTGCGAGACATGTGGCATCAAGGCTTGCCGTGGCCAGGAAACAAATTTCATCCTTGTCGGTATCCTCAGAAACTTGATTGGCTTTTGACTGCTTTTTCTTCTGATTTTTCAACCGAAAGCATTGATTTTTAGTATGTCCATCTTTATGACAAAAAGTGCAATTTTTCTCATTAGTTGAGCTGCTCTTATTTTTATCTTGGACAGACTTCATAGCCGATTCACCGTTACTGGAATTTTCTCGGATTTCTCTGGCTCCCTTACGCCGCTTATATTCATCAATGAGCTTGCTTTTGATGAATGGAAAAGTGAGATCTTTTTCAGTCCGACTTTCAAGAGCTGTTACGAGAGAATCGTATGACTCTGGTAAACTTGCGAGTAAGAGCGATGCGGTGAGTTTATCTTCAAGTTCTTGTCCAAGAGCTGCCAATTGTGTTAGATGATTAGAAAATGTGTTGATATGAGATTCCATATCACCACCTTCGGGTAACACCATACGGCACAATCTCTTGAGTAGCAGGACTTGACTTGATAAGGTTGATTTTTGATGGTAATCTTTCAACGCATCCCAAGCTTCTCTTGCAGTCGCAGCTTTTCGGACGTGCACCAGCTGGTCATCGTCGATGAGGAGTCCAATTCTGGCGCGAGCTTTCGAATCCTTTTTAGTCCATGCTGCTAGTCCACTGGCGTTCAACTCAGTTGAGCGGGGTTCGGAAATTACCTCCCACATTCCATCTTCGATCAGCATAAGCTCCATCTTATAACTCCATACTGGATAATTTTCATTGTTCAATTTGGTGAAAGAATATCGGAAAGATGTACTTTCAGCCATTGTGTATTTCACTAAATTTCACTCACTTTGCAAACTCATGTATTATTTTTCACAAGTACACCTCTGAGTCAATGTTCACAAGATCTGGGCCCATAACCTGTTGTTTAGGGCAGGGTGATCTCGGAATAAACAATAATCAGAGTTATGCTGACACACAATCACTTTTAATTAGCACAGTACAAAGGTTAATAGTGTCTTGTAAACACAAGATACAGAAATGTGCACAAGAATAATAAACACAGTAATACGTGAATGAATGAATAAGTGAACACACGATTATATGAGAGTATATAATAGATGAGGCGATGAGAAAAGCGTGCCGTTTGACGTAACGTCTCGAACTGACGCCTACACTCGTCCCTTGCATCTTGAGGGTCTCACTCCACCCGAATTTCTTCAGATGATGGTGGGAGTATGTGTCGGGTAGTTTTCACCAAAGACACTGCATCTATGTGCAGCTGTTGGCGCGTGAGGATAGCGTTGCATACATCCTCAACAAAAATCACGTCACAAAATAAACGTCATATAAAATCACATAAAACTGACACGATTTAATCGTTCAACTCTGTCCTTTTATTCTACATTTTCGACATTCAAAAGTAAATCCTCTGAAAAGTTGAACCGTTTAGTAGGATAAAAGCGTAAAATTTTCACCTCGCGCGCGACCAAACTTTCGCAAGTGCTTGAATTAACGTTTGCCCAAAAGTGCTTCGTTATCTTTCTCTCTTCACAAACGCAAAGCCATTATTTTTCACCGGCAACTCTCGTTTCGAATCGAAATTTCACGAAAGCCATCATCGCCATACACATATACACATACATCACATATACATAAGCACCGTGACAAGTGGCATGCAGGAGCGATTAATGAAGAGACGCTTGGAATTTTCATAAAGCGATTTCACCGCATTTGCCGTCGTTGATGTCGTTCGCGTGGTGATAATGTACACTTGGCCCCATCAAAGCTTGCAGAGTATATTATACCGAAGCAAATTGCTGTTTTTCATACTTTACGCGTCACACACACACACACACACACACACACACACACACACACACATACATAACGTCGTTGACAAAAATTCGATTTCCCGGTGTTATTCATTAAGCGAAGAAGTCCATTAGGTGGAAAGTAGCGCGCAGAAAAATTTTATTCGTTTGTCGTCAACAATAATGATTGTGAATGTGTGATATCTGCGCATACGCAATGTGTAGATGAAAATTTTTGCAATGATTTTTATTTTATAGTTTTGAAGAAAATTGGCCATTTATATGTATAAGGAATGCGGCAAAATCGAGAAAATACTTCAGTTTGGTATCAAGTGGTGTGTTGATTGAAAGGTCCTTGAACCTCCTGCCTAAAAAATTGTCCATGTCATTACAGTTACGAGTACAAATTACAAATAATAAAATGGCAGTATAGGCGAGCATAAGTAGGTTGAATCGAGCGAGTTGAATCGAGTAAACACGACGAAGAGATAATATAGAAAAGTCGTATCGCATGCACGAGCGTCGCATTTTACGGACGGAACCGCGAATGACGAGGTGACAACGATAATATCAGAATCAGCGCTTCGATGCGTGAGATACATTTTGTTCGATTGTTTTTTCATCATTTTCAGTAATGAAAATCGCCGTATGAAGAATCTTGAACATACAATTGCATGTGAAAGACCTATTATCGCATCCAATGGAGAAATCGCCATTTTTGAACCTTTTGAATAGCCATTTTATCCGTCTCCAGCAAAAATCGTGTATTTTTCGAAACTTGGTACGTAAAATACAATTACAGCTTTGGATAAAATGTACTCTTCCGACACATCTTCCATCCTCTACCTTGGTTCATGAAGAAATATCATACAATATTCGATTCAAAAATGTGAATTTCGCTCTACGTGATGATTACGATTCTCGACTGACAGCTCTGACTGGAACTGGGACTGGAAAAACTACTGTTTTTCCAATTTTCTTTTCTCCAAGGAAAAATATCACTCAACCCCGGAAGGTACTCGTTCTAAAAAAAGGTCGTAAGACAGTAAAATTTTCGCCTAAATTAAGACAAAAATTGAAACAATTTTCTGCAAAATCTTTTAATACTCGCCAAAAATTATCAATTTCGTCATAAAAACCTGATAAAATAGAAAAAGGGTTTGCATTAAGGCAAAAATAGCAGATAAAATTTTCATCAAAATTCCGAGCGCACTATATCTACTGGACGCATAATAACCTACGTATACAGAAAATCGACCTCGAAAGCTCACGCCCGCATTGCACATACAGGTCAAGCGTGTATTATATGGACATATAACGTGGTGGGCCAACCCCACATTTTCTTCTTCACCCCCATGCCAACCATCACTACAAGGCCGTCCATATATCTTTCTATCTTTTTCTTTCTCACTTTATATATACTCACGCAACGGAAAAGCCCCCTTTGACTCGTAAACAAAAAGCCCCGCGGCCCAATTTCGCGCTGAGAAAATCCATATTGCTCAAGCTATGCATGCACGCCACACACACACACTTACACAAAACACAACACATATACCATCACATATAGATAGATAGAAATTTCGGCATATAATGCGTGGATTTTCCTCGCGTGCGCATATTACACACAGACACTGAACAGAATCATCAAATTACTAATACACTCTCTTGAGAACTTTGAATATAGGGGGAAACTCGCATCGAGGCCACACTAGAGTACACATCACATGTCACGAAAAGTAAGGTGGGAGGGCAAAAAAAAAAAGAAAGGGGGAAGGGGAAATGGCAGCCACGCATATTTTCTTTCTCGCGATGCGAGCCTTGATGTGAGCGTGGCTCGCGATCACGCATCGCGTAAAAACGCGCTCTTCGCGATTGGTTAGGGGGAAAATGTAGATAGTTTCTATAATATGCACACACTTTGCGTTCTCTGCTGACTAATTTTTTTCCCCCCTTCTTCTCTAGTGTGTTTGTGAAATTTTTTATGTATGTGTGTTTGCATGTGGTAGTGAGCTCAGGGACATCGTAGAAACGAATCACTGGAAAAACTGGCAAATCGTTTCGGATGGCATGTATCGTGTATGGAGATACGGGCTATATGAGTAACTCCGTAGAAACTTTGAAATAATGTGTGCCTGCTTGTACGAACCCTTAAAACGCTTGAGAAAAGAACCTTGGAGGTCATTTTCGATGTATTTTTTCGTGTTCTTTCTGGTGCAATCGTTGCTTTTTTGTTCTAGTTCTACCCTAAAAAAATTATAATCGAAAAAGGGGTCAAAATGTCAGGTTCGTGTGATGTGGTTTTTCATTTTTTCGACCTTTGTGAGTGTATATAGAACTACCGAGAGGCTCGTTCGGGATCCGGCCGGGCAGGCTTATCAAATGTAATGGTATCGAGCACCAAATCCCACAGCTATGAGAACCAAAATACCACTCTTAGGGTGTACGACGAGCTCGTATTATACATTCCAGGGTTTCGGGATTTTCCTCACCAACTTCTTCTCCAAGTAAATTGTCAGGCGCAACTTTTGCATTCTCCATAGTATCGAACAAAATTGATTTTTACACTCCGCGGAATACTTTTCCGCGGAGCCGGAATATATCGCCCTTAATCGCGAGACTTCAAAGGTCCTAGTCACTAATGGTCAAATCAACATTTCAAAAACACAACCCTGTACCTCAAACCGTTTGGCCGCGAGATCAATTCTAGTGACAAAATGTTAGGTCCGTGTGACGCTACCGCGTTATCTCTATTATCCTTATGGTACCGATAGGTGAAAATATCGGCACTCGTGCACGAATTAATAAGTGCTTTACATGTTACGAAAAGTCAAAAAATACATCTTATAGAACCTTCGGAAATGACATTTGAGGTTGGCACATTTCTGACCCCTCAAATATCAAAGTTTCCACGGAACTACTCATATACCTTAGTCGGTTTTTCTATGGCGTTGATGCTATTCTCGGAAAGCGGATAATATAAGCGATAGCCTTGAGCGTGACATCTGAAATTCGGATTGGTCCGATTCGTATAGTGCGGGTTCTGGCAATTTATTACTCATATTTTATAATTCACTTATAAAGCGCGCTTGCATACGATCGATAATTAATATATGGTACATCGAAGAGAGAAGATTTTTCGATTTTTTTTTCATTTTTGAGATAAAAATGGCAAATTTTCCCATATAAATGTCAACGAGGCTCTCTATTGTGATGTCAGCGTATAACCTATACTAATTGCTTTTAGAAATCATCGGCTTGTTATAACTTTAAGACGGTTTAGAAACGAATCTTAAAATTTAATTAATTTTTCGCTGAAAATTTATAAACGAAGATCAACAAAATGAGCTGTAGAAAACGCACAATTTCTTTCATTTTCGCAAACCAAGTTTACTGCAAAGAAATGTATTCAAGTCTTTACGGCAAAATTCAGTACATTTTCACCAGATAAGAATAGTCTAAGAATAGGACTACATTATCTCTTCTTGATCTCTTCTATGGAAATTACAAACCAGGTTGGATTACTTTCTGATTTTATACACCGTAGGGCTCTCCATATGCGTGTGAAATATAGTATTTCATGTACCTAGGTGCTGAAAAGCGCAAATTTCCACAAACGAGTATTGGAAACGAAATTTTCAGCACGAGTTTCGAAAATGGCTAGTTTCCGCAGTGAGATACGTAGGTATATTATTTTATTGCTATGGGAACGGAGGAATACTAATTTTGTGGCCAGAACTCAGAGCAAAGTTGGCGAACTTTGCGCGTTCTTGGAGTAAGTAGTAAGAAAATAAAATGAAAATTGGTATGAATTTGCACTATATCGTTTTCTAGTCAATACATATACATATACTACCCACAACGGTGTGTGATTACATGGTCGAGAAAAGTCGTGTGGTTAATTTTTGTTTTTCATTCATTGTCAGTAATTGATTATGTTATAACTGATCTATTTGAGATCTTGCCGTTAACTTTCATATCAAAATATATCTACTTTCACTTGATCTTCGATTTATGTTTCACACATACCTATCCTCATATACTAACCTCGACGTCAGTGAGATTTAAGTTTAAATTTTCTTTTTTATAAAACTTTGCAAATGGTATTCTTCTGAAATATTTCGCTGGGATTATATTCGAGATTATATTAAAATCGAACTTCCACGCTGTTATCTATGTTTGATATACATTTTTGGATGTGTATAGATAATAATCTTGATCAATGTTTAGATTGATTATCGCGAGGGATTTTCTTTCGATAGTAATAATTGAAGTCAATATTATCTCATATTACATTACGAAGTTGAAGGTTTTTTGATCATTGTGATGATGAGCAATTCAGTCATATTTGAGGTAATAATTTGATCTTATACTTACTCATGATATGATGAGTTTGAGCCGGTTTGAGCAAAATCGGGAAGCGACGCGTTTCAATCAGCAACAATAGTTTCACATTATACAATTTTTCCAGAGGTTTAAAAATAAATTTGATGAAAGAACTGCGAGTACTCAAAATCACTTAGTTGAATAATAATCGAGTGTCAAGACCTTGTAGTTTATCAGAAAATTCTTGTAGCTAATTTTGGCTCAACGATAATAATACATCGAATAATCATTCGTGCGAGTTTGAAGTTGTTTTTCATTTCATATGACTTTCCTATAGTGGCTATCATAATCACCCAATCTATAATTTGCTGCTCACTAGAATTGATTAAACAATGCGTATATTGATTCAGTTCATAAAATTACCCACATAATATCGCAAGAATACCTTGTACATTTTGAATAATCGTAAAATGAGTCATGAGTGAGTATTATATGGTCCAAAATAACTCTACTTGGGCTCATTTTGTAGCTTTTTTTGAAGCGCTTCAAGAGCTATTTGGTATTTTTTCCGCGCAGTCCAATAGATTCTTGCAAAATCAATCTGAAGCCTTGTAGAATTTTACAAAAATCGGGTCATTACGCAAACCCCCGCAAGTCTGGCGGAAATGGATGGATTTAGATGATTCAAAAAGCACCCCAAAGTAGAAGTCAAGAGCTTCAAAGTTTTTGAAAGTTATTCTAGCTTGTTCCTGATCCATGCTGTAACTGTTTTTATAAGGGAAGATTTTTTCAAAAAAAAAAAGCACCAGCCATTGAGAAATTATGAATGGACTCATTTTTTTCACTGGTATAAGAACTGGTCTTGGTTCCTCTCACCAACAACACGAAAAAACTTGGAAGAAATCAGAGAAATACCACCGTATGCCCGATTTCTTCACCTTTCATGGATTTTCGGACTCTCCTTCGAGAAAACCCTTTTTTCACAAATACAAACACTACTCGGATCAGAAATAAGCTAGAATAACTTTCAAAAACGGATTTTGAAGCTGTTGACTTCTACTTTGGGGTGCTTTTTGAATCATCTAAATCCATCGCGTAGGATGAAGCGTTTGATGCTTAAGCTTTTTTGAGTTTTTCCTAAACTTACAAACGTCCACTAAAAAACATTCGATTTGGTTCAAGATCTCCGCTTTAGGCATTCAGAAATTAAAAATTTCAAAAACGTTCCATAATATAGAAACGATCTTCAATTTGTCCAATTTCATCCATATTTTGGCACATTAATCAACGCAATTTGCCAAAAAAATTTTCAGCTAAAAGATTCAAATCTACGCTTTTATCACACCATATATGAGAATATGATTAGTTTGACTCATAACGGTCACCTTGACGATGACATATACATAATTTATATTCGGACATGTTACCTAATTTCATATGTCGCGTTTCACGACGCAGCTTATAAGGCAAGTAAAGACAAGCAAATTAGAGAATCGCGAGTCGGTATGTATGTAGATGCAATTAAGTAGCTACTCTATATGTTGAAATTCCATAGATATGATACAGATTCATATGCGCCTCTTGCAGTCTATAGGATTATTATCACCAACTTCATATAGTGTGCAATGATGCAGGCAAGCCTAATAACTTCACGTATGCATGTATGTATGTATGTATGTATATGTAATGGTTATCTATGTGATGCGCTTGTCTCTGTACATCAGGAAACGAGAAAGTGCAAATGCCACATTTCGAAGCTCCTCCGTGCGAGCGTTATTCGCATTCCAAGAGCGCGTACAAGTATATATATACTGAGTATGTCAACGCGAGTTTTCCCTTGTGCAAATTGAGTTTTGAACGTGAAAGAGGTACACAGAAAGAGGGAAGAATTAAAAAGTGGAATGTAGGGGAGGAATTTGGGTGTAAATTGTGTTGCTCTGATGGATGCAGCTTTTTTAGCCACGTGGCTGTAAATTAAATGTTCAATTTGCTGTTAATTCAAAACTTTTCCTTTTCTTTTTTCAATATGTTGCGGTTAATTGGGGGTGTGAAACACCCCAAGGCAACTTGGAGCTAAAATTTAATGTAGTAGTGCGGATGCCCTGATGGATCCTTAGATCTGTAGCGACATGGATCGGTTCATGAGATGTAACAAAACAGATCTGCAGCGTTTTTCTAGTCTGGCAATGCTTCAGTTATAGTCGATAGACATCAATCATCATGAAGCTCCAAAATTTGGCTGGGGTGTTAGACACCCGGTGTGATCGTAACGTGGTAGAATAGTTTCGGTTCAGTGTATTCAAATTTCGAGATTTCCACGCTGACAAAGCCTTAAAAAATGAGCAATTGATATATTCGATCGATTGATTTTGCCTCGACATCATTTCTGTGTATCCCAGAGTCATTCTATTAAGATAGAAACATAAACTCTTATTTCTTGAAAAAATTGATCATTTTCTGCGTGGGGTGTAAGATACCCCATGTAACCTTTACGCAATTACTTGGTGGTGCGCCGTGGTGCGCGCGCGCGCGCGCGTGTGTGTGTGTGTGTGTGTGTGTGTGTGAGTGAGAGAGACTGCAACTAGGGTCCCTAGGAATAAGCCTCGACACGGTCCGCCATATTCAGACAAATTCGATAGATATAGGTATATAAAAAGAATCAGTTTGTCTGCATATGGCGGCGATTTAGCCGGAGGTGGGGAGAACCGTGTGGAGAACTGGAGACCCCTTTCTAGTGACTCTAAATGTCTAAATGCAACCGGCTAATATTGGGGCTGCATACGACTCGAGGTTATTGTTGCACTTCTTAGTCGGATAAATTGATTGAATGTCGAGAGCTTGAAGAAATCATACTTGATTAATAATGATTACCTTGGATAATTTTTTTCTTCCCTTTTGAGAAATTTGTTCTATTTGATGTGGTATACTTATTGCACGAAAAAATTTGCCTCGAAATCAGTGCTTTGGCTCGTTAATTGTTCGTTAATTGTGCAGCAGTATTCAAGAAGCGCATTAAGAGTGTAAACCGAGGCCATCACATACAAATTCAAAGAGAAACTTAATTTACATTAGCTTGTTTGCACTCGAAAAATATAGCGGTTAATAGCCTATTTCGAAATTTGCTTTCACTGAAATATTGCAATCTATGATGACCAATGAAATTTTATTCTCAACTTTTACTCATTCTTGACAATTCAACCCTCTTTCTCTCATCAAAATTTTTAAGTTTGTTAAAGTTAGGTGAAGATCTCGTAAAAGACCTCGTAAAATATAGCAAAACTATCGATCACAATGAAGGTTTTTCGAACAATATTTTTTATTTTTTTGCTGCTCAGGAAACGAACAGCAAAGATCCAGAGTTCACAGTTCAAAGAATAATAGAAGAAACAATTGAAAATTCAATTTGCTCGTTAATCTGAAAATTTCTTTTGTAAAATTTATGAACACAAAGCTCAATCAAGCTTCAACCAACTACAAGAGAAACAAAAAATTTTCACAAACACAGAACGTGCGTGTTTTACAAAAGTACAATTCACATCGCGAAAAACTCCATGCATTCGTGCACCCTAATTCATACGAAAAGCCTATATAGAACATCGTATCCCTCGCCCTCGCCCTGCTGTCCTACACACAATCGGAAAATGAAAAATCGATAGCGCATACAATATACACAGGCATCAGGTCAAGTTTCCTTCTCTCTCTCTCTCTCTCTCTCTCTCCTTTCTTTCGCCCTTCGTTTTGCCCTTCGCACAGCTCTCCTCCGCACAATATAATGTATCACAAAATCTTTCTATATATAAAGCTCGATCTCGGCTCGATCCCCTTCACGCATCGGAAAATTTTCGCACGCGCTCACCCACACATCCACCTTTACACACACACACACACACACACACACACACACACACACACACACACACACACAGAGAATTAACCCACATCTGCCGCATCTCAAATCTCCATGTATCGAATTGAAGAGGGGAAAATTCGCGCGCGGGCTCTGAAAAGCTCACACTACGTCCCTGAAACACATATATATCTATATATTTATCTTATAGGCATCGCATGGGTTTGCGCGGGGCCCTGATGACGATGCGCGTATATATGCAAGCAAAAGAAAGAAAGAGATGGAAAATGCGGTCCGCTTTTGGGGAATTTGCCCGTCGCCGCCGCACCGCCGCACCACCGCACCGCCGCCGCCCGCTATAGTCAGCGGGAAACGGCAAAAGAGTAGGGAGGGAAATCGTAGTATAAAAAAAAAAAAAAAGTAGAGGGAGGAGCGGCAGCAATAGGCCAATATATGCGTGCGGCGTGCACATAGACCGAATAGCCCCCATCGTAGTCGTCTTGGCGTTTTTGGTATATGAAATTTTCAAAGGGGGGGCCTCAGTTCAGTTGTGCGAGTGAGTGCGTTGAGAGCGCATCGTTTTTGGCTTTTCTTCTTCTTCTTCTTTTTTTTTCGATGCTCTGCCATCAGTCGTGCTGCGGCTTGCTTTTCCGACAAACTTGACTATATATACATATATAGCAGTATAGTATAGTGTGTATATCCCAATTTTTTCATTGGACTCTTTTTTCGGCAAGTGAGTGAATTCAAACTGTTGTTTTTTTATTATTGTGATGATAATGCAGTGCGTGTGTTGAAAAAAAAAAAAAACAAAATTTGAATCTCGCGCGCTCCAGAGAAGTGTGCAGAAAAATTTCCTTTTTTCTAAGGATATTTTTGGGAATAAGCTGAGGAAGTGATTTTTCAGGATACGCTCGGTGAGTGTACAAAAAATACAATTTTTTTGCAAAGTGTGGTTATCAGATTAAGTGGAATGAGTTATAACCGAGCGCGTGTCTGACTTTGCGCGGATTCGCACTACTAGCAAAAATTAAATTCGCGCGGGTAAATCTGCGCATATCGCACACACTTTTATAAAAGTGGCGTACGTGATTCATTCGCATTTTGCTATATATATATGTAGAATCGTCGTTGTATATATTCTGCGGAGTGCGTAGAAGCGCGTTCGCGGTTGCGCAATAGATGTTTTTCGCGTGTCGCTCATCTTTTTCACTTCCATATAACATTATATGTAAGCGCAGATAACACATACACATACAAACTATATGATCTTCTTCCTCCCTCTCAACTATTTCAATTTTTTTTTTTCTATCTCTGTCTCTCACTTTACTCTATCATTATAGTATTGGTATTATATGGAAGCTGTTTTGCTCGATAATATATGATTCTATCTTTTTTACTTTACACGGCTGATATGGTTTGCGGGTGTGTTTTAATATTAGACATTGATGATGATGATGATGACGACAGCCAAGGTTTCTTTTCTATATGATAATTGCCTTTGAAAATTTCAGCCCCAGACTTATACATATAATAATCCAATATTCTCGTCGATATTGAGAAAAATTCGAGGAAAAATTCTAAGTGTGAATTTTTATTTGCAATGTGTGAGTGAGTACTGAAATATGCGGCGGTGGTGGTGGTAGTCGTGTGTGAGGAATGAGAGGACCGTTTTGATAAAAATTTATCTGTGATTATGATTACAAGTCATAGTGGTAGTGTATACACCGAGATATACACGAAGAGCAAAGTAGATGTTTGTTGCCGATTTTTGATATCGGGGGGGGGGGTGTATAATTTGCCCGTGACCGAATAACTTTGATTATGTAGCCGTGATCTTGAATATGTTTGAATGAATGAATGAATGAATATATAGAACGGAATGGACTGGAGTACTAGTGATTGGTATTTTTTTTTGTGGTAGTGGTGGTTATACTCGTTATACGTGGCTGCTATTCACTGTATAAGAAAATATTGTATGTAGCCACTTTCGATGCATATTTTTCTTGCGTAAATTCGTAAATTGATGAGAAATCGGTAAAAAATCGTTGCGGATTCCCGCAACTGTATTTTTTGATAACTTGGAATTTCTTTACTATACTGATTTCTGAATAATTGTTTGCCTGGTTTTTTTAGTACCTACACTGTTTACACAAATTTTATCAACGATTTCGGTGTTATTTGTGGGCGTTTTTTTGTGTTGGTGCCAATTCCGCGAATTTGTACGATTATCTCATAACGATGCGATGAATCACATGCGGATTTCATGATTAAAATGATTATGACGGAGATGATGGCATCGTATCTGATTTTCTTCTCTTATTCATCATTCAGTGATGATGGAATCTTACACGTCTTGGACTGTTTTTTAAAAGTTCAAATTTAATATCGACACAATTTTTCTTTCAATGATTCGACCTGTTTGCCGTAGTTCAAGAAACCGATTGAGCCGAGCCTCAATTTTTGTCAGGAAAATGTGTACAAATTTTCAAAAATGCAAATTTTGTTTGACTCGATCAAAGCTCGCAGATATTTTCCAATCAACTTGTGTACTTACTTACACTGTAAAATTTTTTCCAAACAACTTTAACCAACTGGTTGAATGAAAATTTCAACCAGCCGGTCGAATGGAGAATTCAACCAAATTGATTGAATTCTCAACCACAAGGTGAATTTCTCATTCAATTAGTTGGTTGAAGTTGTTGGAAAAAATTCTTTACAGTGTAGGCTAGTTGAAGCATTTTTTGACATTAATAAATTTTTTTACAACGGATCGACATCTCGGTTAACGTATCAGAATTATCATTCGAATATTGAAAATATAAATATCGATTCCTTTTTCTTTTCTGACAAAAAAGTTGATCCGATTACAAGTTCACAGAGTTTGCGTCGTGGATATACCGATGTAACAGTGCGTCATCAGTTAGCAAATTATATTTAATCAATAACTTGAAAAATATCATTATACAAAGGTAACAAGTTAATAATCAGTACTATCTTGTTACCTTTATTACATATATACCATAAATACATGACTGTATAAATGTGTGTAATATATCGATTAATAGCTGAGCGGGAAATGTGAAAAATATTTACAAAAAGCTTCTACGAAAGCAACCACGTGTTCAACACATGAAAAGTGCGCAGAATTTTCGCCTTTATAATGAAACTCTTTCCATCCAACCACTCGTATAATATGTAGCATGATACTTTATATCTATACACACTAAAGCATACCTATTTGATCGATTATTTCGAACGCCACCCACGCGTAGCTCGATGTGTTTTTGTAGAATTATTCGCTTATCAGAATCGATCGCCTTGATATTTTAGCTTGCCATATACATCTAACACACAATACCCAGTACTTCACACACACTTATAAAAGCTTTCGCAAAAATTTCCACGATGTATATAATGTCGTTGTTTCTGAGCTTAATACTAAGAAATTTCGTCATTATCCACATGCCACTGTGTAGGATATATCTGTATTGTGAAGCGTATTTTCCCGAATCATCTTTTTTTTTTTATATATTGAGCAGATTCAACGAACGAACACATGGTTTCACAAGATACTTTGCACATCGTATATAGAACGAGATTTGAGATATACAATATATTCGCTTTGGTGGATGATTCTGTGGATGATGCTGTGTATAATTTGTGTTTGTGTGTGAGAAAGAGAGAGTGTAAGTGTGTGCTGGGGGATTGGAGCTTTTCTAGGAATTATTTAGTATATATAGTGAGTTATGCAAGGGCCGCGAAAAGAGAGAGAGAGATGAAAAAAAATAAGAAAAGAAGCTGCGCGTGAGAAAGCATATTGCGAGAATTGGTTTGGGCAGCTGCATTTTCGGCGCGCGTGCACAAGCGTCCATTGAACCCGGCAAAGTTTGAACGGATGTAGTTATATTTACAAAAAGATCTGTAGCTTTTCTTGAGAATCGTGCAAATGATGCACTTTATGTTGAGCTACGTCTTCAGTACATTTGTGTGGAAAAGAAAAAAAAACTTATATTTTGTATTTGTGAATTGACTAAAATTTCAATTTTTGAGAGCTTTTTTGGGAATTTCCGAGAATTGAAGGAGAAAATCGGCAGTTTCAGAAGAATTTGAGCGTAGATGTATTTGAGGTTGTCTAGGGTTGCAAATTGTTGTTGACTTTGTCGAAAGCAAACCGAGATCTATGTAGGTCATCAGGACTTTTGTGCATTCGTGCATGATGACCGCGAGAGGTCGTTTCTGCCAACTTTGTATATTTTGTCTATGTTTATTTGGCCGATTTTCCTCAAAATAGACGCATTTAACGTTCTGCATGTCTCGAGTATATATTGCGTAACCTATTGTTTTCTATGGCACTAGTTTTACACACACCGTAAGCTATACGTTTTACTAGAGTTGTAAGCAGTTATTTTTGTCGGTCATGGGCTCGCCTATAGTATGAATTACAACTTCAAACTTGGATGAATTGTAAATTTCTGTGATGTGTACAAAGACGATCGATAGCAAACTCATTTTCGAGTCTTTCCTATCTATTTACTCATGCTATTGAAGTATCGACGTACCCCCCTTCCTCCGAATTTAATCTTCTGCATTCAAATTAGTTTTTATATATTTTTCCATATTTTTCGAGTCGTTTGAGCAAATTGTGTCACTCTGTTAACCTGATTATCCAAAAATTTGTGATGATAAAACATGAAGCGAAGTAGACTGGATAACAGTTACAATCCAAGGTTTCAAGAATTTGCAAGTATGTGGTGAAACCTACCGCGATTCCACGTTCCACATGGTTAAAATTGCATAGAGCGAATAATTTTGTAATCGATTTCCTCTCAATTTCACTTTGAAGAAACAAGGGGATTTGATTTTCATTTTGTTTTGATTTTGATACCAGATTGATTTTACATCAACATGTACCCTCACCGGACATTATATCTGTCCGAATCTGAAAAAGCTTACTTGTCCCTATGGACTGCTACATAAAATACTGAAACTGAGATTCCAATTCTGAGATGTCGAGGATGGAGTTACGATTATCGAGACACCAAATTACGATCTGATTTGGATCGGGTCAACAGATCAGGGACTAGAAGCTTTTTCAATTTTGGACAGATATAATGTCCGGTGTGTGTTGTGTAACAGTACTCTGCAGAAGTGCTTATAGTTCCTGTACGCACCCTGGTAGAAATTTACTTCGATGTAACACATTAATAGACATAAAATGGCTATTTTTGGCCAATTTTGGCTGAAAATGGCCATTTTATGGCTAATGTTGTGTTACATTAGGATGAATTTCTACCAGGGGCAGGCTGGCACGTTTTCGAAAGTGAATACGAGAAATCCGTCATCGAAACTTCATTTTTATTGAGTCAAAATGTACCAAAAGTAGATTTTACATCCCCATTGGACTTACAGCTTAAGATGGATACCGAGCTACCAAAACCGCGGTAAGAGACACTTGAAAAAATCTCAGTCTCAGACCCGGGGATCGAACCCACGACTTTTCGATCGGAAGGCGAGAGCTATAACCCCGTTGCCACCGCGGCATCTTGAGTATTTTTTTTTTTTTTTTTAGAATTTTGGTTCGCTGAATTTTGCTCTCAAAAAGTCGATTCATTGTGAAACTTGATGATATCTTCATCTATAATTATGTAGATTTATAGAATATTTGCCACGTGCGCCAATTCTTTTGAGTCCTACAATATAAAACAGAAATTGGTCGTTTTATCTCGGATTCACATTTTCCCCCAGATGGGCATTCGCACAAATTTTTCTCGTAATTTTTAGTGATTTCCCCATATGAATACTATTTTATCGCCTATTCCAACAAATCTCAAGCTTTCCTTCAATCACGAATAGCCCACGTGACTCGTTGCTAAAATCACTTGTAATAAGAATCAAAACCTTACAGTGCATCTGAAACACGTGTCAAACTCATTTAACCTTACAACCCACAAGCAGTTCCGCAAACTTTCGCTCGCACCATCAGGACCTCGATCAGGACCTTATAAATTCAGAGGGTAGAAACTATAGAAAGGCAAACGTAGGCTTCGATGGGAGATTAAACCCCATACCTACATAGTACTATTATTATACGATTCGCACCGAGCGATCAGCTTCCGCATGTTTTTCAAAGCCCTATATATATTCCACGATTTTCCCCGCGGCGATTCCAAGTAATAGATCACGATGACCTTGACAGACGCGAACACGCCGGCTGGCATCGAATCATTTATTAGACGCGCTAGATCACTTAGCATATCTTGTATTAGTATTAGTAGTACTAGTAGTAGTAGTTGTTGTAAATCGTATAGTATTAGCTGTTCCTAGTAGTTGTAATATATAATTCAACGTCTCAGTGAAGGAATGAAAGAATACATATTGAAAAACGCATGTGTCAGGCCTGATCCGCTCAATTTTCATTGGATTTCCTCCCACTTTGCGTTAACCATTTCAATGTCATCAAGCTATATATATTTCTATATGAGTGGAAATTGCCAAACTCAATGTATGTGTGCATGTATGCGAAGTATAAAGCGAGTATAAAGCCAACTCCTAATCGTGAATTCGACACGATCGTTTCGGCATTGCCGCGGGCGAAGCCACTGAAACGACTGTGCATGAGCGATGCCGAAAATTCGACCGTTATCAAAGTTTTAGTCGTTCTATGAGTGCCTGATGGCTGATAAGTTTAGATATACGTATATATGCAGAGTCATTGCACATTCTCGCTTTTATTTGTCAAAACTAACGTTACATTACTTTTACGCGTTCGATTATCGGTTACAATTCAAATATGCCACGGTTGCAAGTTCTCAAACGGCGTTCTTAAAAATCGAATGCAACATTCTATTGATTCAAAAAGTTTGAATTTGAATAACGTGACATTGGAATATCGGTTCGGTTGGTTTGTTTGAATGACCATGTCCCTGAAATCTTGTCAAGGAAAGTGAAAAAACGAGTTTGTTCTCAACGATCGAGAGTGTAACGCGACCATGGATCATCAAGTTCATCCTCGCGCCTATATAGGTACTAATAGTGAATCCTCTCTTCCGCATAACCGAAATAGCTCTCGATCCTTTTTCGCCATGCTGCTCACGAATCTCAATTTCATCCCTCTCCTAAAATCTTCTCTCCTTCGAATCTCTAGGAAGGTCAAGATCAACGCTATATTATCTTGTCCTTTTCTAACGCTAGTAAAAAAAAAAAGAAGATGACTCACACTGTCTTTCGCTGATGTTAGATTCTGCAGCCTTTGCGATTTTTCCTCAAACCAGTTCTATTAGTTCCTAGATACTTACTTACAGTCTCCTAGAACCGCAAACGCAAAAGTTTCTGCCTATCCTATACCTATAATCTTATTCCTCTCGTCTCCTATCCATAAATAAACTCGTAATATACTCACACATACAGACATGAAGATAATATAATATCCCGCACATACGCTGAGAGGCCGCAATTTTCAAGTTCACCCAATATTGTATAATGGCGCACATGTTTGAATGGAAGGAAAGAACGGCGCGCACGCGTGCAAACCACGGAAATGGTATCTCTTTTGCTCCGTCTCATCATCCTCCTCTCCTCTTTCCTTCTTTTCACGGTGTTGTTTACCATCGTCATCCTGGAGCCTCGTGCCAAATGGAACATATATGAGACAGATACAGTGATGCGCGCGCGCCATATTCTACTCCTTCTCCCTCTTTTTCTTGTACTTGTTTTTATCATTGGGCCATCCATTCGCTGGATGAACGACACGCGAAAAATATATATATGTACTATTGGCGTTACGTCGTCACATGGATATATATTACTTGAACACATATACACATGTGTAAAGAAGCTCAGAGTCAAGGCCACTATCATACACGGCTTCTAAGTACAACACACGTCCGCTGCGATGAGACGAATTATTCTTATTCAACTTGCGCGCAAGGGGCGAGTTTAGTCCGATTTGCTGGCATCACTTCCGCAACGTCTTTCGACTGCTGACTTTTATTGCTGGTGGTTCTATGATGGTGACCGTTTTATTTTTTCATCGATTTATCAATTGTAGCAGACGATTCTGACTATTATTGCTGATGCATCGTTCCGGAATGCATTGATAGCAAGTGAAATCATCTTCGTGATGGTGTTTCAGCGGAGTTTTGATTGTATCTCGAATTTAGTCCATAGGTATAATTCTTTTGAAATCGCGATTTTTCGTTGTGATGACGTGACTCACGTGACTGCTCTGATGTCAATGTTTTATAAGATGATGTGGAGTTGATTCTAGTTCAACAAATTTTTCGATGGGATCGTTTTATGTGGGTGCTACATACATTCATGATCGATTGTTATTCAATCTGTTTCAATCTTCCATATCTGTCCACTTGCAGGGATGCAGATGAAACTATCTCACATTCTCTGAACCATTAAAAAATGACTCAATTCATACCGCATTTAGAACTTGTTTTGCTACTTGAACCCTCATCCCCTCACGGACATTCCACTGAATTCTGCATTCTGCAGAGTTAGATTTATTCTCATCCAAAACATGAGTTATATACTAATGTCATGGGAACAGCTTTTATGTTCTAGTACATCACAAAAGCTATGAAGATGAGTGTCTCAGACCCGCATCAGCAATTTCGATTGCGATGGAACAACCACAGCACCAACATGGTATCCGTCTTCGAACAGCTATTCAGGACTGAAGCTTTCACCGATGTCACTGTGGCACTCCATGATGGAACATCATTCAAGTGCCATAAGGTAGTCCTAGCATCATGCTCACCATACTTTGAAGAACTCTTCCTCAAGAATCCATGCGAGCACCCCACCATTATCCTCAGCGATGTCAAGATTTGTGAGATTCAAGCTATCCTGGACTATGTCTACAAAGGAGAAACAAATGTCAAACAGAGCAATCTCAACAGTTTGCTCAGGGTTGCTGGTTTCCTCAAGGTAATCATCTATTTATCTACTAGTACTCATAAATTATGTGCTAGACCCTAAAATTATTTCTCCATTTGCAGATCAAAGGACTTGTCGAAGAAACCAGCATAGACAAAATGGAAACAACAAATCACAGTGCCTCTCCTCCACCAGACATCAGTACAAGTACAAGCAGTATCGCCCATAGCACTGATCTTGCCTCTCCACCTCATATGCCATGCACAAATTTCTCTCAATATGCCAAATCTCCAATTGAGAGGAATAATGGTGGTTTATGGCCTGCGTTCCCTGGTATCCCCATGCCACAGCCTGCACCTGGAATCATATCTCGTAGTCATCTGTCTATTCTTGGTGGATCGTATGAAACTTGTGCTGACACTTCTCCTCTAAGCAGAAAGAAACTTTCTAGTTTGATGGCCAATCGAGACACTCCAATCTTGAGAAACGTTTTAGATCAAGGTCAAGCTGATAACGCTCCATTGATGCTTGGCAGACTCCCCGAAAGACAAGATAGCTCCAACAGCAATGGTTCAGCTCATGACTCGGATAGACGGAACAGCGCAGAGTTCTCAGAGCCTATGGAAGATGACGACAGAAGAATTTCACCGCACAATTATTCTCCCCACAGCGAAAATAGATCAGGTAAGTTTGTGACATCATGTTTTTGGAATTGATTGTCAGCGAATCGATTCGAGTCTAATGTGATAGATCACTACATCAAAAGGTTCATGCTTCATTGTCAAATCAAGTTCTGGCTCCATTCATTTTGCTGCATATCGCGATAGTCTTGCTGCTGTTAACATCCACTGGTAATACTGCAAGACTTGGCCATTGTCAATTCCTTCCATTAGCTTGTAATTGTGATCTTACTAATTGAAAGTAATCAATATTTTTTTGGAATCAAATTGACCCGGAGGAGTCACAAGATCTACGAATATTAATTGTAACTTCAAAATTTAATTATATTTCTGCAATCGATAAAATAGATCCCTGCTGTTTTTAAAGGATTGACTTTATTACCGATCTTTTAGTGAACTTGACTCAAGAACCTCATTTTCAATTTTATTCTAACACATTCGTCTTTTCTATTTTGTTTTAGGCTCGACAAATGCAAAGCCAGAGTGGAAACGTTACAAACAGTACACCCGAGAGGATATAGCATCAGCGATGTCGGTAGTACGCAACAAAGAAATGAGCGCTCTGCAAGCTGCCCGGAAGTACGGCGTTCCTTCACGCACACTCTACGACAAACTCAAGAAAGCCGGAATTCTACCATCACGTGGTGCAAGCATACAGAGGCACGGACGCGATTCGTCCAGTGCCCGTTTCCCATACTCGTCGACGATAAACGGCTCGGTCTACGGAGCACACAGCAGTTCCCATCTTTCCGAAAGCGAAGGCGAAAGTACAAACGGACTTCTCGCCAGTGAAGCACCTTACGGTAATCTACTTGGTTCTGGAAGTGGTATTGGATCCAGTCCCATGATCGATGGAGCTATGGACATGTCATCGACGAGAACACCAAGTCCACCACCTGATCGCAAACTTATGATCGATGACGAAGTAGAGGATTTATCAGTAAATCGATCGGCAAGGGATCCACCACCACCGATACCCGAATTGAGGCTCATATCACAGGTGCCACCTTCTTTAATGGCACCTAGATCACCACCACCAGGTATTCCAATAAAATTGCAGCCCAAGGAAGAAGAAATCGACGAAGCTGAAAACAGAGAGCGGCAGTCGCCGGCTATGGCTTGACTATCTCTTCATAAAGCGTTCCGAGATTTTTAGACGGATGGCAAGTGAATGCATTTATGAAATTTTGCGATAGTCTTGTTGCGCATAGCGCAGAGATCGTCATTCAATATTTGCATGCTCGCCAATCGATTTCGTCTGAAACTTGAGATCATCGCGTTTAACCTATTTAGTTCTCGAGAGCGGCGCGTGCATTGCTATATACCGTCACTTTTTCAGTGATGGCGATACTCGAATAATCAGCCGAAATTAAACGGATGAATAAGACTGAGCGTGCGCCGCAAGTTTCAGAGAGACTGAACCCCGTACAAATCTTTGCACTCGTCCCAAATTTATATATGCTCGCTAAATATACTCGAAATGAAACAGCCAATCGACCTTCACGAATTTTGCGAGGTACGCTGCAACTCGAATATCGGCTAGTTTTATTCTGATTCTGATCGATTCGGATCTCAAGCAGAACAGAATGAATGATTTAGTTTTATTTTGTATGTTAAGAAATCAGTACTGGTAGGTTTAATTCATTAATTTTATTATTGTCGACTCGAATTCGATTGACGAATCGTAATTTCTTAGTTTATTTCATCGCACTCTTAATCATGTAATGATTGACTGCTCATGCAACTTGGAGCGCTTTTTGTATAATCGAGTTCCAAGTTATGAATTGTTGTAATCCTGACTTGGGAGTTTGAAATAATCCGAGTTTTTACAAGGTTCTGAAACACTTGGAAGATTTTTCATGAACGAAATAATCTGCTTTGATTTTATTTTACGATCAACTGTACTCGAGCAGCTTCGCGGATCTCATAAGTTGCAAAAGAAATTTTAGGAAGGCTCGAGGTGGAATTGATATTAAAACCAAAATATTATCGGCGTTCGATGCATTTTAATTTATGAGTTTTATGATCATTTTGAATGATGAAGTAAGTTTCATTGTAACCATGTGTTAACATTGGTTCAATTGTCACTTGTACTTTCTACATTTTCATGATTCATTTACAAATAATTGAATTACCTTTTTTCAATTTTTAAATGTTATCATCAACCAGTCTTACGATAACAAGCATTTCCCCGTGAAAAAACTGAAACAGAGAAATGGCCCTGGGAAATGTATGCAATATTTGCTCAAATGGAATAGTGCCGTGAAGAATACATCCTATCATATCGAACTACCTCACACGCTCAGCTCACTTTCTTCGTATTCAATATCATTCAATATCTTGAGACTGAGATGTTTACCTAAATCCATTAAAATTCACAATAATATTTGATACTTTGTAAAGTGTACATGTACTATATATACTTTCAATGATCCTCATTATTTTTTACATTTCATTTTATACTCTTGACGCAACTTGAATTAAACTCTATTTGTAATACATCGAGAGAAGGTGAAAATATTCATCACATACTAGATCTATACGTTTATTGCTGAACTCGTACGCTATAGAGAGTCGAGCTATTTTAAACTAAAATTTTATTGAGCAAATTTATTGTAATACGATCGTTGCGTGAAACGAAAATTTACAATGCAAGTCGTACAACGATCCCAGAACTTTTTTTTACAAATGGTACCAATTAAGAATTTACAATCAATGACGAAAAGTTACTAAGAGACTATGTATTTAGTATCACAAAAATCGCGACTTTTTTGGGATATTGGGATGTTGAAAACACTTGTTCCATATAACCCGTTGAAAAAATCGCATGTTTTCCCTTTTACCATTTAAACATCAAATGGATATTACGAGTGAAAGTTGACGTATAATTGAAAATATCTCCGCTGTCGTTATGCGGATGATAGAAATATCGGCCAAACGCATATATATAAAGATAAGCGAGAGTTATGTACGACCATAATTACCTCAAGAAGAATGAAATAATAAGAAGTACAAAGACATGGAATATATAGCTACCTCAACGTTGATATAATATGAAAAATGTTTTTTCCTGTTACCACAGCTAATGTATACACAAAACAAAAATAATCATTAGATTATAGAATCAATGTTGTACCTGCACTTTTATATGTGATCATATCACAATTTACCTATTATTACCGTACATACATACAATTTTTGTAATTCATCTACCTCAGGTGTTTACAAATACCTAATACAAACAGTTTGTTTGTTTTTTCGTCGTTCCGATACTCAACTCTTGTCTTACTTTGATTTGCTTCGTTTCGATTGGTCACTTGGGAGCAAATGAGAAAATTATGTCGTTCTGACACTTTCCTAAGTTCAAACTTGGAAATTGAAATTTATGTTGTGAGGCCAGTATAAGGTGAAAAATTGACGTACTCTCGAGAGATTAGAAGAAGAAAATTTGAAAATTTTGGAGGAAAAAAATGAGAGAGAAAAAAATTTATATTAAAATTGAATATTGTCGACATGTTTGGACACTAAATGAATTTAATCAGCGTGTTTGTGTGGCCCAGCCATTGCACCTTAGTTTTCTTTTAAGAAGCGTTTTTTAGATATTAACGATGAAGCATCTCTGTACGTACAGATATCGATTGTTTCTTCAATATCACATTTTGTTGAATAAATTTTATCATTGCGACCAAAATTAAAGGCGCTTAAATATCTCTGTACTCTACGGCGTTTGTAGAAATTTCAAAATAATTTGGCTATATATATATGAAAGCGGCCTTCATATATTCAATTCTTATTTTAAATGACAAAAATTACTCCTGATTACATTCAATTATAAATTTATACATTCATATATATTTAATCTATATATCTGAATCAGCACGAATGTAAATACTACCGAGCAAATAGCTGCCTTACAGCAACAACTGTTGTATTATTTTTAAGACTGAATTCTTTTTACTATATTGAAATATATATATTATATTATATATTTAAGTATGACAGTCGGTAAACCACGTGTTTCTGCATAAAGCAATCACACTTTTATAATACAATAATCTTATATAGAAAAAAAAATTGTAATACTTTTTTCCGTTTTTAGACGTCATGGCCAAGCCAAAAATACTTTTACATTTCTAGCATTTTATTTTTTAATCATGGAACCTGATCCTGTTGAACGCGTGTTACCGAACAATCATATTGTGCAAGTTTGTTATGAAATATATATTATCAATATCAATATACTCATAACTGTATGTTTTCATTAAATATAATTCCCTTTCATTCACTGCCTTCTTTATGCAATACATATTTAACATTTTTTGACTATATTCAATGCAAATTGTGAATTTTTCGAGCACAAATTACTTTTCTGGCTAAATGAGTAGTCTTTACTGTCAGAATTCCAAAGTGAGTAAGCTGAACTACTCACGCTTTAACGACAATTTCCAATTCTGGTGGAATCAGTTTCTGTGACGGTTACAGTAATTAAAATTGCTTTCACATTCTCATTATATACGTTCCACAGTTATTAGTGACGAATTTGCAAGGGATGAGTCAGATATTATCATTGGCAAATTTCAAGCTCTATATGGTAGGCTCTACAGTGCAGGTCGCATTTCTAATGTTTTAGTATGTAAATGAACTTGGCGATTTTGGTGCCATTTGAATATTGGAGTAGGAAAAAAGTAGAAAAAATTTTAAACCTTGAAAACCTTATTCATCGACCATTATCCATTCCGTCTGTCTTGATTTGCGGAGAAAATTGTGGTTTGTCATACAAAATCAGACAAGGTAACCGGAATTTCTGGCTGACTAAGAAGAACAATGGCTGGAGTGAGAATGCAAGGTTGACACTTTTGGAACATTTAGGGTGACCTCGGCAAAAACTACACCCACATTACATTGAATGATTAAATGCCCTTGGATGGGAGTGGGAAAACCACGAATGAAACTGAAAGACGGGTATTGGCCTAATACAATTTCTATAAATTATTCTTTCTTTTGTTTGAAAAAAGAAAACAAAAGCTGAGAAACAGCAGATCTACCTCATCGTGACTTTTTAAATTATTAATAAAAGTACAGTACCGTTCATAAGTTCTCGATGGTCGATCCCTCGATTACCCTGACTTGGAACAGCAATAAGTCAAATTCTATGCGTTGTACGAAAATTGTCAAGGAAGCATCTTACAGAGCAGAAAAAATACTAACTTTTACTGGGTTTTGATGATTTTTATCGAATATTTTTGAAGGTCCTACACGCTGATGAAAAAATAGAAAATCTAAAAATTTTTTACTTTCATTGAGACACCTGCAGTTTTAATGCGAATAAAGATACGGCAATTCTGAAAAAAGCATCTTGTAGAGCGGAAAAAATGCTATGTGTAGCCATTTTTTGATTATTTTTTACGTACCGCGCATGAGAACGTACAAGCTGTCTAGATACCCAAAATGACTGCTTATCATCGGAAACGGCACAGAAAACGGTGAAAAACCATGATTTTGGGGGTTTGGACAGCTCGCACGTTCTCACCCGGGATACGTAAAAAATAATCAAAAAATGGCTACACATAGCATTTTTTCCGCTCTACAAGATGCTTTTTTCAGAATTGCCGTATCTTCATTCGCATTAAAACTGCAGGTGTCTCAATGAAATTAAAAAATTTTTAGATTTTCTATTTTTTCATCAGCGTGTAGGACCTTCAAAAATATTCGATAAAAATCATCAAAACCCAGTAAAAGTTAGTATTTTTTCTGCTCTGTAAGATGTTTTCTTGAAAATTTTCGTACAACGCATAGAATTTGACTTATTGCTGTTCCAAGTCAGGGTAATCGAGGGATCGACCATCGAAAACTTATGAACGGTACTGTATGTAGGTATATGGGCATTTCTGTGGAACTTTTACTCGATTTTTACACCTGCTGGATACAGCTATGGATGATAATACAAGAAAACAATTGAGTGTATTGGTCCCAACCGATATGAAAATACCATCATTCCAAGCCTCAACATGGAATATCCTTGGTATCTATTAGATAAAAAATGTTCATACACTCTAACTCGCTCGAAGAGAGAAAATCTGCGAAAAATTATGTGGAAATATTTGGTACTCATCTTGTTCAGGCTTATACTGATATTCTGGCCATACCACGCAACTTTTTGCGTTGATTTCAGCTGTATTGGATGCTGAATAGAAATAAATATGGCCCAGAAGCACGATGGTGTGGCACCAATTAAGCAAAAACTGTACGACTTTGAAAACTGGCAATAGAAAATGAGTTATGTCTTGTTCAATTGTCAGATGGTCACGCCAAGCTCATTCCGCAACACTGAGTGGGATTTTTTAAATGTGTATGTAAAGTAGATATGATTTCGGACATTTTGAGATGAATCACATTATCGTGCGATTTTTCCGTCCAAAATTTATCTTTGGAGTGCAACTTTCTTTATGACCTTGTTTGAAGTAAAACCAAAGAAACGCGATTCATTACAAGAATGTCATTATTCTCATCCCACATTGGTGGCCAATCTTGACAAATGATTGACTAGGATATTCTGGAAAATCGATGAAAGACTAATTAGGCGAGAACCGTTTTGGCAATGCCACCGACTTTATACAAATTACAAAAGTGGATTTTCAAGTGTCAATACTACAAAAACGCGAGGGCAAAAGGTCACAGATGTGCGTTGAGCTGTTTCATTTTTTATTGTTTTTCAATGAAGTGTAAAAGTTCCAGAGAAACGCTCATGAAGTTTTGCTCAAGCTTCAAGCTATCCTGCATCATGAAAATTCGTTTTTGTACTTTATTTGTAGGTTAGTAATTTTTCAAAAACCATCATCAGTTTCTTTGCTTTGCGGATAATGCCTGTTCTAGATGACTACATAAGTAAGACCTTGTTATAGATCAAGACTCATCATCTGTCATTTGGAATATCAAAATTATTAATTTCTTCATTTGATGTTGCGAGCAGTATTGGTAGGAACTAAACGAGAATTCATAAATGAGCAAATTTACAAAATCCGACGATTTCACTAATTGTTTCCAGCAAAAGTACATACAACTGCGATAGCTACAAGTGAAATACAATTTGAAAGTTTCAACCAGAAAAATAAGCGAGGAATTAATCGTTATTACTCTCGCATCCACATTCCTAACGCGGGTATATGCATTTTGCAGTGTATCGTTAAGGGTTTGCACCGTCTCGTTAAAATGTTCATTGCGCATCGCGATATTTCCATTCCAACTCAAAGAGTCCTTCTGTACTTGTCGTGCAAAACGTTTCCACGTTCTCATAAAGCCTTGCTATGGCTTTTAACGTGTAAAATTCATGTAGCATAAAGTATTTCCAATTTATATGATTCCCTCGATGATTCCATGATTTACGTCCATGTTGATCCACGGATTCTCACATTTGAGCCAAAAATAGACGGTTTCGGGCCAAAATGATATAAATGAGTACCAGGGTTACTTTGAACACCCGAGGTACAAGTTTTTAATTTTCGAAATCAGCAAAATAGATGCGCAAGGGTTCTAGAAGTAATTTGTTTGATAGTCACATACGTGTACAACACTTTGCACCGATGAGGGGGTCTGTATCAGCTGTAGGCAAGTTTTCAACAAACTTTTTGGATGGCATGATTTAGGAGCGGAAGAAAGTTGCTCCAAACAATTGGTCTCGTTTGAGTACTTCCAGGACGAATCCAAGTCCCCGGCGTTAGATTTCATTGACCCTTACCGATATCTAGGAGAATCCATCGTAACAATGGAATATTTCTACCTTGACTCAATATTTTGTAGGGTAAAAACTGAAAAGTGCGTATTTTTTCTCCAGACCAGGTCAAATCTACACCTGAATCGGAAAATACATGTTTTTTCGACGAATAGGGTAACTTTGAACACTTCGAAAAACCTTAGTCACTCAAGAATCGGGATAACTGTAGATCATACAAATTAATTCTTGTATTTCGATAATTAGTTCTCGATTTTGAGATTTGTGGTTGGGATCATAAGATTTTCAAAATGCCCTACTTGACTCTCTCAATATGGAGGACCGAACATTTCTGGATTAGATTAGAACTTTGTATATAAGCGAATTATTCAATTCAAATGCAGATTGTAATCAAAATTTAGATGATTTCTTGAAACTGCTCATTTATTGTATAAACCTTCGTTCAAACTCCAGAAAACCCAAAATGAGTCTCTAATGACAGACACAGAGCATGACCATGTACCGACACGGTGTCCTTGAACCAACTTTAAATGAGTCGGAAGACCACCTCGCCAAATATTTTCTTAAATGGTTGTTCAGGGCTCAAATAACATCCTCCAACTGTTTTTAAAATCGCCTACGTTAGAATTTCCAAATAAAACAACTTTTATGACTTTTTTTGAAAAAATTGTCAAAAAACGACTTTGTCGCGCTTTGGTGATGATAAACGCTTAGTTATATGCTTTAAATTTCACAAAAATTTCGCCACAAAGTGCAGATGGTTCATGACACTCTATCCCAAACGATTCGCAATGTAATACGTAGAGGAAGGGATAGGCTTCGTGAGCTGTGACTAATGCTTGGGTAGAGAGTCAGATATGGTGAATATAGAAAGGTCCACCTATCTTTATTGGGAAATTTGTCGTCTGCTCACGGCTCTGTCTTCTTCTTACTCACATTGGTCCTAATAATATGTACACAATGCCTTGGACTCTCGGCAAGGTCCTCATCGCGCAACAAAAGCTCTCACTCCGGTTCTGGAGAGCTTGCAGGTTCGTCATACCTGCTCCACATCTCGCATTTGAGTGAAGGGGGTAGCTCTATCGTAGTTCTAAGATGCCATGTGCTCGCTTTCATGAAGAGAATCGACTCAAATTTTGGGTATTGTGCATGAAAAAGGAGGCGGGAGTGCAGAAGCTGAAAAGAGACATGGAAGACTGCTCCAAAAATGTTCAGCGATTGACGGTCAGAATGATAAAGTACCTTTATCTATGTGTCAGGCATAGGTAAGTCAGATAGGGCAATCTATCAATCTGACCGTCAATCGCTGAACATTTTTGGAGCAGTCTTCCATGTCTCTTTTCAGCTTCTGCACTCCCGCCTCCTTTTTCATGCACAATACCCAAAATTTGAGTCGATTCTCTTCATGAAAGCGAGCACATGGCATCTTAGAACTACGATAGAGCTACCCCCTTCACTCAAATGCGAGATGTGGAGCAGGTATGACGAACCTGCAAGCTCTCCAGAACCGGAGTGAGAGCTTTTGTTGCGCGATGAGGACCTTGCCGAGAGTCCAAGGCATTGTGTACATATTATTAGGACCAATGTGAGTAAGAAGAAGACAGAGCCGTGAGCAGACGACAAATTTCCCAATAAAGATAGGTGGACCTTTCTATATTCACCATATCTGACTCTCTACCCAAGCATTAGTCACAGCTCACGAAGCCTATCCCTTTCTCTACGTATTACATTGCGAATCGTTTGGGATAGAGTGTCATGAACCATCTGCACTTTGTGGCGAAATTTTTGTGAAATTTAAAGCATATAACTAAGCGTTTATCATCACCAAAGCGCGACAAAGTCGTTTTTTGACAATTTTTTCAAAAAAAGTCATAAAAGTTGTTTTATTTGGAAATTCTAACGTAGGCGATTTTAAAAACAGTTGGAGGATGTTATTTGAGCCCTGAACAACCATTTAAGAAAATATTTGGCGAGGTGGTCTTCCGACTCATTTAAAGTTGGTTCAAGGACACCGTGCCGAGGATCTTACGTTTGATTAATCTAGTGTTCAAAGTAATCCCAACTAGGGGGTCTAACTTTGAACACTTTTCAAATGCTCATAACTTCTGTCAACAATATCCAACACAACTCTACTGCGGCGCAATCGAATTCTGAGACAATAGGCTTACAATTGAATCTAAACACAATGGCATTTTTTTTTTTTTTTTTTTTTTATTTAAGCATTTTGAACCTTTATACAAAGTTATTATGCTACAGAAGAATATTAAACATATAATATAGGAAAATAAAATATAGTATTATATTGACAGTGGTACAATTAGGTAGACGATAGTCGATAGCTGATTCACATCTCTGTAGAGTTACTATATCTTTAGTTCACAGGCTTCGAGGAATGAACATACAATTCTACAAATTTCTACTGTGGGGCTTTTTTAATAGGACCGTACAAGCTATGGGGGTGCTCAATACTGTAGCTTCTCAATCGCGAGAAGAGCTCTCGGCGTTGGCTGTCGAATCTATAGCACACTCCCACAATATATGGTTCAGGTCTTCGCTCTCGTAGCCACAAGGACACTCAGGGGAGTCTACAAGACGTGACCGGAACAGCGAGGACCTTAGGTTATAGTGGTTCGCTCTACATCTATTAATAGTTGTGACTACTTCTCGTGAAATTTCCATCTTGTGGTACCACGGGTGTTTTCTATCATTACAGTAGTTTGGGAAGTATTCAATCCCTTACGAGTGACCTTCTTCCACAATCGTTTGTTGCGTATTTCGCATTGCTAATTCTTTGGAATTCTCTTTGAAGTCGGTGAAAGGAATCGATGGTTGGTTGTTGCAGACTAGTTTTGAAGCACACTTAGCAGCAAGATCTGCTGCCTCTATTCCTCGGATTCCGGAGTGTGACGGGATCCAGTAAAAGTGGACTAATTTGTTTGGTGCTATTTCACGAAATTCTAAGATCTTTTTTCTAATTGAGAAAATGTGAGGGTTTGTTTTAATTGATAACTTGGGGTTTTTTAACAACTGTAGAGCACTCAGAGAATCCGAGAAAATGTGAGCGTTAGAGTTACCATGATCCAGAACTACATTCATCGCATCATCTAAAGCGATACATTCGGCTGTGAATACTGACATCTGCTTGGGAAAGCTACGTTGTAGTTTTAAGCCAAGGCTCTCGCAAATACACGCTGTTCCTACAGATGGGTCATCATTTAATTTGCTTCCGTCAGTGTACAGTATCAACGAGTTTTCTCGATCTACGATAAATTCTTCAGTTAGAGAATCCGGAAATTCGCTCTGCTCAATTAAGTTTCGACCAAGACGTTGAAAATCGGGGTCTCAAACGCATAGGAATATAGTTGAGAACGATCACTATAGAGGAGGTGGGGTGTCAGCGTGGCCAAATTCAGTATGCAATCAGAAACTATCCTCTTTCTAAATTTGTTCGTTCTGCTGAGTTGTCCGATAGTCCACTGAAATCTTTCGATGAGTCTATGAATAGAAACGTTTCCAAATGATTTGACTTTACTCAGGTAGCACATGCAGAGGAATCTAGTTCCATCCTCTAAAAATTGTAATTTAGATTCAGCAATGATGACTGTGTTGGGAGTACTATTCCGGTATCCCAAGGGGAGTCTTATAGCAGAGCATTGAATCCTTTCAAGATTTTTTTATTTGAGTTTTTTGAGTCGGGAAGTATACGAAACAGCCGTAGTCGATAATGGATCGAATGAAGCTCTTATACAGGATTATTAGTCCTTCTGGGTCGGTACCCCACCAAGTAGTTCTCGAGAATCTCACAACATTCATGGCCCTGCTAGTTCGTAATTGAATGGATTTCACTTGTTGCTCGAAGTTGAGTTTAAAGTCGAAAATAATACCTAGGAAACGGGCCGACTCACTTGATTTTATTACAGCCTCTCCTACTTTAATTTGAATCTCACCTGGGGGTATATTACGTCTGTTGAAGTGCAAAAGGACTGTTTTAGGTGGAGGAAGCTCTAAACCTAGTGCAAAAAGATTGGATTTGACTTGATTAATCGCTTCCTCAATGAGACTTCTACTTGAGTTTAATTCAGAGCGTTCACATAGAAGACCGATGTCCTCAGCGAATTCTGAAACTAAGATATTTGGTGATAAGTTAGCCGTGACTTTTCTAGTATAAATGTTGTAAAACAGAGGGCTGAGCCCGTCGCCTTGAGGGAGACCTTCGAAAGCTAATCTGTGAGCATTATCAAGAAAATCAGTATATCAGCCACTCGTGAGTAAGAAATGAGGCGAATCGAAGTACATTGATAGGGCAGCCAATTTCTGCAAGTTGGTCAAGCAAAATGTCAGAATTCACACTATCAAAAGCTTCGCTTACATCTAAAAAAGCAGACAGGGCGTCATTTTTTTCATTGAATGAATCTTCTATATTTAAAGTCCAATTCATGAGATTATCGATTGTAGATTGACCTTTGCGAAAACCAGTTTGGTTTTTTGACAATATATCATTTGATTCTACCCACCATTGTAAACGGTTTTTCAACATTGTCTCGAATAATTCACAGACACAAGAGGTGAGTGAAATGGGTCTCTTCCCGTCTTTCTTGTCAATGAAGTGAACGTACGATTCTTTCCAACTTTTGGGGTAGTCATGAGTGATGTATAATTCATTCAATATGTCTAATAGTAGGAGCTTGTATCTAGTTGTCAAGTTTTTCAAAATTTTGTAATCAATTCCATCTCTTCCGGGGGAAGAATTCACGTTTTTTATCGTCCAGGGCAATGTTAAATTCCTGGAAGTCGAATGGGGCGTTCAAGAACTCATTCTCAGGGCATTGAGGGAGCGTTCCAGGGTCTGTGGTACACCAGTCTGGGCAAATTTTCGATAGAGCTTTCAAAGTCTTGTCTAGCGACTGATGATTTTCAGGATTGTGAGATGGTCTCATTTTCACCCATTTATTCTTTAGAATCCGTGATTTATTCCAAACGTATGTCTTACTAGTTTTGAAATCAATTGTTCTTAAAAACTCTCTAAAATATTCTTTCTTCTTCCTCTTGAATAATTTTTTAGCTTCTCTCTTCCTCAATAAGTAATAGTCATAATCTACGGTTGTGTGGGAGTATTCCCATTTCTTGAACGCCGCCTTTCGAAGTCTATAGAATTTTCCACATTCGCTATCTCACCACGGGGCAGGGTTGCGATGAATTACTGGGTGGATCTTCTTTTTGGAGTGCTAGATTTGACTGCCTCTTGAACTACCGTGGTGAAAAGCATATATTACTCATTTGCACTCATCGAATCATAACTAGGTGTTGAAACTTTGGATATTCTCTGTCAAGTATCTGGAGAGTCTTATCCCAGTCGTTTCGCTGCGATTTGATTCTAAACGTCTTTTGGATATATATGCTTTTTTCCGCATTGAAGTTAATTGTTATGGAACGATGGTCAGAGCCCCAGGTATCGTCATACACATTCACGTCCAATCGATCTGCTATACCCTGTGAGGAGAATACGAGGTCAAGATTCGAGGAGTATGAACTGTTGGCTTTAACGTAAGTGCGACTTTCAAAATTGTGTAGGATGAAATTTGCTCGCGTGTAACTATCTAGAAGATTTTCCCCGTTCGTATTCGATTTTTCACAATTCCAACTAGTGTGGTGGGCATTGAAATCACCCACCATTATCGTATTTGATCTACCAACAGACTTGAAGATATCATTCCAAATTTTATGTGGAAGAACGAGACCTGGGGTTCTGTAGCATGTTACAAGGGTGAAATTAGGATTATAGTAGATTATGCACTCGAGTTGCGTAATCGCGGGATTTCCATGACGAGGGCTGAAAACTGCGTTAATCACAGTGCCTCTCCTCCACCAAAACTGCGTTTTCAGCGCTCGTCATGGAAATCCCGCGATTACGCAATCCCGTCGAAAACTGCGTTTTCAGCCCGAGTGATGGAAAGCCGCGATTACGCAACGAAGTGCATACGCATTTTTATAGCCGCCCGGCTTTAATGGCACATATTGCGGGCGATCTACGCGGCCGTCAAGGCCGCGTAGATGGCCGCAATGTGCTACATTAAAGCCGTGGTGGCTATAAACATGTGTGATCTGGATTGCTGCTATTTCAACTGAATGGTCAGAAATGGTAATTGGAAAGTCTTTGTATGCTAAACTGTTTCTTATTAGAAATAACAAACCGCCCCCTCTTGAGTTAGGGTTGGAATTTGGCCGATCTCTTCTGTACGTCTCGAAGCAAGTGAATTCGAAGTTTCCATCCTCGACGCAGAGCCAGGACTCGACGCGTACAAAGATGTCAAATTGAAACAGTATATGTTCAAGCTCGGTTTTCCTTTTGGCTACACTCTTGGGGTTCCAATATAGCACTTTTCAATTCAACACAATTTAGCAAGTCTTCTTTATACGTGTTCGCCATTATGGTGCGGCCTCTTTGAGCGATTAATTTTGAGAGAGATCTGGGTGGGATTCATCATCCCCTCTGATTTTTTCCTTGATCCTTGAGCACCGATTTTTCAAAGCTTTAGTCTTCAGATGAGGATATACAGCTTCTATCATTTGTATGATGGCGTCGGTATCTTCAGTGTACTGCTCCGCAATTTCTTGAGCACTGATCATTCCCCATGAATCAGATAGAAAGTTTCCAAATTGATCGTAGGACAGAATGTACTGGGTTTTCGAATTCTTAAGAAAAGTCTTAACAGATTCCAGTAAACCTCTCTTTTTCCACTATATCAATCTCTTTATTCTGTGATCCGACGGTGATTGATGCATCACTAGTAATTTTCTCTTCCTTCCTTTTTGGTCTATTGAATTTCCCACCTGTCTCGTTCCCAGTTTGGGCAGTGGTGTCCATTGAATTTTCTTCTGTCATTTGAGTTCTGTTTCCCGCCTCTGACGAGCTTTCAGATGTAGTCGAAGGCGGTGGGGGTCTTTTTGTCACTCTTTTCTGCTCTGACAGCACAGGTAGAGTAATATCGTTTGTTGTTGTTTCGGTTGTTCGTGAAGTCAGGCCCACAGAGCCTGTATTATCCACGACTGGTGCATCGGTTTCTTCGAGTATGGGACTAGCAGGAGGATTCGGACATACCTTTGCAATGTGCCCGCTTTGCCTGCAAACATAGCAATAAGCCGACTCTGTCCTGAGGTAGATCCAATACGCAACTCCGTCGTAGGTGATTTGCATTGACTCAGGCAATAGGTGTTGGTGTTCTTCCTTGATATATACTAGCCGTCTGAATGATTGTATGTGGGATCTGCCTGGCCTTGTCAAACCCGCTTTTAGATTACTTATTTGTGATACTAATGTTGTACCTCTTTTGTTGAGAGCATCGATGATGATTCCGTCTGGTAATATTGGGTTTGCGTTTGACATCACTACTCTTTTGTTGGTTTCTATGTATGGTCGGATCTCCAGAGTAAAATCTTTAACTGTAACTATTTGATTGGCGAGCTTATGGGCCACGCTATTATTTACCA
The DNA here is from genome assembly GCA_029851415.1 of Eretmocerus hayati. NCBI lineage: Eukaryota > Metazoa > Arthropoda > Insecta > Hymenoptera > Aphelinidae > Eretmocerus > Eretmocerus hayati. The sequence goes on from CM056742.1 coordinate 25,672,979, forward strand.
AGAATACACATACACGTCCTCCAGGTATTTTCGATATGTAGCTGATGTCAGTAGCTGATGTGAGTTCCTCGATTCCATCAATGTAGTCATCTATGCTGCATCCCTCAACTGCATCTATGATTATACCTTGGTGTTTTTTTGGTGTCATTGCTTTTACCGTGACGTTTGCGTGGGAGTTGTTCAATGTGGAGATTTTAGCTGTATGGTTCAGGTTTTTCTGTGAGGAGTTTTCTGTGGAGGAGTTGAACGATGGGGGGGGGGGGCATGACCCTGACTCGATGAGTCAGAGACTGCTGCCATATTTCCGGTGCTGCTACTACTGCAGCTAAACACTAATTGCACTTTCATTCACTGACACGAACACTCAAACTAGCACAAATCGATCATGTGTAATGTTTCACATAGCCATTCGTCAACAGAGAATCCGTACCACGTCTGCTCGTTACGAAAGCTCAAGCGCCACTCACAATGGCATTATAATGTAAGACGTACAAGTTACAGGAAAATTACGAGCACAATTTTCAAAAAGTGTTCAAAGTATAACCCCGGTTGACGGTATAAAAAAAAATTACTTTGATGATCTGAAGATTTTCTTCATTGGTAATGACTTTCTGGGATTATATTTGCATTAGGATTCTTGTTTCCAATGATGTAATTAAAACTTCGCCAGCGAGTAATGGTCGACAACCATATCTAACAATAGGCCGAAACGATTTTCAGAAAATCTGAAGATGGACTGATGTTCTTCTGGTTTGGCTCCTTCGATCCTTCCCAAATTCCAAATGTTTCCCTCATGTCATTAATTTTTGTAAATTCATCTGCGAATCTACTTACAGAACAGAATAACCTATTTACACACTTAATTACCTTATTTGGTAAATCACTCTGAAATCATGCTAAAATATCCGCAAGACATTCTCATTATATGAACACTTCTTATTCAGATTGATTGAGACAACCTTGATATCATGATTCAGGTTTTCGAGCCTTGATTCTTTACTTGAAAAACCAATCTCACGAAAAACGAATTTTGTTATCCAGTTCTGAACTCATTTTCTTGCCTGATGCCAACGTGAAATAAATGAGAAAAAAAAAATATTTGTCGGAACCACGCATCAGTCCCACTTCAAAAGCATTCAAAAGAGCATCAGGTATATCAAACTCGATCAGAATTTTTCTTTAACAAGAATTTTACACAAAAGTTCCCTCGCATAACGTACACAAACAGTTTATACACAGTTACATTCTAGAGTATAAAATATTCTGCGGAAAAAGATAGGGCAGTGATGCGAAAAAATAATCCCCGTTATACGAGAGGGGCGTCAAATCCGCTATCGCACAACAACTCATGAAACACGTGTACAATACATTCACATATTATTTATTATATATCACACTTTTCACACACACATGCACATTTCTATGTGTAACGAGAGGGTGAGTTTATATACCCCTCATGCACATCAATCCGATACGAGCTTGTTACCGCTTTCGCGCGCGTAATCCTAAAGCTCAAGCTCACCCCATACATATATATATATATATATATATATATATATATATATATATATATATATCCCTTCAGCCTCGGCTAATCGGGACTCGACAAGCCTTTTGCTGGCGCTTTTTAACCCTCACATATACACACATACACACAATACAGAAAAAGTGAGTGGAAGTGAGCTACAGGTAACTATATAATACATCTTTTCCTAGTTTTTTTTGCGAGATACGCCGTATCTTCATCCCCTGCTTATACAGTTTACACAATAGGTATATACAGTGTGTAGTGTACTCGATCTTTTTCACGCTTGGTTTACCCTACATTTTTCCAACTCACTCGAAATATATAGCAAACCCCTTATACCTCAGTACTTCCGAAGTCACTTTTGTCAGGATTTTGAGTATGTGGTAGTGCATTGATGTAGAATATGAATGGGTTTGTTGGTACATACAGAACGTCGATGGATGAAACATTTTTCAATCTACCAGATTGATGCTCTTTTTCAATTTTTTTTTTTTTTTTTTTTTTTTAGACGCCAGTGGATTGGATAATCTATCGTTTCAATTTCGTTCTACATATATCTGTATATGGATATGTACACTGAGATATGGGTGTATGTGTGAAAATTGGTGTATGAGTATAAGAGTTCGATGGATGCAAGAAAATTCGATGGATAAGCTTTGCGTGACGAGTGAAGATTATTTCATCCTGGAACAAGATGATTTATTCGATATTAGATAATGTGGGAATGTGTAGTTAATTTGAAAAATTATGGATTTAGATACGTATGGAAGGCTCCAGAATCAGAATAATTTATATTTTTATTGCAAATTGACGTGTAAAAAGTATAAACATTTCAAAATCATCAGTCTCACACAGCAGATGAGGTGAAAAGAAAACCAAATAATCACTTGAATCAGAAACTCGAGTTTTTTCTTCCAAAAAAATATTGTGGTATATTTACCGAAAATTGTAAAAACACTTTATATCATTCTGTCCTGGAACCTACGTCGAAAGACAGCTCAGTTTGGATTCGATGAAAAATTCATGGTTCAATATTTCTAGGATTGAATGCGTATTATTTTGGTGTACGGTTTTGCTCGAGCTTCAAAATAAACGGTGATATTTGAAATGGTCGTATGAATTATTCACGCGTATCACTCACATTCTGTATAAAACTCAAATATGCAAGCTCCTACTTTGAGAGCTTTTCGATTGGTTACTGTAATTATTATTTGCTTTTTGTGCACATCAACTTCTATCGAAACGCTTGACAATTCTGAAATGAATTTTCAGTTTTTTTTATTCGAGGCAGACGGAATACTCAATCTGTCACTCAATATATCAAAAAATCGAAGATATTTTGGTCGAAGCAAATGGAAGCTGAAATTAGACCAAAAATAATTATGATTTAACATTCAAGTTAAATAAAAGCAGCGTGACTGCTATATGATTCAGAGTGTGCCGAGGAAAAATAAAATTTATCGGTCTGAACGAATCTTAGATTCATCAGAATCGTATTCTTAGCAACTTTGTATCAATCAATGATCTGGAAAATTGGAACTTTTCATCATTATTTACACTGTGAGTAGTAATGCAAATGAAAGTACAGAAAAGACCTGTCACGTAGTTTTCCATTTATGAACTGGTGGAGTATGCTTGAGTGTGCATACTATTGGCACTGATGGAATATTCTCTTCCTTACAACTCTAGAATATTTCAAATAGTTCCACTGTGTTAAATTTTTTTTCTTCCATCTACGCAATTCCAATCTCTGTTTATTGTATTATTTTGCGGACTTGTGCAGTATTTGTATTTGTGTGTGTACCGTGTGAGCGTGTGAGTATGGAATTTTCTGCATTTGCCAAGGACTGATTAGCCCGTGAGGCAGAGGAAAAACTTTTTCATTACTCTAACCTAAAAATGCCGCGTTTAAATAGGGTTTTAGGGTTCTCGTAATGAAAAAATATATCCGCACTTCGCTTGCAAGCCCATTTTGGGCACTGGAGGACATGTCTGTCTCGCTTCGCTCGACAGACAAACTGTCCTAGTGCCCAAAATGGGCTACCGCGCTCAGTACGGAAATATACTATTTGTGACGAAGAAAACCCGCGCCATAGAGTCCGTTGCATTTATCGCGCCACTACTTGTGCTTAGACCTCTCGCAACCATTGAATCGCTGACGCCCCACATCACCGGAACACATTGAATGGTCATAAGTTTTAGCCAATCGATCAGAAAAATCATTAAGTCAGGGTTGATGTGCCCAATGTTGCTTAACTTCAATGATCGAAGAGCTGGCGCTCCATGACACCGGCACTGCGTTGTTAACTCCTATATTCTTACAATTCTGCGCGAAAAATTGCAAAATAGTATATTTCAATACAAGGGTGGAAAAACTTTTTTTCGCGTCGGAGTGATGGGTTTTCGGCCTGGCGCGTACCGGAAGGTCGGAATCAACAGGAAGATGCGAAAAAATATGTTTTACACCCGTGTATCGAACTGTGTCTTTCGAAATACTGTGCGAGAAAGTCGAAAATCGATGTTGAGGAAAATACACTTTTCCGCACAGCGTGTCGAAATACATTGTTTGCTAATTTTCACCCCGAAATCTGACTTTCCAGAACGGGGAATGCATGAGCACCGATTTTTGTATTTCATTGCATTTTTCTACTAACTTATTCTGCAAAATAAGTGGTACATTTTTTCAGATATCTGATCGCAACGATTGTCGTTCATGATCCTGAACAATTTTGAAGCAAAAAATAAAATTAACTTTTTTTTGACGCATGAAATTCGGATAACTGGTCAGTTAAATGGAAACTGTAGTAAAAATTTGCGAATAGTACCTCAAAGTTTAAGCACATTGAAAGATTTGTGATGGGATATGTCTGTACGTTGATGAATGAGCAATAATTTTGGACGTGAAAAGCTTGTCCGCATTTCACAAGAGGGGTGGCCCCGTCCCACATTTCCCTTGCGAGATCAACAGACGAGATACTGCGAAATTGAATTTTCGCAATTCTACTGTGGTTGCAAATTAAACTTCCATACTTTGGTAACCAAGCGTATGTATACGGGTAAAACACTTTTTGCCTTATCATTTGAGTTGTTGAGAGTCAGAAGATATCAGTCCACTGAAAAATTGGTTTTTCTGCTCTCAAAATCTATCCCGCATATCCTAACCAGGTAAAAGACCTAGTAATAAACCTTTGTTGCCATCTTTATAATGTTTTCTATTCGACAGAATACTTTCGACAACTTCCTGGAGACATATAAGGTAAGTGTACCCAACTTGCCTCTGTACCCAACTTGCCCCCATATGCCGATCTCAGGAATGGGCGCTCGTTGACCTTCCCGCAATTTTTTTTTTCGTTTGTTATGTTAAAATATGAGAAAATACGTAGTTTTCAACGACCCCGGATCATTTCTGCGTTCTCCAGAAAATATAGAGTGAGTTTTCAATTTTTCGTGTTTGCACGGCTAAGAAATCACCGAGGAAATCACGTTCACTAAAACCGGTGCCAATTTATTTTTATTCGACCAATCTTGACGTACCTTAGCGCATTCGATTCCTCGTCTCAAGACCTTCAAAATACGCTCTTCAGGGTTGCAGAACTCTGATTTGGAGCGATTTTATGTACAAAACACGAAGATGGTTTGAGAATCAAGAAGGCCGACATCGGAGTGTACCCAACATGCCCCCATATGGTTATCTCGGAAAGGCGTGCAGTATGGCTTTTTTACCACTCAGAACGTGTTTATCACGTCAAAATAGGTCGGAAACGATGTCTTGGGCCAGCTCAAAGCTACAAATGTCGCTTCACGGTGATCGAAACGGATCAAAGCGATTTTATTCACTTCATCGCCGATTTACATTGTTTTAAATGATGGGGGCAAGTTGGGTACACACTTTTGTAAACTCTCAAAAATCACCTTTTGGGAGAATTCAAACAGTTCGGCTCCACTTCATCCAAATTGGACGTATCTTAGCTCATTTTAAAGGTCTTGAGACAAGCTTCAAAATGAGTTAAAGTACGTTGGAAAATATTGAGATTAGCCAGAATTATTAAGAAAATGGCTTAATAGGGGCAAGTTGGGTACACTGACCTTATTTAAAGTGGATGATGAAAGTCATCTCTTATCCATAATATCGACTTATTGTTAGCCCACTCTGACTTTGAACAACTCACTTGTCTTTAACCAATTGCAAATTACCGTGACAGATTGTTAATGAGAATATTTACCCAATTAATATTACTCAGAATTTATTTAAAAATCAAACATCGGGGATCCCACCGCCATAGCCAAAGTGACAGTTTGCAAACTTCGAGTGAAAATCAAGGACACGTTCCAATGCTGTTCCCATTCGCGAATACGGTTTATAAGTACCACATCTCTCAGCCACTATCACCAACACCACAAGTTACAAACTTTCAAAATAAATTGCACAATATAGTAGTGGCACGAGCGCTTCATTAAGCGAATTAGCAGTGGTGGCGTGGCGGTGTCGAGGTTGCAACCCGCAAACGGTGGATCAGTAGTTACAGTCAATATCTGGGTAATCGTACTCTCAGTCTGTGGTGGCTTTCAAGCCAATCAACGCTCGAGCTTATAGACACTCTGGAATACCTACGTATCTCTGTGAGAGAGTTGAGCTCGATCGAAATGCTTACACTAGATTCCTCGAGTGCTTTAGTCGTACCAGTTGATGCTATATATACAGGTATAGATGTTCTAGTAATAATGGATTAGCCAACGATGGTATGTTGTCTGTAGATTTGATGATTATCTTGTAATCGTATGGAACATTATCTATCCGATTGGTCAAGATCGTTCGATTAAAGTCCAGGTGCTAAAATCGTCGTATACAATGTTTTTCAGATGATTTTGATTTGTAATCGATAAATGAGAGTGCGAAAGATGGTATATTTGATGCACGTGATTTTTTATTTAGAATGACATATTACATTGTATATAAGTATTTAGCAGGCATTGAACCGAATGAAAATTGAAAATCGTCGAGAAAAAAATCCATGGTGTTGAGATTCATGAAAACCAATATCGAACGTGGTGACATGTTGAGGAGGTGCTAGGTAATCTTTCGAGATTCAAATGCATACTAAGAGGTTAAGAAGGTCTACGTCTACGTACTTTGTTCACCCGCACATTAAAAGTGTCTACATACAACATGCCTAAGAACAGATATTTGTGAAGACTTTTGATTCTGATTGGCGAGTGGTAAAATTTTGGGAATATTCTCAAAAATTTGTGGCAACGCAAGAAATATATCCCAACAGAGATGAACTATGAGCTTATATCGAGTGACTAAAGCGAGAAACCCGAGAATTATCAACTACGTAATTTTCCATTTTTCATTTTTCAACAACTTATTGATTCATCTACTCGAGACAGAAAATTTTTTCGATCCTGGAAAGTGAGTGACCTACATCATCAGACCATCCATAGTTGAGAATATGAGAATAATTACAGATCTTGCTTCCACTCTCTCAGCATGAGATGACTTAGGCACAAAGACAAAATTGATATCCGATTAAAAAAAGGAACTCTGGTCGAAATTAGGCAGAATTGCTCAAATTGAACCAAATTGTTGAAAAGGAATACCTGAAATATGACATAGGCCCACAAAAAATGTACCCTTGTCCAAAGGCGGGGCCGTATCTATCGATACGTAAAATCGTGCGCTGAAAGCGAAACTGACACCCCAAATTTTCAAGAAGAAAAAAAGTTGGATTTTTGATCTTGGATTCTTGAAAAGGGGAGAATTTTTTTACGTACTAATGAGGGATTTTGAAAATTTCCATTTCGGTTATGGTCCTCATTTAGTATTATAACCAGTGACACTCGTGATCCAGAACTCGCCGTGGTACTCGTGATTGAAGACTCGATTTCGTACTCGTGATCGAGAACTCAACGTAGTACTTACTATTGATCGAAGATTTAACCTGGTGTTCGTGATCTAGAACTCATCGGCAGTGTGGTCTTCGTGATCGAGAACTCAATTGGGTGCTTGTGATTGAGAACTTAATATGGCACTCGTGATCGAGAATTCAATATGGTACTTAAAATTGAATGTGGTGTTCGTGGTACAAAACTCAAAGAAGTACTGTTAAGTGGGGCAACTTTGGGACAAAACTCGAATTTTTTCCTTAAAAGTCCGTGTAACCTGTATATCTCGTATTAGAATCGCTTGTATCTGTAGTCAATAAGAAGCTCGCAGTTTCGAATTTCGATTTCGGAGTTGATAAAGAGTTCATTGAGATGTCTCTGATCGAAGTTATAAGCGATCGAAGTCGTGTCCCAAAGTTGAAGCGGTTTGGGGTAACTTTGGTACGAGAATCGTTTTTTAGCATTCATTCATTATTTCATTCGTAAACTAAATCATGCGGTTGATTCTCATCATTATTAGTTGAAAGCTGAGTATCTCAGATTTCCATTGACCTGTGGTAAAATTCCATTTGGTTGAATCTAACTTCTATTACGAAGTAAAGAACGCCACCTTCACCGCTCCATGAAGAACTCAATGTGGTACGCGTGATCGGGAGTGCAATGTGGTACTCGTGATCGAGAACTCAATGTGACGCTCGTGATCGAATAGTCAGGTCGATGATCCTGATCCTCTCTTCAGTGTGATCGTAACTGCCACTCTAAGTTCTCGATTACATGTACCACATCGAGTTCTCGATCACGAGTACCACATTGAGTTCTCGATCACGAATGAGCATTGAGTTCTAAATCTAAATGACTACATTGAGTTCTGGACCACGAAAACCACATTGAGTTCTCGATCACGAGTATCTCATTGAGTCCTGGATCTCCAGTACTACATTGAATTCTGCACCACGAGTATCACATTGAGTTCTAGATCACGAATACCACGTAGAGTTCTGTAACACGAGTATCACATTGAGTTCTCGATCACGAATAAGCATTGAGTTGTTGATCACGAGTGTGACATTGAGTTTCTGATTGAGAGTATCACATTGAGTTTTGGACCACGAGTATCACATTGAGTTCTCAATCACGAGTACAACATTGAGATATGGATCGCGAGTATAACATTGAGCTTTGATGGATCACGAGTACCACATTGAGTTCTCGATCACGAATAAGCATTGTGTTATTGATCACGAGTGTGCCATTGAGTTCTTGATTGAGAGTATCACATTGAGTTTTGGACCACGAGTATCACATTGAGTTTGGATCGCGAGTGTGGCATTGAGCTCTGATGGATCACGAGTACCACATTGAGTTCTCGATCACGAGACCCTCATTGAGTTCTGTGAGACGAGTACCACATTGAGTTCTCGATCACGCATGAGCATCGAGTGATCAATCATGAGTGTGACATGGAGCCCCTGATTGCAAGTACCACATTGTATCCTCGATTGCGAGTACCGCATTGAGTTGTTGATCACAAGTGTGACATTGAGTTCTTGATCGAGAGTATCACATTGAGTTTTTGACCATGAGTATCACATTGAGTTCTCAATTACGAGTACAACATTGAGTTCTGGACCACGAGTACCACCTTGAATTCTGGATCACGAGTATCAAATTTAGTTCTTAACCGCGAGTACGACATTGAGTTTTCGATCACAAGGATCTGATTGAGTTTTCGATCACGAGTATCACCCTGGGTACTGGATAAGGATCACTACTGAAAACGAAAATCTCCAAAAGTTCATATTTCGACGTAATATTCCGACGTAATATTCCCTTCTCCCAAAATCTGATGTCAAAAACTCAATATTGGGATTCAGAATTTTTCTCTTCGATTCCCCCGAAGATGGGGTTTGAAATATACGAGAAAAACTAATATTGTCTACGAATCCAGCGCTTGTTTTACGCAAGAATCTGTAGGTCTATTCTCTGTTAAAGAATACTTTCTTCCTTTCATGGGCCCGTGTTAATCTTGATTAGATAGCAATCATAGTAAAAGGCTGATACTAGGGAAGCTATTTCAGACACTACTGAAATATTTTCCAACTTCTCTGGGAATGAATGAATTTCATTGAATTAGGAGGATGAAAACCCCCAAGATGACATATAGTCCAAGCCGTATCATAAACGAAAATGAGATGACTCCAGTCAATGTCCACAAATTCTAGGATGCCAAACAATATACCTCACAATCAAGGTCACTATCTACCAAATAATCTCTTGACGGATCCCAAAACTAAACCAATTAGCAATATATTGAACGATGGCAGTAAGTCGAATTAGCTCAGAATTCACCCACTATAACAAGTGCACTCTCCAACATACACAAAATCCCTTTCGAGAGAGATATACAGATTTCTTTTGAAAGTAAACTTTCAGCAAGCCTCATACGCGAACGAAGCAGCGATGATTTTTCCGCGGCTTATCCCGTTGCCAGCTCTACTATATGCTACTTTGAAGGAAGTCTGTAATAAGGATTTATAACGTGCCGCTTTTCCGTAATAATTTTACCTACCTCTTCATATATCCATCTTTCGTACTTTCATCTCCCACCTCTTTTATAAGCTTCCCTCTTGAATTATATACCCATCACATGTTTCAAACCTTATCGGATTCCTCGAATCCAATATTATTCCCCACCCCCCTCCCCACCTTCCCCCCATTCTCCCATGATAATATTTTTTTCCATTTTATTTTTCACCTCGACGAACCTACGCAATTTTAAGATGAAAGCAATCCACAGCGCAAACATACATACATATTTTTTTTTTTTTTTACAAAAATTCCAGACATATAATCCTCTTCCCCTCTATACGATTGATACCGTCAATCGAAATGAGAGAGATGAAACCCTTAGAGAATCTCGATCGTTCTCAAAGGTGAAGTACGATATTGGATTTGTATGCTCTCGTCTCGTGTCGTATTGGATAAGGTGTGTGGAAGAAAAAATGTTATACTCGTAGAAATCACATTTGTTTCGGTGATTTTATCCTGAAATTACTCACGAATGGAATATTAAAATTACTTCTTTTTGTTTATGTATTTTATTAAGTATAGCCGGTTGAGAAATTAATACAAATATTGACGTTAGGGACGATTGTACATACAATGAAATAAATTAGTGTATTCATGGGATCGGCTGTACTTTTTAGCTTATTGCTCAAATCTCGTGAAGTATGTGCTGCAATAAGAACGGGTTAGAAACTTGCCTTTTCGCTTTTCATTTTTTTTTTCTACACGAGATTCAGTCGGTTGCGGACTCATAGTTTCAGTACTCCATAAGTCGATTTGTAGAAAAGAAAATCTTTCGCAAGGTACCTTTGAAAAATTATTAAAAACTGATCTTCACAAGTTGGTTATTAAAATTATGAAATTACACTCTGAAAATGAAAAAATATTCGGAGAAATTCAATTTCATCCCCTCTTGAATTCTCAAGAATACAGTAATCTTCTTACAAAAATTATTTTATCAAATCGGCTAAAGGGCCCATATAGTATTATAGACCTTCCAGCGTTCTCATTACCATTTACTCAAGTTTGATGTTGAAAATGATGTTGTCTCAAAGACTCTATGAATTATATACTATATATATAGCGTGACAGCCAAGACAACATCTTACTCCCTAGGGAACCTAATCTCTCATTTAGCTTGTTGGTAGCTCATTTAAAGTAGTAGATTCATTGAGATACCTAATTACGATAGAGCATTCCTCGTTTTGTAAGTAGATGTGACGATTTCTAGTGCTTTTCTCTTATTTCAAAGCTTAGTAATTTATGTGCTGCTTTGCATCGAAGTAATCTTCTAACTATCCACTGTTCGAAATTCAAGGATCGCTGTGTAACATCTTGTATTTCGAAAGTGTTTCGTTTGCTTTATTTTTACTGACTGTGATTCAGAGGCTTCTGAGTTGGAAGATGATAAATTTTAGCGGGTGTGTGGTTATTTTGTACAATAAAATGGTTGATACTAAATTCCTCAGATTGTACGTAGTTTTAGAGTAAGCTAGATGAAGCAGTTTTCTTGTGAAACATCTGAACATATTCGGGGAATGGACTTCTGAATCATCTTTTAGAAATAACAACTATATTTCTATGCAGTTACCCAGACATTTTGACGAAAATGCTGAATACTTTTTCTAAGAACCTTGAATCTTGTTATTCCATTCAGAACTCATCGATTTCGTATTGAAGATGGACAGGCATTAATCAAATTGTTTTGTCTTAGTGAAAAAGTGCTTACACTACGCAGATAGATGGATATTTCGATAGTAACCTAATAATAGATCAATGAAATTCGAGACGCAACTTATTCACCCTCATCATTCAATTAAATTTGGAGTCGAATGAGATTCGAATAACGAATATTAAATTTCATCATATTAGATCAATATCGAATATCTAATGGATGTCAAGATGGATGTTCTTTCATCCTTATCATAATTTAGAATATTTAAGAATTTGTCTTCTTCTTGATTGATCTTTAACCCTTACAGGTACACATTTTTCCTTGACAAATTTTGGCTCAATTGCAATTCCCGTTGAGAATGTCCATATTAGTTAGTAGTTTCCACAACTTTTTAGAAAAAAATAGTACACTTCGATACAAGGGTGTAAAAAATAAGTTTTACACCCGTGTATCAAAAACTATTTTATGCAATTTTTCGATGTTTGAGTGCTTACAAAATTGCATAAAATAGCATTCGCGCCTCGATCATAAGGTTCCCCGCTTCCGAGCGATTATTTCGACCCTCGCCTGCGACTCGGGCCGAAAACCAATCGCTCAGAAGCGAGCTACCTCATAATCTCGGTGCGAAATCTACTGTTTTGACAAACTGTGAGAGATAGTGGAAAATTAGTGCGGAAAAGTTACTTTCTCGCACAGTGTGTCAAAAAATTTTTTTCGGCATTGTTCAACCTGTATCTTTTAAAGAAAAAGTCCGGAAGGAGTAATTTGATCACGAGATCATGCTTGAGTGAGAGCTGAATGATCCCTCAAGAAAATTTTTGAATTTGATTGTGGCATTTCTGTTTAATCACCATTTAAATATACTCCGAGCGCAAATTTAGGCGGTCACTATAGTAACCATCATACTGCAAAAGTTTATGACTATCGATGTCCCAACTTCTTAGTGTATCAAAACACAAAGAATTCCTCACAATTCTATTATTTTCACTAATGTTTGATTTCAGTTGTCGATATCTTGATACACATCTAATTTATAACTTAAGGTGTAACGAGCTCCTCCCATCCTCTATACGAACTTTAAGAGCTCAAACTCAACCACAGAGAATACGAAATTTTTCATGGCTTGCCGGAACGGTATCATGGTTATTGCATTAGAATATGATTAACATTTCATAATGAAAAATTAGGTACATCTTTGTACTCTGCTCATTTTTTCACGTAAAACTGTACGAAGTATATGCAAATTGTGTATTCGAGACTTGAAAAGGCTATATTTTCATTTAAGAGTGAAAAAAATGAAGATCCAACCATATCATTCCGTACACCTGTTGACTTGTAACGGTTACCCACAATCCAAAGGACCTCTCAAAATCTTTGAAGAATGTTGTAGGTGGATATAACAAAATAGATACTTCAAATCACAAGATACGGAATCTCACGATTAGCCTAAAAATTATGTAGAATGCCTGAAACTATCGTAAGTAACTCAAACGCATTAATTTCTTGGCATCATCAAAAAATCTACCGAACTCCAAAACCATCCGTGAAACCACACCAACTTTCGTACCCGGCAAGTAGAACGAGTCCGAGTTTGGTCAGACATAGCTCTGTACTAATCATGTACATCCAAGCATCCGTACAGCTCGGCGATTTCTTGCCGAATAGAAGCTTTTATAGTCTCGTACCGGCGCTGTGGCTTCCCATACAAAGCTTCCATCGAGCTTGCGCATAGGTACCTACCGGTCTTAAAGCGTATGCCGGTGGGGAGGGGGTGGTATATCTATCTCACTCTGTCTTTCTCTTATACCAGAATGTAGGATATGCTAGCTCAGCGTATAGCCGTGAGAATTTTGTTACAAAAAGCTCAGTTGCTCGCCCGGAGCTGGCGCGCGCGCTCATGCCGCCAGAAGCTTTTACAAGCTCAATGTTGACATTCCTGTAAATTTAATGAGATACATAATTATTGGAGGTGGTATAAAATTTTGAGGTTAGAAAGTGTGAAAGAGTTTGAGTGGATAGAAAGTGATGAAGCTGTAGGCCTTGGGCTGAAAAATAATATAAAATATTGTAAAGGCATGCGACACAGGATTGATGAATCGCATTCTACTCATGCAGGTATGTGAAAAAATTGAAAATAACATTCCGTAAGTTTAGTTTTTTATGAACATATCGAGAAGTCATTTCGACTTTTACCTAAAGAATGAAATTAAAATTTCTCATGATGACGTGAAAGTCGACTTGGGAGAATATATCGCATGTCACTTGAAAATTGAGTCAATATTACACTTCGATACAAGGGTGTGAAAACTTTTTTTCGATCGACTGTGTGTAAAGCAGTGCTTTACGCACGGTAGTTTTTGTTTACTTTACTCCCAGTCGATCGAAAAACGTATTTCGATACTCGGGCGTGAAGTTTTTTCGCTTTACTCGTGCTAATTTCGATCCTCGCCAGGACTCGGGCCGAAAACAATCACTCGAAAAGCAAAACCAAACTTCCCTCCCTCGAATCGAAAAATACTATTTCGCATCCGAATGATGGGTCGGAATCATCATGAAGATGCAAAAAATAAGTTTTATACCCGTGTATCGAACTGTGTTTTTTGAAAAACTATGAGAGAAAGTGGAAACTCAGAGCGAAAAAGTTACTTTCTCGCACAGTGTGCCAAAAAATTATTTCTTGCAATTTTCCGACATTTGGGTGCTTACAAAATTACAAAAAATAATATTCACACCTCATTTACGAGGTTCCCCGCTTTCGAACGACTAATTCGATCTTTGCCTCCGGCTCGGGCCAAAAATTAATCGCTCATAAACGAGCTACACTACAACCTCATGAACTTGGTGCGAAATGTATTATTTTGATACACTGTGCGTAAAAGTGTACTTTGCGCCCGATCCATCGACTTTTATACTCTTAGTTTATCAAAAGATTACATTTTCATATATGGGAGTGACTTTTGTCATCTTCGTGATAATTCTGACTTTAATCTGCGGGTAGGAGACAAAAACCGATCACTCAAATGCGAAAACAGTACATTTCCTTACGAGGGTGGAAAACTTTTACCGCATCCGAGTGACCGGTTATCGGCCTGAGCCGAAGGCGAGAGTCGAAATAGTTGTTCGGAAGCGGGGAGTCTGAAGGATGAGTTACTAATACTATTTTTTGCGCACCCAAATATATCGGAATGTTGCAAAAATTTTTTTTTGATATGCAGTGCGTGAACGCGTATATGCGCGATTTTCACTTGCAAGTTTATAAAAAAGTGTAGTTCAATACCCCGGAGTGAAAATCGTCACCGAGATGCGAAAAGAACGTTTTTATAACCTCCTATATCGAAATGTACAATTTTATATTCATTGTAAAATTCTTAGGTATGTTGGATACATTAGATACGCTATACGTGTACTTTTGGTTACGATTTCGTCGTATAAGAATTGTATACTTATACTCCGTGACGCGGGAAATTGAATGCCCGAGACGGGCCCGCGAGAGCACGTGCGACATCGTGTACAACGTCGTCGTCGTCGTCGTCGTCGTCCCGTGTGTTTACGCTTTGACGCAGAAGAGCTTCGAAAAGAGAAGGGAGTAAAAGATAGAGAAAGAGAAAAGAGCTTGCAGAGCTTGCAGCAGGAATTTTCGTGTAGAAGAAAAATAAAAAGACGCAAAGTCAGAGATACTTTTGCTACGTGAGATAAGGGTATATGTATATCCGGATTTATATGAGGTGGCTTTGAGTGTGAAGTATGTTACGATCCCAAAGTGATGGTAGAATATATTGAAGTGAGTGAATGAGACGTGGAATGTTTTATGATTCGAGAGATGAATTTTAGATCACCGAATTTTTTAGGTTGTTTGTTGGAATAGTATATTTCGCACCGAGTTCATGAGGTTGTAGCTCGCTTTTGAGCGATCGGTTTTCGACCCGAGCCGGAGGCGAGGGTTGAAATGATCGCTCGGAAGCGGGGAACCTCGTGTGCGAGGCGCGAAAGTTATTTTTCGCAATTTTGTAGGCACTCAAACATTGAAAAATTGCGAAAAAGTATTTTTTTTTGTGTTGTATTCGGATGATGGAGATTTGGAAATGGGAAGATGGACTGGTTGAGTGTATTTTTAGGAAATAATCAGGATTGAATGAAAAAGATGAAGATTGCGCTCGGTGAGACGCAATTAGGCATCAGATGAATATTTAAATTTGCAGTGGTATGAACCTTGTTGGGTAACGAATCGTGTAAAACTGAGTTAACCGCCCGAAAATTCCTTTATCAAATTTTACATTACTCTGATATGAGAATTCCATTTTTGGATAGTTTTTTGATCGGACGAAATATCATTTCTCAAAAATTCTCAAAAACAGTTTCTCATCTGCAAGATGTATTTTGATCAATTAATTTGGTAGTAGTGCAAGCGAGATGTTTGACCAAGAATGTATCACCTTTAGCCATTTTCTACCAATTCTTGTTTGTTGTACAGAATGAGCGAACTGTTGACATGGAAATATACTCTTCATAGAATGGTACGGTTACTTTTGTAATGAAGATGGTAGCCCACTCAGAGTGCTCTCTAATTGAATGAGATGTTCATTTAATTACGAGAGCTGGGACCAGAGAAACTTATTACAATCTTGATATGTTTGATGACAGAGCTTTCGCACTTTGTCGTAATTGGAAAGTTAAAATCCCCGTCAGCTACGATTCTCGAAATTTCATTTTCAAAATTCAGTTGTTCATCGTGACTCAGGGTGTAGCAACTGTTTAAAGTTTTACTTTATCCAATGTTACAGCAATATTATGTGATGAATTTTCTTCTTGAAGCAATTTTCAGTACAAATTTCAGGAATAAGATTAATTTTGAATGAAACACGTCGTACAGTTTTTGATCAATTTATTCGCTGCGGAGCCGAAAATCGCAGTCCCGTCCATGTGTGCGGATGAACTTACCGATGGGTCCCGCCGCACCGCAGCGTACGTGTTAAATGATAATACAAAAACCGATTCATTGTAAATCTCGTTGATTATACTATGGATTCTAGAAACAATAGTGACGGAGACATTTTTCTGGCGCATTTTTCTGGTGACTCGAGAATAGTGTGTTGACACGTTCGCTGCGAGGCTAGTTTTTCGCAATCTTATCTCTTCCACGAAATGAACTTTCGTATCCTGGAAAAGATGAGTTTTTCAGAGTCATAGTGGACTAACAAGGGGAGCACCAACCTTGCGGGTAATGGATCTTGACAAAAATTTGGGAATCATCTTGTTTCGGTGAGAAATGAAGTTATCTCCAAGGGTTTAATCCAATGAGCCTTCTATCCCGAGATACAGCTGTATAGGTTAGCATTGTCAGTATATCTATGTATGGGTCATATGCTAATCTCTATAGTTGTATCTCGAGATAGAAGGCCCATTGGACGATACTTTCATTTCTCACCATGTAAGATGATTCCCAAATTTTTGGCAAGATCCGTGTTCCGCAGACCTATAAGTAGTGCTCTTCTTGTAACTCCTTTTTTGAGACTCATCGTTTCTGTGGAAGCCATTTGGGAATCATTCTCAAAGTCGAAGAATATGACAGAAAAGTAGGGAAAAACTGTCTGCAAAGGATTAATTCAAATCCGTCAGAATGCGGGGAATTTTCAGGCTGATTTTTGCACGATTCAAAAGTGGATTTATTCTTATTCCACTACGACTATGAATCACTCATATGTCTGTATGGGAGCAAACCCTTTCTTGACTCATTGATCATACCCTTAGTAAAGCAAAACACCATGAAGAATTCTCATTGCAAATATTTTCTGAACTATTTCAAGTCGGTAAAGATTGAAAAATAGACAATTGCGGGACCCACCGGTGGATCCCATCGCAGTGACCAGGTTTAAACCTTATCAAGATCTGTATAATGCAAAAGAACATTAAACATTTTTCTATACGTCAATGAAAAAAATTGTAAGACAAAAGTTAAACTTTTGTTAATCCAAAGGATGACAGAAATTCAGCATGATCAAAATGATGAATCTTTGAGGTAAAAATGTGCCTTAAGTTTGATAATCAATATTGTTCGAAATTTTGGTATTGTGAACATATTGATTTATTGTGGTTCCAGTTTAAAAAGGCTATTGAGAACCGAAAAATCGCGGATGAGTTTTGGAATAAATTATTAGGAAAAATCAGCAAAGTCTTCCTATTATTCATACTAGTGAGATGAGTTATTCATTCTAGTCTAGTGTACCTTAAGTGGTGTACATACCGGTATTGAAGTGCTGACTGAATTTTGTATCTTCAGAAGGCGTTGTCGAAATTTTTTGTAATCTTTGCCTATTTTTGTAACTTTGAATTAAACATGGCAATTCTGTAATCACATTTGTAATGCTTGATTCACATCCGTAATGATTTTCTACTGATCTTTACACAATTGTTTGTTGTGTAATGATTAGCAGAAAGCTTTCGCATCAAGGTTAGGATGTTCGTACCGTGGATTAAATGAATTATCGATCCTCGAATTGCATTAGATTACATATGCAATGTGGTGTGTGGTGAAATTTTCCATTTTTCAATGCTGTGTGTGGATATTTTTCATCGTGCGATTCTGTTTCTCTATCCACTTACACGAAGATTATTCACTTGTATGCCCAGTCCCGAGCGTCGTAATGACTCTATTGAGGCGAGAGTGAATGGCCAGACTATTTTCGCGTACGCGAAATCAAGTTTCCTTCGTGGGGCACCTTTCCTCGAATCTTTGCGCTCACGAAAAATTTCCGGCTCGCGTATGCGAAAGCACTTGCAGACCACTCCCCCTGAAATCTTCGCATACGCGAAAAGGAAACCCATTTTTCTTTCTTCGTGTACCCGAATTTTCCGGCTCGCGTACACGGAGGACTCCACGCGCACCGTTCAGAAATCTTTGATGTCACTCACAGATGTTGCCTCTTGATGTACGAGACTCACACGCGTCAAACATTTAAACTTCAGAGTTTGCGATAGCTCAAAAAAAGCTTTTCGAATTTTCGTTTGCGCTAGCAAATGGTCTTCGCACACGCGAGCAATAAATGATCTTCGCGCAATCGAAAAAATAAACACACGCGCACAACAAAAAAGGCCCACACACCGCATTGAAACATGGAAAATTCCACCACTGATCACACTGAATAAGTGTAATCCGATACAATTTGAGGATTGACAATTTATATATAATCCGCGGGACGAACATCCTAACCTAGATGGGAGAGCTTTTTGCCAATTATTTCACAACATACAATAGAGTAATGGTTAGCAGAAAATCATTACGCATGTGAAGTTGCCTCGGCATTACAAAGTAATGATTCAAGTGCAATTTTTACATCGAAATATGTTTTCAGAATTTTCTTAAGAATGGGTTTTTGAGAAAGAAAGTAAATAGTGATTTTCATAGAATTACCCATATAAGACCAGTTTCTCCCAAAAAAATTTTCCAAGGCATATTTTGAGAGGTTTTTGTCTCAGCTTCCGAATGCGCTCATCGATCCACATGTCATTATTTTATTTTGTTTCAGACCTATAGCAGTCTTAGTGGGGGAAAAGCAGTAATTATTTCACCAAAAAAAAAAAAAAAAAAAAAAATCAAAAGTTTCACCAATTTGCTTACCAGCTACGCAAAAATTTTTTTTTGATCCTAGCGACCGTTTTTTCATCATAATTTGAGGTATAAAATCGATGGAGAATTATGAGGAAGAGATTTGGAACACCATGTACAATCGACCATTCTTTTCACGTGGAATTACTCATATAATATCAACCAATATAAAATTCTCTATTCACAAGAAAACGTAGGCAACAAAGTTATCTATGATGATCATTTCCTCTTTACTTGGCGTGCTTCACAACCAGAAAAGAGAGTATGTCCCACATACGTTCAATTGCACGTAGAAAAGTGTCGCTGCTTGTGATATATAAGAAGAGTGAATGACATTTTCCAATTCTCTTTCTCAGCTATAATAGAAATAGTACGTATATGCTTCCATTGTCGTTTCTCAAGTACCACTGCCGTCGCGTGGCGCGAAATCGAAGCAGTGCCTTTTACTTTTTTCGTGGTAGTCTTGTATAGTACAGCACGCGAGACCGGAAATATTGAAAGTTTTTCAAGATCTTTGACAGTTTTCTACCTTTGCAGAGACCTTCCGCTCATACCTTTTTGCTTTTTTTTAAAAAAGGATATTTGAGAGCATATCGACTGTAATATCATTTTCGAAATGGGTTAAATTTTGTGAGTTTTCTCAAATGATAGGGGATAATATTTTTACTGCAAGCTTGATTTAAAAAATTAATTCTACGCCACCTAGATCGTGCGATATATCGGGAGAACAAAAGCGGCTTTGAGGATATGTGGAATATATTTATATATATACATATGTGTGTGTATGGGCGTCCGATAAATGTTCGGCAGTCAAATAACTCTGGCGCACCTGCGAATTTACCCGAATAAAATCATCCCCGCAGCTTGAAATAAAAGTCAATAATAAATCGCCAGAGCGCTTTGAATCTCCAAAAACTTTTCCGATCGCTATTGCGATGCTTGTGAGTTTTTCAAGTGTTTCTTCGATTAATCGCACACATACACGCATATACCTATATGAAATAGACATACGTATTTTTTGTGATATACTAGGAAGAGCAACGAGTGATAATTTCTTCAATAGGGCAATTGTTCACTCACGAGGAACACCCAGGGGTTGTGGAACACGGATCTGGCTGAAACTCTGGGGATAGTCTCCTTTTATCGCCAAAAGATGAAACCCAGAGGCGCACTTGCAAATGTCCAACCGTTTTCGAGCTGCAGTTTATAACATTAGCATTACGAGTATATCTATATATACCTTTTCTGAAAATGGGCCCATATGGGCAATGTTAATGTCATGGGCTATAGCTTGATAATGGTTGGGCATTTGCAAATGCGGCTCTGGGTTTCACCTTCTGGTGGTGAAAGGAGACTATCCCCAGAGTTTTAGTCAAATCCGTGGTCCACAACCCCAGGGTGCTCCTTGTTAGTCCAAATATGAAATTTCATATCTCACACGTACACAGATATTGCTTGAATGATGTCGAAATAGTTGAAAAAAATTTCTGCTAGCTGGTGTCACGTGTCAAATTGTTGATGTTCTCGAAAAATTAATTTGGATGTGCTGCATAAAGTCTGAATACGCAACACAAATATGTAATTGGTTTCTAATTGATTTCCAGACAAAGTTTTACTCAATAAGCAGTTAGCGGCTCGAAACATATTTTGAAAATATCAGATAGATATTCTTTGAAAAATTTACTTATAATCTAATGCCAACAAGAGTGATGATTTTTATTGATGTAGTGGGCGACTTTGATCCCGCGCCATTTTTCTGTAAAAACCGCGATCCCATGTCCAACGAATTGCCGTCAGAAGCAAAATTCCAGATCTCAATCATCAAATTTTTGCCAATTTGGAATTTGGACGCTCCTAATTTGTCATTCCTTCAAATTCAGGCTATCCAAATTCTCACCCCCTCGAATCTCTCGTTCCCAAATATTTGGGTAATTTTGCATTCCGAATTTTGGCTTCTCAAAATTTTAGTCTTTCAAATAATTGCCCATTTTCCGTTACGATTGCAATACCTGATTTTAAGTATTAGTATACTTGTCTACTATATCCCCCTGGTAGAAATGTGACCATTTTTCTGGGCACTTATGCCCAGAACGAGGCCCAGAAACAATGCGACTTGTCTACTTCTTGGCCAAAAAATGTTCACAATTTCTACCAAGGATAAATATTATTCATTAGATCTACCCACCGACCCCCCAAGTGAATAAAATCTATGTAGTTCATATACAGAATCTATATACGATTTTACTATATAATTCATATACAGTTTTGGTAATATAGAAACTATATATGAACTACAAGCAAAATTTGAGCTACTCGGCATCAATGAGGCCTGTAGCCTGCGACTTTTTCTACGAATATTTGTGGTTTGGGATTTTCGCGCGCGTGTTTTTATCGGATCTTATCATGGAACTTCGTCAATTTATGGCCTCGGAATGATTAGTTCACCCGCGGAATAGGTGTTTTTCTATTCATTTTATCATCGAGCTTACTTGAGCAATATACGTAGGAAGAAGTGCACAGCAACTTTGTGGTCATTTCGTCGGACATCTCATCAGGATTTTGGGGCCAGTATGCGCCGAGCACCATAGCGCGATGCTTGATGACCTGAAGCAGTGATAGATGATGTTGCTGCAGGAATGATTTTCATCCTGCACTCATCTTGCAAGCCCAAGCGCGTATCGCACGACGTGGGGAAAATTTCAAATCACCGCTTCGCTGCCACACATCACTGCAGCTCTCTTTCTTGTGATCCCAAATTTGAGAATCGCCATCACCTTCACGATAACACGATCATCTGATACCTATGAAAATAGAAAGGAGAGACACAAAGTATCAAGTTTTTCCACTGTTGTCATATCACGGTGTTGAAAAAATATCCATCGTCAATCAAAACATACAATTTTAGGGGTTATGCCGATCGCAAGGTTTTTAAGCCTCTGATGAGCGCAATTATATGGCACTGAATTACTTATCTGAACCCTCTGACTCCATAGACCACAGAAATTGATGCTCAGCCATCCGTAATCTTCTTCGAGAAACTTTGTGGAAGCAGAAAATTCTTTGTTGTTGTGTTGCGAAATTTTGACAAAATTCAACTGACTGAATTTGGCACCGCAATGCGTGAATACAACTTATAACTAACCGCTGCAGTTTCAGCCAGTTGGACTCTGTCAAAATTTCGCAACACAACAACCAAAAATTTTCTACTGCCACAAAGTTTCTCGAAGAAGATCACGGATGGCAGAGCATCGATTTCTGTGGTTTATGGAGTCAGAGGGTTCAGATAAGTAATTCAGTGCCATATAATTGCGCTCATCAGAGGCTTAAAAACCTTGCGATCGGCATAACCCCTAAAATTGTATGTTTTGATTGACGATGGATATTTTTTCAACACCGTGATATGACAACAGTGGAAAAACTCGATACTTTGTGTCTCTCCTTTCTATTTTCATAGGTATCAGATGATCGTGTTATCGTGAAGGTGATGGCGATTCTCAAATTTGGGATCACAAGAAAGAGAGCTGCAGTGACGTGTGGCAGCGAAGCGGTGATTTGAAATTTTCCCCACGTCGTGCGATACGCGCTTGGGCTTGCAAGATGAGTGCAGGATGAAAATCATCCCTGCAGCAACATCATCTATCACTGCTTCAGGTCATCAAGCATCGTGCTATGGTGCTCGGCGCATCCTGGCCCCAAAATTCTGATGAGATGGCCGACGAAATGACCACAAAGTTGCTGTGCACTTCTTCCTGAGTGAATGAATAGAAAAACACCTTTTCCGCGGGTGAACTAATCATTCCGAGGCCATAAATTGTCGAAGTTCCATGATAAGATCCGATAAAAACACGCGCGCGAAAATCCCAAACCACAAATATTCGTAGAAAAAGTCGCAGGCTACAGGCCTCATTGTTGCCGAGTAGCTCAAATTTTGCTTGTAGTTCATATATAGTTTCTATATTACCAAAACTGTATATGAATTATATAGTAAAATCGTATATAGATTCTGTATATGAACTACATAGATTTTTTTCACTTGGGCCATTATGATAATCTTATGAATTTTAATTTCAACTCACAAGTAAATTTAGTCAAAAACGGCATGAAATAAATGAATAGCCATCACGCAGAGAGTCCAAAAAGTTGCAGAGAAAAAGGCATCGTTTTTGTCAGCTCGATAAAACTACCCCCTTTGCTTCACACAATTCCCACAGGTCATTACACCTGTTCTACGTATATACACATCACTAACCCATAACACATTGTTGAATTGTTGTGCTCGAGCAAATGGAACGATGAATACAACTTTTATTCGGATATGCTTCCCAATGCAAAACCATCGTGACGTCGGATGCCGACTTTATAACAAGCAATTTATTTGTGAGCGCGTGGCGTCTCTTTTACCTTTACCCATTCCTCCCGATAGGAAGTACCCGCTAAAACTTTTGTAAGCAAATTTTTATATTTATATCTGCAAGGGTCCGACTGCAAAATGCAAGCGAGCGACTCCTTGTCGAGAATATGATATTAAGATAATAGCAATAAAGTGAGAGCAGATCGGAAGTCGCCGGGAAAATTTTTCTGCCCCACCATATACTAAGTATATATTCCGAGGTACTCTTAGTTTCTCAAGTGTCATCTGGGCCATTATTTTTTTCCTCATTCGGCATTTCAGCATTTTTCTTTATATTATTTTCTACTCTTGAAAATTGTTTGTATTCTGTGTGTGTGTGTGTGTGTGTGTGTGTGTGTACTCATGAGAAGATGTATGAAATGGAAAATAATATAAGTATGGAGGGCAGGCACTCACGAGAATTGAAATATTCATCTAGGACATTTGTCTGCTGTACGCCCGCGCCGTGGCTGCTGCTGCTGCTGCAACTAGATTTGCGAGTGGAATACGGTATAGAAAGCAAGATATGGAAAACGTGATGCTTCTGTTCATCTGTTCTGGATGTGTTGTGTATAGTAGGTATAAAGTATGGGCCACAGAAATGGTTTACCCTTTACAAAAGTTTGCTAGAAGCGCCGAGTGTGCGGTTGCAGTTTGTATTTTAATATTGGAAAATTTTTCTTGGTTTGAAATGCGCCCGCCTATGGATAATATAATACTGTGAGATGCGCTGTGATGTCTGAAATTGCTGTTATATGGAGTGGCAGATGAGTTTATTTAGAAATGGGTTTTTGTGAGAATAAGGTAGTTTTATGCGGTGCTGCAGACGTGTCATATTTAGTTGAGGCTTTTGGAATGAAATGGAATGGAGTGAGATGATAATGCTTATAAATTTCGATAATTGCGAGGCTGGGAATAATTAAAATTAAATTCATCTTTGTAGATTGATGAGAAGTGTTTCCTAAGTGATTATGCAAAGAATTTAGATACAAATTGAGAACAATTTCATATGATAAAGTGACTCAGTTACACATACTCTATGGGCTGTAGAAGCACACTAGAACGTATCCTGAAACATTATATTGTACCTATCAAAAAGATTTCAAAACTAACTCTCAATGCTTTCATCAATTTTGATCGTTTGCTTCATACCTGGAGAGTATTATTGTTCATCCAGGGATTGACGAAGTGTTGAAAGTCGGAATGGATTTCTTAGGTAACGTTCAACATTTGTTTCATGAACATTCAATCCCATTTTCATCATTCTAGTCTACAAATGCCGCTTTCAAACGCGGTTTTGGGGTTCACGTTGAAAACATTTTATTGGCTTATGCTCGCACGCTCATTTTGGGCACAGAAGGCTTATCTCCGTCGCTTCGCTCGAGAAATGAGCTGTCTTAATATATAGGGTCCAAACTGAGCGCACGCGCCCAGTGCAATAATATACTATTTTGCTCAGATTATGACATTATTTTTCCGAAACACTCATGGAAACAATAGTTAGAAGCTTCCGCAAGGGTGAAAAAGGGATTTACTACGTTGTTACTTGGGCAAATGCAACGAATCGCACTGAGAAAAAATTCTTGGTCATACGGACTTACGTTTTGTCGTACGACCAAAATGATATAGCGTGCTGGCCTTTATAACAGGTTATAAAGGTCTGACAACGATACCGAATTTGTTGCCGCATCAAGTCACAAGAACGATCTGGTATTGCTGTCAGAGCAAAATGAATAATGTTAATATGACTAAATAATCGTATAGCCAATAGAGATTTTGGATTGCGAGAAGCGGTCGAACAGATTTTGGTTATGATCTCGAAGGAAAAAACAAGTCGATCAAATTAAATGCCTAAGTCCTCCGAAATTATTGCAATGCAAATAATGCAACCCTGCGCGATAATGTCTTGGAATGCGTGTTCCAAATTCTCATTCCTGTAGTAACCGTCAAATTTCAGAGCAAGATATCCCTGTCGTACCGTCAACTAATTGAATCATCGAGGACATAGAAAGCCCGAGAATTAATAATAGAATTTCATACGTTGAACAATGACGAACTGATTTCATACACCAGTGCTGAATGAATAAATAGTTTAAATGTGTGGTTAGAATGAGAAGCAGGAATGCAAAGGTGGTTGAGATAATCACGCAAAATTGAGCCTTGCCATCAGACGTACACTTGAAAATATCACAATATCTTCCTAGGCCCCAAGCCTTCAACATCTCGGAGACCCAGTCACTCTCCGAGCCCCGCATCCATGCACATCCATATTTTGGAGCGACAGCAATGCACGTAGACAATACCGCGATACTCGATATAGTCACAAACACTTTATAACTATTTTGCTACGAGAGCTTTCCAATTTTTTGACCAGAACGATATCGGTGGGGTTATCATGAATATCCGAAGATTTTTGAAGGTTACCGATACTAGATTGTTGTCATAACAAAACATAATGCTGTGATGGCAATACCGTATTGGTCTGACGGCAATACCAGGCAACAATACAGTTGTATTGTTCAGACGGCAATGTTTTATTCTCAGTGCGATGGATATTATGATAATTAAACGCTTGTTCAGAATATGTCCACCCGGACCCGGCGTATCGAGTTGTCTGAGTGGAAAGGGTCAAGTTAATGTGTAGCCGTATGGGCCATGGATGAGTCAATGAATGGATGGGTCGGTAAGTGGGTGGTCTGGACTGATACGGTGTAGTTCTGTATAATACGGTCTAGTTTGGTACTAGTACGGTTCTGATACAGTAGTAGTACCGCTAGGACTAATAGGACTGCAATATTATCGTAGAAGTACGGTATTAGAACCGTTAGTTGCGTGTTGAAAATACTGTAGTAGTACTTTGACACAAATGGCGTACTATTTCGGCCCAGTTAATTTAGTTTAATTGGGTTCAGTTTGGTCTGATTCGGCCTGATTGAGTCTAATTTGGTCTAGCACGGTTTAGTACGATACTAGTACGGCTAGGACCGCCAGAACCACACTAGGACCAGCTAGGACCACACTAGGATTGCACTAGTACCGCAGTACTACCGTATTAGAACCCTTATACTTCCGTGCTAGAAATACTGTACTAGTACCGTGATTAAATTACCCTACTAGTTCGGTCCAACTCAGTCCACTTCGGTTTAATCCGACCTGATTGGATCTGGTTTGGTCTAGTACGATCTAGTACGGTACTAGTAACGCTAGAATTGCCAGAACTGTGCTAGGACCCACTACGATCGCACTCGTACCGCTAAGACCGCACTAGTCTCGCAGAAGTACCGAACTAGTACCCTCAGTTCTGTACTTGAAGTACCGTACTAGTACCGTGACTGAATCACCGTACTAGTTCGGTCTAGTTTGGTCTAATTCGGTCTAATTCAATCCGATTGGATTTAGTCTGGTGTAGTAGAATTTTGTACGGTACTACTGCCGTTGATATCCAGAACTGCGCTGGGACCGGCTAGGATCGCACTCGTACTGCTGGGACTGCACTAGGACCGCAGAAGTACCGTAATAGTACCCTTAGTTTCGTGCTAGAAATACCGTACAAAAACCGTGGGTCTACCGCGGGATTGCCGCACTAGTTTGGTCTAATTCAACCTGATTGGATCTAGTTCAGTCTAGTACGGTCTAGTATGGTCTAGTACGGTACTACTAACGCTAGGACTGCACTCGCGCCGCTAGGACCCCTGGCTAGGATTACTATGACCGCACAGATGGCCGAACGCAGTATTACCGTAGTAGTACTGTAATAGCAACGTGTTAGAATTACCGTTCTAGTTTGGCGTAATCCAGTCTAGTTCGGTCTCATTTGGTCTAGTTAGGTCTAGTTCGATCTAATTCGGTCTGGTTCGTCTGAATTATATTACGTGGCCATCCCATCAATCCATAGTCGATTGACACCCATCGTTTTACAAATATCACTTTTAAGTTGCAAAAGCTTTTCAGGAACCTCTGACTTATCAAGGGCACTCATAAGCCAAACAAGCGGTAGCGAGAAGTATTAATTAATGAGCAATTGTTTAAACGATGATAGCAAGTTTTGATAACCAGCGGGTGACCACATTGCATGGGCTTCTTAGCAAAAGTAC
This sequence comes from Eretmocerus hayati, assembly GCA_029851415.1. Taxonomy (NCBI): domain Eukaryota; kingdom Metazoa; phylum Arthropoda; class Insecta; order Hymenoptera; family Aphelinidae; genus Eretmocerus; species Eretmocerus hayati. The sequence goes on from CM056742.1 coordinate 25,700,720, forward strand.
AATCATTTCGAATTTCCCTTCGAAAACGCAATTTCTACAGTTTGGAACGAGTATATTTCCATACAGGGGTGCGTGAAGACGTTTTTTTCGCATCCTCGAGAAAAGTCCGAACCTCGTTTGCGACTTGGTCACAAGACTCACCGCTCGAATGTGAAAAGTGACTTCTACTCCCGCGTATCGAACCATACTTTTCGTTAAACTCCTAGTAAAAATCCACAACGTGTCCGCACAGTGTATCAGAATGAAATGCAAACATTTCATGTATTAAAATCAATATCTTAAGCGCAATTTCATGGATAAGTATCATGTATCTCCCATCATAAAAAAAAAGAAAGTCAAATTTGTTCAATTCATCTTCTCATCTTGCCCATTGCAATTATTTTATCCCGTCCTCCTGTAAATACACAATCTTCGAAGCTCGTAATGTAAAACCAGATTCCAAGTTATTGGGTCGCGATCGAATTCATCGTCAAACATTCAAGTTGAAAGGACAAATCGAAGATGTTTTGCCAAGACAATATCGACCAAGCCTTAATTACTCCGTATAGAATCAATACAGTATTCCAGTTCTGTCTCTGACAGCGATGATTAAGAGAAAATACGATATCCAGAGAGTCTTAGGATTTTCTCTTGTCTCTACGTTAACAAATATCTCTCGTATTTTCTTCACGATATAAACATTTTACCTCAGTACAAATGGAAGCTTAATGGTGAATTCAACAATGAGACTCTCTGTCCTTACATTTTTTACGTTCTCATCGTCTTGGAGCTTGTTAAAACTTAGCCGACTATACAGTTGCTATATATAGGCAAGTGGTTATGGCTTGCTCAAGTTTAGTAAGACGATAATAATTTCGCAGAAACTCGCAATGGCTCTCGTTTTCTACCTATTTCGCTGATCCATAAAGGAGAATCGAATTTACTTCTGCGTGACTTTGTTGCCCCATTTGTACATCAGTAAGAGGTTTTACCGAAGTACATACATACAATAAATTCTATAAGTTGTTTCGATACGATTGGGAATTATCGACGGGATTGAGACATTTTATAACTTGGAGTTAACTCAATTTGCCACTTGACCAAACAGTATGGTTGATGAACCGGAGAGATTTTCTTGGTACTTTTCATAACTTTGAGAAAATTGTTTTTTTTTATGGTTCTATATGCATAGCGATAATTTTGAACGGCTGCAATTTGCTTCTAAGTCCGACAAGTATCAGCCGACTAACTCTAAAATCCATCTATGTTTACTAGAATATAGTTTACTAGAAGCTCTTACACAGTAAGAACCCGGTTTAACCTAAATCGCCTCAAGCTGGCGAGTAAAATGAATTTCTTTCTTTGTAATTATCATGAGATCAACAGGATCAGTTAGGCCAAAGATCATCACCGTTTCTCTATTTAATTCTAAAAAATGTGCATTTGATCAAAAAATATGGACAGTAATTTAATGTAGGGCTTTTTGAGATCTACAAGAAAAGTCTCGCGACAATTTTTCGAATGATTCGTCTATTTCAAATTACGAGGGATCTTTGTTTGAATATTCCAAATCTGGCAATTTTTCTGTAACATAACATATTTTATACTTCATATTTCCAGATTATTTCGAGACTCCAGGAGATTATCTAGAGTACTTCCTCGAACTTTATGAAAGATCTTAAAAAAATGAATCGGGATAGTAGTTGAAAAAACAAGCTAGAAAACAAAGTATGAGATTTGACGTGAAGTTGAAATATATCCAAATTTGAAAAATTTCAGCGGCTATTCCTCGTAATTTTGAAATGAATGTATCATTTGAAGAATTTATTCTACACATTTTCTGATCAGATTAATATTTTTGAGTTATATAAGAGTATTTTGTAGAACAAAAATCCATTTCGCTCGCCATTTTGAGGCACGAATCGATACGAGTTAGGTTGGTGTGGATCCATCTCGATCCATACTGTATAAATTACTCATATGTGGATTTCAGAGGCAGTTCTGTAATACTTGACGAATTATGAACCAAAGTGTGTTTCAAATGTCTTTGATGGCTAAAAATTCAATCAATGCGACTGATCGTTAAAATTTTTCTATCAACTCGATATTATTGATTCTTGAAAAATTACTTGTATGGATACGAATTTGAGCACGGATTAGTTTCTTCTTCATCGCTTCGACAGAATAATAGTGGAATGTTCAATACAGTTACGAGGTTTAAGATCGTTATAAAACTTTTTATGGATAAAATCTGATAATAGAGAGCGAGGACGAGGAAAAAAACCTTTTGAGGTATAATGCTGATGCTTGCCTGCACCAAATCCAATTTTGCATTCTCTCTGGGCTGCTTCCGAGAAAATATAGATTTATGGAATGATTCCAAGTGTTCATGAAAGATACATTACATGCATGGATAGGTAACCAAAGTTACATGCAAACGATATTTGATGTTGAATGGTGTGTGCCAAAATATTACGAATAATGCATTCTGTGAGATATCAATCTTTCTACTTTTGAGGGAGTATGTTACTCACCTTTGAAGGTCGGAGTGATATCTTTTGAAGCGAAAACTTCAATCCAATATGAATAATACAGAAAAATTGTGAAAATATAATAATACAGAATGAAAATTCTTCTCTTTGTCAAAGCAGATCTGGCTGTGCTACTTTCTATGCCTGGCTGCAGTAAGTTTGCCACTCGGCTCACTGGCAAATATCACTACAGCCGCCACAAAAAGCAGCTCGGACTTTTGCATTCCACAATGCATGTGTCTCTCAAAGACTCAGGTACGTTTGAATTAATGATTCTCTCATTCATATTTATTATATCCTGCACTGTAAGTAACATCGCATTTGCTGCTTTTACGATGCATGAAAAGTTTTTTGGAGGTTTCAAAAAGATTAGAGAGCTTCCCAAATGTATTTCAATATCAATTTCTAACTCAATTTAGACTTAGAATTTATACTTTATGATTCTGTGATATGAACATTCTGATAAGGATTTGAATTTGATTCTTTTTCTATGGAGTGCTTTTATAATGAAAGATGTTTTAGTGTGACGTGGACAATGTCGTAATGGTGTGAGAAAAATGACATGGGTTTGCAGAAGCTGAATTTCAGTGAGAGTTTTATGATTTTCTGGCTATTACAGAATTAGCATTAATTTTTGGTAATAAGTATCTGGATTCTAAATGTGGCCTTTTAGCCGGAAAATAATGAGGATGCTGTGACTCGTTGAATTCTATTGGTAACGATTAATTGAGGGCTGACAGCTGTCGGCAGATTCTCAAACAACTCTTAATTGCATACAATCAAATGTTTCATGAAAGCTCTAAAATTCCGATGAGAAAATTGATTCAAAAAGTTGAGCTCAGAATAACGATTTTGTGTGACCAGTGAAAACACTTCGAATGTTGTCATAGTAGTCTTAAAATCTTGATAATAAATTGCTGATTTCAACTTAGTTAGCCGCAGTTTTTTCCCTATAAAATTGTTAATAGGTCATTATTAAGGAGAGGTGAGCCCCTGATTTCGAAGTCTGGCCTAAAAAATCATGGGGGGCTGAATATTCATGTTTTTACGTATTTTTTTGATCTAAAAACGATGACGTAGTCAGTTTTTCGAAAAAAAAAATTTTTCACCATATTCGTTTTCTGGTTCGCACCCCCTCTGTCGGATCACCAAACCCATACGAAATTCTGTTCAGAATCACAAAAATTACATCCAAAAAAATTTACAGACCGGTACATCAAATTCTGTAAGACTAGATACATTATTTCCGGTCAAAAATCTGAATTTTCTCACTAAAATGCCTCAGAACTCGAAAAATATCAACAATTTCGAAAAATCAAGAATTCGAAGAAAAACAAGAATTACATGGAATTAATGAAAAAAATTTTTCAAGAATCGGGAAAAAATATCATCAGAAATTTTTATAATTATGTGTATGTCTAAATTTTCAAATGAAAATTTTCGACTTCTGATTTTTTTTTGTTCATTGATCCGATGTAATTTTTTAATCTGAACAAGAAAGTATTCCTGTGATTTTTCGAAATCATCGATATTTTTCGAGTTCCGAGGCATTTTAGCAAGAAAATTCAGATTTTTGACCCGAAAAATTGTATCTAGTCGCACAGAATTTGATGGGTCGGTCTGTAAATTCTTTTGGGGGTACTTTTTATGGTTTTGAACAAAATGTCTTATGGGTTTGGCGATCGGGCATAGGGGGCGCAAACTGGTGGACAAAAATGGTCGAAAAATTTTTTTTTTGAAAAACTGACTACCCCATCGTTTTTAGATCAAGTAAATACATATAAATCCAGATCTTCAGCCCTCCATGATTTTTCAGGCCAGACTTCAAAATCATGGGTGCACCTCCCCTTAAAGGAACAAGGTCTCAGAAACCAATAAATGACTTGAGAGTTGTATATCAGCAGTGCCTTAGCAATTAAAAAAGAAATATCTTGATCTGCTATAAATTGCTAGAAAAGAAGAAAAAACAGATATATCAATTTTTATTATACACAGAGTGTGGCTCGTTGAAGAAAAGTAACCATCGTTAAGGGAAACTTATTCTCACAGCACGCCTAATTACTCCCTAGCTTACGATTAATTTCTCTGAAGAAAGTGAACAAAAAATTGAACTCATCAATGGTTGCAAAGTTTAAGAAGGATCTATACACTCTCTTGCGTCTTTTCACATTCAAGGTGGAAGTCTTGGTAAAATATTATCGTCGGCTCTTTAATGCAAAGTAGGATCAAGTGAGAAGGAATTTGTAGTTGGCTCATTAAACGAGGATCGTTACACTCACTTTTGAGAGCTTTCAAACTTCCATATCTATTCAAACTTTCATCGCTCTACCTCATAACTTCTGATTTTCTTCTGTAATGTATGAAATCATTGATATAGCCTTGGAAGAATTTAAATACGTATTCTACTCATTTCAGAATAGAAGTTCATAGTCAAGACGAGTTTAAAAAAAGCTGGTGCTTTGGTAACATATTTGTTATTGCACGGTGTGAAGTTTTATTTCAAATCGTGTATGACTAGACTTGTTCATAGCAAAAAATTTCGATACGAATTTTGCCCTGGAATATGATTGTTTGAATTTTAAAACATTAAAACGTCCAAAAAAATCTCTCAAATTCGTTGCTTCGTTTCTGTCGAACCAAAATAATGAATATCAAACCGGATATATATTTTTTACCATTCTCAATTCTTTCATTGAGTTCAGAATGAGAATGCACAAAGTATTACAAAAGATTGTACAAAATGCTATACAGTTGAGGTTAAAGAATGTTTCTAAGGTTCTATCTTCTATACTAGCTATAAGTACAGAGTATAGACGTGAAACCTTCTGCTCTGCGTAAGAAAAGTTGAAAGTTTACAAATCTTCCTCGACTGGAAAGTTTCTGAAACTGTTCTCGAATAAGCTTCCTCTTCAGAAGATTCATTATTTTGTCACTCAACAGTAGCTCGTTTCACTATTCAGGGCGTGAATATGGATGGCGTACAGCGGGTACTTTTGAAAAAGAAACCAGAATTCATTTTTGTTGAATTCATTAAAACTGACGAAGAATTATTTGTATTTGATCTGAATTCTGCCGTTTTCATTGCAAAAATTGGATGTAACAGTGACTTTATGAGTGAATTATTTTATTTTGTATTTGTAGACCCAAAAGGAAGTTTCTTGAGAAATAATATTTCTATGATTTTCGAAAACTGTATGAACCTTTCCAGTCTTTACTGCTTTTAATGAAAGTAGGGAGTTTTGATACAATGAAACTATGATTTCATCTCGACCGCATAAAGTTCAAGCAACTATAGTTCCATCTTAAAATTCTGTTCAACTGCACGAACCCAAATGTTGACTCAACTCTTATCAAATTTCCAATCATACCCACAAATCACTCACAACAAATGATTAATTCAATATATTTGTGTGTGTGTGTGTGTATACTGGTCTGACATTCGTATCACGTATATACCCCGATGGATATGATGTTTACTATAGTTTGTTTTTTCACAATAGTTTGGATTGACTTTTAACGATTCAGAGCGCACATACACTCTTTCTCGCTGAAACAACAATGATATTTACCTAGTTTTCAACTCTTCTTGCATTTTATGGTGCGTACACAAAGTATTCTCACCTCATTCAACCATGTTTCAGAATAAAAAGTTCTTTACGTATACATTATGTGTGCCTCGATCTCGACACGCTGATCAACAACCATATACTCGAGTGAAGAGTCATTCCGTGACATCACAAAACCAACGAAACAAGAGTTTCGCGAAATACTCAACATCGCAGAATACTTTTTCAGGTGTTGAAATACGAGAGAATGTCGGGAGTTTATTTTAGACAGTGAAGTATTTTTTTTACTAGGTTTCACGAAACTCTGTTTCGGGGTTTGGACTTTCATAACCAGTCAAAATGAAGAATCAAATGAATAATGATTGTTGAGGGCATTATTGGGTTATTATTCAGTGTCTGTTGATCATATTCTTTTGATGGACAAAAATTTATTAAAATTGGAAGTACGCTTTTCCGTTTGATGAAGCGCCCCCCCCCCCCCAACTTTCTGCAATTCTCTCGCGATTTGTGCTAAAGGATGAGTGGACGCAGACTTGTTATCATCTAACTCAGATTCGTCCACTTGTCGTTAAGCCCAAATTGCAAGAGAATCAAAGGAAAGTGGGTATGAAAATGTGCCTATTTTGTAGGTTAGTAGGTGAGTGCGATCAAGTTATTCACATTTTCTTCCGATTCCTCTTGTGATTTGGGCTAAGCGACAAATTGTAGATTGCAAGTTGGACAGTAACACATTTTTGACAACTCGTCTCGAAGTTCGAATCATCAAAATTTCTATGTGAGATGTGTTTCCAAGTTCCACGGTTGCGAAGCACGGTGACCTAACAATCTCGTAGCTTTATCTAAGGTTCAATTTTTGGATTACACCTCAAATTTGAAAATGACCTCTGGCACAGAATAATGTGCTCAGAAAGTCTAGACGCGCCTACAGTATGTTTCGATTGACTTTGAACCAAATTTTTTCCGGACACACAAATAAAACCCACTTTTCGGGACTCCTCCCCCCCTCCTTCCACGTAGCAACATGAAAAACTCCAACTGATTGGCACTTTTGCACCAACTTTCATCATGTAGTCTGTCCCACGACCACTGTAAAATTGTGAAGTGGAATATAATTCCTTCCAACCCACGTTTAGAGGCCTGTGCGATGGTTACAAAATGAAGGGCTTCATTTATTATTTCATAATTAGACTTTTCGCAATTTTCCGATGTTTGGGTGCCTACAAAATTTCGAAAAATAACTTTCGCGCCTCGCACATGAGGTTCCCCGCTTCCGAGCGATTATTTCCATCCTCGCCTCCGGCTCGGGCCGAAAACCGATCGCTCAGAAGCGAGCTACAACCTCATAAACTCGGTGCGAAATATACTATTTCCTGACAAAAAAAACTGACAGTTCACTCTCAATCTCTTAGAGAGAAAGAGTCTTCTATTAGAGGTAATATTCTCTCCAAGTTTGCGGGTATTTTTGAATCCCTCCAATTGAAGGTATTTTTGCCTCCAACTTGCAGGTTTTTTCATTGGTATTTACATAACCTCTAATTTCTGATATCTACACGCACAGAATTTTTCAATAAAAATTACCAGACTGGTAAAGGAAAAATTACCCTACATGTCGGCAATCGTGGGTTGCGCCACCTAGGAGCGCCAATTTTTACGGGCATGTAGGGTAATTTTTCCCTGTACCAAGGAGATGGTTTCTGTCATGCCACTTAGCAGTGATATTCCTCTGTTCAATATTTAAGTCATCACGAGTAAAAATGAAGATGATTCAACAAATTTCAATTGGTTTCATCACTTTGTATGCATTGACCTCGAATCAAAATCCAGGCATCTTCATCATAACGAGTCAAATAATGTATTTCTATACCGAAGTTTTTTTGAGGTTAGATGAGATGCTGAGCTGGCGGGCTCGCGGCGCGCGCAGGCGCACCCGCAGCTCTTATGCTGGTACGGTAAAAATTACCCTACAAGTGCCCGCAAAATCTACCCAAATTCACCGCACTTTTTCACCAAATTCGATACAATTTTTGATCTGAAATAAAATTTACCTTACAGATAGGTGATTTTTCTCGACACTCATCCGCAATAAGTAGGCTGAAATGTCGGACGTCCCACGATTACCCTAACTGTGCCCGTAAATTTTATCGAAAAATTCTGTGCGTGTATGAATTGTGTTCACTAGTACAAATCATAGCAATGCTTTTACTTCTGACAGAAAGTGGTAGGGACTTGATTTTGTCAAATTACCATGGGATCAATAGTACTGTGCGTGATTAACATTTTGAATTATGTTGTGTGAGTTACTGTATCGCAATTGATACTTATACTCTTGTCAGAGAGTTCTTCAGAGTGAGCTATTTTAGAGTTCTTTAGCAATACTCTTTATTTTGGTGGGAAACAGAATCAGTGATGGTAACAATGCCCAAAATCCAGGCTTCTTCAAAGGTACCGTTCGCTTCTGAAGCAAAAGATTAATTTAACCGATGGACTATCAATCATCACATGACATTAAGTGTGCAATAAAAACAAACACATCTGGATTGGCTCTTTTGAAAGGACCTGGATTTCAGGCATTGTTATTACGATACATCATGTTTCCCATCAAGATGAGGGGCAAGTTGAAAAATAAGAAAAGCCCACTACTCCAAAGAATTCTTTGTCAGGTGTATAAGTATCGCGCGGTCCTGATACAATTATCCACACAATAAATTTCAAAATATTGTAGTCTTGTACAATATTATTATTCCCAAGATAATTTGACGATATCAAATCTCTGCCACTTTCTGTCAAAAGTAAAAGCATTGCTGATTCCTATGATTTGTACTAATAAACACAAATCATAGGAATCAGAAATTAGAGGTTATGAGAACACCGCTGAAAAAATCTCCAAGTTGGAGGCAAAAATATCCTCAGTTGAAGGGATTCATAAAATCATAAATACCTCTAAGCTCAGGTGGAAAATTACCTTTAGCTAACTGTTTCTTCTCCTTCAAGAGATTGTGAGTGAATTCAGTCCATCATGCATATGTTGGAATTTCCAGACGAGGCCCACAATTGCATATGAATTAGGCAACATAATCCAATAAATGGGAATGGCTAGTTTCCAATCTTCTATGCTTATTTTCTATTTTCTCGACAATTCTCTCGAAGGATCGAAAGAATGAGGAAAGACTATGAAAAGTCTCTGTCGATATGAGGAACATGATGAAAGCATGACGGTGAGCACAATTTTAAATCATCAGGGAGAGAATAATTAATGAGAAAATTTTTTAGTCTCTAAAGTTTACCGTTTTTCACGCAGTATTTTATCCCATTTTCCATCTGGAGATTATTTCTGAAGATCATAAACAGGTTTAATAGTCCCTGCAAAGCTCGTGGTATAAGGAATGGGTTAATTATTGAGTCTGATGTTCCCGAGCATCGGTGATATTGCCCATTCGAAATACTTTCATTACATAAAAATCTACATTCAAATATCAACCAGGAACATTTTTCTTTCACATCTAGATTTTGTGCAACTCTGGCGGCTTCAACGGCATCCCACCAGCACTTCCATCTAACGTTGAAGAACTCACCCTATCCGGCAATGATTTTCGAGAGATTCGTCGTGAAGCCTTCAGCAGACTGCGCCATCTACGAACTCTAACTCTCGACCGCAACAATATCTCTGTAATCCGTCAATTTGCCTTCTCTGGACTTTCAAAACTCACCAGTCTTTCGATACAGTTTACCCCTTTGGATCACGTGGATGAATTTTCATTTGCTGCTCTTCAAAACGTCACAAGTCTGGTATTGGCTAACAATCGAATATCTTATATCAAGGGCAAAGCTTTTGCTGGAAGTTCACACATAACGTATCTGATGCTGAGTTATAATCCTCTGAAAACTATTCACAGTAATGCGTTTTCTGGATTGACTTATGTTGAGAATCTGGTGCTGCCATCAGGGATTAATAGTATCGAGTCCGATGCATTCAATGGATTGGAATATGTTGGATTGTTGAAGCTTACGTTTATGGATTTGGATGGACTGAAGCGGTACACCTTCAGAGGTCTCAAGTAAGTTTTCATTTGATGATTATATTGTATGTTATTATTACTTTTGAAGCGCGATTACAGGTAAATAGTGTCATAGCACCACGTGACCACGATATTTTGGATAAAGTTTGAAGGTTATACACATGCCCTCCAGTTTCACATGTATGTTTTGTCCAAAATGTTGTGGTCACATTGTATATATCCTCCTATTGAGCCTATGGCGAAGAGAATTGTAGTGGGTAACGGTTTCTTTTTACACAAAAGTCACTTCGAGTAAGGAGCTACTCAAGAATGACACAACTTCCTCGCCAACTACTGAATTTTGGGATCAGCGATCAGTCCGTGGCCGAATCCATCCTTCGGTGGAGGATTAGGTTGGGCTTGTTTTAGGCCTCGCAAAAGTTTGGTATGGGGAGCCTCTCAAAGCATCAGGGGAGTCGGAGAAGACTTATCCAGTGCTCGTGATCACTATAGATGGGGCTGCATATACGGGTTCCACTCTCCGACGAATGTTGACTGGGTCCTAGGGAGGGTAGTCTCTCTACCCTCCCTACTGGGCCCTATAGGGTTGTCACACCCCAGAGCCAGGCCTGCATCAAAATGACCCAGCCCACTCCTTGCGGTCCATGGTCGAGTAAACCGATGCTCGCCGAACTCCAGTCTCAGGGCTTCATGGGCTCCTTCCAACTTGAAACTGGGAACAAAGTTCGGTCACACCCCGGAGCATAAGCCCTTTGTGCGGTCCCCCATGCCGACCAATGTACCTTGTTACTTTTATACACTGGTTTACATTGTAATATACCGTTCCAAACCGCCTCAGAACATTCCAAATCGTACCAGACCATTCCAAACCACGCCAGACCACCTCAGACCATTCCAGATTAGCCCAGATTGTCGCGGACCCGTCTAGACCATATTAGACTGTCCTAGACTGTAATAAAACGTCCACAATCGTACCAGACCGTATCAGAACATCACAGATCATACATGATCGTTTCAGATTATCCCAGACCCTACAGAATGCCCCAGTTTATGCCAATCTGTTTCAGACAGTTCCAGACTGTTCCAAACCGTCCCAGGCCAATTCAGACCATTCCAGACCGGACCTGACCATCCATCCGAACGGCCACTTATTCACACTCTCAACAATACCTATCGATGACCTAAACGGCCAAACCATTATACTTCACCCTCAGCCCTTTCACGTAAGCAATCTGATACGCTGAATCCGGGCGGGCAAACTTTGGTTGGGCATTTAATAATTTGATTGGCCGAAGAATTCAGAAGAAATCGTTTGATATTGAGAAGACAACATACAACATACAGACACACGCTCAATCGAACATACATAACGTTCCATTCAAAATAGATCACAAGAAGAGTTTTACGTGACAATTGAAATGAATATAGTGGTATCATTCAATATGTCTCGCTTAGCAGGTTATGAATAAATTGGTAAAAACGAGTTTTAGACATCGCTTTGACTGATATTTTGAAATTATTGAGTTAAAAAACCAATAGATCAAAAATACTCTGTGCATACGATCTCATCTTCGATTTGAATCGCTTCCAATTTAATTATGTCTGAAACCACACAATTAGTCTTCGAGATAGTCTCTCTAATACAGCACGTATTAGGAATGTTGAAGAAAAAAAAACGTAGAGTGTTGCATGGGGCATTCGCGAATTTATGTACGCATTATTACAACCGACCGTGAAAAAGTTCGGCGCGTTGACCGCGATCGAAACGATTTGAAACATTTCTGATGCCACCGCGCGCATAGGAAAGCATATGATATCATATGTGCATGCATTCCTTGTGTCCTCTTACTACTTGCGACGACCCGATTGGAAAGTTAATCCAGGCCCTGGACTAACATATCCAACCTGGATCCACTTTGAGTCCAGATTCCGGGCTAGCAAGTCAAGGTTAGGTCCACTTTGGAACCCAGATTGGATCCAGCTTGGATCCAGGCGCCCGGTTTAAAATTTTTAGATTTGAGATGTGGATCCGAAATTGATTGAAGCTTGAATAAGTTGCGCTATAATAAAATAACCCGTCAAACTGTTAGCAATAACGTAGGCGAGGCATAGCAATAAGCGTAATATTTATTGTGATATGTGATTGCAGTTTATGTAAATAATAACACATTATGAATTATCTTTAATTGAACAAGTTGAATAAATTCATGCGCGTGCAAATGAAAAAGTGAACTAGGGATAACCTCTTTTGGAGATAATCATTTTGTGACGTAAACATTGTTTATAAAAAATCAAATATGTTGCGGGCTCAGCAAAGTGCCAGATTAAAAAAGAAGAATTATAACGAGAAAGTGAAAATATTGAGAAACCGTGAAGAAGGAGAGCTCCAAGATAGTAATAACTTCCTTGATCGTCCACAGAATTTGGTCAATACAATAAGTTCAACCTTCAATGAGCAAGACAGTTCTCAGCATTTGTACACAGATGATTGTTCTAATGCAAATAAGTCTTTATTTGAAGAGCCTTCATCGACAAATTTTCAGTCGAGTAATAGCTTTCTTCCCCAATCATCTTATTCAGCTGATAATATTGAATCTACACATGTGTCACAGATGCAGTTATCAGATTCTGATAGTGGTGATAGTGAAGCAGTTGATACTTCTGATGAAGAAGAAGATCCGGATGATGGACCCTTAGATATTCTGCGTGACATCACAGACTGGGCGTTGAAGCATCCAATTGCCAAAAGTGAACTTGAAAGTTTGCTGAAAGTGCTCAATCGTCACCACAAAAATATACCCAAATCAGCAAAGACTCTACTCAAACAGCCTGACAATAAGAAGTATACAATTGAAAAAGTGAGTTCTGTTTCCAAAGGAGTTGAAGTTGAAGCAGAGTGTGTCTATTTTGGCATATTGGAGTATTTGCTGAAAACTGTTAATCCTGATCTACATGAGGATTCAGAGCTGGATCTTGGGTTTAACGTTGATGGTGTAACCTTGTACCATTCTAGTTCCAAGGAGTTTTGGGTGACATCAGGAAAAGTGTACACTAAGAAAGACCACTACAAACCATTTCCCATCTCTGTACACTGTGGAAAAGGTAAGCCAGCTGACTGGAACGCCTATTTTGAAAAATTTATCACTGAGATGAATAGCCTTCTTGAAAATGGAATTGTCATAGCCGAAAGAAAATTCACCATCAAAATCAAATGCTTCTGTTGTGATAAACCAGCTCGCTCTTATATAAAGAATGTTAAGGGTCATGGGGGATATTTTGCATGTGAAGTTTGTATGGTGGAAGGTCATAGCATCAACAAAACTGTTTACTACCCGATGAATTGTGCCCCACTTAGAACTGATGCTTCATTCCGCAATAGAGAAAATCCTGGACACCATCATGGTGACTCGGCTCTGGAAAAAATATCACATCTGGATATGATTGATGACTTTATGAATGAATTCATGCATCAAGGATGCTTGGGCAATATGAAAAAAATCTCCATGGATCATTGGTTCAAATCCAAGAAAAAAATTTTAACCAAAGAACAGAAATTGATTGTCTCTCAGAGGCTAATGAATCTTTCATCACAGATACCTTGGGACTTTCAACGCACTACAAGATCTCTTGCAGAAATGAGTTTATGGAAGGCTACTGAATGGAGATTTTTCCTTTTCTATGCAGCTGTATTGATAATGAAAGATATTCTACCTGATGAAATGTATAGACACTTTATGCTCCTGAGCACTGGTTGTCTCATACTTGATAGCGAGTCTTTCTATGAGACTCATATTGAAGAGGCAGAGCAATTCTTGAATCTATTTTGTGAAACAGCTGCTGAGATATATGGTCCTGAAATTGAAACTATCAATCTGCACAACACCTCTCATCTAGCCAGAGATGTGAAGAACAAAAAACTCCCTTTGACAGCACTTGCAGCTTTCTGCTATGAAAATCTTTATGGTGAAATGAAAAAGTCCATCCGTAGTGGTAATAAACCATTGCAGCAACTCTGCAATAGGTATGATGGTTTGACAGGTAAAAAACCAGAGCTCGAACCAGACTTCAAACTTTTGTAGATCAGAAGATGTCAAGATGGATCAATGAAAATTAATAAAATCAAATACAAGAACTGTGAGATATCTAATACTAAACCAAACAACTTGGTATTGCTCAAAAGTGGAGAGATCATGAGAATAAAATCTATGGAAAGCTGTAAAAAAACTCAAAATGAGGAGAAAATTATTTTGAAAGGGGATAAGGTCAAAATTGTTGGCCCTGCATATGAATACCCTTGTGACTCTTCTATCTTCAATAGATTTAAAATTGTTGAGAAAGATAATTCAGAAAAGATAGAAGAAAAACTCAGCAACGTGGAGTGTAAAATGTTCAGTCTCAGCATATACGAATTCCCAGAAGATGGAGAAATTGACTCCTATGCAATGCCACTAATTCACTCCAAATAATATTGTATCTTTGCAATTCAGGTGAGAGTGAAGCGTTTATTGAAGCCTCAACTTCATTTTCTTATGAAACAGTCCTTACAGATCATTAATGTTTAAAAATTATTATTTTCAGATCAAGAGCAACAAGGTGGGCTCATATATGGTTTATTGCTATTTATTCTATTCAGAGGGAATAAAATCCTCAAGTTTCATCAATTTGCATCAAGTTTTCACTCAACTTCAGTTAAATATATCGTATGACCATTTTAAGGTGGACACACCTTGGCATATTTTTTCTTTGCGAGGTACAAATTGAATCGAAGTTGATTCTTACATGGTTCGACCTTCTGCCTTGGATGGTGAAGTGAACAAATTGAGAAAATGGAAAATTCGATGCGAACGGGAAAATTTTTTTCGAAATATTCAAGAAAAATTACTTTGCGATACGGCATCGTGTAGCTCATCAAATTTTGAGTCCGAAATTACTTGTTCGATGATTTTTTTATAACTCAATTTTCCAGGAAAACTCATGGAAAAGAGCTGATTTTGAATTTGCTACCACCTCTCTTAACTTCTCCGAGTGAGATTTTTCACTCGGATTCCGAGTGAAAGTCCATTTCACTCGGTAAAGAGTCAAATATCAAGAAAATCAAAAACTTCACTCGGAAGTTCGAGTGAAATTTCACTCGGACGCAAAAGTGAGACGCTCAAATCAAATTTTAGGTCATGTTTTGCCGCACGTTTGTTACTGATGGATCAATGCGTAGCTCACAAAGGGGAAAATAGTAGATTTCCTGCAATATTTGTTGAAAATTTGAGCCAAGAAATGTCAGTCTCCTCTTCCATAAGTTTTATAAATGCATGTACAGACCAATATTATATCATATTACGTATCAATTAATTAACCCTAATATAGAATCAATGCCCTGTTACCGGAGAAATGTAGGTTTCACTTTTGTTATTTCTCGAGTTATTTCTTCGCCCGAAATAATAGCTAAGTAGTTTTCATATTTCCATTTCCACTTACGACACGTATAAAGTTACACGGTGCATCATTCACATGACAGGGTGCTATGGACTTTAGATATTAACAGCAGCAGTAGTCTAGTGGAGAAGCAGTCCGCTTTACAATCATGGCATCCGAGTTCAAATCCCCGCACTTCCCAAATTACATAAATGTCGAAGTGACCATGCTACAAGCGGAATTGATTTTTTTTCTTTTTTTCGAACCTTCGGATGATTAATAATAATTTATTAATTTTATAGCCCGCAACGTATTGATTAAACGAAAATATTCAGTTTCGGCTAAATGACATTTGGATTCACTCGGTACCGAGTTGCCACGATTTCACTCCGAACTCCGAGTCAGAACTCACTCTTTCCGAGTGAGATTTCACTCGGAAAAGTTAAGAGAGACAATTGTGGCAGAGGTTAGAGTTTTGGTGTAATGCCACGTGCTCTTGTTATTGTTTTGGTGTTCAACCTATGATCACTTGTAGGTTATCCAACCACGGCGTTCACGATGAAAACTCGAGATCGAGTGGCAATGATGATCGGCTTTATACCGCCGCAAAATATTAGATGCATCGAGCATGTACTCTTGCCATTTCAAGTACAAGAGTCCAACAATGCGTGAAAAACCGTATAGTAGTCATGCGATCTAAACTCTTTAATAAAGATCGAAATTTGAACAATGCCGTATTCAAACCTGTTAGATAGCAGTAATGCCTAGCAGATTTAGGCGGTAGCTCTCAATTCTAGAAGTTTTATCGCCCAAATTCTGACTACAAAGTTTGAGAAGTAAAAAAAATCCGAAAAATCGTGGCTTTGAGTGCTTTCCCACGAGATCAGATTTCTATTAAGTGGGTGGAATTTTCGAAAATTGCAAACGTGAACCTACTAAAGAATGGTGATACCAAGCAGATTAAATTTTTGCATTTTGATTGTAGAAGTTTTGTCAGCTAAAATCTGACTACAAAGACTGTGATGAGTTTGCATCAAAGTGAATTGTAAGTTCGAGTAGCAACAGTGACCCGTAACTGGGGAGTATAAGGAAATTATTTGAAAATTGTGACTCTAATCGCCTAGCTATGGGATTATGATTTTCAAAGGGTTTTTGAAGAATTCCACACGTGAACCTACTGGAGACCGTAATATCAACCATATTCAAGTTTGAAATTTTAAGAAAAACTCACTCACTTTTGAAAATTTTGATATCATGTTTGGGAAGTCAAATCCACAATTTTTGTCAAATATTTTCCTACTCCTCAGCTACTGGATACCGGTTCAATTCATGTTTATGATCTACCATTGATGCAAACTTTTCCGAACTTTGTGGTCAAATTTTAGCCGACAGGACTTCTAAACTTGAAGAGCAATACTCGAATTTGCTTGGTATCACCAATTTCTGAGAGGTTCGTGCTTGAAATTTCCCGAAAACTCACATACTTTCAAGAACTTTGATATCATAACTGAACAGTCGAAACCACAATTATTCGCGTATTTATTCACGCCTGTATTATGAGATACTGTCCTAACTTGTGCCTATTATCTGTCTAACTATGATGCAAACTTACTTTTGACGTACGTTCAGGCTTTGTGTTCAGATTCTGGTTGAGAAAATGTTCAGAAGTCTAAAGCAGTATGCAAACCTGCTTGGCATCACCATTCTCTAGTTGGTTCGCGTTTGTAATTTTCAAAAAACCCACCCACTTTATAAAATTCTGATCTCGTGGGGAAGCACTCAAAGCCACGATTTTTCGGATTTTTTTTACTTCTCAAACTTTGTAGTCAGAATTTGGGCGATAAAACTTCTAAAATTGAGAGCCACCGCCTGAATCTGCTATAGGCATTACTATTATCTAACAGGTTTGAATACGGCATTGTTCAAATTTCGATCTACATTAGAGATTTTTGATCGCATGACTACTATACAGTTTTTCACGCATTGTTGGACTCTTGTACTTGAAATGGCAAGAGTACATGCTCGATGCATCTAATATTTTGCGGCGGTATGAAGCCGATCATCATTGCCACTCAATCTCGAGTTTTCATCGTGAACGCCGTGGTTGGATAACCTACAAGTGATCATAGGTTGAACACCAAAACAATAACAAGAGCACGTGGCATTACACTGAAACATTAACATTACCTAACACGTGGTGAGACTAACCTCTGCAACAATTGTGGTGGCAAATTCAAAATCAGCTCTTTTCCATGAGTTTTCCTGGAGAATTGAGTCATAAAAAAATTATCGAACAAGTCATTTCAGACTCAAAATTTGATGAGCTACACGATGCCGTATCGCAAAGTTATTTTTCTTGAATATTTCGAAAACAATTTTCCCGTTCGCATCGAATTTTCCATTTTCTCAATTTGTTCACTTCACCACCCAAGGGAGAAGGTCGAACCATGTAAGAATCAATTTCGATCAAATTTGTACCTCACAGAGAAAAAAAATGCCAAGGTGTGTCCACCTTAAAATGGTCATGCGATATATATACATATACAAAATAGCCGAAGATGGTCATCAGATAATATCATCTCAAAATGTTATCTACACACTTACTCTCATCTTTGAGAGATACTTGTAAACTCCTGATGCCGCTGTAGCACAGCTGTGACTCCAAGCGTCCTCCTCGGTCAAGCCCATGAAATATGAGGAGGGCCGGGGAGGACACGGTTCGCAGACGTGCTCGTCAGCTTCCACAAAGTCGACTTTTCTTTCCGACCTTGTCTTCCATGACTTGCTCCAGAGAGAAATACTGAGAGTACTTGGGTACCGCGGCTTCGCCATGTCCAACAATACGCAGAAGGTGAATTTGGCCTCTATCGTAAGTACCCTTGCATCGATTTTTTCGCGAAACCAAAACATCTCTACTTTGGCTCTGAAGATATTACCTGTCCAGTATCATTTTCCTCCAATTTCACTGGCAGATTTTACATACTCACTATTCGTGCACTTGAGAGGTTATGTGGCCATGCAAATTTGCGAAATTTCTAGAAAAAATTCGGATGTTTTTGATCAATGAATTTCTCATCAAGCTAGAGTCAACTCCTCAAGCTTCGTTATTTTCCTGTCCTCAGAAATTCCCACAGCGACCGCATAAATTTGGTGTTGTTAAAGTACCACAAAAATGCGCTGGCTTTGGCAAAGATACATATCTTGTGGTAGCTAATAAGCACATAGGAAAGATCAACAATCACAATGTTATAAGAGTCATGCAAGGCCCGTATAGTAATGAAGATCCAGGAATGATAAAAGGTATACTCAAAAATCCTGACGTGGCACCACCTATTTCTTGGCCCTATGTCTCATGTGGCATTTTACGTCATACAGGTACTAAACTTCAATAGTTCACTGTTCCATGTTATGCTTTCTTTGTACCTAATGCAACATTATAACTCAACTTTCAGAAACTGACGTACTAGCTGAAAATCTTATTTCTCAGCTAGAAACTCAGGCTATTACACCATCCAACAATAATGTGATTCCGACAAGTACTCTAGGTAAAACTCTCAGCCAAAAATTGTCTTGCGTGCCAGTTATGTCCAATAAAAAAGCAGTGTCTAGTCCTTCCACTGTTCCAATCAATCAAGTGGCTACTCCTGTTGGAGTGTCGACCAGTGTTACAGTACCCACAGACATTGATCAAAACTGCAGTCAAATCACTGTTGATACACCACATGCAGTTGCTCGAGGTGAATACGCCACTACAAAAAATGCAGGCAGGAGTTGAATGGATACAAAACATCTTCACTGAAAACTTTCATAACCTTGAACAATTTGTTTCTATCTTGCAGGTACAAGTGATGAGCTAAACAATAATCATAGTCCACACCCAATCTCTTTGGTTAAGGATCCAGAACAAACTCCTATTACTATATCTTGGGCAAGTGCTCGATTCAATGAGATTTTAGGTAAGCGAAATGAAAATAACTTATGATATTACATATGCACTAACTTGTGATGATTATACTCAGAGCTTATGACATCAGTTGGAGTTTCTGTATTGATTTAACTTTTTGTTTCAGATAAATTGAATTGGCTGACAACTCAGTTTGTAAGTTTGAAAAAATCCACAAATGATAGTCTTGCATCCTTGGAAGCTAAGGTTGTAAATGTCCAAAAAGATGTAGACCAACTGGCTGTTCATGTGAAGAATGAGCGTGAACTTAGAAAAAATGAGAATATAATGACAGAGTCTGAGTTCGCTCAGGAACATAATCTCAAATTCCCTCTAGAAACTATCAGTGACTTTAATGATTTTGAGGCAAAGATTGGTCCTGCGACTGAAGTTAGAAAGGTCAATAGTAAAAACGAAGAAGTCACTAAGGTGGTGAATTCGAAGGTTTTTGAAGATCTTGTAAGTGATTTTAAGTTTAATCTCAGTTCAAGCCAACTCGAGTGGTCATTTTTTGTAGTAATGTTTCTCTACTCGCTTACAGAAAACTCATCTCATTTCGTGTACGGACTCTAGCAAGGCATTAGAAGTTTCCTTAGACAAGTTATGCAAGTCAATGTTTAGTGGGGATGTCATGAGGAACATCACTTCTCAGCGAGCCAGTAGAAAAGATTCTACTAAAATAATAATGAAAACTACACGATTTTTTGTGTGTTTGAGAGGTGAGCTCACATTGCTACATTAGAACAATTTATGTTCAAAATTTCATACAACAAACGTGCAGGATATTAATTTTTCGATTTACAGATGCTTTTGCGCACGTGTACGCGAATAAGATCGTGGTTGGAGACGGAAAAATTATTCTCGACTGTATGAAAATTATAATAAACAAAGGACACGGCTGGGGTGTTCGGTCGAGCAACCAGTCCCAAAAATCACTCGAGGACTCGGATCGTGAGCGTAGTATTCTTGACGGAGAAAATGACAACGTGATCATCAGCCACAAAAGGCCACCTGTAGATGATGAAGCTCAATCTACAAAACGTAGATCCATGGAGATTGATGGAGATGATGAATTCTTCATTTTCTCAGAGGAATCAACAAATGTTGACTGATTCTTGTTTAGAAAAATTTGCACAATCTTGTGTCCATTTGCCTATTTACATTTGTCACTCTATTGTAAGTTCCTACCTTAACTGTAAATCTGCATTAGTAAATCACTAGACTAACAACTCAGAGTGGCCAAAGACATAAGGAGTATTATTACTCAAACGCAAAATGCGTTTTAAGTGTTGAGATGATAATATTTTTATACTAAAACTGACTAATGTAAACCGACTTATGAAAATTTGTGCCATTTTAGGAAATTGAATTGAAGAAAATATGGATTCTTTGTTTTTATGCTCTCGTAGAAGAGTTATGCAGGATTATTGCTCTGCAAAATAAACATTTTACCTCAATCTGGCTCTTTATTTATTATGCGGGTCAGTTGGGTGGCATTATCATTTGAAATGCATGAGCAATCTTGGCCCATACTTTTCAATCAAAATAGAATATGGTCCATCCTGATCGCTGGAAGACTTTTAGCAAATTTCCTAAAAATTTCAGCGAGCGCTCACTGTTTTCCTTCCTTACATGGATCTGCAGAATGAACATTACCTCAATCTGGTTCTTCGCTTATTACATATTGATTGGACTTTCTTATAAAATGCATGAGAAGTTTTGTCCCATGCTTTTCACTCAATATTAAAAATAGTTCAGCTGACCACTGGAAGATTTATAGCACATTCTTTAAAATTTCAGTCAGCGCTCATAGTTTTGCTTCCTTGCACTGAAAAATTGTTTTTGCAGAAATATTGTCCAAACTACAGAAATAATCAAGCGAAGACCATCCAGGAGACCAGTACGATTAACTCTACATGTTTTCTGAATGAATTTTTCGCTCATTGGTCATCAGTTCATCTTTTTAATACTCATTTTGGTTAATCCGAAACCTTAGCCAGAACTTGATCAGAACTGGACTAGCGCCGTCTTAGTGCAGCCGCTGGATCCAAACTGGATCCAAACTGGGTTCCAAAATGTACTAAATCTGGATCCAGATTTAGTCCACTATTCCAGCAGTTTGATCAAAGCTGGACCCAACCTTGACTTGGTTTTCCAATGCGGGGATGCATCAGGTTTTGACAAGTTTGGCAGGAGGCGAGGCGACCACGGGGAATCGCGGTGTACAGCCAATCCATCCCAGATTCAACGTAGAGAGGGTAGAGACCCTACCTTATCGCTCACACGGACACAAGTTTCGTCACCAACACATTCAGCCGTACAAGATTTTTCTAGGAAAAACGCCGAAAATCGCGGAGTAGGGTGAAAATTGGGTGGTCCGAGCGTCGAGTGGGGAGACGTGGAAGTAGAATAAAAGCGATGAATGAAAAACTGAACTTCATTTGACTCAAACTAAGGGGTCAAAGATGAGAAATTTACAACACTTTCGGTGGATACTTTCCGCTTTGATACAATACTTCCTCTTTGAAAAAGCAAAATGATTAAAGAGGAAGGTTCACGAACACCGGTTACAGCACTTTTTCATGGCGCACAGATGAAGAATCACTTTAGATTACCAGGAAAGGAGAGGGGATTGTCGAAAAGCCAATTCACGGAGATGGCATTCTGCGCTCAACTTTTTTTTTTTTGAGGGAATCGTTGGTTATATTTTGATCGCTTCGATGAACATTTTGGGTTCAAGCAGGTGTACATATATGTACATCCATTGCGTCTAGGTGAAAGAATATTTCTAGAGAAATCATCTGTCCGCGATGACATATAATAAGTGATGAACAATCGATGAAGCAGCTTGAGATTTACACTGATGCTGACGCGACCAATTTATTTATCTATTTCAAAGTCACAATTTGAGCAAAATACCGAAAATGATCCATAATTTCCGATGTCGCTCTGATCTATTATGTATGTTGATGAAATATATCAAATTTAGGTAATTGGTACTTCATTTTTGGCTGCTGAGCCAGATTGTCTTTCTATTTCAATCAATTTCCGCGTACGTAAAACTTCAGTCAGCCATTATACCGACTATTTTGGAGTTCTTGATTTCTCCGAATCGTTGAAGTCTACGTGGAATAGTCCGTACTTCGAGATGAAAAAAAAAATAATTTATCGACAAACTGATTCATTGCGGTCACTTGGGATGTAACCCACCCCGAGGCAAATGTGAGCTAGTTGGGAAGCTCCACTCACAAGAATTATCGGTCATCATTGGATATACATATGTGAACTATTTGTTTCCTAAATGAGCCTCATTCCACAAGTACAATTGCACTGGTATTTTGAAGAAAATTGAAAATCAACAATTTTATAGACTTTTCGATCGACTGTGCGTAAAGCACTGCTTTACGCACGGTAGTTTTCGTTTACTTTACGCCCAGTCAATCGAAAAACGTATTTCGATACTCGGGCGTGAAGTTTTTTTGCTTTACTCGTGCTAATTTCGACCCTCGCCAGGGCTCGGGCCGAAAACAATCACTCGAAAAGCAAAACCAAACTTCCCTTCCTCGAATCGAAAAATACTATTTCCATGGTTTTTGCGAGGTTTTACACACTAACCGTAAATTTGTTGAGAATAAAAACAAATCGATTTGGCGAGATTTTTTGAAAGATAACTCGGGGCTTCCTCCACAGAAAATAATATCTGCCAGAAGTTTGCATGAACGGTCTGGATGGAAATATATCTTCAGAAATATAGAGAATTCACTATCTGCAATGGATGAACATATGAAAATCTTCAGATATTGACTGGCGGTTTTGTTAAACTATGTAAAGAACCACAAAATGTGAACCCATCGATCGTGATAAATTCTAAGAAAATTGTGTATGATGCATGCGTTTTTCCATGACTTGTCGAAATTGTGAATGGTATTACTGCATTATTACCTGTAACCGTTTTTCCACTCAAAATTGTCCATCAAAGTCCAAACTGTGTAACCTTTCCCATTGCAATTGTACCTCTTGATAGCTGTCAGCATGGCTTTCATATATTTTTGAAGATAATCTATTCTCTCGTCGTCATCCAATGTCCCAAAGTCCTGCATTTCGTTTTCTGTGACGTATATTTTGGGGTTGTTGAAGTCTTTCTTAATTTTACGTAATATATCTGTGAATCCCTCTGGAGCTACCTGATTGAAGATTGAATCTTTAGACCCCAATCATTTTTGGTAATAAATCGGTTTCTATCGTGGAATGAATGAGTAAATTTCAACAATTCTCTAGCGCACAACTCGCTAAAAACAGCAGAAAATATCAAAAAACTGACTTCAAAATCGGCCTATGAGATATTTTTTCAGAATCTCTCGCACATCAGTAACGGATCGTTTCGACCTAAACCGTGACGGTGCATGCCACAAAATCGCGTGTGAAATAGATTTTCCTTATAAATAATTAACATAGAATGAAATGCGAGATGAAATGTATCGATTTGGACCGGTGAAGAATAACACCGTTTGTCCTGTCTATCTCGTAACGTATTCATTTTATCGGAAAATGTGCAGGGTAAATTTCTGTAGAAATGTTTAGAATCTATACAAAGAAGGTGACCTCACTATTTTTCGAATGATTGTGACATTCCAAGATATGAGGCAATCTCATTACGAAAGTTCTTGATTTCGCAATATTTTCAATCACACTATTACAGATTCTATATCTCATGCATTGAGTCTGCATAGGGAGGCCAAAATATAATTTCGAGCTCTTTCTCGTATATTCATCGAAGATCTACAGGAAAGGGCACTGGAAATTTGTCCGGATTTTTGAAATATGTTGCATGATGGGAATATTGATGGGCAATTCAGGATATTTGAAGCGATATTGCTTCATAATCCGAAATGGACAGAATTAAAGAAAAATTGTCACGAGGCTTTTTTGTACAACTTAAAAAGTCCTACATAAAATTTTCCAACACATTTTTCGATAAAACAATTCTTTTTCGAGTTCTAGAGGAATAATGACATTTTATAACAAAATTGACGGATTCTTGCCAAGTGAAGGATTCTCAAAACATCTCATAAATAGATTTTTGAGTCGGATTTGTAATACTTATCTTGACCTGAGGCGATGTGTGAGCGACTAACCTTCTTCATCTTAGCTGCGGTCGAAAGCCAATTTGGATCGTCACTATACAGTAGAGTAGTCCATCGTCGTTCAGGTAAATTGTATTCGCAGGTTTTGAAGCTGGTTCCACTAGTTTTGACGAGTAATGATTGAGACCAAAAAAATCTGCAGACCCTCTGAAATAATAATTATCATCTTTACTCACCATTTTTCCAAGTTGTATAAAATATATAAGATAGGAATCATGTCTCACTTTTTGTAATCAATCCACTGCTTAGAAAATACTGGCAATCTTGATCTCAACAAACCTTCATAGTCGCTATTTTTGGCGATACGTTTTTTCACAATTTTGGGATAATCACCTTGTTTTGAAAAAATTGGTCCGGCAGGCGGCATATCTACCACACTGATATTGAAATGCCACTTCTGGTGACAACGTATCATTTTCGTATTTAGCATAGTGATGCACGCAACTTATAGCGATACCGATTTTACCTTGCTGACGAAATCTAAATTCTTCATTGTAAATATGATATGCTCGAGCATGAGCTTTTAATATATTGTGTGTGCAAAGATACTCTGCATGTTTACCGATGCGAAGACCTGAAGCGAAAAATGATTAAGGTGAATTTTGTTGAAAATTTTGTAAAAACCCAATTTATACTATAATTATCGCGTTTGTCAATTTTATCTGAGTTACCTGGCGCAAAAATACCTGAGTAATATTGACCATCACAGAGAATGTGAGGTTCGTTGATCGTGATGAACATTTTTACACGATGGCCAAATTCTTGAAAAACAACTCTAGCATAATCTCCAAAAAGGTCAACTATTGCTTCGTTTGTCCAACCACCTATTTCTTGAAATATTTGAGGATGATCCCAGTGATAGATTGTTACCATTGGCATTATGTTGTATTTTTCCAATTCATCGCGTAAACTGTTGTAATATTGAATCCCATCTTTACTTATGACATTGGCATAGACTGTTGGTAGTATTCTAGACCAACTTATAGAAAATCGATAGTGATCCACCTGAGCCCATGTCAATACATTTCGGTTACAGTGAGAAATTGTTATACACCAAAAAATGGAATAGTTCGTCAAGTATGGGAGGAAAAATTTTTCATAATAACTCACCCCTAACTGTTTCAATAATTGAACATCGGTCTTGTAATTGTGGAATGAGTCACAAGCGACGTCACCATTATCCTTATTAGAAATTTTATTAGGTTGGGTGTGCATGTATAACGATCCCAAACATTCTCTCCTTTATCTGTGGATTTATTTGGACAATTACTATTCAGCTATCGGTCATCTTAACTTTTTTCTGATATACACGTCGTTTCATTTCTTGCGAAAAATAACCGACCAAGAAATTACCAATTTTCAAACACAGTCCAAAAACTGTTTAATTTATTTCTGTTCGAAATGAGAAGAAGTTACTAATAATCTTATCGGTTATTAAAAAGTATTTACAAGCCATCTATTGGTGTAAAAAATGTAATCAAACGTCTGGACAAAATTTGTCCGTCCGCATCCCGCGTATTGGGTTGCCTATGTGAAAGGGCTCAAGTATGAAGGGTGGCCCTATGGGTCATGAATAGGTCTATAGGTGGATAGGTTGGTAAGTAAGTGGGTATAGGTGGATGATCTGGTACTGTCTGGGATGCGTTGGAACAGCCTGTCATGGCCTGGAATACTCTGGGGTGGTCTAACATGGTCGGGAGTGGTTTAATACGAACCAAGACCTGCTGGTACGGTCTGAGACGGTTTGCAATGATCTGGAACAGTTCGGAACGTTTTGCTACAATTTGGGAAGGTCTGGTATGATCTACTAGGATGTTCTGATATGGTTTGGAACGAGCTTACATGGGTTGGAACGATTTGGACCGATACGAGATGGTCTGGGCCCGTGTGGGATGCGTTGAAACGGTCTGAAACGGTCTGGAACGAGCTAGGGTTGTCTGCGGTACTTTGTGATTCTTGTGAAAGTTTGGAACGGTCTGGTACGATTTGGGATCGTCTGATACGATTTGGGTCCGTCCGGGTTGTTCAAAAACGGTCTGGAGTTGCCTGGTACGATGTATGACCTACTGGTTTGGTTTGAAATGGTCTGGACCTATCTAAGATGGTCTGAGCCGGCCTAAAACGCATTGGAACCATCTCAAACGATCTGGAGCAATCTGGCATCATCTGAGATGGTTTGTGGTGATTTGGGATGGTCTGGTACATGGTCCAATACAGTCTGGTACGATCTAGGACCTGCTGGCACGGTTTAAAGTGGTCTGGAATGGTGTGAGATGGTTTGGAACGGTCTGAAACCTTTTGGGATAATCTAGGTTGGTCTGGTATGGTCTGCAATGGTCTGGGATGGTTTGGTCAAGGCTGGTTTGAGCTGAGCTGGTTCAAATATAATAACTACGTTCGATGGCCGGGTATAGATTATGGGTGCAGACCCGGATGATTCGGTAGGCGGGCAGCGTTTATATGGCCGAGAGTGCATGCATGGGTGAATGTGGATCAGTAACTCAACTATCAGCGGCACCAGTTCAACAAAATGTTATCCTTACGAACTCCATCAGAAACCTTTTTCCAAAACTATCAATTGACGTTACCCATATTTTCATAAACATCCTTTTGAGCTACAAAAGTACTTCATAGGGGCCTCTGAATTGTCAAAAATACTTGCAAGTCGAATGAGCGATAGCGAGTGAAATAATAGCGCTAGTTATAAATATTTAAAACGATGCTTTTTCTGTGAATAATTTTTTTTACTCTTAATTACATAACTGGAGAGTGTATTGCTCTAACAAAATATCGTGAAAACTTGAAAACTAGAGACTTTAATTCTTTAACGCAAAATGAAACGACTTGTTTAATGATGATGAGTCGTGTAAAAATGAACATGAATATTCGTCATACCGCTAGCATTCCATCCTCCTTCGATTTGATATGCAGACGAAGCCGTTTCTATCAAGAAATTTTTTGGAAAGGACCACTCCTCATCTTCTTCACTTGTCACGAACCTTGATAATTTGATCGTATCGAGTAATGATATAAGTTCAAATGTTGCATGAATTCTAGCTAATATCGGTGAATTATAATTCATGATGCGAAAATCATATCGTGGGGGCGTATAAATATGCAGAAGAACTTTTTTTAACTCAACAACTCACTTGAGATGTATGAAGAGGATGATACGTACGAAATTATTTAATCTCATAACTGGCAACCAACGATATCCTACCTAATATCACTAATGTTTTTGATTTGGAAGGTCACTTACACTAACTTAGACATGAAAGAAACGTAGAAAATAAGTGTATCTTTCCGCTCCTATGACGGCAAGTGTAATGCAATTATGAAAAAAACATAAAAATGTTTCAATAAACAAATTGGGAATTCCGAATCTCTGGTCAAAGAAGCAGCGATGTTTTTATACATGACCATTCCATTTCATTTTATCAATATAGTAAAAAATCTTACCAAGCTTCCTATACAAGCTATTCGAATTGTAAAAAAGGGACAAAAAAATTTTTTTGCATCAGGTGGTGAAGGCACTCTCGCTGTATGCCCAGACAGATAATTAGGTCTAGCACACTGCTGGGTGGCGCAGCATCAGCTCTTCAGGCTATGACTGTACAAGAGAGAAAGAGAAAGAGACAATGCGCCTTGGCGTTTGATTGAACGGACGATCGGTGAATTACGCGAGATGCATTGGAAATGAGTCTTTCCCCTTTTCCAGTGAACGAAACGTTCTGTCTGACTACTGGGCTGCTCTTAATCCGTTGAGATTGTTCGTCTGTTCCTTCTGAGCGAATTCCATTGTATAGTATAGTATATGTACATACATACCCCTTACATCAGCATCGGAAAAACCTTTTGTCTTCGTTTTGTTGATTGATTACTAGCTCGTTTCGAATTTCGCGAGCTATTCGTAATGCTTTTATTATTCATATTGTTATCAATGTCAAGATTGTTCTGTGTAGATTTGGGAGGGATTTTATTAAGATCCTGGTGAAGATTTACGTGATTTGAATTAGAAATTCTTTATGGATATACATTATAAAATATATCAACATTTCTAATTCAGTAAGTATCTAGGCAGGGATGGGAGGAATTTTGTGAGTTAATTTTATTTCTTGATGCTTAATTCGTATTTCACAAGAATGCAGCATGAAAAATTGATGTATTATCCAACATTTTATTAACGTTTTTTTTAGTACGGAATCAGTCTGGCTTATCTAGGATTTTTTTTGAGTTATAGTGAGGTGCGACCCTAACTTTGAAGTCTGGCTTTGAAAATCTTGGGGGGGGGGGGGGGTGGGGGCTGAAGATTTATGCTTCTACGCATTCATTTGATCCAAAAACCGTGTCGTGAATTTGGAAAAAACATTTTTTTTATCTCTCTCATTTTTAATCTTGCAACCTTCTCAACGGGTCCCCAAAGCACTACCATTTCTTGCTCAGAATCACAAAACGTACTCCCAAGAAAGACTTTTGATTCAGACCGATGCATTGAATCATGTAGAACTTTTTCCATCTTTTTTGATCAAAATTCTGAAACGTCGCGTCAAAGTGTTCCAGAACTCGGAAAGTATCGCCTTTTTCAGAAATCCTGAATATTCTCATGCTTAGTTACGATAAATTTTATCGAAACAGTCAAAAAGAGTATATTCAAAAATTTATATCTTCCTAATTTTAGATTTTGCTTTCACTTTTGAAATCTTTTCTTAACTAATTCGATGTATTTTTTTTGTTCTTCGATCTAGCACAAAAATATGTCCGCGAATTTTCGAATAACTGATCATTTTTGAACTTTGACGCATTTTGACCTAAAAATTCAGAATTTCATCTGGAGAAATCGAACTAGTTTCTCATAACACCACGTATTAGTCAGGATTTCTTCTTTCGGAGTATAACTTTTCTTGGTTCTGAAAAAGATCATATATTGGTTTGGTGACTCGTTCAGGGGTTGTCATATGAAAAACAAAACAGGTTTAAAAGTTTTTTTCTTAAGAACTGACCACGCTTCATACAAGGATAAGTCTTCAACCCCGCGATTCTTGAAGAAAGACTACAATACTAGGTTGGTACCTTCCCTCAACTCACATATTGCCTCTGCTCACATATTCAGGAATTGCGGCGGCGAAAATCACATATTCCTCCTCTCCTGCGACGGGAACCAACTCCTGGTGCAGAATCCCGCTGCGCCAGTCCCGTGCGACGAAAATTTTCAGCACGCAGATAAGGACAAGGAAAACCCACCGGTGGGTCTTGTTCACTCTAAATCTCTTGGAGGCAAGAACGCCTCATAACGCCTTCAATAGAGGCAGTTTTGCTTGTAAGAGATTAAGAGAGTTGCAGATAACGTATCAGAATAAATAATAAAAACAGGTGATAAAACATGGAATTATTAATTTTGTAGTTTTCATCTTGTTTCCTTCTTCTAGGAAGCATTCCAGTGATAAACGTTGTGGAAGGGGGGGGGGTCGAAATTTCGATATAATTTCTTGAAGTTCAATTTTCGGAAGTATTTTTTAGAATTTTCAAAAATGTTTCCTAGCAATAAATGTCAAATTTTGAGATATTTTTGTATGTCTATTTTTGCAGTCAATCGTTAAACAATCTGATAATATACATTTCAATCGTTTCCACTACCATATACAGCTACTTCATGATATACAGCTCAGAATTGAGTGACGAGTACGTAAATTTTAGATCACCAGCAAATCGGATCATGAATCACGTCAATTAGAGTAAGTCTACTCATCCTTTGAATTTAATTCATTTGAAGCAAAACCGATGCGATTTAGTTTATAATTTAAGAGAGACCGTTTTCACCACCTAACCGCTAATTAGCCCCGAACTTGGCTATACATATATGGCGACGACGCCGACGTCAGTAATTAGATAGAGAAAAAGCTCGTTCGTGTTTGGAATATTTTTTTCCACTGAACCGTTCGATTGGAACCCTTAAAATTTTT
Source organism: Eretmocerus hayati (assembly GCA_029851415.1). Classification (NCBI taxonomy): domain Eukaryota; kingdom Metazoa; phylum Arthropoda; class Insecta; order Hymenoptera; family Aphelinidae; genus Eretmocerus; species Eretmocerus hayati. The sequence goes on from CM056742.1 coordinate 25,731,268, forward strand.
CTATCATCGTCCTAAGAATGTAGACTTTTTTCCCCGCGCGTAAAAGTTTCTTTCAATCATAATAAAAGGTCGAATCATTCAATGCCGCAAAGTCATGACTTGATTCTTATTCTTTCACTTTATGTTGTCGTAAAAGTGAAAATTTGAGGTAAGGTTAAGCAACTGGTCGAAGATCGAACGAAGATTAATTTTATCGGAATTCTACATATAAATTTAATCTTAAAATTGAATACATTTTCCAGTATAGGATTTGATTCAGTCGACCTGCAAGAGTTTCAGATGAGAATTTCGACAGTAAAGTTTAACTAAACCAGACTTTTTTCCAACCCCTTACTTAATGACATGGCGTCTGAATAAAAAGAATGAACCACCAGACGAAAAGGAAATTCTTTGATGTCGAATGACAGACGACGCTCACACATTCCACACTTTCTGCAATAATTTGAATGTCTGTTCTCAGAAATATTCCAACATTCATTCAAATATCATTCAAAATGAAAAAAGAGCAGTTGTTAGAAATAAATTTCCATCCTACCAATTTTGCAGTCACTTTTCTCCAAAGGCAACATGCTGTTTATCTATCGATATATTTACATACAGTTGGTGTGAAAATTTCTAATTGCTCGCCTGTTAGAGTAAGTGAGTTACGGAAAGCGTCAAAGTGAAGTGGTATTCTCTCACACCTTTTCATATAATAGTTTTGTTAGAAACTAACATCAAAGAGTTAATAAGTCAACGACGAGGTGATGAGGGTTATACAAAGGCTTTGTTACAAACTAGAATATTAAGAATATTTCTTTGACCAGAGGACAAAGTTTTATCGACTCGCTCTATATATGTTCAGTTGCCAGTTTAATTAAGAACGTGTGAGGCTGATGGTGCTATACTCTTGCGTAACTATACGTCGCTCAAAAGAACCTTCATCAAATATCTGAGTATAACCGTTAAAATTACCATTTTCTTATGGTGTGGTGTACATACCTCTGAAACTCGGTGTAATGCTTTATACAATAGCTTCAAAGGGTTGAAATTTTTTTCATGTATTTCATACTGGGGATCATTTTAGTAGAAGCCTAAATGCTTTTTTGCCAGTATAACCCGCATTTTTTTGTTTGACGCTCGGGTGCTTCGTGGAAGGACAAGTGTAAGTATCTGAGCTGTGTCGCACAAAAATTATTCTTTCGTTATTTTGCCTTTGTTTGGATAATTCCCGAGACTTCTATAGAATATTTTCTTCTCTTATAACAGAAAAAAAGGTAACAAGTATGCTTGGTGTCAGTCTAATGTTTACGACTCAACTGATGCGATGCTGATGTTTCAAACAAGAATCATCAAAAGTCAAAATTAATTATTAACTTAACCCTTAATTATTTACAAATATGGTAGACTTTTGACACATTCAAAATTTTATTCGCTTCTCATACGTTGAAATTCCCTGACAGTGACTCAGGAATTGTATGTAAATTCATATTTTAACTTTCTCTTGCAAATGTGACCCTCCCAGAATTTTTGAATCTATTACTTTTCAAACTCAAGTACAGTAGAAATTTTCTAACTTGGATGTGGAGGAGTCCGTCAAAAAATTCGAGTTGAAGAGTTTTTGAATTAGGGAGAGTACTAATAGAATGACTCATCAATAATTGGGTTCAGAGAGCACGTATTTTGAAGTTCAAAATACTTTCAAAATTTGGGCATCAAATCATATCATACAAAATTGAGAATATTCAATCATTCAGAGAATCAAAGATAGAAAGATAGATTATATCTTCAAACAAATGAATGGATCAGTAAATGAAAAAAATGATTACCGTCAACTGGGGTAATTTTGGAACAAAAATCGCATTTTTTCCCTTCAAACTCGGGAAACTTGTACGTCTTATACCAGTGGCCCGTGGTATGTGTAGTCAATCGAAGGCTTACAGCTTCAGCTTTCGATCGCGGTATTTATAAAGTGCATTTGGACAAATCTAGTTGATGATATGAAGATATGAGCGCTCAAAGTCGTGTCCGAAAATTAAACCGGTTTGGGGTAACTTTGGGACAGCATACATTGTATAGGGGATTCTACGGCTACCGTCAACTGGGGTAACTTTGGGACAAAAACGCATCATTCTCCTTGAAACTCTTGTAACCTGTATATCTCGCACCAGTCGCATCAGAATTGAGGGGGTGGGTGGAAAAAGGGCGTAACTGCAAAACGGTCATTCTGAGAAAATCAATAAAAACTTGATAGAAACCGCTAGAGACATAATTGGACGAGTTGAGCTGACTTATTTCGAAGAAGATAGCATTCTCGAAATAGCCCAACCCGAGCCGGGGGATAAAATTCGATTTGAGTTTTTTTCAGCAATTTCCAAAAATGCAATTACGCCCTTTTTCCGAATACAGGGTCAAATTTCGGTCTCTCTTCCTCACAAAATTATGGCATATAAAATATTAAATGGAAAAGCATTTCGCAGGCTTTGGAGAATTTTAGCTCGGTAATAAGGCCCTTTTTCCAGATCCGCTCTCGCACTTATGCCCTGTTACAGAGTAGTTACGCCCTTTTAAATCTTTTCAGTCAGGTACTTGAGCCTTTTTTCCAAATCTTGTTGGGTTGAGCAAAAATTAAGTCCTGATTTTGAATAGTTATCACAGCAGTTACGCCATTTTAACATTCTATCATTGCACTTACGCCTTTTTATCGTGCAGATGAAAGGGCGTAATGGCGGTTACGCCCTTTTATCTGCCAGACGGTTTTTGGGGTCTTACGAAAAAAGGATTTCGGGGGGTGGAAGATCTTTGTATAGAGGTTCAAAAAAAGCGATGTCCGGAAAAAGGGCATAATGGCGGTTACGCTCATTTTCCACCCACCCCCTCAATCGCATTGTGTGTGTGATCAATCGAAAGCTTACACTTTCAGCTCCCAATGGACAGGTATTAGAGTATATTCGGACATCCTTGGTCAGAAATATGGGCGCTCAAAGGCTTGTCCCAAAGTTACCCCGGTTTACAGAAGAAAACACATTCTTTTCAGTTCTCACGCTACAGAATTGAAAAAGGGTAAAAGTACGCCAATATAATGATGGATTCGTCCAGATATCTGTACAGAAAAGTGAAATCTAGCCCAGCCACCTTTGACTCGCCCTGCAAATGTCGGTATCATACTCATTTTTCCGAAAGACTGTTTTTTGGATTGGAAAAGTCTGTCTATGAATGAACTAGAAACTAATGGAGGACCTTGCACCTGTGCCAAACATTGCTCATGCGTGCCCCAATAAATAGGGAGAATAGGTACCGAAGCCTCAAGATTATCTGTTTTGCTGACCGCGCGTGGTAATGACTCTTTCATGGGTTGTCCCAAAGTTACCCCCCCCCCCCCACCTGGCCCAAAGTTACCCCAGTTGGCGGTACTTTGAAAAATTAGTTATTTTTATGTGATGTAGAGACTAAAATATCAAAAGATCAACATCGTTTCCGAATTGAGTTAAATTTGTGAATACTTTGGACCCAAACCCTGGAGCTCTTTCGAAATATGGACAAAAAACCTCGGCGGGCATGGCGGAAACCGAAGCGGAAACCCAGAACCTCATCAATGTTAGAATCTTCGTTATCTTTTTCCTGTTTTCATCATTTGATTGCACATGGTATTCCAAACCTTTTTGCTATATTTTGTATAAAAGATAACGATGCTTCAACTTCTTCAATTATATCGAATTTCTCTGCTATAGTCAAAGCACGCAGTTTACGCTTCGGATGAACCACCGAGGTCGTTGACAATTCACTGACACAATCATAACAGTGAATTCAAGACCTGCCAAAAGTTTGAGTGAGGGAGTTTTTGTGGGCAAGTTTGAATTCAACTTAGAGAATTCGTAGTTTTACATGTATTTTTTCGAGTTAGGGAATTTTTTCCGAGGGACCCGCGACAATCACTTCGAGCCAAGTAGTTTTTCGAGTTAGGGAGTTTCGAGTTAGAGAGTTACCACCGTCCCCAAAATCCATCATCGACGAAAGTTAAAATATCCATTTTTCCAATATTCATCCAGATGAGTTTCCAGTGGGTTGATCTAGATTCATTTGTTATGATAGAATTAGCTTGAAAGTGAATTTCACAGCATTTAACATAATTTTCTCAAAAATAGTAACAGAACTTCTAGGCCTGACATACAAAACTGATTTCATTTGGGAATTTTCCACCTTTTGGAAAAAATTTATTCTGGTTCTCAGATAGTTGGGCTTTGAGAGAATAATTGTGTCATGTCACTCACTTCACCAAATTTTGAAAACTGGATAGATGTAACGGAATGTGCCAAAAGTCCACCACAAAGCTGAAAGTGTAACTTTAAGCATTGAGAAGAAGATGTAATTAGATCCGCATAAAAATTTCTGGGATAATATTAAATGTAATATTCTTTGGATATATCCCCTAACGGTATGGCATATGAAGTCGACTTACTTACTGGAAAAGCCAGTGAACAAAGGAGCTCTTCTTACAAGTATGCGTCTAATAGACATGGAGGATTCACTTCAGGATTTAGTGTGTAATCATTTTCAGTGCTTTGAACCCTTGGAAGTCTTTGATAACATCTGCCTTGATCTAGATATAGTTTCATCACCTCCTACTCATTTTATGGCTCAATTTTCACAAAATAGTGCATTTCTGTACATTGTTGATGAAATTTCCTCTCATTTTTGCAATGAAAAGTTTCATATTCAAATTTTTCGTTTTGAAGCTCGCAAACGTGATTTTAGCGTAGGCCGAGTGAACCGATAGCTACAGGTTTCAAGGATGAAAATTACCCAAAACCGAGTCACAAACACTAACTTTTTCTCATGAGTTTCCAGTAAAAATAATCTGCAAGCTGTGGATTATCTTTTTTCACCAAAATGACGATCAAGTCATTCCGCTTTGAAGCAATGATTCAAAATTGGACAAAATTTTAGAATTATCATTATTACGCCTACCAGTAAATTACACAATAGTACAAGATAAAGGCCAAAAAACCTAAAAATGTGGGTAAATGTGAAGAATAGATTCGTCCATTTTACTTTACCTACGGTTTAGTATACCGGAACTCTATATTGGGGTGACTACCGGTCTGGGTCTGCCACGATGAAGTTGCATCAAAAATTTGACGACTCTTTGATTAAGTAAGGGACCCATGACATTGGTAAATTGTATTCTCCGGGAGCCATTTTTGGGTCAGTTCAACAAGTTCCTTCGTGTTTTTTTTTTTTTTTTTTTTTTTTATAAACAAATAGGAAACAAACATCAGTAGCGACCACGCGGAATTTTTCCGTAGAAAATCCAGATTAAGCAACGTTTTTACAATTTGTATCCGGATTGGTATACCACGCTCGCCCGGATCTGCCACGCTTAGGTCACGTAAATAATTCGGTGACTCTATTGTTATGATAATAGAGTCGGCAGGACCTCCACAAGATCGGTAAACGATATAGCCTTCGAACGACACTTTTGGATCGAAAAACTGGGCTTCTGTGTAGTATTTCATAAACCAATAGAGAAAATATTGGCGACGATTTTTTGACGTGGTAATTTCACTTTCTCACCCATTCTCAATCACCTAACTCGCTGTTATCCTCCCAGCGCTGCTATGAATTTGCAATCACACATCCCATATAAAAAATATGATTCCATGAACATATGATCATGGAGTCCAAGGATTCCATGGTCACATATGATCATACATAAAACCGTTTCACACACTTTTTTTATTCCAGAAAGTTGTGATGAATTGATTCAAACCTATTCTAACATCAATACATCACGATAGTGGTCATATACTACAGAGAAAAAGTCTAGCCGGAAGTTGGTCTCAAGTTTCCAAAAACTGACATTTTTGACGAAAAATGATATATAGATTAGTTCAGTTCAGTGCTTCAAATGTTCAAAACCTGAGAATGATTCCGGGAAAGATTTTTCTGAGTAATGTCCGATCACCACCGTGAAGATTTGATGTTACACCAACTGTAAATTAATATATCACGTCTTTCCGGAATGAAAATGACAAAGTTTCTAACCGATTTTATATATGATCATTGTATGTTCATGGAATCTTATGGTCTACATGCGAGTAATTACTTTCCCAAAAACATGAGTATGCACTCAAGCGATTGATTTAACATGGGATTCTATATGTCCAAGATCGCCTGTCCGAACTGTCCTAAGATGCTTCCAAGCACTTTTTTTCTCGAAAAATTGCGGTTACTAACCGCCAACTAAATTTTCACATTTTCACATATCATGGCTCAAAGCCTCCGTTTTGTCATCTAATTTTCTACACCCAAAGAGCGATTCAATTGGGCCGGGTTTGCATAAGTGGCGTGAAATGAAATTTTGCATTTGCAAAATAAACCGCAAGAGGAAAAGCACCCGTATATCAGCGTGGGTTCCTAGTATCGTTTCAAGAAGTCTTACCGCATAAAAACTGATGAAAACTATAGGTCTCACCACCATAAAACTGTGTTCATGCGGTGGAAGCCTAGGCTCGATCTCAACCCTTCTATTTATCTTATTAAATTCACCCCGCCCTCCCCTACATATAGCCCCCCCCCCCCAAAGATAGACCAATGGTGATGGAATTATAAGAAACTGAGGTGATGATTGATACCAAAGTAGGCCATCCTCACCCTTCCCAATCAAGTATCCCCCCCCCCCCATTTGGGACTTCAGAGCAACTCTGATGAAGCTGCCTGGCTTACTCTAGCATCTAGTATCTTAAATAGATCGAATTATGATTATTGACCGTACAAGACCCCATACATCAAAAGCCCATCAATATCATATCCCTGACATCATCATCGCCCTCAAATATAACCAAATATTATATTAACAAACTTTTTTATCTCTTACCCTTTCAGACACGTGCGGAACCTAGTGATCCAAACAAGCGACCTTGGAATAATTCATCGTGACGCTTTCTTCGGTGTCGATCACGTGGATAAACTCTATATAATATCCAACAAGATCGACGCAATTGAGCAGCTTCATCTCAACAGCAATTCATCAATAAATTCTCTACTATTTCATAAAAATCACGTATTAAAAGCTCCACGTTTTGGTGATGCTTTACTTCGAGTTAACACCATAAGCGCTGAAGAAAATCATTTCCCATGCGATTGTCAAATTCATTTGATATTAGAAAGTGATTTCGCAAATGGTTCACCTGATGAATTTAGACGTAAAAATTTTTGTATGAGTACACCCGAGGCTAGTGGTAGAAATATGAGTCTTGTTGATTTAGATTCGATTGCAAGTTGTTCAGATAGATTGAGAAAGGATAACTATGGTTCGGGTAGTAGCCTTAGGGGACGTGGACTTGAGATTGTTGCTGTTGTGATTTTGTGGTTTGATGGTGTTGTCTTGAGACGATATTCCTATGTTTGATTGTTTGAGTATATATATGCAGGGATTTAGAGATTTTGGGATAAACGGTGCTGACTCCTTGAAGGTTATTCTTTGAAAGTGAAATGAAATTTGAATAATTTTTTGAGTTTTTGGAAGATTTTTGAGACGAAATAAGATGAAGATGTTTGCTGGAGATCGATGGAATTGGGTCTGTTCTTTTCGGACTCTTTTCAGAAAAAGTACGTACTGAAATCCTCGCCTTGTTAAAGACATTTTTCGTTCCTGTATAGATGATTTGGTAAGCAATGATTTGGGTGCACGGTTTTTGACTGATTCCATTATTCGTCACGTCATACAAGGGTTGAATTTTTCATTATAATATGAAAGAACACGAATCAGAAAATGCTTTCCCAGACAAAATTTGCTATTTTAATAAAATTATCCACTTTCGCACAATTTTTGCTATTATCTCTGAGATTTTACAAAGGGTAACCGGATTTATTCAATAATTAGACCCGATCGAAGAAATCCAAACAAAACTAATGGTTTTCCACAAAAACTATCGATAGAATTATCCTTTGCAAAGATTTACAAACACTGTTAATTCCTATAAACTTCCAAGTTTAAAATAACGAAGTCGTAGAAAGAAGCAGCTTCTAATTTTCCACGTGAAAATCCAGCAGTTGCCACCTGAAATTAAGATTCGGGGAAAATGTCAAGTCGAACAAAGAATTTGCGATTCAAATTTTAAGTAAAGTTTCTTAATATCTATTCAAGAGAGTCAGACTTGGATTACGGAGTACTAGTACTAGTCTTAGGTGATCAGGATTCAATGCTTGCCATGTTATATATTAACTCTAAGGTTGTGCCAACTTGTGAAAGAAGTAAAAAAAAAGAGTGAATCGAATGAAAAGAGAGACGAGTCAAGTTGAGTTTATGCATGAGTGCTAGACGATTCCGTTCACTTTTCGCTCCATTAATTTCGTTCGTCTCTGATTTCAACTTCCAAATCCCAGTGGAGTCCAAGATTGTTCGACGAAAGATCAGACAATCATATTATGGATGAAATAATTTATCCGCGTAATTTGATCGATGCATAAATCTGAATCTCTCATTGCACTTGTATCATTCTGGGACTGTAAATTTGTCTCCACGTTCAATTTCTTATTGAATTTTAATGAATGATCTTCATCCTTATTTATTGACACAGAAATTCATTTTGATAATGAATACTGATATCTATTATGTTATTTACATAAGCATGCCTGTAATGATCTTTTGCCATTAAGAAAATTGAGCGTATACTTCATTTCGCGTTCAACTTGGGTAAGATTTGCTAACTGTTGACTATATTAGGTATTGAAAATGAATGGACGCCCTTACATTGTATACTGCTTTTCTTCAACGATGAATAAGCTTTTGTGCACATTTACATCAACTCTTATAATCAAGAATGAACTTACACTTGATTTTCGAACTTCGTCCCATTCCCTTGTCAACACTTTGCACCCGAACATGGTCGTCCAAATTTTGATGGGATTCGCTCAATTTAAAAACAATGGGCCTTGTGCGATTCGAGTCATCCATACCACTATTTGTAAACAGGCGATTCCTCGCCCCAATTCTGATGGGATTCTTTGATAAAAAGGAACCTCAAGTAAATAGCAAAATGAAACGAAATTCGAAAATCAGTATTTCGGGTACATCCCTGATTACAGTATTTTTATAAAATGATGAGTTTTCATTCTGTTTAATGAGAACTTTCTTTTTACTTAAATTGAGCCATAAATAAATAGAACACAACTTTTCAGTATTTTTTCTACGCCAGTGCTTCTGCACTAAATTGTAGCCTATTCATTGAATACTTCTTTGAACGATGAACGACCGAAAAATACAAAATTAACGAATTAACGTGAGTCATTGTTGAGAAGATGGTGGAATGTTTTTTCCTGATTTTTATATGATGCGGTCAACGGAGGGTTGCGATAAGCACAATGAACCATAACTTTTTTTTAAATTCATTTATCAACAATGTGGATTCTCACATGCTACATTAGAAGAGATTTCTAGTATGAACTTTGATGAAAATTGGACGGATTCTCTTGCATCTCCATGCAAATCAAACAAACACGACGCCATCGAAAGTCTTTGATGCCATCCCAATGAATCCATTGCAAAAAAGTTCTTCAGAAAAATTCAACCTGCTGGTAATGAGGTTTTTTGAAAAAACTTTTTACATAAAAATCGATATCCGTGGAATGTTTAGATCATAAGAATTTTCAATTCTGTAACGAATGTTTCCTACGAGAAAGTATAAAATTGAAAGTATTACTCATTGACTGTTGCAAAATGTCAGGGTTTTGCCTGAAACTAAAATATTTTCGGTGCATCGATATTCTATTTCATTTTGGGTTAGTCACGTAAGCCCGACCAAAAACTAAATTCGACTTACGATTCAATATAATGTACCAAAACCTAATCCGGTACACAAAAAGTTTTGTTTTGGATTATTGCCACGAAATTTAATTTCATTTAGCGTCAGATTTTGGTTTTGGTCCGAAAAAATTTGAACCAAAACTCAAATCGGCTTCTATACGAAACAAAACAAAATATTTAGTCTCGTGCCAAACCCCGCAGGACGTTATTGTGAAGATTACAGACATTTTGTCGACGACTGACATTATTTTACCAATCCGTTGTGGATATTACAAAAAAAAGGTCCAATTAAAAGGTGAAAGTAAACTCGAAAATGATGAAAGTATTATACCAGTATTACAAGATTAGAATGTAATCAGCAAGTTAATGATTGTCTTATTTGATAACTCTACCCTATACAAATAAACTAGTAACATCAATATTATAATTGAATTCGTGTTTCTAGAGTACTGTGGACACGAATGATAACAACTTGGGATGTATAACACTGCGCAACAAAATTTTGGGTCTGAAATAATGCATGAAACGGACAATGATTTTCTTGGGTATTTTTCGACGCTGAAACCACGTCAGGATTTTTTCAAAATTGAAGCAAACTGATTCTCTAAGAAACAGCGTTTTTCAGGTTTTTTGCTTTTGTGAACTGAAGGTCTCCTAGCCAGAGAGTATAGATGGGTCAAAGTGCATGTCAAAATTTCTCTACGTATTTTGACCCGCTGAACACGATCCTGGTGTTTTTAGAGCGCTATATTGAGACATCGAATCCGTATGAGCTTATTAGTCCATCTGGTATTTGTAAAAAAGTCTAATTTTGAAATAAACCTTTGAAAAATCATAAAACAGTCTAGAATGGACTGAATTAGACGTTCAACCTCACATTTTCTTCATTTTGTAACATACTTTGAGGAAGAAAATTTGTACAACAGCCGTAGAGGCACTGGTTTTGCGTCAGAAATTTGTTTTCCAACACCTATTTTGGTCATCACTTTTGCTGTGCTAAAATCACGAGGAGAAAAATTCCTCCTTGCACAGGGTATCCAATTATAATTCTCCGTGGCAAAATAGCCGTCTAAACACGATCTTGTGGTTTGTTTTGGGATACCATATCAGAAATTTGGTCTGGGTCAAGAAAACTCTTCAAAAAACATGTTTCTTGCGGCTAGGAGAAAATTCTGACGCGTTAGCTCAGAATGAAGCTCGGGATTGTGTTTAGATGGTCATTTTGCGTCGGAAAACCTCGTTTGGGAACCCCGTGCAAGAGGAAACTTTCCTCCTCGTCAATCTAGCACAGCAAATGTTATGACCAAAATAGGTGTTTAAAAAAAAATTCCTGACCTGCCTGTACGGCTGTTGGACAAAATTTTCCCTCAAAGTATGTTACAAAACTAAGAAAATGCGAGGGCGAACGTCTCTTTTGGTCCACTCAAGCCTGTTTTAGGATTCTTTGGAGACTTATTGCAAAATTAGACTTTTTTACAAATACCAGGTGGACTAATAAGCTCATACGCCTTCGATGTTTCAATATAGTGCTCTAAAAACACCAGGATCGTGTTCAGCGGGTCAAAATACGTAGAGAAACACATTTTGACATGCACTTTGACCCATCTGTACTCTCTGGCTAGGAGACCTTCAGTTCACAAAAGCAAAAAACCTGAAAAACGCTGTTTCTTAGAGAATCAGTTTGCTTCAATTTTGAAAAAATCCTGACGTGTAGGCGCAAATTTGATCTCGGGTTCGGTTTCATGGTCGAAAAATACACAAGAAAATCATTGTCCGGTTCATGCATTATTTCAGACCCAAAATTTTGTTCCGCAGTGTATAACATAAGATTACTAAGAATTTCGAAAAATTTTACTCTATGAGCTTCAACGACTCCACTCAGAGGAATCACAAGTCCATCTCTGACTTGAAAATTTGAGTAAGCTTTTTTTTGGAAAAGCTAATCACTGAATCATTGTTTCTACTGTATTCATATTGATTCGTATACTTTACATACTCAAGTAGAAGCTACGAATAGATTGAAAATACTATGTAACTTTTGAGTATTAAAAGTAATATTGATGTGTAAAAAATGAGTCCGGGGCTTCTAACGATTAGCCGATTATTGTTGAATTGTTTTATACATGTGTAATAAAAGATATATACTTCTATTTTCCATATCACTTCGTGATGTCAGAAGTGGTATTTGAGAGATTTATACAATTCAATATTAGCCGTTTTGGTATACTTTTTACACACAGAATTTTATTTTCCTCGATCGGAATCTTGAACTGTGGCTAAATCTGATTTCGAGCTAAATAATTTCTGATACTGTAGGATTGTAATCACTAACTTGATTCGAATACTCGGTTTCACAAACTCCGAGGTGTGTATCATTCAAAAGTGTACGCTATTGATTAATTTTTGCAAATGTATATACCACCATGCATAGATAGACGTCTTTTCATGGAATTTAATAGATTGTAAGAATGAATGAATAATTATATGAAATGAGATCTGCGATGTTACTTAATTGGCTTGAGCTTTTATCCTTAAATCGAAAGTACAGCGTAATTATACGATATAAATATGAATGATATATTGATGAATCTACTGCGTACATTTCTCAAGGACTCTTGTATAAACGAAACTTTGCCGATAGTGATGCTTATATAATTATTTCATCCCTGAATTCAGTCCCGATAAGACCCGAATTTTTTGACGGAAAGGCACATTAATGAAACAATCTATCGCTGCAGTATATTGATCCGATCTACTTAGGAATAAAAAGAATCAGATGATGACGATCTATTTCATACTAAAGATTCTTACCGGATTTTGTCTGACATTAGCAGGATTTTTGCACATTTCTTGGATTTTGTAAAAAATAGTCCGCACATAATTTTTAGTATATTCAAAAAAAATTAAAAGGATTTTCCGACAGTTCCTTATTTATTTGTGAATGTTAATAGAGAATCACTCCTGAAATCCTCACGGAAACGTTAACAAGGGAAAGACAGTAAAATAAAAAAATACCGCAAGCTATATAAGGTAGGCCAATTTCAGTTATATTTCTATTACAAAAACATCTTCATAAAAAATATTACTATCAATGGTACAAGAGGCTTAGTGAAGTGATTGATCCAAAATTCTGAGCTGTGTACACTTGAATGAATGTTAATGAAGAATTCAGTTCTGCATGAAATTCCAACTTTGTTCTTCTTGTACAAATTTATACAAATATGGGAAAGTTAAATCAAAGAATTTTAGAAAACGAACACATCAACTATAACTGCGACTATCCCAACAGAGTCATTGTGGCAGTTTGTTCAAATGAGTTAAGAAAAGGATTAATTTCAGTTCAATGTGCTATTAATTCGATGTGTCTATAATTTTAGCTATTCTGCTCGGCACAAACTCGACTAGATTCTCAATTTTTTTCATCAATATTGAAGAAATGCTGTTTTCCATCTCATTACTACTGAATATGATTTTACGTCGACTCAAATCAACATAAAAAACCGAGGACAAACCTAGCTTGTATTTTTCATCAACTTTGTATTCACAAAAGGTGTACACTAATTTTCTTGATCATAGCTTCAAAAATGTCTACAAACTGAAAAAATTCAGCAAATAAAAATCAGTGACGGAATCTCATCAGAGTTTGTGAATCGAAAGTAAAGTTTCATCCCACTACCTTAGTTGATATAAGAGGTTTTTATTATTTACAAAGATGGATTTTTTTCAGTACATTCCCACATTTTGCGTCAATAGAATTTACAATAAGGAAGTGACATTTTTTCGCCAAATTCAACACTAAGACTCTTGTGGTAAACGTAGTAACGCATCCTTACCTAGTACGTTATCTTCAATTTTCGTAAATTCGCTTTCTCTTGACATTGGGAGGAAGGGGCTTGGGAGGAATGATGTCTGGATATTCTCCCAATTCAGGTTCGTAACTACCATCGAATCTAAGTGGTTTGAGTTCCCACGGTAATTGGGTGTCAACAGGAATAGGTGTTATTCCGAGATCTTCAATTGTTGGGACGCCTTTGATGATCTTGTCGCTGGTATGTTCCTTGAAAAGAGATGAACCAAAGGTCGGATAACTTTCATTGACAGTTTTGATAGTTAATATCAAAGAACTTGAAGTTTGTTTTGTGTGAATGGACTCGTTACAAGCACATTCATCTTATACAAAGGTTCATCAGGGAATATGGTCACTGAGTAACTGCAGAATTGATTATTTAATCTTTTGAAAGGGTAAGAATATGACCAAAGACTTCAAGCTTCAAATATTATGAGTTCGATTGATTCCTACATCACTAGAAAATTTCAGACTCACCTTCTCTAAGCCTTCCCAATGAAGATAACCCAAAGGGTAGGCAGGGCTTAGGAATTCAGTTGCAGTAACTTTGAGTTGGAAAAGAGGAGTCCACTTGAGATCTAGCCTGCGGTATCCATAATCGAGATAATCCCGTCTGAGTATTTCATGGAACCAATCACAGAGATCTGATAGTTTGTATCTATGAGGCCTGTATACAGATGCGTTCATTATAAATCAGTAACTTTTTCACAATTAAATTTTAACCATAATTTTACTTGCCCATAGAACTGGTAAGTTCTTCCTGCGCTAGTGTGATCTTTGACAGCTGCAACTATTCCAGCAGCCACATCACCTATCCATATGGGTTGCTTCTCTGTTTCTTCTCCTTTCTTGTACAGTGGCAGTCCTCTGATGGTGTCATAGAAAACAAGACAGAAGATAAGAGTACAGTTATTTCAAAGATTACTCGAGTCATGCATGGTGTACGGCGCAGTGACCCTAGCAAGGGGCGTTTACAGTCATCAGCGTTTCAAGAAGGAATATTCTGAATAGGAACCTCGAACATGAATCAAAAGTTGTCTTAGAATCAATTTTTTTGAAATTCATCACCCTTCCTAAGATTGTTTTTTGAATCTGCCACTGGGCAAATGTAAGCCCACAATCAGTCCCACAGATCAAAAATGTTTACATGGTGAGAACTGAAGCCAAGAAATTACCTGACATGCATTCTCCATTTGTGAGCATAAACTCCCAAGAATCGATCCTCTGTTGCATAAGTATCAGATGGGCGGATGATGGTAGCATCTGGGAATTCTCTTCTCACAGCACATTCACCTTCATACTTGGATTTAAAGAACTTTGATCCACCCTCCAGAAGAATGGGCTGTGTGAGTGATATGGAGTTATTGAACCTTGCTCAAGGTATCAACATTCATATGAAAAATTGGGAGATTCATAACAGTACCTTTGGATTAGGATCAGCATTGAGGCAAGAAACATGAATAAATCTCTCCACACCATTCTGCTTACATATTCTGGCAAGTCTGGCTGCACCCTCTACATGCACATCATTGTACTTGAAGTTCTTGGTTTCATAATCGCGACCAATTAAATTGATAACAACATTAGAGTATTTGATACACTTCAATATAGATTCTTCATCCCTCAAATCAAAAGGATGAAACAAAACTTGACCAAGATCACCACACAGCTTCATGGGTGCTACATCATAATGATCACCACGGTAGGGAAGGATTAACTGCGAAATAAAATCAAGATATTCAATCTCTTATCTCCCAATATCATCTCACAATAGTTTCCTAGGGATCTCAAAAGCAGTGTAAGTACTTGTCATACCTGGGTTCCAATTTTTCCCAAACGATTAGCAACAAACTTGCCAAAGAATCCAGAACATCCAAAGATGGTAGCGACTATACCATTAAAAGATCCTCTACCTCCGGTTCCTCTCTTTAAACTGGCAGTGGTTGGGTTTTTAATAATCCTAGGCCTCTGGGAGTAGTTGCAAACTTGTACGGCAACAACAGATGCGCAAACAGTCTGCCTTTCTAGAATGTCAACAATATACATGCGTCAGATAGTAAACATTCAAAAATTATATAATTAACAAGTGGCACCTAGGTGAGGGTCGTCGTCGTCGTCGTTTTGATAAGAGGTGAGATGAGTTATGAGGTTTGAGAGGAGGTTGGGTTAGTAAAATATAGAAATTGGATACTTACTCGCTGCTTGTAGCTGACTTTTTGGGATTAAAGCTGCCATCCTCAACATCGGGGCACCGAGCGACGTCCCAGCAGACGTAGACGTCTGCTTCGTCGGCTCGGGGCTGATGTTTCAGTTGACGGAACCGTAGACGTTTTTCCGTAGCGGACGAAAATCTGGATTATGTCGTTTAGGTATGGTTAGGTGTCGTCGAAGGAATGGGTATGTGTGTGCACGTGTGTGTGTGTGTGTCAGGTGGTTGGAAGATCACTACTTTTGCGACGATCGGCTTCGAACCATTTACCATTCGAACTTTGAATTTTTGAATAGTTAATGTTGGTAAGAATCTATAGATAATTTTTATTTCAAATTATATGATTTATTAGCAATGACCCAAGTGAAGAAATGACATCGAAATTTTTGCGGTGAAAAATGAAGGATTTTTCACATATTCTATCCAAATTATCTGTTTTGATGAATGAGATCTTTTTGACTTCATAGACAGTACTTATCGAGTTTTTATTACGGTTTTGGAAGTATTAATTGCTTTTTGGGAATAATCTTCAACATTACAAATGAAAAGAAAAAGTTTCATGTTTCGTGGAGAGCTTGCGTGGAACTATTTGAGAGAGACCCATATACTTACATACATTTATAAATACTGATGATCACAAAACGATGATTACAAAAAATTGACTGTTTGTAATCAATTACACCATTATACCGATTTTATGTGAAATTATATTTCAAAAAATTGTTTGAACATACATAACTTCAAATGAAGAAGAAGGAAAAAGAACATTATAACTTTTAAAATTAGACGTCGGCGTGCACACTCGCGTGGTCAGGGCTTTTGAAATATATCGTGCAGCATTCAGTGTTGAGAGTAAACAAAACAAATTTTTACACTTCTCCATTCGTAAGGGCGTTGGAAGAAAATTGAATAGTTGATTTTCTGAGTCCACCCAATTGATATGCTAGTAAATTATCACAATTTTCTGAGAAAAGCTCATCAACTCGTTCAACACATTTGATAATTTTATAAAAAAAAACTTTCGGAGTTTGAAGAGCGTAAGAAATCAGATCACTCAAATGTGACACCTGAACTGTAGATCGAATACGATGGAAAATGGCATACTTTGTCATAAATTGTTTCAATACTGATCGATGAAGTTACATGTGGGTGGATACCGAAATGTACCATACAGTCGCAAGGATACCACGGCGCTGTTCATTTGCGTAAAATGAAATTTTGTAATCACAGCGAAGATGGGTTTTATATCAGCTGTACACATTTTATCGTTTCGTGCAAAAATTATATACCTCCACTAAAATAGCAGTCTCTGATGTCTCTTTGAGTCTACGACCATTTGAATGATCGGAGAAAATTCGACCGATTTATGTCCTTACAAGAGTGTATTAATGGAAATTTCATGGTCATTTAGTTGGTATCAGGAATACAAACACATCCTACTCTAACTAACTACTCGTAACTTCCGAGAGCTTGCAAATACATTCAAGAGCTTCAGGGCGAGACTTGATAATAATCAAATAATAATGGAAGATATACTGTATAATATGTTACTATATACTACCTCCTCCTAATGATATTGTTTAATATTATTTCTGAATTTTTGTGAAAATCTGGCTCGTGAGACATTTTTGCAGATTGACTTTTCCATTGTGTCCTCAAGGTAATAGTAAAACAATGAGTTCAAATTAATTCAACTGAGAGTGTCTTGGATCAATTTCTAATATTGAAATTATAAGGCGCACGAAGATTCGAGAGCTGAGTCAGATCCTCGAAAAAGTCAAAGTAGGTCGGATGCTCAGCATTTTCAAGTTTGAGTGCTGCGACACACTTCAGAACAAGTGTGGTGGTGCATATACAGCGCTTCGAACAAGTTTTGAGAGACTGAGCTCCAAGCGCGGAGGTGAAAAATGTCCCAAGGGATAAAGTTTACCAGACATTATCTTGAAAAAGTGTAAAATGAGCCTACTCATCCGAATATTTTGAGACGGGAAAAGAATTTTCTTCCAAGTTTATAGATCCTTGCTGACGAGCTTGCGTTTTGAGAAACCCACGACACGATGAATAAAGCATTCTACATAATACAGTGAAATCTCCCTTAGCGGACACCTCTGAATAAGCGGACACCTCTCAGTAACGGACGATTTTCATGCGACGGGCAGAAATGTATTGGATCTTATGAGATCGAATCTTCCGGTTAGCGGACACTCTAAATAGCGGACAACTCCCTTTACGGACGCCTAGAATCGACAGTTTACGCACACTTGTCGAACATCGTTCGTCGGTCAAGGCGCACTGTAAACCCCAATCTGTAAAAACTACATGGGAAACTGTTCCGTGGAACAGATTTAATATTCTCGGATGTAGTTTATTTGCTGAATCTACAATGAGTCAGTGAGTATTGATGAATCCGCAATTTGCTGGTTACTTCTGTGATATTTATCGAAGTTATCACGAAAACTGAGTTTTTATCGGGTACCTCGTACAAATCAAGTCCGATACAGGGACTGGCGTGCACACATGTTTTTGGCGTCATGTATAATGAGTGAGAACCGCAACCGAAGCTATTGGACGTGTCCACATCGTTTGGTGCACACGAGAACTCGAACACAAACCGTGGGACCCGTCACACACAAGAGGACGCGCGGGTCCCACCGGCGAGACCCGTCGCAGTGAACGTGTTAATGGAAAAAATTATTTCACACTCTTTACCATATTTTGAGTGGAAATCGTAAGCCTAAGCATGTTATTCAAGCCCATCGTTTTCTGAGAAAAGATTTTCAAGTTCCGGAAAATTTCGAGAAGATTTGACTTCTCAAATCCTTTATTGATCGTTGGTCTCAAATGAAATGGAATTCCTTGACTCTGCATTTTTTCAAACTTTTTTTCAAAGCACCGGCAAGAAGAGGAAACTCAAATTTATCCAGAAAACTCTTCTACTCGTCCATATCTGCATGTACACATTCCCGCGCATCAGGGAATTTTTCATGACATTTTGGGAATCATATATTGAATTGGTACAATCTACAGATTCAAACACGAATATCCTTGCCAAGTCTTGGATCTACATCTTCAAACGTTGTGGATCACATATTCACATGTTGAAATTGAATATTCATCTGTTAGAATTACATATTTATCTGTGAAAAATTACACATTCACCTAGAGAAATAATTTTACCAGATTCAATTTGTGAATTTTGGCAGTATTAGATTTACAGTGCGTGTTTGTCAACTCGATCGGATCTTTTGAGAAACGTAAGCAACTGACAGTGCAAGACAAGATCGAAATTATCAATGTGTGTGAGAATGAAAACTTGAGTATCCGGAATGCAGCTGATAAGTTTCAGGTGCGAAAAACGGAAATTATCAACTATTTAGAACCAATGGCAGTAAGTACGAGATCATTTTTACCATTTATGGAATTTCTGCCTCTTTAGTCAAAATTCCGATTAGCGGACGCCTCTGAACAACGGACAGTTTTGATGCGACCGAAGGTGTCCGCTATTGGGAAATTTCACTGTATATATTTTGCCTCGTTTAATGAATGTTTCGAGTGAGTGGAATTGGATTCAATTAGTTTGCCGATTTGCGTGCTTCTTTCTTAATTTAAATTAGATAAGAGGGGCGTAAATGATCAACCCTGGAACCTGGACTTTTTCATTTGAAAGAGAAAATTGCTCCTAACCATTCTGGATAGAAATCCAGTGTGGTTAGCAGACCAACCGCTTTATACAGAGAGATCATAATTTTCACCATTTTTGGATGAGTTTAATAGAATATCGCATCCATACGTCTCAGTATCGCTTCCGAATCAAAAACTCTTTCCCATCCAATAAGAATTTATAAGCATGCAGATTCGCAGGTGGAGTTTAACAAATTAACGTGCCTGAAACAATTCAGTTACAAGCAAGTCTTGAAAAATGTCAGCACATTCAACGAGAGCATGAGAGATCCTCTTGATAAAAATATGATATGATTTTTGAAAATCGTTATTTTGGATGGTGAAAAATTCACTCTGTTATCAGGCCTGACTGTTATGATTCGCTCGTTCGAAAACATCAGAACTCTGTGGGTTTTTACAGAGCTCAGTCCAATAGAGATTGTCTTTCAAGGTTCAAGGTACGCGGGAAAAAATATTTTCGTAAGACATGAGGCCTACTATAGGAAGCAGTTTTCGAATGTCTATCAAATTTAGATCAAAGTATGAGCCCTATCAAAGATTAGGGCTCATACTTTGTAAGAGTGTTGTTTTTCCATCTGGTTATGAGTCTCGAGATTATGCTCAAAACGTTCCGGACGCCCCCTCCCCATTTGCTTTATAAGCCCAAATTTGAATTTTAAAATAGAAACTCTCATTTTACTCCAGATTCTGATAGAACGGTTTTTATGCAATTTTTCGATGTTCAGGTGCTCAAAAAATTGCGTAAAATAGTATTCGGGTATCGTTCGAGAGGTTCCCCGTATAAACAATGATTTCGACCCTCGCCTGCTGCTCGAGCAAAAAAAAACAATTGCTTAAAAGCGAGCTACAACCCCATAAACTCTGTGTGAAATTTACTACTATGACTCTGTTCAAGATAACTTCCACGGCTACATCGGGGAGAGCGGATCACAATTACTTACGGATTGAGGTACTCCCTCAATATCTCTCAAAGGTGACGTTTCATTGGAAACTTTTGAATACAAAAGTTGTTGGACATCAAGTGTAGGCTGAGATAAGTCCCAAAGACCCTTAACCCCACAGTTTGCCCCATTGAGGCCATCTCAGCGTTGGCGCATCACATGCATTTTACAGTGTAAAACTCCTCTAAAAAGCAATCTTCAGACTAACTCTCCCATGTTAAGAATGCACCCTGAACACAGTTTTCTAGTGAACTACGCCAACGCTGGGCCATCTTTGAATTTTTGAATAGAAAGTTCCATATTTCGAACCAGACGTACAATTTTCCGGTCTCTCACAATCTGAGGTACAAAATACCCGAGGGTTTCTATTTAAAAATTCAAATTTGGCCTCAATGGGGCAGATGGGGGAGGGAGGGATTTGGGGGTTCATCTGAGCTCTCACAACTTCTGTATCCAACACTTTTTTATTAGATGTCACCCTTGGGATATATTTGGAGGGGGGGGGGCCCTTACATGATAATGATAGGTTCTTGATGTGACCGTCCGTTTATCCTCTTTCTGGAAGTAGAATTTTTTGGTCTTACAGCATCTGAGCTGAAAAATGGGGGTTTCCATTTGAAAATTTAAAGATCTCACCAAAGGACAAATGGGGGGGGGGGGTTTATCTGAACCTCCACTTAATATCGAACAACTTTTCTATTCAACACCTTTTCGCTAGACGTGACCCTGGGGCGATATGGGGGGGGGGGCGGTACCCTTCGATACATACCGTATGCTGAGTTTTGGCTAAAATCTGAGGCTGAGTCAAACTTGGTTTCCGATTTTACGGTTGAAAATATGTAAGAAATGGTTGTTTGCGTGGTAATTAGGATGTTTTGGGATAGATTTGCGCCTCATGAATTTTTACCCATGTTTTAAGAAATCTTCATGGCTTTATCTCCACAGCTGAGGGGGTGCGTGGAAAAAGGGCGTAACCGCCATTATGCCCCTTTTCCGGACATCGCTTTTTTTGAGCCCCTATGCCAAGGTTTACCACCCCCCGAAATCCATTTTTCGTAAAACCCCAAAAACCGTCTGGCAGATAAAAGGGCGTAACCGCCATTACGCCCTTTCATCTGCACGATAAAAGGGCGTAAGCGCAATGATAGGATGTTGGAAGGGCGTAACTGTTGTGGTAACATTTAAAAAGCAGGGCTTAACTTTTTGCTCAGCCTAACAGGATTTGGAAAAGGGGCTTTAAGTACCTGACTGAAAAGATTTAAAAGGGCATAGTTACTCTGTAACAGGGCGTAAGTGCGGGTGGATCTGGAACAAGGGCCTAATAACCGAGGAAAAATTTTATAAAAATTCTCCAGAGCCTGGAAACGCTTTTCCACCTAATATAACGATGAAAACATGTTGTTTTACCTTCAAATTGAGTGTTCGTACCCTTCTCTAGTGAAAAAAATTTCTCGTCATTTTCACACGGCTGATGGAAGCTTTTCGTGTCGATAGAACCGTGGAGCATGGATCAAACCACCCCCTAGCAATCAGATATCTTTCAAAACATGCCCAGGAACACTCTCAAAAAATTTGGAGACGATTGGACTTGATCTGGAGTTTTCATTCCACTTTTTGTAAGGAAGAAAGGCCGAAATTTGACCCTGTATTCGAAAAAAAGGGCGTAATTGCATTTTTTGAAGTTGCTGAAAAAAGCTCAAAATCAAATTTCATCATCCGACTCGGGTTGAATGTTATTTTCTTCGAAATAAGTCAGGTCAACGCGCCCAATTACGTCTGTAGCGGTTTTTCTCAATTTCTTATTGATTTTCTCAAAATGACCGTTTTGCAATTACGCCCTTTTTCCACCCACCTCCTCAATTTTTTAGCATCCGGTGAAAAATCTTCCCTATCTTCACACAAAATGTCAAAAATTGTCACCTTAAGGAGGCTCAGTCGTCGAAACTTTTTAAGTCATTCTAAATTGGAAAAATTATGATGCATACTCCGTGATACAAGGAATCTATTGCAATTTCGAAATATGCGGGTTGCCGACCTCATTTTTGAGAAAAAAATTCTCAAAGTATTGGAATTTAACACGGCGTCTTATGGCTGATGACCACGGAATGAGTCATATCTCAAAATTTAACAGTGTTACCGCAACGAGCAACTGTCCAAGCATAGATAATTTATGAGTGAATGGAGTTTCATTCAAAAACATGCATGTTGCCGACGTATAAAAGACAGGAAAACACTCGAAAGAATCAAAACTGTCGAAAAACAGGTGTGCAGTGGCTGCTCGACCGCTGGCACGCTTGCGCGAGCGCGAGCTTGGGTTGTGTATGTGTGTCGGTGAGCGAGCGCGTCTCGTAGCCTGGCGCTTGTGTTAGAAGGCGCGGGGCCCCGAATGCTCATGATACGTTACCCAACGACTGAGCCTCCTTAAGCCAATAAATTTGGAAATATTCAATTAAAAATCCACCTTATCATTCCCGCGTTATCCGTTCACCACCAACCGAACTGACCTTCAATTCCATTTCCAAGAATAGCGAACAAACCGAAACGGGCGAAACGTTGGCGCGCGACGGCGCCACCAACAACAATATTCGGTGGACGATCCAGCATTAATGCGTGCAGCAGCCGTCTGGTGGTGCCTCCCACAGTCCACCACCAGCAAACTCAGTAGCATTCTCGGTTGAAACTTCGCCGCGGCAACATCATTCCATTCCTCCATTTCACCGCTACAGTGTTTTATATCAGAGTGCGCGGTACAGTGCCACCGAACGTGCACAAGTGTCTCCAAAAACGTTTACTCAAAATGTGTGCTGCTGGCGAACGTCTATTACTATTACAAATGCCACCACCGGGTGGCTAAATCATGAATATTATAATCGGCAACATTGTCGTGTTGCTATATCATCATCATCATCATCATCATCATCATTGTCAAGAAAAAATTTGTGAAATTTTTTCGGTATGGGAGTGCCCGCTCGAGGTGCCCTGGCTGCGATTATAGCCGCGTCTGCGCTTGTCTGCTATTTCAATAGTCTATCATGTGGATTCGTTTTTGATGATATATCTGCAATTAAGGATAATCGTGATTTAAGACCTCATACACCGCTCAAAAATGTTTTCTTCAATGATTTTTGGGGTACACCAATGCACAAGGTCAGTAAAGTGGTTGGGAGGATATACTAACCTGTCAGTATTTTGTGAATATTATGTGTAATGTGTATATGTGTGTGTGTGTGTAATGGGGAAACGAAGCGTCTGCTACTGCCACCTGCTCTCTCTATCCTTTTGATCCGTTCACCCGGTGGTTGTTATGATGTAGATATTTTGACTCCTGGTGAAGTTTTTTCTAAGGTGTTCGAGGATTTTAGGGGATATTTTAGAAACTTTTAGGATATGTATTTTTCTTAGAGTGAGAATAATAAGGTTTAGTTCGGCGTCCATAGCTTATATCCTTACTATCCGGACCGCTATGCCGCCGACGCCGACGCCGCGTATTGATCCGTCACCCCCGCGCGCGGACACACTCTCTCTATATACTTTGGCTCTTATACTCCAATACCATACTGCACAGACCTTAACGTTTATATCTACGTACTTCATCGTCCTTTTTGCAAATCACACATCCTTGCGAATTAACAAAAATTATTTTATATTCTCAGCCAAAATAATTTAAATTTAGTCTTCCTGGGTTTTTGATTCAGCCAGCTCACCATATAGTTTCTGATTTGTTTTGTCGTTTTACTTACTCGCAGATTCTGGAATTCATTTTATCCTAATGAACATTAAGTTACAAAAAATATATGTCAAAGCCATCCTCATTGTACACTATTAGTTTAACTAATTAGTGGAACTCGTAGTGGAACGACGAAACGAGAAGACTGTTTTTCGAAATGTTCCATTCTTATTCTGTATCAGATCAGATTGTGTTGATGAAATCACTCATAGGTAAAATCAGGGGTACCTAGCTAAGTGAAAAAATGTGCTTCTCAGCATTTCAATTAGAAATACTAAACTTCTGTAAATGACAAATTTCATAATTTTCTCACTACTCATTGATTTAATTGTGTACTCGATTGTGCACCTCCTGCTTGAAGGAGTCATGAACTTAGAAGTACGAGTTCGTTGACCCTTATGAACTCTGACAACACTCAGGTTTTGACAATGATATCTGATGGTTATTCAAGTCAACAACATTGGTCCATTCGAGAGTGTGTCTTCGAGATCGACGTACCTCTAATATATGAGGTAAATTCTTGAGAATTCTCAGACGATGCCTGTGGCTTTTCAAATGTCTCTTGGCACTTTACTCGAAAGTTGTGATGCTTCGAGGGATGTAATGGAAATTGTTCGTCGGGAGTATGTGCAGGGAGAGCAAAGCTTTGACGACACTTGCGAGATGTTGCGGTTATATGTGATGGCTTCTCTGTAGCATAGGCTTTCTTCTTTGAATAAATGTATGTATGCTATAAGGAAAGGGTCAACTTCATAAAATTTTTTTGAAATTTAAGTGCATCTATTAATATGATTCCATCAGGTTTCAAAAATTCCAAAAATATATTGGGTTGTGTAACTGTTATTGAATTAAATCGTGTGAAAGTAAATCGCTCAATTTTTTTAGTGATCGTGTTTTGAAAGTTACCAGAAAAATGAAGAGAGGATATTTTTGAAGTACAGTTGAATTGGGGGACCTATAGAATTGATACATACGATATTCTGTTGTCATAGCTGATTAAAAATTTTTACCCGTTCATGCACAATGCTCAATATGTAGTGCGTCCCATTTAGGATTTTTTTTTTCAATCGAATAGTGCAGCAATAGATACCTATCTGTGTTGGCTCTGATCGAATACTTTCATTGGATGAAGAATTTGTCCATCGACGAATTGGTGTTCTCTTTTACAGTCCGATGTCGCACTGAATAAATCTAAAAGACTACGCCAGATATGTAATTTCATCTTGAAAGCTAAAATTGCCCGGTTCTTGATAATTTGCAAAACTTTTGTGAAAGCTTCTAAGTCAATATTTGTTCATCTTAGTGTGATTGGTGATCTTTTAATGGAGAGTCCAACCACATGGACACGATTTTTTTTAGCATTGGGTTTCCAATTATTGTGTATGAACTTATTCGTAGATGTTCTTTTATTGGGTTGAGATATTGTTTTTGGGTCTGATTGAGAATATTTTGTTCATACATATTGTATTTTTAAGCCTACTACCATCTAAACATCGATGAAATAGGACTAGGATATTTCATTCCGTCAAATCTCGTAGAACTACATCTGCTTCCATACTCGTTCTTCCGTATCACGAGGTTGAGAGAACTACAACTCCCTACTCTTTCAAAATCCCATACAACTCTACTTTCATACATTGGAATTGTAATTCGAGTGAAACTGATGAAAATGGAATTCCGAATGGCTTCTTTTTCCATGTCTGTATTTGATTGAGACGTATCGTAGTGAAAAATCGTGAGTCCTTCAGAATATTGAAAGAAATTTCAAAGCTCTTCTATCAGGAAACGGAACGCCAAATTGTTTTCTAAGTACTCTCATTTATTTGGTATAAAAATTTTTTTAAGCAACGATTTCATAACACAGTGTAAAAGTTTATTTGAAAATTCAACTAATTTGGTTGAACATTCAACGAACTCCGCTGTTAAGCAGCTAGTCCAATTCGAATTTCACTCAACTGTTGTTCAAGTTTTTTTTCAAGAATTCATAGAGGGGTTAATGATGCCTCAGAATTTTTTTTGCTTTTTTTTCTAATGGATTTCTCATTTCCGATAATGGACCCGATTATGAACACATTATACTGCCGAGAGTTACATTTTGATAACGGTTAATTATAGTTTCAAAGAGGTAGATAAATATATTATACAGCGTAATAATTACTAGTTTGTTCTTGAATTATGTGAGGATCCATTGGGATCTTACTCTCTCGTAAAAAAAATGAAACCAAACAACACCCAGTCGATTAAGATGAGTTCCATCTGAATGAAGTCAATACATCGAATTGTTTATCTGTTTCTATTTGAAATGAATTAACCTCGTTCCTCGCCTCATTCTATCCTTAGAAACTTTAATAGCCCAGAGAAGCGGATTTTTGAAAATACAAGGTTGAAAATTATTCATATTTTCAGACTAATGCTGACAAACTTTTGAGATACTTACCTCGTTTCTGTCTGTACAAGTCTGAAATGCTAACATCGTTACATTCAGGCTTTTCAAGTATCCACGTAAGATGTAGAATCGAATCTTCATACGATGAATATCCTATGCTTCGTGATCTGAAGTTATAATTAGATTATTGATTTAATTAAAAAATTTACCACATTGCAGAAAAGTCACGGATAAGGAAGGTCTCCATTTCCTAGGACTATATTTTGAAACCTCGAATTTCATGAATTAAATAAATTTATCCTACTTGAAGACATTGATTTATTGGAATTCGATTCAAGACCGAATTAGTAAACCATCATACTCGTACCAAATCAATTACGACACGTGCTCTACATCCACTAAATCGCTCATCTGAAAATTCCAATTACATCCTTATTAATTCAAATGGACAACTTCCGCGGGTTTTGATCAGGTGAATCACATTTCAAACAGTATGTATCCACTGCCAGTCAAAAGTTTAAGATCACCGAATAAATAATTTTCTAACCGTCAAAGCGCGGTACTATTAGAGCATATTATGTGGTCGGAATGAACTTTTACTCATCTCATTTTGAATTTGCCTCAGCAGACAATCTGATCACCTGCATATTTTACGGAAATTGATATAGGTCAAATTATGAGTTATATCACATCTTGAAGTACTATTCAAGAGTTTCAAAATACGTTTGTGAAAATTGTTCTATAGGTTGTTCCTGATCCGAAAGAGGACTGTGTTTCTGAAGGGAAATGTATCTCAAACACAATGGTCTCATTATCAGATAATGATGTAAAACCTCACTGTTGAAGTAATTTAAGAACTATCAGATGAATCAAAGAATTATTACTGTATGTGAGAGCTCTTCACCATTCCTGAATAGTGGTCCTGGCCTCATTTTCAAGATGAATTTTCCTTCAAAAAAACAGCCAATTCTTGGAGCACGGGCATCCTATAGATTAACTTTGATATCTAAGATTATCTAAGATATACCTATAGATATACCTATAGATTATCTAAGCTCGAGCTTCGAAAATGATCATTTTGATGCTTATTTTAGGATCTTCAAATTGCACTAAGCTACGTCTAATTTTGATGAATTGGAGATGAACTGTCTCAATTCTTCCAAAATAAATGATGGAAATCGGCGATAAAGTGTTTTTATCGCCGTGCACGTACATTTGGAGCTTTTCGGTGGTTCGAAACCTCGTTCGAAACACTATTTCCGACCCATTTTGACGTGATAAACACGTTCCGAGTGGTAAAAATAGTCGTTCTGCACGCCCTTTCGAGATAAAAATATGGGGGCATGTTAGGTACACTCCGATGTTGGCATCCTTGTTTGCAAATCTGAAAAATGGATTTTGAACGTCTTGAAACAAGGAATCAAATGCGCAAAGGTGCGATAAAATTGGTTAAACTCAAAAAAAAAATTGGCATCGGTTTTACTGAATGCAATATTTTTGGTGCTTCTTTAGCTAATAAGCAATCACGAAAAATGGAAAAATCACTTCAAATTTCCTGGAGAACGCAGAAATGATCCGGAATTGATGCAAACTATTTACTTTCTCATATTTTAACATAGCAAACGTGAAAAAAATTTGCCAGTCGGCCCAAGGAGTGATCATTCACGAGATCGGCATATGGGGGCAAGTTGGGTACACTTACCTTACATAACGATACATCAATAGATATAAAATCTGAACTTGCATGGGGCGTTGGAAGACTATACATATGATAACGGCCATAAAAACCCATAAAAGTAGTTTGTCCTGTCGTATTTTATAACGCTATTCGAATGATTTTCTAGAAAAAGATGGAAGTGGAAACGAATTAATACTGCGTAATTTAAGGTCAGATTCTTCTACATTCCGGAATAATTCTTAATTTAGATCATGAAGTGAGCGGCTCACGGGAAAGCGAATTCAACAAGAAATATTGTGCAATCAATAAGACTTTCTAGCTCCGGTTACGGTAAAAAATAGTCGAAGTACAGTCGAAGTGCGATTGTGTGATGCAGGCATAGAAAGTCATATATTACAGGAAAATTTAATCACAAGAATATACGTCATAGTGAACCAAGAAAGACTTGTTCATTCGAATAATCTGAAAGATGACAAAGAAATCAAGTCGAGAGTAAATAATAGGATTGGTGACCGGGGCCCTCCGGCTCGCCCTCCGGAGTCCTGGAGTGATCTTCAACTCTGAACCGATAAATGCACATAGCATGTAAATTCCTCAACAAACTTGATAATTTACAGAGGGCTTACAGTAGTATCATATCGTTTCCTCAAGGGTCTTTTCAACTAATAAAAAAAAAATAATAATAAATAAATAAAATACTAAGCTTTAAGAAGTAAGTAGTATCAAGGAAGCTTTACAGCATTCATAATTCATAACCAAAATCTACATAGTGTTTATCTCAAAGTTTCGCATTTGGATGTCAAAGAGTTTTATTGAAATTTTTACGACCTCTCAATCCCACTCTCTCTCTCTCTCTCGGTACATTTTCCGTCAACGCAAAAACATATTTTCCACTATAAATAACTCTCAAAGCCAACGCAACCTTTCATTTCATTTACCGTTATACTCTAAAAAGCCATGCGTACATACAACCTATTTCCATTCTTTTTTTTTTCTCATGCCAAATAACCGAGGAAAAAAGCAAGAGGAGCTTGACGAATTTGTAAAACATTCGTGGAACCTCCAAGCTTTACTATGTCGTAGTGCTTTTTTCCCCCCAAAACAGCCCCAAAAAAATCATGTCTTTGATATCATACAAAATGACGAGATTCACATCACAAGTACCTTTCTGGTTTTCACTTACATCTATAAAGAGAAAAAAAAAGAGGACTCTGGGTATGAAATGAGTAGACCATCACGACTGAACTATACTCTCACTCTCAAAGCTAGTGTAAAGTCTCTTGGTAATTTTGCGAGCGCATAAAAAGAAAGATCTTAAAAACTGCCCTGAGGTATATACCTACCCCTTTCGACTTTCAAAAATACCGCTTCAATTTCAGTTAGAGTATACGTTATGTACAACCTATCGTAGTGCTAGC
This sequence comes from Eretmocerus hayati, assembly GCA_029851415.1. Classification (NCBI taxonomy): domain Eukaryota; kingdom Metazoa; phylum Arthropoda; class Insecta; order Hymenoptera; family Aphelinidae; genus Eretmocerus; species Eretmocerus hayati. The sequence continues at coordinate 25,760,942 of CM056742.1, forward strand.
TTCAAACGAAATCTCGACTTTGACATTTTCTAACCTCTTCACTCACACATACATACACAAATAATACATGACTATGTATGTAATATTCGATCTAAGGGATTCAATGCACATGCAAATTTTGTCAGGGTTTTGTGTGTGAATACTATATACGTCCTAGTGTATAATCGTCAAGGGAATTTCGATACTGATGTGTCGTCTCTTTGCGCTCGGATGAGTTTGATGCCCTAGGCTTTCGATGTCGTTCTATGTGATAAATAAATCAAAGACTGATGCTTCGTATAGCCAGTACATGGATTTTCACTCCTCTTTTTTTCATTCAGATGGTTTTTTAGCGATGATACAGAGAGAATATTTTGGTGTATGAAGATTCGAGACTACTTTTGATGAGATGGATCATCCCTTTGAGCTGTATTGCCATCACAATTTCATAGTAAAAACTTCCCATTTTTGGGATCGCAGTTCTGAAATTGCATTTTTGCATTTTGAGACGTTGAGATAGTTTTACTTGAGGCCTATAACTATTTTACATGTAAAATTGTTTTTACTTACGAGTCTCACTGCATCGCTGTTGTAATTTGCAATTTTTCTTCTGCTTCGGATACCCAGATTTTTTGTGACAGAGAGTAAAATTATGTTGTTGCTGGGATCAATTTGATTCTTGCACTGTAAAAATTTCTAGTATTAGACTCGTACTGTATTTTGATTTGCAAGCCACTTCCTGGATTATCAAAAATTTTTTGATACAAGAAAATCGATTACTAGTTGCAGAATGCCAAAAAATGAAATAATTACAGAATTGAAAGTTTGGAGTTCTTTAATATTTCTCTAAGATGCTAGCCAAGATGCCAGCATACAGGGAAACTTTATTGTTTTGAGAAACAAGAATTGTCTCATTCTTTCAAAATTTCACTATCGTGTGTTCAACAGAGGATATCTGAAGTATGAGAAATCGGGCATTATTTGAGAAGTCAATGGAGTACTTTTTTAGTGACAGCAGAGAAAGATGTCCAGGCAATACTGGAAAAAAATTATGTACCGGAGTTTTTTTCCGATTGACCTTTTGATAGTAACATATTCCTTTTTCATTTCTTGATGGAACTAAAAAGTGCACCTTTCCAATTTCTGAATGAGAAATTCTTCCAAAAGAGTTATTATTTTCAATTTTTTATAATTAGAAGATATTTTACAAGTATGGGTAATGGAGAGCTAAGAAAGAAATGCTCTATATAATTGACTTGATGGCTTTTTCAGTGAAACGCTTAGCAACGTTTCCTTTTGAATGCTTTAAAAAAATCTGTGATTGCATAAATTCAAGAGTATATTTTTCAAACCACTATGTCTTATTCCATGTGGTATCAAAGCTCTCTTCGATACTGTTTTTTGAATCATCATACAAAGAATCCGTTCACTGTCTATTGAAATAAACATGCTGAATTCTTGATGATGTATACCATGCAGGAATTCCTGAACGGTGGTACGAAACTCTTTCTTGTCCAAATGTCGCTTGTTCGAACCCGAATTAACGCAGAGCGGTTTTCAAAAAAATATTTTCAACTTCCTATGGTTTTTGATTTTCTTTTCAATCCTTCCTAGTTGCAAAACCAGCTGATGTAATTTCAAGAATTTCCAAAAAAAAGTTTTTATCCTGTCACCTGCCATTAGAAGGCGGACGAAGATGGATCAATTTCACAAAAAGCATCTCAAAAAGAAGAGAAATCCCATTTGCAATGATTTTTTGAATTTTTCTCACGTCTTGAGAATAAGAGTGAGAGAGCTCTCAAAGTAGACAGATTCTCGGATTTTCAATGGAATAAGGGAGAAAAAGCGGCAAAAAATGGCAAAAAACTACGATTTTGGCTACTTTGAAATCTCTCACACTCTTCTTCGCACGACGTAAAGAATAATCAAAAAATTATCGCAGATGCGTTTTTTCCGCTCTTCAAGATACATTTTGTGAAATTGCTTTATGTTCATCCACGTCCAAATGGCAGCCTATAGAGCAAAAACGTTTTTCTCAAAATTCTCGAAACTTCAAACCAGAAAGGGTTGAAAGGGAAATCAAAAACCACAGGAAGTTAGCATTTTTCCTCATCTTCAAAATGCTTTCTTCAAATTTCCTCTACTTTGATCTTGGTTTAAGCAATCGGCGTTGGAGCAAGAGAGGATTTCATAAACCCTTCAGGAAATTCCGTGAATTCAATTGAAAGATCCGAGAAGATTCGTGTCAAAGTTTAGCCTCTACCCACGCAAAATCGAAATTCATGTTTCTGACTCTTCAAAATGATTTGAGTGAAAACGGCTGCAACCCTGGCTTCGAGCAAAATTTTTACTGGAAACGAGTGACAATCGTGTCACTTGAAGAGCCGGGTTGTGATTTTTTGACTCGCTTCGAGTAAAAATTTGATCCGATGCGAAAATATTGTCACTCGAATTCATTCATGCGAATCAATTTAACGAAGCTCCCTCTTGAAAAACAGTTCATCAGTAGAAATTCTAACAATTCTAAGGCTACGTTTCCAACAATCATAATAAACTTCTGTTTGTTTCTCGAGCGGTTAACGCAGAAACTTGTATACTCGTATCAGTATAGTTAGAAATTCTGACGACCTGTTCACATGTTACAGATGTATAAATCAACGCGGGCACACGGTCTCATTAAGGTCAAACTCATAATCCATCTTTGAAAAGAGAGTGAGAGAGCCCTTCAGTATAAAATACAGGGCTGATGAAACTCTTGTACACCAGAATATTATCTGCAGTACAAATTTTCTACCACTATTGCAGAGATTTTTTGCTCGCAGAGTTGATGAGCTTCATCATCATAACAGCAGAGTTTCTGGCGATAAGGCTGGTCTGATTCGGAACTTTTACTAAAAGCACATAGAATTGTTTCATAAATTACGTGATTGCAATCCTTGTACTTTCTCCGCTGTTTCTATGATAATTATGTGTATAATGCGTGTTAAAGAGCTTTCCTTTCTGGATACAAAATCACAATACTTAATTTTCTACTTTATCAAATTTTGCGTGAATGAGGATTCATGCCTATAGGAAAAGCGACGTTAAGAAATTGAAAATTACTTTTTTTTTTTTTTTTTTTTTTTATTATTAATGTATGCGACGAACTAGTGCTTTGAGAGCAAATATTTTTACCTGGGAACTGACATGATCCCAAAAATCTTTCAAAATATTCGTATGGTGAAAGTTTACGTTGAATGAGAAACAATGTATGAAAATTTGGAAATTTCCTATTGTAAGAATAATTCAAATTCAAGTCTGAAGTTTTTCATATTTTGAATTGATGCCACCGTGATTGATGCCATTCAGTATAGCGGTGACTGGACATGGGTTATTTGACTTGAGACTATTTTCCACGACTTTGTTATAAAGCAATCCTGCGCTTTTTCACCGTGAACTTTCCCTATCTCAATAAAATAAGCTCTTCAATGTGATCCAGATGAGAATTTCCGATGAAAAATAATTTCAAAAAGTTGGAAAATTTAGTGACTTGCGTAGAGCCGTCGCCATATTGGACGACACCAATTCAAATTGTCAAAACTTCAGCGATGATTTAAAAACCACAGGAACGTGTCGAAAAAAATTGTACATCATGCACCGATGCGAGGTTAGGTTGTTTCGGAGCAAGGAAATAAATTTTCCCCAAGTGTAACGAGGAATGCCCCAAAATGGTCCGGACGAACGAGGTGCATGCACTATTTCTTGGTATCAGTGCGACTGAACGCCAATTTTCTGATTCGAGCTGGAAGGAAAAATAGCTGTTTAGACGCACACTATGCCAAAAATTTCAATTTCTTTCTCCTGGGTTTATCATGTCACGAACTCTCGAAATACAGCCTTTGCCGGAATAATGTCAGTCCCCTTTCGTCCTTAAACTCGAAAAAGATTATCGGCTGATGATGCCGGGAACTATACATTCCTTGCATGTTTATCTCTTTCATCTTGCAATTTTTATAGCTATTTTTTCTCATACTCCAGGATGAAAGATTAACCTAATATAATCGCTTATATCAAAGTAATACATCTATCAAATTTAAGGAGTAATTTCAATTCTCAGTCAACCTCCTACTAATAACTACATTCAAGATTATTACATAGATTTGATGGCAATGATATAACCTACATGTTGTATACGTATCCCTTAGCCACTATACTCCCATCAATCTCCTCGTCGGTTATAGCGTTATTAGCTTAATATACTGGACCGTATAGAGTATGAAAATAAAATGCGTTTATAGCGCCATATTTCATGCTCCAGATCAAATCAACAAGTTTAATAGCACTGAGCACCGCAGAACTCATTACTGATCGGCCCTTTGTGTATAAGTACTTATATAACAATTACTTTGAAATCCCTGGCCATCGATTAATCACCCGAGTAAAAAAGATTAATAGATTATAATATATTATAATATATTATAATATATTATGATATATTATAATAGATTATAATATATTGTGGATAATATATTATAATATATTATAATCTATTATTGTGATAATATATTATAATATATTATAATAGATTATAATATATTATAATATGTCATCATATTTCTGTCGTTAAGTGGAATGTCGGTGGATTGTGGTGCAGAATCGAATTTGATCAAATCCCAAAGTCGGACATGGCTGAAGCAGTCCTTGCCAGCCCTTATTTCATTTGCAAAGTTATAGGACCATGTATACTTATATATGGTTATAATATAGTCATAGAAATACGGTTTATTTGGTTGCTGGATCATACGATCAAATGAGGTGAAAAACTAAATTTTTTGGGGTCCCAAAACCACAATAACTGTCCAACTTCTCACATTATTGGTGCAGTTGAGCTCTGTGAGCATGAGAATAAGATGAAAAAAATGCCATCGTGGTATATGTCACTCAACAAATAATAGTTTTTAATCAAGGGAAATCGGCCTCCTTAAGGGTTGTATAGCATTCCACTGAGGTCTCGAATTTCAACCCTTTTCAATTTTTTTAGACAGATTTTACTCGTTAGGAGTGACAGCAAAGTACCCGAGCTACATCGGCGTGAGGGCTAACTTATTAGGTGAAAATTGCATGCTGTTAGGATTGAACAGTCTCGATAGCTTTTTAACGAGATGTAATGGAAAATCATTTCATAAGAAAAAACTGTGATCTAGCTCCGTTTTTCGAAAACCCGCGACTCTCGTGGTTTGCTGGATTTCTACCGATTAAGGGTCGAAATTTTTGTACATTTAAAACTGAGTGTAATGAATAATTTTTCAATCAGTTCTTTGATGAAGTATTTTCGTATTAACAAACACACCTCGTATCAACATTTGTAATGATATTCATCTTGTCTCTCCGATGGAATGGATACTCTGATGATTCATCATGATATCTCGAATTTGTAATTACAAACACCTCATATGAGTAGTTCCACGCGAAAGCGACCCACAAAAAGGGTCATGTCTCAGATCCTTTTGTAAACATTCTTATTCGATCCTATGGTACAAAATATGAACTTTTCACTACGTATGGGGTCCCAAAAAAATTTTTTGGTCTCATCGCGAGAATTTTCGAAAATGAAGTAAAATACATTTTCTTAAAATTCTAGCAGCTTTTTTGCACTAAAATGCGAATAAGTCGAGTTTGCTCCCAGATAAAGATATGCGGCTTGCGGCATTCGAAAGGTCTTTTAAAAACCTATCAAAATCGCTATTGAAACGTTGTTTCTGGGGTTATGGGCAGCCTGTACGAGCAAAAGTGTAAAAATCACTAAACAGTGAGTTTCTCAGTTGCCTATTTTTTTCAACTTTTGAAAATCACATATTTGATGTAAAATTCTGTGTTCTTCCAGAAAAAAGTGGTCCCGATTTTCTTTTCCGACGTCTAAGGCCTGTTTCTTCAAATTTTCGCAAACCTATTTTTTAGGCAGTTTGGAATCGTCTGTTTACTGCGCATGCGCAGGAATTTAGACTGTTAGAACCAATTCCATTGGGAAGCCAAGAAAATTCCCTTCAAAATGACCACTTGGCAAAGTCAATTTCATGAATTTGGCTCGGAGTTACAGCCTACAAAAGATGAAGCTTCAGCTCGAGTGCGTCAATAGGCAAACGATACATCGGACCAGAGATCGTGCCCGGATTTTCCTACTACCTATTGTCGCGGTGTCTCCGATCCACCTCTTGTTGGTTATCGAGATTCGGTGGTCTTTCAAACGTTGTAGCTCCGAGCCAAATTGATGAAATTGACTTTGCCAAGTGGTCATTTTGAAGGAAATTTTCTTGGCTTCCCAATGGGATTGGTTCTAACAGTCCAAATTCCTGCGCATGCGCAGTAAACAGACAATTCCAAACTGCCTAAAAAATAGGTTTGCGAAAATTTGAAGAAACAGGCCTTAGACGTCGGAAAAGGAAATCGGGACCACTTTTTTCTGGAAGAACACAAAATTTTACATCAAATATGCGATTTTCAAAAATTGAAAAAGATAGGCAACTGAGAAACTCACTGTTTAGTAATTTTGACACTTTTGCTCACACAGGCTGCCCATAACCCCAAAAACAACTTTTCAATAGCGATTTTGATAGGTTTTTGAAAGACCTTTCGAATGCCGCAAGCCGCATATCTTTATCTGGGAGCAAACTCGACTTATTCGCATTTTAGTGCAAAAAAGCTGCTAAAATTTTAAGAAAATGTATTTTACTTCATTTTCGAAAATTCTCGCCATGGGACCAAAAAATTTTTTTGGGACCCCATACGTAGTGAAAAGTTCATATTTTGTACCATAGAATCGAATAAGAATGTTAACAAAAGGATCTGAGACATGACCCTTTTTCGTGGGTCGCTTTCGCGTGGAACTACTGATATAAGATCGTGTATGAATTTATTGAGTATTGAATATTCACAATAATGACATTTCGAATAGATACAAACAACCATGTACAAATTATAAATATCGAATATGTGTATTGCGTAGGTTTTCAATTCCAAGCGACGAATTTATTATATTAATATATTTTGAAAAAGGGTTTTAGAAGTAAATTCTTCAAGATCTCGCAACTTCAATGGTTTGGCACTAGAGCACCTTTCTCAAATGATGAGGCATTTCCCACATGTAGTCATCAATTCTAGTCAGAGGGTTAATTGACTTCACATGAGATACATTGACGAGCAAAAAAGAATTTTGCTCTTTTATCGGCAAAATATGCTCAACCCTAATCCTTGTCTCTACGTGAACTATAACCTGATTGTGTTCAACTTTGAGTGGAACCAAGTAAAGGAACTTGTCGCCCCGATAAGTCGCAAATACTTTGACAATGCCGTAAATATGGTCACCATTCTTCAACTCTAAATGGACATGGAATGTGTTAGTTTTCAACAGTTTATACTCCATAGAGGTAAAAGTGATACCATTAATCTTAGCTCTGGAATATAAGTCCAAGTCAGCGATGGAATCAAAATGTTCTTCTAACTCTAACAACTCATCTAACTTCAAACTATTCAAGGAAGTGATTGGCTGGCCCGGAATTGGAAAAATTGTGTCTCCACTACTCACGATTTTTATTATATCAAATCCAAATCCACACGGATCTCAGAAAGGAATTAGGAAGATTTGATCCAACACTTGCATTAGATTGGGGGGTATGCTTTCATCGCGTGGATGGATAATGGTCTGATTGAATTCGAGTGGCTCGGAAAATCAACCGTTCTATTTTGGTTATTTCTATCGACCCTAGGAAAGCATCTCCGATAATCTTGAAAGACATACGACTGTTTATCGAGAGTAAATTCAATGTATTGATTATATAGACGGCTCCCGACCAAAACGGTATAAGTCCACTTTTCCCATTTCTGGCAAATTAGCTTCAAAGTTTTCTGGCGATAGAAAATTCGGATTGTCATTTGCAGTAATTATGCTTCATTTATCATATAATGAGTGTGTTTTCACGACATTTTTGGCATGGGGCGTAATAATTTTCAATTGTTCACATTTTTTACGCATTATTTTGCAATTAAAAATGGACTTATACCGTTCTGATCTCCAAATTTTCTCGACTTTTTTTCCGGACCAGAACGGTATGAGTCCATCATTTCTTTTGAAGTGGACTTATACCGTTCTGGACCGGAAAAAATAGAGCAGCGAATCGAGTTTGACTGTGTGGGATCAAAAAATGTCGAAAATGTCAGAAAATTTAGTTTTCCACCTCATTTGATCGTACGATCCAGCAACCAAATGAACCGTATTTCTATGACTATATTATAACCATATAAGTATACATGGTCCTATAACTTCGCAAATGAAATAAGGGCCGGCAAGGACTGCTTCAGCCATGTCCGACTTTGGGATTTGATCAAATTCAATTCTGCACCACAATCCACCGACTTTCCACTTAACGACAGAAATATGATGACATATTATAATATATTATAATCTATTATAATCTATTATAATATATTATAATATATTATAATATATTATCACAATAATAGATTATAATATATTATAATATATTATCCATAATATATTATAATCTATTATAATATATTATAATCTATTAATCTTTTTTACTCGGGCAGTAAAGTGTTTTGAATATTCTCTCGTCGAAAACAAAATCTAAAATCATTATTTGGATAATAGCGGGTGTAATGGTGGCAATTGCGACGTCTTCTATAATTAGTAACAACAACAATAATGATAACAATACTGATGATGATGTAATTATAGTTATAGTTATTAGGTGCTCTGTATTATGACATGGTTGCAGTTTAATTAAATAATCTATTTTTCTCTCAATTTTGATTTGTGCAGGAACAATCGCACAAGTCGTACAGGCCGCTGTGCGTGCTCACATTCCGATGGAATTACATGATTCATCAGCTGGACCCCATGGGCTACCATCTGCTCAATGTTCTTCTTCACGTTGGGGTCTGTCTACTGTATTTTAGGTACGTACCTCTCACTCAGTATCGAATAAATAATTTAAATTGTTAAATGAGCTTTTGAAAGATATTCTTTGTGACTTTTACCAATTTGGGAAAATTTTTGTAAATACTTAATTTTTTTATTACCACGAGAATCATCGAGTCAATGATAGTTTTGAATCTACCGACCAGCCCGTGTTAAAATCGTATGAATGGTTCCGAATGCACTACTCAAATTAGGGACTAAAGGGGATTCTTGAATCTTAATGATGGCAACACAAAAAAAAAATCCAAAATGTACCCGCATATATTGGTGCATCAGGATGGTCTATTTTGTCAAATATCAAATATCTAAGAATTGATCGAGCCTGATCGACTGCATTCGACATACAAGTAGAAATTCCAATCATTGATTTGATATCTCTTATTGCTATTTGGAGAGCTAACACAATTCATATCTCCATTATCACAGGGCTAGAAATACATTTACCAAATCTAAATCTATTATTGAACTATCGATAGCTTGACGAATATTACTATTGTGGCTGTGTATTTTGGCCTCATACCTTCATTGGCTTTGTCAAAATTAACGTCGGAGGAATCGGTCGTTGACACTGTACATGAATAAGAAATTAGACAGGAGCTATTATAGATCTGGTCGCTTTTATCCTAATTCAAGAATTGATCGTTCGTTTTTGACGGGTAAATTCAAATCATAGATTTAACATCTTTGACATACTTTGGTCTTACGCGGAGAGCTGACACACAATTCTTGTTCCAATTGCTCATTACGGGGTTAGAAATATATTTCTCAAACTAAATATTCATATTATTTCGAGGAAAATTACGAGTGCAATTTCTCTGATAGATTGGTTCAATATTTTCATCATCTGTAGACCTTTTGGGGGTCCTTGGGTACTTAATATCTGTCGCAATCAAAAGGTAACAACAATGACAGTATACGGTAATTTGAATATTACTTATCCAAAGCATACACATTTTTTTACGGTGTATCGTAAGTGAACCTTCGAAACTTTGTAAATCAAGCTAATCCAAAGATTTTTCGTATTTCTTCTATCACGCAGATCGCATAATACTTTGTACGAAGAGCATGATTAATCTAAAATTCTCTAAAAATGTCTTTGGTACGTCGCAGTTTTATAACTGAGAAATCTTGGAAATATTGGCACACGGATTTTTTTTTAAATCAATCATTCATTACACGCTTTGGACCTCAAAATCCAGACAATAGAAATTGATGCCACGCATGTTTGCACCGATTTTTTTTTCATTTATTTTTGTATTAAAAAATGATAATTTATCATAAAACTCAAGAACCAGTTATTTTAGAACGAGTTAGAACGGGAAATGAGACTTCACGTGTATTATAAGACATGCCGGGCAATACATGGAACTGATATTTGCGGTTTTTGACGTTTTATTAGCGCGAAATCTTGCCTGACGCGATGGGACCATATGACCTTGAAGTTCGTGTTTAAATGATTGATTTGAGTCGGAAATACATGCTCTGGAGCAGATAATTTCATTTCTCCGTCTTTTTTGTGCTTTTGAGAATCCCAGATAATCTGGCGACTGGAAATGTTTCCCTAGGCTTTTAGGTGTCCCCGCGGATGGGAAGAGGTGATTTCGATGTTTTTTCTCCGCTGAATCCGAATTTTGATGGTGGAATGATGCAAAATAGTACATTTCGATACAAGGATAGAAAAATATGTTTCACACCCGTGCATCGAATTGTTTTCTTCGATAGACTGTGCGAGAAAGTGGAATTTCAGTGCGTAAAAGACACTTTTCCGCACAGGGTGTTGAAATAGTATGTTACGCAACAAGTACGAGAAGTTAATATTCACGCACACTTTGGAACTTCTCGCACAGCCAAAAGAACACATTGAGCGTGCGTAAATATGTACTTCTGGGTGTGCGAGAAGTTTCGAAGTGTGCGTGAATGTTACTTCTCGCGCGAGTTGGCAACGTGTGCGTAAACTTCTCGCACGTGTTGCGTATACTATTTTTTGCAATTGTGCGCGAAGTTGTAATTAAATGCACCATTGTCCGAGCAAAATTATCTTGGAAACGAAGTTTTCAAGAAAGGCCAAATTCAGAGGGATGACGTGACATCATATTTTGGAACTGTGCGTGAATGAAAATGCATTAGAGCGAGAAGTTACATTCACGCACACTCCACCAGTGCGTGAATGTAAATCTGTGCGAGAAGTCATTTCCGCATTTCTTCACTCACTATAAATAATAAAGAGAAGTTCCATTTCTTCACAACTTTGCGCACACAGTTGCAACAAAAAAATTGACCACAGTTTTTTATAAACAATTGAAAAAACTGATGAATTGACGGGAAAAATGTTATGTAGGTTTTGAGTAATCCTACGTCGAAAACTTCTCTCGGCAATTTCCATGAAAAAGCATAGTTTTCCTGGAAAAAATTCATCAAGTTTCAAAAAAGTCAAAATTTCCAATTCTTGTAGACTTGCAGCGCGTCTGCGTAGAGATGAAATGACATTTTTTGATTCCCCAAAGCCCAAAATTTGTACGGTACATGGAACTGATATTTTGACCCTCAATATTTAGAAATAAAAAAGACGAAAGTTGACAGATCGGTCTGAAACTTTGATAGTAACTATATTTCTATAGAATACATGTAAAAAAATTTGAATGGAGTGGTTTGGAGCTCACTCGTCGAAATGGGTAGCCATTACACGTTCCGTGTGAGTTTCCGCGATAATACTCATGATATGTATTTGGCACGAAGTGATAGAGGTTTTACTTATTTTGTTGCCTCCTCAAATGATGATCAATTGCATTCAAGTTGTCAAAATTCCACTACATGTATGTGAATAGCGAGGGGGGACATGTCGGGTACACTCACCTTATAAAAATTTTTGGAAAAATTGAGACGTCCTTTAGACGAGGGGCTCATTCGCCAAACGTGACCACGTGAGACAAGGGGAGGGAGGAGTCCAGCGGACGTCCTTTATTCAAGCTCCCTAATGCTATCTCCGTTCTCCGAGGTATAAATATTCCAATTTTGGGACGATACTCAGCTAAATTATCACGGTGACGAAGGTAAATCAGACATCTTCAACCTACATGAATGGAAGTATGTAATTAAAAGCGAGTCAAACAACTACGATCGATATCAGTTCCCCGAGAATGGTTGACTTTTTAAAAGCTCTGAAAAACCCTTGATATAACTAGAGTTTGTTGAAAAAAAAAAAAAAAAAACGGAGTTCGACTGTAGAAGATATCCCATAAAAGTATCGAGAGATTGAAATCACCACTAGTTCAAAATGATTGAATTTCTGACTACCGTGGTAATTATTCGAGTAGGCAATATCAAAAAGGTATTTTAAAAAATTGCCTCGAATAAATTCTTCTCCATCAAAACATCATCACTGGAAATATAATTTCGAAATTGTTTGATCCAATTTCTGCTTCATAAATGAAAAATTTATCTTTATTGGAATTTCTTGAAAAAGTATCTAGTTGCAGCAAATAATTTTCGCAATAAAAGTTCATAATAATTTTTCAACTAAATTCTACACTTACTTTTCCATTTCAACTATCTATACGATGAAAAAATTTCAAGTACCCTCGAACATTTCGCTCTCTCTTTTTCTTCATCCACTGAAAATCATATTTCCCATACCTACTTTCATTCGTAGAGGCTCGTATTCTAAAAGGATTCCTAATGATCTCAGTTCGTGAAGAGTGCTCTTCCGATCTAAAGAAGTGAACATCCGACATCATCTTATACATCACGTGAACCTTTAGTCATATATATCTATATTCATTCAGAAAAAAGATCCGAATATCAGAAGAGCAGGAATTGAAGGATGTTCTTCTCTATACTCTTATAAAATCATCCGTACATACATAATATCAAATGAGCTGTTCACGCGAGAGGGTAGACTTTCAATCGCAAATGTATGAATAACCCTGCTGGAGAAAAGAAGAAATTTTCAGTGGCTTTTTGTGAAAGTCTACATACTTATTGATCAGAAGCTTTTTTTTCTAATTCAAAAAGAAAAATAATATCAAAAGCCACATCGTCGAGTTTCATGGTTATATATTATATAGTGGATGATCTACTGAATTGGAAAGTTGTAGAAAGGGACGACGACGATGTTAAAGGGAATGAGAGAATCTCGTTGAAATGTATAAAAAAAAAAAAGAAAAATGTTTGTTATTCGTTTCGATGAGCAATTCAGAGTGGTAGAGAAAAAATAATGAGGCTTGGTTCTCTGGGACAGCGATTTTTCTTTCTTTTTTAATATATGTATGTGCATGTATATGAGTTTTTCTTTTTTGAGGTTTTCTTTGTTTTTCTCATGTTTTATTGTGGAGTCGTCTGTCTGCGGCACCTCGACGAGATTATTAAGCGACTGCTGCTGCTGCAATTGCGTAACGTGTATATATTGTTCCCGTATTGTATGTGCGAGGCCCTTGTTTTGATTTGTGCAAGCGAAAAAGTATGGAAAATTTTTTTCCCATACTTTTTTATCATAAAGAAAATTTTTATGAATGTTTGATCGTTATCTCTCACTTTGTATCAAGACCAATCAGAAAACCCCAATTTTTTACTGTATAGAAATTTGCATTCATCATTTGAACTACTCTTATTGAACACTAAAAATAAGGAAAATTGAGTTTCAAACATTTTTAAATTAGCTATCACGGATAGGACATGTTTAGCTTAATCAACTTTTGCGATGCAAAAAAATTTGCCTCGTTTAAATTTTCTTCAAATACATCCGATAAAATTATGTCATGTACCCCAGAATGGCCATGTGAAAATTCAAGAACTCAATATGTATACGCATTTATACCTGGTAGATGTATACAGTATACAGTACGTTGTCTGTTGCTTCTCAGTCGATTCAAAAGCCTCGTAAATAAAAATTTTTAATTAAAAGTTCAGTGTAGAGCTACTGTAGCGCATGCCATGCGTCATTTTATAAATGTTCCAATGAATGAACTTTGAGGGAAAACCACGCTGCACATACAGTGTTTTTCAACTTGAAAGGACAAAAAGGAGTATGTGCATGGACGTAAAACTGCACAACAACTGTTAAAGCGGCTCGAAAGTGCTCTCTCTGTCCATTGAAACGTTAAAATGGGATTAATCACACTCTGATGGAATTATCAAAGATTTAAAAAAGAGAGAATATTGGAGTGATTGTTCATCCATCGATTGCACTTTTGATATTTCCAAACGGATACTTTAATCAATTTTTGAATTAAAAAAAAAAAATTCCATCATCGAGCAGGATATGAAATTCTCACTCATCCGTCAAAATTGAAACGTTTCCCTCGCTTTGGAGCTAAATTACAACTACCACTGCCATATCATACATGAAGGAGTGGTCAACATTTGTAGAGCTGATTTTAATGTTTGTTTCAGGACGTGCTTGATGTTTTTACCCGACTTGGCGAGTTTCATGTCTGCCATGCTGTTTGCTGTTCATCCAATCCACACTGAGGCGGTAAGCATTGCAAAGCTAACTTTTACTCATCTCTCAGTTTCTCTCTCCTATATATCCCCCCTATTTTATACGCGCATTAACCACCGAAGCGACCCTCTTTTCTATCTCACTCTCTTTCGACCCTCCTTATCATCAAAATGAAGAGAGGGAAAATAAGAGTAGAGATATTTACCAGGTTGAGAGCTAACTTGCATATATATATATATATATATATATATATATATAACCTTGTGTATACGCTTTGCAAATATTACATGCACTGATGAATTTTAGGAGTTGAGAAGGAATTCATGATGCCCTTTAAATTTGAATAAGTGAAATTTACGCATCAGTATGGTTGAAAAAAAAGATAGAATATTTTATGACAGAGATAGAGTTGGAAATGATATACAGATGAAGTTGCTTACTTTGCGATGCATGTCAGCAAAAATTATCTTTTGTTTTGTTATAACTGACGTTCTGGATTTTTTAGATGACAACGCTCCGATGAATTAATTCAATAGACTGTCTTTTTCGTTGTGGTACTCTAATTCATTAACGATTCAGCACGGGAGACTACTTCGGCACACGGGAAAATTTTTCTTTTGATCAAAGAATGTTATTTAGGTCAAAATCAAGTGAAAAAATTTTCATTCAAGATTTTGAGAATTATTTATTTTTTACTTCTAGAAAGCGCGCAAAAGTAGATCTCGGAATAATTATTCTGAGATTGAAATCTTCAAAGCCTGAAGCAATATCCTGAATTTCCTCAAATTTAAAAACTTATTATTACCCTTTATGTCCATAATTGTGGACATCTGTTCTAAAAGGGTAAAAATATTTTATTTTCACTGGATGGAATTTTAGTTCTATGAATTACTGATAGAGTTAGTTTCTTAATAGATTTTCTTGAAATATTTATAATATTCAGTTGAAGGAAAATAACTCGTGGAATAGTATTTTTCTATGAAATTGAAGGATCATTGTTTTTTAACAGAAATCAAAATTATATTTATTTTGGGCCATTTGTTCAACGTTTCCCGAATTTTAATCTCTCGCAACTTGTCCTTTTATCAAAAAAGATGTGTTTCGCGTCCCCGACAATTAACAACTGTATTGGGACTTCTTGATACTGAAGGACGAAGTAATAGGAGTAAAATACTCATCTAAGATGTTGATACACTCACGATCAGTGTATCTACAACGTTTCGTCGACTATCAATTAGCACCCTCCGAGTAGCAGAAGGACTAACTTCGAGATACGATAATAGAAGCACGTATCTTAAAGGTTTGACAAAATACGTCCCACAGAATTTAATGTCGATTTTAGTCAGAAAATTATCTCTTAAAAGCTCACGAATACAGGGATTCCTCGTTATCAGCCGATTTTAGTATGCACGGATCGTTCCTTTACGCTGGTCCCTCGTCGACATGGCAATTACCAGTCATCGCCCGCGCCGTAATAATAATCGTGGAGACTCTGTCGTTGTCCAGTA
This sequence comes from Eretmocerus hayati, assembly GCA_029851415.1. Lineage (NCBI taxonomy): Eukaryota > Metazoa > Arthropoda > Insecta > Hymenoptera > Aphelinidae > Eretmocerus > Eretmocerus hayati. The sequence goes on from CM056742.1 coordinate 25,776,840, forward strand.
CTCGAGATGACTTGCGTGATCCAATACTTCGTCAGTTAGAGTAATGGATTGCGAGTGTCACCTCCAGCTCTGAGATAAGGGAGTCACCAGAAGCACTGGATCGCGAGTGATACAACGAGTACTGGATCACGAGTGTCATCTCGAGTACTGGATCCCGAGTATCACTTAGACTACTGGACCACGAGTATCACCTCGAGTACTGGAACACGAGTGTCACCACAACTGCTGGATCACGAGTGTCACTTCAAGTACTGGGTCACGAGTGTCACCTAGAGTACTGGATCACGAGTGTCAGCTCGAATACTGGATCACGAGTGTCGCTTCGAGTACTGGATCACGAGTGTCACCTCAAGTCCTGGACCACGAGTGTCACTTCAAGTATTGGACCACGAATGTAACCTCAAGTACTGGATTACGGGTGTCACCTTAGGTACTGGATCGAGAGTGTCACCTCGAGTCCCCGATCACGAGTGTCACTACAAGTGCTGAATGAAGAGTGTCACCTCGAGTAATGGATCACGAGTGTCACTTTGAGTACTGGATCACGAGCGTCATCTGGAGTACTGGACCACGAATGTCACCTCAAGTACTAGATAACGGGTGTCACTTCGAGTACTAGATTACGAGTAACACCTCGAGTACTGGAAAACGAGTGTCACTTATGGTACTGGATCACGAGTGTCACCTGGAGTACTGGATCAAAAGTGTCACCTCGATCACGAGTGTCACTTCGAGTGATAGGTCACGAAGGTCAACTCAAGTCCTGGACCCCGAGTGTCTTTTGAGTACTGGATCACGAGTGTCATCTGGAGTACTGGACCATGAATGTCACCTCAAGTACGGGATCACGAGTGTCACCTTGGGTACTGGATCACAAGTGTCACCTCGAGTACTCGATCACGAGTGTCACCACAAGTACTGAATAACGAGTGCCACCTCAAGTATTGGATCACGAGTGCACCACGAGTGCTGGATCACGAGTGTCACTTCAAGTACTCAATCACGAGTACTGGATCACGAGTGTCGGTTCGAGTACTGGGTCACGAGTGTCACCTCAAGTCCTGGAACACGAGTGTCACCTCAAGTACTGGATCACGAGTGTCACCCCGAGTACTCGATCACGGGTGTCACTACAAGTACTGAATAACGAGTGTCACCTCGAGTACTGGATCACGAGTGTCACCTCGAGTACCGGATCACGAGTGTCACCTCAAGTCCTGGAACACGAGTGTCACCTCAAGTACTGGATCACGATGGTCACCCCGAGTACTCGATCACGAGTGTCACTACAAGTACTGAATAACGAGTGTCACCTCGAGTACTGGATCACGAGTGTCAACTCGAGTACTGGATCACGATGGTCACCCCGAGTACTACATCACGAGTGTCACTACGAGTACTGAATAACGAGTGTCACCTCGAGTACTGGATCACGGATGTCATCTCGAGTACTGGATCACGAGTGTCACCTCGAGTACTGGATCACGAGTGTCACCTCGAGTACTCGATCACGAGTGTCACTACAAGTACTGAATAACGAGTGTCACCTCGAGTACTGGATCACGAGTGTCACCTCTAGTACTGGAACACGAGTGTCACCACGAGTGCTGGATCACGAGTGTCACTTCAAGTACTGGATCACGAGTGTCACCTGGAGTACTGGATCACGAGTAACACGTCGAGTACTGGATCACGAGTGTCGCTTCGAGTACTGGGTCACGAGTGTCACCTCAAGTACTGGATCACGAGTGTGTCCTCGAGTACTGGATCACGAGTGTCACCTCGAGTACTGGATCACGAGTGTCACCTCGAGTACTGGATCACGAGTGTCACCACGAGTGCTGGATCACGATTGTCACTTCAAGTACTGGATCACGGGTGTCACCTCGAGTACTGGATCACTAGTGTCACCTCAAGTACTGGATCACGAGTGTCACCCCGAGCACTCGATCACGAGTGTCATTACAAGTACTGAATAACGAGTGTCACCTCGAGTACTGGATCACTAGTGTCACCTCAAGTACTGGATCACGAGTGTCACCCCGAGCACTCGATCACGAGTGTCATTACAAGTACTGAATAACGAGTGTCACCTCGAGTACTGGATCACGAGTGTCACCTCGAGTACTGGATCACGAGTGTCATCTCGAGTACTGGATCACGAGTGTCACTTCAAGTACTGGATCACGGGTGTCACCTCGAGTACTGGATCACTAGTGTCACCTCAAGTACTGGATCACGAGTGTCACCCCGAGCACTCGATCACGAGTGTCATTACAAGTACTGAATAACGAGTGTCACCTCGAGTACTCGATCACGAGTGTCACCTCGAGTACTGGATCACGAGTGTCGCTTCGAGTACTGGGTCACGAGTGTCACCTCAAGTTCTGGACCCCGAGTATCTCTTTGAGTACTGGATCACGAGTGTCATCTGGAGTACTGGACCACGAATGTCATCTCGAGTACTGGATCACGAGTGTCACCTCGAGTACTCGATCACGAGTCACAAGTGCTGAATCACGAGTATCACTTTGGGTACTGGATCACGAGTGTCACCTCGAGTACTCGATCACGAGTGTCACCACAAGTGCATGATAATGAGTGTCACCTCAAGTCCTGGACCACGAGTGTCACTCCAAGTACTGGACCACTAATGTCACCTCAAGTACTGGATTACGGGTGTCACCTTGGGTACTGGATCACGAGTGTCATCTGGAGTACTGGACCACGAATGTCACCTCAAGTCCTGGACCACGAGTGTCACCTTGAGTACTGGATCACGAGTGACACCTTGAGTACTCGATCACGAGTCCCAATTGTTGAATCACGAGTATCACTTTGAGTACTGGATCACGAGTGTCATCTCGAGTACTGGATCACGAGTGTCCCCTTGAGTACTGGATTACGAGCGTCATCTCGAATGCAGGACCACGAGTGTCACTTCAAATACTGGACGATGACAGTGTTTCCCCGATTCATATTATGGCCATGACTGGTAATTGTCATGTGCTTCACGGGGATTAATCGAGCAAATTCTCCCAAAACGCATATTCAGACATAATCCATGTCCTCTTTCCGACCGCAGGTCAAAAATCCAATGGGATCGCAGAAACAATTTTTGATGGAATATCTCCAAATTATGAGGAATTATGAGTAAAACTGGTTGCATTTGCTAATTCAGTGCATAATTTCACACCGATATATCGGGTCGCCTTTTCTGAAAAGGTGACTCTTTTCAATTCGTGGGCTGGTGTAATCTGTCACCACATCGAATCAAATTCGTATCTCAAATAGAATAATCTTGTATCTGATCAATCCCACACTCTCTCTCGCACGGATTGAATTACATCACAAAAATAATCCTTGCGTTTGAGCCACCGACAGCATATCTTCCCCGAGATGCACCATGTGAGCAGTCATTGGGATCAAAAATAATTGTTGAGATCATACTAGACCTTGAACTCTTAATCCAAAATTTGTCGATGACTCATGATCTCATAGTGCAGTATCTCAGGTTCATAGTACAGGGCAACAATTTGGGGAAATGCACAAAGACCTCTCAAAGCCAGTAAAACATTCGAAGATGACTGACAAATTCGGTTTTTTAACCGGCTTTTCATAAGTTTTTCGGAGAATGTAGCACTCATTCTTCCTTCGACTTCTTGATTCGATGTTTCTATATATCAATATTGCAGAATGCTTTCATAATAAGTATTCTACTCAATTCAGACATTGATAGGTTATCACGTCGTTCCCGATATGCTTAATTGGTGGAGCGGAACCTGCTCATTCCTAGACCTGCACGATACTTCCATGTGTAATCGATATCGATGTAGAAATAGGTCCGATATCGATTCGGTATCAACAAAAATGAAACAAGTCGATATCGATATGAGAGAGACCAATTAATCGAAAATATCGAGCGATCAGTAATTTTGGTTCAAGTGCAAGTAAATACATTACGAATCTTTTACAATCGGTCCAATAATTGATGAACTCATTATTCTCTCCGCATCAGTGCTTGATCATCTTATATATCTCTCTGCGCAAACCAGATCCCGACCAAGAACTTGAGACACATGAGTGATTTTCGCGTTTTGTCGATCAATCTGGGCTATATCGTCAAAGATCTAATCGAAAAATTTCGGCCAGCTTTTTGTTCAACTAGAAATTTTGTGCCGAAACTTTTATCCAAAAGTTTTGTTGGAAATGATCAATCTTGATTCGAGTCACATCCCTGTTTATAAACAATTAAGAAAGATCTACCACAGGAATGAGTATACTTACCCCGTGAACGCATGTTGGATGGTGAAGTTATCATCCTGGCTTGTACTAGACGGTGATACAATCATATTTGCTGCAGACTAGTTTGCAGATATAAAGAGAAAAAGATGGAAGTCTTTCTTTCAGCTTGATCATCGGAGGGCAATAGGAATCGGATCGAGAATTTAGGCCCTCATGATAGAAAAGAATGCTAAAATATTCATAACATCGGGTTAAAATTCGAAATCGTCTTGTCAAATCGATTTCTTCGATATCGATTCGATATTGGAGTAAAGATTTCGATACGATATTGAATTTTTCCTATCCTTCCGATTTCAATCTCGATATTTTTTGGATAATCTCATGTCATATCAATATCGTGCAACTCTAACCATTTCCCATAAAACTAAGATCTTTTTATCCGCGGTTTCGTTAACCGCGGAACTTTTCTGGAGCCGAATCCCCGCGGTGAACAAGGAATCCCTGTGTTACAATTATAATTGAATTGAACGTATGAAGACCACCCTGAGATCGTCATTTTGGTTTAAGGGGATGTCAAAGTCGAATTTGTTCAATTGTGATCTTCAAAAGTTGATTGTGGGGGCAATGTTCACTCAATCCACTCGATTCTTTTTTTAAACGATAGATCTGAAGACTTAGCAGGGCTTCTTGGAAGCACTTTTTTGATTTATCTCTTAGATTACGTGGGAAAAATTAAGTAAGTAGCGATTTGGAGTGTCGGTAAAGTGCAGATTTCTCAATTCAATTGTAATCTTCAGAAGTTGATTGTGGAGGCTATATTCACTCAATTCACTCATTTCTTTTCTTAACTGATAGATCTGAAGCTGTAGCAGGGCTTCTTGGAAGCACTTTTTGATATATCTCGTAGATTTTGTGGAAATAATTAAATAAGTAAGGATTCGGAGTGTCGGTAAAAGTTGACTTTCACATGTCCTTAACTACGGTTTCTTCGAATTCTGCTCTTAGAATCTCCATTTCAATCTATCATCGTAGGATCTATCATCATGGGCTCATTTTAGTGTACTTGGCACGTGCAAACTTATTCATTTGTCTTATGCGGAGAGTACCAGTGTAATTCAAATTTTCTGCAAAATGAGTTTACGTCCAGTTTAGTTGAATCGTGTTTCATGATGTGCATTAATATTAGTTGAAATTCTCATTTTAATAGTAGGCGTGCAAATAAAACTAATGTAAATAAGCGCGCGTAGGTTATTTTTCCAGAATTTAAAAATACATATTAGCTTCCATGCATATTTAGTTTCTTCCTGAATTTTCATGATACCGAGAACACATTAAAAGTTCCCCCATTCTGATTTAAAAAACCATGAGAAGTGCGACTGTAAGGATTTTCCCATTTGTTCCGCAAAATTATAAAAAAGTCGGTATTTCCAACTCCCAGCTTGAATTTTTTTCTGAAAGATTTTCGGAAACACATATTTAATTTTGAGTGAAAGCTCTTAGCCGAACTTTGAGCTTTTCGGACTGTATATTCTCCCAGTCAGAAGCCCGAACATCAATCGGATTATATACCAAAATCTCGTCAAAATTTCAAAACCTCGTTCAATGTATTAAAATTTCCGAATCGTCAACTTGTAAACCATGCATATTACTAGCTCAAAATATTTCCGATAATGACAATTATTGATTCAAAAAATTACGCTCGAATTAATCTGCTCAACGCATAACTTGCATTAAAAGCCTCGCGGCCGTTTACATTTATTCATTTACAACGAGGCGATTATGAGTTTACAGAGTTTGCGCTCCACGAAAGCTTCAGCTTCACGACGACGACGACGAGTCTATATAAGCTTTCAAAGCTCACGCAAAAGCTATATTATACCACAACATGTATAGAATATATAAGGGACCAGTTCACGAGGACGCGCAAACTTTTGCTAACCTTATAAATACATAGATATAGTAGATAAACACCTGCGGGCTCTTAACGATATAGATATATTCTATATATTTGCAAAATTTTGGGATAAACGTGTGAGTTTGGTTTGTGTTCCACAGGTGACGGGGGTCGTCGGCAGGGCCGAGACGCTTTCGTCATTATTTTATTTAGCTGCTTTGGTGACCTATACTAAGTGTTGCAGAAGTAAAAGATCCACAGGTGAGATTTCGATGAAATAGTTTTGTTTTATAAGAGTACCGTGCAAAAATTCGTGAACTATGCAATCAAATTCTCTCTTGATCCAAACGTCGATTACTCCGATCCATAGATCAACGTAGAGAAATTTAAAAAAACGCATTCGAAAGAAGTATCGATTTTTTTCAACCCTTTGTGGTAGTACAAACAAGTAATGTAACTTGAAGATTAAAACCATGATCTTCCTATCACCTGCCGTTTGGACGTGGATGAAGATAGAGCAAAGCATATTGAATAACGAAAAAATCCTGTTTGCACTGATTTCTTGAATATTTCCTAAGTCGTGTGAGCAAAAGTGTGAGAGCTCTCAAAGTAGCCAGATTTTCGGATTTTCAATGAAAAACAGTTTATAACGGAAGAAATTCATACAGTTTGGGCTACTTTGAGATCTCTCACACTTTTACTCGCATGACATAAAAAATAATTAAGAAATTATTGCAAATGGAATTTTTTCCAGTGTTGAAGATAGTCTTTGTAAATTGTCTCTATTTTCATCCACATTGAGATGAAGTTACATCAGCTGGATCGCTACCAGGGGCCTTATTCTAATATATTTTTCCCGCGGCGGGGTGGGAGAAAATCCAGCAGTTTCCAATTTTTCCTACTCTACATTTAGTAAACAGACTAGTTTGTAGCATTCATTGTCACGAAAATAGCATCAGGATATACTTGATAGCGTATCCTTCCGAACCCTCAAATATTATTCAACACACCCAATCCTAAAATTGGGTCAAAAGTCATCTCAACAAGAAATTGGATCACTTTTCGATCACAATCAAAGTGACAGGTTAGTAAGCGGAAATGTTGTGGTCTAAAAATGATTCAATCTCATGTTAAGATGACTTTTTGGCAAATCTTAGAATTGTGTGGTGCTAAAAAATTTTTGAGGGTTCGGAAGGATACGCCATTGAGTATATCCTAATGATATTTTCGTAGCAATGAATGCTACAAACTAGTTTGTTAACTATAAATAAAAACTAGGCGGAAATTGGGAGTGCTGGGTTTTTTCCCACCCCGTCGCGGCAAAAATGTATTAGAATAAGGCCCCAGGGAGGGTTAAAATACATCAAAAACCGTAGAAAGTTGCCATTTTTTCCCTTCTTCTGAAATCTTTTTTCCAAAATTTCTCTTTGTTGATCTGGTCTCGAACAATCGACGCTTAGGCAATAGAGAATTCCATCTCACTATTCACGAATTTTTGCAACGTCTGTATGTTGAGGGGTTTCATTTCTGGTGATAATGTGTTGAAACTTGTTTTTTTCTTCTGTTCTCACAGGATGGCGATCTTTAATAATGTCGATGTTCTTCGTATTTACCGCCATGCTATGTAAGGAGCAGGGCATTACCGCAACGGCTGTGTGCGTGCTGTATGAAATTTTTGTAGTTCAAAGGGTAATGATTCATTTTTATTTGATTCCTGAATACGTTAAAATACCTAAAATGGTAAAAAAACACACATAAACTTTTGCATGCTCATTTTTTGATGTGGGAATATCCAATTATTCTTGGGATAGATCTATAATTTATGATTTTTTTTAAGAGTCTCTAAAATATTGAATTTATTTTGAGAATCTCGAATTTATCTACTAACATTTATCTACATAGTACGGTGATGTACACTCGCCAGATAAAAATCTGAAGAAATTTGAAAAAGCTTTTCGTTCCTGGTCCATTTCTCCAATCCAAATCGAACCGTTCGTGGTTTTTTAATGATCGTAACTATATCCTCATACCCGCGGAATGTAGTCTTAGGATGTCGAGTAGCAGCTCAAGAATAGAAAAACTTTTCCAGATTTGTTGAGAATTCATGACCGGTGAGTGTACATGTCTGATGTGTGGACGGCTCAGGATCAAAATAGTGCAAGTCTATTCCGAAGTTGGCAAAAAAATCATTTCAATAAATTAAAGGTGATTTTTTTGGTAATCACCCGGTAAGAAGCTTGTGATGACAGTATAATAACAAAATACTTTTTCTATTTTGAACCAAATGCGAGATTGAATTCCCATCATTCCAAAGAAATAAGCATTTTTCATCTACGCAATGTCGATTTTGAAACAAGATTCGACGATCTAATAAAGTCCCACGTAACAATAGATGGGTGATACCGAAGAAGTACAGAATATGTACCGCGCAAGTACTGCAAACGTTTTATTTAAATACCGTTGATGTACTTCATGAGTTGAGTGAGGGACATTCCCTGGGCGGATCTCTGTATTGATTCCTTGCATTTTTGTCTTTTGTAAAAAACGATGTAAATTCTTTTCAAGCTCTCCAAACCGATTCTGAACCCATGCAAAATTTTAATACTGAAACTGCTGACGCAATATATAAGCTGCCACATTATCGATCAGTAATGAGATAAAATAAGGACATGATTCCTGTCTGGTTTGAAATTTTTCCTAGAACCGGCCCCCGTGTAAAGATTTCCTTACTTCTAAGAGACAATCGCTTCGTGGATTGGTGGATATGAAGCTATCTTTCCAAATTTTCTCGTCGGTAGGAGAGCATTCGTTATTAGGTGCTATTTCGAATTTACTTACTTTCATTCGGAAACGTTGTTTAGACATATTCAAGAAAATTTCAATGACGTTGTCTGAAATAAGATAAAAATATGTAATATTCGCAGAAAGTATTACTGATAAAAAGAGTCTTTTAAAATATCAAAGCAATTTTCATAAAAATTTGAAATCAAGTTCTACCATTCTAGTCTGGAATAATACATATCGTATAGATCAATACACTGATTTTCTTTTCCTTTTCCATACATCCATAGATACACATCACACATATGAAAATTTGAGAGAGTCATAGAAGCGAGTCTTACTCTCTGTCTCATGTCGTGGAAAATGCAAGCTTCAAGCTTATAATCTCTTATAACCTCCTCTTGTACGTGTCTCGTTTCAGGTTAGAGCTTTGGATATTGTATTAGCGGTAAAGTCGGCGTTCGAGGGTAGAAAGATAGCGCTGACGTGGTCGAGTGAGGGTACCAAGAGGCTCACAGCCGTTACCCTCGTCACGTTCAGTTTGTTAATTTTAAGATTAAACGTAATGGGCTCGAAGCTGCCAGTATTTACCAGGTAAGTCGACCATTCAATTATTATAACTTCTCATTTTATACTAAAACAACTCTCGATCTCATACTTAATTATGCCCTTATCAACTCTGGGGACCGGTTATTGAGTAATATTACACACGTGGATCTCCTTTTATGATGACATTATTGTGAAATAAGCGATATCGGTCGCTTTTTTTGGAGTTACTTCTCATTCTTTTTAATCCCTTTGGATTCAAGACTTTTGCAATTTTGCAAGCAAACTCATTCGCCCGCTGATTTTACATCCTATTTACTGACCCGATCAGTACTCAAGTATTTTCTGGATGAAATAGTCGCGTGAAAACACTTTCTTTTGATATACTGTGTGTAAAAGTGTACTTTGTCTACATTTTGCCGACTTTTACTTAAAAATTATAATTCGATACAAGGGAGTAAAACATATTTTCCGCATCCGGAGGATGATTTATGTGTGCATTTTGGTTTGGTAATCAATCACTCTGATATCTCAAAAAAAATCTATACCTTTTTATCGAAATGAACTAATTATTGTTTGCTGGCGTGAAGAAAGACTAAATAAGCTGAAACATTTTCACAATCGATTTTTAGTTCCTAAGGTAACTGTGCCTAATTTGCCCCCATTCCCTAATTTGCCCCCATTCAAGTTCTCAAATGTATGCACCCGCAGACCCTGCCGAGCATTTTTTTCATGTTTGTTACGTTAAAATATGAAGAAATGAACATTCTGGACCTATCCTCTATGACCCGCGCATTTCTCACAACAAAAAAGTGGTTTTCGGTACTTTTGACTTCTTTTTTGTTAGTCACTAAAAGCTATGCCAAACAAAATTGATGTGATCAATTCCAACGTACCTTAATTCATTTATTTAGTCTTCGTCCCAACTTTAGAATGCTTTTTGCAGAATTGCAAAATTCGATTTTTAGCCAATTCTACGCTCATATTACGAGAAAAAGTGCAGTGTTCCTAATTTGCCCCCAAAGTCTTTTTCTAAACTCGTTCCTCACTCCATTCAAATACATCAATCTCACTCTAAAAATTCAAAAAAGGGTAAAAAAAGCTACAAAATGAGCTAAAGTACGTCTCATTTGGAGGTCTGGGAGCCGAGATATCTCGATTATACGAAAAACCCGTATAATCTCATGAAAATAGGCCTCTTTTCCCTGTGGGGGCAAATTAGGAACACACTGTTGAAAACTCGCAAAAAATCTTCTTTCGCGAAAATCAAGATATCTCGGCTCCAATCTAATGAAATTGAACGTACTTTAGCTCATTTTGAAGGTCTTGGAACAAGCTTTCAAATGAGCCAAGGTACGTTCAAAAATATGGGGATGAGTTGAAATGACGAGCGAAACAAAAGTAGTGGGGGCAAATTAGGCACACTTACCTTACTTCTCTTTTCACAACCTCCTCAATATTTTGCTTCTCCCATCACGAAAATTTGTTTCTAATTTTATGCGAAACCTTGCTCAACTTGCTTTGAGTTATCCAAAATATACCGTGAACATAAAAAATCTACTCTTTCATTAATACTCCACATTGTAAACGAGCAAACTCTGCAAGTTGATTGAAAATGTTCAAAACAGCTTCTCGCGTAAAGCTTCTCACAAAAAGCAAGCAATAGAATTAGTCATCGAGTGCAATTTGACAGGCATTAAGATTCAATTTATTTTCTTGAAATCTTTTTCCAAGTAGCACACATAATTTTACAAAATATTATCAAGAGTGAAATTTCGATAAAAAATACGATCAAAATTTTCAGCGACAGATTGAAACTTCAGAAAAAAGACCTCATCAACGATCTATATCAAATTCAATTTTGAAAATCCATCCGAAAGTCAAGTCATCCAATATCCATGGATCACAAATACCTATATAGGTATATAAATATACTTATACCTTCCGGGCCGCGAGATTCAAAGTCAGGCATCCCCTCGGGGAGCGATGAGCGTTTTGCATCGCGTGTTGATATCGCGCGCGAGGATTTGAATATCGATTGCTTTAACGCTCGCCATCACCACTACTGTACATATAACGTTAGCGGATTCGATTTCAATAGTTATTTGATTTATTCCGAATTGTCAAATTGAATCTCTTACGCTCTGAGAGTCTGGAATCCCTCGCTCGCGCATTAGAACCGCATGAGCGACACCATATCGACGATATCGGAATCATCACAGATTCGTTTTTGCCACTCTTCGGATGCTCCAATCTTCAAATCTAAATATATCCAATCCAATTGTATCTATAAATATATAGGTACACCAGATTTCGTTTTTACGATAAGAGAATTTCGATTTTCATGGCTATAGATATTTCCATCTATTATTGGATACAGATTATGCATCACATGGTATATCATTATTTGGAATGTCTGGTATTGTTAGGAGGTTGATTTCGTATTGATTGATTCCCTTGGAAATTGCATGTCATTATGAGGGCGTTGTCTCTTGGGAATCTCCATTTTAATACATGACTCTGATCTGTATGTAAATTCTAAAGATAATCGCTTCCTATGCCATTTGTCAATCAGACAATCGTATGCAATCAAGATCTATACTTATTGATGTATACCTTCATGAATAAATCCAGCAGATTACCACTGATGATTTTGATAAAATTAGATTCTTAGAGAGTTACCTAATCATTATTTTATCGTACAACACGTGAATTTCGAGGGAGTTTTTTTTTCTTGTTTTCACAATTATTCCAGAAACAAATGGGTATGATTTTTGTCATTATTGGCATTACCCGAAAAAAATTATGATTTGTCTTACTAAATACTTAATTTTTTATGGATACTTGCTATTCATAATTTTTGTGAATCGTATGGTGATCTGGATTTTTTTCTTTTTAAAAATTTTCAGATTTGACAATCCCGCGTCTGTGGCCTCGACACCGACGAGACAGTTGACGTACAACTACCTCGCGGCTGTAAATTTTCGACTACTATTCCTTCCGATCGACTTGTGCTGCGACTGGACTATGGGAACGATACCTTTGGTAGAAAGTTTATTGGATGTTAGAAATTTGGCTACTTTAGCCACACATGCAACCATTATAGGATTACTAATTACGGCTGTACTCACAAGAAGCAGGCAGACTTCCGTCATCATTATCATGGTTCGTTCAATCATTCTTCTTTTTCAAAAAATTTTTGGAATCACACTGAATATTATTTTTTTCATGTATCTATAAAATTGATTTTTCAAATTCGATTGCAGAGTTTGGCAATGATGATAATTCCATTCCTGCCGGCATCAAATATATTTTTCCCTGTTGGATTCGTCGTTGCTGAAAGAGTACTTTACGCTCCATCAATGGGATTTTGTATGCTCGTTGGATATGGTGCTCAAATACTCTGTGAAAAGAGGTAAGTTTTCAAAAGAAAAAAAGAAAATGAATAATCAAATAATGCGATACGTAGAATTTCGGAACCAATTTACCAAAAATCCAACCGTAATCCTCAGTTGTAGGTCGATTTTTGAAAATTCTACTCATTATCAATATTCATCATATCGAGATCAGTGAAATACCAGATTCATTGAGAGTTCGAAATACGATACGCTCGCGGAAATTCGAGAAGTTATGAATTTTAGATGGGTGGAATTTCATGAATAATCATTTTCAAGTACTGAAGAGTGTATATATTGGTGAATTTTCAATCAAATGTTCTCCGAAACATGCACCAATGCATATCGAATTCCGTTTGATCGGATAACTCTGCATTCAAACATTTTTGCTCTGTTTGATATAACTCAAACGTATTACTCACACAACCCTTGAACGGGAGCTCGAACGTTTCTGTTAAATATGAATTTTGACGATATGTCTTTTCAAATTTCAGCAAAAAATTATCGACGATATTGCTGTTGACCCTGCTAGCAGCTCATGCGACAAAAACGTTTGTACGAAATTACGACTGGGTTGACGAGTATCAAATTTTTATGTCAGGGCTCAAAGTGAACGATCGTAATGCCAAGCTCTTCAATAACGTTGGACATGCGCTTGAAAGTCAGGGACGCTTTACAGAAGCTCTAAACTTTTTCAATATGGCTGTACAAGTGCAAGGCGATGACATTGGAGCTCATATAAACGTTGGTAGAACCTACAATCATCTCAAGATGTTCAAGGAAGCTGAGGATGCTTATCTTAAGGTAAGCCTTAATCTTTCATTTCGTTGGTTTGTGCTAATGAAATATTGAAGCAACTAAGGTCGCAATGAGAATTTTCATTTATCATATTTTGGAATAGTTTTTTTGAATAAATCTACGAATTTCCGGTCATTTTTCCACTGTCTCGATGTGCAGAATCATTCATGAAGTATGCAGAGAGCAGCTCAAAAAAAAAAGCAATTGAAGCTGATATCTGAAACTCAATGGATCTTTTTTTGATAGTGAACATAGGATACCCCTGAAAGGATCTATCTAACTTTAGTACGAGAAAACTCCCAGTTGATCGTCAAGTAGATTTTGATTTTTCCATAAGATGGTTGAAAATACGTTAATTTTGATAAATAAAGTCCAGATCAACAGTTTCTAGTCAGATCAAAGCCTAATTCTAGAAAAAGCCTCGGATCTTGAATAATCCACAGCTTTTATAGTTAACCACATGAAAAATCGTATCCATCAAAAAATTTTGTAATCGACTTTCATCAGACACAAAACCTGACCGCGCATCCAATACGCTCCCAAAGACTAGAATTTATCGCTCAACAAATCAGTAAAATTAACCCATAATTCATTTTTGACTCTTATCAATTTGTTTCAGGCAAAGTCACTGCTGCCAAAAGCAAAACCAGGCGAATCTTACCAAGCTCGGATAGCGCCAAATCATCTGAACGTATTCGTGAACCTTGCCAATCTGATAGCGAAAAATTCTACAAGGCTGGAAGAGGCAGACCTTCTTTACAGGCAAGCAATAAGCATGCGAGCGGATTACACTTTGGCCTATATAAATCGTGGTGACGTACTCATCAAGCTAAATCGTACAAAGGAAGCTCAAGAAGTTTACGAACGAGCCCTATTTTACGACAGCAACAATCCTGACATATATTACAATGTAAGTTATGTGCGATTGATCCGTTAAAATTTTAATTTTAATACGTTCATTGCGATGGGACCCACCGACAATTTTTCACAATTCAGTTTTCAATGATTCATAGTCGCTTGAGAAATATTCTTTACAGTAATCATTCTTGTCTGATTCGTTTGCCAAGGACATGATTGATAAAAAAAAAAAATAATTTCACCCACACAAAGTTTTATCAACCCAAGAGTGAGGATCGAGGTCATGACTAACCAAAAATTGCAAAAAAAAACTACATTCGCAGTGAACGTGTTGCATATAATTTATTTTTGTGTAAGGACTGGCTATAATTTCAATTGAATAATTTTTACAGTTGGGAGTCGTATTTTTGGAGCAAGGTAAAGCATCACAAGCTCTAGCTTATCTTGACAAAGCCTTGGAGTTTGATCCAGAGCACGAGCAGGCTCTTCTCAATTCAGCGATACTGTTGCAAGAGTTGGGACGCGCCGAGCTTCGCAAAGTTGCCCGCGAGAGACTCTTGAAATTGTTGAGAAAGGTATTTATGAATCTTGTATCTTATTACAACACGTAGACTTTGTAAAGCTTACAAGCAAGCTGTCTGTAACTTTGACATAAATTTACATCAAACCTTGTTTCGTAGATTATTAATCAACTGGAGCCTTAATTAAATTACCTAAGGGTAGAAACATTTTATCGAGTTTCTAAAGTAATAATGATTATCGACTTTCTTTTATGTAACATTCCACGTCATTGTAATCAAATTCATTATTAAAGTTGCTCGTTGTAATGTCAAAGTCGTTTCTTATAAATGATGAAAAATTGATACATTTTAAAATAGTGATTCATTTTTCTTCAATTTTACAGGATTCTAATAACGAACGAGTACATTTCAATCTTGGTATGCTTGCAATGGACGATCACGATAGCGAAGGAGCAGAAAGATGGTTTAGGAATGCAGTTGCTTTAAAAGAAGATTTTAGATCAGCTCTCTTCAATTTGGCTTTATTGCTAGCTGATGAGCAGAGACCTCTTGAAGCTGCACCTTTCCTCAATCAGCTTGTCAGGTTCCATCCGGATCACGTCAAAGGCCTTATTCTACTTGGAGACATTTATATTAATAACATCAAGGATCTGGACGCTGCCGAAAATGTACGCGTCTTTCTCGTGACATTCTATTCTTCGTTATCTATTTCATTGAGTTTTACGAGAGGAGACACATTTGTGATCTAGATTTTTTTCTGAAAGCTTCCCATTAAAATGTTCTGCTTTTCCAAGGCCAAGAAATTTTAAATCTTCCACAGCTGATTGTTTTTGATTTCAGGATTTGAAACCATTATAGTTACATTTAAAGGAACATTCTTTTTGAACATACAAAATTCTGGAAACCTCGAGGTATTCAAGTGACCACTACACTTTACTCAAATCAGCAAAATCATTTTAAATTAACCTCTCATCACTGTATCATGAAATTTATCTCATAACTCAACTAAACTTGTATTTTCCATTTTTTGTCTTTCCAGTGTTACCGTCGTATTCTACAGCTAGATCCAGCAAATATCCAAGGTCTACACAATCTCTGCGTAGTAATGGTCGAGAGAGGAAAACTTATAAACGCCGCTCGCTGTCTCGAACGAGCGGCTCGTTTAGCTCCTCAACAAGACTACGTCCATCGACATTTAGCCATCGTTCGAGCCCGAATAAACAAATTTACTCCTGAAGAAATTCAAGCTCTCGATGAACCAGACGACGAGCTATTGAATCAGTTACCTCTTCCTCAACCAGGTCCTCAACCACAGCCTCAACAGCAACATGTACTCGAAGCTGAGCTTGAACCTGAACCTGAACAATTAATCGTTGAAACTGAACCAGTCTTCCTGAATCACGCACAAGTTCATGCTCGATTGGGTTCTACAAAACAGCATCAAAAGCAAAGACATCAGACTTCGAGGGCCGAGGGTGAGTTTTATTAACCATTAATTACTGACGTAGAAAAAACTTAATTTTTAATTAACGTGGTAGACTTATGGCACATCCTCTATTAAATTCATTCGATTCTCAAAAACTAGTTCATTTAGTGACAAGGAAAAGTCATATTCTGGAAGCTTAAGTATCTGAGAAATAGTGTAGATATTTTTCAATAGACGAAAATTTCTTGAATTTTCCTGAAAATTTTTTCTGTAAAGTCCGTTTATGGGGTCAAGTTGTTGATGAGTCTCAGAATTTATTGAATAATTATTTCAAGGGTTGCAAATCTCACCTCCAAAATAATTTTGTTATAACGAATAGATGTTGAACGAACAATTGCAGCTTAATTTGGGTAAATAATCTCAAAAGTACAGATTTTCACTTTTATCAATGATGGATTTAAGGCACTTGATTTTTTCATAAGTAAACGAAAAATTAATTTAAAAATTTCGTAAATGTAAGAAAACATCAAAATATGAATTTACACTCAAGTCTCGAATCGCGGAACGTGAGTTCAGCGTCTTCGACGCGAAATAAGTTTTGAGTGTACCCAAAGTCTACACCGTGAATGATTAAGGGTTAAGTTTATTTTATGTATACGAATTGTAGTCGATGGATAGTCTTTCGTAGAATGCAAATTTGGAGTCAGATGTCTTGAATAGAATTTGCGGATGTATCCTGTACTTAGGATCTCATAAATTTGTTATTCAGTTTCGGTTGGGAAGCCTGGTGAATTTCTATATTTGTATCTGAGAGGACGACTCGGTAGTCATTTCTAATTCTATTAGGAATGCAGTAGTTACTGTTCCAGTTCGCTTTCAGTGTTGGAATTCAATTTTATGAGCTGTACCTCAATTTACCCCATTCATGCTTAATAATACTCCTTGTTAGAGTGAGAAATATCAATGGACGGAAGTTGGTCAAGAAAGAGAAAAAGAGGGGAGGGGGAGAGGAAGGGTATGATTCTTGATAGGTGTAGCAAAAGAGTCTAATTAGAGGGATGAAAGATAACGAAGAGCGTATTAACCTCGGAGGTATTCATTTGTGATTCAATAGGTGAATTTTGCGTATCTTATAAGATGGTTAAGGGAGTTGAAAACTTTACCTCTGAGAATATCAAGAGAATTCTTCATCGAATAAGAGAGGCTTAAAAACTTTTGAGACTTGTTGCCGTTCGGTCATCCACTTTTTCTTTCTCGCTATACTTTATAAGGTAAAGCGCTTGAAAACTTTGTTGAAAGTCAAGCCTAAGTTAATGGATAACGAGGCATTTCGACAAACGAATGAAATAATTGGATGTCATTTTTTCATCAAAAGTTTGACTTTTTGTTCGGAAAAGTTTGTTATTTTCTTTGGGACAGCTATAAATATTTCTTAGAAATCTGTCATGACATTATTTTTTTTTCAGACTATCGGTACAGATTTGTTTCTCAATGATATTGTGGCTAGGGGGGTAAATTCTCACGATACATAACTTTACATCAGCTTCTGTAGAAGAAATTAAGCTGTAAAATGTATTTGACATTATCGAATTTTTTCTGGTAGATCACCATCTGTCTAATAGATATTTTTCGATTGGAGAATCAAAATTCAATGAAGATGATTTTAGACGATTTTCAATGACGTCTGCGTGTTTTTCACTGAATCGCTTTGGAAAATGAAAAAAATTGGATTAAAGACCCATATTCAGATTGGCTGCTGAAGAATAATTGAACATTTTTTGAACAAAAATCTACCCAAAGCTTTTAAATTTTCACTGCAATTCATCATTCACCTGAAACTTCCTTTGAAAATTTTGTTAAACACTTAGCCAACTCGATTCACATTCGACTTCGCACACAATTTGAATGGAAGCAAACGGTTACAATGGAATCAATGGCTTATTAACGATCATTCGTCTTTCGGCGGTAACAATTGGGTGGCGTTACGACGACTAAAGGCTATATATACATCTCGTGTCTAAGAATCCATTCGTCGTCGTCGTCGTCGGCGTCGCGTCGTCGAGGGGCTAAGTAAATCTTCAACTATCCTCAAAAAAGATCGCTTCGACACAATAGCCCCACCTACTACTACCACCAACCCCATCGAGACCTCCCTCCCCCCCGCCCCCCCCATTGTAATATATCAGTATAACCTACGAGTCTACCCGAATAATACAACGTGATCAGTTATTTCTTTCATTCAAGTCTCTCACCGCCGCTGCCGCACGGCCGACATGGTATTATTCCGTGAATGTTCGACTTTAACAATTGGTTACTAACGGTATTGGCTATATATGTATAACCATTTGAAAGTTGTTCAATGTACCTTAGAATAGCTCTTTGATATAAGGGCTGAGAAAGAAAGTTTAACTACGACGTCTCTAGTGAGGTCGAAGTGCTGTTCAATAGAATTGCCTCTCTTTGAACTTTTTTTTATTCATGTCTTCTTTGGACGATTTATTTCTCGATTTGGACTTGAATTACAAGAAAATTGGAGTAGAGTTGTCGGTTAGTAAAATATTTCAATCAATTGTATTTTTTCTTTTTTACTTATTTTCGGTGTAGGTCAGATTCAATTTAAGTGTTGAAAATATGAATACGAGATTTGAATGATTTTGAACCAGTAAGGCTAAGGCTCATTTGATAATCTTTTGAAGAAATGAAATTTGTATTCTTGTGGATGTAGTGACAGCTTAATTTTCTGGAAGTGGAGATCGATTTTATTTTCTTTCAAAATGGCTTTGAATTTTCGTACCATAGTTACATTTGATCAGAATTGACTCATAACGTCTTTTGGAGAATGTTACATTCTTACCTAAATGGTAGACTTTTGGCACATCCCGTTAAGTCCATCAATATTTCAAAATTTGGCGCAGTAAGTTATATGGAAATAGTACGTTTCGATACAAGGGTGTAAAAACTTTTTTTCGCATCTGAGTGATGGGTTTCGACCGTGATCCTTCGTACAAAACTACCCATGTACGTGCAGTGTCATAATATACTATTACACTCGTGTATTGAATACTATTTTTTGACAAACTGTGAGAGAAAGTGGAAAATCGCCAGTACGAATAAGTTACTTTCGCGCACAGTAAGTCAGAAAAGTTTTTCCACCTTTGTATCGAAATGTACTAATTCTTGAAGCTCTACTATCTAAATACCAGTATAAATGTTTTCCAAAAGGCGGAAAGTTCCTCAATTTGTCTGGGAAATGCTTGAAGTAAGTCAGTTTTGGAGGTCAGACCTATTTGTGCTTTTACAATTTTTGAAAAAATTATACTGAAGGTTAGTAACTTAACTTCTCAAATGATTTTACCATAACAAGTAGATCTTGAATGACTAACTCACTACAGCTTCTCTTGGGTTAATATTTAGAAAAATCGCTATTTTCACTCTTGTTGAACATAGATTTTGGGCATATAGTTTATTTATTGTTTCAAAAATAATATACTCAAAAATTCTGTGAAGGTCGCATCGGCGAGAGAACGTCAAAATACAAATTTACACCCAAGTCCCGAATCACCATGGGGAAGTTTCAGCATTTTAGACGCGATTCAAATTTTGAATGTGCCAAAAATTTACCACGTATTTGTCATCAAGAGTTAAGTGTGCTGTAGTGATTTGTGGCTGTTCTTCCCCTGGTAGAAATTTATCCTAATATAACACATTATTAGCGATAAAATGGCCATTTTCACCCAAAACTGGCCAAAAATAGCCATTTTATGTCTATTAATGTGTTACATCGAAGTAAATTTCTACCAGGGTCATTAGCAGTATAAGGATTTGAGAATAGGCTGTTGCCTTTTTGAAAGATGATCATTTGGATTTTTGAAATGAGATCCTTGAAACTGCTGTATGACCGTCCACCTCGAAGTTATCTCAAATTTGAAAAAAAATCCAAGTAATTCGGGTGTACCTGAATTATATATATTTACAGTGTTATTTTCGTTTAGTTGATTCAGTCTTATTATGAATCGCAATCTTTTTCTATTCATCTTGAGGAAAATTACTCACTTATCATTTCTCAAATAAAATCGTACTCATAATTAATTTATTGCAATTTTTAAATATTCCTGATTGGACAGTCGGCCCTTTCGGATCTCATAAACTCATCTAACGCGCTCACTAAAAGAGAGTCCCTTGTAAGGATTTGCTCCAAAACCGATACTTTATATAGATACGTCAGAAAAATCTGGAAAATGCTCAAAAATCTGTAACGATGTCACAAATACTCTCGACAACAATGAAGTCTCTATATTTTTCTACTTCGCAGAAAAATAGAAAAATTTTCAAATTGGTGAAATTGCCATTTTTCTTCGTTTTACAACTAGTTATCGGCTTTTTTTGTATCAAAAAATTTTTCCGAAGCCGGAAAATGGGGTTCTAAGTCAGCAGGCTAAAATCAATTGATTCTCAACATCCTCGAAGAATAGAGTTAACCCGATGCACCAAATGAAATTTGATAAATATCACAACTATGAAACCAGTATTACCATACAAATTCAAGAATATACCACAATTGGAAGGTTATATCAATCCACACTGCATGCACTCGTGACTCGCAGAAGGCAAACAAGGTACTTTACTCGCGTTTCCAGACAACGAGAATCACTCGAATATGCGTAAGATACGTCCCCCGCAAAGTCATACTCTTGAAAGTTTCGTCGTTATGTATAACCCCAAGACGTACTGCATACGATATACGCAAGAATATAGATAACCCAGATATATATATATGGGAAGTTTCATGTTTGCGTATACATTTATACCAAGGCCTATAATCCTCCAAAGCTTATCGCCTTGTTTGACGACTGTCTCGTAACAATAGCTTTCGAAGCTCTAATACTTGCATCCAGCCACAGGAAGCTTCTAACATCTATATTTTACTTACTCGTCTCACGTATAAACAACATTTACTCAAGGGATAAGACTTTGTGTATGATATACATGTCTATAATATATAGGTATATTTCGTATTCTGATGAATTCCGAGCTTGCGTTGAGGTTATGTGTATTTACGATTGTGATGTGATGTGGAGCTTGGATAAATCATGAGCTTTATAACGGTGCAATGGGTTTTGATGTCCTTATGAATTGTATATTATATTATAGCTTTGAAATCCAGAATTGTATGAAACCTTTGAGCTTTGATGATTCGTGAAATTTGTTATATATATAGGGGCTATATCGGATGGTTACATAAATGTTGGGTTGTGTGTGCATCGTGCTAATTTTGCTATGTCAAAGGGAGCTTTTACTGATGGTATAGATAGTAAAGTAGTAAATGTATATAGTTCGGATACTGAGCTATTTATTCGAAAGCTAATTTTGAATTGCTCATCAAATAGATATAAGCCTGATTGAATCCGCAAACATCAATCTAATGCATTGGGCTTTTAGGTCTATGTGGAATTTAAATTGAGTTCATGATATATTTTTGGAATAGCCCGTGAGAGCTTTCAATTAGTGATAATGGATTAGAGTGGAAAGGATATACTATCGGTTTCTATTGAATGAACTTGCAGAGAATTTTGAGAGAGATGGGAAAATCTATTTCCTGGATAGTTGCAGACAAAAATTTCCTTAATGAATACATTTATTCGCACTTAATCGGAGCAGCGAAGGTCTCTCTTCCTTTCGATAACTGATTTTGATCTGATGTTTTTTTTTTTTTAAGAGCTTTAATTGTATTGGAAAATTTGAATGTATTCTATGTTTATCGATTGGACCCTTCTACCGTTATAGGAGAGCTATACAAATAGAGGATGTTATTCATTCTTATGACATCTAATTTTCTTGTTGTATAATTTTTGTGCAAGAGTATCGCTCAACGATTTTGAATTAAGATGCAATCGTTATTCAGCATAATCATTATCACAATAATCAAATTTGAGGATCGATTACATCTCAGAATAAAATTCAAATTGCTAAAATGTGAACTGACTAAAAGTTCATATTTTACTGGATTGTTTCGAAGCTTCCACTTAATATTCCGAAATTTCATTAAAATTCATTGACTTGGCAAGAACTGCAGACAACAGTAGGATATGAATTAGTAGTTCATGTCACTGATATATTGACGGGTAGTTTTGCACGAAGGACTGATTTTGACATAATCGAAGCGAGTGTTGTAAGTCCTTCGTAACAATTCTAGCCGTCTGCACGCATTGTCATACAATTTTCTAATTTATGAATACCTGAAAATCAAATCCAAAGTTGCGATTTTTTGGTCCTAGTGACACAATAGTATATTTCATAGCTCGCGTCTGAGCAATTAGTTTTCGGCCTGAGCCGGAGATGGAGGTCGAAATACTTTGCCTCGCCTGCGGCTCGGACCGGAAAATCATAACTCGGACGCGAGAAAAATTTTTTATATCCTTGTATCGAAATGTACTAATTATGATGCGAAGGCGGGTCGACTTGTTTTCGTACTTCAAATGACTCTTTGCGGGACAAAACGAAGACGAGACTCAATGATAATCCCAAGGAAGCGAAAATTTGTTCCAACTAATTGTCAAAATATATTTCTTAGTGAACTTCTTCCCAATTTATCGTAAATGTAAGCTGATGCACGGGGCAATGCTTTCTACACAGTTGATCGAAAAGTGTTTCGGAGCATGAGTTAAAATTACAAATCATTTGGAGTGTGACTCAACTTGATTGTGACTATTTCAACTACTCGTCTGTCATACTCTTCTGGATATCGTGTTTGCAAATTTTCTTTAAAAGTTACCTTGGTAAATCAACGATAAATATAGGAAGACCCAGAATTTCATTTATTGGAACTTTTTATGGAAGAATCACAATTTACGTTTTCAAATGCCACACTTCAGCTTCAAATATTTATGAAACGAAACTCCCCGCTAACTATTAATATGACAAGGTCTACATGCTCCATGCCGAATACAATACATCAAAAGTAATTCCTGATGAAAGCATCCCTCTCAACTAGTATCAGGTTGAAGAAACAAACTATTCGAGATAACCGAGAAAAATATCAGAAAACTCGCTCCTATCATACGCGAGAGAAGTTCAACAAAGCGTAAATTCGTGTCACTCTTCATACACAACTCAGTCATCGCGCATCAACTTGCGTACATACGCGACACTATCGGCGCCATCCAAGCGCGTCGAGTTTTCCAGGCTTTGCTTACCCCCGAGAGTTTTCATTCACGCCAAAATTCACTGTGCCAACGAGCAAACAATGCTCTCCATAGCATCCCAACTGATAAAACACCTCGAGCGCTATACACGACGAGTTTTTCCGCCCAATTCCTATCACGAAAGCAAAAAGCAAAGTTTCGCTTCATTTCATCTAGAATAGCGCCCTCTAGCATCAAAAAGTACCCCTTTCCTCTTCATTTGACCATTCGACTCAAAAGCTTTTATAGGTATACCCTAATCACCCTGCGTACAGAGCTTGCACGAAAAACAATAGAAATCGCTGTATTTTATCGAAATTAGCGCTCTCTAGCGTCAAAAGTCTTCCTCCCTTCAATATTGCAATTTAACTAATCAACCAGAAAATATTGCTCAAATTCACAATTGATGAAAAAAAAACTTCGAATTGGGTTACAGGTGGATCAGCATCAAAACGTCACGTGGAATCCGTTGAAGAGCTAAGCAGTATAGCTGAACCACCAAGACTAGAAAGTGGCGCTGCATTTGATCGTGTAATCGGTACGGACGCTACAAAACTCGAAATAGCCCACAAGCGCGATGCAGCACGAACAAAACTTGAACATCAGACAAGGCATCAAAGGCATCAGTTAGGTAATAGAACAACTCCAACTGCTACTACTACAAGTATCAAGAGTAAAGCGTGATTAGGTTGAGAACCACTGGGTCCAATATGGTGGTGACGCTGAAAATATGTGCAATGTGAGCAGACCCATGATTGATAAATTTATCGTTTTTATAGGTATGAGTGAGATGATGATAGGTTTATATGTAAATGTGAAGGAGGTAATGTGGGTTGTAGATTCTAATTAGGTGCTGTGGTGCGTGATAAAAATGATGTAAAGATTTTCTTGAAAATGATGTTGATGCGCCGAATGATGCGTATGGTTGAGAATCACTGTGTAAAACTCTATGTAAGTAAATTGAGATTAGAACAAATCTCGATTCGTCGATGTAGTTGTGTAGATGCTCATGTGTGAATATTACGTGAAATAAAGAGTATTGTTTTATATGCTGTATAAATAGGAAATTTTATAAAATATATCTATATTTAAAACTATTGCATCTTTCTTATCATATGTCGATATTTACCTACCACCATGAACCGACCCTAATGGGAATTTTGTTTTCTTGCGCAGATATTTCAGTTCAATTAAGCGATTAATGAATTACATCAATATCTTTGTTTGTTGATTTATGATCATTATAGAATCATGACAAATCACCAGGCTCAAGTCCTTTATATTGCTCAATGCTCGGATCAAAGACAGAATCAGAAAAGGTAGAAGTCATTTCCAACGTATTTAGAGCCGCTGCTCGACTCGAATAAGAATTTGAACCTAGAACAGCACTTTTCCCCAGAGGGCCATGTTTATGGATTACGAAACTACGTGGGTATGAATTTTGGGTTTTAGATGTCAATTGAGACCTTCAACAGAAAAACAGAGAGCGGGATCGTTTTACCATCAAATTTTACGACAGATTCGTAATTTTTCAGAATTTTCCATACCCCCTAGGAAGCTAGAAAAGTCCCTAGATGTGTTTAAATTCCATAAACGAAGCTTTTTCCTCCTGAACCAAAATGGTGACTAGATAGATCGAAACTAAGGTCGGGATCGAATTCTGCGCCGAATATTACGTCGGGAACTTATTTTTAAAGGATTTTCAGGAATGCTAGAAGCCAGGAATGAGAGGCAGAGTAAAATCCACCAAGAAAATCACTAAAATTACAAAGCATGTCTGATACAGAACTCGAAATGTCTGATCTCTCATTGTTGTTTTCGCGTTGTTTTCAACTTCCCAGCATTGCTGAAAATTGTCAAAAAAAAGGCATGATCGAACGTGAAAGTTGACGTAGAATACGATCCCGCGTTGAATTTTGACCTATCCTAGGGGTTACAACAATTGTGGAAAAATACGTTTTCGACGTAAAATCTGATGACAAAATCGACCCCGTCCTCAATTTTGCTCTTATAGGTCTCAATTCGCGTTTAAAATGCAAAAACTCATACCCAGAAATTCCTGTAACCCATGAATATGGCCATCACTCGAAAATGATCAGTAGAAAGTGCTGCTCTGAGTTCGGATTTGTGCTCAGCAGCTCAAATTACGTCAGAATGGAGTTTCACTTTTTCTGATCAGGGATCTTTCGTTTTTTTATTTGCTTGTGTTATCTGTCATTAATCTTTTTCATTTGTTTACGTGTGTACGGAGCTGTCTTCACTTTAAGAAAACAGTCTGAAGTTTTACAGATATCCTTTACGGAAATTTCCTTGAAATGAATCACAGATGAAGCAAATCGACGTCAGCGGACAAATAGCGGAAGCTTCGTCAGAAAGATCAATGGTCATCAAGCACGTGACGTGAGTATCCTAATAGAGGCCGAGAGGTTCCAATATATTGAGTTGATCGAAGAGTACTTACATTCATTCTCAATGAGTTTGACACGATTCCATCGCTATCGCTATCAGTATCATCGGTTAACTATTTCTGTATATGCTACAAAGCCTAGAATAGAGCTATTATTTGGTTCGTTATGGTCTTGTGAAATATCAACACTTATAACTGGTATTGAAAACAGAGGATGGCTATGGCAAGTGTATAAGGGTCGTAATCAGACATACAGATTTCCGATTGTGATCAAGCATGAATTGTTTTCATCAATTTTTACTTATGATTGCGAACTATGAGGTCATAATTCTATAAATGACGTCATCCGTGTAAAGCTTTCTGTGCTTAAAAATAGCGGCCTTAATTCATTGGCAGATGATCGGAGAAATAGATGCCAAAGTTTGTTGTCCAATACGACAAATCCTGAATTATGCCCCGTTCTATTATCGGAACAGTACGAAAGAAAACTGATGGAATAATATCGAACATCAATTTTCAATACTTGTGCATCAAAATCCAGACCCATCATCACGCTACTATATTGCACCCTAATCTCAAACTAATCATGCAAAACAAACAAGCTCCAATGCTCTCAAATAGCCTTTACCAGGATTTACAAAATGTGAACAGGGATATTGGGGACACACTATTCAACTCTTCAGAAGAGCTCATTTTACATATGCTCAAATTGCAAAATTTACAATCTATGCGCAATATTGTAGCGATTTTGAAACACGTGCTTAAACTGAGCTATCATACTCACGGCTCGTTAATGCGGCTTATCAAGAGGTCCACGGATTATTTTAATGAGCACGCGCGCCCGTTTGTATGCTCGTGGTGAGATTTGCGAATAATTAGCTCAGCTCGGTAGCCCTTTGCCAAATTCAATGCACATTTTTCACGCTTTCGTGGGACAGAGAAAGAGCTACCTCTCATATGCATGCAAAATTCATGAAAATATAGATTTGTGGAGTTGTGTGTGTGTCTGTGTGTATGCACGAGGTCGTTATTTTACAAAACTTTTGCTAGTTCGTAATTTGGCACTGGAGGCCTAACATCATTATCATTACTTGGCAAACAATCTGTGAGCCTCATTTGGCGTGGCTGTAAATTGGTACAAGATACTTCCTTTTGTGGGTTCAAAGATTATAGTGAGGAGAGTGAACTAGTTCTCCCTTTAGTTTGAATTTGATGTTGAAAAAGTTATGATGAGAAGTTCTCCGAGGTGATTTGGGTGTAAACATTTTTGATTGTCTGATCGTCTCCGAATTCTGTTATTGGCATCCATTCGTTCTTACAGATCCTACTTGAGTCATATTCAAACCCATTCATTGTGGTAGAAAATTCTAATCAGCACCAATCGGATTTCAATGCATCACAAAGCAATCGGCATTGATATTATATTCAAAGTGGGGACGAGTATTCTGTAAATACGCTGAACAAAATTATTTTTCTCTAATTTGGGACTCTATGGAATAATTGATGCATTTCGCGCTTATGACAAGCAGAAAACAATTCTTTGTATTAACACATAGTGCAAACAGAAGAGCACCACAAGGTGGTCACAAACATACAATTTCAAAATCGATTGACCGGGATCAAGCCCAGAATATAGTTTCAATATCGCTGGTTGATTTTGCGGTATAGGTAGCCGAAAATTCATTTTCACGCTGAGCCATCACTCTGGACAATTTGACAGGCGTGCTTTGTCTAACTGTGAGCTTTGATGGATTGATTTTCCAATCCTTGATGAGTTCACCACAGATCCCACAGCGCAGATTCGAAATTCATCAAAGAGTCGAGATTGGCTTTGCTGATTGCCCCAAAGTGGATTGTATGCCCCTATCCGCACCTACATAGAGGTATCTCTAATACGGGATCGAATGTTTCACATGCTGATTTTGACACAGAGCAATTTAGACGTTTGAATAGGCCATTCAAATCGAGCTTGCAATTCGGTCAATGAAAAAGCCTTGTCAGTATTGAAATGTTTGGTGTATTGGCATAAATTAACGCTAGACCAATGTAATGAGTTGCGAGTCCATTCCTTGAGATTTTTATTCTAAACAGATAAGAGGTATTTCATTTCTATGTTAGCTCAACAAAATCATGGTTGTTTATGATGTTTATCTATTAGCGTGAATGTCGATTTTTCCAGCCGATCAGTTCAACACATTGAGGAGGTGTGACAAAATCCTATCAACGTAGACAGTTCACTTCGTTTCGCCGATCATTATTTCCATTGTTTAATGAGCCATTTAAATGACTTACTCTTCCAGAGGTCTTGGTTACAATATTTCCATCTCAAGGCACACTAACCTCTCAAACATTTGGATATACTTAAATAGAAAGTCTCAATTAGAAAATTCGATTTCTATACGGCCTCATTGATCCAAAATGACTTTGATTGAGCTCATTTTGTATCTTTCCCAAGTACTTTGAAGAATCTCTGAGGGCTCTTCTGAGCGCCAAAACAGGTTTCCGGTGGAAAATTGGGCCAACGTTTAGACCTTAATTGCAAGCCAGACATGAATTGATGCTTTGAAATGATTTGAAAATCATCTCGAAAGGGGAAGTCAAGAGCTTAAAAATTATTCTAGGTTGGTTGCGGTTCGAAATGTGACTATTTTCTTAAGGGAAGATTTCTCCCGAATGAGTCCCAAAATATATCGACGGTGAAGAAATTGGGCCCACGGTGATATTTGTTTAATTCCTGTCAAGTTCTTCATCATCACTGATGGTGTACGGAACCAACAACCGTTCTCGTACTAGCTTAAATATAAGTCCTTCCATGATTTCTCAATGGCTGGTCCATCATGTGAGATATGTCTTTCATTAGAAAAATAGCCATTTCTCGATTCACGAACGACGTAGAATGATTTTGAAGAATGAATTTTGATACTCTTTCAAATGCTTTTTGTATCATTTTGATACATCATCTCACGGCTGACTTGTAGAGGTCCGAATTTTGACCCAACTTTTATGAATCCATTTTTTATTATTATTTAACGCTTTTATTGTACTTTACCTCGATATAGGGCTTTGTAACTATATCTGGTGGCGCATCAATTGTTGGCTTCCGGTCCACCGCTAACATCCAATCATGATCATGAGTGGCATTTCAAATAAGCTGTTATGACCCTAGCGTGAGAGTGTGCGGGTAATCTAGATAAATATATATCTGTATTCAATCCTTTCTCGTCGAAACTGGAGCCGAGTAAATGGTCGCTCATAAGAGTAGCTCCGGCTATTCACCGCACCAGCGCCGTCAGTTGTTGCAGATTCCTAAATCCTCGGCTGTGGGTTCGATCGAACGACACTTGAAAGTGTCTAGAGTTTCAGGGTTTGCCAAGAAGAAGACTGATTTTACCGGAGATTATTCGCTTTCATTCAACTTGTACTGAGATTCTAGTATTGAGGCCGCGGTCCTCATTGTATCTATTTATATTACCATCACAAAAATAAGAGTTGATTTCATTATACACCCTGTCAAAAGGTGCCCTCAATCACGATAGAAACAGGTCAACTTGCCGTGAATGGTTTATCGCTTCAGCAGATGGTGAGAAACGGACGTCAATTTATATGCAAGAGAGTGGTAAATATGTCATGAGTTTAAGAACATCCCTTGATCTCAAAATGATGTTTTATATCCTTATGCCGCGCGTCGATAACTCAATCCAATAAAATAGGTCGACGAGGCTAATACGTTAACTGTAGAGATCCTTTGACTCAAAAATGATATATCTGAGTCGAGCATCAAGGATCCACCAAGTAGGTCTCGTCGTATATTCGTATATGGGTATCAAAAACGCACCCCCTGATAGTACGCGCCGCGTAATCCCTCTACTCATCGCGCAACCCTGTTGAATTTACGAGCGGTTCACAGTTTTATGGGCGGAGGCTAGAGTTACATGAGAATCTGAATCCTATTTTCATCTCTCGATGGGTAATTGGAAGAAAAATACTTAGATGTGATTCCTCAGTTTGCAAACATCCGTTCATCAACGTATCTACTTTTTACTATCAGACAGGGTATACTAACAAGGGGAACACCAACCTTGTGGGTCCTGGATCTTGACGAAAATTTGGGAATCTTCTTGTTTTGGTGGGAAATGAAGGTATCTCCAAGGGTTTTGTCCAATGGGCCTCCTATCCCGAGATACAGTCATGGAGATTAGCATTGTCCATATAGGCCCATGTTAAAATGACACATATATAGATATACTGGCAATGCTAGCCTCCATGGCTGTATCTCGGGATAGGAGGCCCATTGGACGAAACCCTTTTGGCTACCTTCATTTCTCACCAAAACAAGAAGATTCCCGAAGTTTCGTCAAGATCCAGGACCCGCAAGGTTGGTGCTCCCCTCGTAAGTATACTATACTTTCATGTTTCCTGTTGTAATGATTTTTACAGATTTATTATCACCGATCAATTCTTCTAACTTAATTTATTGAAACTCTCCGCATTTGCCCAAGTCCAGTATAACTCTGGACTCGTGGAGCGAAGAAAAAATTTCTTATGTAAAGAAAAACCTGCTCCTGAGAGTGATTGAAGATCACAACAATTTTATAAGATTTATAGAATCTCAATCAATACCGAATAACCAGATTCCTCTGCGTGGTCCGGATTCTCCTTGATCCTTCTACTATGACTCATATCAATTGATTGCCAAGCATCTTAGGTAAGATTATTATGAATTTATTCACTAGGTTGATAATTCATCACAACTGCATAATACACAATGTCGATATTCAACATGTCAAACCTTACAGATAATTTGTTCAAGTTTTCAAATTTCATGACATAGATTTATATTGTCCAAAAACTGCAATTTCCTTTAACCGTTCACATATCTATTTATCCACACACACACACACACACACACACACACACACACACACACACACACACACACACACACACACACACACACACACACACACACACACACACACACACACACACACACACACACACACACACACACACACACACACACACACGTATATCAAGTGAACAAATAAATTTAACAGATTAAAGAGTATATCTTAATTGATCTAATTATTTCAGCACCATGATCTGAATTCAGTGATCATCTCAGTGATTCCTTACTTCAACTGCGGCATTACATCTAATTTATTGTAATTCGTAAACCGGCCTGATCTATCAATGGTCGAAATAAATTGTCAATTTAATTATTATTGGTATGGTTTCGATAAACTTTCACTTGATTCCCTATTGGAGAAATCATCGGATGCATGAATTGTCCGCGTTTGCAAAAGTATCAGTACTTGGATCTAATTAGCCATAAATGATCATGTCACATAGTGTCTTGATTTTAATGAAACCGGATCCGTATATTCCCCCCTGTACGATTGCATTCCCATAGGCGCACAAAACCAGACCGCAGCTAATGCAGTTATCTAAGATTTTCAGCACATAATATTGCCTTCCGCGTGCACAAACATTGTGCGCGTTGGAACTTGAACTTACCCCAATCAGGTGAATTACATGCACGCTCCATTCATTCGCAGCAAAATCTTCTGGATGGTCCAGCCTGCATGCCCTACATCTCCATACTTCATCTTCGAAAGCTGGTGCACGAGACACAAACACCATACGGGTGCAGTGCATTATTGCGTCTGGCTCGTCATGAGTATGCGTCAATATACTGGATGCCAGGATCTCCAGTACCATGACTCCTTTGATGTTTGTTGGGGCCGGGAGTGGGCCCTCGACCGGCGTACCACCCACCACACCTGGAGCAGGACCTCCGTATAATATTACGAACCTAATGAGCTCTTCTATGTTGTTCCTTGTTGGGAGATTTCCTGGAGTACCCACTGGGCTCAGAGTACGTACGGATATCAGTTTTGGCCAGTCTACACCAACCGGTCTGTTTTCCCCGGTTCCATTTGCTTCTGTTTCCACCGCCTCCAACTCTTGACTCACCACTTCCTGTGGTAAAAAGTTGTGTAGATCTAGAATTTCTCTCAGAATGCTGATTATTCCTTCGCTTTCCGGTTGATTTGCGATTTGAAAATTGTCTGGCCTCTGGGTTCCAGCTGGATGTTGGTTCTGCTCGTTCGAATTGTTCTGAAGTGTTTCATCATTCTGTAACGTTCCTCATTCCGGCTTGCAACTCGTCTACATTGTTAATTTCATCCACATGTTGATTTTGTACATTTTGTAACTTGTTTTGACTCATTACCTGTATTTCGGGAGTTTCCTGGACCTCGTTAATCTGTTGTTGGTTCATCACTCCTTGTATTGGTACCGCATTTGGCACCGGTGGAATTGGTCCTTTCCATGACTCATTCATCCAGTCGGTATCTCATCATGCAAAAATTTACTGTGTATTCTCTGTAGAACGATCCTCTTCCTCCTTCTCCGTCGTCATCGTCTTTCCTTGATCAACGGGCTGCCAGCTTTTCTAATCTTTCCAAGGAGTTGTGGCCTTTCCATTCGTTACCCTTCCCTATTTTTGATAGCTCGGGCTTATCGATCTCTCAGAATCGAGTTTTCTCTGACTAGAGAATTTTCGATCTC
Source organism: Eretmocerus hayati (assembly GCA_029851415.1). Lineage (NCBI taxonomy): Eukaryota > Metazoa > Arthropoda > Insecta > Hymenoptera > Aphelinidae > Eretmocerus > Eretmocerus hayati. The sequence continues at coordinate 25,809,465 of CM056742.1, forward strand.
TCGCTCTTCCTCTGATGCGATTCCAGTCAGCTCCGTACCGCAGCACTGTGCTTCCCCCGCCCTTTAAACCAGATTGTATTGTCACCGCAGGTGAAGACTCAATAACCACTACTTGCTCTACATCTTGTATTGGTTGCAAAAAATTTCTAGTTCTTGGTTCATTCATTTGTTGACCGTCGTTTCTTAGACCTGTTCACTTCTGTCTCATTCTCTTGTCGATTTGGTTCTCGACGCCCTCTCTCGATGTTATCTTTATTAGCTATCATCTGGATGTCTATGTCTTGATAAGTCTTGATTGATCTGCGGCGATCGTGATGAGTTTTCTGCTTACACTCTGCTTCACACCAGTTTTAACTAGTTCTGCTGCTCGATTCACCCACGTTTCACTTCACACAAGCTTCAATTAGTCCTGGTTCATTCAGCGATAATACTTCTCAGTAACGTGTCTATTCCCAATACACAATGGAAGAGTACCGACCAAAATCGAGTCGCCCTTGGTGCAGAGGTTCTCTCGTTGCAGCGATGTACTTCCACGTGGTTCTTCACTCTGATTCATTTTAATTTACCAAGAAGATCTTATATCACGCTTCAAGTCACTATCAATGTTTTTGTGCATTCGATCAGAACAATTGCCTACAAGCAATGATTGAATTTTTGGTGTAGATTGGTGAAGGTTGAGACGCAAACGCGCACTTGTTTACAAGAATTTAGCTCTTATACCCCGGGTGCCTGGTTTTCACCTTCACCCCGGCTTGCCCCCATGGGCGCGGGGCAGGGATACGCCCTGCCAGCGCGTCGGTTTGGAGGATGGCCAACACCGAGCCAGGCTCGGTGATGACTCAGTCCTCCTCCCTGACTACCGAATTCTGGGCTCAGCCCCCAGCACAAGGCTGATGCCCACCCCTCGGTGGGGGGGGGGGGGGGGGTGGGACTTGTCTAGGCTTCCTGAGAGCCCAGGGAGTCCCTCGGGATGATGGGTGAGTCTTTCGGGCTCACATTGTTATCGCCCGAGGGCGATTCCAATACGAGTCCCTAGACTCACCCACTCCCGTGGTGCCGGATGGAGATGTGCGGTCTCTTCGCTCCGGCGGGCGATGACTGGGGCCTTGAGCTCGTCAGACTCCGGGGATGAGGCACCATGCCCCAACCCCCCTTGCAGGCAATTATCTCGTTACGCACTGGTGAGTGGCGCTGTTCGCACTGTCTCCAGCCGTTGCAGCACCGCTGCAAGTCCAACCGTCTGCCGCCACACTATAGAGTGTTTGAATTCTCGTCTCTCACATGCAGTATTTTGACATAGGCCCCCTCAGCATCGTTACTTTTGAATTCGTTGTCTTTTTGAATCATCTTCATTTCACTACCACATCACATTTCATCCTCAAAGAACATTTGTTGTCCATTTGTACTTAAAAGACGAAGATTATGAGAATGTAAAATAAATGACTCTTAAGTTGCATGGTTTGTTCTTACCCATCTACTTATTTCAACTTGCATTTTTATGACCGCAATCATCCCTATCTTATTCCGCTAGTGGTCGAAATCTCGATGGTCGAAGTCGACTCGGTCCCGCTCGAAGATCAGCTGGTTCCCGTCCGTGAGGAATCTCGCGAATTCCCGAGAGTGTGTAACGTGTGTGAGATCAATTTGGTGTGGGTGCTCCCGCGGTGATTGGTGCCGATCCACGATGGCTTTAGCTTGATAAAACTGCACGTGGCCCTACTCGGGTATTAGGTTGTAATGGTCCGAAGCTCTAGTGCGGTGGCGCCACGGTCTGTAACGTGAGTTTACGCACACACTCTCTCGTCTGTGAGCTCACGGACGCCAAGCTGACGCAAACATGTGTGAGTCTCACTCACACATGGTCGTGCCCCAAAATATTATCGGTGAGCTTACGGACAAGAGAGTGTGTGTGTAAACTCACGTTACAGACCGTGGCGCCACCGCACTAGAGCTTCGGACCATTCCAACCTAATAGTACATCGGCTACGTGGACGCAAGCATGAAAGACGCGAGATCCTCGCCGCTCATGGCTCAATCAAGGAGGAAGGGATCCCGACGAAGGCGCGCGCGCGGGGAGCCCTGCTGTTTCTGCTCAGGCGTTGTGGCGGGAAATTTCAAACGGAATACAAGATAGTCCGGTGAAGGCGCGAATACTCAACGCGCGGTCTTGCGGTCGTGATTATCTATTCGGTTGGTTATGGCATGGAAATACATTACAGAATTGAGTTCTGCTCATTCTCAGGACCATTCCAGTAGCCTACATCATAGGGAAGTACAGAAAATGACAATAATGGAATCTCGGGTCCGATAACGAAATTGTGGGCAATGACAACGGAATCGCGGGTAACAATAACTTATCCGCGCGCGTGTCCAGTTCCTAGTCTTATATTATTAATGGATAACTTCGATATTCGAGATTCGAGGCGTTCCAATCGAGATTTCGCGCGCCACTTACGAGCCGTCTCATTGTGTGTCGCCATGGATTAATAATATTGGATCATTTGATTGTATCTATACGTGGATCAATATAGTTGAAAGTATCCAATTATGCGATCTACATAGCTGAACTATTATATCTGTTGATCATTTCGAATTTATCGAAAGAAAAGTAATGATGAGTTTCAAGCATCTGAACTCATGCACTACAGCGTTCTGTCAAGTTCTGTCTGCTTCGTTGTCAATATTGAGCAGGTGACCGTCGCGCCTGCGCATCATATCAGGTTTTATTTCACCTGCATGTATTAATCGGATCGCGCGGTAATTATATAGATGAGTGATAGGAAAGTAGATTGCTGCTTGACCGGCAACAGGAATATCGGATATCCCGTGTAATAATGAGGTTAATGGTCATCATTTGATGAAGATTTATTTTCTGATATTTCATCTATCTTCAACGATCGAAAAGATCTCAGAAATGCCTATCTAAATTCTCAAAATGATTCATACAAACTTCGAAGTTGGATCTATACTGTTTTTTGATTGGGCTAGATTAACTAGAATTTTTTCCGTGAATGTTGAATGTTTCAACATGATTCTTGAATTGCACATATACAATTTTCTGATTGAAGTAGATCAAGTAAAATTCTCTTCGTGAATGTTGAATATCTTACATCATTTCTAAGAAAGTTTTCAATTGGTGAATATAATTCTTGAAGTTCTAATGGGTGAAACAACTCTTTAGTTGGTGGATGGCACTGAATTGGATCAAATGGATTGAGCAATTTTTTATTTGTGAATAATGTATTTTTCCAAATTGTAGCAGGTTCAATAACTTTCTAATTCCTGGATGATGATTAATTAAATTTCAAATAATCGATCGGAAATTTTTCACTTGTGGACTAAAAAAAATTTCTACAGAAGCATCCAAGAAAATCTCGTTTTACAAAGGCTGATTGGCTGATATTTGTGCATATCCTTGAAAAATGTTTCCTTCTTCTCTTTTATAGCCGACTTAGAGGAGAAGAAGAAGAAGGAGAGAGATATGTCTCCATCCAAAAATGAGTTAACCCCTTTGAAAATCTCAATGAGATTGGAAACCCACATATTTCACGTGAAAATTGAAATTTTCATGCACAAGCGTTGCATCAATTCAAATCATTGATTTTGGAGTTGAGCTCAATTCTCCAATTCTCAAAATGATCTTCGTTCCTTGATGGTCATCCTCAATGATATTTAATAAAAACTGGATAGTTTTTTGACCCCACACCATATGGGTGGCTGAACCATGCGCGCGCAGCGCGCGCACTTCGTAGGTCAAATAGTTTCTCTAAGATTATTCGAAAAACCCCTCAGACAGTCGTGAATTTTTGAATCAGCAATTCATCAATCTCGATTTTGAGGCATGTTAGATAGATAAACATATACATAAATGACATTTCCATTCTATATTTTTGTACTATATTATATTTGCTCCTTTCTGTTACCATATATACCTGCATAACATTTTTTTTCCAAACACCGTAGCTTTTGACGTATGTTCCAGAATTTTAGACATCATAACCATCTGCGCGCAACGCGCGCGTCTTAGAGTTCTAGTGATATATTATGCTCGGTGTATTTTCCTCTTTTCACAAACTCCTGAAGCTTTAATTTGAAAAAGTGGCGTGGGTCAGCAACGCTTTGCTACCTTATAACCAATTCCATGTAAGATCAGACAGTCGAAAATTGCTCAAGTCTCAAATCTCTTTCATAATGAAATATATGTTTCTAAGGACAAATTAACGAGACACGTATTTTTGCGTTCTGCCCTATCATGCTCTGACTCGAAGTTGACGACCTTTCTTCATTGAATGGGCAATTTGTGAAATTGGCAACTTTTGATCGATATAGATGCAATTTTCCGTGTGTAATGGCCTTCGTGAAGATGAGACTCGTTCAGGAGGGTCAAGTAAGTTATATTGCACCAGAGAATCTTGGTACAGAAACACAATTAGTGAGCAGGATCCACAAAAATTGATTTTGGCCGGAATCGAGGAAAGTTGAATAGCTCAAAATAATCATCCTCAATTTTGATGGGAAATTTCCCGTGAACTCGTTGAAACACGAGAAATAGAATGTACTTGGTCCGGTTTGCGTGACGTGGCGCAAAGTGGTGCTGAAGATCATTTTCTGGATCTCATCGTTAAAACTCGTCCTCTAAGTTTGTGAATGTAATACTATGATGCTCTGATGCTATCAAATTCGAACGGATATACCGGTCGGCGACGCTACTGCTTTGGGGACTTTCAGGACCCGTCTTGAAACACGGACCAAGGAGTCTAACATGTGCGCGAGTCATTGGGATGATTAAAACCTAAAGGCGCAATGAAAGTGAAGATCGTCCTTAGCGTTGATCGAGGGAGGATGGCTCGTGTCACGATGCGAGCTCGCAGTCCCGGGGCGTCTCGTGCTCCTTGCGAGCTGAGGCGCACCCAGAGCGTACAAGTTGGGACCAAAATGATGGTGAACTATGCCTGGTCAGGACGAAGTCAGGGGAAACCCTGATGGAGGTCCGTAGCGATTCTGACGTGCAAATCGATCGTCGGAACTGGGTATAGGGGCGAAAGACTAATCGAACCATGTAGTTGCTGGTTCCCTCCGAAGTTTCCCTCAGGTTAGCCGGCACTCGCTGGAGCGAGTCTCATCTGGTAAAGCGAATGATTAGAGGCCTTGGGTCCGAAACGACCTGAACCTATTCTCAAACCTTAAATGGGTGAGATCTCTGGCTTGCTTGAACATAGAAGCCACGAGATTTTTCACGGATCAGAGTGCCAAGTGGGCCAATTTTGGTAAGCAGAACTGGCGCTGTGGGATGAACCAAATGCCGAGTTAAGGCGCCCAAGTCGACGTTTATGGGATATCATGAAAGGCGTTGGTTGCTTAAGACAGCAGGACGGTGGCCATGGAAGTCGGAATCCGCTAAGGAGTGTGTAACAACTCACCTGCCGAAGCAACTAGCCCTGAAAATGTATGGCGCTGAAACATCGCGCCTATATTTGGCCGTCAGAGGCAAGTGAAGCGGCCAGCAGCGATGTTGGTCGTCATGAAGCCCTGACGAGTAGGAGGGTCGTGGCGGTGTGCACAGAAGGGTCTGGTCGTGAGCCTGCCTGAAGCCGCCGTCGGTGAAGATCCTGGTGGTAGTATTAAATACTCCAGCGAGGCCCTGGAGGACTGACGAGGAGAAGGGTTTCGTGTGAACAGCCGTTGCACACGAGTCAGTGAATCCTAAGCCCTAGGAGAAATCCCATGTCGATGACGGTGTATGTTTCTAAAGCTCGAAAGCAGAGCACACCCGTCGGGCGAAAGGGAATCCGATTCCTACTCCGGAACCCGGCAGCGGAACCGCATACAATTCGGGCACTCGTAAGAGTGTTCGTCGGGGTAACCCAAAATGACCTGGAGACGCCATCGGGAGATCCAGGAACAGTTCTCTTTTCTGCATAAGCGTTCGAGTTCCCTGGAAACCTCTAGCAGGGAGATAGGGTTTGGAACGCGAAGAGCACCGCAGTTGCGGTGGTGTCCGGATCTTCCCCTCGGACCTTGAAAATCCAGGAGAGGGCCACGTGGAGGCGTCGCGCCGGTTTGTACCCATATCCGCAGCAGGTCTCCAAGGTAAAGAGCCTCTAGTCGATAGACTAATGTAGGTAAGGGAAGTCGACAAATTGGATCCGTAACTTCGGCATAAGGATTGGCTCTGAAGCCCGGGGCGTGTTGGGCTTGGTCGGGAAGTGGGTTTCGCTGATGTGCCGGGCCTGAGTGAGGTGAACGATCTTCTCTTCGGGGTTGGTCGGGATCCGAGTTCGGTACCGTGCCTTGGCCTCCCGCTGATCTTCCTTGCTGCGAGGCTTTCGGGGTGGTTCTGCCGTCCTGGTCGTTCTCTTTGGCCGCCATTCAACGCTCAGCTCAGAACTGGCACGGACTAGGGGAATTCAACTGTCTAATTAAAACAAAGCATTGCGATGGCCTTCGCGGGTGATGACTCAATGTGATTCCTACCCAGTGCTCTGAATGTCAACGTGAAGAAATTCAAGCAAGTGCGGGTAAACGCCGGGAGTAACTATGACTCTCTTAAGCACTAGGAGCACAAGGCAATCAGCTTTGGATGCCAGCCACGGAGAGGATGAGGGCCTCGCTCCGCTTCGGATAGGACAGGAGGCCAACAAAAAAGAGACCAAATTATTGAAAATCAAAAATATTAGTTGAAGTACCATTCCTTGCGGATACGACACCCTGTCCAGTGTGCAAAGAAGCGGGAAAGAACTCCCACTTCATCAAGCCCACAGTTCTCGAAACACACATGAAATCAGAACACATCGATTTCCAATGCTTCTGGCTGTGTTCGGCGTGTGAACGGGAGTGGAAGAGTAGACAAGCTTGGTCTATCCACTTCCCTAAATGTAAGGCCGAACCGCCGACCCAGTACCAGTTGAAATGTGAGTCTTGCGAAGAAACGTTCGGAACTGAACGTGGGCGATTGCAACATGAACGTTGGGTGCATCGAGCACAGGGAAATGCCAAAAGGGCACTTGTCCCTGAGCCGAAGAAGCGAGGTGGTTCTCCTTCGGTTTGGTCTGACGAAGAAACATGTCAGCTCGTACAGCTATGTGTGCTGTATAGACAGGAGAGACACATTAACGTGGCTCTAGAAACACATTTTCCTGACAAGACAAATCGTCAAATTCGAACCAATCGGGCAGACTTGGCAGAAAGGATCGCCGAGGCGATTCGCGCGGCAGATGCGCAGCAAGGTGGTGACGGGGATATCTCGCAGGTGGTGGCCGTAACACCTGATGAGGTAGACCATGAGCACAATGAAATTGTAAATAGTGATGTACACCATATTAGTGTGAGAAATGAAGTCAGTAGGGCCGAAATTGTACATAATAATGATTGCCACGGGATTGAGGTGGCGAAGTCAATTGTACATAGGATGGAAAGCAACGCGGACACGGTTGCTGAGGAAATTGTACATAGATTAGAATTAAGTGATTCGAATGCTTCCTCGGAGGAGTTCGAGGATGCATTAGATATGCAAATCGAGTTCCAGGTGTCTGTGATAGTACACCAGGCCATGACCCAACAAGAGCTGGGTCAGACGGCAGAAGATGGTGTTACCCTAAGAACGCAGACACTGGGATTTCTAATAGAGGTGGATGACTCTGATCTTGAAGCTTGGAGAACGAGCCTCATTGCAGCAATTACTCAGGAATCAGACCTCCCACAGAACAGCCGGTGGAGAGGGCGGGTAGAAGAAGCCCAACTACTGGATTTGCAAAGGATCCCGACAAACAATTACTGGTCCAAAACCCGTCTCTTGGACGTCACCCGAACCCCTATTGACGTCCTGAAAAACGTCTGAAAGCCATACCAAAGACCGTCCGTTTCCGTGCTTTAAGACATCGAATGCTCACCTGAAAGCACGGATTCGGAGGTCTCCTGAAGGACGTCATTGAAAAAGACCCGGAAAGCAGGGTTCTGGACGCTCGTTATTTTCATGCAGTATTTGTCGCTGCGGGCAATAATTTTCTTGGGTTTGAAAATTCATGAGAATCGAGAGATCACCAGAAGATGCACACCATGAATGAGGGAAATAGATTGAAGAGAGCACAAATACTCTTCGTGAAAGAAAAGGTGTCATCTAATGGCAACGTCACATTCTCATTTGAAAGAAAGAGTCGCTGTAATTTTCATTGAAAAAGTACGAAGTCTTTTTATTTCTAACGTACAAAGTTACAGGTAGTCTCGCGAGCACATACTCATTTTTGGCCTAGTGCACCTTATGATAGAATATTTACGATATTCTTTGAAATACGATATTTCTATCAGTCATCTCTCATACTTGAACGCAGCACCTTGTACAATTTCAGACTCCTACTAAATAAGTGCGTTCAAGTATGTTTACATGGAATGGCACGAACTTACAAGGCTGAATTTAGGACGCTAACAAGACTATTGTAGTCTTCTCAAACTACATATTGCAATGATACTCTAATGAAAAAACCACATAAATGCATTCCCACACAACGGGTGAGATACAGTCAATACTACATGAAAAGTATTAAGAATATTCGAATGAAAGAACCATATGAATGCATTTTCACACAACGGGTGAAATACAATCAATACTACATGAAAAGTCTCTAAACTCTTGATACATTTTTCCATCCAGTTACTGTATCTTACTGAGTTATACAATATTTTGGTCTGAAAAATACCCTGCAGAACGAATATCGAGTCAAGATTTTTAAAATCATGTAGCACTTGAAAAACGAGCTTGAAGCTCACAGTATATCTTAACTGGATAAAAACTGATTGAGAAATTATAAAGAAGTCAATTCAAATAATGTTAGTGGAAGAATTGAAAAATGTTGAAGATTTGAGTCGGTTTTTTGGCCTCGCTCTTGATGGCTGCGGCAATCCTTGCTGACGATCGCTTGATCCAATCTTTAATGAGAGTAATGTTAGAAACTTGTGTGACGAGCAATTCAACTTGCGGGTTACTTGGGAGTGTATATCTTTTCCAGAGAGCGATGATGAGAGCTGAAAAATAAATGCACTCGTGAGAATTTTTCAATAATTATCAGAAAATCAAAGCAACTAACAGTTTCATACTTACTTGCAATGACTTCAAATACAAAGAACTCGCCGACAACAAGTTTGTCAGGTTTTGCAATTTTTCACGTGATTGAGTCACACAATTCATCGGTGATGGTAGCATGCAGCATGTGTTTTATGGCTTGTTTATGATCCTCTCCTCCTAAGAAAGACAAAAATTCCCTCTGAAACGGAAAATGATCGTGTATAGATTGCCGATGCGTCGAAAATGAACTTTTTCAAAGTACAACTTACATATTGATCAGCTGATAAGTTATTTGTTTGCAAAAGCACAACTAGGTTTTGTAAGTCTTCATGACTCTTACATGGCAAAGGTGGCAAGAGGGGAAAATCTTGAGGTTATGTTTTTCTGAGCCCGGTGAGAATCTTTTTTTTCCTACGAGTAACTGTTTAACTTCGTTCAGCAAGTCCAAACACAGGATGAGCGTTTGTCTACATGGAGCTGGAAGAAATTGATTTGTCAATCAAGTAAGAAAATTCAGTATAATCTGGGAAAAGTGGATTTTATCAAAGGAGATTGGAAGAAAAATACATTAGTACATCTAGAATTATGTTGAAATGAAGTACTTGCAACAACAATGCTCATCGTGTACCAAGTTATGTATCTCAGATACATGCAATTCTTGTCCAGCGATGACGACATTTTGATCGATGAGTACTACTTTGCCATTGGCAGGTGGTCCTTGAACGTTTTCATCCTGTTCCAATGGATCAAAAACGATTTCCCTTTTCGAGGAGGGGTCCTCATCTTTGCAGTCATCTTGGGGACCATTATTCAAAGAATCTGTTTCATCACTTTCGCTGGGACCCTTTTCATCATCGGTGCCTTCAAAATAGCTTTCATTCATCTCTCCGAGCTGGTTTTCACAAGACATATTCGAATCTTGTTTTTTTGGTTTATAATCAAGTAATGAGGGTGACTCGGTGAATGTCTGACTTGGAAAAAGTTCTTGAGTCTCATCTTCATCAGCATCATCAGAATCATCAATAATTTCAGACTTGGAACTAGTTGGTGTACTCGTTGTAACGTTGAAATAAGTACTGAGATCTATCTCCCCTGAAGCTATCCCTGCAGGAAAAGATGATGAATGAGAAAACTTTTATACGGTCAATGAGTGAGAGTCAGAAATATGTACATACTTTTTTGTAGATTGATGAGTTCTTCTTTTGAGGGGGTTAATTTACCAGATCTGGGTTGCAAACTTGCTTGTTCCTGACATGTAGCCAATGTCTCATTTCTCTCTTTCGACAGAGGAATTTAAGTTTTCGTAACCAAATTTACTTTTTTCTGAGTCGATGAACTCCTGACTTTCTTGAATCTATCAAGCACTTGCGAACTCAGTGTTGTATCAGCTTTTGGAGTAGTTTTCAATTCTGTAAGAGATTTCAGAGTTTCAGTTTTCTGTCTACAATTCACTCGTAAACTTTTAAAAATATTTTGAACAGATAATATGTTGCAGGAGTTAGCTCAGAGAACAAGGCAGTTTCACAGTCAACACTGACTTACTATACGTGATCCAGTAATATGTGAACCATTTGCCATTCAAGTGAACAAAGTATTCGAGAAAGATCACCCGTAAGCTAGGGAAATGATTGGTGACGGAGGCTCTTGTTTTTCATGTACTGAGGCAAACATCATACACGAATCATATTACAAAGCCAGCAATGCTAGATACTAGTCGGAAAGAGATAGATGTACATTCATAATTACCATCCAAATGAATGGAAGATTTTAGAAAGAGTTTTTAAAAAAACTTTGAAAATGGAGTCCAAGAATGGGATTTGATAACTCACTTGGCTGCTTTACTGCAGGTTTCATTTTTTTCTTGAGTATTGGAGATGAGAGAGAGACCTTCGCTCTTCTCTGGTTCGGAGCATACCCTGAGCGGCAACAAGTTGTTTCGCCAAAGGCGAGGGCTGATTTGAAGTGGCTAGTGGTACTGGTTTCCAACTCATAGTGGCACCTGTGATGAATTTATACGCGACAATTAGAAAATTGTGAGATAATCACTGACAACGTTGTTTGCTACAGACTCTGGAATGAGCATCAGGAACCTGGATGCTGTGTGAGTTTATTCACTCATGCGATTAAGTACGCAAAGTTTTGATCAATCCCCACAGAATATTTTGTAGGAGACCCGAGATGGGCTTTGCGTAAACGAGAAGTTTTCAGAAATTGGAAACGGGAAACAATTCCATTCCGAGCGCGTGGCTCCAAAACGCAAGCCATGCGTGCAAGCAAGTTTGGAGGTTAGATTGTCACGTGGATGCCCAAGTCGGACGCAAACCTTTTCCGAAGGTTGCTCAAATATTCAATATGTATAACAGGCGCAACTTGTCTTACCTGATATGGAGGAAAACGTTGATGCAGTCTAGTTTTGACAATAATTAATAACAATTGCAGCGGCTTGACGATGCGTGCACGAGGCGACGAGAGCGGCAATGAGCGGCAAGTGATGGCGGCAAACCGCATCCGCGTGGTGTACCCAACCTCTTCCGGGCCGGCGCCCTTTGCGCAAGACAAGATGGACGCGCGCGCGAAACAGTAGCAGCTTTCAAACTTTCCTAATACGACAAGAACAGGATTAGAACATAATTATCTTAGCAAAATCGAGTGTTGGCCTACATGTAGGTTGAGATTTGATTATGCTAAGACAGGTGTGGAGCACCGAGTGATTCTGAGATATCGCGCGATTATTTCTCACTCGGTATATACACGGTTTGGAACGACTCAATGGAGGACTGGAAAGAAGTGAAAGGAATCCTGGAACTGTAATTGGAATACTTTTGATTTGATCAGATCGAGTGAGCATTCGAATAAATCTTCATTCAAGGTATCAGACTTGCAAACCCCTATTTCTCTTGAATTAATTGGATAGTTTTCTACAGAATAACAGCGAGTGAATTCTTTGAAGAGAATAAGTTGTTGTCCCGTGCTAGACTTTCTGCAGATGAATTGAATTGAAATCAATGACCCATCCTTCAAGTAACAACAATTATTTGGGACAGAACTAGTCAAAGTGAAATTCGAGAACTTGATAAATTTCCGGGGGTCTTCGTAACCTTCAGGGAGTTCAACATTTTTCAAAGTACCAACAATTTTAAATTCAGAAGGATCTCTTAATACATCTTTTTCCTTGGCTCTGAATCTCGACATCGCAACAACAGCTTGTTCGTTACATCTATTTATGATTTGAGCAAGCACCTGATTTCCCTGACGAACATTTTTTCGAACGAATCGCAGATGGTTTTCATACTTCCATGCAGCATAAGAGTCTAAAGTGCCATGTAGCATCACAACATCGGGAGAATGAATGAGATTGTGAACGTTGGGAATGAGGTTATGTTCACCATATTGATTTCTCATTTCATTGACATACATAATGAGCAATTCTTTTGCATCGGAATTCTTGGTGAAACAGTACTCTTCAGAACTCAAATACCGGGCGGCTAAATGTAGGAGATTGAAGTGGAGCATTTTCTCAGGATTTATATATTTTGAAAAAATAACTGATGCTCTATAAAGTAGTAGTAAACAAAATTCAGTTGCTTTGAAGTAAGGATACTCAATAAATTTTCTCGGACCTCTTCCAAATTCCATAGGCTTCAATTTTTTGAAGCTTTTATAATCGGCATCCAACGCATTCATTAAATCGTCATTGCCAAGACTTTTGAGCGATGACAAAAAAGGTTAGTGTGTTTCTTGCCGACACCCAAATAATAATGATGCATGAGATCTATAGGAACTTGAGTCGTGGGATCAACGAAATCGTCTAGCGGAGAAGTTAAATCTTCATATTTTTCAGGAATTCCAGCTAGGAAATTTTGAGCAGTTCGCAAGGGTGCGTTATTGTCGGGGAAAATGCGCCTTCTACCAATACTGAAACCAACCTGAATACATTTGCCGCATCTAGAGTTGTGAGGTGGGAAATTCAATAAAAAAATTTTTGCAGGAGTGTCGGCAGAAATTTTCTCTAAAATAACTCTATAAGTAATATCATTGTAAACGAATCCATTATCCCTCAGATCGGTCAATTCTGTAAGAAAATCTCTCATGAACTCGTGAACATTTTCGGGCTTTCCAACACCGTGATGTGCTCCAATTACGAAATGCTCTGTAAAAACTTCACAATTACTGATATCGCCTAGAATCGTATACAACTCACTCCTCGAACTTTTTGAAATTTTCACGCCATCTACGTGGACTGTTAAAAGAAGTATTCTTGGAATAAGCCTTTGAGAATCGCGTGCATAAAGTTCCAAAATAGCTTTTAACAAACCATAGTGGGCATAAGGGGCAGATCCGATTGACTTCGTTTGAGCAGAGGTTGTGGGAGTTTGAAGAAGAGTTCGAGCATCTTTTGGTAAATCACCATGTCCAGCCTCTCGGAGACCTGACAATAATTTTGATGTCGCACAGAGAGTGATGCTATTTGTTAAGCTCCATTCCCTGAGAAATGATTTCAAATCGAATTCTTCTTCTTCCTCGCCACTGTCATTATCAGTAGATGAGCCAGGATCAGTCGAAGGATCGGTAGATTCGGCGTCAGAGTCCAATCCTTCAGAACTATCAGAATCATCAGTCTGATCCCCGCGATCTCTATCAGAATCCGACTGATCGCTACGATCTGGCGGCTCACTACCTGGTTCTTCACTGACTGATGATGCCTCATTGTGAATTAAATTAGATTGTTGGAGATCTACTGATGAAGGATGTTCGTTTTCATAGGTTTCGTATCGATTGTTGTGCGATTCAGCAGGTTCGATGGATAATCTACGTTCATCGTTTTTTGCCGATGCTACAGGCTTGTGAGAAATGTCAATGATGGGAATCAAGTTTATTTGTTCAAAATTTACTCGCATAGCAATTCTACGTAAATCATTTTCACGAAGTTGTCTGATGCGTCTTTTTTGTTGGGACGGTGAGAGGTTAGGATACGGTTTTCGAAAGCTCATGGCGCGACGATTTTGAATTTTTCGATACCGAGTGAGAAAAATACCTCGCTGAAATATCGAGATTCAAAAAGATGATACTTAGCTGCGGCACAATCCAAATTCTTCGGGAAATCCTTGGCTGATGATGCTCGAGCTGGCGTTATTAACACGTGCACGCTTGAAAAAGGGATCCCACCAAAGGGGGTATCAATATAGACCACTTCTGGACTTTTCACTAAACGCAAATACAAAATTCGGATCGGATACTTCCCCAAGACCGCCTTTGGAATTCCCCGCGCGGTCCAAAATATGATCGCGCAGCACGTCCTATCTCGAGATGTCTTTCGACTGACTTCAAGACTACTTATGCAAGTCGTCATTAATAGGACTGGATTGCGGACGTCTTTTTCATTGCAGACGTCCGGGACTTCCTTGAAATTGTTTGTCGGGATAGCACCCAGCTAGCATTTTCATGGCAAAAAGACGTCCTAAAAACGTCCAATTGAAGATATGGCAAATTTTGTGGACGTCCGAAATTACGTCCTTTTGTTCGCCAAAAAGACGTACTACTTCCACTATTTTGTCATGTTTTGGACGTCTCAAATGACGTCCATAGGACGTCTATATAGGAACGTCCAAATGTCATCATTTAAACATAATTTGGTCGTCAAAAATCGAATATTATTTTGGTATCGATAAATAAAGGGACGTCCAAATGTCATCATTTAAACATCATTTGGTCGTCCAAGGTAAAAATTTTATTGGTTTCAGAAAATCGATGACTACAGACAAGACGTCGGATGGGCGCCTTGAGGACAAACCAAATGTGCCGTTTTGAGGACGTCATTTTTTATGACATCTATAGGTCATAGAATTATAATTTATACTCATAAATACATGACATAATTCCAAGTGAACAATATTTCACTTGGCGTTTCTATGCTAGTGAAATGCTCACTTGGAATATGTCTTTCAGTAGTGATCAAGAGAATTCAGGGTTAAGTAGAAAATCTGTTTATTTGAATCAAAGTCAAACACAGTACAATTCTTGTCAAATTTTGGTACAATAGATACACATCATGTTTTGTCGTCAAAGAACAAAAGTATCAGAAATAAATTACAAGGGTCTAACAATCATTCTTCTCGTGATATAGCTATTCTTTCGTCATAATCATGCCTATGCTAAGAAATACTTGTTTGGCACAGAAGAGCGATGACCTTACCTCTAAAAACTCAGAAGTATCAGTGAAAAAGTACAAAAGAAATACAATTATTCTTTACGTAACAATTACTCTCTGATAATAATCATGCATGCATGCTAAGGAGTACACACAGTTTTGTCACAAACAGGACTATACATTGCAGTTTTGTCTCTGAGCACTAGAAGTATCAGCGAAAAAGCTCAGAACTATAGTATCAATATAATGTTCTCGTAGTAACTACTCTATCAAAATATTTGTGCCCATGCTGAGGGACACGACCAGTTTTCACAAGAGTTTTGTATTTAACACGAAAAGTTAAAATGAAAAAATACAGAGGTTTGACAATCATTCCTTTTGTAATAATAATCCTCATGCTAAGGAATACAAACATTTTCAAGTACTTGTGCTTCGAGGAACACGAAACGAGAAAGAAAATTTGTACAACAGAAGTATGTTATTTTGAAGAACGAAAAATCATTATCAATATACCACTAGGTTTCATCAAACACTCAGCCATTCTCTCTCAAATAGTAATTATGCTCACGTTAAGGGATACTACTATTTTTGGCAAGAGTTTCGTCTCTAAACACTAGGAGTGTAAGTGAAAAAATACAAAGGTATCGTTATTATTCCTTTCAAAATACTTATTCTCATACTAAGAAATGCGAGAATTTTTTTGAACTTTTCTAGAAAGAAACACAAAATAGATTCAAAATTACTTCAACAGAAAGATGCTTCTCAAGAAAGGCAAAAAATATTGCCAAGATTCGCCAAGTTCTACGATACACTCAGAGGTGATGAGACTTTTATTGTCCTTGGTTATCTTCATCATTGTCCAGATTCTGGTCATTAACAAAACCCTCATCTTGCTCGTCGGGAACATCATCGTCATGATTCCCTCCAGCGCCGTCGAGACCATTGATGTTGGCAATTGCAGCATCATTCCCTTCATCTTCATCTTCCTCATCTGAGCTTTCACCTGATGTCTCGTTTTCGAGATTAGGATGCGCAATTAGAGATGAATTATATCTGGTACCAGCCCTTCGCAGCCAGTCGCCGATGGTTGATTGCACAGTATATTCATCGGCAACTCCTCCACTGACAAAAATATCTGAGAAAATTGAAATTTTAGCTTGGTACATCAATATAGTTCCGATTCAGAATTTGACGAAAAAAACACACAAGGTAGTGCACTCTCTGATTAGAATCGTTGCTACAGCTAGATTGCCGAAGTTTCTCCCCCCCCCCTTTTGCTCCAGTCCAATTATATCTTCTGCCTATGCGATCGGTCATGACTTTTTTCATAGCTTTTCTGATTCGATCCTTTGGATCTTTTCCACCTATTTTGAGTATGAAATCTCTCTGTAGGAAGAAAAATTAGACAATAGTAAAAAAGGTGATCTTCAATCATTTTAATCTTCATATTTCATCTTGAATAATGAAACTTCAGAGAATCTCATGCCTAAGTCATCATCAGGGGGTGGAAGCATGTGGCAAGCAAGTTGCTGAACAAATTTGGAAACTAGTGGTGCAAAATCATTGAAAATTCTTGGATACTGAGAAAATCAAGAGGACAGAAGAAAATACTAATACTCACAAACTGTTCTTGCATCTCGACACTATTTTCGAGAGCTTGACTCAACTGTTCCCTCAAATGATGTTTTTTCCTCACTGGCAAAGCGGGAGAAAGAGATTTTTTAGGTTTTTCTACGGGTGCAACACCAACTTGTCCACTAGGCTGATCGAAAGCTACCTCCTGCAGTCTAGCGATTCGCCGAGTGTTTTCAGCAACGCCGTTGAGAATTGCTTGCAAAGTTGCTTTCATCTTCTGAATATCAGTACCTATGAAAATAATGCAAATCAGTCATCGGTCGTCAGTTAGCTTAATATAGGGAGAGCTTTTCATGGAACATCCAACATACCAGATACAGACTGAATATTGGATGCAGGCTGCACGCTGAGTGGCTGCTGAATATTAGAGTGAACAATCATTCCTGATGGACCTTGCAAACCAGACACAGGCGGCAAATCAAAGATAGACCGTTCGTCTCTTTTATCATCTTTTTCGGAGCTAATTATCTCTGTATCAGCAACAGAATCTTCATCAGCGATTTCAGAATTAATCTGTTGGTCGCTGTCGATAACTTCTTCTGATACTGCTATAGTTCCGATCCCGTCGCTATTGACATGACAATCATCTAAATTTTCTTGATTACTGCCAAGTGGATCAGTTTCTGAGCCATTCTGAGATTGCGCCCCCACGTGAGATTGATTGAGATCGTCTAGTGAATCCAAAGGAGGTACTGAATCTATGAAAACTTCTGAAGTCATAGTAGCCACCGGATAACTTGGAATCGCTGAAGTATCTGAACTAGGTGTATTCAAAAGCCCAGTCGACACTTCTGAATTATCCGCAATTCTGTTATTAAGATCAGGCGATAAAGAGCTTGGGGCAAAATTTTCAGATGTGGCAGCTGCAAAAATCAAAATTGGTTACTTTGGTAACATAATGTGCGAGAACAATTTTCTTTATAAAAATATCATGGGCTTATTATCTTTACCTGGAAGGTTTCTGAGAGCTACAAAATTATTTGGTCTTTGAATACTTGGTATCAAAGGAATTGGGATGTATTCTCCATCTGAAATAATTATTGCAAAATCAAGATTTATCACTTGGATTTTCAAAGGAAAATAGTTGAAAATACATGTGTGCATTGGATATTCACCTCTGCCTCAAATACTGATAACTGTGGTTGCGCCTTGCGGCCCTTGAAGGCAAGGCATCATGGACGGTTGCAGGTTAGTTGATGTTGAAGCAATCACATTTGTTGGCTGTTGATGTGGGAATGCTGGTATCATCGGCTGTGAGCTTGTTGATGTCGAAGAGGTGATTAAACTGGGAGCTTGTGACTGTGGCATAATCTGCCGAACGTAGGGTATTGGACTGATTGCACTTTCAGATCATTGTATTGATGGAGTTGAGATGGATGAATTTCCGAATATGAAATTTTGCCCATGTTGTTGCCGCAATAAAGCTGATTGAGCTGGAGGTAATACAAACGTTTCATTCATTATACTCATTATTGAGTGCAGGGACGTTAAAATAAAAAAAGCTTACACATATTTTGTAAGCTCAGGAACTGCCCATTGGCAGTCTGAGGTACGATAAATTGTGGCGGAGGCTGAAACGAACCTCTTCGAGCTATAATGGAAAAGAGACCTCTTTAAGTATGGCGATTTTTGGAGCTAAAAGATTTTTTTAACCTAAGTTTTCATCTGCTTTGTTCTTTGCGGACTGCGAAGCTAGCTGAGACTCAGCTCGTTTTGATGTACCCCTACCTCCACCCCTGATTCTTACGCCTCGATTTGCTAACCCGCCTGCGCCTCGACTTGCACCCTGATTTGCACCTCTAGTTGAACCTCGACTTGTACCTCCATTTGCACCTCTACTTGCACCTCGACTTGCACCTCGATTTGCGCCTGGACCGATAACATGGCTCAAGAGAGCGGCGGGGCTTGCATCGGGGGTAGTTTTTTGACGTTTGCTGCTATTCCCTTGATCAGGTTCGCAACCGGATCCTCTGTCATCGTCAGACATTTTTGCTGATAACCTGGTGAATAAATATTGGTGAAACATATGAGTAGTTCCACGCGAAAGCGACCCACGAAAAAGGGTCATGTCTCAGATCCTTTTGTTAACATTCTTATTCGATTCTATGGTACAAAATATGAACTTTTCACTACCTATGGGGTCCCAAAAAAATTTTTTGGACCCATGGCGAGAATTTTTGAAAATGGAGTAAAATACATTTTCTTAAAATTCTAGCAACTTTTTTGCACTAAAATGCCAATAAGTCGAGTTTGCTCCCAGATAAAGATATGCGGTTTGCGGCATTCGAAAGATTTTTCAAAAACCTATCGAAATCGCTATTAAAAAGTTGTTTTTGGGGTTTTGGGCAGCCTGTACGAGCAAAAGTGTAAAAATCACTGAACAGTGAGTTTCTCAGTTGCCTATTTTTTTTAATTTTTAAAAATCACATATTTGATGTAAAATTTTGTGTTCTTTCAGAAAAAAGTGGTTCCAATTTCCTTTTCCGACGTCTAAGGCCTGTTTCTTCAAATTTCCGCAAACCTATTTTTTAGGCAGTTTGGAATTGTCTGTTTACTGCGCATGCGCAGGAATTTGGACTGTTAGAACCAATCCCATTGGGAAGCCAAGAAAATTTCCTTCGAAATGACCACTTGGCAAAGTCAATTCCATCAATTTGGCTCGGAGCTACAACGTTTGAAAGACCACCGAATCTCGATATCCAACAAGAGGTGGATCGGAGACACCGCGACAATAGTAGGAAAATCCGGGCACGATCTCTGGCCCGATGTATCGTTTGGCTATTGACACACTCGAGCTGAAGCTTCATCTTTTGTGGGCTGTAACTCCGAGCCAAATTGATGAAATTGACTTTGCCAAGTGGTCATTTTGAAGGAAATTTTCTTGGCTTCCCAATGGGATTGGTTCTAACAGTCCAAATTTCTGCGCATGCGCAGTAAACAGACAATTCCAAACTGCCTAAAAAATAGGTTTGCGGAGATTTGAAGAAACAGGCCTTAGACGTCGGAAAAGGAAATTGAAACCACTTTTTTCTGAAAGAACACAAAATTTTACATCAAATATGTGATTTTTAAAAATTAAAAAAAATAGGCAACTGAGAAACTCACTGTTCAGTGATTTTTACACTTTTGCTCGTACAGGCTGCCCATAACCCCAAAAACAACTTTTTAATAGCGATTTCGATAGGTTTTTGAAAAATCTTTCGAATGCCGCAAACTGCATATCTTTATCTGGGAGCAAACTCGACTTATTGGCATTTTAGTGCAAAAAAGTTGCTAGAATTTTAAGAAAATGTATTTTACTTCATTTTTGAAAATTCTCGCCATGGGGCCAAAAAATTTTTTTGGGACCCCATAGGTAGTGGAAAGTTCATATTTTGTACCATAGAATCGAATAAGAATGTTTACAAAAGGATCTAAGACATGACCCTTTTTCGTGGGTCGCTTTCGCGTGGAACTACTCATATGTTGATTGCGCTAATAAAGTTTTAACCGCTACGTGTGTGCCATGTGCCATTTCGGTAATGACTCCGACAACACCAAGTAGTACAAATTATATACAAGTTGATTCTCTGGTCTTGTCGATCTTGAAGGACGGTAGGGAACTAATTCCAAAAAATTTCATGACAGAAATTTTATTGCTACGTTTTGTCCACTAAGTTTCGTGGACCTCATCAGGCTTCAGGTTTGTTCTTCTTTAGATCGTCATGATATTTCTTGAACGATCTTGTAATAGAGACTAGACATAATGTAACGTCTGGCTCTATTACAAGATCGTTCAAAAAATATCATGACGATCTAAAGAAGAACAAACCTGAAACCTGATGAGGTCCACGAAACTTAGTGGACGAAACGTAGCAATAAAATTTCTATCATGAAATTTTGGGAATTTATTTAGTTCCCCGCCGTCCTTCAAGATCGACAATACCAAAGAATCAACTTGCATATTAACCATCAAGGACGAAAAATCTACCAAATTACTTATGATAGTAGAAATGATAATATTCAACAGAAATTCTTTGAAATTTGCTGGTTGAACTTAGCAGTCAACTAGCTGATGAAAAGCAAAGTGACACTAAAGCCAATCTAATGTTCGACAAAATTTCTGCAAATCGTGTGAAGGAGTGTACCTTCACACATCAACTCAAAGAGGTTTAGTTGAACATTAGTTTATCAAATCTGGTGTCTATTTGCTCCGCACTAACTGGTCGACTGTAAAATTCAATCAACCGCTTCAGTTTTGTCACCAGAATCTATCACGCCGGAGGTTGAGAGGTAAGCAAGCTAATGACTATGAGCGGAAGAATGGATTATGTGGAACATATAAAAGTGATCCATGACTGGAATTTGGAACATTTTTTTTCTGGTTGAACTTATCGACCAAAACTGCAAATTTTCTAAAGCCCAGCTTTATTCGTCGGCACGTCGAGGTGAAAGTATTCATGGCAAAAAAGTTGGCTACCCAGCACGCGGTGCTTCTTGAGCAGAGTTTTGAGTTGACCGATGGAGAAAGATCGCGTCCAGACTTCGTCGTAATGAATGAAAGTCTGGCGCAAATTATCGACATCGCTGTCATATTTGAAAAAGGTGATAGGCTCAAAGAAGTAGCCGCGGGGAAAATTCGCAAGTATTCTTGTTTAAAAAGTAGGATTAAGAATCAACTGCATGTGAGCAAAGTGGAAATTCTCCCCATAGTATTGGGGATGAGGGGCGCGGTGCCTAGCGAAACGGCTGAGATACTTCGACGTTTGGGGTTTAGTCCCGGGGACGTCACTACCATGGCCATGATATGCATACGGAGCTCACTGGAAATGGACAACGCATTCATGGACCATGGATAGGCGCTAGGAAAATTGGGAGCAGGCTACTCAAAAGAGTGTAGGGTACTGGGGGAATTACAGGAAGCATAGTGGTTAAGAAACCGAATCGTCTTCAACTCGCGCGAAGACAAGGATTAAGCACGAGAGTCAGGTGGTGGTCCAACGGCCGGCACGTCACCTGATGGTGCGAGTCGCAGGCGACTGCGGCGCGAGGCCGACAATCCAAACGGATGTCGGGGCGCTTACCTACGCGAGGTTTTCTCTATTAAGCACCGGGCTAATCACCCGGTGCGAGCAAAATAGCGCTGTAGCGTGATCCAAAAGTGTTCACGCTCCCTCGTTTCCTAATTTTTCCAACCCTGGTACCAAGCACTTGGCAGTAGTTGTAAGTCTTGTATATTGTAGAGTCTATTTTTTGTTATCGTGTTCGTTACCGGTAGAACAACGGAAAGTACGGTCTCTCCACTTTATGGAGAACGCAGGGTAGCTAAACGACACGATGTCCGTCCTTCACGGCACGCCTAGTCTTCGGACAAGAGGTAGCCCAGTTGGACTTCGTGGTTTTCTGCCACGAGCCTGATTCGCGATCTCCTCGTGATGAGAGTTGGGAACTCGGCGGCGACCTTCGCGGTCGTCGTCGTGCTAACAGCGACAGGCTTCCGAATTCTCCTTCTTAGTCGAGAAGGATTGAGTTCGGGGGGCTCGCCATCGTCTATTCGTAGACGGTGGAGTGTAGCGCCGTGCAAAGGTCGTTTGGCCTTTTATTACCATTCGACTTTCGCCCCTCTAGGAGGGGGCACGGAAAAGCAATGCGCATGAAACTTATGCGTATTGTCGGACTGTGTCCTCTCCAGCGGCTGGCAAACTAAGCCGTCGCGGAGGAAGCGTTCGAGCCCCGAATTTTCCCTTGCAATGTGAAGGCCGGGACAATCGCATTGCATTTTTCTTCCATTTAAGGGGAAAAAACAATGCGCGTGGAACTTGGACCGCGCGCATTAAGAGCATTGAAGATCAAATGCTCAGGGCAATGACACCTAGCCCTAAAACACCAGGATGACTGGCCTGGCAAAATCAATGAAGCCACGGTTACCGCAGACCAAAAACATGTACCCTTAAGGGAAATAGGCAAGAGACCTATGAGACCGACTCGTAAACCGGTAAAAGAAGCAGTGTGTGGCCGGGGTCGAACGGATCCACTGTGCCGTTGGAGGTTACTTCGAAAGCTGTTGTCTCACACGCAGTCACTCACGGACCGAGTATACACCAGATATCTGGGCCAATTACTCGTAACGGAAGGGGCAAACCGGCGATGGGGAGCCCCGACCTAGGATCCAGAAACATAAGACGTGATGAGAGATAGCCAAGGGTAGCCGAAGCGATCGGTGGAATGGGGAGACCGGTAAATCGCCTCTGAATAGTGTGTGAAGTTACATTGAAGTGCAAGTAAATATGTGTTCCCGTATTTCGTTTCTGGAAGCGGACCTAGTATGTCCATTTCAAGTACTTGAAATGATTCGAAGGGTGTTGTAGTTATTGTCATGAGTAATTTTGTTTTCACCCGCGTTAATTTATCCCTCTAGCAAATTCCACAAGAACGAACGTAATCGGTCACATCTTTTTCCATTCCCATCCAATAAAACTTTTACTGAATTCTCTTATAGGTTTTCAATATATCCCGGTGACTTCCCACAACAGAATCGTGTGCTTCACGAATGACCCTTTCTCGTTCTTCTGGGGATGGGTTTATCATTCCCCCAGTGCAAACTACAAGTTTAAAATCTTCGATCTCAAGGAAAGTACGTAAAACTGCTTCTATAGGTGGCCAACAAATGTTATCGATTCCATCTCCCCGCTTAGCCAAGCTGATTGACGTAACCCCCGAATTTCGAGATACCTCACTAAAGTCCTAAACAATGAGTCAGACACGCTACAGAGGGTATGTCGTTGCAATCAATTTTAATGAACACTGTAGGTGTTTACGATGTCCCCGATGTCGTGTTTCTCAGATTTAAAAGCCTCCACATTTATTAATTTTGAGTCAATCGACTGTTACGCAACAGGGTTGCCGAATTTGCAATCAAGGGAAACAAAATGAACAATGTTATCAAATTTCACTATTGAATTTTCGGGGGTTTACTCTATGTGTTTTATAAGCAAAATTGAAAACACAGGCCGCTGAAACTCAATCAAGGATTTATTGATTTGGGGCTCGAATCAGTTTTTGCAAACTCATGCTGGTCCATGCCCCATATTATTGCTCAGCGAGACACCGAGTGGCCCACATTCTGCTTGCTGACCTAGAGCTTCGCGGACTGAGTCAACGCCTGGTTCGTCCGAGATTTTCATCTTCTTTTTAAAAATTTCTTCTTCAAAATCGGTTGTGATACCAATGGGTCGACACGATTCACGCTGTACATGTTTTGCATCATCGATCAATTCTGCGACTCCGCACTCATTCTGTGCATATCTTGAATCATTCACCAATTCAACAATGCCACACACCTCACGTTGTGTATCATACGGATTATCAACCAGTTCAACAATGTCACACAACTTATGTTGTGCATCGTTCGGATTATCTACCATCTCAAAAATGTCACACATCTTACGTTGGGCATCATTTGGATCTTCCACCAGCAGAAGATGTTCTGTGTCCCCGACTAGGAAAAGACAGGCGGACGTCTCTGGTACCAAAACCCCTTCCAGGTTCACAACATCCCTGCTTACAGATCTTTAGGACCTTTTTGATAACCAGCTCCTATTATCAATGTTTCCAGCGTCAATATAGTCGAGATTTCTTTTCAAAACGTTACTACCGACCAGATCGTTAACTCCGTCTCGACTCTCCTTTTCTCCTCTGATGGAAGTTATTGTAGTTACAGGGAGTGAGATACACATATCATTATCTTCATCCGATGAGCAAAATTCTACCGGAGTGCTGTTTGGTATAGGATTTCGTGAGAGACTATCTGCGTTGGTGTTATGATTCCCCCTTCGAAATTTCGTGCAATAGTCGTACTCCCTTAGTTCAAATTTCCAACGAGCTAACCTAGAAATCGGGTCTTTCACATTTTGCAACCAGATAAGTGGCCTATGATCAGTTACCAAGGTAAATTTTCTCCCATACAGACAAGGTCTGGAGTGGGTGATTCCGATACCATGGCATAAAGTTCCTTTTCGGTGATGGACCAGTTCAATTGACTTTCAGATAATGCTTGCGAGGCATAAGCGATTGGTAAATCGTCAGGGCCTTGGCTCAATATTGCCCTCATCGAATGATTCGAACTATCGACGGTGCAAGTGAATATTTCAGAAAAATTTGGATACTGTGAAATCGGTTGAGTGCACGGTTTTCCCTTCAATACTTCAAAAGCTTCTCCTTGCGAATCTCTCCACACGAAATGTTCATCCTTCTTCAAAAGTTGCATCAATGATGTCGCAATCTTCGCGAAATCTGGGATGAATCGGCGGTAGTACCCAACTAACCCAAGGAACTGCTTGATGTTCTTTCGTGTTTTTGATCGAGGAAATTTTGGTACAGCTTCCGTCCTTTTGAGTCAGGCTTGACTTCATCTGGTATGATAATATCGACGCCTCTTACGAAGATAAACACCTTTTTTCTTGTGACTGACGAAGATTAACGTTTATTCGTTGTGAACACGAATATTAACGGATTCTTCTTAGGTCCACGAAAACTAACACTTACTCCTTAGGGACACGAAGATTAACGCATTCTCGTTAAGTCCACGAAGACTAACACTTACTCCTTAGGGGCACGAAGACTAACACTTACTCCTTAGGGCCACGAAGACTAACACTTACTGCTCAACGGCCCATGAAACTAGCACTCACTCTTGAACGGTATGAAGACTATAACACACTTGCACACATTCTCATCCAAAGGGACGGAGACCAAGTATTTCGTCTTAGGGCCACGAAAAAAAAAACACATTCTCATTAGCGGCACAAAAATTAACGCATCGGTAGACTTCATTCATAGAGGGACGGAGACAATAAGTATTTCGTCTTAAGTCCACGAAAAGTAACACATTTTTCTCTACGCCACGAAGACTAACACATTCTTCTCGATGGAATGAAAAACAACACATTCTCTTTGACGTGACGATGAACGGTAAGTGATTGTGTTAGCCTTCGTTCCGCTAAGAAGAATATGTTACTTTTCGTGGGCTTAAGACGAAGTACTTATAATTTCCGTCCCTTTAAGAATGGAGTCTACGAATGTGCTAGTCTTCGTGGCGTAAAGGAAAATGTGTTACTTTTCGTGGCCTTAAGACGGAATACTTATAGTCTTCGTCCCGTCAAGAAAAAAAATGCGCGAATGTGTTAATCTTCGTGCAGTTTGAGGAGTAAGTGTTACTCTTCGTGGTCTTAAGCAGTAAGAGATGATCTTCGAGGCGTAAACAGTAAGTGTTAATCTTCGTGGCCGTAACAAAGCAAATGCTAATCTTCGGCCACCGTGTTTTTCTTCGTGGGCGTTAGCGGATGTGTTTATCTTCGTAAGAGGCGTCGATATGACCAAGATACCCTACCTCCTTCCTTAGGAAATAACACTTGTCTGGTTGAAATGTTAATCACGTGGTTTTGAGGTGCCCACAGAGTTTTTTCATCTTCTCAAAATAAATTTGTAAATTGGGTGAGAACACGACGATATCATCCAGGAAAATGAAGCAATCTACGCCTCGCAAACCAGATAGAGCTCAATTAATTAAGGCTTGAAAGGTCGATGGACTACCCTCGGAACCCATAGCCGTTTTTTGAAACACATATGGGAATAATTACAAGAGAATCCCGTTTTTACTTCATCTAAAGGGTTAATTGGTACCTGATGGAATCCTTGGGCTAAATCAAGAGTTGAAAAATAACCGCTGTTACCCAGCTCATCAAGGATGTCAATAGTATTAGGCATGGGATAGGCTGGATTCACCGTTTTTCCATTCAACGCTCTAAAATCCAACACTACACGCCATCGTTTGTTCCCTTCAGAATCCGGTTTTTGAGGGACAATCCATAGAAGTGAGTTGTAGGTCGAATCTGAATATTCCACGATATCATCCTTTGGAAGTTGATCCACTTGTTTTTGTATTTCAGCTTGCAAATGAGGGGGATGTCTATATTGCTTAATTTTCACCGGAATCTCGTCTGTGGTTGGAATCCGATGTTCCACCAAATTAGTACAACTCAATTTATTCTCTAGCAAATGGAATCGATATGGATAGATTGACACCAACTTTTCAACTCATTTTCGTTCCTCTTTATTAAGTTTCCTTGAATCGAATTTCCGGAGAACTTTCGAATCGATCTTGCAATACTCTATCTCTATCTTCCTTAAAAGTTTTTCGAATTGAAGATACCGGCTTACACTGCAAAAAGGATCTCTTGGAACGAGAAACGAAATTTCTACAGATGAGTGCGTGCAAATTTGAGAAATCCCAAATCTCTCATTTGGGACTTTTCTCAAACCGAAAATATAGTCTCTCCTTCTGAGAAATCGAATATCTTGATGGAGTGAATAATTAAACTTACACCCAAGCAGCAACTAACCTATCAAAAATATGATTCTTGCATTCGCTTCGCACTCGATTTCAAGTTTACTCAAAGCTCGACGAGTCTGATTCACATAAATTCACCTCAGGCTATTCGAAATTGACGTTGATCATTCTCAAAATCTCAAACTAACCACGAATGAGACGGGTGTTGTGACTTCAAAAAGGCTTGTATTATGAAAAAGAAGCTCATGAAAAAGTATGATTTCCCAGCGGCACGGGAAAATGATCATAGGTACATACCTCAACACAATTTCGCCTATCAGCTGGGGGGAGAAATTTTCTTCGTTTTCCACTTTTATCGATACATATTTAACAATATTAACTGGCAATCATTCACGACCAGTTTGCAATGCAACCACCAAGTAACCCATATTGAAGCAACGTAAACAAGTATGCTTGTGGCTAATCATAACCCATCAGCGATGCCACGGAATATCGTGAACACAAATAATAGTTTGGGGGTGTGAGCAATTCTTTCTCTACGCATGAGACATTGATTTCTTCAATTTGAGAAAAGTTTTCTTTAGGTGTTCGCTTTTTTCTTAAATCGTCCTTCCGAGTAGACATGATTCTCATACCAGAAGGAAAATTTCTCGTTTCGAGAAATTAGCTCTCGATCCAAGAAATTTGTCAAAAATTTCCTTCTTATTGCGAGAAAATTAGTTTTGAGAAGTGAAATCACTTTGAGAAATCCTTTTTGTAGTGTAATTGTTTTGTAATATTCGTGCAAATCTGTGGATGGTAATGAGACATCAACATCTTCGGAAGTGCTGTTAATAACATAAATGAATGCCAGACCACTGCGATTCCCCACGAGGCATTCGCCCGCAAAAATGCCCGGCCCAGCTTGAATTTGCTCTACATAGCCGAAAGCTCTTACTGGGTTTTTGACGTCAATTTTTTGCGGACTTCTTGTCGTTGCAAACCGGTCGTATTGCATCTCACGTCCGCACATATCGGTAATATGTCCATCCATTTTACAAAATTCGCAATATTCAGGTTTCCCATTATTGTCACAGAGGCGATAGCAAAACTGTAGCGAATGACCATTATTTTTGCAGTGGTTACAAAAGGACCGATTTCCCCGCTTGGCATTTGTTCTTTTTTCCAAACAATCCCGCCGGAAGTAACCGGGTTCATTACATGCATAACATACCCCTTGCGTTCTATTCGAGATTCTATTGGAATTAGCAGTTTCCATTGGATCTTTCCCAAAACCACAATCCCCTTGTCCACCTCTATTTTCTATTGGATGGCAAAGAACCTTCTGCATCCGAGGAAAATTCTTAGATGCGTAGTACGAATTCCTTCTCTGATCAATATGTTTCTCAAAGTCGATAGCCAAACTCACTGTGGCCTCTAAAGTGACGGGGGTTTGATTCGTTATTATTGGAATTATTTCTTTACTTAATCCGAGCATGAAGCACTCTATTGCTATTAGGGTCATTCCTTCGATCATACCTTTTGCGGCACCGCTGTCGAAGCTCTCTCGGACTAAATCAATACCTTGTTGGAGAAGATTCGCAGCCCTCAGCCCGTAATCCGAGACTCTTTCTTTTTCTTTTTGCATCACCTGTACTCGTCTTGTTTTGGTGAGAAGTGAAGGTGCCCAAAACGGTTTTTTCCAATGGGCCTTTCATCCCCCAGATTTAGCAACGGAGTTTAGTATTGTCAGTATATATGCACGACTTTTTGACATGGTCCCATATGGCAAATGCTAATATTCATAGCTGTATCTCGGGATAGGATGCCCATTGGACAAAACCCTCTTGGGCATCTTCATTTTCCACGTAAACAAGATAACTCCCGAAGTTTCGTCACGGTTTAGGGCTCGCGAGGTTGGTGTTCCCCTTGACAATCAATAATTTCATTGCCGAGCTTTTACCGATAGTCTATCATCAATCTAGATTTCGGTAGACAAATTATTGAGCGTTTTGCACTTTTTCTTTTCAAGACAATTTCTTTCATTCGGCCTAATCATTGATTCGCGACTAATGAACTAAGAGCGATTCTGAATGTTTCAAGGTTAATGGAAATTTTATCTAGTTACGAATTTCCCATCGTCATCATTTCACGACACATTAATCTTGGAATTGAGATCCCAAATGAGAAGGGATGAGGAGATCGGAGATGTCATTATTCCGTTTCGCCACAGAGAAGCGTGAGTACAGCTTTTTTGGCACAAATCGTACAAAGGAACTTTGCAGATGTGCAGAGCGCGTAAGACGCAAAGGCTGACTCGCACACAAGTCTGACTACTATTATATATATAGCATAGATTTCCTACTTGCATCGAAGAGAAGGAAGTGAAGCGTAACAATTCGTCTCGGATACGGAGACGTCTAGAAAACGAGCTTCCGTATAGGTATATACATATGTATGTACACGGCAAAGATGTAACTGGGAATCTGCGGAGCAGAAAACTAGAGACTTCTCCGATCGATCAGACTCCGATGCGACATACTCCTATCCCTAAACATGTGTTGGTGTTTCTATGTATGTGAGTGGGAATCTTTTGTGAAAAGCAGCGGCTTTGCGAAATCCGTTAGAACGGATCATCATCTGCGACGATTTTCCGCTCGTTTCAACCCCCCTTTTATGCGTGCAGTGCACTCAAGCTTTTTCGACGAATTGGAAGAGAGCACAATCAATCGTGGTTTTCTACGCTAGCTTAGGGAGTTTTGATCTCGATTTTAGGTGGATAGATAGATTCTGAATGATCAGCGAGTAGTTCCTACATAAGATGAGACACTGGTACACAGATGTGATATTCTTAGATCGAGATTTTTGATTTTGTGTCAGATTTTACCGTGGATTTCTCGTTGAAATTGTTTGCATTGTGTTGAGAATACTTTTGTCCTGCGGAGAATTTGATGAATTTTTGCGTGTTGGAAAGATTATTTCAATTCTGATTCAGCCTGAGAAAAATATTGACAGATATGAGCAAAAGCCGAGGCAAAGAAAGAAGCCTGAGATGACCAAACTAGACTATTGTGGACAATCATAACACAGTTATAGCTTGAGAAATATTTTTCAACGGTTACAATAATCATCAATCAATTATAGATCAATCCGAGATCTGGGATTAAACTCTACCGGTTGAAGAGCATTCACAGCAGTTATGAATTCGCAAAAAGGATTTCGACGTGTCCTTATGTGATAGAGTACTCTGGGAGACGAGCTGGGAGATAATCGACAGCCAGCGCCACAATGGCGTTTCTGGGAAACTATTGGAGAGCTAACAAGGAATTTCTAGAAGGTATTTCAATGAGTTTCATGAGAATAACATAAAGGCCCCCATGGCACTAATGCTCACCTCTGCGGAATGAAACTGGGCTGAAAATTTGACGGCTTCTCCTGAAAATTCTCCGGGAATTCTTACAACAGCTTTATGGAATTTTTTTTGGGTACTCCTCGACAACTTCCCAAAGGTTGTGTTGTCACCAGGGCACGAATACACGTAATATACACGCGGGGGCAAATTAGGCACAGTCTCTTCAATACTCCTAAAAGGCGATTTTCTCAGACTTTAACATGACTCAGGAGTTGATTTGGTCAAACTGTCACGCGCCTTGGCTCAATTCTTGGGCCTTGAAAGAGGTTTCAAAAAGAGATAAGTTTAAAAGTACTCATCTCTAGCCCACATCGGTTTCGTAAGAGATCCGAGTTGCGAGTGCGGTTGCTCTTGTGAAGATCTAAACCGTAGCAATGCCCGTCGTATAACGCTCAGAGATTAGTATGGTTCATGTGAGCAATGCTAATGTTATAAGCCGCAGCTTGAAAACTGTTGGGCATTTGCAAGTGCGGCACTCTGGGTTTCATCTTTTAGCGGTAGAAGGAGACTATCCCCAAAGTTTCAGACATATCCGTGTTCCACAACCCTTGGGTGCTCCTTGTCAGTACGAAAATATACTATTGAGCACACCTTTGAATTGAATTATCACGTTGGTTACGATGGACTCCAATAGTATGACCCACAAATTCTCATTTCAAAATGACCACCAAAATTTCTAATATTGACCTGGCATGGTGATTTACTCCGTCAATGGGCATAAGAAATGAGCTGAAAATGAGTTCAATCCTAAAGAATAGCTCTCCCTAAGGATGTTGTTTTCTCCTTTTTCCAAGCTCTATCAACTTCCTAGTACCTGTAATGTACATTATAACATAATTTTCTAAGGTTTATTCTATTTATGCGTTACTATGTTGAAGATATTTGAGATAATTCCAACGTCTCCATATTTTGTGATGCTTGCTGAAGGGTCAAAATGGCAGTTCCATTCCCTCCAAACCACCAACATTCGACTTGGCATAATATGTGAGAGAGTTGCCGTGATATCTAGTAGATTGAACGCCCTAGCTACATCCCTGATTAATCATGAAGAAGTTTTTCTACCATCACTCCATATGAAATTAGGATTAGTTAAGGGTTTCGTTGAGAAAATGGATTGATAGTCTGATGCATTCACCTTCTTACAGAAGAATGACCAAGTGTTCGTGGCTTAAAGATGAAACATTTGAATTAAATTATCACTAGATCGATATGAACGATTGTAACTTTCTTGCTCGCGGAAATTTCAAAATAATGTGAATTTTTCAATTTGGCCTTTGCGAGTTAATTAATCAACAGGTCTGCTGATTTCACATATCTCGATATCGAATTATTCCGATTTGAACCATGTACCTTCAAGGCACCTCTAATTCGAGGTTGCAACTTGAAGGGTTTTGATGGAAAGAAATAATTTGAAATGAGAACATACGAAAAAATTTGATTCTACGCTTGGTGTTGATGCTTTTCGCCTTTCCTCGACAGATCCGGTTCTTCAGGGGGACTGAAGGGATCCCTGAAGGATACGGAACTATTTTCGAGATGGTTAAATTACATGAGATACCCTGGAAAACGAAATATATTGTCTCTGTCACTGAGCATATGAATCTATCCATATGAGAAAATGTAAAATTAATAGTATCACGGTTATGTTCTGTCGATTTTCTAAAAGTGAGTGAAACCTAAAGAAGAGTGAGGATTCCATTCTTTTTCAGATGATAATGGACGCAAAGAGCCAGAAGGAAAGTGAGAATCCCTCAGAGGTTGAAAAATTTCCCGGTGTCTTAATTGAACCGCTGTGGGTTATACGTGAATGATCAACTAAGGTTATAATTGCTTAATAATCTCAATAGAGATTCAATAAAAGCGTTATATAAGAAAAAAAACTAAGGTTATTATGCTTCAGTGCCGCGTGGTCGGTGTGAAAAGAATCACATTCAACTAGGAACTTTTTCCACTACGTTTGGCCGTAAGCTTACACAGAAAAAGTATTCTAATGCACAAAATATCACTTGCTTTATTTACTCTTTGAAGAGAGATCG
The DNA here is from genome assembly GCA_029851415.1 of Eretmocerus hayati. Classification (NCBI taxonomy): domain Eukaryota; kingdom Metazoa; phylum Arthropoda; class Insecta; order Hymenoptera; family Aphelinidae; genus Eretmocerus; species Eretmocerus hayati. The sequence goes on from CM056742.1 coordinate 25,842,060, forward strand.
GCTGATTTCTGACGAGGCCAATCATAATGTGATCCGGATAGAAGGATAATAACTGTTGACGTATAAGGTGCACAAGGAAGGTGATGTCTGGAAAGTGGGAAAATTGATTATTTTCCGTTATTTATTCAATAGTTTCGTTTCATCCCGTAATGATTCACGGGAATTACAAAAGTCAACTCTGCGAGAATCAATTGCCTCATTGTTCTCTCATAGGTGGATGAGGTTTTGAAAGTAGGAAATGGAAATGTTCAGATACGAAGGTGCTTTTGTCTTGATATTACATACATTTTTCAATCAAACGGTTGTGAAAACCCCGAATATGTTCGATGAACGTATTTGTTGAGTCTGAAATATATAATTCAACCATTGACGTCAATACTTGCGCAACGACCTTCAACAATTCCAGACATAATTATGACGTTACCCGATGGTTGCACAAAGAATATTTGACAACGAATATTTCTATGACAGTTGATGAGGTTTTGAAAACTTCGACAAGAAAGTGAGATTTTTTAAAAAGAGGTAAAGAAGATGATATTTGGAAGCTGATGACTTTTTCGTGGTTCCAAAAAAGGTAATCACGTCCAAACTACAACTTTTGTGTAGGGTTAGATTTGTTTGCCCTCAAAAACAATCCCACAGCAAACCAGCCTACGCCTACTCAGACTAATCTCATCAACTCATCAATCATGAAAATCTCGGAGTAACTTGAAACGGGAAATATCATTGTAAATTTTAATGTCTCAACAAACCGGTGAAAACTATTTTTGGGTTCTCGAAGATCAAGGATGATGAATTTGTAAGAAACTGCAAGATGCTGAATTTCCTGAGGAATCTATGCATCAAGCTCAATTCATTTGACAACATTGAGAGGTTATTCGACCGTTTCCTTTTTTTTTTTTTTTTTTGAGTCAATAAAGAATCTAATTTGGGCGCGTACTTGTTATATTCAATTTGACTCTTTCTCTATGAGCTTTGTCCATGTAAAGTGTCTATTTTTAGTCTTGTAAGGGAGTAGTGAACGTGCCAATTGTGTCAATACTTCGAGCGAGTATCTGGAGAACATGCAATTATCGAGTCTGAATCATTCCTTGGTTTAGCAAAGATAAAAAAAATCTGGATCACATCATATTGGATGAGCGTTTGAGTTGTCATTGATCTTGATAATTTTCGGAGTTCTAATCAGTGATCACTTCTATATATTACGAATTTTAAGTTATTTCGTGGTTCGGAAGTCCTCTAGAACTGTGTTTTCTTTTCATTTTCTTTCTTTTTACGGTTAGAACTGTGTTTTCCGCAAAATAATCTCAAAACAATTGCGTTGATAAGAAATAACAGAATGCGATTTAACTTGAATGAACATGCGGAAATTGATTGTCAATTTTTCATACGAGGCTCACTTCACCTTGAATATTAGCAGTAACTATCGATGAATAATACGAATATTCATCGTGACGACTGACAATGAGTGAAAATTCGGTACGCTGCGGTCAAATGACAGAATGGATGTAAAATTATTTCAAGGTAGGGCTCCTTGAATTCAGATGTAAGTTGGAAGCGTATGGTCGCAAATGTACAAGATGTGAAGAAAAAAAATGTACAACGTCACGCATGGTGTTTAGAGCATTGAACTTGGAATTTCTAAAAATACTGGATTTATAGTCAAATGAATCTGAATGAGATTACGCTTGAGAAACGATGACAAGAGGATCATCCGTGTGAGAATTTTGATATGACTCAGGATTGTCATCGCCTGTGATGACCCTGGCAAAAGAAAGGAAAGGGCACATGGGACCAGGAGTGAATATGGGTAGTTCCATGGAAACTTCGAAATAATGTGTGCCTGCTTGTACAAGCCCTTAAAAAGCTCGAGATAAAAGAATCATACAAGTCATTTCGACGTATTTTGTGGCGCTCTTTTCTGGCGCCATTATTATTTTTGATCCACGGTCACCAAAACAATTCTGATCGAACGAGGGGTCCAAATGACAGTTCTGTGGCCAGTAGGTCTTGCTATTTTCCGGACTTTATGAGTGTGAAGTACCGCGGTAGGTCTCGTGAGGAGTTCAGGCGGAAAAATATTAATATAATGGTATCAAGCACCAAATCCTCTGGCTATGAGGGCCGAAAGACCACTTTCTGTGTGCATAACGAGCACTTACATACTGATCGCAATTTTGAACAAGATTTCACCTTCTTAGTTTCTCTTGCTAAAATTTAATTTGCCTCACTCCAGGGTTTTTCGCACCAACTTTTTTTAAAGAAAATCGGCAGGCGCGACTTCCTCATGCCCTCAAGTATCGAGAAAAATTGACAATCACACTTTTCGGAGTACTTTTTTGCGGAAATCTACTTTTGCTAAATTTTTTGGTTAGCTTCGTGTTGTACTAATGCGACCCTCAAACGCGAGGCTACAGAGATCCTAGTCAGTTTTCTCCAAAGAATATTTTTTGTATCCGTGCGCGAGTTATTTTATACTTTGTATGTTCCAAAAAGTCTGTAAATCCATTCAAGAACCCTCGGATATGAGTGATTCCTCCGAAAGAGGAATTTTCCGTATTCCAAGTTCCCCAAGTTTTCACGGCTTGGAATGGGCATAATAGGAATTTTCAGGGGTGTATTCCATTGGTGTGCAACTTTCATGTCAATAAATGTTGAGAAGATCCTTATGTCCCCGAATTTTTTAGTGCCTGCTAAAGAGTCACAATTTTTGTCACAATGCCAACTCCATCCCCTGTAGTAAACCAAACTTCGGCGTTTGAATCCACTGCTACGGATATGCGAAGTCAAAATCCCTATGTGTAGCTATGCATTTCAATCTGCAATACTTCAAACAACATAATCCGACATTTTGAGAGCCGAAATTGAAGTCTCAGCTGACGCACGGCTATTCGACATTTTCAAGACGGTTTTGCACCGAAACTAATTATTAGAGACTGGGTTCTCGTGTTATAACACATTTTGTCGTGTTGTGTCACAACCGACGTTACTGCACGAAATTTTTTTCGAGTCGCCTATCCTATAGATATTCAGGTTTTCTCACCCTTTTGTTGTTTGTTTACATCCATCATCATTGGCTCATGATTCAAAATTCCAGTTAAAGTATTTTGACTATAAATTGCAACATATTCAATTATTCTAGTCCAGAAAAATGGCAAAAGTCGCTCAGAGTGTCAGCATTAAGGGTGATGACAGATAAAGCGCTACGCCACGATTTTGCGCCACGCCACGACGCGCTATCGCACGCCACGACCCTAAAATTAATTCCAGCGAATCCGACCATCGGTGGACTGGATTTATTGTTACAGTATCAACCGTAGATTATGAAAATGAATCAAATCTATCTATGGTCGAGTTTGCTGGAATTAATTTTTGGGTCGTGGCGTGCGATAGCGCGTCGTGGCGTGGCGCAAAATCGTAGCGTAGCGCTTTATCTGTCATCACCCTAAGTGAACGATTTGATCAGTTGCGGAAAAAAATTGTTTCTCAAAGCTCCTGCGCGAATTGAAGTTTATAGACCGATTACGCCTGAAGAACCCTTTCCGCCGCAGCCTATTATTACAAGATGGGGTACTTGGTTATCTGGTGTTCTTTTTAACGCTCAGAATTTTCAGAATTCGAAAGAAGTCGTAAATCACTTGGAAGAGATGCTCAATCTGTTCAACATGTAAAAATTCTGGTGAATGATCAAACCATTCAGAGTCAACTAACATTTTCACTTTCATACCTATCATTTTTACCAATAAATACGGAAGATCTGATAGAGACAAAACAGAGCCTCTACAAACAATTACAAACTGTGAGTATGGTTGTGGATAGAATATCTCAAATTCCGGATGAAAAGGGTCGTGAGCTGCAAAAGAAGATGGCAGATGTATTGGAAAAGAATGAAGGTTACACGGTTCTTCCGAAAGTTGGTAAATTTCAGAATGGTGGACGAATTGCAAATCTTCATGAAGACGAGGAGAGCCTTCAATGATTGAAAAATACAAGCGTGCCCCTTTAACGTCGGTTGAAGTAGAACGATCTTTTTCTCTCTACAAACACATCTTGAGTGATCGTAGGCATAATTTGACTGAAGATAATATGGAAATGTACATTATAAGGAGTTTCAATAAAGTATTGAGGATTGAATCATATCCTTCAGTGTACTTTTGAGTGAAAATTTGAAATTTGTTATTGCACATTTTAACACTTTACTGCACATTTTGACGATTTCAAGTGCACGTTAAAGTGCATTCCTTGGAGGTGTTTACTGCACTAAAATCCAGTCTCTACTAATTATACACCTAATTCCTGTGACTTTACCTAAAAATTCGAATCCGCAACCGAATGCACCATATAAACGTGTTTTCAAAGTGGCGTACAAAATTTTTGGTCAGTTCCGTCTCCATATTGTGCCCCCCCCCCCTCCCCTGGCGCGTTGCATCGCGTCGTAAAACAAATTTTTTTGAAGTATTGAGGTGCATTAGAGCAAAAATATGCGGAAAAGAGTCGAAGGTTAGATCCCGATTCGTAGGAATATTTTTGAGGCGAAATGTCAATTCCGTCCCTGTCGATGCCGTCCTCCTCTGCAACCCCTTAAACTTGGCATATCTTTCTCTAGGTTCAATCTTGAAATATGTAGATCTAGATACATTTTAATGATGCCCAAACAGAGGGGAATCGACTGCTGCAAGCCACCGGAACTTATCTGGGACTGAAATAATTTTTCGACCCAAATTGCTCCCTGCGAAGATTTTGACCCCAAAAAATCACACTTTCGGCTGAATCACGCATATTGGATTTGGGGTTGACAAATTTTCGACCCTCAAATATCGAAGTTTTAACGAAACGACTCATATATGAAATCGGTCAAAATGTCATTGTGGATATTCGACAAATGTAAGCGATGGGTATTGTTTTCTCAAAGAAAAAGGGTTGTATTCGTGACAAGATAATTTTCCTTCATTTTTTCACTCAAATCAACTTTTCATTCTAAAAATCTTCATTCATACCAAATCGGCTTTCACATTTCTGTTTATCTCCTCGATATTTTTCTATTGTAAGTCATGATTTTTCCTCCACGCTTATCCCTGATCCTCTACGAATTTGACTTCGTCTGTCATTGTCCGTGTCCGTTTGAGTATCTGTGTGTGTCTGTGCGTCGTGATATTTCATCAACGGTTTCTCCTCAGCCTTCCGTACAATCTTTCTAAAATGTATGGGGGTGGTAGAGGACCACCCAAAGATGTGCCGAAATGATTTATAGCTCACTTTATCAAACTGTTCTCGATTAATGGGTCTTTGAAAATAAAAATGTCAAAATCTTCGACAAATTATTTGGATTTTTCCAAATTATCTTCTAGAAAAGATTCTGAAGCAACTTGACCTAATAAAATATTTATCTCGACATATTGCTTAATGGATTGGTTGATGGGTATTCTTTATTCCAAATGAGTGAATATAATATATATAGTGAACCATTTGTTCTGGAATAAGTAACTACTAAAATTTTATTTCACATAGTGGTGTTGTTCCGAGTTTTTTGTTATTCTGTGCGCAAAAATGGCCGTTTAGACGCAAGTGTGCGTGTGCAAATGGCCCATTTGGGCACGGATTCTCATTTGCACAGTGCGCAAATGACTCATTTGCACACGGTAGTGCGCAAATATCCATTTGCGCACTGCGTAAACGATGAAACAGTGTGCAAATGGGACGTTTACGCACAGTTTGCTTACCAAATTTGGATTGATGGTTGATCATCCTATACTCAATAGATATATTTGACTAGAGTGAGATTTGTAGATTTATGGCTGTAAATATGTAGAAAAATAACAAGAATCTGGATATGTTGAAAATCATGCCTAAATGCAAGTAGTACAAGCAAGTAAAGTAAAAACTGCTTCTGCAAAAGTTGTTTTTCCTGATGAATTAAAAAAATTTTCTCCAGTCAAGGGGGTGGGCAAAAGACTTTTTTCTTATTTTTCAAAATTTTTTTTCAGTCGGGGGGCTCCGCCCCCCGAACCCCCACCAGGGGCTGCCGCCCCTGGACCCCGCACTGCGCCCTTCTCCACGCCCTAACATCATCTCCGGTCAAAGGAGTGATTAACCGACATATTGTGGATATTCAATTTACTTTGGATAATACTAGACATTGTGAAACCATAATTATATTCAAAATATGGGTGTTTCAACGTGATGACGATAAGCTCTGTCCCGTTCAAAATAATACATGAAGGATACGATTTAATGGATCTACGGATCAATTTCTCGTAATACTCAATATAACTAAAGAGAACAGAAATTAAGAGAATTCCTTCACCCCAGAGCAAAAAAATCCGGGACTTTTTTCTAGGGTTTTGGGCGAGTTACATTTTTGCTCACAGCAATAACAAAAAATATCGTAAGCAACTCGGGTGCCGACATTTGCGCTCTCGTCCCCGCACTCGTGTGCAAATGGTCCGTTTGCACACTCGTTGCGGGGACTCGTGCGCAAATATCTGTTGGCACCCTTGTTGCTTAATATACTATTCTAGTCATTCAAACAAGTCAGAGCCAAAGAGAGCCCAGTAGATGTGTAAAACCCATAACTATTGAGTATTCATGTCATTTGTATTGGTTTTGATAAAAACCCTCGATTGTAAACTTTTGACAAACGGTCAGTACAATATTTACAATAACCTTGTTTGACAGGCCGTGATTGATGATGACATGATAATTTATGATAACTGAAAAATCACAGATGAATGAATACAGGAATCGTAAATGTCAATGAATTTCGGCTCGACTAATCTCTAATTTTAAATTATTCGTATCTGAATTGACTATTCATTATCAACTCATGCAAGATGATTAAATTTTAGGTAGCTCTAATAGATCATTCTATAACGTGATCTATGCGAGAACATGTGCGTTTCATGTATGCATTGAGCAATCCTCAAACGTCAAAATACTACAAAAATTATTGTATTCACGTCCTTGAAAGATTCACAATCGATCTTCATTATAATAGACTAAAGTAACAAAGTACCTTATCACTCTATGTATACAATTCTCTCGCGTCATTCTCACCACAGAGGCGAATGAATTAAAATACATCCGCATTAATAACTTCATTTCATACACCTTGTATAAAAGAAGTCACTACCCTCAAAATGATAGTTATGATAATTCATTTGAAGCTAAAACATCTATGTTAATTCATTTTGTACTAGAAACACGATGGAGTGGAATTTAGCTTCCGCGATGATCTTTTTGATTTTCAATTTTTTACATTTTGATCTTGTTCAAGTTCATCCAATGTCATTTGCTGATAATGGAGAAAAACCGGCAGACTTGTGTGAAAGGTAATAGATATTTTTGCAATCCACATTTCACTACACTAATTTTAAAAGTACTCACGGACACGGTATCATGTAGATTTACGTTATGAAATGTCATTCAACTTATTATGGTAGGTGATATGATTGTTATGGCTAACATCTCGCTTACTTTCATAATCCATTTCAGCATAGCCAAGTCAATTTTATGACAATTTTTTATCTTTATCGACGCATTTGCTACTTTTTTCGAAATTATTTTGCGAGACATATAGTTTTTAATAGATTCCAAATCACCAAAAATCTTAAATAAGACAATATTTTTTCTGTAGCATTTCGTTGAGAACCCATAGAGACCGGCTTGAATATTTCTCGAAGAAACTAAACCATTATTGTAATATTATTTGTATTATTCTTGCAGCCCAATATATTGCTATGGAAAATTATTAGACGTGATCCAAATGTCTGGAGTATTCAATGACAGCAAAGATTTTGTGGATCTCCCAATGAAATACGATAAAGCAGAAATTCTTCAAAGGTACTGAACTAATTCTACATATTTTTCTATGTTTTTTTTTTTTTCAATTGAAGCACGTTTTTATCATGAATTGTTACCACTTAACATTCTACATCCGGTTCGGTCAGGAATATATTTTTCAATGAAAGTGACATTCTAGGCATAAAAATGATGAAACCATTTTGGAAAACACGAATTATTCTTTTCGAAGCTGCTTATTCCCATATTTGAAGTACTCGTATATACGAGTACTTCAATTGTGCTATCTTATCTTTGTAAACGTGCACAAGTAAAATTTGACATGGTCCGGAACAGTTTATGTTTTCATAAGACCGAGAGAAAATTATCTGAGTTGAGTGAGACAAACGTAAAAAATTACTTGATTGTAATTCCAAAAGTAGTTGTAAGGAAATTCGATTGCTCGTCGATCTATCATTCGATTTATCGTTTGACGAAAAATCCATGTTATACATGAAAATTGAGATGAATTAAAATTTCATTCGAGTTTAAAATCGTCCAGCTTCCCAAAGCGTCGCGATTCTCATGAAAATCTCCACCATGAAACTCAAACACGTCAGCTCTTTTAGTTTTAGTAAATCTTGATTAAATATTTCATCTTCTAGATTCAATGATCTAATGAATAAAACTCAAAACAATGCATCGAGGGACGATCTTGATACTTTCGTCAAGGCAAATTTTGAATTCGAAACGGAAATGTTGAATGCCACCCTCACAGATTGGACACCAAATCCAAAACTTATCAGTAAAATAAGTGATGAACGTTATAAAAAATGGGTTAACTATTTAAATGAGTTTTGGAAAACTTTGGCTCGACGAATGAGTGAACACGTACGAGATCATCCAGATAGGCATAGCCTAATTTATGTGAATAATACATTCATAATCCCTGGTGGAAGATTCAAAGGTGATAACTCGTGAAAGTACCTCGAATCATTGATTTTTATAATTTTATTCAATCGATAATTCTTTTTTCTAGAATTTTACTACTGGGATACCTATTGGGTCATCGAAGGATTACTTCAGTGTGAAATGTATAACACTACCCGAGGTATAATTGAAAATTTTATATCAATCGTAAATACTTACGGTTTCATTCCCAATGGCGGTAGAGTATATTATCTCATGAGGAGTCAACCGCCATTACTTATTTCTATGGTCAGTTTTTCTTTCTTTATCTCAATGCTAACAGATATTGATTGAGAATATATATCATTTTTACAATCATAATTTTGCAGGTTGACAAGTATTTCACCGAAACAGGAGATTGGGACTTTGTGGAACGTAATTTAGATTCTTTGGAGAAGGAATTCAGTTATTGGATGAAACATAAAAGTATCGGGTTCAGTAAAGATGGAAAAAATTATACACTGTCTCGTTACGTTACGCTCAGCCTAGGCCCTCGTCCTGAAAGTTACAAGTAAGAAATGATCAATAAGAAAGATATTTTTGTATGTGAAATAGAGTAGTTTGAAAAGTAAAATGACATCGCGATCAATAGAATGATTATGCTGGAGAGTCTAATTTTACCTAGAGGTTCGGGAATTTTCTCAATCCTAGTATTGTGGATTTGCGATTCCAAGCATGAGTGATTCATAGACACCATGCTGAACATAAAGAATAAATATGCGCGTGTTAGAAGCAAATGACCAACATATCTATAATTTCTGATCGAAAGACGTGGCAACTAAGAATTGGATGAGTATTTGGAGAAAGTAACAATTATATAGAATCGATACTGTCGTAGTTAAAAGTCTACGCAAATAGCTGATTGATGTTGAAAGAGTGCGCGGATGTACCGACTAATAGGGGTGTGAATGACTTCATGTAATGATTCTACATGAACTATTATGTATTTTTTATTCAAATCTTTACATTATAATTTTTCCAGAGAGGACCTGGAATATGCTAAGAAATTGAACAGCTCGGAAAGGGACGCATTCTATAATCATGTAAAAGCAGCAGCGGAGAGTGGCTGGGATTTCTCATCTCGATGGTTTGTTGGTAAAAATGGAACTTGGACGCACGATTTCCTTAATATATCTGCTGGTGACATCTTGCCAGTTGATTTGAATGCTTTTATTGAGAGGAATGCAAGAACCCTTGCCAAATTTTTCCATATCAAGAATAACACAGAGGTTAGTTGTAATTTTCAATTATACCAAGTATTTTGTTTCATCATTGAATTACATTATCAGACGTTTGATTCGAGAGAATCGTTGGCATAGAATGGTTATAGACTACACATTCTAAGCTTTGCGTATGTTTGAGATGGAAAAACGCATACTTTGTTGAGAGTAGATGGTTTCAAACAGGATCTCGATGCAGCTGTCATGAGGAAATCACTTCCTTAATCTTGTGATGGAATGTGATTTTTCCATGGCAGTCGTATCTAGATCCTTTTTGGAATCATCCAAAACCTTTCGAAGTTTTGGATGAATTCTTGCGGCTCAAAATACCGTCCAAAAATCTATTGGAAGTACGATTTATTTCTGTATTTTTGTAGATGGAATCGGAATGTATTTACTAATATTATTGGATACGCGAGATTTTCCGCATAATGAAAAATCACACCCTGTATGTGATCCAGAGAAATTATGGAATACCGTTACACCCGCGTCAAGAGGGTAGTCAATTCCTACAAACCGTATCGATTATGATTTCACATGTGCGTGATCAGGTTATTGAACAAATCGTATGATCGTAGACAAACACAGCTGAAACTATTTCAGTTAAAAGAATAAGTGAGGATCACGTGAAAAAAAACCTCTGGTATAAGTTCAAAGAAGGATCAAGCTACTCATGTCGTCATTTCTATCATTAGAACCATCCATAACGGAATCCTAAATATAAAGCTAATCATTTTTCCAAACATTATGCATCACTGGTTCTCGACAAGATCAAGGGAATTTCAATATACAATAATTTTGAATTTACGAGCTAGCCTCACACCAAACTGAAATATCTGTCAGGTCTCATTTTTGTTTCGGTGTTTCATGATTTGATCAAAAATAGGAATTTATTCTTCAGCGATCTTAACGTTCCGGGAATGGAATTATATCATTGAAACGAATGGTTTATACTAGGATATGTAATGAACACTCAATAGTAAACGAAAACTAGGCACTGTCTTTTAGTATTAGTTCTGAGTAAAAAAGAAAAAAAAAATGGTTGAAGCAACAGCGATGTTGTGGAGTCTGTTTAAGAGCTGCGTGGTCCCCCCACTCCCAATAGCGAGTTGGGAGTGGGGGCACCTTGTCATGCCTTAGGGTGCGTCCCCAAATGATGCATATGCATGCATATGCAGTGCACACTGCGCATATGCGCTGCACACGTGCACATGTGCAGCTCATCGGACTTGCGTGAAGATTGAAGGGCTCACATCAGGGAATTTTTGATTTGAATCGATTCGTGTCTTTGCTCCGTTACCGGCTGATCCAAAGCAGAACTCAACGAAATCCGTCTGGTTTTGGCTAAAATTCGATTAGCTGCACGAGTGCACGTGTGCAGTGCATATGCATGCATATGCATATTTGTGAACGCACCCTTAAGGGGACATTTGGAGTCCTACCCTGTTTGCATACTTATCGACATTGCCGAGTTCACAAACCATTGGATGAGTTTTTGAGATATCACAACTTCAATAGGTAAAGTCGATTTTATGAGGCAAACAGAATCGGCGCTATTGAAACTGCGATATCTTAGAAATCTATCTGATGGATTGTGAACTCAATAATATCGGTATCTGACATCCTCTACCCAATGCAGCACATACCCATTCTTACTTTCACCACGTGACTCACACCAAGATTCCTCCAGGCTTTGCAGCTTCAAATGTTTCCCTAACTTTTTGAAACTAGCGATCCAGCACATGCCTACTCAGAGATCAACTGGATCGCTCAATCTAAATACACGGGCCGAATGCGATTCGAGTCATGTGCATTCAAACTTTTAAGCAGGCCAATCGAGTTAAATTCCAAAAAAAGTTAACAGTAACATTTGAAATCGATTCTACAGGCCGAAAGATCAACTTTTTCAAAGACTCAAAAGAATTATCTGATTCTACTAGTGCTTGTCTGCATATGAGGGATTGAAGTCTATTCATACATGGTGATCCCATGAAGACTATTTCTTCAGTTATGATATATTTGCCCCCCAAGACTTTTTTTTCAAATGTTGCCCAGAGAATAGCAACCCTATGTGAAGAATTGCGTCAAAATATTTGATTGATTTTTTCAAAAGTATTTTGGGATTTTTTTCAAAAATCTGACTCACTTTAGCCATTTTGGAAGAAATTGTCAGATGAAAATTTGAATTTCATGTATTCATGACTGATATATTTTCGAACGAATGACTCGAAGAATGGAACTTGTGGGAACGATTTTCAAATTGATCACTTGAAAAAGCATTATTGTTTTTACAGAAATCGTTACACTACGATACTATAGCTGCAAATTACCGTGACGCAATCGACGCTTTACTTTGGAACGAAGAAGATGGAACGTGGTATGACTTTGACAAAAAGAACAAGCAACAAAGAAAGATATTTTACCTATCTAATTTGACACCGTTGTACACAATGAGCTATGATAAGTCAAGATCTTATTACTATGGTCAACGTTCGGTCGATTACTTACACAAGCACAAGATAAAAGACTATCTAGGAGGTATGCCCACTTCGCTTTCTGTGAGCGAGCAGCAATGGGATTCTGCAAATGCTTGGGCGCCACTTCAGTCTATTGTTGTGGAAGGTTTGAGAGGGACTTCTTACCCTCCGGCTGAACAGTTGGCGCAAAGCTTTGCTCTCAATTTTCTGCAGACCACTTACTTAGCTTTTGATAAGTACGGAAAGATGTTTGAAAAGGTGAGTTTCAAGATCTATTGGGAATCTCATGAGAATTTTTCAAATAAAAGAGCTTGAATGCATAGGGTAAAGTCATTTCGTAATTGATTAGGAGTTTTGTTAATTTGAAAATAGTAGATGCTATTTTGAGATGCGAATTTTATCGTGAAAAATGAGACAGTAAAAATTGTAACAGTTGGAAGATGATACTCTGAATCTGGTTATAATTGAGATCGTTGAATTTTTCGGTAGAATTCTGAGCCTTTATGAGATCATGATTTTACACAAAATTAGATCGCACATTCCTGAGGTTGACGCTCAACGTTTTCTACTCTTAAAATGATATGTCTGTCAAAAAATTTTAGTGCAATGAGAAAATTCAAGGCGCTCAATTTGTAGGAACTGTAAGGGTGTAGAATAACCCGCTTTGCAAATCAATAACTTTCACTTTTAGATAATAATCTGATGATATTCTTCTTCATTTAGTATGACACAGCTAATCAAGGCGAAAGTGGTGGTGGTGGAGAGTATAAAGCTCAAGATGGATTTGGCTGGACTAATGGAGTCATACTTCAGTTCTTGAATGACTATCCCATGGCGAGTAGTGAATACATGGAGCAAAAAAAGCCTCGTGATCAAATTGTAGCGATTAAGCCTAGGAATTCTTCGGAACCGCAGAGATAGAAAGATCTATACAATCAATCCTAGTATGCATAGAAGATTTAATGAATTCGATATTGTACATAACAAATTTTTTGAGAACAAGAGTATCTAATTGGGATACTCAAACTCAAGATTTTACCCAAAAATTTCAAGTCGAATTGAAGCACGCGTGTATGCAGATATCCATCAATATTCGTCAGCATGGTGAAGTATTGTCAGATTAAATGCGATCTCTTTCCATTGGGAAGATCTCTTGAAAGGTTCTACCTATTCGATATAACCTTTCCGTAACAGTAAACGAACAGAAACGTGTCGTAATCTCCAATATGTAATCTGTATATTCGCAGGGTATAAAGATGTTATAACCGTTACGAAATATGTAAATATTGCATGTATATAGTAGTTTCCCAATAAAATGTACATAGTTTTCAGAAATTTTTGGAAAGTATTTTTCAAGATGATATCATTCCTATCCGCTTTGTGTGGTTTCATTTGCATAGTAATATAAGAATTCATGATATTCTGAGAAGAATATAGTAACTTTAACTCTTAATTTTAATACTGTGGAATTTTGTGCCGCTCCAACTACTTTGGTAAACTTTTGGCACATCGTCTCCGTTTTAAATATCTTTTGAAAAAATGTTATGAAAAAATTATCTTGATGAACTTCAAAACTTGAGAACCAGTATAAACATAATTGAATCGTAGAAAAGGATCCTGTTTCCTACGTGAAATTCTTGGAGAAATCACTTTTGTAGGCTAGGCTGATGACAAAGTTTATAATTATCTACAAAACTACACCATAAGTGGCAAGATTCAGTTTTAAAATTATTCTGTCATCTGAAGTCAGTCTCAAACCAGCTATTGAACCTCGAAAGAGGGGAGTATTGTCAAAAATGAACTTTTTGACTGTTGCGATTGACGGATTTTGGGTACTTAATTTATCAATATTTTCAAAAAAAAATTCTTAAACAGTCAATTTTGAGAGAGAACATCATAACACGAGTTTACATATAGTTCCCGAGAGGCTGGGAAGAACTTTCAGCGTTTCATCCGTAGAACAAATATTGGTGGTGCCAAAATACTACCACAGTGTTAATTGGGTTAATGTGCTTAAAAAGATTGGTCGAAGATAGACAAGCACTTGATGCAAGTTACGGAAGCACCAATATCGTCTGTTAGAAAGACAGAAGCCTATTAGGGTGCCTGCTTCGTTCTTAAGGTTTTAATCCTGGTGAAAATCCTTTTGAGGAAGAAATTTGAATGGAGATCTATTGTGAGTATGAGATATGCTGTTGTTTTACCTCAATCCCTCTACTTCAGCTTGTCAGTCTGGAGACGGAGGGTTGTCATAGACAGCTGGCATGAATATGGTGCTTCGTTATCTTTTTTCCTTTTCCTTTTTTTTATTTATTAAATTTTTCCTTTTCTTGGTAGCCCCAATGAGGGAAATCTTTTTGGAGACTCACAAGATTGTGGCTGGTGTTGTGTTCAACCGAGGCGAGTAGAGCATATACCGATTGAAATCACTATAATCTCTGAGTTGGCGCCGGAGGACGCCAACATCATCAAGCAATGAAGGCAAGAGATACTCGTGAGCTGCCATGCAAAGTTGTCAAATCAGGATTTTGCATGATGACACTCACTCAATGTCGAATGGATTCATCAATGGAGATTACTTGAACGCGGACATGCCTCACATTCATCGAGATGAGTTAGCTAAAGTGTTTCACTCAAGAAAGATGAGAATTCGTGTTCTATTGCCACTCCCAAAGATACCTCATCGATAGAAAAGATGGATAACGCAGTCAGCATTATATCCTTCCCTAATCAAGTGGAAGTTAAGGTCCCGCAAAGCAACATCCTACAAGGAGCAGCGGATCACGTCACATCAAATGATGAGTTTGAGCCCAAAGTGCCTGGCACGGTTGATCCACAGATAAAGATTTTGGTGGATCAGCTTTGCAGCGGTTATGAAGGAATGTCAGATAGTTCAGCCGAATGCAAATATCTTCCTCAATGTACCTCGAAGCGTATAGACAAAGGGTTTCCCAAGGAGCCAGAGGTTTCAAACTCTTTATTGGAAGCATCAGTCAACTATGACCCAATGCAGGACAGTTCGCTAACCGAATTTGAGGCACAAACAGCAGGCACAATCCGGACGAACAAATTTTCTACTGGTGCTTCAGTGATTTAAATTTCTAGTGATTAATAGTGCCACTTGCTTAATCTGGAACGTCGTAGAGCTAATAAAGCCAGTTCCGTCTTTCGTCGCGATAATTTTCCATTCAATTAAACGTGTTTCGAGGAGTATGGGTATTTTGCGAATTTTTCATGACATAGACTGATTGCAAAAAGTGAAAAAGTGACATCGAGTTGCATTCGATTGCGTTGATTCCTTAAAATTAGGGAATCGTATTTGCACTGAGCTTTTACTTTCTTATATTCTTGTTGATTTCCAGTGTACCATAATGCAGGATATATTCCCCATTACTCCTCAAGATTTGTCGTTTGAGTTAAATTAATTTTCTTAGAAGTCCTTGTTCACCTATTCGCTACAAATTGATGTTGACTTCAGTTATCACTTTTTACAGTCGTTCGACATCAGGGAATATTTTGAATTTTTATGTACCTCCCTGAAAATGTAGTCTGTCCACTTGAAGATTCTCTCGAAATGTATAAGTTCCGATATTGCACAATGGGTGGAAAAATCACTGCCCCTTCGCCTACGCTACTAGTTTCAGATTTCTATTCAAATGATACTTTCCTATCTTGCTTACTTCGAGGAAGCAAACGGAGTGGTATGTTTGTGTGTATCTTTCTGCCATCCTTCAAGTATTCATATTCAGAAAGCTTTATTCATAGGGACTGCTCAGATTGACGATCTAAGTCGTTGCCTTTCTTGACCTTGGTTATGAACCAGGGTTCCTGGGGTTCATGTGCTGTGGGTTCTATTATGTTCTTTCCAGGTCGTCCGGCCAGTAAGTTGGAGTGCAAGGTATCCACGCTTGAAGGTATTCTCTGAATGATAAGTCTAGGATGGCGAGTACATTACAGGTTCATACAAAGGTAAGTTATAAATCCGAGAGAGATAGACTGCTACTACTGTTCGTTATTCTATTGTTTCTACAATGGAACGAGAGTACCAAGTGAGACTACTCGTCCGGGAATGCTCCCAGTCGCGGAGTCAACGGTACGAGTTCACGTGGTTGACTGTGATTCTAGAAGCCCTGCTCGTGGCTTTTGCATTGTATTCATACTAGTTCACGCACCGAGGTAGAATGCGCGCCGGTGCCTCCATTCTCGTGCATTATCACGTCAGTGCGCTCATTCTCGAACATCCTTGTAGGCTCTAGACTGGCGCCTCTGAGTCACAGCTATTGAATCTGCACGCGTGGTTAGTGGCGTTCACTTGCATCATATTTAATTAAATCTTGCAATAGCTACAGCTCGTAGGCATGGAGCAAGACCTGCTCTATGTCACTTCGTTCTTACGCGAGTGAGTATAATCACCTTATTAGCCGATATTGAAATATGTAACAAGTGCACTGACTCAGGTCCTTCTTGCGAAACTGCGCTCATTGCTCTGCCTGCGATGGTTAGCCGTTGGTCTGCGAGCACGCAAGATGTGCAGCTCTTGCATCGTCGCGCCTTATAATCTATCTCGCGTTCACCCTAGTGCCCGCCCACTCGGGTCATTTCTCTTTCCACGCAATAGTTTTTTTCTCGAATCCCAATTCTGCGCAGCACACGCGATGCTCTGCGATCCATCCTCATACATTTCGTCCACAGCTTTTCTAGTGACAATATAGTGATACTTTCGCTCCATAATATCAAGTGATTGTTGATTTGAATATCTCTTTCTTTCGCACGATCGGTCCACGCCAGTATGGACTCCAAAATCCAATAGGAAAACCTCGTTCCCGACATCACATACATTTTCTATGAATGCCCCGACATCATCGTCCACCTGATCACGTCTTGTTGCAAGAATTCTGACGTCGATCTCATATCCACTTCGTGAATGGCTCACTCGATTTTGGATTTCGACAGTATGTGTGGTGGATACGAAGATAGCAGTCTTTGCTAACACGAGACGAGTGCCCATAGTGGAGTAGCCCGATAGTCTTTGTGCTCGAATCAATATCCTCGATCCGGAGTTCGCATAAGCTAGTCCGTGGCGCTACGATCGCTAAACCAAATAGATCCGCAAGCTTGCTGCAATCGATAGTGGTACTTCGGATTGTCTCAGCCGAAACCCGGATCATAAGTATAAATTAGGGCCTTAGATCGCTCACACAATCCCAGCAGTCATGTTTCTAGGGGTGCCAGTCACGACAGCAGTACACCTCATCTCCACAAGATGGCTACATAGATTCCACACAAAAAGAATAGCCAACCATAGCATTCAAAAGGGCTACCCGGTAAGTGTATCACAGTCCCCACAAAGGAGATCTCCGGATCTTGGGAGAGTAATGACTCCCTGCCCCCATACGAGGATCCTGAATTGATTCCGGGAGACAGACGCACTCCTAGTCTTCCGGCAAAGAGATCTCAGTATCTCGGGAGCACACGACAACTCCCCCGCCCCCA
The DNA here is from genome assembly GCA_029851415.1 of Eretmocerus hayati. NCBI lineage: Eukaryota > Metazoa > Arthropoda > Insecta > Hymenoptera > Aphelinidae > Eretmocerus > Eretmocerus hayati. The sequence continues at coordinate 25,859,995 of CM056742.1, forward strand.
GTCTTCAGCCCCAGCACTCGTGTGCGTGCTTTCAGCACCTCGGGAGCACACGACAACTCCCCCGCCCCCAGTCTTCAGCCCTAGCACTCGTGTGCGTGCTTTCAGCACCCTGTTCGCCTCTGTGCGTATGAGCCCTGAGCGGCATCTTGGATCACTTCAGGGCTCCCGCTATTTCGCAGAGCCCCCTGTCTTTCATCAATTCGCTACTCGCTGCTTCTTCCTCCCGTCTATCGGGACTATGAAGTTCGGGTTGGCGCCCTCCGGGGAGGGGTTCTAGTCGGAAGGTGCCCGAGTTTTCTCGGGTGAATCTGATACTACCCGCACTCTTGTGGGTGTCTGCTAAGAGTTCTTCTCCCCGGTCTACCCCCCCCCCCCGTCCCGAAAAACCTGCATCTCAGTGGGGCTCTCATCACAGCTTGCTTGCTATAGAGTCTTACCAGTATTATCGCAATTCGCTCAGGAAATTGTATTCATCATCGAAACAAAGAAATAGTTTCAATCTAGCTAGTTTGCTTCCAAACCCTCTGGAATAAATGTCAGAAGTGCGTTGTCGCACGAATTATACAATAGCAATGTTATTTACAAATTCCTCACAATCAGCAAAATTTCAGATCCATCAGATTTTGAGTGGCATACATTTCTCGTACGCTTCAGAGGCGCCAAGAGAAATTATCTCAAACATCGCAAATAAGTCCTAAGAATCCAACGGAGGCTCAACAGACACACTCAAGTGATTCGGCAGATGAAATTTCCTGATGTTTCTTCTTTACGGAATCCCTCCTTTTCACCCCAGCATAACTTGTTTGACCTGAGGAAAGCACTTCAGATGACGATGCTCATTACGCTCCGCAAGAACATCCCTGACAGGTAGTTACCTCCGTTGTCCATTCCAAACTCAAATTAAAAAAGTTAAAGAGGTTTCAGAGCCATGAGCACGTTTAGCTGACTGACAAGCTCACAAGGATAGCTGCCAAAACCTGTATTCGTCATACTTTTTGCCTACATTGATACCTTACTAGATATTTTGTTAGTATCCTCCATGACAGTCCCTAATACACGGAGAGACTAGACCAGGTAAAATTTGACAGTGCCACTATAATGCCAGCGCGATATTACATGGCCACTCGATCTTTTCTCTGGTAGCTCTACCTTTCTCGCGCGGACCGCTAGGCGTTCTTTCAGAGTAACCCGAAATTTTCCTCAATCATTCTTGGATCCTCAGTATTATCCGCGCTTCACTTCGAATCGTCCTAGGTATCCCCATGCAATCCCTGTTGAGAGAATTTGTGTGATTGGTTATGTGTGGGCGTGCGTATTTGAGTGAATGTGTGCATGTAGGAATGTTCAACGTCTGCGTGTGTGTGCGTGTGCGCGCGCGTGTGTAAGTGCATGGATGCACGCGAATGTTTGAGGGTGTTTGTGGATGAATCGTGCGTGTAACTTCTGTCTCGGCGGGTAAAGTGCGTATTTGAGCCATATGAAATAAACATGATGAAACAATTCATTTATAATTCTTAGAATGGTAGGCTAATAATTCAAACTCACCAAAAGCATACATCACGTATATAGGTATGATCAACTCACAACCTATTTCTTCAAGCGATGAACAATGGTTAATTACTATGAAATATGAGACAAAGCAGTCCACTCGGTGAGTCGCAATACTCGATGATACGCTCTTCAACAGAAAGTTTCCGAACTGCAAATGCATAGTAATGCTTATTGAAGGCGATAGATTCATACGAGCTATACTTGGAATAGATTTCATCATCTGCTACGTAAACGGACTTGATCTTCCCAAATTGTACCTGAACTTCATGAATATGATCGATTATATGATGGGAGTTACGCCCTTTTATCGATTGTATGATGAGAGTTAGATCCTCTGTCTATCATCTGAAGGCAGTTAAACCCGGCTAGACTCCTTGGACAGCTAGTTGTACAGTTTTGATGGGTAAGAACGAATCGCCTAACTACGATGCTGCACCATTGGACACGAATGGTTCGCCAATCATTTTGAAGAGAAAATCATGACCTCACTATTTTATTAGGTTTGAGTGGGGAAAGAGCTTTCTAACATCCCAAGGTCATCTTTGTGTCGTACGGTATTCTAAGTAATCCTCCAAGAAAGTTGAAAATGGGCGTTCCATTAGTAAGATCGTGTTCCGATGGATTTCAATGAAACAACCTGATTTTTTCGACATATCTTCGGAACTTCGACAAATAGGAGAGCAGTATTCTTTTATCGACAACCTGTGATTGAGGCCTCTAAGAAAATTCATAAAAGATAAGAATTGATTTCTAACCATGTTACCTGTAATCAAAATGTTAGTTAACCACTTCATCGTGTTAGCCGGGTCGTGTTACAGTGTAATCGTTTCGAAAATTATCAGTTTTTGCGGTGGAAATGGTCAAAAATGCAAAAAGTTATCTCCAAAACAAATCCCAATTCAGTATTTGCATTTCTTGTGCATGTGCGTCGTCTGATGTCTCTAAAAGTGATGTAAATTGATAGCCGGTGTAACTCACTTCAAGGGAGAGGTACCCACAAAGTCACCAAGACCTCGAAGATTTTCTAAAAGAGCCCAAGCAACATGAAAATTTTGTTCGAAAAAAGGGCCCAAGTGCAAGAGTATTGATGAAAAGAGCCTCAACGCAGAAGCACTGGTAAAAAGGGCCTAAGTGCAACAGTATTGGTAAAAAGTGCTTAAGTGCAACATTATTGGTAAAAAGGGCCCAAGTGCAACAGTATTGGTAGAAAGGGCCTAAGTGCAACAATATTGGTAAAAAGGGCCTAAGTGCAACAATATTGGTAAAAAGGGCCTAAGTCGCCGGAAAAACTCGTTCAAAAGGGCCTAAGTCCACTATCGATATCGGGATAAAGGGCCTAAGTGGTGGGGTATTGGTAAAAAGGGCCTAATTTTTTACGAAAAAATTTTTAAAAAATTCTCATGACCTCCATATCTCTTTTCTACCAATTCTGGCTATCAAATCATGTTCTTTGGCCTTCAAAAAAAGTATCTTCATACTTGCCAAGTGAATATTGAGTGACCTACCTCAGTTTCACACACTCAATGGAACCATCTTTCATGAGCAGAATCGACGAAAATGCATTGAGACGTTGAATTGCAATTGGATATCTTGTGTGACATACCCATAGATATGCTGATGAAATTTGGAGGCCATTGAACTCGATTTCGCATCGTTATCCAACTTTTAGTGGACCAACTATCCCAAAAATTGATCCAGTATTGGGAAAAAGGACCTAATTACATTTTTTCGAATGGCTGCATACCTCTCAAAATCGACAGCTACCTTCCAACTCCTGCGCGGTTGTTTTGGGGATGCCAAAACCTTTGAAATAAGCCAGGTATGCGCATCGAATCATGCCACGGGCAAGATACAATTAGTTTTTATCGTTTTTCTCGAAATGGCCGTTTTGTAATTAGGCCCTTCTTCCACCCACCCCCTCAATTTTCACTACTTCCATATCGAGTCGCCAGATGTCGATTTATTCTATTTGGCATTGTATTGCAAAATGAGCAGAAATTATATTTGGCATACAGTTTCTCCACATTAGGAAACTAGCCTTTTTGCCGCGATATCCATATATCCTCAGGCTTGCCATCTACAGCTGGCAGAGGAAACGTAGGTGAAGGATTTATCATATCTTGGGAGGAGGAGTCTTCTCAATTAGAACGATTCGTCCCGGGATTCGGTCGGAGCTCAAACCACTACATGAGTCATTGGTCTCATGAGTGAAAGTAATATCTTCATATTCCCCGCAAGATGATATTGGAATACTGCAGCCCATGAGTCCGACATGAGAAAAGTTACGGTTGCCATCGGATGTCAAACTATCCCGAGACCTCATCTTTTCAGGCTCGTCTTGAAAATTTGAATGGAAATGGTTTATTTTGGCAATCTGGAAGAATGGAGCAAAAGAGGCGGGATTCTTAGCTGAGGGAGCTTACCGAAATTTGACTAGGAAACTTCCTTTAACATTCGGATACAGATATTTAACCTTCACTCTCTGCTCATCGCTCAACACATGCTTTTGGAAACTTTTGTCGTAATTTCTGGTGCAAGCCAATACCAACTTTTTTACGTTCGCACCGAAGAATCAGCCGTCAAACCCCTCATTTACTATATCACGGCACAAAGAGTTGAGGAAATTCGATTGGTTTTTGCAAGGGATAAAAGATGTTTATGATTAAAACGTGAATGAGATAGTAACCTTAGTTTTGGCCTCGAAGATCATTCCTGAGGTCATGTGGAGGTTCAGTCGATTTCTTCGCATGCAAGCGCCTACTTTTGACCCCGGATTCCGAAAAAGCACGAAAAATTATGGAACTTATGCCCGAAAAATTCTTTAATTTGACTTGATCTTGACAAGAGAAATGGAAGTCAAACAGATCTTGTCAAGGTAAGGTCAGATCAAATAATGTTACAATCATGAGTTTCATAACCACTACTGAGGGTAAAAGAATTGATCTAGCAGCCCAGCTAACTGGGTTTGATAGCAAAGTATCGACAGTCAGGACCTCATTGAATATCTCGATTACATCATTTGTTCTGCGCTGGAACAAATGATGTGTAAAAAATACTCAATGTTCGAACAATCTATTAGTTTATAGCTTGGAGAGGAAAGCAAACCGCTAGCTGTTGAAACTTTGCTATTGTAGACAACTAATCGTGGTTGTAGATCGATTCTTTCACCCCGATTAGTGGTTTCAATGATGAAGCGATAACACAAAACATTTCTTATCAATTTCATAATATCTCACGCTCCTCCACGATCCGAGATCGGAAGCAGGTACAGGAAAACCCCGCCATCTGCGGATTCGGTATCTGCGAATTCGCGTATCTGCGGTTCGTCCGTTGTGACCATTTCTCGTTAACTGCGCTTCAGAACCCCGGTTATGTGCGGATGTTTTCGAACGACTCGAAGAATTTGAACCAAAGCAGACGAATATAAAAGTGTCAACAACTTCAGTCTGTTGACATTATGAAGCAAATTAGGACCCAAAATTTTCTGTAACAGTTTCCGTTTTATTACAATCATGGCCCCATCCAAAAAAGTCCCTTCGGAGAAGAAACAAACTAGAAAAGTGCTCAATTTGGCTGAAAAATTACGAGTTTTGGATGAACTTAAAAAGGGAGAGAAAATTGCACACGTCGCTAGGAAATTTGAGGTTGGGGAATCAACGATACGCAGCATTCGCGATAACGAGATTAAAATTCGAGAAAGTACGCAAGCTCTCGGAATGCATGCTAAAGTAAGCAAAATCAGCCGCAGTCCAGGTATAGAAAAAATGGAACAGATGTTATATATATGGATCCAGGCTATGATTAGACAACATGTGCCACTGTCTACGTTGTTGATACGCGAGCAAGCACTTATTTTGCACAAACATGTCACTGAAACTTGCGAGTCCTATGCTGGAGAAAAATTTGGAGCAAGCCCAGGGTGGTTTGATCGATTTCGAAAAAGATTTTCATTGCACAATGTTAGCTTCACGGGAGAAAAAGCATCGGCAGATGACGAAGGCGCTCGGCAATTTTGTCCTACTCTCGCACAGTTGATAGCTGAAAAAGGATATTCACTTTCTCAAATTTTCAACGGCGACGAGCTGGGTCTCTATTGGAAAAAAATGCCGAAGCGTACATTTCTAACCGCAGAAGAAGCAACAGCACCTGGATTCAAAGCCGCAAAGGACAGGTACTTCAACAACGTTCTTGTTTGCAAGTTATGCTTCTTTTTTCAAATCATTCATACTTCATAATCTCAGGTATACATTGCTGTTGTGTGCAAATGCCTCGGGGACAATCAAATGCAAACCTATGCTCGTTTATCGATCAGAGACACCAGTCGCACTGAGAAACAAGAACAAGGCTTTGCTGCCGGTTTTTTGGAGATCTAACAAAAGCGCTTGGGCAACGCAGAAAAATGTCACCGAGTGGTTTGAAAATTGTTTCATCCCCGAAGTGAGGGAGAAACTAGCGAAAGAAAATCTTGCTTTCAAAGTCTTACTCCTGCTGGACAACTCGGCTAGCCACCCTCGAACCCTGCAAGCCCTGCATCCGGATGTAGAAGTCGTGTTTCTACCGCCTAACACAACCTCATTGATCCAACCAATGGACCAGACCGTTATTGCAACTTTCAAGGCGTACTATCTGAGGCGTGTTATGAGGAAAATGTTGGATGTTGTTGGTCGAGCAGAAATGAGCACTGAAGAACCGAAGGAAGCTGTGAGGAAATTCTGGAAACAATTCAACATTTATCATTCTATCGGATACGTTGATGAATCTTGGGCTGAAGTGAACACTTCTACTCTAATTGGCTGTTGGAAGAAGTTATTACCGAACCTCATTGCTGAGCAGGTTGCAGTGCAGCCAATTCGTGACGTGGTGCATGAAATTGTTGGCATAGCCAGAAACGTCGGTGGTGAGGGTTTTTCGGATGTTGAAGAGAACGAGATGATGGTTATGGTGGGACCCGATACCGAATCAATTTCTGTTGACGAAATTGAAATCATGCTCGATCAGCCCGAGGAAACGCAGAACGAGGAAGCTGAAGAACCGCAGACCCTCATATTCCAAGCGAGATCGATTGCAAGGATTATAAAGATGATCGAGGATGCAATGGACGAGGCTATGAACAGCGATCCCGTGATGATTCGGAGCCTCCGTTTCAAGCATGATTGCGAAGTTGCGTTGAAGTGCTATCGAGAGTTGTACGCTGACACACTTCGAAGGGCAAAACAGACTCAAATAACTGAGTTCTTCTCAAATCAATGATGAGTGGCAAATTTTATAAGGAAGGTTTAATTTGATAGCTATTTATATCGAGTGTGATAACTTTTATCAATAATTAAAAGTGTCTCAGATCGACTTTCTCTCCGTCTCAGTCTGTAACCCTCAATTTCCCATAAGGCCAATGCTTCGGTATCTGCGGATTCGGTATCTGCGGCACCTCTCCAGTCTGTAACCCCCGCAGATACCGGGGTACGCCTGTATATCTATTTAAAAAATTCGAGTCGACTCCCAATGACCTCGAAAGTCAAAACCGAGCTTACTAGCCCATTTTTGTTTTGATCATGATCAATGTCTCTCATACATCTTTTGATTTACTGCTTATTTTTGGAGCTGAGAAGGCTACCGCCCACTCGTATTGGCCTTCATATACCTAGCCATGGGTCAAGTCGGATCAAACAATGTTTCAGACAAAGGTTCCATGATTTTTCATGCTCTTTCAGAATCCAAGGTCAAAGGAGGTTTCTTCGACAAAATCGAGCTGAACTCGAAATGACCACGAAAATGACCTTCACGGCCAAAAACAAGCTCACCATCGGATTTCTCCCATTTAAAATAAGGGTACACATGTTCTGGGGGTTTTCACAATTTCCGACCGTTTCTGGAGAGACGAAAAGAGGAACTGACTTTTGGAGCACCCTTTGTGTACCTTGTGTAGAAAACGCTATCCTTCGCGAAATTCGTCCTGGATGTTGGCTGTCAAGCAGATTCAGCATCCGTGAGGGAAATGCGTTTCCTGCGATGGGGTACTACCTATACATCTGCACCAGCCAGTTGAAATCTAGCATCTCACGTTCGTGGTAAAACTAGTAGAAAAATTGTTTCAAACGCTCGCACACAGATCGGGTTCGGTCTTGAAATTTTTTTGGTAAAGTTTCCGTCGTATTCCCACAGAATTACTCAAGTGACCTGTTTTGTAACTATGTGAGTCGATAGTGATCTGAATCACTTTTCTGTCACCATTAATTCCATCATAATAATAATTTATGCGTATCAGGCCGTTTTGTCTACTAAAAAACACGCCCAAATGAGTTAGTATACTTATGTGAACAGAACTCGATCGAGTTCGACGATAATTTAAGTATAGATCAAACTTCCGTAGAGTCCCTTTTGCTATTTCACTTTTTAAAGGGTATAATGGGGAAATTAGACGGTCAGTCTTGAGAAAACCAAAAGTTTCGTCATTATATCAATTTCTTCCCTCAGCGAGTTCACAATTTCCCGTGATCATGATAACTTGCAAGACTGAAGAATGTTTCGTTTTGATCGTTGCTACTCTCATAGGCTCAATGTTGAAAATGACCACAAATTCAGATTTTTCAATCGCCAGGATTGAAGATGAAACGGATGATTAGCTCCTGCACAGAAGCTCATTAGTACTTAAAATTAATCTTCTTCCGTTCCCAAACATTTTGTGACTACTAGACAACTTCCTGAACAACGTTAGACAGCGAATTGTGGTTCATTGTTCTCAAACACGGAGTAAAGAATCTATTCAGAACTCTTTTGAAACCTCAATTTTCATCCCATGCACAGGATAAAAATTTTTAAAATGTAATGAAGGATGGCCCACGAAAATGTTGTTGAAATATCGTGAAGGTGATAATGGACCAATGTTATTGCGATCATGAACAGGCCTAAGTTCATCATCAAGCAAAATAGCAGGTGTTTAGTAAACGTTGCTAGATTAGTTGGCAGTCATCATTATTAATATCATGCCATGATTCACTCAGAACTAAAGAGCGAGTCCACCAGATTTTATCTACAATGCATTTCTGAATCTTGAGAAGTATCATACTGAAGGCCGTAATGAGCATGTAAATGACTGTCGTGTCTACATAAAGATTCGCATCGCCCGTAAAAAAAATATGAAACACTCTTATTTTTCTTTCCTCAAACCGACCGTATTTGATATTTTTATATTATTCTCGGTTTAGCCTAGGATGAGATATTAAAATCGTATATTCTCTACAAATATATCCATCGATATTAATCCTCAAGGGACTCTGGTGAGGGTTGTTCATAATTTAAATTCTAACACTAGAGGGTCGTATATTAATGGATAGTATAATCGTTTCTCCCATGCAGTGAAGGTTGAGAGTCTGCAGCTGTTTCTTTATTACAGAAAGATAGTTACCAACCTACGCAGTAATCATTCTAGTTATCCCGTTGTGATACGTACAAAATAATTCCATTAGGTTATTTCAATGACGTACTTTGAGACATTTCTCACTCCGTCCTAATGCACATTGCATCAACTTCATGACCTTGAGAAATTCCCGCAGACTAAAAAATTTGAATGAGAAAATCATGATTATGTCACGTGAGTGAATTTCCCGAGGCCGTCGTTAACTTTGTGTGGTTAGAAACTTTTCAGGAAATCATACTGAATAGGATTTCATGAGGATTAAAAAAGGAAAACTAGAACGATTTTGTAATTTTCATGCTTCAAATGCGTTATCATCGAAATTGAAGGATGACACTGTTCTGATTCGATACAAGCTTAAGGATTATTTTATCATAAGATTCAAAAGAATAATTAGTGAGAAATCCGAATCGTGGGTCTATTTACCGTGAATTTCGGATTCTTTTGATATATTTTCTGTTTTCATTGATGGATATTGCACAATTCTCTATGTTTGATGAACATTGGCTGCATAGAAAAGCTTCTGCTGTGATAAGGTTGTAAATAAACTTTTGTGGGAAATACGTATTCTAAAATCAACTTAAACTCTCACAACAGTCATATTGAATCATATAAATATAGAAATTTGAATTGCATTACTGTTGAGCTCTTGTATCCTGTACACTTATTTCTGTCAAAAATCAGGATACTGCAGCTTTTCATTAGTGATAACTAGTACATCATCGGACATCTCCTCTGGCTCAAGAAGTATTAGAATTATCATGAAACAGACTTCAGCATTGTCGACTTTTTTATTGGTTTATACTTGCTTATATTTCAACGAGAGACAAGTCCATTCACTAATTATATACGACGTTGGAGAGAGATTCAATGACGCATGTCAGAGGTAATGAGCTGCAAGATTGTTTAATATTGTTTAAAAATTAATTCTACCGCAGAAAGTTGTGCATAATAATAATAATAATAATCTTTGATCTTCATCTTTAGTCAAATTTACTGCGAGGGAGACTTATTGCACGCCGTACAATTACTGAAGGTGTTTGAAGACAGTAAGACATTTGTTGACCTTCCAATGAAGGAAAGCAGTGAAAAAATAAACAAAAGGTACTCTCCTTTCACATTGATAATGCACGTTTTTGGTGGCCAGCCCATCTGGGCAAGCTAGCATGAACTCCTGTAGACTCCAAATTCGATCGCGTTCATGCACAGCTTTGAATCATTTTCATTTTTTATTCTGAACCCTGTAACTTAGCCCAGAATATATTGAATGCTGTATTTCTAGTTTTCACCAGCTTATAAAGGAAACTAGTATGGATATCAGAAATTTACATCTTCTCAATGGAACTAAGCTGAATCAGACTCGTAACATAGTCAGAGATTTTGTTAAAAAGAATTTTGGAAGTGGGAAAGACCTATTAAAACCTGCCGACCTTTCGGATTGGCGTGAAAATCCCAAATTTTTCGAGACAATCCAGGATAATTCATATCAGGAATGGGCTCGTAATTTGAATAAAATCTGGAAAGAACTAGCTCGTAAAATGAGTGAAGATGTCAAAAACCGACCCGATAGACATAGTTTAATTTACGTGGATAAACCTTTTGTGGTTTCCGGTGGACGATTCAATGGTAATCCACGCAATAATTTTTCTTCTAGTATATTCCATTCATAATTGACTGTCATTTCACAAGTATCTTCTTTTTTCAAGAAACCTACTATTGGGACACGTATTGGGTCATTGAAGGTCTCCTCTTGTGTGATATGCATCAAACCGTCCGTGGTATTATTGAAAACTTATTGTCTATGGTAGAAAAGTATCACTTTGTTCCAAATGGAGGACGAATTTACTATTTGTCTAGGAGTCAACCACCATTGCTGATTCCAATGGTAGGAACGCATTCAAAATTTAATTAATATGTTTGATGAAGCTTCATGTTCGCGAATGAAAATTTTTTCATAGGTTGACGAGTACTTGAAATTCACGGGTGATAGAGAATTTGCCCTTCGAAATTTGGGAACATTGGAGAGAGAATTCCAGTACTGGATGAAGTATAAGAGCGTTAAAATCTCTGAGAACGGGAAAAATTATACCCTGTCACGCTATGTCACAAACAGTTCAGGCCCACGTCCAGAGAGTTACAAGTGAGTTACCCTGCATCGAGATTTCATTAATTTAATTGGAGATGATATTATCTCAATAGAACTATAATATATTCATTCGAATGTTGATGCGCAAGTAAGGTAGTGGATACCATAAAAAACAAACTAGAGTAATGATCGTCTTGATTGAATTCAAGAGTTGGAATACCTATTTAAAAATCGCATCATCGCTCAATTAAGCATTTGAAAACCTATTAATCGAAACTGATCAAATGTCATATGTACAGAGAAGATTACAAGCTTGCCACCAAGTTGTCTAGCCCTCAAAAAAAGTTTGAGCTATACAACAACTTGAAAGCCGGAGCTGAGAGTGGTTGGGACTTCTCATCTCGTTGGTTTGCGTTCAAAAATAATACGCCGTCACTAGAACTTGACGACATCGTCACAAGCGAGATCATACCTGTTGATTTGAACGCTTTTATTCAGAGGAACGCAAGGATACTCTCTAAATTCTTCAACTTCAAAAATGACTCCAAGGTAAATTGAGAAGATGGGCAAATGAAAATTTATTTTCAAAGATATATTATCAAGTATGGTTTCTAGAAAGAACTCGTAGATTTTGCCATGCCGATTTGGAAGATCTAAATGTAATCGATGGCGTCATTGGTGGTAGTTTAACAAGTTCACTGTAGAGGCTGAAATCGACGATCTTTCCCCAGGTGCGGCGGGGCCCGCTCAATGTTATTTCCCCTGAGGTCAAATTTCTCAGCACTGGGGAAAGACACGCGGGGCCCACCGGTGGGCCCCGTCGCAGCGAATGTGTTAACGTTATAGCACTGATAAGAGCATGGATCCTACATGATTCACGGGATGAATTATTAATATCATCAGTGCACGGACAAAACACGATGATTCTTCAGATTTTGGACAAGATTATGTCAGTGCTGCTATTTGCTCTGTCTTCCGATCCTAAATATTGATTTCTATGAATCAAGGCACTAAAATAACACGTTTCCGAGTTTTCAGGCAATATTTGCAAGAGATTCGAGCCAGGGGTTATAAAGCTTAGAATAAATCACTTCTGAAGTAATTAAGGTTTCGAAAACTATATTCCAACTTTAATGGAGTAAATCCCCAAAAAATGTCATTTAATGTTTTTCAAATCAAGTCTTAGTGGAAAAAAGCATTGTGGATGAAAAAATGACAACCATACTTCGGACTTGAAGTCTTAAATTATTTTACAGAAAGCAGGTTATTACAAGCAAGTTGCAGATGATTATCAAGATGCAATCAGAACTCTGATGTGGAATGAAGAAGATGGGACATGGTATGACCTTGACATGAAACATGCAACCCAGAGGAAGCAATTTTATTTATCAAACCTGACGCCATTATACACTCAAAGTTACGATGAGGCTCGATCAGACGACTATGCGAAACGTTCGGTCGAGTATTTACAAAATAATGGAATGAGTGAATATTTAGGAATGCCGACTTCATTGAGCACCAGTGCCAGGCCACAGCAATGGGATTTCCCAAATGTATGGGCTCCTCTGCAGTCAATTGTTGTGGAAGGTTTGATAAATACCAATAACGTACAAGCTGTAGAGCTGGCAAAGAAGCTTGCCTTCCAATTTCTCAAGACTACATTCCATGGATATCAAAATCAGACCAAGATGTTTGAAAAGGTGAGAACGCAGAATAATTTCAATTTTTTCAAGGGAACCATACTTTGATTTGAACCATTTTATCAAAGGGTAATGGCGAAGGTGATGGTCTGCGCCAATCGCTGCGACTTAGTATTTACCAAAGCGATCAAGGTCCAGGAGTGTGATGATTATATATTTAGATCGTTTTTTTCGTGTGAAAGTAGCCTTCACCAATAATCGACACTAGATTTGGCTTCAAATCGCACCATCTCGGGAAATGAGACCGAGATAAACCTCTATACCGTACATCACCACGCTTCTTGGCACATCCGACATTCTTGTTCCAGAGATACTTCTGGAAAATACAGTATTGTTGAGACTGTCTTGGTCAGACTCGCAAAAGACTTCATATTTCATAAATGTAGGGCTCCTCCTTGGTAAAAATTTTTGACTCGGATATTAGACTCAATTATTAGATTCAAGTATTAGACTCAGGATTTGGGTCCTTCATTCGAGTCGAATATTAGAGTCAACTTTTGGAGAATTGAAGGAAACAGCCTTATTACTTACCTCTCTAGATATTTCTAAGCTAGTGTATGGTCGGGAAATGTATGAATAAGACATTTGCAGGGCTAACCCGGACTTTGAAGTTTGCCCGACACTGAGGAGCGAACCCAAAATCTTTCGATTAAAAGTCCAATGCTCTACGCCCGTGGCCAGCGAGAAGTGTAACAAGTGATAGCTCTGGGTTCACTTGTTACACACAAAGGTCACTTGACGTGTAGGTCGCCGTATGAAGAATGTAACGTTCTGTTGCTCAATTGCTCAAGTCACGATAATACATGTATACTCTGTCAATGTTCCACAGTAAATGACCCATGTAGCGTCGTGACACATTCGGAAAAACACTACATTCTGTCTACGGTGACCCACATTCCAAGTGAGCCTTCTGAGCCACCATGTATAACACGTCTCGCTGGCCACGGGCATAGAGCATTGGACCCGGAATCGAAAGATCTTGGGTTCGCTCTCCAGTGTCGGCCAAACTGCAAAGTCCGGTTCAGCCTTGCGAATGTGTTTTTTTTTCCATACATTTCCCCCCCCCCCCATACATTAGCTTAGAAATGTCGAGAAAAGTGAACAATAAGGATGAGTTGGTTCAGGGCCGCATTTAGGACTGCTGCCGCCCCTACGGCGGCACGGCAGTGCCGCCCACTTAAGGAATTCGAAATCTCGGAGAATTATTGACTGCACAAAGAATAGGCCTGACAAAGAACTATGAACTAATAAGTTGTTGAACTATTCAATACTCCAATACTTTATCAATCATAATAATGACATTCAATTTAATATTTGAACATTGGCGATCGTTAATAACAATTCAGTATTTAACAATAAAAAAGAAGTCCCCAGTAAATTCGTGAGCAATTACACTAGATTTTTGAGAATGATGAGGATAAAGCAATTGGAAAATCTAGACAGGTCCAATATATTGTTGATAATTCTCGCAGTGAGAGGAAACGTCGATATGATGAAGATGAAGATTCAAAGGAAACTTCATTATCCAGTCGAGATCATTTACATACCCAAGTACATTTTGCCATCTGGGGTAGACTTTTAGCAAATTTGCGCCAACGAAATGACAGCTAACACCATTCGTTTGGAGGGAAATTTTGGATTTTCAACAAAACTCCAAGTTCTGGACAATGAGCAAAGTCTGAGCAAAGGAAAAATTCTTGTCGCCAAATTTACTGATGATTTGGTAGACAATCTTGGGCTTGAATGTCAGATTCTCGCTAGTTATTTGAAATCTGAAAAAATTCAGGATCCGTCTGCTCAAAAGTTGCTCATATTGATTATTCAGAATCAATTTCAAGAAATATACCCTAACATTCACATGAGTCTTGTGATATTCTTGTGTATGATGACAAGTGATTGCAGTGGAGAGAGGTCATTTTCTCTTCTTCGAAGGGTGAAGAACTATCTGCGATCCACGACGAGTGATCGGAAACTCAATGATTTTGCCATATTATTTATGTATTAACTCAGATTTGACGTGCCAACTGGATCATGAGTCGCTAACTGATGAATTCGCAGAGAGAAAAGCGAGGAAAGTTTTGCTGTAAATAGAAATATCTAGTGCAGTGTAAAATAAAATTTCAATCTTTTATACATTTTGTCATGAGTTTCATTCTCTCACCAGACTGTTTCTGACAGATCCCATAATTTTTTTTCCAAACTCCGATTCTTCCCAAAAATGGGCCGCCCCCTAGCCCATGCTTGATGCTGCCGCCCCTACGCACGGGCGTCGTGTGCGTATACGTAAACGCGGCCCTGAGTTGGTTCCTTCAATTCTCCACAAGTTGACTCTAATACTTGAGTCTAATATTCGAGTCGAATGAAGAGTCAAATATTTTTACCAGGGGCTCGCTGATGGGAAATAAAGAGTTGACCATCCGGTAAAATCAGAGACATTTCACACAAATCACTTTTTGCTCATCTCATACATCAAATAACATCAGACGAGGGTCGATTGTATATATCATAACTTGAGGTTATGAGCAATTTAGACGACAAAATCGAGTACACTGTTTGTCCTATCTAGTGTCACGGATCTCGGTCTCGATCTCGGTCAAGTAGTTGGGCGTGAAAATGGGTTCTCGGTGCTGGCTTGTTTGGACCGAGGGTGCAACGAGTTTAGTGCAAGGGAGAAGTGACAGAATATTGAGTCTATAGATATTGATACAATTTTAATTTATTCCCAAATCAATGATTGACTGAGAGTGACAGATACTTGTACTGTATGGTTTGACTGACTCTGAGAAATGAAACCTCAGTCGTACGAGTTGCTCATCTTGAGATATGGAAGAGAAGCTGGATGTCAACTATAACAAAAATCACTATGGACATGACTCTAGGCTTCTACCGCATATTTATGCTTTTCTCGAAGTGGGGCACTACAGGCTAATAGCTTCATAGTCTTGTTATTGGCACGTCCCATGTTGGCCCGTTTGACACAACTCGCGGCTTTTGATCTTTTGCATCGTTATACTCATTCAGCCCGTTGTTATACACGTCTTCTTTGATCCTCAATTCACCATTCCAGGATTGTTCCAACTTACCCCGGTTTGGTAGCTTCGTTCTTGATTTTGTGTCACCTCGACGTCTGTACCACACTCTTTCGAGTCCACCACTTCTTTGGTTTATGGCTTGCAGTGCTTCTCACAAGTAACTAATTACTTAATTGTGTCTCATTATCGTCTCCATAATCATCGACACCGCCTCCATACTTCCTTGATCGCCGATTGATCCTTCATGCCTTCATTTTTGCCCTGACGCCACGTCATCTTGACATCGGCGCCACAATCTCTCTAGCTCCCCACTTTGCAGGTATTCGGCTCGTCAACATCCCCCGTTATAATCAGCTGTGCCGGTTCCCCGGTTAATTCCTATGCACCATCATAGGCTGTCAGCTTCTTACTCTCCAGGATCCATAGATTATATCATGGCACGTCCCTTGGCTGGACAAATGATCTCCGCATCAGTTCCAGGAACTATCATGACACTAGTGACACAATTACTGTTCAGAATACGATGAGTTATTCCTAATTAGGACAATTCATACAGACGCGGTATCACAATTGTCAAAGAATCGTCGCCGACAGAGTAGAGAAAGACTTCCACAAGGGGGCGTGTTTTTTCTCGTCGGAAGCGACATAACATCCAATGAAAGACAGTATCTATATGGTCGCCGGAGAATGGGGAATTCCCTTCGCAAAGAGTTTTAATGGGTATCGAGTACTTATAGATGACAGGTGTTTTTCGATTCCAAATGATATTATTATTTCAGCACAATTAAAGTGAGTGCACCTGAGGTAATAATATCATCTGTAATCTTTTATATGAGGTGAATTTTGGGAAGCACAGTAGATAGTGAACATTGACTTTATTTGACCATCACATTGAATGACAGATATTGCAAGAGATTCGAATAGCAGTAATGATTATAACAAAAGGCCTCATCGATCAGATAGAATTAGTCAAAGATGATTCGTTCTGGCGACATTGCTGTCTCACCTGCCGTATCACTAACTCACCGTTTCATTTATTCTGTTTCAAGTATAATGCAACTAGCCTTGGAGACACTGGCCAAGGAGGAGAGTATGGACCTCAAAGCGGCTTCGGTTGGACTAATGGAGTGGTCTTGAAATTTTTAAGTCTCTTCGCTTCCAGATGATCCGGATCTTAAGATGATCAGAAAATGTGAATCCAGATCATGATTCAGGACATGTATTTTTATTTTGTTCAAACAATCACAATCAATCCTGAAGAATGGTAAAGGTGTTATGAAAATCTGAGTTGCTCTAACTAAGCACGAGGGTGCGAGCATCTTGTGTCGGCGGTAGATTTTTCTCTTCATATTTAGAAAAATAACGGGTACACACTCCCTTTTACGCAGAATATTATATTGCAATAGAATGAGATTCAATCAAAATATATTAATACCAAATACTACGGGTAAAAAACAAGTGCAATGAATCAAAGAGGTAATACGAAGAGAATACATATTTGAGAATTTATCGCCATTCTGTCATCTGTTTTGACCAATTACAAGATGAGTAATGGTCTTCTGGTCCAAGTTACCTGCTATGAGAAGAGTCTGGCATCGTATCTAGTATTTGACGTGCTTTGGCTCTTCCGGACACAAACGGCAAAAGAGGCTGGGTCACTTTAGTAGCTCAGCTTCAGGTTCGTGACGATTTCCCAATCCCGTCACTCGCGCACGCTAGAGCGCAGAGTCCGCACAGATCCATCCGGTGACTAAAGTGGTGTTTATATTGAACACCACCTCAAATCCATTTAGCCGAGAAAAAGTTTTGTAGTATCTCACAATTTCAAGGGGCTCCTCGATTTCCTCGGGTTGATACAATGAAATAAGAAACCACTCCAGAACGTCTGTTGCAAAACCTAGTATGCTGCGGCCTTCAATCACTACTGAAAATGATGCATGTAGATTAAAATCTTATGTTAAGAATTCTTGGTGCTCCATAAATGGTCATTTCTGATCAATCTCACTCATCAGGGCCCGTTGAACTAAATAAAGGAGCAAGGTATAGTAGTGCATTAAATTTAACATTATCCTTCGATTTGTTCTCAATTATTCTGAGTAACTGTGGCTTCATGGTTCATAGCAGGAAATATGCCGTGATCACGGTGGCTTCATGGTTCATAGCAGGAAATATGCCGTGATCACGGTGGCTTAGAGATGGTTCTTAATCTGGCTGCACATAACCATCGATTTTTCGGTGGGATGTGGTTCGACACACTCCCAGAACAACCACCAAGTACTCGTGGAATCGAGAATTTAGCGCTTTTTTAGTTTTTCCAATTTTCTTGATTTTTTCTCATTTTACATGGGTTTTCAATTAAAAATCTGAGTTCCTTTCTCGTCGTTGTCAGAACGTTATAGAATGTAGAACCCTTCAAATAGTGTATTTTGAACAATATGTTTACCATTAATACGTGTTTTCTGCTCACGCATTAGGGCAGATTACAAACATGGAGAGTAGCAAGATTGAAATGAAATGCTCAGTTTAGTCACGTGGGTTTTCACGAATTATGAATCAGTATAAAAGGTGGCTAATAATGAGCTTGAGACACACTACTCCAAGTTCACACAACAAACAGAGAGTTTTCACGCTCCCCCTACTCCTTCCGCCGCATAGTAGCTAATACGTTAAGGTGTCTCATAGACGATACATGCGCGAAACTTTCGCGAGCCGATACTTTGATTTTCACGCACGCGATCGCGTATCTATTCCTTCGTTCCCGTATATATGTTGCATCCAGTGTAAATTCATCTATCGACGGAGAAGTAGTGTTGTCGCTTTTGAAGGAGAAGTAGTGTCTCGCAAGTATCTTGTCTGTGCACTGAGAAAAAAATAAAACAGAAAGAGCTGGAGACCTGGACAGTTTCTGCTTGAGAGCCAAGCAGAATCTGCTTGGCTTGTCGGGTAGACGTCAGGTGCGGTATACGTCCTGTGCAAATCATACGATTGCTGTGGAACGATTCGATGAATTGATCTGAAATCTTTTGTACACATAGTTAGAAAGCTTTGCTTCCGTGCTGTGGAAGATTTGTGCCGAAAAATGCTTCCATAAAAATTAGGAAAATGATGAGATTTCTCATCATTTTCGGGTGTTTCTCGCCATGCTCGGTCGCGGGAGGCATAATTTTCGACATGCGAGGAAGTTTTTCAGTTTTCAACCATGACAAAACTCAAAGCGAGAAAGTTGTTCAGAATTGTGTAAATAATGTTGACCACTAATGTCTAGATCGAATAGTGCAAATGAAAAAGAGTTTCAGTCGTTTTCGTACACGGCTCCCGGCGGCTGCCGAGTACAAAATCAAGACGCCTCGCTAAACAATCTCAAAGAAATTCCCACAACTTTTTCTCGATTGCATCATTTGATCTAAATCTTGGAGACTAAGATTATTCACACAATTCTGAACAACTTTCTCGTTTTGAGTTTTGTCATGGTTGAAAACTGAAAAAGTTCCTCGCATGTCGAAAATCATGCCTCCCGCTCTCGATCATGACGAGAAACACACGGAAATGATGAGAAATATTATGATTTTTCTAATTTTTCTGGAACCATTTTCTGGCACAAATCTTCCACAGTGCGAAAGCAAAGCTTTTCAACTATGTGCATTGAAAATTCCAGGTCATTCCATCCAGTCGTTTCACAGCAATCGTATGATTTGCACAGGGCGTGTACCGCGGTTGACGTCTACCTGACAAGCCAAGCAGATTCTGCTTGGCTCATCCAGCTCTTTCTGCTTTGTTTTGTTTTCAGTGTGGATGGCGTTCGAATAAGGATGCCAAAACAATCGAAGAAGTCCTGTTCTCACTCTGAGAATAGATCGAAGCTATGTATATTGTGTCTCAAAGAGAGTGGGATGCGTAAGGTGACCAAAAGTATACAACAGAAAATTCAAAAGCTTGGAAATTACGATCCCAGTGATGAAAAGCTACCGGATTCGAGTGATCATTGTTGCAAAATCATTACATATCGCGCTTTCAAGGCTGTTGAATCAGATTTTTCAATGCCAGACGATTCAAAGTTCACTTCACCATTGAAACACGTAAGGTCAAACTTCGACAAACCATGTGAATGTACATTCTGTTCATTAGCGCGAAGAAAATGTCGCGAAAAAAAGTTTTCTCCGAAAAAAGTGCAAGCGTCGGAGAAGGAATGTTGCAGATGTGCCAGTGTTATAGCTAAATCAAAATCAGATATTTGTAAATCTTCGAGTAAAAACCGAAACATCGTCCTTGATATAAAAGAATCACTCTCGCAGCAATCCAGAGAGCACATAGACTATAAAGTTTTGAAGGAGAAGATGAGGCAAACACAAAGTTGTCAAAAATCCACACTCTCAGAGATTTCACTTTCTCAAGTCCGCGGCAGGAAAATGGAAGTTATCTTGCCTGCTCGTGTGCAGAGGATAAAAGTGAAGAATAAAATGAGTGTAAAGGACGTTTCAAAAATTGAAGATAATCACAATTTGTCTTCAAGAGCTATGAGAAGAATAACAACCGCATTCAGAGTAGCAACGAACAATAGAAATTCATTTGGAGTAGGTGTCTGTGGCTTGAGAAGCTCAGCTCCTCAAGCCACAGACTGGATGCTTTTTTCGAAGTCCGAGAAGCAGAATTTCTTTGTTCTGTTGGTAATATAATAAATCCGTTCTACAGAAGAGAAAATTCGTTATATGTAAGAACTCAGTCGAACTCATTAAGTTCGTAGAAGACTCCCGAGGCTACAACAAGGCTCACGTGAAAATTGAAACTGATAGTGGGGGTGGTTCTGTCAAAATATGTGTATCCATAAAAAGTAATGAAGTTATTACCGAACAGAATCGAGGGCAAGGCAAAGCTTTTTGTCAATGTTACGATAATGGAGTGTACGCTAAGAAATTTCAAGATTCAGGTGTGAAAAAGGTGATCATCTTGGCACTTGTCCCGTGCATTCAAGAAAACGATACTAATATGAAAATGCTGTAGTCCGCTTCAAAACTTGATGGTTTGGATTTCACTGTTTCTGCGGTTCTGAAATTAGCAAATTGCTTGCGGGCATTCAATTGCACGCAAGCTTACATCCTTGCACTTGGGGTGACATAGGTGAAGACAATTTACAGAGCTGCGGAAGGAGCAGAACAATTGGTCGTTGTTTGGATAATTATGCCAGGTGGATGGAATCGAGTGCGGACAAAGGCGAAGCAAAGAATTACTTCAACTGTAACAACAAGCCAATCATCTCTGGTAAGAGAGAAACCGAAATTATTGCCATAATTAATCCCGGGAAATTACACTTGAAGCTGGGCTCATTCAATACTTTGTATGAGAAAATGTTGTTGATTTTCGAAGAAGAAATTTTAGAATGGACAAAAGCATGCCATGTGACTCGTGAAGCATGTTTTGGCGGTAAGCCATCCTTCGCGGGAAATCCCTGCAAAATCTTACTTAATAACACACATATTCTTCGGCGTATTTGCGAAGTGGAGTGTGTACCACTCGTCAAATGGTTCGAAGATTTCCAAAAAGTTATTCAGACATGCTTCTCCTCTGCTTCATCTCCAACATTTTCTCAACATATAAGTGATCTCAAGAAAAGTTATCTCAAATTAGGTTTGCAGTCACCCCAAAAATTCATGCAATATTCAATCACATTAAACCCGTTTGTCGGAAACATCATAGGCGCTTGGGATTCTACAGTGAACAATCCGTGGGACCGGTCGATTCTGACTTTGCATCTACATGGAGTAGATTCAAAGTTCACGAGGGCCATCCCAAGTACGTCGAGAAATTACTTCAAGGTGTATGCCACTACAACAGTTCTCATCTATGAATTCGAATCAATTTAATTGTATATTATTCAATGAGATAGACTGTATTGAAGAAATATTGTGAACGCGCTAAATTCTTGATATTATAGCTCAATATGACTATTGAGGGATCTTGTGTTTGACATTTGTTCAACAATGTTCTGGATTTCTTGATGAGAAGTAAAACGACTTATACTCCCAATCTCTATACTTTCTTCGAGTAATACCCACCCAAATTCTGACAGAGTTCATAATGGGTGCATATTCTGCAAGTAAGGGTAGAAAAAGCAGGTTAATTGTAAGAAAATTGTTTAAAACACAATATTTGAAGAGTGCAAAGAGTCTATAACGTTCCGATAATGACGAGAAAGGAATTCAAATTTTTTTCAATTGAAAATCCATGTAAAATGAGAAAAAAGTACGAAAATTGGAAAAACTTGAAAAGTGTTAAATTTTCGATTTCACGAGTACTTGTGGGTTGTTCTGAGCAGTGTCCTGAACCATACCTACGATAAAATTCATGGTTATATGCAGCCAGATTAAGAACCATCTCTAGGCCACCGTGTGATATTAAAAGAAACGAATCTTAGAAATACATGATATCTCATAGTCCTCGATTCATGCTCTAGCATGAGATATAAACTTTTATCCTCAATCCATTTGTTATGAAATATGACCTCATCAGCTCTGATCGAATCAAATATAGGTACTGTTAAAATTTTCTTCAATGGTCTTGACTCATGCAAGACATGGGAGTTTTTTAGTTATTGCGAACATTCAACGATGTTATCGTGAAAAAATAAAAATATGGGTAGAGAATCTGTCAACTCAGTGAGTATTTCGTTATAGAGTATGTTTGTTTGTGGATAAATTCAAATAATATTCCTTGTTGAACCATGATATTTGATATTTAATGGAAACCTGATTCTCTCATGTTGTTGATCATCTTTCAGAAAGCACACAAGATACACGAAGAGGTTTTTTACATATTTGAAAGATATTCGTCAAACATCAAGTTCAATTATCATTTCCAGCTCATTACGTTATGCGCACGCTCGATTTAACCGCGAAAAAAAATATTGATCTATTATGAGGGAATTTATTACAGTAATTCATTGCAGTAATTTCCAGTGAACGGTGATATTGATCAACCTATGATGACATTTGACTATTCTCAGTTCTGGTATCTAAATTCTGGTTAGTGTACAGACCAAAAATTCTCTTTCCATGAATAAATTGACCATGGATCATGCCAGTGTCGGCTGAGGAGATCGTAGGATTATTCTGCCTGACGATGCATGAGTACCAATATGCTTCAACTGATTTTCAGACCAATTCCAAGCAGAAGTATGAGATCCTGAACATCCTGTGGTCAATTTACAGCGGATTTTCATGTTTGTTCACTCGCTAGTATGATCAAGTTTTGAAGACAAAAACAGCTAATCTGCCAGTCAAAGGTGTTTTTATTCTAAGACAACGTTTCGATAGTTGATTTACTATCCTCTTCAGATCCATAAAAATAGAGATAATTGTGTGACAGATAGAGTGAGATCATTGTTATAGTATTTTTATAGACCTGAAAAGGATATTAAATCAACTATCGAAACATTGTCTTAAAATATAAACACCTTTGACTCGCAAATTAGCTGATTTTGTCTTCAAAAATTACAGCGGATTTGTCACAGGTCCTCTTACCATTTATGAGTACTGTCTCGGACTGACATCCATACGGTGCGAAAATGATCAGCATTCACGAAAAACGAAACTGATGCACACTTGGTGGAGTTGATTCTTTCCTAATAGAGGAACCAGTTCCTCATAGTTTCGTCGCTCTTGTGCAAATTCAGCGCTCCGCCCGTTCTCTCAACACATGAGAAAGATAGAGAGGTCCGAGCTGCGATCATACTTGTGGAGATCTAACCTCAAAATATCGTCTCTTCATGACTACATCTGAGGATTCTTTCTTTTTCTTATGTGATTGAAGCTATGTCTCAAATCACACCTGGATGTAATCTATTCGTTGATGAAGAGAAAGATGATAAGAGGGTGGTCCGAGCGCCGCGCATGTTCACGTATACGGTTTGAATCGCATGAAAGCGAAGAAACTTTGAGGACCTGATTCCCCTATTCGGAAATAATCAACTACCGCCAAGTGCACTGTGATAGTCTGGTAGGTTTTTATTTCTGAGAATCGGGCCCCGTGCAACCCCAATGATAGACAAACAGTTCTTTTCACTTTGTATTGCAATACAGACGTCAGAAATGTAGTTAAATACTCATAGGCAAAGTGAGTTGCTGGTTGAATCTCTCTATAGAAGTCAATTCGATGAAATTTTGATGCTAATTTTTACTCGAGAACAAAGTTTAGGTCGTCCATCATATGCTATTTAAAGTCAGATTACCAAATATATAATGTGACCAATATAAAATGGTTGTTCTCACCCTGGTGATATAAGTCCGAGATGCCAATCCAAGACAGCCTTTGAAACGGGTAAGAAAATACATCCCAATAAAGAGCAAATTTAGCTGATGGTGAGATTGCACGCTAGCTTGAAAATGAGATTAGGAACATATCACAATCAGGTCATTTCACGAGGAAGCTAATCTTTATTTGATCCTTAATACATTCATCTGAAAGTCATCAAAGACGTTATCAATCGCAATTTTTCTAGGTTTATCTGTACATGGTTTGGAACAGCTTCTTCGATGTCCTTTTCATTCGACGAATAGATTGGAACCTTTGATATAATTTTGAGTCAAAAGCTTTCATATATTCATATGTCACAGATAAGAATCTTGATTTTTTTGTGAATCCTAACAAAAATGAGCCATAACGTCGTGTAAGAAGTATTCTAGCCTTAGCAGTCTCCTACGCTTCAAGTTTATCTGTTGGTGCCAATAGCGAGTCTCGTAACATTGATCAGAAAATATCGACAACAGCGAGTAATATGCTTGTATTGCATAGTGTAAATTTTACAGTGTTAATTCGTTGGAAATTTATTTACTTCAACTCCTCGAGACTTTGTCGTTTTTTTTTTTTTTTTTTTTTTTCATAAAAGTTCCTAAATTATTCTCAAATATGCTGATACTCTGTTAAGCACTATTTCATTTCTCTATCAGACCAACTCAAGGAGTAACCAAAGTTTGTATTGAGTCAGAATCACACTTTTGAGGCAATGCCTATTGTGTGGAGTACTTCTCTATACCGTGTAAATAAACTTGGTATTTTTCGTGTCGAATTTGGCAATCTCTTGTGGAGAACTTCTGCGTAGAAATTTTGCGGTGTAGGATCGTGTTTAAAGTACTTATTGTATTGAGATAATCCGCGTAGAGCACTTATCATGCAGTGTGTAGAATTTTTGGATCGAGATCAGAAGGAGTCGTTATGTTAATATGTTAATACACCTTTGTCGTCTCTATCGAACATATGACTAATAGTTCTTTTTGATAACGATTCTATTTATTTGCAATCCCCCATTAATTCCGTTACCAGCCATGGATACAAATTGATATCCGCTTGTGAATATTATTGTATTTAATGTTCGAGTGGCCAGACTGGATCATTGTCTTATAATTTTCTCCATATTAATGACCTTCTGTATCTGTACTATCTGGACTATCTGTAGCGTCTATACTACATCATCGCCGCTATCGTGATAGTACTCATATACAACTTCCACTGCATACGGAGCGATATATACAGTTGTATTAAGTCCTTTTTCTAACACGGTTTCTTTCATACCATCAAAGACCGGAAAATCACCATCATCATTATCATTGCAGGATTCTCTTTCTTTTAGATCTACGTCATCTATGATAATTTTTTGGACGCCTGTGTTGTTATTACAGTCTATTTTGACTCGATTATTATTCGAGCCTGCGACAGGAATTTTACTTGAGCTTTGGCGATTGCCATTTAGATTGGTTTCATAGGATTTGTTATTGTTAGGATTTTTGCGTGTAGGTCTATCTTTGTTTGCGCGAATGACAGTGATTGGTCTGATTGATGCTTTTACATGTATCGGACGATGAAATTGTCTAGGTTCACTCGGCTGGGGTGGTTCGTATTTGCTCTCCATTTGTTTGGGGGATGTAGCCATCCCGTATGGAATCCCAGTGTTGGCAGGACCTGGAACTGTATCAAATTTCATGAAGAGTTGAGTCTATTTTGTGGAAGAAGTTCAGTGAACATTGCTATGTGGTGATGATTTTGGATGGACTTATTGTTCCAAAAATTGCAATGACAGGGACTTTGACGACAAATTTAAAGTCTGGATTGTAAATATGAGTAATTTACGCAGTCAGATTTGGATGCTGTATTCTTGAAACTCCTGCAAGAAGTATCATCAAACCTCTATTATTTGTTCTGATGTGAAGCGATCGGTGAAAGTATATGTTCAAATAGGACATGTTGACATGATAATTAGGGCTGAAGAACCAACTGTCCCGCTCGAAAACAATCTTTTCGGTTCAAAATTTGTTTAAAAAATTTTTGGGCCAGAGCTCTAGGATGTACTATCCTGTAGGTTGTTATACTAATCCCAATTAGGTCGTTCCAAAGCTACCCTGACATCTCACAAAATCTCAATTGTTGGTAATTTTCTCATTTGAGGAAAAATAGTACATTTCGATACAAGGAAGTAAACACTTTTTTCGCGTCCGAGTGATGGGTTTTCGGCACGACCCCAGGCAAGGGTCGGGATTATCACGAGGATGCAAAAACAGGTTTTACTCTCATGGATCGAACTATAGTGTTTGATTATTTGTGAGTACAAAACGACGAAATGTGGAAGAAGTACACTTTTACGCACAGTGTATCGAAAACGATATTCTCTGACTCTAAAGACCGCATTTATTCTGTCGATGATTGTTTTCAGCATCTAATATTGTGTTCCCTAATACTAGATTGATATTTTATTGTTGAAAATGATTTCGACTTTACCTATCTTAATGTCTCGGCTGGCTACGCGAGCATTTAGATCTTTAATCGCTTCCATATATCTGTAATCACCATAACCAGATGGAAACATGCTATTCTGAATATTCCAGGGATCAACTGCAGATCTGTAATTGGTATAAAAAATTTCCAATCACCACCAGATTATTATCACCTTCTGGACGATTATTATAATCTTGACAGTCACACAGTAATTACTACGACAAATATAGTGTCAATAGCTGCCGGATATCTTCAGTAGCCCCGAACGTTAGACATTATAACATATTGAAAGAATAAATGTCACATTTACTCCCCTAAGTCATCAGATAACTCTGATTTTAGACGGTATTTGCATAAAATAAGTACTCTACAAGACCAGGAGATTTTTTTGAACCATTAATTTTCGTTGAAATCACTCAATAATGACACTTATGTAGTGTAAAAATTTCAAGAGTAGAACCGGATTCTTCCTATGAAGCAGCAAAACCAAGCTCCCACCAAAGGATAGCAATGAAATGAAGTCTTATTTTTTGTGTTTCCAATCACACGAATCGACCCTAATAAGGAATCAATTTGTCCGAGTCGAAAGCGAGGCAAACAAGCTGATTTGATCATTCAAAATATCGATCGATATTGATGCGAAAGTACATTCATTTTCCCAATGTAATATCGTTATAAAGAACCGACTGGTCAAGAATAAAACACGTGTTAAAATTTATGATGGATGCACTTGAGATAAATTACATGTCTCGAATATTGTCGAATGCAAACAGTAGAAGGGCTCAATGAGTCATGCACGAAGCTCAGCGATTTTCGACGGTGGCAAATCCGCCAGATTAAGCACCTTCTTCAACAACGGTTGATACATCACCAAGCATTAGTTATCCCAACTCTCGTGATTCGTGAACTTACACATCATCAAGGGAATTAATCGTCTGACATAATGTCAAGAATATCGAGCTCACGATGTAAAACACTTGACGTGACTGTGGATTTTCAATGTCTACATCTCGAAATTGATACAAGAATGTGATTGTCCAAGATCTGATTAAGTTGCCTGACCAGGTTGGTGAATTATATCGACAAAACGTCGCAAATATATTTTAATTTGCATACAATGTTGTGTTAAAATTTCATGATACAACGCCTAGTCTCCCAAGATCGAGTCGAGAATTTCACATTATATCGAAAAGACAGGACGATTCAAGAATATTCACTATATCTATCTCACTAACTGAAATTTGAAAGATTACAGGGTCCTGGTTACCCAGACGATGTTGCCCAGGAGGCAGACTGTGGATGTGGTTCATTATCACCTTGTCCCTCTACGGTCGCGAGTCGAGTGTCGACTTGAAATGAATTCTCATTGCTTAGTTCTTGACAGTCAACTTATTCGAAACATGTTTCAACATCAATTTGGACGAGGAAAGACAAAAAACAGGATTTTATTCGAGCTGTTTGAACAGCTGAGTGAAACTTGGGATTTTCAAAGGGAGAAACCCAATCATTATTTGCATTCGGAAAAATTAGTTGGATGCCGAGGGAAAATCCCAGTTCGGGGCGTCATGATACAGGCTGTGTTTCATAACTCGGTAAAGCTGTGCAACGCTTGGTTTTGTGAGGTTTGACTTTATCATTCCAGATCAGAGTTGATGCTAGAGCGTGGAATCTGTTTATTGCAATCTCAGGAATATTTTTAAAGTCAGGAACTGAAAGTTTACCAGGGAGCAGAAGTCATTGTGCCCATTTAGTAGAATAGTACATTTTGATAGTTTCTGATGAAAAAATTGAAATCCTGTTCGCAAGTCATAACATTGTGGAAATAATAAAAGGAGACATTTGAAAAAAGTAGGCACTTCGTAATAAAAGTATTTCGAGCCGTTTACAAATTTTGGTAGAGTTCCCATCAGTACTCTCTATTTAGTAACACACACGATAATTGTAACCCAGCCTCGTGACTTTTATGGACCATTTGGTCCTCAGTTACGGGTAAGTATTCTCTCCTATCCTATTCTATTCTCAAAACTGTCTTCATTATTTGGTCACAGTTTATGGGAATTATTTCCGCATGATACGTCTAAGCGATCGACAGACGTTGCCACGAAATGCGATAAGTATCACGAGACTGTTCAATTATTAGACCGAGCATGTAGATTTAGGAATTTAAAAGCAGTCTAGGTTCACTCAAGAGAGATTTCTCCGTTCAAGCATGCGGCTTCGGGGATTTAAGAGGAGCTGGGTTACGGGGTTGATCCGCCCCAACTGAATTCCACGAAATTTTTCCCCGAGGTTGTGTAACAACATTGACTGTAACATTTTCCATCGATCATATGTTTCCGAGGTTGTAAGGAGAGAATCATTCAGAGTAGTCAAAGTAACCTCCAATTTGAAGTCAGTGACCCAAAAAATATGGCACCAGTGTATCTGAGCACCAGGATCAATAGATTCCGTCAAATCGTAGTTTTTTGAGGTTATGTCAGATTTTAACTCAAATATACGTCTCATCAAATTGCAGTTTCTCTTATTTTTCTGAAGAAATAATGAGCAGCTATAGTCAAACAGACCTCGGATACGAATACAGAGATTCAAGAAACACAAGGCTACTGACGTCTGATTATCCGCTTCGAGTACTTGGATCAAATATTCTATTTTGGGGTTGCGTCATGATGCAGATGAGCTCAACATAAACATTCGTGGGTTTG
Organism: Eretmocerus hayati; assembly: GCA_029851415.1. Classification (NCBI taxonomy): domain Eukaryota; kingdom Metazoa; phylum Arthropoda; class Insecta; order Hymenoptera; family Aphelinidae; genus Eretmocerus; species Eretmocerus hayati. The sequence continues at coordinate 25,889,235 of CM056742.1, forward strand.
GATTTAGTTCCATAGAAGCAAGGACATACATGGAATCATGATTTTATGAGGACATGTGACTATTTCGACTCGTTGGTGATTAACTGATCCCGAATTCGGACTCAGTGATACTGAAAACTTTTAATGGTAGCATAGCCAGAGTGGTCAGAAAATTAGGTTCGAGCTTTTTCCTGTGTGACTGTACGGCCAAAGAATAGGCGCACTTACGGTCCGATATAACTCATAATTTGGGAGATAATTCAAAATTGAACAGTCTAACAACCATTTTTGACCACGGATTTGTATTCAGCAGCTCAAAATACACACGGAACTACTTCCTACTCGACTGACCAAAATTTCTTTTGAAGGTCCCTAGTAAAAAAAAGTGCCTCATGATCATATATGACCACGTTCCGGGCCGAACTATGGTCATATATGACAACCTATGACTGACTATGGTCTATGCCGGTATCATTTAATAGGTCGTCATAGGTCTTCATACTTGATCATGAGTATTGAAAGGCAACTCCTGAGTGGTCGTGGCACATCTTGATTGGGTGGGTACAAAAATTTTCCCCGAAAATGTATTTTCGAGAGGAGGGAAGACTTTGCTAGTGGATCTCAGCTGTTTGATCCTCAAGGTCGCTTATTTGGCGGCAAAAATCTTTTGAGTCGACGTACAATGGAGCCTCAGTCATGACTCAGGGCTCTTAAAATCTATAAGTATTCGATTGCTGGCCACAACGAGGATCCTCCGATTTGGTTCTGAACATCCCTATAATATCACAAGCTAACAATAATCATCGAAACCGCCGCGCCAGTTGTGCTATTTCCGTGTAAATTCGGAAGAGGATGTCTTTCCGACACTTTTCAATGTTGGGCAAGTGCGCGAAAACGTCAACCGTATTTTGACGAAGATTAAGATTGTAGAATTCGTTTAACTTCCTCACACACATGGAAGACAGTGCGGACTCAACGAAAAGTTCCATTTTCTCACTTTAGTCCTGAAAAATACAAGAAATATGAGCGAAAAGAGGCTAATCGTGCAAGTGACACTCGTTACGCTCGGAAATATATATGGCATATTTTGCAAACGCTGAGTAAGAAACCGAGATTCGTAAGTCCAGAACATGATTGCTGCAGGTTATGGGGCCACTTCCCGCAGCGATCAAATTTTCATAGTATTCGAGTCTTATTCTTTTGAATTTTTAGTGCGTAACTGGTGTCACAATCTCCTCGCGGACTTCCCTGTTCTATCGTCAATAACTCGGAGAGAACGCATTCCATCGAAAAATGTATTGAGTAACTTTCTGTCAAACTTTCAAAGTTACATAGAAACATTCATGCAAAGTTTTCTATATAAGGCATGTTGTTTTCGTGATTTCTCAGGTGGAACACATTTTACCTCAAATTGTTTATCAGAGCATCCCTTTGTTTGTGTGTTGGGGGGGGGGGGGTAGCAGTGTGCGTGGTTGTGCGTGTGTAAGTGGGAACATTACCGATCAAAAGTTTGCATTGTAAAAGGAAAATCTCTTCATTGGAGAATTATCCTATCTTTCTCGCCTTGTTGTCCCGAAACTACTTGAATTAGGACCACGCTTTGAGCTTTCTCCAAGTACCTCAAGGACCCCTTGGGGTTCTTTTCATCCGATACGGCAGATTTCTGCCAGGTCAAGTCACATATTTGATGGAATTCATAAAAATTGAGTCAATTTTCTCACTCCCGCAAGTCAGGTATTAGAATATCAATCAAAATGATTCCGAAAGCATTACAAATAGAAGTCAAGAGCTTCATAATTCTCTCTTGAGAATTTTTCTTGGTTGTTCCTGATCCGAGAAATGACAGTTTATCTGACGAAGGATTGCTCTCAAAAATCGGGACAGTCATTGTGCAATCTAGAAAGGATTCACGTTTGAACTAATACCAGCACTGTTTTTGATTCTTTCCAACAACAGTTGAAAGGAATTTTCTCGTAGTCCAATTTGCTCACCGTCCATAAATTTGGGGACTCTTTCTCAAATCTTTCGTCAGAAAAACCGTATACTTTTTCTGACAAAACATTCTAGTCGAGAAAAAGTCATTATGTCAGAGATTATGATTTGTTACTCCAGGAACGCCCTTGTGCCTTTAGATCCGTGATATTTTTTTGACAGTACTTCATGTACCCACACGTGAAGGACCACATACAGGGTGTTCGAGAAGTGAGTACCCTCCCCCCTTTTTTCCTGAAATGATTAGGAATCGGGAAAAACCCCGGAACACGTGTCTCCTAATTTTGAAGGGGACATCCGATGGTGACCTCGTTTTTTACCTTGAAGGTCATTTTCAAGGTCATTTGGAGGCCAACTCAATTTTTTCAAATAGAAACACCTACTTTTGACCTCAAATTCTGAAAGAACGTGAAAAAATTATAAAAATTTTGCCTGGGACCTTTTTTGACTCAATTGACCTTGGCGAGATAAGAGGAGGTCAGCACGGGTTGACGGTAACCTCTTCAGCTCCAAGAGTGAGCATTTTATCGAAAAGAGTTTGGAATAAAAGTTGTTCATGATCACATTTGAATCAGCTAGTGACCTCATTTTTCCTTGGAGGTTATTTTCGAGGTTATCTGGAGGTCAACTCAATTTATTTAGGGAAGAGAAGCTTAATCTAGAATTTTAATGGGAAAAACTTTTAGAATGAATGAAAACACGAAATAAAAAAATGTTTAGGGCAAAAGTTTAATAATTTTCCACGTTCTTTCGGAATCGGAGGTCGAAAGTCGGTGTTTCCGTTGAAAAAAATCGATTTGTCCTCCAAATGACCTTGAAAATGACCTCCAAGGTCAAAAACAATATCACTAGCTCATTTTTACTGTGATCATGAACAACTGTTAAAGTAAACAATTTTCGATAAAATGCTCACTCTTGGAGTTACCGCGGTTACCGTCGACCCGTGCTGACCTCCATTCATCTCGTCAAGGTCGAGTCAAAATAATTTTTCAACCAAGAGTTTGATAATTTCTCATGTTCATTCAAAGAACATGAAAAGAAAGAACATGAAAAAATTGATTTGACCTCCAAATGACCTCGAAAATGACCTTCACAGTAACAAACAAGGTCACCATCAGATGTCCCCCTCAAAATTAGTTTTCGGACCCCTGTATATTCTTTTTTTTTTCCTCTTGCTTTAAAATGTGAGGAACTCAATTTACGAAATTTTGAGGTACAAATGCGATTGGCGAATACGAGATTCGGGTTAAATCATCGATCCAGTCATCAGAACGGCTTCCCAACAAATTTTCGAGTCAGTCATGGGATAGAGCACATTCAACTAGATAGCTGCTCAAATTGAGACGTCTCCGACCACGAAAGATTTTAAAGATTGAGTGTTGAGAACTTACACATGATGAGAAATAATGCGTAACCGTAGCAGCAATGTTATTAATTTTCTTGTATTATTCTGTATATCACCTTCTGCTGTGAGTACTGAGGAACTCTATGTCAATTTTCTCGTCATTGTCTCCGACCTTTTTTTCCTTCCATAGGTTATTCTTCTCGTTGACGAGGGTCAAAAAATGATAGTTCCGACATTTTGGAGGTCCAGAAATTTTCTTGCATTAACCGGGTCTGTTTAAGTGATTCTGCTATAAATTCAAAACTTGAAACCTCGCCTCAGCAATTAATAAATGGCTCTGGATCGCTTCCACCAATCGCAATTTTTCTCTCAGCATTTCAAGCAGGCTCATGAACCTATGGCTTCACCACCTTACAACCTTTTCTGGGCATCCTTGACCCTTGCCAGACTTTAACACATTCACTGCGGCGACGATTTTTGGTACTTTGATTCTTGTCATGAACTGGACTCCCGTATTTAGGCAAATATATTTGGATGGGAGTAAACTTTTCCTTGGCTCGTAGTTTATGCCCTAGGCAAAGTAAGTCACCTCGAAGGATTCTGATTGGGGATTTCTAAAATAATTACGGGCTTGTGGAGATTGAAAGATGAAAGGTGGGTCCCGCCGCAACGAACGCGTTAAATTATCTTAAATCATGTCATAAACCATAAACATTCTGACGTGACAAGAAAAATTCTTTTAAAATTTGTTCCGATTGTTGTATAACGATCTACAAGTGGACATTTTTAGGAGCATTATTCTCGTGGCATGGCCTTCCAAGAATTTGTCTTGGGCACTGAAAGTAAAAAAAAAGTGGAAAACTATTTTCTAAGTAGCTAGAGCTTCTCGAACAGCTCTGAATCCGATTTCATCGTACTTTCTGGATTAATTTTCATCAGAAATATAAATTTTTCGGTAGCATTTGAGTGATTCAAAGTCGTCAGTAATTTGTAAAAGGATTTTTGAAGCACTTTTTCCTAGTAGATAGCCACCCCAGCATATCAGTTGGGTCTTGGGGTTCTGTAAGTATTTCCGAAGAAAAGCCCTAAAAATTTCCTTCAAAATAACTTATTGTAAGACTCGATTTGATGGATCGACTAGTGTTGGATTTGTGATCACTCAAATCAAAACAAAACAAAAATATCATGAATGAAACCTGTGAGCCCTACGAAGCTCTTTTACGACTCCATGAGTTTCGCAGTAGCTGCGTATATCGCTCAATTCGACTAAATCGACTGCAACTATAGGTTATTTTGAGGGAAATTGACCCAGACATTGACTGAAAGTGGTATTGAGAGCTTAAGATTAGTTCCATTGGCAGAAATTTTACTATCTAATTGAAATTTCTGTCTCTTGACATCAAACGCGGATTCCCTGCCCATGAAATTGATGCTATGCTCTCAATACCATTCTCAGTGTATAGCAGGGCCAACTCCCTCCAAAATAACCTTTCGCTAAAGTCACTTTTGTCACATCGAATGGTATACAACTGTCGAGGAGTCCTTGGAGTCATGGAAAGGCTTCGTAGGGCTCACAAAAATTATTCTTGACACTTTAATTTAGACTAGAGTGGCTGCGAATCCAACCCTAGTGCATCAAATTAAATTTTACAATAAGACATCCTCTTCCGAATTCACTCGGAAATATCACAACTGGCGCGGCGGTTTTGATGATTATTGTCAGCTTGTGATATTATAGGGATGATCAGAACCAAATCGGAGGATCCTCGTTGCGGCCAGCAATCAAATACTTATAGATTTTAAGAGCCCTGAGTCATGACTGAGGCTCCATTGCCGACTTGGAAGATTGTTGCCACCAAAGAAGCGACCTTTAGGTCAAACAGCTGAGATCCACTAGCAAAGTCTTCCTTCCTGTCGAAAATACGTTTTCGGGGAAAATTTTTGTACCCACCCAATCAAGATATGCCACGACCACTCAGGAGTTGCCTTTCAATACTCATGATCAAGTATGAAGACCTATGACGACCTATTAAATGATACCGGCATAGACCATAGTCAGTCATAGGTTGTCATATATGACCATAGTTCGGCCCGGAACGTGGTCATATATGATCATGAGGCACTTTTTTTTACTAGGGGTCTATCAAATTATTGGTGCACAGTGACTTAATCGCCTTGGATGGATTTCGGCTGTGTGATCGGAAGAAAAGAAAAAAAAACATCACGTGAGCCCACTTCGGAAACATTTTTGGGATATCTATCGCACCTTGGAGTGAGTTGTGCTCAGCTCCGGGGGGTAAAATCTCGCAGATTTGCGTTGAATAGATTGTGAGTGCAAAAATTTGATTGCCGCCGTGGAGTTAAGGTTATTCTGAGATTCCCTGGTAGAAACGTGATAATTTTTTCTGGCCACGATGCAGTATACGCAGCTGAACCCCATATATGTGGGGATTATGTTCCAAGAAAATCTACCGCGAATACAGAATTACGCGAATACCGAGGGATTACTCTTACGGAAATATTGAGATAGGGGGTCATTTTTCTGTCCGCGAATGAGCGAATTTCGCTATGGTAGCAATGCGTAGCAATGCGACTTGGCCAGTTTTTGGCCAAAATATGCTCACCATTTCTATCAGAGTCCTTCGTGACTAATAGCATGAATGCAAAATCTCGACATAGATTTCGTACAGAAACTTTCTAAAATCCTTCGATTTGTGGAGTGCTAATGAGAAATTTAGGACTACTCTAATTTTCAACTTACACAAGACCGAATGCTGAAGCCAGTAGCACGAGCGAGCGTACATCAACGTGATGCAACTCCATATTCCTAGTTCTGATTGATCACTGTGTATCAAAATGAATACCAACTTTCAAATGTACCGCAAGGATTTGGATGAGAATCTTCCTAGTACTGTATGATTACTGTAGAAAGAATGACTGTCCTACAGATCAGGGCAATTGAATGATACTGATACCGAAATTTATACTGGCTTCGCGGTATTATCTTGAAGAACAATTGCAAATATAGTATTTTTTATTCATACGGTATCCCTGAATATTTTTGACTATTGTCACTGTCTACCGACGTAAGCGGATGTTCTGATTGTGAAACATTTTCGTTTACCTGCGTCGTTTGAATGAGTATCTGTTTGCACACGTGTAAATAAAATTAGATGTAATATGATCCACCGTGGGTTTTACCCATCAATATTGTGCGCTAACTTTACTAATAAAAGACATCGAGTCTTAACAATTGAAAGTGTCTTGAATGAGTCTGGCATCTATTTTCCCCCTATCCAATTTCTGGCACCGAGGGTGACAATCATGAAATGCATGGACATCCGATGATATGATTGACTGATCTATGGATGTTTTCGATTCAAATAGCCGCAAAAAATAAGATTTGCACATAACACGTAGAAATAAATACCACAATTAGTAGAATGACGTATCAAGGTATAATCATACAATTCGGTGGAACAAACGATACACGCGACAGATGGCGAAGTCACTAGTATCCGATCTCACAGAGAAGATTGTATATTTCAGCTGAAAGAGATCTCAAATTGTATCACTCACCATCTAGTTTATGACGCGTGGTCAAGTACACAAAGTAATTTTCATTTTCAACGTATAAATAATTATTTATTTATTCGTGATTATAATCGTGAGTGTTGATTTTACATGAGCCACTTACTTCGAGTTTTGTGTTCTCAACTTATGAATATTCTCAGATACATCTAAGATCTCCTGGGCTGTTCAACGTTGTTGTGCAGGTATCAGTTTCACAGGCATGTAGTTAATGGAGTCAGAAAGAGTGGTTAAAGATGGACTGGGATGATGAAGTTTCAAAAGAATGAAGTCTTTATGGTATCAGTGGAATAATCGGATACAGTCTCTCCCGGTTATCACGAGCTTCACCAGAGGAAAATATTCGTCATAACCAGAGTTTATTGTACCTGATTCGATCCAAATCGCCATGATAAAATATGTTGAGTTGAGATTAGTGATATATAACAACGCTGTCGAAACTTCTGGTGTATTTTCACCATGCTGGGTACTGAAAATTATGCGACTAGTGCTGAGAATTGTGAAAGTACTGTTCCGAATTCGTGTATTCCACAGGTTTCCAACCCTGCATCGTGAGTTTGCACCAGTTCGGAGATTGTACTATCACAGGTTGCCCTCAAAACCTTAAGTGCCTTGTATTTCAGCGTTTTCAGAGCTGGTCGCATAAATTTCAGTGCCGAAAATTGAGAGGACGCGTGGAGAAAGGGCGTAACTTTAGATGGGTCATTTTGAGAAAATCGATAAAAACTTGACCAAAGTCGTCAGAGGCGTGATTGAGTGGAAAAACCTGGTTATTCTTAAGAGGATAGTTTCCTCGAAACGGCAGTACAAGCATTGGAGAACTAGAGTCGATTTAATGGATCCTACAGCCATTCAAAAAAATGTAGTTATCCCCCTTTTCCGAATCACGGTCGAATTTTTGGCGCATTTGCCGTATAAAAAAGTAATCAAATCACGAAATCGAGTCCAATCACTCTCAAAATTCACTAGCATGCGTATGGGTAACTACTAAAAGATGTTTCATAGCGGTGAAGTTGTTCTTCCACAGTAGGCACATATTGTCCATATATGGACTCCATATACCCCTCTCAAGATCTTTGAGGGTAGGGCTACTATCGATGAGTTTGTGAGTCATAATCTGAGTCGCATAACCTTGCATACTGGATTCCGGACTTTGTTTTCTGTATAAATTCCATATAAAAGCGATCCGGTGTGGTGACTTCCCTTGCTTTCACCTCTTCATCTTCTACCCTACCTAAAATAAATGACTCATTCGAAATGACTCAAGGATTAGGAATATTTGAAATGACTCATTTGAGAAACGATAGAAATGAATTATTTAAAATGACTTACTTGAAATGAGTAATTTGGAAAATCTGTTTGAAACTAAGTATTCTACACCCTGAAATGTAGAAAAGAATACTGAATTGAACATTGATTGTTGGAATTTTTCTCAAGTTTCCCTCATGAGTCATTTCTAATGACTCATTACAAATGATTCAATTGTATCGTTCCTCAAATAAACCATTTTTTATATCCCAAATCCCTGAGCCATTTCAAATGAGTCATTTATTTCAGGTAGGTTGGCCCTGCTGGATAATTCACAGCATCAAAAACTTTACATATGGGCTTAAACACACGTGCTGATAGAGACGATTCTTTTGGAATTTCTCTATCTCCATGAAAATCTATCCATATAGGGCCTACCGTATAGACAATCTTGTTCCCATTTATCATTGAAGGATGACAAGTAAACATCAAGGGAGGACCTGAGCCCTTACAAGTTCGTCTCAATATAATACCAATGCCATCAGTATTGTCTCTGCTAACCATCTAGACAGCAAGTTTGATCCAGACCTTGTTTGTTCCCCTCATTGTATCGCGCTGAGGCAGTCACATCGCCTTGCTTCTCTTGGAAGTCGTGACATTCCCGGGATATGTGTGCTCGCTGTCATTTCCGATTTGCAGGGTCGACAACAAAACCGATGTGTTATGAAACGTCGGTTTCATTGCCACGCGGAGGCTGAATTTTGCATGCTAGCGATTCCTCGATGACTTTTATGGAAATCAGCTCTGTGGAAGCATTGTCATCTTCCAAAAAAATTTCCGCATGTTTGCCATTTGTCGAATAATTCAAAAAATATTGTGAGTTTTGAGACGCGGCAAAGCTTAAATGATTGCAAATTATATCACAAAGCGCGCTAACTCAATGATTTGATCCGAAAAGTGTTTGCAATTATTTGAAGGCATGTGAGAGCCAACTTTCACCGATGCCACGAATCGCCCAATTATCAATTTTTTACACGAGCCACGAGTAATAACTTAAATAAGTAAGAGTTAAAAAGAATTTTTAAAAAACGCTTTCATTCACTTTCCAAAAAATGTTATTATTTGCGAGAGGATTCTGGCCGGTGTAGTGCAGATAGAATTTGGCAGACCGATGTAAATCATGTGAGAAAGAAATTTGTACGACGTATATACGGAACTATAGCGAAGGCACGTGTGCAGGCAGCGAATGTTGCATCTAATAAGTATAATTGGGTTTCTCGTATTAAAATATGTCACCACTATTATGTCGCAAGTGACACTCATCTTCGGATGCAGCAGACAGTGTAGACAAAAACAAACATTGTCTTTCGATCGCTGATATCGGTTCATCCTTCATCATACACGCATACAATAAGTGATTACTCATAACCTGAGTACGTGCTCTTCCAAACACTAGATCCAACACTTAGTCGCCACAAAGTACTTGAACTTATTAATTGGCACTGATGAATAACGATGTCCAGTCAAAGAATTTGGCATTTACTCAACTGCATGAAAAACGCGCGACCACAAAGAATCGGGAATTGCAAACACTAAATGAGCTAAATGGCAGCGACAACAGAAGACTGATGGTGCATAGATGATAGCAGACGATAGTAGAAATTCTGGTAACCCGGGGCGAGGTGCGGGAAAATCGAGAAATAATGTCACAGCCTGCAACAGTTTCATAAATCCGAGCGAGCTCGATGAGTGACGACACTTCCGGTCAGGCACTATAGAGTAGTATGCATTAGAGTCCCTACGTCGCATTTGAACAATGGATTACACATATAACAAATTTATGGCTACGTCTACGACGACATTCATTTGATACGGGCAGTAAAGTGGACGGAACGGTGAACTGGATCTGATACATTTGACGAGGGCAGTAACGTGGACTGGACGGTGGACCGGATCTAAGATGTTCACTAGATGTTACTAGAGTAAGAACTATGAGCTCGGTGAAGTGCAATAAAAGCATTTAAAAAGTAATGCCAGACAAGTGGGGATAAGGGTCAGATCTATCGTTTAAAAAAAGAAACGAGTGGTTTGAGTGAGAATTGCGATTACAGGGTTAATACTGCCGAAAAATGTTCAATGATTTCTGACATAACTCTTTACGAGTATAAATGCCATCGCGACATTTCTCATTCAATTGACTCAAATTTTTTTTCACGATAGATCTGGCCCTAATCTCCACTTGTCTGGCACTACTTTCTTCGAAATTGGCTTCAAAACATTTAGAAAATGATCAAAATCACAGACTGTTTGGAGACCTCACAGAATCTGCCACTTTCTGCTGAAGTGTTAGGTCGGGTTAGGCGCTCGACTGCCCACACAGCTGTTGTTTATTGTTGTTGGGTATGGGCCGTTTACCCAGATGGTACCAGCTAGCATTCACCGGACATCGGACGTTCCGAGGACGTCATTTTTATGTACGATGTCATGACGTTCTTTTACACTTCGGAATGTTGACTGACGGACGTCTTCCGGACTTTTGATTTTTATGTCTGAATTCGGGAACGTCCGAATGATGTCATTTTTGGTCATCATTTTCCAACCAAAAAAAATGGGTGGAATCCTTGTTCCGAAAATGTACCTCATCAGACGTTTTAATTATGACCTCAAAAAACCGTTCTCAGGACGTCCGTGATGAAGCATTCGCAAGATGTCCTGGAGGAGGCACGAATATGACGTCAATTGGACGTTTGATATTTATACGTCCCCGTATGACGGAAAAATGTCGTCTAGAGGACATATTTGTCTCAACGTCTGGAGGGCGTTTCAAGCCTGGCGTCTCGAGAACGGCTACTCCACGTCTTCGCGGGGACATCTTTGTTACAGCCCAAAGATGCACGTGGATGGACGACCATCTGACATTTTAGTCTGCCTCGAAACGGACATCACGACCGGAGCTTATTCCCTTTGATCAATAAGTACCCAAAATGTTCGAATTACGCCCCAACATGTACTTTACAAAAACGCGGGCTGGCACGCGGAACATGAACCCACGATGTCCTCATCACATACATTACCGGGACATGAACGCGCGGCTCTGGGTGCATCGCGAAAAGCGAAATTGTGTCGTTGGTGAACCGCAGCTTGTTCCCAGCAGCTGGTGTGCATCGTTGAAAGAGGCTTCCCCAGGAGTTCCAGTCTACAGAAAGTCCTTCGCCTGGCTCCAGAAACCTCGCCTAAGTATCAATTTTCAGTGAAATCTATTTTTTTACCCAGATTTTTGTGCGACAAAACGCGTCCGTTACTTATAGGTTAGCCCGGACAAGAATTTCCATCTTTCTTCTCTCTTCGCAATGATCATTTACAGACTTTGATTAATTTATATTTTTGTTAAGAATGGAGAGACGGAAAGCTTTTCCGGATCTGAGTAAAAAACAGCAAAATGCTAGATTAAATTACATCACAAATCAAGTAATCGCTAACATCAATGCTCGCCAAGTAGGCATCTTAGAATCACAAGTAAACATTGAGCATATTCCAACATGTACTGTACAACTCTCTGTTCAGTCTCAATGTGATTTACAAAACCAATTGACTGCTCGTAATAATTCTTCTCAAAGTTGCTTATTACTTCCACCAGTTCACCTAGATGCACCTTTTTTCATAATGAACAGCAAACTAATGGGCAAGTTCTATTTGACAATAATGCCTTACAGAATTTGATACCAATTGAAAATGATTACTATGATGATGATGAAGATGCTGAAGTTGCACGACAAAATTTCTTTAATGTAGAAAGAACTAATGATAATCAAGATGATGCTCTCTCTTCTCTTGATCTCAAGACTGATCTAGCACTTTGGGTTTGTCGCAATCGTTCAAAGATGTCTGCTGTTAATGACCTCTTGAAGCTTTTTCGAAGACATCCACAGGGTGATTATGGGGATCTTCCATTAGATAGTAGTACTCTCATGAAAACTCCTAAAGATGTTGAAGTAGTTTCATTAGGTATAGGTGAGTTCACTCACTACGGTCTGGAGAGAGCTATTATTGAACAGTTGAAGTCTATTGGTTTCTTTGATTTTATTACTATTCACATTGATATATTTTTGGATGCTATTTCCATTTTTAAAAGCAGAAACTTGAGTCTCGTTGCTCTCTTAGGAAAAATAGTGCACCCTCTTTTTAAACAACCTTTTTCCATCACAAGAGATTTCAAATAAATCTGTCATTTAGAGACATTAACTTCAAGTCTTTTCGATCTTACATGGCTCTTGGGTACTCATTGCGCACTTGGATGAATCACCATATTTTATTGATCTAAATTCTTCTGTCATCTTTTCAGAGGGATATCATCTTGTCACTGAGTCACGAAAGAGGAGAAAGAACTATTAAAAGTGTAATGTCACATATTCTGACAAACAAATTAGGCAGATGCTACAATTGGCATGGGATCAAGAATAAAGAAAATTTCAGTGTTCTTCCTGTCACAAAAGTTCTAATGAGTGAGTATCAATATTTTTGTGTGGAAATTTCTCCAATTTCTTTGATGATACCGTGCATTACATTCATATATTTCTTACAGACATATTTGTCACTGGTGGATTAGCTAATCAGTATGAAATAGAGCATGCTATCAGAGAGTGGCTGCGTAGGTCTGGTATCCGGAGAGCAATGTACCCTCCTCTCGAAAATGGTTCATCTGGAGAGAGTTCAAACGACGATGATGCATGACAGTCCTGAACAGATCGAGATTGTGTATATTCATGGTCATTAATTATACGCAGTTCTAATTATGACCTTGCATTATGTTTTAACAATGTATTTCTAATGACCTTTTGTATTTTTACTTACTTTTAGAATGCTCTTTTGTATATTTCAGAATGGTATTATGTGATACAACACGGGTTTTCACTTAATCTGAAAAAACTCGTTTGCATGTATCTAATAACTTTTGTTTAGAACTTTCGCGCTATAACATGTTTTTCTTCTCAAATGCTCTTTTGTACGACTGATGATGATTTTTTTCAGCATTTTTTAAATGAAAATAATTAACTGCTCTAATTACACTCCTGATCACTTGATGAAATTTCAAGTGAGGATTTTGGTGGGCTCGTGAATATTTTTCCCACCATTGGGAAAAATTATTCATACTGCCAATCAAAATATTCTTCACTTGAAATTGTAGTGTATGTTATATATATGAATGATGTTGCGAGAGGCTCGTACAGGCCTCGAGCCGAATGATCGCAATGGGAAAATTTGGAGCGCCCCTCCATCCATTGCGCGGTGCGACATCGGGGTCGCACCGATTGTATTTAAGTAACTGCAAGAGTTCAGTTGGGGAGTTCATTTTTAGGATAAGTAGCTATTAGTATTAACTCGAGAGCTTACGGTCCGAGTCAGTCACGCGAGACAGGTAAACGCAGCCACGGATTGGCCCTGTCAGTAGAAGTCAAATCATTTCATAGGTCTCTTTATATTAAGATCCTATCGGGTTCAATAAAGTTACAGTTCAAGATATTTAATCGTCCTAAAGCTTATTTGTAGTACCCAATCCCTTCTGTATATTCTGGGGCGGCAGTACCGCACCAGAGACGGAAACCCAGAACCCCAATAACGTAACATAAAAACTGGCGCCCAACGTGGGTTCCGTCTGAAGGGTTTGGAGTGTTTTTTTTTGGAGAATATTCGGTTGGAAACTTGCGAACAACGACATATATTCAACGATCAAGGACCCGCAGTAAAATTAACAGAGGACATCGTAAAGAAAGCGTGAGACGACCAAGGGAGATAACATAAAAACTGGTGCTTGGACGACTATAAGACGACATTCCATATTGAAGGAGGATTGATCATATCACAGCCTGGTCCAACTTTTAACTGTGAAATGCAAGAAAGAAGGATGTTCATCATTGGATATCTGTTGCCGTTGATTACAGCATCTGGGTGAGTACTTTGATATTTTCCCTTTCCATCCCTCGTGGGGAAAGATACGCGGAGCTAGGACTTCCATAGATTTCTTTAATCAAATAAAAGTAACTTCTTTGTGAATTACGATATCAGTTTTCTTATTTTTCTCTCATTATATTTGTTATATCATAAATTTCAAGTTACACCACTTGGCTATTCAGAAATAGTCGCATTCGAACATAACAGTACACTCTCGACCTCTACGTGGTGTCATTCGGTCTGCGCTGAAATTGCTCAATTTTTTTAGGTCAAAGTTCGGTACTTCCTCAATTATTCCTAATACACACACTTACGGACACTCTACACCTTTATTGTTATATCGTCGTTCCGAAAACAGATTTCAATCGCGAACTATGGTTTGGCCAAAACGGAGTAGTTCAGTACCTCCCAGGCAACAAGCGCCCGGGTCGGCTTTAGGAAATATGGATAAAACCCCGAAAACATCACAGGATGGCACAATTACGATGGATATGAGTGAGATGACAGCAAAGTATCAGCTTGCGATGCAGCAGGGCGTCAAATACGGGAGTGATATCTTTAGAGCCTTGAAGCTAGCCGAGGGAGGGTTCCTTACCCCGGAAAAAGAGTTTCTGATAATCGGAATAAAAGCATTAAAAGAAGTGCTTGCTAATAAGATCGAACTATGCACAGAGGCCGACATCGCATGTCTGGAAAGTGTGGGTGATCGGTTGTCGCAATTGTTGAGTGATGTAGAGAAACGGGATTCTCCTTTGATAGGTTATGGGTTTCCGGGTACGATAGGAAGTCTTCATCAATCTCAAATCAACGCGGATTCATCGCGAATCTTGCAAAGGTCGGAGAATCCTTCAGGGACGAATCGCTTAATAAGTTTTGATGATTCCGTGGACAACGCGATGGATCCCCTGGAGAAATTCGCGACTCCCACTACAGATGTTATGTTGCCGCCTAACGGTAATAGTTCGAAACAAGGGTCGGATATGCAGACGGGAGAAAGGGTCGGAGTAGAACGCGGCGGTCATGCCCGGAACGATCAAGTTCCGGAATCCAATAAGAGGAATAAAAGTCATAGGGACGACAAAAGTTCGCGAAACGCATCGAAAGAGTCTCATCGTGAAAAGCATAAAATCTCGCAGAAGGGTCGAAAGAAATTGGTATATTCGGACTCGGAATCATATGACATCGATTCTTCCGATGAAGAACGGGATTACGAGGAGGAGCACCAAAATTCACGCTCAAATCGCAAAGAGAAAAATTCGAAATCAGCTAGAGACACTGGTAGACACTCGAAGCATAGCTCGCACTATAAGAAAATCCGCGATTCAAGCTACGATAAGCATGATAAAAGAAGGAAATTGAGAGTATATTCGTCAGAAAGTAATGATTCAGAGTATTATAGTGATGATTCTGAAGACTCGCGATATACGTCGGACGAGCGTCAAAAGGACCACGGGCGGAAGAGTAATCGATTGGACAAGAAGGAGTCACGCAAAGATAGGAAGAAACGGGAACAATCGGAAGAGAGTGATCATAGCATCCGTAACGATAGACGCAAGCGACGCGAGAAACCGAGGAAGAGATCAGAAGAACGAGATCGTTATGAGCGAAAATCTAGATGCACCTTGCCACAAACCTTAGCCCTGATCCAGCCATTCGAGGGTGACGCGGAAGATTTGAATAGATTTAGTGTCGACGCAAGATATATTCGTGATCAACATAAGTCCGAACCAAAATCAAATATTCTAAGGGCAATTGGTAGTAAACTCAAAGGACGAGCATCGCAGGCTTTTCTTGGTCAAATAAATCAATATGAGTCAGTTGGGAGATTCCTGGATGATTTAAAAGCTCAATTCGGGACAACAGGGGGTCTGGCCAGTGTCAAAGCAGAGATGAGAGTAATCAGACAAGAACGAAACGAAAAAGCAGCGGCGTACGGTCACAGAGTTCAGAAAATGTATAATAAACTCCTCAGCGCGTACGATACTGATCAGGACTTAGAAAAATGGGAGAAGCGAAGATGCAAGTCGAGAGCGGCAACATTCGCTTTGGATCAGTTCATTTACGGTTTATTAGAGCCCTTACAACATCATGTTAAAGCAGGACACCCGGAAACCTTGTACGAGGCTATTTCAGAAGCATCAAAGATCGAAATAGAAACGGATGCTCGTCGGCAAATAGATGTAGCTGAACAATCACGGGATGCCGAAGGGGTAAAATCAGTCATCAGAGCTATCCGCGATAGTAGTGTCGAAAGTCACGTAACATCAAAGGAATGCGCTTCGATACGACTAGCACCGGTTTCAGATGGCTGTCGGTATTGCCACACACAAGAACATTTTGAAAGAGAATGCCCCAGGAAAATGCATGTGGCTGCTTATTGCGGTTATTGCAAAAAGACGGGACATTTGCAAAGGGAATGCGATATTGAGGCCAAGGTAGTTGCGAAACAACGAGGGGATCAATCTCAAGAGTCAGCAGAAAGTACAAGTAGGAAGGGAAGTCTCATCCCACCTCAGGAAATCGCTCGCGTTAGGTTATCCCGAATTCCAATTGAGTGCACTTATTGCCACCTTCAAGGCCATTTTCGGGAAGATTGCCCAAAAAGAATCAGGGACTCAAAATTTTGCAACTATTGTCGTATATACGGGCATGATTTGAATGACTGCCGCTCTCTAGAAGAAGCATTCAGGCTGGGGTTCCTTTCTAAATCAAGCATAGAGCGGGCACGGAGATTACAGGATACACCTCTCCGAAGCAATAACGAACCCCTGAGAGGGTATGCGGCTCGCTACCAAGGCGTTCCCCGGAGGAGGGATGATGAAACTGCAAATGCACACCCCCGCACGGAATATTTGAGCGTTAGGAATGAGAATAATAGTAACTCTAATTCTAGAACTCATAGTGAAAACCAAGCTTGGCAGAACAGAGACCCCGACAGGGCTGATCACGGGAATAGTTCACCACCATTCCCTCACACTACTGACAGTCACCACGAAATCTCGCGACCAGACTGGAGGAACTGAATGGATAACAAGGGTTTTATACATTGGTAGCGTATTAATACGAAATTGAGCTCCCTCTATCATCTACGGTAACATTTCGCTCATGTTTTTCTCATGCCACGTGGTCAAGTTTCATGGTTTTCCGATCACGCAAGTGTAGAAATCAAGCCGAGTTTCGATATTCGGGTTCGTCACGGGGAGACGAGGCTAAGACTCAGCAAATTCTTTAACTATCGAAACAGATTGCATATACGTATCAAAGCACTGCCTGTATAGTCATCAAAATTCATCACAAAACTCACGGACACGACGGAATCCATAATTTGGAAGTCCCATTTAACATATTCACGAAGAGCGAGCAGGAGCCTCGGGCCTTCTTATATAGGTTGGAACCCCCGTAAACCAATTTGCATGTGGTTAGAACCTACGAGTGAATGAATTCGTATGTGGTTAGAACCCACGGGTGAATGAATTATCATGTGGTTAGAACCCACGAGTGAATGAATTATCATGTGGTTAGAACCCACGAGCGAATGAATTTTCACGTGGTTAGAACCCACGAGTGAATGAATTATCATGTGGTTAGAACCCACGAGCGAATGAATTTTCACGTGGTTAGAACCCACGAGTGAATGAATTTTCATGTGGTTAGAACCCACGAGTGATTGAATTTTCATGTGGTTAGAACCCACGAGTGATTGAATTTTCATGTGGTTAGAACCCACGAGTGAATGAATTATCATGTGTTTAGAACCCACGAGCGAATGAATTTTCATGTGGTTAGAACCCACGAGTGAATGATTTTTCGAATGATTAGAACCCACATGAGGGAACCTATGCTCTATGAGTGATTTTTCTTTTGACCCATTGATATTTCAGTCCGGTTGAGGCAAACAAGTTGACACTGGTATAAGTGTTGAGACTTTCACAATTTCACAAAGTAAGCAGAGAATGATACACGTAATCGAACAAGTAAATGAGAGTATTACGGATGGAAGTTGCCCGAATTGTCGTTGTTTTTAGTTATAGCATCAATCACATAAAGATCTTGAGACTCTGGATCGTGGATAAATTTTGTGGACACCTCGCACATGCGTTCGGGTAACAAGTGATCATCCCCTCACTCTTATACAGATTTTATGTACGTGCGCGCATGATTCCACTTGGCCGACAGCAAAGAAAGATATTTGAGGCAATAAAGAGGCCTGACACGGAGTATACTTTCCGTGTCTGGCTATCTCAACATGCATTTCTGATCAGAGGCAAAAATGAACAGGAGGTAGTGTCATGAAAAAAAAAGGATCTATTTGGATATTGCGAATTCATCCCTAGAAAAAAAAATAGTAAGGGTCTGAATGACAATTTTCAGAAGGCGATGCAAAAACTTGAAACCAAGTGTACTGCACCATATAGTGGTCGATTCTATACGTGTATACCAAATTTCAGCTCTCTAGGTCAATAATTGTAGCCAGGAGATCAATATATATCATTGCCATTAGCACCGGGGTCTTCGTAGAAGACAGTATGAGTCTTGAGAGCAAAAAAAAAAATTTTTTCCTGCAGCATTTCAAAATTTCTATGTGGCAAATTCAGAGCTCAGTAACATACTCTATTAGATTCCAGAAGTTGGAGTAGATTGGGAGAATATTCAGAGACTTAGAGATACTTAAAATTTCGCACACTCGTTCCCAGGAGGAAAGTAGTGCAAGTGTGAATGACAACTTTAGGTAAAACAAACAGTGGCTCGAAACCAAGTGGACTGCACCATATAGTGGTCGATTCTATACGTGTATACCAAATTTCAGCTCTCTAGGTCAATAATTGTAGCCAGGAGATCAATATATATCATTGCCATTAGCACCGAGGTTTTCGTAGAAGACAGTATGAGTCTTGGGAGCAAAAAACTGCACGAAAGTCACTTGAAGATTGTTTAGAATAGAATGACCCACAATTTTCAGAACTGCAAGGTTGCAAGTAGTTAATGTTGCAATTTAGCCACATCGGGAGGCTGAAATAATGTCGACTTTGAGGCGTTGAATTTCATCACGAACTGATAAATTGAATGACTCAGCAGATTGCCTCAACTTCGGAGGTAAGATGCACCTCTCAATGAGACACTAATTTCGAGATATTTTTCATATATCGCGTAGCTAATGGACGCGATGATTACGATATCTTCTAATGTAGCAAATTTTGATCTTTCAGTACATATACGCCTAGGAAGAAATGGAAATTCGAATAAGAATAATAATTTGAGTAGTTTATAAGGAATGAAAAAGCCATATTTTGATTTTTTTCTTCGCGTAGCTCACGGACGCGGAACTTGACATGGAATTGAATGATCAATGATAACTCAGGGTTGACTCAAACTCAGAGATAACAACAGAGCCATGCGTTCTCACTGATCAAATCTTGAATTCTATTGTAGTAAGAGTACCATTCCAAGAACGTTGTAATTTGAGAAAAATTGGGGCTAACTTTCATACTAACAGACAGAATATCCAGTATAAATCGTTTTTCTTTTTTTTTCTTTTTTTCTTTATCGCGTAGCTAACGGACGCGATGACCCGAAATCGAACTGATGATGAAAAACCTGTATGAGGTACAATTTTAATGGTATGAAGAAGAGAACGTCGTGCTATATTTTAATAATGAGAACTTCATGCAAACAGTAAATATTCAATCATTTGTAAGATTTATATGGATCTATAAGATGTTTTTCTTTGGACATTTTCTTCCTCATTCTAAGTTTCATAACATACCAAAGATGAAAAGATAGTGAAATGAGTATCATGCTCAGCCAGAATTTTTGGAGTTAAAAGTCACTTAGAATCAACGTCCAGTGTAGTTGGGAGATTATTCGAGTGAACGACGAGACCGCGGGTGCGAACAAAGAGAGAATACTGATAGTTGATATGGTCATAAACAAATAATTCATTTTTATGGGAATTCTCAAGACGAAGGTTGGGGAACGCGTTCTAGATCTAGTAAAACACGATGTCTGGAGTGTAATAAGTGAGTTGGTGTGATGAAAGACGTAATGCAAGAATTTTAATCGAATGAATGCAAGTAATAACTGCCAATCCATTCGAATCGACCTGGAATGAAAATTTCGATGCGAGAACTGTCTCGGAATAGGATCGCGAAGTAACTCGGATGCGCTTGCTCGAAGGCCCAATGTTGAACATGAGTTACCGTTCTTGAGATCAACTCCAAAACCCTACTCTAAACCAAATATCTTATATATTATACACGAACATGAAAACTGACGCACAACTACACGGAGCAGCAACACTGAACGAGGAATCAAGGACCTTGCACGAGGAAAAAAATGAATAAAATAAGAAGAGACAATAAGGACAAGAATAATCTACCCACAGAACGACAGCGACATGAGCAACAGTCTTGAGATGTCTGTTCGGTAGCACCAGCGGACATCAACGAAGGATGAGGGCACCAAGTACTCGGAAGAATCCTTGATTACAGGCACCCTTAGGATAAGACGCAACTGAGTTGTTGATATCAACACCAGAAATCACGACAAGTTCCGGTCTAAACTCTGTACATTACAAAAATCTATGACTGAATCATAGTAAGTTCTGGACAAAACTTTGTACACTACAAAAAATCCATGACTGAATCATAGTAAGTTTTGGACTCAGCTCTGTACACTACAAAAATCCATGACTGAATTACAGTAAGTTCTCTACAAAACTCTGTACACTACAAAAATCCATGACCAAATCATTGTTAGTTCTAGACAAAACTCATACACTCGAAAACCTATGACTGAATCACGAGCGTTTTTCACTCAATGCAAAAGAGGCCTGACACGGAGAAGGCTTTACGTGTCTGGCTACTTTAGCATGCGTTTTTCGCTCAATGTAAAAGAGGCCTGACACGGAGTGGCGTTTACGTGTCTGGCTACTTCAGCATGCGTTTTTGCGCAATGCGAAAGAGGCCTGACATGGAGTAGTCCTTACGTGTCTAGACATTTCAACATGCGTTCTTCACTGTAACAGTAAATTCGGACCAAAATTCTGTTCACACAAGGGTGAAGAAGGAAATTCATCGAAGATAAAATCAAGTAAAGAATATAAAAGCATAAATTTGATTACTGATTGGAGAAAAAGAAACGAAGAAAATTGGCAGCAGTTCACGAAGAAAATTGTACCAATACACTGACACAATATACATTCTCACACTGTTGAATCATATCCAAATCATCCAGTCGTCCCATGATTTTAGAACGTGGAATCACTCAATCACAATGAGGGTTTTTGAGCTAGTGATATGAAGCTCAAGAGAGAGCAGTAAATAGACTTTTATCATTTGAGAGGAATAATAGTGCCCGATGAGCACAGTAAATATAAATATTCCAACGCAGTTCACTCGAAATGTGGGTGCATTGCACCAACTCGAGCATGCAGATCTAATTCATATTTCCCTGTTGACATCGAATGGATTGCAAACGCGTGAAATTTTTATTTCTCTCTCAGAACTATGCACAGAGAGGTCGAGGATTGCATCACCTCCTTCTGATCAATAGCTCAATTAGTACTATAATAAATCGAAATTTGAGCAATGATAATAGTAGAATTTTTACGCCTTCCTTTGGGGAAATCCCGATAAAGCAAATCCTTTGTTGGTTCGCCAGGTACGTCTTTCATATCGGAGGTCACGATGGACCTCAGTCTCCCATTTTTTCATTTATCAATCAGGATAATTTGTAAAATACATTGAAGAAAAAAGAAATCCGAATATTTTACGTCAATTCGCATAGGATCCAATGACGTATTTCCCAAACGTCATTTTCAATGTTTTTCTCAAGCATTCTTCCGGGAATACTCATTTTGATGAAAAAATTATTTGAAAATGCTCAATTCGTATTAATCGAGCTGATTGATGCATCAATATCGTCAGAAATTTGAAAAATACATTCAAATCCTACGTGATATAAATCCAGATCCGATTTTACAAAAAACAATATTCCATGATTTGAAATCCATTCCAAGGTAATGGCGTTCGGCTATTTCACCATTAATGCAAGTAATAGTATCAGATACCTCCATCTTGAGCCAAGATACATGTCCCTATCTTGCACGATGCCCGAGAACAAGGAATTTGATCCATTTATTCCCACGCGATAGAGAATCGTCAAAAATGCCCAATAAAATCGCGTGTTTTTCTTTGAGCCAAATTTTCATAGGTTTCAACTACTTTCACGCGTAACATGTAGCCACAGTATGCTTTCGTGCTATTTGAAAATAGGGAACAGTGATTTCCGCAATCAGAATTGCGTATTGATCCATGCAAAGTTCAGAGAAATCCCCGTGATATAATGAATCGAACCCACGTTACCACCGACAGGCTGATATTAGTACGGAGAACAACCGAATTCCCGACAATATATGCGCTGCGTCAGCATTCACGAGTCTATTGACCGTACTACGAGAGAGCAAAGTTGCTTATCCACAAAAATCCACTCTGCGTAGTAATACAAGCACGTGTATAATGTGTTAAATGCCGAGGCTACAAGTGCCACCAGACCTGCGAGATATATGAATGACGTAGTGATGATATACAGAATGAATTTTTTGAAAATCAATGTCGGTCAAATTGAACTCGAGTTATAGGATCAATTCGAGATAGAATCCTAAAATATTCATATTCATTCATCGAAAAATCACTTAGCACAAGAAAAACATCCATTCATATGGAACCTCACGAGAAACTCAAAATTTCGTCCATCACGAAGCCGATAAGCCGAATTTTTCCAAAAATCAACGTCGGTCAAATTAAATTCGAGTAATAGAATCAATTTGAGAGAGAATCCTCAAATATTTAGATCCAGTTATGAGGAAACAACTTCAGCATTTGAGAATCATCCGTTCATATAGAACTTTGCGAAAAATTAAAAAATTTCACCATTTCGAAGCCGATGAGCCGAATTTTTCCAAAAATCATCGTCGGTCAAATTGAATTCGAGAAATAGAATCAATTTGAGATAGAATGCTCAAATATTTAGATCCAGTTATGAGAAAACAACTTCAGCATTTGAAAATCATCCGTTCATATAGAACTTTGCGAAAAATTAAAAAATTTCACCATTTCGAAGCCGATGAGCCGAATTTTTCCAAAAATCAACGTTGGTCAAATTAAATTCGAGTAATAGAATCAATTTGAGATAGAATGCTCAAATATTCATATTCATTCATCGAAAAATCACTTAGCACAAGAAAAACATCCATTCATATGGAACCTCACGAGAAACTCAAAATTTCGTCCATCACGAAGCCGATAAGCCGAATTTTTCCAAAAATCAACGTCGGTCAAATTAAATTCGAGTAATAGAATCAATTTGAGAGAGAATCCTCAAATATTTAGATCCACTTATGAGAAAATAACTTCAGCATTTGAAAATCATCCGTTCATATAGAACTTTGCAGAAAATTAAAAAATTTCACCATCTCGAAGCAAATGAGCCATATTCTTCAAAAAATGAGCGTCGGTCAGTTCAAATCCAAAGAACGCACGCCCCAAAAGAAATTTCGAAGGAGTTTCATTACTGAATTAGGAAAACTGAGACTACTGGGGACTAATCATCGATTGATCTAGAGTTTTACTAAAAATCACCATTTTACTTAAATATTATGCTTTGGAAAGATTTTTATGAAAATTTCAGCGTCGGTCGATCAGGACGCGAGCAGTTTACGAGTCAAAAGACATGAAGATAAATTTTCATTATAAAAATTGAACGAATTGATAACAACAGCGACAAATGATCGATGAAATTCAGTGATTGCATTTTTTATTACGAAAGTCCTTCGCCTGGGGGGTCCCTCTCCACTAATCATTCAAAGACTGTTTCAGGAAAACCTACGTCATAACAAAGGATATTCGAATCGTTCTGAAGATGAAAAATGATTATCCTGATGAAAACTATATTATTCGGAGGAAAAATAAACAATATTATCAAAAGAATTGGAGCAAAAATTGAATATATCCCAACGAGATAAGCAGTGAATGATGCGATCACTGGAAACATTGCAATTGAAATATTGAAAATATATCTGAGGAGATGACGGAGAAATCAAACACACAAGCCATATAAAATAGCCAAGCTGATTGAAAACTGACCTGAAGAATTAAGAAAACAACATCAAGAAGACTCACTTTTGTTTATTTACGCACGGAGTATAATTGAAGAAAGAGACCTATGGTTATTGTTATCATAAAATCATTCAGATCGGGCTATTTTGTAGATCGTTAGATTTAGAGTTTAAGTCACGGGTACTTTTAATGAATGTATACAATCACGCTAGAAGTAAGTCTTTGTTGTAAACAATCTAATTCACGAAGAATGTCATTTTTTCGTTAGGGCTTAGAAGAGATGGAATGTATTCTCACGCATGCTGAGGGCATCAAGGAATACGTAAATAGTTCTGAAATTTAACCAATTTTGCGCAAGTAGAGAAATTTTTGGTAACCTCTCGGCATATTTTTGATTATGTAATCACCACTCAGAGTTTCATCTAACCTAGCGTAAATTGATGTTTTATATCTAATTTCTTATTCACCTAGCCAGCAAACCATGATTCCAGATAATTTAGCTGTAAAACATACCGAGAATTATTGTTGAATGAAATTGTTTTGGCAAATTCAGTGTAAGCTGGACCAAGTCCTTGAGTTGAATCATGAAAAATCGAGATTTATAGTTATGAAAAATTTACCCCGGAGGGTAAATGCGTAGCTTCGGACGTGTAGTGTATGTTATATATATGAATGATGTTGCGAGAGGCTCGTACAGGCCTCGAGCCGAATGATCGCAATGGGAAAATTTGGAGCGCCCCTCCATCCATTGCGCGGTGCGACATCGGGGTCGCACCGATTGTATTTAAGTAACTGCAAGAGTTCAGTTGGGGAGTTCATTTTTAGGATAAGTAGCTATTAGTATTAACTCGAGAGCTTACGGTCCGAGTCAGTCACGCGAGACAGGTAAACGCAGCCACGGATTGGCCCTGTCAGTAGAAGTCAAATCATTTGATAGGTCTCTTTACATTGAGATACTAGCCGTGGAATAAAGTAACAGTCAATCTTATTCTCGTGTCAAGATCATTCTATACATCCAACCCCTTCACAAACACCCAGCACGACAGCTTCGCGCTTGGGAGACGGAAAACCCAATACCCGAACACCAATAACGTAACAAAATCGACCTACCCGATACGCGGAAACACGTTCATAAGACGTCGCGAGCGTTTGCCAATGTGACGTCCACAGGACGTTCTTCTCGTGGCGCTGCAGGCTATAAGCGCAGAATTGGAATGTCACACATATGTCCTCAAGACATACTCAAGACGTAATTTGAACAACATTCAAAACGTCATTTGGACGTTATTCTGGACGTCAACAGGACATTCAAAAACTGGAAATAGCGCGTCGTGGGAACGTCCCGAGGATGGAAAATCGGACGTCCTACCGGGCGTCCGATGTCCATTCAGTACGTTTTTAGGACGTTATTTGTACATCCGAATGCTAGCTGGGCGTATTTTGACGTGCGTGAGTACTAGATCCCGTACATTAGAAGTGAGCCTGTACTTTAGGCTCACCAGGTCAAAGTTGTTCATCTGTAGGAGAAGATCTTTTGAAAGGAAAGTTCTAGTGATGTTGACTATCCTGTTTTTTGAGACTGTCAAATCGGTGTATACACTGCAATGGCGGATTCAAGACAATACAGTGTATCATGCGGATCACAGCGGTTGTAGTTCTTTGCCTTGAATTGACAACATCATTTATAATTAGGATAGCAGATTATGAGGCAATGCTTTCTTGTTGACATCCAGGGATAAACACTCGCCGGTATGAATCTGTCTTTCGATTAGTCCAAGCTCCTGATGTTTTGAGTATCTATTCCTCCGAGGTAATTCTTTTCATACTAAGAATGTAGTTATATATGTCGGAACGGACCTGTCTCAGGATGTTCCTGACTCTAAATCATTCCTGAGCTACATCTAGTTCAAGTCCCCATTTAGAATTTTTCAAGTTACTTGGTCAAAATAATAAGACCGAGTAAAATTAAGAGCAAAAATAAATCATTCATTATTGCAGTGAACTTTAAACTGTGTCTACTAGAATCTCTATTCACAGGGATAAATCCAAATGCATTTGTTGGAATCGGATGAGGATTGGCTCAAGACGTTGAATTTTTGGGACCAAAAGTTGAAAAGTTAGGTGATAAATTTCATGATACCAGGTATGGTATTTGATAAAATTCAGGAAATTATCACCATATGTTGGCCTTTCAAACATCCTTCATAATTCTCACAAATCTATTCAAGGTTCCAACTTGAGCATCTCAATTATCTGATCAAATTGGTGCGCCTAGGTAACTTTGAGACTAAAGTTCAAGTCTTGAGTGATGGAATGAGCTCCAAGTTGTGTCTGCTGACATCCTAGTAATTTATAGGGATGCCTCTATGTTGAATTGTTGGAATCCGTTGAAAATTGCCTGAACCGTGCAGTTTCTGTGACCATGAGTTAAGAAGCCATATAGTGGTAATGTGATTCCAGGCATGTTTCGATGAAATCCAGAATCTTATTGACATATGTAGGCCTCTAAATCGGTTCTGATCAATTTCACCGCTCCATCCAAGCTTCCAACTAGATTATCCCAAAATCACCTGGTCAAAATGGCGCATCCGGCTGACTTTGAGAGCAAAAGTTAACTCTTGGCAAGTCCAATAAGCTTGAAATTGTATCTGCTGATATTTCAATACGTCAAAGGGGTGATTTTATGTTCAAGTATTGGAATCCATTGAAAATTGACTTACCAATGGAGTTTTTGGGACCAAAATTGAGAAGTTACATGGTGAAATTCATGATTCCAGGTACGTTTTGACAAAACTCAAAATCTTATAGTCATGTACTGGCCTCTGAATCAGTTCTGATTGATCTCACTACTCTATCCAAGGTTCCAACTAAAATATCCTAGAATTACTTTGTCAAAATGGCGCACCAGGGTGATTTTGAGAGCAAAAGTCTATTCTAGACTAATGCTCTGGATTTAAAACTGTTTCTGCTGACATCCCAGTACTCCAGAGGGGTGATTTTATATTCAAGTGTTGGAATCCGTTGAGAATTGACTTACCAATGGAGTTTTTGGGACCAAAAGTTGAAAAGTTACATGGTGAAATTTATGATTCCAGGTATGTTTTGACAAAACTCAAAACCTTATAGTCATGTACTGGCCTCTGAATCAGTTCCAATTCATCTCACTACTCTATCCAAGGTTCCAACAAGAATATCCCAGAATTACTTTGTCGAAATGACGTACCAGGGTGATTTTGAGAGCAAAAGTCTATTCTAGACTGATGCTCTGGATTTCAAACTATGTCTGCTGACATCCTAGTACTCCAGAGGGGTGATTTTACTTTCAAGTGGTTGGATCCATTGAAAATTGGCTGAGTTGTAGAGTTTTTGTGACTAAATGTTGGAACGGTGGATAGTAAAATTTCATGATCCCAGTTATGTTTTAATGAATTTCAGAATTTCATTATGATGTGTTATTCTCTGAATCATTTATGGTCAATTTTATCATTTTATACAAGGTTCCAACCAGAATATCCTCCAATACTTCATCAGAATAGCTCGACGGAGTGACATTCAGAGCAAAAGTTGATACTCTGATTGGCAATTAGTTTCAGATTGTGTTTGTTGATATCCTCATATTACAGAAGGGTAATTCTATCTTCATAACAAGGTATCTCATAAATGTGTCTATCAGTAATGTCTTGGATTCTATATTTATTTGCTAATCTCTATTCATTTGTCACTTATGTTATATTATTATTCTTGAAGTACACATACCAAATCTTGAAATGAGTAGCCTTTGCAGAGTTGCTCAGCTTGAAATTCAGAGTTTGTTTTGAGTCTTGAACAAGTGAAATCTGTGTTCAAAATCAGAATGAAGTCCTCTACTCAAGTAATGATCAATCACAATGAATTTTTAGGTGCAGCGGTAACATTCGATGGATCAGGTATAGCCAACGAGAGGCACTGATCATGACATTTGTATGACATAATCAGTACAGCAATTGAAAATATTATGATCTACTCCATGTAATAACTGCATCCATAGAATAGCACGATAATATATAGATGTGTGCTTACGAGTAGTTGTTTGGAGTTACGGTCATCGAGGGATTTAGTCCTGCAGAAATCACTCCATTCAGAATGAAAGCACATAGTGCAAAAATGTGTAACAACACATAGTACAAAAATGTGTTTCCAAGAGTGAGAGTGATAATTCAACAATATATAAATGCCACATACAAAATATACTCAGATACGAGTATATACAAAATGTGAGCATAAGCTAAGGTGTAACTGGATGTCACATAAAAAAAATACACGAGAGTATTTAAAAACTGTGAACAAGATCCTTATTTATTGCAGCAATCATCCATTATCAGTATGCTTAGGCAGAAAACCGTATAGCCGTGAGTTTATATATGCATGAGGATGAGGTTATGTCAACTCATGTGTTGACATATTCTCCTCAGGACTCAGGACAAGAGTCCTCACCGCTGCCTCGCCCTACAATCATGTATATAGAACGTCTAACCCAACCTCCCTTACTCTCAGCATGGTCCGCTCGGTCGGCAACAGTCGACTTTCACATGCCCTTAAAAACTAGAAATTGTTTGTAGTAAGTCATGCGGATAACCGTGGCGCCATCTATGGGATAGGAAGCAGTACGGACTGGCCTTAATCCTTTCGATAGTATTCGCTCTGCGAGTGTTATTTACTCGATGGTACAGAGACTCGCGTACGGTGAGATTTGTGTCTCACCGTAGCGCAAGATGCGGCTCGTAATCATTTGATTGTGCCATTAAGGAGATTACTACGTACCCTTACCCTCTTGATAGTTTTCACCGATCTACTGATTCAAATCCTTTTATTTCAATGTGACAAAGTCGTCAGAAATGAAAAAGGTCTTCTTTTCTAGTTATGTTCATGTTTACTTTCTAAACTTTCTCTCACACGTCCAAAAAATCCTCGCAAGTTGCGGTAGGCTGTCAGAGCTGACAGATTTACTGTAAAAACTACCAAAAAATTATAGGAGTTTCCATATTTGTGTATATGACAGCAATGGAAGACAATTTATTTTAGTCATGTAATCGTTTTTCGCAAGTTTCGTGTTGACATACTATCCGATTGCGATTCGAAATTCCCTCCAGATTCTGCATGCTGCCGAAGCTAAGCTTAAACTTCATAATGAATTTTCTAGATCACTCGTGGCATCACATGTGGGTAGAAATCATTATTTCTCATCAGAGCGTACAATTTCTCGTACTGAAACCTTCTTTTTTCAATTCCAGAAACTGAGAATTTTTCGAGATTACTTATGCGGTTGCTGTACACCGTGACTGTGAAACCCCGTTCACATTTCACGCGAAAAACTTTTGTAATTCGAAGTTTGAAACGATCTGGGGGATCATTAATTCCCCGAGTAGGAAAGAGTCTCCGTCTAACGTACGGGCCGAATGCGGCCAGCTGAAAATCACGTTTGTCCGAATGCCGGCAATCTAACGCTCCGCCGTGCATTTGCCAAATTCGGCATCCATACGGCAAGTGTGCGGCATCTGTTTGGCTACGCTATTTGAATAGGCTGATTGGAGACTACTACATAGTCTATCAACCTGTCATGCAATGTAGAGCATAAGTAAATGAAAAATTCCTCTTACACTTGTTGTTTTTCAGATAATAGATTTGATTTAAGAGATTGAAACATTTTTGTGAACAAAAATGTTTCAATTTTTGTAAAAGTGTAAAAAACCTTCTATTGCTCATAAACTCAAACTCAATGAAGGTTTATTGAGGGTTGCTGGACGGGTTGAATGAGGCACCAGGAGTCACAGACAAGCACTTTATTATAGAATAGGAGCAACGTCTAGAGTGCTGCCTCCGTCCAACTAACTACGCGCAGCCGCAGCGTGCGCGCCTCAAGCGAGCGAGCGTTCGAAGCCGCACACACATACATACATACATTTCCAACACTCCCTCCCGGATGAGAGAAAGTCTCGTTCGCTTGCGATTAAAGATCAATTAAATTTTTGACTACAAACATATTCAGTCATATGAAAAGATTAACAGTACAAAATATGATTCAATCATTTACATATGAGGTAACCTTGGTATACTACACATACTTTGTCATACATACTTTGTCACTTTTAATAAGGTACAATTTTCTTTTCTTAAGTATCACATCAATACATATAAATTGTCGTCGATTAGTAACCAGGTACAATATTTTCATATAAAGGTAGGAACATTATCCAGAGAGGAACTTTCAATTAAAACTACAGATTTTGGCAAATCATCACCACGTCAATACTTCTTTTTATTCCTATTTCTTATTCTTCTAGTTCAGGCTCATTATCTTCATGCTCTGAGTCATATCCTGCAGATGAATAAAATAAAATAAAATAAATCTTCTGTCACCTTTATCGTGCATTCATCAAATTCTTATTCTAGGTTCATCAAGATTCGGGTCATAGAAATGTGTGGGGAATAGGCAATGCCTTGGTGAAAATGTCCGCAAGTTGTTTTTTGAATTTTAAATGTTTAACATGAACTAGCTTGCGCTTGACACATTCTTTGATATAGTTTTGTTTTATTTCAATCACATGTCTAAGTTTTCTCCCTCCGTTTGTTTTCGCACTGACAGCAGCGGCTAAATTATCGCACCAAAGGATCATGGGAGCAAAGAAACTTTGGAAGATTAGCTTCAAGGATCTGTCAGTCCCTATTAACTCTTGACATGCGTCACTCATAACTACATACTCGGCATCGCACGTTGACAAATTCATATAGGTATGTTTGTTGGTTTTCCAAGCAATTGGATCACCATAAAGCCTGATTACATATCCAAACGTTGAAATTGTACCTTTACAGTCAGCATAGCTCGCGTCAGAGAAGCCTTCTAAATGATCGGTCTTTGCTGTAAATCTCAGACTATAGTCAAGGGTATGTTTCAAATAAACAAATATTCTCACAATCATGGACCACTCAAATTCAGTGGGATTTGATTGGTGCCTGCTGACTAAGTTTGCAGAGTAGGCTATGTCAGGACGTGTCGTACAACTCATATATAACAAGCATCCAACTGCCTCTCGGTAAGGTCGGTCTAAGGCTGGAATAGTTCTCATTTGGTCCGTTGCTTCGGGTAAGTCTTCACGATCTCGTCTGTCCCGATCTCTAGCTTTACTCGTGACCATGGGGCTGTGATGTGGGTAACCGTCTTGTAGTCCAAATCTAACTAGGGCTTTCTCTATGTACTTGCTTTGGTTCAATTCCATGATTTTATTTTGTCTGTCTCTTTTAATAGATATTCCAAGAAACTCTTTCGGCTCACCAAGGTCTGTCATTTTGAAGGACGATTTTAGTTTGCACTTTACTTCTTCAAGTTTTGTTTGGCAGTTGCTCATTATAAGTATGTCATCTACATATAGAAGAACAATCAGAAATTTATCCCCATCATGCCAAGTGAATAGACAGGGTTCAAAGTCATCATTTTTCAAACCTATTTCTATAGCAACCTCTGTAAATTTGTCATTCCATTTCTTTGGACTAATCCGGAGTCCATAAAGAGCCTTTTTCAATTTGAATACTTTTGTTCTTTTGATTTCTTCAGAACACCGGAATCCTTCCGGAATTTCCATATAAATTTCTTCATCGATTTCTCCATTCAAGAAGGCAGTCTTTACGTCAAGTTGACAGACATCTAGATCATGTTTGTTAGCAATAGCCAGAACGGCTCTTACTAAAGGGAGTCTAGAGACTGGGGCGTACGTTTCAGAGATGTCATAGTTATTTCTGTCTTTGAATCCGCGAATCACTAGTCTGGCTTTGTATTTTATGTTTCCGTTTGGTTCTGTCTTTCTTCCCAGTACCCATTTGGAATCTATTGCTGTTGCTCTTTTCCCATCCTTGGTCATGATCGGTCTGTCTACTAACTCATAAACTTCGTTTGTTTCTAGCGCGTGGAGCTCGCTCTCAATAGCTCCTTTCCATTTTAGTCGGTCTTTCGAGTTTAAAGCATCTTCATGGGAAATTAGATCATTGTTAATCTGGGCTAATAGTGTGTGAGTTATCTCGTCTTCAAGTTTTGTAAGGTCACTTGGACTAAGGTCACGATCAGTTATTTTGGCAAGCTCTTTCAGATCTTCTCTGATTTGAACAAAGTTTGCAAAGCTTACATCTTTCACAAGTGCTGTTTTACGAGGCCGTCCTCGCTTTCGTTTGTTCTCTCCCTCCGGTTTTGAAGGATGTTTTGGGAGCTCTCCCTCCGGTTTTGAAGGATCTTTTGGGAGCTCAATCTGTTCTTCGTCAAATTCGATTAACCATTTGTCTGGGTCAATTTCAGTCTCGGTTAGTGGAAGGGACACTATCGCATCTTTCTTGTACACATCTTTGTACACTAGTTTTTCATTGAAACGCACGTCTCGACTCTCATAATATTGATTTGATTCCGGTCTTAGGAAAAGATAGCCAGTGGGTGTGTAACCTACTAAAATGACTCGCCGACCTTGTTCTTTGAACTTTGGACCTGTCTGACGTTGGACTTTGATGTAAGCTAGGCATCCAAACCTTTTGAATTGATTCAAATTGAATTTATAGTGTGGAGCAAATTTTTCTAGAGGGGTAATCATATCATTGGACTTATGGGGAGTGCGATTGTACGCGTATACCACGGATTTGACAGCGAGATCCCAGAGATTTGCAGGGAGGCCTGAGTCGAACATGTATGCTCTGACCTTCCTAGTTACAGTTCTGTTGAAACGTTCTGCAACACCATTGTGTTGAGGAGTTTCTGGAGCCGATGCTCGAAACTCAGCTCCCTGTTTCTCTAAGAACTCATCGGTGTATTCTCCCGTAAATTCCGCACCTTTATCAGCATGCAAGTAACAAAATTTCGCATCATAACCTACAAAATTCCTAGCTGAGATAATAAAAGACTCTAAGTAATAACCTGTTTCAGATTTGGCTTTCATTGGGTAAGCCATAGAAAATCTCGAATAGTCATCAACCAATGTCAATATATATTTATATCTTTTAGGATATGTTTGAGGGCTAATTGGACCCATGAGATCTGCATGAACTATTTGGAGCGGAGCAGTTGCTCGTCTTCTATTAGTATTGAAAGGAAGTCTATCAAAATTAGCAATCTTACAAGTCTCACATTCTGCTATGATTTCATCAATGAAATTAGCACGTTTG
This sequence comes from Eretmocerus hayati, assembly GCA_029851415.1. Lineage (NCBI taxonomy): Eukaryota > Metazoa > Arthropoda > Insecta > Hymenoptera > Aphelinidae > Eretmocerus > Eretmocerus hayati. The sequence goes on from CM056742.1 coordinate 25,922,628, forward strand.
AGCTCGTTATTTTCTGGGAATCTAGTTTGCAATGCCTTCAGGTAGTTAACTGAGGTATGCCCTAACCTCATGTGCCACATCAGGGCATTGTTATTTCTCTTAAACTTATCGTAATTTCTAGTACAATCAGTCGTATCTTCAGAAATTTCTATAATAGGTATCTCATCTATATTTCGTACATTTCGATCTAAGATCGTTGTGTCTATCTCGGAGAGTTTGTGAATGACTGGGGCTTTTCCATTTTGGGAATCTGTCGTGGCGTGCAGAACTTTGGCTAGATTTACAAGAACGCAATTTATGTAACTCCGTGCATAAAACTGTGTGTAAACTTAACTTTTTATGCATGATACCCGTGCCAAATGTGATGCGTAAAAGCATTCTCGCACAGTTCCAAATCCCATCCGTGCGAGAATATGACATTACTGCACAATTAAGCGTGCGAGAAAGTAACTTTCGCACTATGTTTCTAGGAGAATCAGATCAGTACAATAATGAATTGATCACAATTCTGATAAGAATTTGAAAACTTGTAAAAATCTATCAGTTAGTCAATTTTTATCGATATACAGTGAAACCTGTGTACATTGGACACCTTCGGTGCAAGAGAAAAGTGTCCAATGTAGGCAGGTGGCCAATGTACCCAACACCGGCTGGAAAGTCACGACAAATCATGTAAACACGATGAATATGGATTATTTTTAATATGTTGTCATCAGAATTCGTCATACATATATAAACCCTTGTTGATGCTTGAAATTATCGTCGACAATACAGTAATACTTCACACTGGTTTAAAAAAATTGCTAATTTTTGATTGAACTGGACATTTATGGGAAAATAGTTCTTTTTCATACTCGATATTAACGTTGTACAAATCACTCATACATTGAGGTAAATGGACGGATGCAAATTTCATAAACTCTTTCAGATGCAATTGAGCTTCTTCATAGCTAGGTACACTTGTCACATTCTCTAGAGATGAATCTTCACTATCACTGTCATCAGAACGAACATTCCTGCTTGAACTACCAGCCAATACACTCTCTAAGATTGCGTCTGGCGAACTAAGTGATTCTTCGTGAACTTGCAAGTGATCATCACAACCCACAATTTCTTGCGCCGAACAGATGTCTTCTCGTAACTCCGCAGGCAATGCTTCTATTATCGGGCCTAGGACATCACTAGCCGATCTCACATTTCCATCTGCTTCCAAGCCATCGTTATTCAATTCTTGTGCAAATCCAGCTCGTTTAAAACACTTCAAAATTGTTGTGGAAGACACCTCGTTCCATGCCGCAGCAATCCACCTCACAGCATGATAAACTGAGATGGACTTGATGAAGTTTGTTCTCTCGATACCTGTTTCCAGCTTACTGACAATGTGTTGTAGCATCAGCTTCCTATAGTTCAATTTTACATTCTGAATAATACCTTGATCAAGAGGCTGCACTTCTGAAGTCAAGTTTGGAGGCAAAAATTCTATTTTCACATTACTGAAAGACATGGAGCATTTGTGGCTCGATGCATTATCAACAAAAATGATTATCTTCCTTCCAGCAAGTTTCATTTTTATGTTTACAATTTTAGCCCATTCTGTGAAATAAATCGAAGTCATCCAAGCTTTCTGGTTTGATTTCCATATTACAGGTAAATTGTTTATATCAACACGATTTTCACGAAACGCACGAGGGTATGCGGAGTTACCAATCACAAAGGGTTTCAATTTTTCTCCGGTTGCGCTGCAACAAAACAATACACTCAGTCTCTCTTTGGCTAATTTCCCCCCCTTGCAAGGGTCATCTTTTGCAACATAACTTTTGCGCAAAAGTTGCCTATAGTTGATAGCTCCTTCGTCGCCATTGAATATATCACAGAGTTCGTACCCTTCCGTTTTTTCTGGGAGTTTTGACTTCCAATCCGTTGCAGCTTGCAAATCGGCATCGGCTGACTGTCCAGAAAGAGTGCAGTATTGGATGTTGTTTCTGGTCAAAAAACTTTGAAGCCACCCGTTACTCGCATGGAAGTTATCAATATTCAATGATTCTGCCACTCTCAAAGCTTTAGTTTGAAGCAGAGGCCCTGATACTGGAATATTAGCTGCACGACACTTCGCGAAGAATTCAAACATTGCAATGTTGATACGTTCATTTTCAGTTTGTCGCAACTTTCGTTTCCTTTCACCATCACAATTTTCATTCCACAACCGCAAAACTTTTTCACTGCCATCAGCTATATTCCCGACTGTTGATTTTGAAATTGAGAACTGTTCGGCAATTTTCCGATGACTCTGACCTTTGCTGAGTGCATCAAGCACTTCTTTTTTCTTCTCGATGGTCAACTCGTTGTATTTTCTCTTTTTGCCACGATTCATTATATTTGATCAAAACAAAAACACCAACGAAATAACGACGTTACTTGGAATGATGCTCGAAATTACACACGCTATAAATGTACGAGCGACAAGCAAATCACATGAGCGATGAGCAATAAACACGGCAATGTGAAATTGTAAACGCGTCAATGGACAGAGTTAGATACTGCGATGAGAGGGAAAGAGTGAGTAGACGAACGAGAAGGATAGTGTGAAGTCAGAAAACCGAATAGCTGTGTGAGTGAGATGTGACAAGGAAAATGTACACTGCTCACGAATATCAAATGTATATAATTCTAAGATTGGCCAATGTACACAGTGAAAATTACTTGTTCGGTGCACGTTCATGGTGTCCAGAGTAGGCAGGTGGCCAATGTACAGAGGTGGCCAATGTACACGGATAATTTTACATAAGAAACAATGGGCTGAAATCCGGTGCAGCGGAAAAGTGTCCAAAGTCGACAGGTGGCCAATGTACCAAGGTGGCCAATGTAACAGGTTTTACTGTATCTTGCAGAATTACTTTTCGCAGCAGCGAATCAACGTAAATAGCGTGATAATGATTCTGTCAAAGGTGATCGATTCGTAAATGACATTGCTGCACAGTTGTGTAAAATTTTTAATTTAATTTTTCAGATGGAAGCCTAATAATTTTTTTAGATACAATTCTGTCATTCAATCGATGATTGACAACTAGATGATCCAAATTGAATGAGCAGGACTCAATAAATTATCATTAGAATTGACCATTGGTGCTAGAGAATATATTCGAGAATCCCTCGTAAGATGAACATGTTTTGTTGATATTCTCTAGATATGTTTCTGTCATTCAACAGATGATAGGCAACTAGATGATCAAATCAGAATGAGCAGGAGCTCAATATTTTTATAAAAATTGACAATTGATTATGGAGAATGAATCCCATGATCACACGTAAGATAGAAAATTTTTTGTTTATATTCTCTAGATGAATTGAATTCAAAAAATTTAAATTGGTTCATAACAATATGAGGAGATTGATTCTTAAACTAGGTCAAAATGATTTCATGCATTGTGTATTGTAGTTTATATTCATGAAAAATGTGCTGTTCATTTAATTTGAGCCAATATACTCACAAAAATATATTTTATGAGTATTTGTGATTTCAATTCAATAGAATCTACTCATTCAAAAGTTTTATTACTAAGTTTTTTTTAAAACCTGAATTTCATCAAACAAAATTAGAAATTTCTGGAAATTGAGAATTTTTTTCAATTTGTGCAGCATCGTAATGTACTGGATGGCAAGTTCGTTTTTTCATACATCTTTCAGGCGTTTTTTTCAGTCGGGGGGCGGGGCCCCCTGCACCCCCACCAGGGGCTACCGCCCCTGGACCCCGCTCTCCTCCCCCTCCGACGCCACCCCCTTACCCTCTGATTCGCCTTGATGTACCAGATCAATAATGGTTAATATAGTGCGTCTTGAGTACTAGTCGAAACTTTGCAGTCCATTCATAATGATCAGGAACTATTTGTCAATCAATGTGATTAAAATTTCAAAAGATTTATCAACGGAATAGAATCGTCTATGGATTGAATAGAAGACAGAATTTCAGAAAACAATTCTAATGATCTTGTCGGCTAATGCCTTCAAATACCGTGGAGGCACAGTTTTCCGCACGGGTTACATAAAATAGTATAAGCAATACGGGTGGGAAGTTCCCGCACTCGTCGCCGGAACCGTGCGAGGAAGTAACATTCTCGCACTTTTTCCACATTCTCGCACGGATATTATGTTGTTCTCGCTTCGCGAGAACAACATAATGACCGTGCGAGAAAATGGAATCGTGCGAGAATGTTACTTTCTCGCACTCTTCCCGGCCACTCGTGCGGGAATCCTCTTTCCCACCCTGATTGCTTAATGTACTATTCTGGGCTGTTCGATCAAGTTTGGTTTTGAATTGCCATCTACTTCTTTTTTACAATCCAATAGGGTTTCTTGTATATTCCTGAGAGAAAGGATTGATTTGAGTTCGGGTCAAAAATATTAATTTCCTTATTGTCCAAGTAGACAGCAAGACCCATTTCAGCAAACCGTCTGAGAGACAACAGATTTTCGGATAAGGATTCTGAGTAGATGACTCTTTTCAATTTCATTTTCCCGCTATTTGTTTCAATTTCTAGGGACCCAGATCCCCCCGTTCTTATGTCGGCTGATGCATTTTTGTTTGCACATCGAATTCTACAGCTGTCTGACTCATCGAAGGTTTGAAAGATCATTCGGGTTTTGGACATATGTTCTGTAGCACCCGAGTCAGCCACAAACTCTTCAAGGATTTTAATTTGAGGACAATCATTGGGGAACTTATCATGATTCTCACCTTGTTCAGCTAATGCTTGATTTGCTCTGGCATTACCAGCATTACGAGTGGCACCACGACCAACTCTTGCTCCTCTGTTAGCCACTCCACGACCACGATTGGTGGTTCCTCTTCGACCACGGTTGATGGGGTTATTAGCACCGCCTCGGCTAGCTGGTCTGTCATAAGGCCTCTGTCTTTTAGCTGCATGATTCGATGGAGGTGCGTTACGCTTGAGGCCACGGTGATGGTGTTGGTAGCCTCTTCTCGATGAGTTTTCTGGAGGTGGACCACGGTACGGGCAATCAGCAGCTATATGGTTGGTGATCTGCTCGCATTTGTAGCATTTCTTTAAATTTGTGCCCTTCCATGGACAATCAGCCGCACGATGGTTAGTGATGTCATCACACTCGAAACATCTAGATTTGGTTTGAGTTGAGTTTTGGTGTCTCGCCATGAGCATTGCACGAGGGGAATCCTTTTTGGTTGCCTCTTTCTCTGCTTTCTTTTCACGAAAGATGGTTTTCATTTCCTCAAGTCCAAGCGTACGGCCTTGTTGAGTGGCTATGAACTTAAGAGTTTGGAGAAGAGGACAAGATCCTCTGACAGAAGTGTAGAACGCATCTCAAATCTCTGCCCGAGAGAGCATTTTTTCGCCTTCGATATTATCGTGCCTTCTAACTGCAGCCTCGAATCGTTCTATAAATGCAGTTGCATTCTCATTCCTTGGCTCAAATCGAATGGCGTGCAGAGCAGCTCGCGCTGCAGCAGAGGTTGTCGAGCATTCAGCCAGTTTGATTTTCTTCAATTCCGCTAGCATTTCCGGAGCAGATGCTGAGGCTCTTAGCTGTGTATAATAAACGTCTTCAATTCGGTGTATGAGGATATCTTTTATCTGCGTGTCAATGTGTGCTGCAAAGGGCGTCTGAGGAATGACGTCATGACCAAATACACCTAAGCCATGAGCCCGCAGTTCAGATTGGAATTTTTCCCAGAAGAAGTGCCATTTGGTGTTCTTGTAAGTTTATTATCAAACCTCATCCTACTCAAACTTGTTGGTCCACCCGTGCTTGATATTTGTGACGCTGAGTCAGGACGACATGGAACAGCATCGTTCAACTGCTGTGTAGATGGTGTAGACACAGGGCTTGAAAGTTGGCGAATCACAGCTGGGTGTTCAGGTGGATCGTTGGTGAGGTTATGCGGGGGCAAAGGAGCACGAAATTCTGTTGACGAGTTGACTGAACACGATGCGCTTTGACTCTGACGATCTGCAGACGCAGAACAGCTTAAACCTCGTTGGGGCAAAGCAGCTGAGCCGGTCATCAACTTCTTGTTGAGCTCCTGGATTTGACGATTAGTCGCCTCTGCCATGCTGTTCACTCTAGCCTCCTGCAAGGTCATTCGCTCGCTGTTTGCCTTGGTTAGGTTCAAAGTTGTTTGGAGTGTCGCTGCCATGTCTGCGATCAGTTTACGCAGTTCAGAGTCGTCGCGCCGATCGTGCCGTTCCCTTGAGCTCACCCTGTCCAGTGGCTTGACCTCAGAGAGCTCGGAGTCCGTATAATTTCTCTGATCGTTTTCAACTCTAGCATTTCTTCGCTCATTGTGTCGGAGCCTCAAAGCCGGTCTATGTCGCCTTCTCTGGACTTCAGGATTAGGAAGATTTGATGACTCACATTCGTCATCTGCTTCTGGGACAACAGGTGGAGGGCAATTTCCTTGCTCATAGGGCATTTTCATTCTGTTTTGTTGATTGGCATTGGCCTCTATCGTTTGTTGAATAATACGCCAGTCATTTTCATCAAACAGTTCTTCATCACAGACTGGAACATACAGGGGAAAACATATGTTTCATTTCTCATCTTTAGTTATAAGCTCATAGCTAACAGTGTTAAAACTCGAACACAAAGTCTTAGCATCTGAAGCAACAAAGAAATCTAACTTCCCGAACACAAGGAAGGTCGAGTTTCTCGCTATATCACACCAACTTCATCAGGGAACACACCTGACTACATTGTTGTGATCGAGCTTTGAGGTCCGACTCTATCCCTCAAATTCATACTATATTCTTTTCATTTCTCTTTGTGGATTGATAGGAATGAGATCTGCGCACTTACCTAGAATGTATGACGCACCGTCTTCAGTATGAATTATAATAGTCTCATTATCCAATTCAGTCCATAATCTCTGCCCAGGATGATCTTCAGTCAATGCAAATTCTCGCACGCACTGGTTCCTGAAGACCCTGAACAGTTTACGATCTCCTGCAGCATACAGAGAAATTTTCCGTCTTAGTTTCTCATCTCAACTCATCTCAACTCATCATTCTCATCTTTAGTATTTGATCAAATTCAGTCTTTATCTCATCTATTTCACTTCTTTTGCATGCATTTGTATATATGTATATATATAGATATGTATATACATCCAGACTTTCATTAGACTCCACTCACTCTTGGTGGACCCATTCAATATATCTATATGTCTTTTTTTTTCTTTTTTAAGTGGAATATAAGGAAAAATCTGATGACAGGCTATCCTTAATGGATCTCCCACCGGCAGACCATAAGCGCTTTCATTTTGCTCACCCGGTAAACCGGATCGGCATGAATCCAACGCCCGTGTGCCCTGGGGGCTAAAACCTTCTGCTCTCAGCCCTACGATGTTGGCAAGCCATCATTGCAGAACTGGGGGCAGCTAACCACTATCTAACTAACCCACCCCGGAACCGCGTTAGCATTACTTCAGGGTGGGAGGCGTATCGCGCGCCATGAGGCGTCCCTCTTCGGTGTGTCCGCTCTTCTGTCTTCTCTCTTCGTCGTCAATGATCACTCTTCAAGTCGTCGTTGTTCGCTATGCAGCGCTCCTTGCTTGACGCTGCAATGCCCGTTCTCGCTCTTCTTTTCGGGTGATCGCCGTCTTGATATAGGCGGCGATCTTATCCCATGTCTCTTTGTTGCGGAGCATGAACGGCAATAGATTCTCAGGGGTGATCTGATTTCCAAGCCAGTTCACGAGCTCCGCTCTCTCCGTAGCTGTGTTCATGCAATGGAAGAGTGCATGCTCCACATCGTCCCAGTCTGCCGCACACATCTGACAGACCGGGGTCTCCCTCTTCTGGAACCGCTCCAGGTACTCTCCGAAGCAGCCATGCCCACTAAACGCTTGCGTCAGCCAGTAATCCAGCTCTCCGTGAGCTCGATCGATCCACCTGGCTATGTTGGGGATCAGCCTTCGCGTCCACTTCCCTTTCGTTGAGCTCTTCCACTCTTTTTGCCACTCTTCGACGGTCTCCCCCCTCTCGACGTCTCGTATGAGGGCCTTGCGAGTGGGGTTGAGCACGACTCCATCGCTCTTGAGGGTTTCTTGGCGTTTCCATACCCGCACTCTCTCGGCTACAAGCAGTCGAATGGGTGGTGTACCCGCAAGCACACAGGCTGCGTGGTCAGACACCGTGCAATAAGTACTGATCGTCCGTAGCGCGAAACGCCGCTGGACTGGACCTAGCTTTGCATCGATTACGGACCCTCTAGCTACCTGCCCCCAAATTGGTGCACCGCACAGCATGATGGAATAGCTCACGGTGCTGAGTAAGGCTCTTCTGTTTGGCTTGGGGCCACCAATGTTTGGCATGAGCCGCTGGAGGGCGCCACCGACCCTGCCTGCCTTCAGCGCTGCTTCTCTGGCGTGTGCCTTGTAGCTCCATCGGTCATCAAACCAAACCCCAAGGTACTTAAGTTCCCTCTTGAGTGGAATCTCGTACCCGTTGATGGAGAACACGGGAGTTTCGAAACTCCTCCTCTTGGAGACTAGCATCGCTTCGCACTTGTGCTCGGCAAGCTCCAGCCCGTTCTCAGGGAACCATTGACCAATGCGGTGGAGAGCTTCATTGGCCACACACTCCACTTGCCACGCGGTTTCGGCGACCACGACTAATGCCGCATCGTCCGCGAAGCCAATCTATCCATCTATCTATCTATCTATTCATTTATATATCTATGTATTTATTTTTCCCCCATGAAATCCGTATTGAATACATGTAAATATATATAAATATATATCACCACCTGTAAATATGTATATAGGTATATCACCACCTGTGAATATGTATATATTAGTTCCTGCAAATAATTCAAGATTAATTTTCCTCTGCTTGGCTTCTCTTTCTCGGCTGTAAAATAACTTGATTAGTGTGAGTGAACGAGTCCGGGCAGACTGCACATTATTCGCCAACCGTAGCAGACAACACTCCAATTCTGTGCGCATCAATGATATGTTACATCTCGAGAGCCGAGGGCCGCAAGTTGAGCACCACTTCTAGCAGAGAGCCACGGTCTGAGTGTCACTGTCTTTCTTCTCTGTCTCTCTCTCCTCCTTCTTGCCATCGAGGCCGAACGCCGACTCGACCGCGTAATTATACACTCTTACTATAAGGCGTAACTACACGCTGTAGTGCGGCTCACTCGGCTCGACTCGACTGCAATCATGGCTGCTTTTTCAAATTTCCCGAGCGTACCGGCTTTTCGCAGACCCATCTATCCGCCGCCCGCCATTTTCTCCCGCAGCCGACGCGCGGCTTCTACGGGGCTTTCTCGCACCAGGTTTCCCCGTCGCGGTGCTTAGGCACCGGTGCCGTATGATTTTGGTACGCAACAGGTGGCCGATGATGCACACCCTCGAGCACCAAACGCACTGCCCACGGTATCCCGCACTCACTCGCATGTAAAATCATATAGACCTACCTGGTCTTTCTTGTATTAGAGATCTCGAGGGTGTGCTGTTGCCACTGTTGTTGTTGCAGCCACCACCTTCTGCCGATGCCATCCTGACTGCTGTAAGCGCACGTAGTTGAGTTTCGGGGTCCGTTGATCAGAACCCAGGCACTGCTACCATGAAGGTTTATTGGGGGTTGCTGGACGGGTTGAATGAGGCACCAGGAGTCACAGACAAGCACTTTATTATAGAAAAGGAGCAACGTCTAGAGACGCTGCCTCCGTCCAACTAACTACGCGCAGCCGCAGCGTGCGCGCCTCAAGCGAGCGAGCGTTCGAAGCCGCACACACATACATACATACATTTCCAACACTTAAGGCGATTCGGTCACCATGCAAGCTGAGAATCATTCCAAACTTTCTCCGATTCTATTGCGATTTGGGCTAAACGACGAGCGCACAAATATTCTTTATCATCTAACTTAGATTTGTCCGCTCTTCGTTAAGCCCAAATTGCAATAGAATCGGAGAAAGTTGGGAATGAAAATGTGGGTATATTATAGGTTAGGCGGTTCCCACGCCCGAGTTATTCCCACTTTTCTCCGATTTTCTTGTGATTTGGGCTAAGCGATGGTTTGAGGAATACAAGTTGGGCAATAACAAGTATTCGACAACTCGTCTCACACTTTGAATCATCAAACTTTTTATAAAAGGTGTAATTTCAAGGTCCATGGTCAGGGTGCACGGTGACCGCATCGCCTTAACTGGTGGTATATAACAAATGAGAGTAAGTACAGGAAAAAGGCTGTCAAACAAATATACGTAGATTGGATTTATTATCAGTTGATTGGAATGAAGTATTAGATCTATTTACATATAAAATACTGATAGCGAACATAACCTTTTGGCAGGAAATCAGTCCGAGTCTTATACACATCTTGTGCTTACAAGTTTGTCACATATTATTACAGAATTGTTTAAAAGCAATTCAACTACGGTAAAGAGTATAACTTCTCACATAGAATTTTATCAAGGAATTTATGAACTCTCCCATCGAAATTGTCTGTACAGATACACCTACATAATTGAACACAACTTTTTCACATTTTTGCACGATATTATGAACATTATTTCACAAATTTCATAGAATACTCAGTCGACTTTGAAAGTTACTTATCTACATATTGTTGGGAATGGTTTTCAATGGGCTCCTACCTTGAGGCTCATTTTCATGGTTCACTTTCTGCTTTTTCGTAGGTGAATCATCTGCCTCGCTCTCAGACATGTTTTTCATTCTGTTCACTCGACCTTTGCTCCAGTCTCCAATATTCTTCGTGACAACTTAGAGAAACCCAATCAATGTCTCCTCGCTGAAGCTAAACTTGGATTTAAAATAGAGTGAAGTAGAAATTCTGGAATGTAGGTGAAGAGAACCAATCAACCATTGTCTTTCTTCGAATGATAAGTTAATGATGTATGAATTTGATAGAATTAACTTACCCAATGGACATGTAAAAAATTTAGTTTTCTTGAAAATTAGTTTTGTTCCACTTTTTTGGACTGGGGTACAGTTCCTCAAGTCTTCTTTAATAAAAATAAAATGAAACAATTTTAGGCAGTTGGCCGTGGGCTCTACTTCTCTCAGATGAGCAATCATCAAGTAAGATTTCCGTGGAAAAATTTAATTGGTATAACTTGATGTTTGAATGAAAGAAATTCTTTCAAGATAAAAAACTACAAAGGATAAAAACTTACAAATTCCTGGAACATTCCTCCTATGAGCTTATCATCAAAATTTTGGAATGATGCTAGATCACGGAAAGGCACTTCAAAGTCATATTTTTTTGTTAAATCTGTCATGCCGATAAGGGATTCCGGTGGGTTCATGCTCCCGAGGTGTAATAGTACATCCACTAGCTTCTGAACCACCAATAACTTGGTTTCCACATCCACAAGTCGTTTGTCACGGGAATCTAACTTGGCCATCACTCGGCTCTCAAAACCTGAAAAATTAAGTATGAATGTAAGATGTCTTTTCTCTGTACTTTCCATGTATATCGCTTTTACCCCTTAAGGACATGAAGCTTGTAAGGAAAAAAATGCAGAAAATGTAGTGCATACTAACCGAACAATTTATTTGATAGTTCATTCATGTGCGCAGCTAGTGAAAATTATGCATCACGAACTGAATAAATGCTTGCGTATGAAATGATATCAGATTATACAATGTAATAATGAGGCCTTACCACTGATATCTGATTTGGAGAGAGTTGTGGTGGTGGGATATTCAACTGGATGAAGGGTTCTGTTGTTTTCTCCAGATATTTCTTCATCATTTTCCGGTACATATGTTTGAAGGAAATCTGCCCATTCTGATCTGTCTGATACTGTTGAAGTGGTGTTCTCTCCTGGAATGATACTGATCACTGCCGAAGTGCAAATAGCTGTGGGAGCAATCATAGTTGAATCCACCGAGTTGAGTAGACTTGAAAGTGACTGCAGGCCAAACCTCGTCTCATGTATTACTCCATCATCTGACAGATTTTTGATGTAAGACTGTGATTCCTCATAGGTATCTAGTATGTATGTATGTATATATGAACTTTATTCCACCTTGGGGTAGAACCCCGTCTGGTGTTTACGAATTATTACAAGCATGGTGTTACGGGAATTCGTAACGTGGGTTCTTTTATACTGCACCTGGGGAGTCTTAACTCGACAGGTAAGTAGGTGGAAATTTGGGAGTGAAATAAATACAAGGGGAATCCCTAGAGCTGATTTCATTATTCCCGAAATACAATTATGAGAGAGAGACTTTACAAAGTACTGGGGTTGATTCTACTTGAGTGGAGTTCGTCAAGAGCTAAGATACTCGACTCGGAATGGCGTTAATGAACGATTTGGTCAGGTCGGTAGATGAGTTCGTACTGAGAACTAGAAGCCCGGTGCGTGATTCTAAGGACAAACGTACGTGACGGGAGCTCGCGTTGTACTGCGGTTCTAAGAGCTCGAAACGTACTCGATAGAGTCTCGTGGTAAACTGCGAATCTAAGCTCCTTGCCAGAGCTTTTGAGCTCTATTATACTCTCCCAGACCCCGCGTTTCTCCTTCGTTCGTGGCGAGGAGAAATGCAGGTGAGGCGCGGCAGCGCTTTGTCCTTGCATCCCTCGTCTAGATTCGCGGGCGCTACTCGCGGTTTCTCAGAGCTTCTCCTAGCTTCTCAAAGTCTCCGCTTTTCTGTATGCCTATACATTAAGATACATAGTATATCTATAGCTTACAATACAAGGTACATCTATATGTTAGAATACCAGCTATGCCTATATGCTATACGCATATACTCCCATTTACGGAGTTTGTATAGAGCTAGTTGGGAACCAACTAGGTTCTTGACAATGGATAGAAAAATATCCAAAGCTAGAAGCAATCACAATAGAGGTTACGGAATAATATATAACGAGCTCGGTAAGGTATTTTTACCCATATGATTACTCCATCTCAAGTTACATGTGGTTTTGACATACTGAACAATGGACAGTTAATAAAGATGCTTTGGCGTTTGTTGTAGATAATACGAACTATCTGAAAGATTCTCAATCCCTGATCACAGTAAAAAAAAATTCGAAGTGCGGGCGAAGTGCGATTTAGTAATACAGGGATAGAAATTCTTAGATTACAAATAACTGTGTATAGAATCAGATTTTGAGTTACGTCATATAAGCGATGGTATAAGTTCAGTGATGCACGTGCATGATGAGAAATGAAAATTTAGAAGAATAGTTACAAGAAAAAAAATCTGAAAGATTTTCAATCCCTGATCACAGTAAGAAAAGTCGAAGTCCGGGCGGAGTGCTATTTAGTAATACAGGGATAGAAGTTCTTAGATTACAAATAACTGTATGTAGAATCAGATTATAAGTTACGTTATATAAGCGACGAGTGGTGAATTACAGTGTGGTTACTTAGATGCATAAGGAAGGATGGAGAGGTAACATATGAGGCTTCACGAGTAACAGCCTGCGCATAAAATGAGATGACCACAGGGCATAGCAGATGCGATTAGCACATATCGAACATGCAAGGGTGGAACATGATCAGAATAAAAGAGTACAGCCATTTACAAGGTAATTACCGAAATACTTGTGTACAGTTGCGGGTGTGTTCAGCCATGCTGCTGGGGTCTTGGTTTCCTCAAATGTAGCCATAGAGAAAATTAATCCATCATCGTCTTCTTTGAGTGGGCCCGTGATAAATTTAGCAGAATGCTCTAGCTCTCCAAGAACCCTGTCTTTGGGTGCGACAAATGCACGTGGTAGAATGGTATGAAAAACCCGATCTCGACCGTACGCTTCGGAAATTGATAAAGCTGCGAAGCCTTTCACATTCCTTTTCGAAGATGCTGCTTTTCTCATCTCGATCGACAGGGTGACTTCGTATTTGTATTTGCCTATAAATGGTGTGAAATTTATTTCGAAAATGATGCCAACCACACACAGCTAACAGCAAATTTTTGGAGCAGAAACGACTCCAAGCAACGCAATTTTACCGCAAGCGCTGTTCGATCGTTACTGATAGTGCCGCGATTGGCGTGAAACAGCTTTTATTTACTCCCATTTCCATATTAGCGATCCATGCGGTGCCAAATAATTATAGATGACATCAAAGTCGTGTCAAGCCATGTCAACAGATGATCCATCCAATACCAAAACATGTCAACACAGAGTAGTAGTCTGCTGTTGCTATGCTATAGTGGTCGCGTGCGCACACTCGCGAAAGCTCACTTGGGTCTAGGAATCTGCAGAAGTATATATAGATCATCATTTCGACCATCAATTTCTCCAAATGTATGAAGAGGTTTCGACTCACCTGCAACATTATCAATCAAGTCCTGCCGAAATCAGAAAGCTAAGTATTTTATACGGAAGCGCCTGCGGGCCATACGTTCTGCATGCTAGGAAACGACCGATTTGCGCCCCCCGCACACCTGCTTCGAATGAAACTCATGCAAACCCACGATCGACTCGCGCTCTTAGCAAACCCACATGGCATGATAGGCATGTATTGCACTGCATAATACACACTTATTGCACTGCATGATATACATGTGTAAGGCTGCATGACATGCATGTATCGCACTGCATGTTACGCATCTAATGCACTTACCGTCATGCACGCATCGCATGCTATGTATGATCTCTGTCACGTACATGTCATGACACAATTTCACTAATTAAACAGAGAAATTGAATGTTCAAATAGTGGAATTATGCGATGGTGTTCACTTCGCGAACGTCATGCATAGCGTCCGGCGCAATCATGACGTAAAGTGCAATACATGCATATCATGCAGCGTAATACATGCATATGATGGAGTATAATACTCGGTATAATACATGTATATCATGCAGTGCAATACGTACCTATAATGCCACGTGCGTTTGCTGAGAGCGTGAGTCAATCGTGGGCTAGGATGCATGCCATTCGGAGCGGGTGTGCGGGGGGCGCGAGTCGGTCGTTTCCTAGCATGCGGAACGTGTGGCCCGTAGGCGCTTCCGTAATTTTACATTTACAAATTAATTCGAGTGCAGCAGCGGCATTGCATAAGACTCGATGACACTGCCGGCTACGTCAATAATCTTGATCAAAATCCACGTTTGCACGACTGATGCTAGAGTTGACTCAATAGTTTCTAATTCATTTTCTCTTACGCGATGGATGTCAAGCAGAGATGAGTCACAAGGGTACGTAAATGCTGACCCGACAATGCTGACTCTCGTTCCTTTGATGACAATCTGATCTGGCCCACAGTTCTTCGTATTATTCGTGATGGACTTGATTCTCATCAGATCTCCATTGTGTAGAGACACAACATTATTATTATTGCCACCGAGAAAGATGTTACAATTCCGAAACTTCACATTCTTGTAAGAAATGTGCCTTCGTGATTTTTTCCCACCCGAAGCTTCAAATTCGGGTTTTTTCAACAGGTTTCTCGCACTGAACATAATCCCGAATTTCGTTACAAGCTTGAGCAGCTGGCTTATTTCTACTCTCTACCAGGCCTTCGATTTTTTTTAAAGCGTTTTCGAAAGGAAAAGCTGAGTAGTCTATCACTGGACAATCCAAATTTTCAACATCATCGGCTAAGTGCGTCAAGTTATGACTATTGATGACTAAAAATGTAGCACCATATAATTTTGGATGAATTGAGGCTTTCACGAACATCTGCAGTGCCGGATTCTCTGGCTTGCGGCGAATAGATTTTGTAGAATTTCTGACTCTAAAGAATGCGACAAGCAACACACAAAAGCATGAAGTGCTTATCATGTTCCTCAGGCAGAATGTCTTTCAATTTAAACATTCCACAATACAAGAGAAAGAATCTAAACTCGGTTGCCTTCCACTGAGCGACATCATGCAGACTCCCTGTTGATCTTTGAAAATCACTTGGAATTTGGTTCCTCAAATTTGTGAGTTGCAAGCAAAATAATGCAAGTTTTTCTCGACTCAGAATTTTTAAAGAAGGCACCGTCCAATAGTCTACAATTAATTTCTCCATAACACCCAGACACACAAGATGCATGAAATCTAGGATAAAGAGCAATACCATATCTATTTTAGGACGATTACGAACCAATGGTGAAGTCTCATTATGGTGTTCGAGATCTGCGCGGATTCTGAAATTTGCATCTGTCCTAGGTGTCACTGCAAATATAGGAAAAATTGTTGTGTTATCAACTTTGAAGCCAACAATGTTACACCGCTTACAGCCATGAAATCCAGTATGACCTTTACAACCTTTGATAAATGCTCGTGCAAGCGTATCGCACACGAAATTCATCAACTCAACGCGAAAATCCTCGTTATCAATTCGAGTTCCATGGAACAATAAGCGGTTGATTTCGTTATCAAACTGCCATAAGTATTCATGAACACATTTAGGTTTACCCACACCACTATAAATTGCGACAACAAATGGTTTATAAAATCGTTATCTTTGGTGTATACTTTCCCCATTATGGGCCAAAACTCCCTCTTGCTCGAATTTAAACAGAGTCAAACCGTCAAAGCTGGATTGAAGTTTCAGAATTCGATGAGGATGGAGGATTGGATTAACTATTTTCAGCAAGGTGTCCGTTATTCCGAAATAAGCGAACTCTGCCTCGGAGTCATCTCTGTTGGATGAAAAACTCTGTATTGGGATGTTGACACGAGGCCCCATCAACGTTTCTGCCGAGAGAGGCAAAGTTGGATGATGGAGCTTCAAAGTTTTCAATAATCTAGCAACATATCTATAAGGCAGACTAAATTCACGTGCATATTCTCTTATGTCTTTGGATATGTCCAATTTAGCGGGTGTCTTTCCCGCACTACTGGCCTCGTGCTCATCTTGAGTATCTCTGAAATGGCACACAATAAGGATGTCATAAGTCAAACAAAAAAGGGCAGTCTCGGTCGAAAAATTAACCACTCAAGTTTACAGACAAATTCTCAAAAATTTCGCTAGAGCTAAAGTGACAATATTTTTGATAAAAGTTCCATAGACTCAATCAAAAAATCTCGACAATTATATTTTCCAATAGTTTTAGAGACATCTTGAAACTCTGATTGTGGGCGCGCAAGAAAAGTGCAACAAAATGTATTAAAGAAGATGGTAGTATTTTTTGCGAGAATATTTCAAGAGTCGATAGAGGCATCATACACATGAAATTCAAAAATCGTTCCTGTACTCTAATATATCGTGCACGCGTACTCACACTGCATTTTGTACTACTTGATTGAGGGAGACTGACGAGGAGCTCGACAAATCTCCAGGTGAAAGTTGAGTAGAATTATCCTGCGAAGATGATGAGGAGCTCGATATATTCGCAAATAAAATTTGACCGGAATCATCTTGTACAGATGGTGAAGAGCTCGCTGTCCCCGCAGGCAGATCCATTCCGGAGCACTTCAATTCTTTCGCACTTTTCACTTCATTATTTTCTTGCAGGATTTTTCTCTTCGTGTGGAAATTGATATTCCTTAACCAATTGCTCTGAGCTGCTTTGCTTTTTTTATCAAGCAAAAAGATGTTACTCATGACGAGATTGGCTCTAACTTTTATCGCACATATCTGACCTATTCACACTCATTGTCATTTCAATATATAGAATGAGTCAAACAATCCTCTCCCAATGAATAATAGTTATCAACGATGGATATCTGAAGAAATAATTAGTCTCATTATTAAAAGAGATGATTTAGCTATGTTTTCGGAGCAAGCGAGATGACTGGACCGAGACGCTTCGGCAAAGCCGCGGCAAACGTACGGCTCGGCAGAAGACTTTTCGGAGTCTTCGGCAATGGGGTGGCAAATGTTCGGCAGATGCCTGCCGAACGTTCACCGCAGGTGGCCCGAATGTGGCTGAACGTTAGATGGCTGAACGTTTGCCTAGTCGGTAGCCGAACGTTTGCCGGCATTCGGCCCGAACATATTTTGGAGGATAGCCGAAGACTTTTTCTACTCGGGTTTGTCTGATTCGCATTCAACGATTCATCGTTTAGCCCCAATTATATCAGTGTAGAAAACTGACTCGACCTCAAAAGACGTTGGAAAACGGTCGCATAATCGAATTTTAGTCACCCCCTAACGAAGGAAAAAGTCCTTCCAATTAAGTCCCCATGTTTTTCCAATTGTAACGTGTCTTTCAGATATGATACAAATTTTTCGGAATAGAGAACGACGTTAACGTCATTTCTGTGATGACTTGTGCTCATGGCAATTCCGTCAGCCTACTATCACGATTGATTGGTTGATTGATGTTCTTCATTCGTCATAAAACAAAAAAATATAAACCCACATATTTCACATATGCTTCATATTTCTAAAAAAATTCAGTAAAAATAAAAAGATGAAATGTAGAATATAAATAGCATAGGCCATTTGGTCAAGGACAGATATATATCACAAGTTGTGACTAGTCGTTACAGTTGCGAATTCGCGTATGTCTAAAATATGGGAGCATGGGTTCACAAAAAATATCAGAGTCTTCTCCAGTCAGGGGCCTTATTCTAAAACGTTTTTCCCGTAGAGGGGTGGAGGAAAATCTAGCGATTCCCATTTCCGCGTCATTTACATCAAGTAAACAGACTATCTTGTTACTCTCATTGCTACGTGAATATCATTCAACCACACATGGTGGCTCGTCCTCACAAACCCCCACAAACTTTTTATGATCATACAATTCAAAGGTGAGTGCAGGAATCACCTCAACATGAAATTGAGTCATTTTTAGATTACAAACAAAGTGATAGGTTAGTGAGCGGAAATGGTGATCATTGCTCTTTTCCTCCCGCGCTCGAGGGAAAAAATTATTAGAATAAGGTCCCAGGTGACGAAAGGTCACATAGAACTAATCATAAGCTAAAAATGAGAGCCCAAGCCTATCATAGATTAAAATAGTGTTTCTTCTCCACATCAACCTTCTGAGGAGACAGTGTCATCAAGAGGTCTTTTAAAGCCTCGTTGAATGATGAAATCTTCCCAAGCTGCCGAAAACCTGGGGGGAGAGATGAGAGGTATAATATTTTTGTCAATCTATACAGTATAGGCACAACTTTTGTAATCGATTGATGAAGCCGCAATCCTTCAATCGAATCATATCATCCATAATCGAATGCCACACAATACTCTGTCACTATAATTTGTGCATCTATTTACACGTTGGAGTTTCTTTGAGTAACGCCTCATCTCGGTTGATTGAACTCACGCAACTCTTTACATTAGACTTCGATATTCTATGAGTTTGTTCGCAATGAATGGCTTCAGAATATGCTTATTGATGACTTGGATAATGAATGATATCTTCAACTATTACGTTGACAGCTATCTATCATTTTAATATACAAAAGTCAACTTTAGCTTTGCGTAACCGTTGTTTCTGCGCCAATAGTCGCCGTAAAATGCATGATACACTCGAATTTCTGGGTAGTCAGAATTTTAACTTCATAGCATAACTTCACCCTGTCAAATAAAGTCTAGAAGAATAATGGAACTGAATTTGACATTATTCATCTCATTACTGATTTGTTCTTTTTCACACTCGAACGAGGGAAAAATTCAACCATTAAGCATAAACGATGTTGGAGAGGAGTTGAGTGACCCATGTAGAAGGTAATTTGTTTTGAGATTATGTGCCATCACGATGAAAATCCGTTGAGAATTTTTCAGAAGTATAATCTTTAATTGTTTTTGATTCTCAGCAAGATCTATTGCGAGGGAGATTTATTGCATGCCGTACAGTTACTGCGTGTATTTGGTGATAGTAAGGAATTCGTTGATTTACCAATGAAGCGTAGCAGTGAAGAAATATTAACAAGGTATACCACAGTCTTGGATGCTCATATACGCAAATTATGTATGATGGATCGAGATTGTACGTTAGGGAACAATCCGCAGCTATTGTTCAGATATTTTTTATCATCGTATTACGTATCATATTGAGATTCGAATGTTACATTTTCAGTTTTGTAAAGCTGATAGATGAATCTAAGATTAATGTATCCGCCTTCGATTATGTCAATGAAACTGAGCTTGCTCGTTATCGTGAAATTATTGGATACTTTATTCACGAAAATTTTGGAGGTGAGAATGAACTAATGCAACCTGCCAATCTCACTGATTGGCGTGATAATCCCTCATTTATTGAATTCATTCAGGATGATTCATATAAAGAATGGGCTTACAATTTGAATGAAATCTGGAAAAATCTAGCTCGTGAAATGAGTGAAAATGTTAGAGATCACCCTGAGAGGCACAGTTTAATTTATGTAAATAATTCATTTGTGGTTCCTGGTGGACGATTTAAAGGTAAGTCTCGCGTGACTCTCAATACCGCATTGAATATTTCGATTATGGACTGTTTTATGGCTGTATTTTTTGTGTAGAATTCTACTACTGGGATACATATTGGGTTATTGAAGGACTGCTCTTGTGTGAAATGTATGACACCGTCCGAGGTATGATTGAAAATTTTCTGTCCATGGTTGAAAGATACGGTTTCATTCCAAACGGAGGACGAATCTACTATTTGTCAAGGAGTCAACCACCGTTATTGATCCCCATGGTAGATATTTTGACAACGCATTTTATACTTGGGTTTGGATTATTATGAGTCGAATTGAACGATCTTTTAGGTGTACGAGTATTTCAGGGTTACGAATGATATTGATTTTGTAAATCTCAATTTGGACACTTTGGAGGAAGAATTTCAATATTGGATGAGGTACAAGAGTGTTAAAATTTCAAAAGATGGAAAAATGTACTCTCTTTCACGTTATGTGACGCATAGTCCGACTCCACGACCAGAGAGTTACAGGTAAGATTGTTTTGAAGTGAATTTATCTATTCAATCAAAAACTCTGTTTGAGATATCTACATATACGTGATCAAAGTTAGAATATAGATAGAAATATCTAAAGTTATGAGTTGTAAGAGAAGTCTGTCTGGCTAGAGCCAAATAGAGCCCCATCTTTCAGCCATTTCACTCATAACCATTTCATGCAATTTTCCGATGTTTCGGTGCTTACAAAATCGCATGAAATAGTATTGGCACCTCTTTCGTGATGTTTCTCGCTTCGAGCAATTATTTTGTCCCTCGCGAGCCGTCCCTCGCCTGTAGCGGACAAATGAAATTCTATTCAACGCAGTTCCTATATTGTGAAAACTTGGGAAATGCAAAATATCTATGTCCCCAATAACGCTAAGAAATGCATCGATGGATTGATTAGGTATGGATAACATTTTCATTCATCTCTGAACCTACAATGAACAACAAAATATTGGGTCTAAAATGTCTACCTTGGGAGCATATGATTGGTAGTTGTGTATTATTCGACATAAGAAGTGATTGCGACCCCAATTTTGTCCTGGCAGGGCAGGAATTTTTTCAACCGTAAGAAATTGATTTCCCTCAAAAACAGCAGATTTAACGGTTTTTGATGATTTTGTAAACTGATGGCTTGTTATGATATGCCAGAAGCCTATCGAAACGATCATTCCTCACGTACTTTGACATGTACAAAACGATGACAGTGGTTTTCAAGGGCTAGGATGCATCCGGAACGAATGACGTGCTGGTTTTCCGGATTGTTCTCAGCGAAATTTGCCTGATTCTGCATTGAATCTTACAATTCTCACAAGAACTTTCAAGAAACATCCTTTGGGAGCTCACGAGGGTGCATTTTTTTCAAGTGGCATCTTCCGTGGTAAATTTTGAGAGATGTTGATGGAATGTCATACCATCGTCACTGGTCTCACAGAATTCTGAATGATTCTTGAAAGAGCTGAGGCTGAATTCTCAATAATAATTATTTTGAATCTTCACATCCCATTATACTTAATCAGTCAAGAACAAGCCCCTGAGCCAATTACACTAATATTGCGAGCTCGTGGTACTTACCATCCCCGTAATCTATAAGTACCAGAAATTTCCATTGGATCTCGTATCAATATTGACTTTTGGTTACTGATGCCGAGTTCAAACAATCTTACTCAGAAATGAATTTGAAATTGATTTGCATTTTCTTCATCATTTTGTCAACAGAGAAGATTATGACCAAGCTGAAAAATTGACAGAACTTCAAAAAAAATTTGATCTCTATAATAATATCAAAGCGGGAGCTGAGAGTGGTTGGGACTTCTCATCTCGATGGTTTGCGGATAAAAATGGCGCTCGCTCACAAAACCTCGACGATATTGTTACGAGTGACATCTTGCCGGTCGATTTGAATGCTTTCATCCAGAGAAATGCAAAAATACTTTCCAAATTTTTCTATTTGAAAGGTGATGTCTTGGTGAGTAATTCTGAGAGAGCTACTTTTGTTCCTCGGCTTTCCTAACTTTTGAATGTTTTGTGTAATTATGATACGTAATAAGTGATCTAGAGCCAATTTGTCACTCTGAAGGGAGTACTCCAAGCTCATAATGCAAATCGCATCCCAACTTGATTCAGAGAGATTGTGAGATCTCCGTCGAGTTTCTATAGTGAGGCCAAAAAGTAGAGTCGAAGACCTGTCAAATAAGGTTCTCTTATGAATCGATAATCTGAGAGCTGGAAATGAAGTTACTGACGGCTAGGTCGGCGGATTGACGAAAGAACGTCGATATTGATTAATTGCCACTGGATGAGTATCGTCTAATTGCTGATGTGGAAGGATGATTTTATACAGAGGTACAATCATTTTACAGAGATCAGAGTATTACAAGGAAATCGCAGTCATGTATCAGGATTCCATAGAGGCTCTATTATGGAATGAAGAAGATGGGACATGGTATGACTTAGACATGAAACATGGAACACAGAGGAAGCTATTTTATTTATCAAACCTAACTCCGTTGTACACTGAAAGTTACGATGAAAATCAATCGGACTACTATGGAAAACGTTCGGTCGAATATTTAAAAAATAATGAAATAAGCAAATATTCAGGAATGCCTACGTCACTGTGCTCGAGTCAAGAGCAATGGGACTTTCCGAACGTTTGGGCACCTCTACAATCAATTGTTGTGGAGGGTTTGAGAAAAACCAATAATATACAAGCTGTAGAGCTTGCGGAACAGTTTGCTATCAATTTTCTTTATACCACCTATCATGGCTATCAAAGGCATGGGAAGATGTACGAAAAGGTGAGTGAATTTACTCATATTAGTTTGTTTAACAAGTTCGCTGGGGCACACCGGTGGGCCCTGCGTGTCCTTCCCCCAAGGCTGAGAATTTTGGCCTTATGGGAAATATTATTGAGCGTGCCCCACCGGTGGCCCCCGCCGCACATGGGGAAGGGCCACCGATTTCAGCCTCCACACCGAGCGTGTTAATAATAGAAATTTGATCATCATTCATTGGCCTTTTCGTCTTTTTACCTCAAGAATCAATAGATGTTCGTGAAGAATTCATTTTACACGGCTCGACGCGCAAACTGTGTGTTTCGCCGTGTAAAGTGGCATATGCGTCTCGTGCCAAAAACTTTGTTCTTCACGATAACCTTGTTGGACGTCAGCGAAGCCGACGTCCAACAAAGTTATCGCAAAGAACAAAGTTTTTTGGCACTCGACGCATAATATACTATTGTTGAGTTTGAAGTACACAAACTAATTATACAGTATGTGTTGAAAGTCGCGTTCATGCCGTCGATGGGGTACGGTATGTACACGATATATTTTTTCAAATTTCGTTGGGTGTTTTCAGAATTTCTTGTCATATTTTCTGTTTTTTGTAACTTCTACATAAAAATGCCTTCAAAATCCTTACATTCGTAATGCTTTAGAGAGGGTGCCAATTTGGCACGCGTATCGATTTACCCCTAATCGTTACATAATATGCAAGCGTGTATTAAGAAGGCTCGCGCAAATTTTAAACAAACTTTGAACTTGCGTAAAAGTGACTTATATTGATAGATAAACTAATGAGGAATCATAATCCACCAAGATAAAAGGAGGTTGACGATAAAATTCGCGAGAAAGATCATTTGGCAGAAAAAATCCTTATACACGTATCCTTATGGACTAGGCAAGTTAAACAGAGCACACGCGTCAACTAAACCTTCATTATCAAAAATGAAATGATAAATCGACGTTAAATCACCTTAGCGCGTTCAATAGTGTAAGAAAGTTGATAGGTTGACGACTTAGATTTTCAGTAAATTGAGTTCAAAGTGAGTTTTGAGAGTGGAGTAGCGTGCTGCACCGCACTGCTTGCGTTGTGAGTATACCTATATGTAGCATCAGGAGCGGAAAGGAAAATAGAAGGGCCTGAATACTTGCACGCGGGGCCCCGCGCTGGGCACGGCACCACACGCGCGAGCGTGCTAAAGTAATGATTAAAGCCATGTCATCAGGGCCGCATTTAGGACTGCTGCCGCCCCCACGGCGGCACGGCAGTGCCGCCCACTTAAGGAATTCGAAATCTCGGAAAATTATTGACTGCACAAAGAACAGGCCTGACAAAGAACTATGAACTAATAAGTTGTTGAACTATTCAATACTCCAATACTTTATCAATCATAATACTGACATTTAATTTAATATTTGAACATTGGCGATTGTTAATAACAATTCAGTATTAAGGGGGTTCGATAGTTACTGACTTTTTCGGCCAGGCAAATGGGATTGATAAAATTTGTAGATTGAGAGCCCCTGAATCGATTTCCGTTGAGAAAAATATGGGTTGACGATGACATTTTTGAGAGAAACTTATTTGAAAATTGGATGTTCAACCCACGTCTTACGGGCGTATCAAATTTTCCGTCAGGAAGTGAGACGATATCTTTCTGTATTTATCGGCCACAATGATGAAAAACTAGGTGTAGTAAACTGTGATTCCATACTTTCTTATGAATCGATAAAAATAAGGGGTTGACGGACATTTTGAAGAGAGATTTTGAATACAAACTGATGACGCTGAGGTTATACATGTAATTCCCGTGCTCGTTGCAGCGAGGTTACGGTAGTCAAGCGATGCACCAGAAATTATAAATTATGATTTCACGGACTCTATCATTGTGAAAACTATTTCTGGCCTCATCTAAATTTATAATTTGAATTTACAGATAGAAATTGAAGCAGTCAGGAATGCGAATATTGATTTTTGGGTTTATTGCTACTATCGGTTTTCACCTTGACTCACGAGTCGCTATCGAACCCCCTTAACAACGCGGCCCTGCATGTCATCTAGGTTAAAGTGGGGTGCTTATCGTTTTTCGATGAAGTATAATAAACTTATAACTATTTCGCGGTGATAGCGGTGGAGTGATTATTGATGTGCAAGGGGTCGTATTTTTGTGGTCATAAGTAGGAAGTGAACATCTCCTTAACTGGGTTATGCTACTGTGTAAGGTGCACGTCATCAATATTGTCTGATGTCCTGCTCTATGTGTTGCAGACGATCTCCCACCCTCATGAGAAGAAAGTTCCTTCCTTCCGCTGTATCGTCGTGATTACGGACAAGGCACTACGCTGTGACATAATTTTCAAAATTTTTCAAGTTCGCAAGTGATCGCGTCTGCTGAGAATGTTCATCGCGTGCGCTACAATCAAAAGTTCCCTTCTTGCGTGCGCTAATTTCCTTGAATTGTCCCTTGTAATGGAGCACTCACGAAAATCATCTTTAGCGTACGCGAAAATCGAACCTTGAGACGCTTGCGCACGCGATGACCATTCTCAGGCCCGAATTTATAGTCGTAATCCGGAATCCGGATAAGCTAATCCGAGGCGCCACAATCGCCAGTCTTAACAGATTCGCGATCTGGCCGCACCGATTGTGGCGCCTTGGATTAGCTTATCCGGACTCCGGATTACGACTATAAATTCGGGCCTTAGTGCACGCGAAGATTGGGCCCTGAAGTTGAGGATACATGAAACTCAGATCCTAAGACGTAGCGCACTCGATGAACATTCTTAATTTACGCGAAAATTCCCTTTTTGAAAGCGGCACAAGCTCTTGTAGATAACTGAGTGGTTGCCCGCATGAAAATTATCACTCGCGTAGTGAAGTAATTTTGAAAATTGTGTCGCAGCGTAACTGTCAGCGTCTATGGTGACAATGACATAACAGAAGGCAGAAACTCCACGTGTTGCAGATGACGTACCCTAGAAGCGAACTTCTCGAGTAAGTCATCTGCAATACGTGGACCCTGACAGCAGACAATGTCGATGATGTGCACCTTGCGCAGTGGCATAACCCAGTTGAGCCGATGCCCATCGCCCACTTAAGCTCACAAAAAATACAATCTTTCGTGCACTAGAAATCACTCTCGTCACCAAGATTTTCGCAAAACAGTAATAAATTAATTACACTTCATGGAAAAACGATAAAAATCTTGCCTCAATAGCGATGGCCTTCACTAATCATTACACAACAAAGGCTTGTGTGTTATTTAACGATTATGTATAGTCATAAATTGCTGCAAGCATCTCGTGCCGAAAACGCGTTTATTAACAAACGTATTTTCGGCAATTCGACACATAATATACTATTAGGGGTAAATCAATATGCGTGCAAAGTTGGTACCCCCCCCCCCCCAAACATTACAAATGTAATGATTTTGAGGGTGTTTTCATGTAAAAGCTTCAGAAAACCGAAAATATGACAGGAAATTCTGAAAAGACCCAACGAGGTCACGGAGTGAGATCCATACTTCAGTGACGTTATGTAAAAAAATTTCAATACATACTGTTTGAAAAAAGCTAAGCTATTGTTCAAATCCTCGATGTGGATCCAGCAGGATAGTTCGCATTTTTTCTGTATCGTCGTTTTAGGTAAAAACCTACGGTAGTGGTATGAGCCTAGCTGAGGTTATAATTGATTGATCAAGATCAAAAAATAGATTGCGGATAAATAGAATCCATTTGAAAATATTGGGGGATGAAGCCATATACACGTACACACTGAAGAGTAACCATCGGTCAAGATCATTCTCCATGAAATGCCTTCGGGAAGGTTTCCAACCTTCGAATGTTCACAAGGAGGCGCTTATCCTTCTATTATAATCCCGAGCACGAAAGTATTTTCTGGAGCGCATGTTTATCAAGCCGTTAGAGTCTGTGACAAAGCTTCGCATTTCACAAATCCGAGCAAATGCGACCACTACACCATTACCACACTTCCTCTAAAACGTGGAGATAAGGGTTCTTGATGACTCACAAACTAAAATTGATTTCATCGTCGTACAAGTGAAAAATAAGGAAGTGAAAGCAACGCCAAAATTCAGACTCTCGTTCAGATTTGTATCTGATTCATCCTGGATTACGAAATGATTTTATAAAGTTCTGAAACTTCTGGCGAAGAAAATTTTGACAAATGTGAAAGATAACCATATAGTTGGAAATATCCATCATGAGCTCCATCGGTCACTCATTTTATGAATGTCAATTATAGAGTCCCTATGAACCTATATTGACTCACATTTATCTATTCTTTCATTTTCAAGTATAATGCTACCAACCCCGGAGAGAGTGGCCAAGGTGGAGAATATCAGCCTCAAGATGGTTTCGGATGGACAAATGCAGTGGTCCTGCATTCTCTCTTTCTCTTTCTTCCGGGTGGTTCTCGATTGAGATTGACTCCCAAAATCGACTAGAGATCAGATTATTGAAAATTTGCGGGATTTGGATTCCAGTCGGTTGGCTGGATATGCTAAAACCCTCGCGATTAACTGAAATCAAATTCCTGACATTTGAATGAACACTTGGTGCATTGCACAGATTTTGACGGACTTTGCTAAATTTGATGGATTTAGTGAATTGAAGCAGATGTTTGGGTCTCAACAAACTGGCAAGTTTCCGGATACTATGGATTCCTACTTCGGTAAGTATCCTCAAAACTTGCACGATACAGCCACGATACGAACGTTGCCCACAGTTTAGTCGTATCCTTTTGATTCCATCCCAATTTAAGTGGCATTGACAATGTGGGTACTGACCGAGTGGTTTTGACTGGACTGTGCGAGGCAGCAAATATCCACGATCCCTGCGGATCCGCGTAGCTAGCGACACTACAAGAACCTCCACTTCCAATACTTTCCGCTAAGATTGTAAGACGAACAATACAATTGTCTTATAGCCTTGGACCAGCTAATCGTATGCCTCTATGTAACATATATAGTCCACACGTGTGAATCTCACTACACGGTTAAAATCTACTTTCTGAATGTCTGGATTTGTTCCGGGATGCGTCAAAGCTGTCCACGCGCGACCGAATATAATATCGCGACACGAAAATGATGAAACATTCACACCTGCAAAAACCAGCAATTATTCGAAAACTATGGGTCACACGACAGTTTCAGGGAAAAGGAAAGAGCGAAATCCAAACTATAAACCTATCGCCGAAATTTTTTTCGTGAACTTTTCTTGTCCAATATATTGACGTATTGATAGCATACTGACGGCCAAGAAGTAAAATCTTCTGAGTTTCGTCGATCAGTTGTGATTTTTACGGCTATGAACAGATCAGAGAATACCTGACGGCATCTTGAAGAGCTCACCAAGAAGTTTAATTTCTTTCATTTTTTATCATCTTCAATGATTTGAAGCTCACTTATCGCTGTCGGACGACAACGGTAAAGTGTTCGTGTTTTCTATTAGGTTCCAAGGAGGTTTGGTCTAAGTAAGTTTGAAATCCATTATTCAACATTTAGTATGCCAACTTCAAGAAACACTTGATCGACGTATAAATGTCTATGAATTTATGCGCTCTATAACCTACGTTCTTTATTTCATTCGAGCCAAAACTCTCGCTCTAGGGCTCAGGTTCGCATTAGGTAGGATCCACCGCTTACATTGGACACTCTCGCACACTCAGGCGTACATAGCTCTGTCGCTCAAGATTGGGTTCAAGAGGTAAGTTCCAATCATAGTTTCTCGCTCGCTGAAACCGAAAGTAGAGGGTTCAAATATACGTAGATTACATTGTGGGAAAACCGGCAGTCACAAAACGAACTCCTTGCATCGACCCTATACATATATGAGGTTGCCCATGACTCGAATTCGATAAGCTCAACTAAACCGCGGGGAGGGTTATGGATTGCGACTGCTTCGTCGACTTGCTCGACAGCTGCTCACTTCGCTGCACTCGGACCTTCTAATTAACGGCTACTCTGTCACCTGAAATCAGCCACAACGCAAGTCACGGCTCTGTGTTACAGAACTCAGGCCACAGCAAAATAGCGGTGGCCGTATAAAAAATATATATATATATATACACGCTAGGTAGGCCGCTTCGTTGGACTGCGGCCCTTTGCGATCTTTGTGATACCAATGACTATGTCAATGCTGTCGCGATAATCAGCGCACTCGAGGCAAATGAACGTACATAGAGGTTGTTTATCACTCGCGTTCAGCGACATGGCTGACCACTGCTGTTGGAGCGGTAACACTGGCTTGCTGGTTTCGCCCCAATTCCTCAGGAACTGAATTAGTAGCTACATTTCTGACCTTGTGCAACAACCGCAGCTAGCCCAGAATCTTAACACGATAGCTCGCTGATTTACCCCAAGGTCACAGGAATTAATTTTTGGCCAGCTTTGAGAGGAACGGGGTGGGCGCAGGGCCTCCCCAGCCGGAGAACCTTGGCTTAAACGTTTGCCTACCCCATTTCTAAGATACGGGATACCTTTGATCAGCTCAGGAATGCGGTTTATTTCACCGTAATCGACTGCAAAAGTGGGTATCCCAAGATAGCTCTGCATCCGGATGATGCTCACAAAGTCGAATTTTCTACGTCTACAAGACACTATTAAATTCTGAGAGTGCCCTTAGGCGTTCGTAACTCTGGCGTAGAATACCAAAAGGATATGAACATGAAACTCCCTGGATTGATAGGGAGGGGGTCCTGATATAGATGTGTGGTACTTTGATACACGCTTCTGCCCTATAAACGCAGGACAAACTCTCCCGCGAACTCAAGGAAAGGTTCAGGAAAGCGAATTACAACTTGGAGACTGATGAGTGCGAGTTATTGAAGCGGGATGTTACGTATCTCGGGCACATAATCTGCGCAAAAGGTTTGAATCTGGATCCAGCCAGAGTGGTTGCGGTGAAAAAGTTATTGCGCGCAATTACGTTCGAAAACGTTCGCCAATTTTTGGGGTTAGCTGGGTATTATCGCCGTTTCGTCAAATGTTTTGCGAAGATCTCGAAGCCGTTGGCGAAGTCAACTCAAAAGGAGGATCATTGGGGTGGATCGAAGACACGGAAAACGCATTCAGGACACTGCAGAATAAGCAGTGTTCTGCGCCCCTGCTCTGGTCCTCTTGCATGCATTTTGAGTACCTCGTATTATTCGATGCTCCGACCGTGGCAGTGGGAGGGCTACTTTCTCAAGGTGAACTAAGCAAGGACAGGCCTATAGCGTACTCTTCACGTTTGCTAAAGGGTGCTAAAATTCGTTATGAAGAGTACGAATTGGTGACGCTTGCCGTCCTTCACTGCGTCAAAAAAGTTCACACTCCAGCCCACTCCCTCATTTTCGAATGGTAGGGAGTCGACCTGTGACGACTTGGCAAAAAAATTATCTCTCGACTCAAATTGTTTTTCACCATTCGGAAGAGGACGATTTTGGCACCCTAAAAACAATGCCCGTTCGAATTACACACCCCCGAATTCATTGTTAAAAATCAACAAACAGGCATTATTTGTGCACCCCATTACGGCTTGTGGGATA
Source organism: Eretmocerus hayati (assembly GCA_029851415.1). Classification (NCBI taxonomy): domain Eukaryota; kingdom Metazoa; phylum Arthropoda; class Insecta; order Hymenoptera; family Aphelinidae; genus Eretmocerus; species Eretmocerus hayati. The sequence goes on from CM056742.1 coordinate 25,953,248, forward strand.
CTTTTAGCCCGACGAAAAGTGCTTAGGATAATTCCACACTTGCCCCTTGTGATTCCGCACCCCGTAGATTCCTTGTAAAATCTTTGTTTATTGAGATTCATGGCTCAAAAGTCAGTAAACAATTTCTACCAGGGTGGGGGCCGGAAAAGCGTAGCTGCGCATTTGCAAACGTTTAGTTCCTAATTTCATCAGCGTGGCGGGTCAGTATGAATTAATGCATTTGCTGAATATTGATCATAATGATTATCACTCTTGCATCTTTGCATAATTCATTATACAACGATTACTCATCTAATTAAGAATCTGTGTGAGGTGCTGGATGTTTGAAAACTCATTTTAATATCAAAGTAAACAGCACTGTTTATTTGCTTGAATAGGTGGACGACGTCGCGTGACATGCGGTTAGCGAGCTTCTCCTCCGAGGTACGGCCCGGAATCATGGTCGTCTTGATGGTCTCCATCGCGGTCGACATGTAAATGACGATGGAAATAGGTACCTGCAGATTCACCTTCTGATCTAGGAGACTCGAAGCACCTCGAGGACAATATCGAAACTGTTGATTCGACGGGATCAAACTCCCACTGTATAGCTTGAACTCAGTTGTAAACAGCAACACAACCACTGATTTGGCGTTCTTGGCTCAGGGCCACCCTTGCTCTGCTCTTCTCGCGTCTTGATGCACAAGCTATGGCACAAACATTATGTAGCAGACGACGCATCGCATCGACCAGCGAACGAGGTTACTGAATCGAGGTTACGTTTGTTTACTTTGATATTAAAATGAGTTCTCAAACATCCAGCACCTCACACAGAATCTTAATTAGATGAGTAATCGGTGTGTATAATGAATTATGCAAAGATGCAAGAGTGATAATCATTATGATCAATATTCAGCAAATGCATTAATTCATACTGACCCGCCACGCTGATGAAACTAGGAACTAAACGTTTGCAAATGCGCAGCTACGCTTTTCCGGCCCCCACCCTGGTAGAAATTGTTTACTGACTTTTGAGCCATGAATCTCAATAAACAAAGATTTTACAAGGAATCTACGGGGTGCGGAATCACAAGGGGCAAGTGTGGAATTATCCTAAGCACTTTTCGTCGGGCTAAAAGTATCCCACAAGCCGTAATGGGGTGCACAAATAATGCCTGTTTGTTGATTTTTAACAATGAATTCGGGGGTGTGTAATTCGAACGGGCATTGTTTTTAGGGTGCCAAAATCGTCCTCTTCCGAATGGTGAAAAACAATTTGAGTCGAGAGATAATTTTTTTGCCAAGTCGTCACAGGTCGACTCCCTACTATTCGAAAATGAGGGAGTGGGCTGGAGCACGCTGTAAGCTACTATATTCAGATACCGACAGCCTGATCTATCTCATGAAGGCCGCTAACATCTACGGAATCATGAATGAACATTCTGATTGGTTTGATACGTCCGACTATCAAGAGTCGAACCCGTTTGGGTTGGAGCCAAAGAATAAAAAAATCGGCGGTCTATTCAAAGATGAATGTAATGGTTGTATCATAACGGAATCCATCGGACTCTGCAGTAAAATGTACTGTATTCTTATTCAAAACAGCCACCAGTGTTAAGGAGGCATGAGCGTGTGGTGACGTATCAATATAGGGGCCCCGTGCTGAAGGCACAGGCCATTTGAACTCCTCGATATGCACTGACCGCAACACCTGCGTGTCCCGAGCTCACAGACATCCAGAGCGCGCCCTCGCGCACACGCACCATGGTCGAGAGTCTGCTTCGCTAGTGGTTTCTCGAAGATGCATTGTTTGCCACATGGATGATCATTTTATTGGTCAGCTCGACATATTTCTCCCAACACCAATATGTTCTTCGAGGTCTTATGCGAGTCTATCAATTTTTTTGGGATTTCTAGGGTTCTTCGTTGGAAAATACTGAATTTTCTAAGGTGTATTTTCATAAGAGCACATGTATCAGGAGCCAATTTTCATGATTTTTTTTCTCTGTTAAGTGATCGGCAACCGCTCTTTTCCTTCATGGCTATCGATTCGCTGCTTGTTCAAGTATATTTGAGAATTTTTTCAGCTCTCTGCTATTCTTCGTCCTTACTCGCTCATGCCTGCTTGGAAGCCAAAGGAGTCAAGACGGGAGTCGTCAAATGAGCTCTCACATTCGAAGATTTTAGAGACTGTTCGTTCAATGGAAACGTCAAGACATGTGCTCAAAATAGCATTCGTTCTATACTGCGCACTGTTCGAACTGAGCGACAGGAGAAATCCGGTTTGAGTCCGTCTTACAACAAACAATATTTGATCCCTCCTCTTATAGAGCTAGTGGCAGACACAGAGTTCAGTTGAGCTACAGACGAGCTCGAGAGAAGACCTCCTGAAGACCCTTTCCAGGCGAATATTGTACTAGACGAAGACCTCCAGGTTGAATTCCAAGACGATTTTGTAATTGGAGTGGAAGAACCTTCACTTAACCAACCCAATCAGAAGATTGTGATCAGTTACTCAGTGAATGAGCCCGAGGACATATCTTCCATCCAAGATACCTCAAAATCTCTGAATCGAGATATTCTGAGTCTCTTCTACGAAGATATCTTGGATGTCTTCTCGGACAAAAGTCTCTCGAAAGAATTCGAAGAAGATTTTGAATCAGTCCACAACCATCGTCCGAAGCGCATTCGCTCTTCTGACACCTTTGAGAGTGAAAGTCCTTCGGATAAGAAAACTTGTTCCTGATACATGTTAGATGTAAGTAAATGCAATGAACGACGAACAATAATTCCGTTGAGATAAATTCATTTCATTCCCTTCTAGAAAACGGCTATTGATAATCTGAACAACATCACTCCCGAAAATGTAGTTCATGGAAAGAATAGGAGCAAAATTAGAGCTATTCAATGAGCAGAATAAGGAAACTCGATACAAAATATGGCAAACAAGTTGTCTTCTACATTGACCATGTCACAGAGCAATTTCAAATCTTTGCACCTCCGAGAATTTACAAAGCTCTCTACGACGATGAAGAAATGTTCGACTATCTGGGCGCTAGAGCCAACAAGCTCGAATTATCTATTCTGAATTTAGGTGATAGTAAATTCAATTTGCTTTCTCCAAAGAAAAGCTTTGTTTTCGGCACAGCAAATTTTTGATCAATTTTTCCATTAAACTCAATATTTACTTCGATAAAATTCCTCCTATCACAAAAATGCTTCAACCATCTTATTCCTCTCGCCAAAATCAAACGATTGTGAGTGACACTAAAAACCTTCAAAACCTCCCAGGGACTAATCTCTCCGTCCCTTTGCATGTGTCTGTGTGTATGTATGTTGTTTCTTTTCCGCCACGCTTTCTCTCCTACACTCCACTCTATCGATTTTTGCCTTTCTACAAGTTGTAGAGAATCATTTAGAGATAAGACCAGTGATTTGGCTGCTCTCCTCTCCCAATTGAATTTGATTTAGACGCGTATTGAGGTAAATTAGCTAAAATTGTCTACTTTTATAGTAAAATATCTCTTTCTTACTTGATCTTACGGCAATTTGGGTTACCTAGGCTGTGGTTTTTTTGGCTTGATCCATCGATTGGTTAATACCGAAATCTCATTTGATCTCCACAAACCTTAGTTTTCAGAAAAAAGGAAATTTTCAAAAAAAACTTCATTTTGAGCACATTAAAACCAATTGTATCTAAATTCCGCCTCGACCAAATCACAGACATTGCTAAAAAAACCTCAGATTAGATAGCCCGAATCGCCCTCACTAGCTTCCTCGAAAAAATAACTCAAAATATACAAGAATATTTTTTTCAATATTCATAATTTCCTCATATCTTCCCCTCAAACCGACCTATTCAAATTTCAATAAACTGAGCCGATACTTTTTTGTCATGCTGAATCGATTGGTTGATACCGAATTTTTTCAAAATTCGTTTTAGTACAGTCAAAATCAAATTTATTCTCGAAAAATCCAAATTTTTTGGAGATACTCTATTCCTATCATCTTTACACCAACTATATCAAAATTTTGTCTTAACTAGCCGATATATCTTGCACAGAAAACACAAGTCTAAGTCATCTGAATTCCCTTAAAAAGGAATCGTGTAAAAATAGCTCAAAATATGAGAAAAAATTTCATCCAAAATTCATTTTCTGCTCGTATTCCCATCCACAACTAATCTATTCACCTTTTAATGAACTGGAGAGATAAGTTCCCAGCATCCTACCTCAATTGGTTGAAACCAAATTTGATTCAACTACGTTTAAGTCTGATTCAAATCCAATTTTCACTCCAAGAATCGAAATTTCCTCCAAGAACTCCATTTTCATTATCTATAAACCAACTATCAAAACTCCGCCTCAAACAAACGGTTGTTTTTACTTGTAGAACTAGAGTCTAGATCATCTTAATCATCCTAAAAGTGTTTCTCGAGAAAATAAATCAAGATATACAATCAAAATTTGATCTAAAATTAATTTTTTCCTCATATCTACTTCTGAGTATGAGTTGCGTCTGAAAAAGATTGGACCACAGAGGAAATGAAGCTATTCTGTGGTCATTTCAATCATGATTTCGGAATTCGATCAGTTCTCCAAATTTCTCATCAATCCGAGTGAACCTCTGAGACTATTCCGCTAAGAGAAAGCATTCTGGTAATCTCTTTCAGCAGCGTATTTGTATATGTACTCGTATATACATATGTGAATAGATATATTAATGAATGAGAGGAAGCCTTTGAGGAAGAGAAACCGATCATCTCTCCAACTTGAATCACAATTCAAGTTTGAGAGTTGCTCCGTTGGTTGTTCTCCACTGTTACGGGCGCAAGCTACACAGGCGCCCGCACTTCAAGCATATCACATATAAGGACCGCTGGTTGGTGCCGGACTAGCTCAGTCAACAGCGTGTCAGTCTCTTGATCAAGAGGTCGCCGAAACGTTCCCCGGCAGCCGCACTTTTTATTCAGTGCATGAAGGAGAATAAAATCATAACAACTGGTGTCAGAAAGCGTAACGAACCCCGCTCACAAGTAGACTGCATACTCAGAGGATAATCAACGATGATAATTAGGTGATGCTGCCCACGCGTAGACCTGCTGTACCGGCAAGATGGATTCGGGATCTACATAGACGACAATGAGGAGTCAGTGACATGAAGTTCAGACGATGCATCGTCATGAGGACATCGTTGACTCTGCCCAGAGCGTGTGTTACGGTCGCAAGCTACACAGGTGCACTTCAAGCGTATCACATATAAGGACCGCCGCTTGGTGCGGCCGGACTAGCTCAATCAACAGCGTGTCAATCTCTTGATCAAGAGGTCGCCGGTTCGTTCCCCGGCAGCCACACTCCTTATTCAGTGCATGGAGGAGAATAAAATTATAACACTAGTGGTAGGAGGCGCAGGGGGGGGGGCCTTCTCCCTTTCTCAATAAAAAATAATTTATTGTTGATCTTAATTTATCCTATTGTTATGACTGCTATCGAAACCGAGCCATTCAACATACATTTGATTGCCACGTTTTCTTATTACTTTTTCAATCAAATATACATCCGGATACTTGACTTTCCAGAGGTCTTCTTCATAGAAACATTCAGATACAGGCTCATCCTGATAGTCCTTTAAATGATACGTCACTCGTTTGATTTACGAATTTGTCAACTGTGAAGATTTCTGTAGACCAAATTGGCCTGTGGGCTTTGTCAAACACGCCTTCGATCCTGCTCACTCTAACTGTATATCATTTACTTTAAACTTTGGTTTCTTCACGATTCGATTATCTATGGGAAGCATCGATGAACTTGAGCTGCATTCTCAGCATTGACATCTCTCGGTTACTTTTTGATTTTGCGATGTTTTGTATCATTATATTTTTCGAGCAGATCAGGTAAGAATCCCAACCATTTATGATTGCCTTGTAAACTGAACCGAGCTCACATTTTTATTTTTGATGTGCCATTCGATTTCGTTTAGCTATTTCAGGCCCTGATCAGGCAAATTCCGAAAAAAATCAGGCTAACCTAATAATCTCAAAAATGTTTTTTTCTTTCAACTTATCAAAAACATGATTTCTCATGCAAAATTGCACGATCATCGCGATAAAACAAGTCCAAAGTTGTTTTTTGCTATTTTATGCGTTTCTGATCAATTTTCTGATTTTTCATTCTCTAACCAATCAGAAAATAGAAATTTCTGCGCCTGCGCGTGGTTGCCCGGCTCTCAAAGTAGTTTTTATCAGAAGCTGAGGAAATTTTCTTTGGAAATGATCTCTTGCGGAACTCAATTTGGCCGATTTGAACTGAAGATATACAATTCTTTAGACATCAAGATTATCAACGTCACTGACAGCATGGATGCAAAAGAAGGTCTCAAGGCTCTGATTCACGATAGATAAATAGGTCATCTCGCTCTGGCCATGCTTCTTTTTCAATCAATCTGCCGTAGTTATTGACTGGGAACATGAAGTTGACTCTTGCAAGAGATTGTTTTCAAGGAAATTTCCTCAGCTTTTGATTGGGACTACTTTGAGATTCGGTCAACCACGCGCATACGCAGTAATCTCTGTTTTCTGATTCGTCAGAGAATGAAAAATAAAAAAATTGACCAAAGAACGCATGAAAAAGTGAAAAAACAACTTCGGACTAAATTCATCGCAAAAACCGTGCAATTTTGCATGTGAAATCATGTTTATGAAAAGTTAAAAAAATTGCTTTTTGAGGTTATTAGGTTAGCCTGTTTTTCCCGGATTTTACCTGATCAGGGCCTGAAATTGCTAAACGGAAACCTTCAGGGTCATTTTCGATATGTTCTCTCAAAGTCTTTCGAATTGTGCATGCTAGACAGCGTTATCTTAATACAAACTCGAGATATATCCAATTTAGTAGAAAAAGATCATGATTTTGATGCTTCGGAGGAATCAAAAAGCGAAACAGACATAGCTTCGCAGGCGTCTCCAAAATTTTTTTGAGTCCTCCTATTGGTTGGAAACTTCATATTTTGGACCACAGAATCGAATTGAAACCACGAGAAACCGATCCGAGATATAACTATTTTCCATGTATCGTTTTTAAATGGAACCCATCCTCTCTAAAATAGTAATTCATTTGTGGAACTATGAGTCTCTGATATTTTCCTGAGTTATATTTGATTTCCCTATATTCATGGATTTAGATTTTTGAACTGTGATGATCAGTTCTACGAAAGCTTTTTGAACGATTTCGAGGCTCTAAAACGTCCACTCCGTGACTATTCGATGCGTGGTGTCAGCCACGCCACCCTATCGGATTCTGCCGCAAGCTGTCTCGGTGCCAACAGTTGATCGATTCGAAAAGGTTCCGCAGCGCGGGCTGGCGCAGACCCGGCAGTGTGTATACGAGACTGAGTTTTTACATCAGAATTATGAATGATAGCAATATTGAATGTCTTATCTAGCCAATTTCAGTAATTTCGCGACTTATGGAGGGTCGAGTATTCGGAATGTGTACATGATATGATCCGAATCCGCCACCCCATATTCAGTAATGCATCTCCGCATACTCGATCCTCCATGTGTCGCCAAATCACTGAAATTGACTAGATAAGATATTCAATATTGCTATTATTCATAATTTAGATGTAAAAACTCAGCCTCGTATACACACTGCCGGGTCTGCGCCAGTCCGCGCTGCGGTAAACCTTTTCGAACCGATCAGCTGTTGTCACCGAGACAGCTTGCGGCAGAATCCGATAGGGCGGCGTGGCTGATGACACGCACCTCGAATTGATTCTCGAAATAAATTCGTGATTTCGCAACTCGAGTCAAGTTATCTCGCCTACTTACAGTACCCATCAAAATGAATGGAACACGGGTTACTTTACTAAAACAGCGATTACTCGGACGTCTTTGGGTCTACGGCAATTTTACACAAAGCATTTAGAAGATGAAAAAAAAAGCTATCAATTCATCCAAAAATTTTTCCAACCCAAAACTCATGTTGCTGATTGGCTCCGAAAAGTGAAAAATTCTCCTCTCCAATCAATCATCGATCATTCATCGTGGAATCATGATAGAGTAGAAATCTTCGCGGGATCTTGTAACTCTTTTCAAGACCTTCAAAGATAGTTTTTCTATACATTAGTCTACGGTTTTTTGCACCCGAGTTACGAGCGATCGAGTGAGAGCAAATTCACACGCGTTGAGGGTAGCGAAAATACAAAAAAATGCGTAATCAACGATTTCGACGTGAAATCTTCTAAAAATCATAAATTATGAATCAGTTATGTTTCAGAACTCACTCAAAACGCCCTCAAACAGCTAAAAGAGGAAAAAGCTCTTACCTCTAGATCACCAGTAGCCTCAACCCACACCAACTACTCTTTGCCAGATCACTCGTAACTCGGGTGAAAAAACCCGTAGAGTCATGTATAAAAAACCATTTTCAAAATCTTGAAAAGAACTACAAGATCCCGCAAGGATTTTTGCGCTATCATAATTTCCCGATAAATGATCGATGATTGATTGAAATGAAGAATTTTTCACTATGCGGAGCCAATTGGAACCATGAATTTTGCGGCAAAAAATATTCCAAAGGACATGAATTGATAGCTTTTTCTCTCATCTTCCAAATGCTTCTTGTAAAATTGCCGTAGACCCAAGGGCGTCCGAGTAATCGCTGTTTTAGGGAAGTAACTCGTGTTCCATTCATTTTGATGGGTACTGTAGCAACGAGGGTAAGACCCTCTCGGAGACGCGACTAGTAAGCGTTAGATCGTGCATCGCGCTCATAGCTTCTTTTTAGTACGAAAAATCTTTTTATTATCAAAAAACCGACGTTATAATGCCAGAACATGATGGTGGTAGTGGCGCACTGACCGATTCTAAATACTCTGTGGGTGGTCTTGCAGTGGAAATCCCATTAGATGAAAATTTGAATCTCGATTATTCCTAGCTTGACGCAGATTCTGCGGACTCCAGTTGTTTGTCAGGAGAACTTCGATATATTTCTAGACGGATTGTCATTAACGTCAATTTTTTAGTTCTACTAATTTATAACACTTCGAATATCTTGTAACTGCGTTTGAATTTCTGAAATGATTCGCTGCCGGTTTTCATGTTTCATTTTGTTTCAATTTAAAGTCTTTGGTGCTGAGCTCTTGTAATTGTAATGAGAAACATTGATCACACTAAACGGTTTGGTTAATACAAACATTTTTCTTTCGTGGTGATGGGTCAAAGTGCACGGCCTATCCCTGATGATATAAATAATGTTGATTAGATCGGCGTCAGCACATCTTGACAGGTTTTTGGGTGATAGTATACTTCTAAGAAAAATATTGGGAGATAATGGAGATCAGCTCAAGTATGGCTAGGTGAGAGTTTGAAAAAAAGAGCGGGTGTGTAGAAACTTGCGTTGATAGGAAATTCGTGATTTATTAGATATAAGTTGAACGTCACATGAATTTTACTTTTATATATCTATCGACTTGCTTTGTGACAATCTCAGGATACTCCCATAAGAATGGACACAAATGTCGAGTCAGAGCAGGATACAATGAGAAATACAACTGCCCGTTCTAGATAGGTATTACTAGGGGGTATCACATAATAATTCAATTCTTCATGCGAATATGAATTGAATTCCAAAGAAGATCGATCAGTCCAAGCAAATGACATGAAGCAAAAGATATACCGATGATATCTTCACAATCTTATCGGCATATTGAAAAAAAAACATTGATATCAAAAAAGAGAATAATACATTGACATCGAAGATAATAAAAGAGTGGGCATGATGTCGAAAATTCAATAAAAATTGTCAAATCAAAACATTACTTGTGAAAATCATCACAAATTATGGCTTTTTTATCATCAAGAAGGGATAATTTGCTAGACATATATACCTCTCTTATATATTTGCAAAATATAAATTATAATTCGTATATTTCAATTCATTGAGCCCAATTCATCTTGTCACAGCCTTTAGGGGAACAAATACAAATCTGGGGATTTATGCTAAATTAGTTCTTAAGGGTAAGGTATCTATACCAAAATTTACCTTGGATATTAATCAATTGAAGGCTATCAACTAACGAGAAATGGTATGATAAATGTGCACGAAGAATAAAACTGACAATGGGCGAATAAGTCTGTTGAAATAGTACATGGCTCGAAAAGAAGCGAGCAGTTATGGATCCATAATAACTCCGTGCGAGCATCGCCTAAATGGACTACGAAAAAAATTTTTCATAACTCACTTATGAATAAATGATTTCTACTATCAATCTTATGATAAGGACTGAAGGTCAACGAATATTGACATTACTATTTTCTGAAAAAATTATGAAGGTATGTGTGTTAGTGGTTTAAAAAATATGTGCGTAAAATTATTGCAGTACAAAAGCTAATGAAAATACAACTATTGATAAGAGAGATTTTGTTTAGAGAATCTTCCCTATGAGTAATTCCGCGCGAAAGCGGACCACGAATTGCAGACATATCTCAGATAGTTTTTCCACCATTCTTAATCGATTTTATAGTCCAAAAAATGAACTTTTCACTCTCTATGGAGTCTAAAAAAAATTTTTTGTTTCCGTAGGGAATATCTTTGTAATAGTGTTTTTAGGAAAAAATACCAATCTTTTTTTAGTAAAATGGGTGGAGTTCCGACTTGAGGTAAGATACGACCACGCAAATAGTGGCATTCGAAAGGTCTTTCACAAATCTTTGAAAATATGTTTCGAAAAAATTTTTTTGAGGCCACGGACGCCCCATATGAGCAAAAAGGTGATAAACAGAAAAAATTCGATTCCTCAAAAACCCATTCTTTTTAAAATCTGGAAATCCATATTTTGATGTAAAATTGCGTGTTCTTCCAGAAGAAAGTGGTCCCGATCTGTGTTCTGAGGTTTTACGCTGTTTTTTCTACGTTTTATCAATATTCTCAGCCTTTTCGGCTGAAAAATGGATTTTTCTGCGCATGCGCAGGAATTTAGACTGCTGAGACCCTTCTTATTAAAAAGCTGAGAAAATTTCCTTCAAAATGACCACCTGGCAAAGTCAATTCCATGCACTTGGCCCAAAGTTACATCGCATTAATGAAGAAGCATCCTCAAGAGTGGTAAATGCAGATCTTGCACAAATTTCCCATCAGTATCGTGACTCGAGTAGAAGTGTCGTCATTCTTTAGACCTTGTAAATTTGGGCCCAGTACATCGAATTAACTTCGCCAGGTAGTCATTTTTGAAGGAAATTTTCTCGGCTTTCCAATAAAAATGGTTTCAGCAGTCTAAATTCCTGCGTATGCGCAGAAAAACCCATTTTTCAACCGAAAAAGCTGAGAATATTAAAAAACGTAGAAAAAACAGCGTAGAACGCAAAAAACACAGATCAGGACCACTTTTTTCTGGAAGAGCTCACAATTTTACATCAAAATATGGATTTCCAGATTTTTAAAAAAATGGGTTTTTGAGGAATCGAATTTTTTCTGTTTTTCACTTTTTTGTTCATAGGGGGCGTCCGTGGCCGCAAAAAAATTTTTTCGAAACATATTTTCAAAGATTTTTGAAAGACCTTCCGGATGCCACTATTTGCGTGGTCGTATCTTATCTCAAGTCAGAACTACACCCATTTTACTGAAAAAAGATTGGTATTTTTTTCCCAGGGAAACAAAAAATTTTTTTGGACCCCATAGAGAGTGAAAAGTTCATTTTTTGGACCATAGAATCGATTAAGAATAGTGGAAAAAGAATCTGAGATGTGTCTGCAATTCGTGGTCCGCTTTCGCGCGGAATTACTCCTATTCATCTTATGCTTAAATCTTACAGTGTGCATTTGTGCAATGCTTGGACAAAGCTTGTAGAGACAATTTTTTTTGCTCGATACAGAACAGGAAGTCACAATCAAATTCCCAGTTCAGGGCCAATTTAGTGTCTTACTTGCAGTAAAATACTTGCAGAATCCCTCATAAGATTGGACTCAATTTCATCTTACAACCATGGTTGCAAATTTAAGCTACAGAATCCGATTAACTTTCTCATTCACATTAATAAACATTCATCTCATTTGACTTCTAATAACCTGTTCATCATGTGGAATACTCTTCAAAATCTTACTTTACATCCTGTTTCCATAGAGGTAAAATTAAGATTGTTTGAAACGGTCTGATTCTTTCAAGTAAACCAATCAACATCGAAAAAAAATTTCGATTTGGCGTGGATGACTGGAAAGGATAGACTTTTCCGTTAAAATTTTGTCATCAATGCTTTCTTTGCATCATTTGATCCACAAATCTCACTCGCCAACTGTCTCTTCGTCTGTTTTTCATAAGCTTATATTTACTACTCGCTCATACTATAGAATTAACAATTTTAATTCGTTTGGATGCCGAACATCCTAACTTTGAGTCAGCTTTTGCAGAGTTTTGTGAGATGAAATAATCCAAATTTGAATCAGAAAGAAGAATAAGCCTATGGAACAATCTCAATTTGACGCTATTCAACTCCATGATGAGATAAAGTTAATTGTTTTTGGGAGGTATAAATGACAGATTTATGAATGAAATGTAACCAGGACATTTCCAAAGAAACGTATCTCAAATGGAAGTCATGTAAAACAAATCTTTTCGAAAGATACAATCAGTCATTTAGATAAAAATCGGATGGTTTTATTACCACAATGATATTACTCGATTTACAGTGAGTACACGAAAGAATATCTTTCGAAGCAAACGGCATCTTTTACTTGTATCATACAGAATACAAGTCTCAACTCCAGTTAATTTCAAATTCTTCATTTGAGATAGTCTTGTGTCTTGGATTCAAGACTATTAGTTCGCTTTTGAGAAAATTGTCAGCAATGAAGTTATAATAATTGATCTCTATAGAAACCAATACGCAGTCAATTCATCAAAATTGGGAGTCAAACGCGTCTTGAAGCTTCGAAGTTAAGTTCAAGTTTGTTTCCATTAGTTGCATTCAACCCTCAAAATACTGTTTTTGACATAAAATTTCGGTTACCATTTCGAGACTGAAGTGACAACTTAGATTGTCAACCTCAAAGTAACATTTATTTAACTTTTATGGGCTAGAACGTTGTAGAGACATCAGAACAGAGAGCCGGTGTCTTGAAAGTCGGATAAGAATTACATCCGACGTTTTCACGTACAGAGATTCTCATAAAAGTGAAAGCTACAAAATTTAGACATCAATGGAATTCATTAGATACATCAATTGACACATCAAACATTAATCTGAGCGAGTAGATATGATCTCTTGGCTTCGATTAAGTTTATCATCTTCTTGAGTGCTCTTCATCATTATAAGCCTATTCTTGTTCTGGCAACACCCTAAAGAGCACAGTAGTGTAGTCTCATGTGGAGCTACAATATTAAATGACGAAATTTTCCAGCATTCATTCGCAAACACTCTGAAATAGGAGCATGATTATAATACAACGTAGTCCAATCGATGAAAGCAGCAATATTAGCAGCCAGAACGTCAAGCAATGACAGTTAGCGAGAATATCCGTGACGATTTGTAATGTGTGACCAAAATCTTGTTGAGGTTATGTTATGATCTTAATTCGGATCGTCGGAGCAGTAACTAGTCATCTCATTGAGTGAACACGATTTGAGACAGCACTCGTCGTGGACACCTCTTGTCACTCTCCTAAATCTGCCCAACATAGCATTGGCACGTGCTCGGGATCTCCAAGGATACGAGTCATCGTATGACCACTGGTAATCATCCTCCGACTCTGGTTCTGTAACATGAGAAATCATCAAGATTTTTTAGTACTTCATCAGTTGGAAGAATTAAATTGATATGATGTTTGACTACGACATCTCGACACTCTTGGGCTTTTGCCAAAGTATTAGAATAAGTGGAAACATGTGGAACACCTCTTGGTCTTCCCATAAGCACAATTTGGAAAGTCAACGATGTAAAAATCATTCTTCTTCCTCATGGCATATATTGGAAGGACCAAGGAGTTGGTGACCACTCCCAGATCATTTCATTGAATGGTAATGTCAACTAAATGTGAAACTGTTTTCCCTTGGTCTCTTTTGGGCTCGTCAGTTAGACGGCGGAGAAAACAAAGGAAATTAACCCATGATGTCAATGAATTGGTATTGGAATGGCCTTCAACGCAAGTCAGGATAATTTTTTAAAGAATGATCCTAGACTACAGAGGTTAAGGTGATAGGATAATGTTATATGGAGATATTTCTGAAATTCTTGACAATTTGCTGTTGCAACTTGGTGAAATAGGCTGTAAGACATTTATTTTGGTCCAGCCTGTTTAATATTCTCTATTTGAATGTCTTAGAAATCTTCAAGGAGTTAGAGATTGATAGGCCAATGTGGGAAGGAAGCAGATCCGATCTTGAGTGGGAAAACACCTGGGATTCTAGAATTTAATGCGTGACAGCATCAGACTCGTGGAACTCATCAAGCTCTCGGGGGGTGGAGCGTTTCATATCAAGAGTTGTAATTTGACAAATTTGTTTCTTGTGACCAAAATCCATGATTTTTTGGTTTTCTACGACATTCAATAGGAAAAATGTAACAAACAAGACCTGAAAAAGTGGTCCAAAACTCATCTCGCCGTTGTGTGACAGCGGTATCTAAAGTTTCAGAGATGTTTCCGTATGATTTCTGTTGTAAACAAGCTGCCACTACATATCTCTAGTACCTCAACTCTGTTGAAACATTCTACCAAAACCCAGATCTTTTTTTGAAAGGTTCCTTTTCGTTCATAGCCACTGCGCTATTTGCGAGACAATCTATGTGGTGCTACATGGTACCCCTTTCAAGTGCAACAACCAAAAATCTTTATCTGACTCATCTTTGCAAAATGAACCCAGACTGGGACTACTTTTATATTTGAATTACTTATGAGCATCTTGTGAAAGGTTAACAGTTAGATTGGGGATATACTTGAACTTTGCACAGATAATCCCAGCAATAAACTTTAGTTACCCGTTAATTTGCGAGTAGCTAGCTCAACGAATACAACCATTAGCACCAAGATGGTGCCTTCGCGTGCAAGGTTCAACTACTGAAGATTATTTGATTCCAAAGATAGATTAGGTTAAGTTAGACTACTTCTTAATGTAGATGTGGTACCACTGAGTATTGCCGTATGCATATTTTCGATTCAGAATACTACACGTAAATAACAATCAGATGAAAATTAGTTACAACTTGCGAGTGGTAGTAATTAGTCATAACTACAACCACTCGTACTAAGATAGTAAACTCGCGCGCTACATTGAATTACTAAAGGTTATGTGATTCCAAAGATACATCGGGTTAAGTTCTCCTAACTTTTCAACGTAGACGTGGTATCCTTGTGTGATGTTATATGCATATCTTTGTGAATAAAAGAAAAAAATACGCATATCCTTGATTCCAAGTACTAGTTATCAATGACAAGAAAGTGATGATTAATTTAGCACCATTGATGTTGGATAAGTGCATGGACTGACATAACCTCCAAAACACGTTTCAAAATGGTCGCATGGTGAATAGTTACTATAGGAGAAATCAGTTCAACAAAAATTCGGGACTTTTTCTTTATGAAAATAAGTTCAATCTCAATCTGAAGTGCACTAAGGTTCAAATCAATGCCATTCAACATGGCGAAGGGTCCACATGAGTCGTGTGACATGAGTTTCTCCTCTGTAATGATTTAGTAGTAGACCTCTGCTTTACCATTGCGAATATTTACCATTTCAATTAAACAAGCTTGCATGTGTTTTTTTCTGATAAAAATTTCTTATGTAGAAAAAATAGTCACAAGTCAGTCCACGTGATTCATGCGCAATCGCCGCCATATTGGGAGGCGCCAATCCAAATCATAAATTTTTCCATGATTATTCATTCAAAAATCATAAAAGCGGCGGAAGATTTTCAAATATCTTTCGCATATTCACCTTGGTACGAACTTCCAAGAGTATGATATTCTCCAAAGCTACTCAACAAACACAACATTTAGACTGTTCAAAATGTTTCATAGAATTGAGTGAAATTGTACATTGCCAGCCTGGGTGCGTGAAGCCCATTACGAGCTCTAGAACAAACATGGCGTCCAGTGATCGAAATGTGCTTGCAATGAAGTGGGCAGGAATATTCCCATTACGAGAGCTCTGAAATCGCATCCAAACGGGGCATTTCTAGGTCAGGGTGAATTAAAATTATTTTTCATACAGGAGGAATGTTTTGCACACATTTGTAGTGAATACAAATGGTATGTCACTTTAGATGAATGTGAACATCCATCGAACACTACTTGACCGAGAAAAATACCTGGGCTATGTACATAAACAAATGATCAGGTGTTTTTCATT
The DNA here is from genome assembly GCA_029851415.1 of Eretmocerus hayati. NCBI lineage: Eukaryota > Metazoa > Arthropoda > Insecta > Hymenoptera > Aphelinidae > Eretmocerus > Eretmocerus hayati. The sequence goes on from CM056742.1 coordinate 25,969,561, forward strand.
ACGTTTTTCAATGTTTCGAATGTATTTAACCACATTTATTGAAAGGTGATTATTTCAAAACCTTATGAAGGACTATAGAATTAGTTTAAAATTGCTGAATTACCTGGTCCACTGCTCTTCTTGAACATTGGATTAAAGTATCCACGGCACACAAGCGTGAGCATATTAGCTAAATTTTTGCCACAGTAATACTTGCTACTTGAACGCTTATGAGTTAAGCTATAAATATCCGAGGGTTGCGGGCTCACTGACTGCACCAGTACTACAGCAACGAGCGCCACACTCACCAGGCCGCTCAACTGATACGTGGACATCTGTAAGAAATCCAAAATAACAATTACAAAATCAGTCATAACCTTTTTTTTTGTGCACTTTGAAATAGTAAACTGTTTGAGACTAACATTGTACAATACAACAAAAAGGGATAACCAATTCGTTCGAATGTCAGAACTGTGTGTCTGACCGCTCACAATTTCGACGAGTAAATGGTACAGAAAATTGGAACAGAGCCCAGCAGACGATTGATTATTCATCCAAAAATGGACAATTATTGAGCTTATAATAGAACATGTTTAACATCAAGATAATGGATAAAACGTCGGTAATAGAATTATTATTAGATCATTCATACTACGTTGAAAAAATGTCATCTTTACGAATGTCAATTATCATTCACTTTTGATTACGTCAATGTGATTTTATCGTCTGACGATGTTTTTCAAGTTGAGTTTTCACATGACAAATATTATCCAAGGATATCCAATGAAACGTGTCCATTTACGTCCATTCAGTTGTACAATGAACGTCATGACAAATTATGATCAATGAATATCTGTCGAAGGATAAGGTAAATCCTATTCAAAAAAAGATTCCCTTACAGAAGGTTGGGGGTCATAAGATAATGATTGACAGTAGATTGTTGAACATACGCTCGTTAGCGCTACTGAGGTTCGAAGCGTACCATTATTCCCCCTCAGTGATAACTCATAATTGGAATGGTGAAATATATCAAAAATCTATATTGGTAAGCTCAACTAATTTTAGGGAAACATACTGTAATCGTGATTCTGATCTGGTATGAAATCCAGAACAAGACTTTCACTTGCGAAATTGCGATAGAAATCTCCCAGAGTGCTACCTTCATTTGTCACCTTGCGGTTTTGAGGAGAGTGAGTTTGAGAAAAAATTACAAAAAAATACTGTAAAATGGGTGGTTTAGTACGTAAACTCACGATCAAATTCAATTTTGAGCAAAATCGAGTTAGCTATTGTTTTCGAGTTATGATTTTCAAATTACCGTTTTCCACTATAAAGTGCACATAGAGAAATTTAGGATTTCCGCATTCCGGAAAAGTGGAAGATACGAAAGAATTATCGCAAAAGACCTAGCATTTTTGCTCATTTTCTCCAATTATTACCAGTATTGAGGAGTCTCTGTTTCTCGATGAACCTGAATACACCATCTTGTAAATCTTCAAAAAGTCTATAAACAAATGTTTTTTACACTCTTGGATGAACTCACCTTTCTCGAATTACCGTGAAGAACCGCAAAAAAAACGAAGAAAAGAGCAGAATTCCCAAATTGTTTCATATGCACATCATAGTGGAGAATGATGATTTGACAACTACTCAGAAGAGGGAGCTGATCCGATTTCGTTCGAAATCGAGTTTTGTTGACATTTCGCAGAAAAATGTCCTCTCGTTAACTTTTTGTCATTCTTTTTACACTTTTTCTCCTCAGAAGCACACCGTGCCGTGATTTTTCACTCGAGCGAAAAATTCGCAAATGTTTACAAAATCTGTCCACTCACATGAGATTGAAGTGAAAAAGTCCCGTGATTTCCCTCGCGTCATTCGAAGTATATCGAAAAATCACAAAAAATTCATCATACAATGCAGAAATTAGCATCACATATTTCTGAGATTGACGAAATCCTCAGTGTGTTACTACAAAAGAAGACGGTCTAATTACACAATTTTCTCAAGAACTTCCTACATTTGCAGTGCAGTTTCCAATTTACAGAGTACAGAAAAACATTCGAAGTTCAAACGGCAGTGGACTCTAGCAGAACACGTGCACTACACGCGATGTTATTATCTTCTATTCAGATTCATCATAGTCGGACTCTTTCTCTCTGGGTCGACGGGCGCTTTGCAATGTCAGAGATATCATTGTAACGTCAAAAACAAGCGACGTAATAGTTATATATGTAATGTACCTACTCTCTATATACGTATGAATTGGAGCTATATGTATAGTCTAGTGCACGCTCTCGTTTTGCGGACGCGCAAATATGGGAAAATTGCACTGGACCGCCGACACAATTGTTAAGTCTATGTGTGTATATCAAGCCTGGCCACGTGCGAGATTAGCCTCAGGCACATGCTGTGTACTATTATTCAGTATATGTTCTGACATGCAGTTACTGCATAGTTTTGCTGTTTTGTATAGAGTTCAACATGACGGTTTGGTTGTTTGTGGACCTGGTATTTTGATAAGTTTGGCAGTATCATGCTGCAGGGCTTGTTGTGGTTTATCGGTAAATTGTTAGTGGGATATCGGGACGAAAAAAATGTCAAATATTTCTTTTTGGGTAGGCTTCACAAAGAGTAATGACTCTTGATAGCGATTGTACACGCGGTGTAAAGGATTTTTTTAACTGTTCTGTGATGCATGTTGGTTTAGATAAAAGGGTTAGACCCTAAAGGTGCTTGTACGATCAATTTTTTTGGTAAAAAAATGAGGTGGATTGGTTCATTAGTGTGGTGAGCATTAGTTCTTTACTTGATACGGAGTCTCTGTTTTATTCAATTTTTACTGTTGAAATCACACAATTAGGCCACTTTGGAGTAGATTTATTCATAGTAATTCGATAGAAATTGTTAAAGTGGAGGCTCATTCCTTTCTAAATAATTGTATCACACGTTACGTTGTGATGATATATATGAGTATTTCTATACGTCACCTTGGGTAACTTTGGGACACTCATGGAAAAATGACTTGAAGGATCACCGGTCCAGAATTTATTTTTAGGCTATAAAACCAATATTCTCCACATGGTATGTAAAACAAATGTTTTTCATTCATTAAAATTACTGCAGTCCCTATCAAATCAAGTTATTGACAATTTTACCATGAGTTATTTTGTAGATTTTCCCACCTTGATGTTTAATATATGAGTTGATTATTTGGTCTCATCGATCTTGAAGGACGGTGGGGAACTAAATAAATTCCCAAAATTTCATGAAAGAAATTTTATTGCTACGTTTCGTCCATTAGGTTTTCTGGACGAAAATAAAATTTCTTTCATGAAATTTTGGGAATTTATTTAGTTCCCCACCGTCCTTCAAGATCGATGAGACCAAATAATCAACTTTGACAATTTTACCGATATGTATTAGAAAAATCTCGATTTTTTTTGTTTCAAATAAACGGGCATACAAGCCCTTTTACACAGGGTGACGTATGATGGAAAAAATTCAATGATACAAATAAAAAAAAAAATAAAATATAATACAATACAAGCAAGGAAATCATCAAGTGAATATTCACCTCATTTTTTCTCTCAAATATATATTTCCTCCTCGTGACGCGACTTAAATCTATTTTACACTTGTTCTACACTATACGATTAAATGTATTCAGTTACAGTGAATCGTGAGTGTTATAATTTTCTAGCCCGAGATCCCAGGAAAACCGCTTCCACTTTCGACTTCGACGAATAGAATGAACTTTGCATTTAAACATTTGGTTTCAAACATTCAAACAAGTGGATATTCAATCAGTTTGACTCAAATTCATACAACAATATTGACTAGATTCTGATACTGCTTTGTAGTATTCAGCTGAAGCAATAACAAACTTCTAAAGTTGATTAATAATTCTTGATCACGTACATTCTCAGATAACGAATTCCAGATCCTCCTAAGTCTGTACGTGTTGGATAAAACATAAAATTAGAATAACAACATATTTCAGTTATACTGCGAACATGACGCATGTCATAACCTACTGTTTTTACATTGGAAAAACTGTTCACATAGTCGCTTGTGAATAGTTCATTCTTCATCTTGTATGCTACAACACATTCCTGATGAGTTAATAATTCGGACATACTCAACAATCTATGAATTTTGTTCATGCCTTTTTTGAATAATTGTCTTGAAATTGACCAAATAGCTTTGACGGTCCGTTCTGATACGCGGAAATGATTGACCACGAGTAGAAAAAATTATTCCCGAAATTGTAGCCTAAATATCTGAAACTAAGTGTGGCTCTACAATTCATTCTTACAAGGATGTTACAAAGATATACCCCAGTTGAAGGCAATGCAGAATTTTTAGGACGGTCTCATTCTGTTAACAAATGGATGCCCACGCAAGGAGTCATGGATCACAATGAAAATATCATTTTCATCGTGATTTATCAAAATATCATTCCTCTATCCATCCATGAAAATATCATTTTCATTGCTCCCAAAAAGTATGAAGTGAGTAGGAATTACTACCGAATTAATAGCGTCAACTGAATTTGATTTTAGTGATTATTAGAATAAGGATTCGATCCGTTTCCAATTAGGTGTAAGGTTTGATCGAAGTGATTGTTATCTTGTTCTGGTGAAAACTGACTCAACCCCTATATTTCAGAAAGAGTGCGAATTGACCAAGCACAATTTTGAATAGCGTGATAATCTGAAGCAGTAATTGGACACCAGCAATAGCAAAGTGATTCATTCACTCTCTTAACCTTTCCGAGTGAACCCCCCCCCCTGCCCCTTCGTGGCTACTCGGAAAGAGTGAGATATTCACTCGGGCGCGAGAACGAGTGGAATTTCCACTACTTAAAGGTGGTATTGACTCTCTGAATCTGTCCTTCGTGAATGATCTGGTACCAAAACCTTGAGATTTTTGACATAAAAATTATTCTGGACTCTGGAAATTGATCTAGGACGTCGAAGTGTTCTCTAGATCTTAGCGGGGAACGATATTTTGTGAAAATTTTGTGAACGATAATGAGATAAGTGTATCCAACATGCCTCTTTAACGTACTTTAGCTCATTCTGGAGCTTGTTTTGGAACCTTCAAAATGAAACCGAGTTGTCTTAATTTCCCCGAAAAACTCATGTAAATAGGCGATAAAGTGCATGAAATCGTTTTGATCGGCGTGCAACCATATTTGGAGCATCTTGCCTGTCCACGCACTATTTCCGATCTGTTTTGATGCAATAAAAATGCTTTGGGTGGTGAAACAAGTCGTAGTGTACTCCCTTTTAAGATAAGCATGTGTGGGCAAGTTCCGGGAGCACACCAATTTTGGCCTTCATGTTTTACGAGTAATGTCCGTATTTTCGACATAAAATGGCTTGTAAAATTGCTCCGAATCCGGTTTACGCTAATCTCTAAAACGGCTTTTGAAGGTTTGGAAAGAAGAAATCGAATGCACTCGAGTACGTTGAGACTGGTCGAACTTGGAATGTTTCTCGTGAACGCAAATTCCTTGGCGAGATCACTTCAAATTTTCTGGGAAAAGCGGATATGACTCAGAGTCGATCCCAACCAATTATTTTCCTATATTTCAACATAACAAACGTAAAACATATTTGGATGTATCCTTGCGATCGTCATATCGGGGCAAGTTGGGTACACTAACGTTAATACGCAGATACTACCCAAAGATTGTACTTTTCAATCCTGTTTTGACGTCATGACCATGAGAATAATCGAAGTGTCATGAAAAATGGAATAGATTCCAATTAGTGACTGGGGATAGCATCCTTAGTATCCTTTGTACAAGTATTCGTTCATGCAGGATAAGCAAGCCTAATTGGTTCGATTATTGGCGCCACGTCAGCCTACCCTCGATATCTTATCACATCAGAAAACCAATCGCGTGTCACTTATCCAACTTGGTATTCCAAATCGAGAGTGTCACTTGGGGGTTTCCCACTCAAGTTCTGTCGTCACTAAGGTTAGAAAATCGATTTGCAATGTCTCATGATTCTCTTCACTATAGCTCATCATCTGAGCTCCCATCCCGTTAGAATTTTTTAATAACATCTTCAAAAACGCTGCTAAAATTGACTAGCAGAATGTTTCATAAGAACCGATTTCTGGTGACAAATCAAAGAAATCTCACGGCTCCAATTTTATTCAGAGAATATTCAATTTTACTCGTATTTAAACGGATATTAATGGATGATGAAAATTTTACCCTCGCTATGTTTCGATACATGATGGGAGGAACGGCCGAACTGGGAGGCATTCCTCATCAAAGCAAGATTTCTTGACAGAGCTTCCGTCACTTTGATTGTCTGGGGAACATACATCCCCTATAGAACCACAGAGCCATCAAGGAGTTATCAAGAACCCAACTTCAATATCATTATTAGTCTCAAATGCAGAGCTGATGGTAGTTTCCATCCTTGTCTCTACACCGTACTGAATTAATTAGACTGTGAAAAAAATATCTGGTCTCTTTCTAGGGCTCGTCAGTCGGTCGAAGAGAGACCTGTCTCAAACTAGTAGATTATGTACTTGAGTTGCGTAATCGCGGGATTTCCATGACGAGGGCTGAAAACGCAGTTTTCAGCCCGAGTGATGGAAAGCCGCGATTACGCAACGAAGTGCATACGCATTTTTATAGCCGCGGTGGCTATAAACTATTGTTAAGGTAATTGTCCACCAACTACGTGAGTCAATAGCTACCTAACCTCACTTTTCCACTAACATAGATTTGAACGAAATAATAATTTTGGCCTATCAGTCTGTATTGCCCATCAAAAATCAAGCTAAATTGGGCTAATTTACATTTGTGATCCAAATCTTCCCAAACCAGCTGATAATTTGCGTATGAACCGTATTTGCTTGGAGGCCGTAGTTCCGCAATCTCAATTTTCCGATAACTGCCACGGAAAAACTAGACGATCAATCTTAAGCGGACTTGGCCAAAAGATTCATCTTTGTATGAACTTTTTTTTCCTGCAATCCCATCATTTTCTGTTATCTCGATCGGCTGTGAAACCCAAAAGTGTGCCATTTTATGTGCCTTCTCTCATAAGCGCAATGTCAAATTCGACCAAAACACCCGGTTTTTTCATGGCTAGGGCTTCGAAACAAAACGAGCAATCTTCATGAGATTTTACACACATATCCATGAATACTTGGATTGATTTCTCACCAAGTTCCAAAGCATTCTGTAATCTCTTAATTTTAGTGGACAACTACCTTAATTGGGTGGATCGACATCAAATTTTCATTATTCCACCAAACGGTATGAGGCCGTATAAGGTCGTTTACCACACGAAGCTTAACATCTGCTTCGTGTCTTCATCACTAGATGGCAACCTTCTTTCATGGTTGTTTTACAAAAATTTTAATGTTAACCCTTCTTTAACCTGATGTCAATCCACCTAATCTACAATAGTGTCTAAGACAGGTCTCTTTTCGTCTCACTGACGAGCCCAAGAGAGAGACCAGGACGAAACACACTTAATATCTTTTTCACAGTCCAAATAATTCAGTATGGTGTAGAGACAAGGATGAAAACTATCATCAGCTGTGCATTTGAGACTAATAATGATATTTTTAGGTCATTGAGAGTTAGATAAGTTGATTGTAGAGGGATGGGAAAAAAGAGTTATTAAATAAAATATTCTCCTATACTTTGAGCCATTATTGTAAGGAAGATTTTCAAGGGGATTCAGGAGATCCAAACTGAAGTGCTTTCAGCAAGATCTATCGTTTGGTTGAGACAAAATAGAGTTATAGGTAGAGATTTTGATATTTTCAAAATACTCTATTTGCATTAGGTGCTACGAACTCCAACAAGATTCGGTATCAACGAACCGACTCAGAACGGCGGACAAGTTTCTGGGATACATCAGCTATGGAGGAAGATCAGGATCAAAAATAAATATTAAAAAAAAATTTCTTCTGCATTTTGAGTAATGTTTTGAAGGATTTTTCTGGGGGTATATGAGATATCCAAACTAGAGTTTTTTGTAGCAAGAGCTATTGTTTGGTTGAGACGAAATTCCAATGCGGTTGCTTTGAAAGTGGTTAAAATGGAGTTTTTAACGAAAATTTCGATTTTTTCAGATTATGGAGTATTATAGAGTTCAAATGAAACTTTAACATTAATCGATTGATAGATTGTGACCAGAGAACTATAATCCAGGTAACACAATTTTCTGTAAGAAGAAGGTGCAAAAATATGTTTTAATATGAAGTAACGATATTTTAGCTATTTTAGTCTTAGAAAGCTGCAAATCGGATATGACTGGAAGAAGATAGATGCCAAATCCACTAGCTTCATCTTTGAATGATTCTGTATAAGCCTTAGGAAGGCAGGAATTCATCAGGTGAAGGGTAGAATAGAGAACGATTAAATAGAAAATTTGGGAAAAAGTTCGCTGTGCCAAGAAAAACCCTTTCTCTTTAGAGCAAGTAAAAGTTTGAGATCCCAGTTTCTGAATAAGTGTCCACGTTTAATTATGCATCAGACTATGAATCCTGATGGCATCTCAATCGCAGAACTGTCAACTCATCATTCCAAGGAAATTTCACATGTCTGTCAAATCGACCTACTATGCTATGTGCACTCGAAGTTTGTTGTCGATTTCAACGTTGGAAAGAGCCCGACGAGTTTGTGTTTACTCACTGAGATGAGACGCCGGCGCCAATTTCATTGACTCAATCATCAAGCATAAATAAATAGGATGCGTGGGTTCATCTACTATTGTCGGATGAAGTTCAATGGGCTCGTCGCAATGCGACCTCAGTTTATTTTGTTGCTGATTGATTTTTTGATCATCGATGATGAATTCAATTGATTCGCATGACGGAATCGTAAGCATTATCTGATGAATATTATTCTAAGCCAGAATTATTTCGGGCCAAGTGAATTTGAATTGTGTTGGTTTTCGGTTTTGAGATTTTTGTTACACGAGGTGTGCTAGTACTCATGATTTTTATCCAACATTAGTTCAATCGGGAGAGGTTTTGAAATTGTTGTATTGTAGAATATTTTATCTGTGGAAATCGTGGTGAATGCGGAATTCAAATTTTTAACTTTTCCATTGAGAGGTTGTGAGTTTGATACCCGGACTCGGCTATATTGAATATTTTTCTCAAGTGCCTTCATCGTAGTTCCAATGGTTCGAAATCCATTCTCAACTGTACATTTAGTGAAAATGCTGAATTGACTTCGTGAACAATTTGCCCAAATTAGAAAGAAACGTCAGCGGCGAATCTTTGATAATTTTGTAGAAACAAAACCAGTTTTCCACTCGCAAAAAGGGCTGCCTAGCCCGTATATTGAGAATACCATTTGGAGTATCTGTGATTCTTTTCACATTGATATTGAGAGCAACGGAATTTTATTTGTTTCTACAAAGCTTGAAAAAAGTGTCTTAGAACCCTGCAGAGTTCTTTTCTATTTTTGCAATTCTAGTATTCATTAGAATCATTTCTCAATTACCAAGGTTGGCTTGAGTGCACGAGGTTGGAAAGTATTGAAGGGTGAGATCAAATTGCATCGAACCAAAACAGATCAGTGATGAATCATGAATTATGTTGCTCATTCAAAAACTCGTACCAGTGGAAATATCCCAAAAACTTTGACTGGAATCGTTGGAATAAAAGTAAAAATTCGAAGTCAAATAAACGCTACTGGCTCAGTATTCAGCTTATCTTTAAAATATGAAAGTCACACGTCATTCGACAAAATTTTGAATCCAAGGAAAAACAAACTTTCTTCCCCTTCACTCAACTGTATCTGAGCTGTATTTTTTAGGGCTGATAAATATTTTGATGCAATTCACTTTATCCAAAAAGTATCAAATTAATTCACGTGTCTTATAAACACACACGTACACCAAGTTCACCGTCATAAAAGCAAAAGCTTATTACCCATCAAGTTATCCACTCTGAAACCTTCCTGACATGTAATAAAAAGAGTATCAAACGATATCCTATAACTCGCAGCAAAAGCCAACAGTCATCCCCCAAAAAAGTGTCAGAGCACAATCTTGCCAATTTTTCTTCGTCCTCTTTGCTATCTATACGTATGTACATACATACATCCATGCGTCATTGCGCAATCATTGATCGAACAGGATAATAGTGTCTCGTTTCGATATGGTATGTTGTCTCAGTTGTTTTTCCAACCAAACGAGACGATTCCTCCTCCGAAACTATACTGCCTGTCACACAAATACCGGATCGCTGATCGGGAAATTTTTTATCGCGAAGCATACAAGCACAGAGACAGAGAGAGAGAGAGAGAGAGAGAGAGAGAGATGTAGACTTTTATTCTCCTTTGACAATTGGCACATGATGCGGAAACGTACAATTTGGCTGAGCAGACGAATCGTTTCTGTTTTGCGACTCAAACGTCGATCTATTCTCTATGGTATATATTGGTTTTTTCGGGTTGCATTTTTCGTGATAGTTTCTTGTCGTTGATCCGAGAAGCAATTCTTTTGTAATTTGTCGTACGAGTTTTCTTTATTGGCTGTCTAGATAACAAAATGCCATCGTTTTTGGTATAAAATACAGTATACTGTGCCAAAATTCGTGAATGGTGGAATCAAATTTTCTCTTGCTCAAACGTCCATTACTTGCGACCGGATCAACGTAGAGAAATTTTGCAGAAAGCATTCAAAAGATAAGGAAAAATCCTAACTTTCGATGGATATCGATTTTTTTTCAATACTTCCAGGTAGCACGAGCAGCTTATGTAAATTCTAGAATTTTGAGGAATAGTATACATTTCCGTACTGAGCGCGTTAGCCCATTTTGGGCACTAGGACAGTTTGTCTGACGAGCGGAGTGAGACAGACATGTCCTCTAGTGCCTGAAATGGGCTTGCAAGTGAAGTGTGGATATTTTTTTTTAAATTACGATAACCCTAAGATCCCATCTAAACGTGGCATTTTTAGGTTAGAGTGATGAGAAAGACGTTTTCACTCGATCAGCTGCCGTTTGGACGCGGCCCATTTGCAACAATTTTTTTTATTCTTTTCTTCGTTGTGCAAGCAAGAGTGTAAAAGCACACAGATTATCCAGACTCTCGGATTTTCAGTGAGAAAGAGAGAAAAATGGCAAAATCAATATTTTTGGCTACTCTGGGAGCCCTCACACTCTTATTCGCGAGACGTAGAAATAATTCAAAAAATCATCGAAAATAGAATTTTTTTCACTCTTCAAGATGCTTTTTGTGGAATCACTTCATCTTCATCCACGTCCACATGGCACCTGATCCAGTAAAAACATTTTTTTCTCAAAATTCTTGAGATTTCGTCAGTGCTACTCAGAAGGGCTGAAAAAATCGATAACCATGGATCGTTAGAATTTTTCATCTTTTTTCCACATGATTCTTGCAAAATTCTTTTATGTTGATTCGGTCCTGAGTGATCGACATTTGAGTAAGAGAGAATTTGATTCCACCGATCACGAATTTTTGCAAGATACTGTAAATTTGAATAGGGATGAATCCAAGAGCTATAATTTAATTGACAAATAAAAATGTGCGATAACATAGTGAAAATCTGCCAATAAAATTCTTTCGATCGCGATAATATGAATGAAAAGGCTTTTTTCCATAGTCTACATAACTAGCAATCGTGAACAAACTATATGGATTTTCATCGATTGTTTGAATTTAATTATTCACTACTAGTAGCTTTCAAAGACTCATTATCGCTAATGGCTTGATCAAGTACTGCAAATGCTAACCAATTGACGCAATGAGTGTATTATACATATATTATCGATTCGATTGTGTCGTTTACCCGCGAGAATGTCGAGCGTTGAGGCGCGAGGTCTTTCCTATACATACATACAGGGGAGCAAGTTGATTAAACTCGGAAAATGTGCCTTTTGACACGTAGTAATTGGATGATTACTTCAATACTTGATTTGATTGGATCCCATTAGTTCGATGTCAACTCTTTTTTCGAGGACTTTTTTTTCCCTTGATTGGCATGGTAGAAATCGAGATCACAATCATGAATAGTCAGATCATCTTTTTGCCAAGAAAATCGAAGAATATGTGGCACCCAAGTAGGATCACAGGATTTGATATGAATGAGGATTTAAGAATAAGGCTTTCTTCCGAATTCTGGTATTTTGGTCTACGAGACTTGACGAGTTTCGTAATTTTTCAACGAAATGGCAGTGTTATCGGAGATGAAGTGAGATAGATTTTTGAAGACTAGAAATGTGTAGCTTGATGACTATTATCGAGAATCTGATACATTATTTCGAAGAAGTGTTGAAGAATTATTTCTAAAGAGGGGTTGCTCAAACATTATTTCATTAATCTGCAACCATGATTCGATTCCTGAGAAATACTCAACAAAGTTCAGATTTAGGATGAGGTTTCAAGGCATGCACAGTAACTTTCTATTATCACTTAGGGTTGGAGAGACTTTGATGATTTTTTAACATTTTTTATGCGGTCGAAATTTCCGAAATTCGTTGGTTCGTCATCATAAATAGGAAAATCTTTTCATCTCATAGTAAATAACAAACACTGCTCCACACTATTCTTCAATTTTTGCCCCAAATTTTCGAAGTTTCATTCATATCATAAATCAGGATACGGCTCTGTGGATTTTTTAAACAACACGATAATCATTATCATTCATAAAGATTCTGATCCTGCTCCAATCGAATCAATAAAAAGATACCATCATATTAATTAATCGTAAGATTAATGAGCTACCGCAAGAAAAATAGACGTAGCTTATGTGTCCAAGACTGAATTTATAGTATTAAACCCTTACAATAATATTTTATTTGCCTTCCCATTTTTGCTTATCCAATCAAAATTAATACGTCATTAGGCCTATGGTCTGATTTGCTGGGGGAAAGTCTTCAAATTCGCGAAAATTGACCCTAAATACTCTGCCCCGTTATCTATCACCGGCTTTTACGATGGAAAAATTATTTAAGTCTCGTACAAAATCTGTCGCAAAAATAAAGTCCCATGGAATACTGACGGGTGACGCTAGTCACGGGATATTAGTCCCATTGATACAGATCTTGATATCAGTTCCGCAATCCCTTTGGAATAACTGACCAGTTAATCAATCGACAAAATCATCTAAGCGGTGTGATCTGAATCTCAATACGCGCAATTGGATCAGAGCAAATGGACATGTTTTTCACTCGAAGTTCAACGTAGATGTGCATCGAAAGCAGTTCCGCAAGCGCAATTCCTCACTCAATAAAATTGAAATGCATCAACGCGGAACGAGACGCGGGACAGCAATAACGTACAATCTCTATGATGGGTCCATCATGTTCGTGATGACTTTTGAAACACTTTTCTTCCTTTCTCTCATACATACTCATATGGTTATGCATCTACAACTGTATATATTTGAGCTAAAATTTTCATGTTTTGCTATGACAGATTGTGTGAAAACTCACGTAATCTAGGCATCATTTTCCTATAAATTGGGCACTTTTCTGTGGAATTGCGAAAATAACATTGCCTCTATGGGAGATTTTCCCAACGTATTGGGCACCTGTCTCGATTTGTCAACTCCCGCTCTTTCCGTTATATGTAATTGCATATCAAATCCTCTTCGTAAATTGAGCACTCATTTCGGTGGCTCTAAAACACAATCGTACCTCTGAAACAAAGTTTTGCACGAGCCAATCATATGCGCGTAAGTAATTGTTGCGCGCAGCTTGTATCGAGATCGATTGCATACGCCGTTTTGCACAAAAAATCATCATGACATATGCGAGAAAGGCCGATCCCGAATTTGGATTCAGCGCCCAAAAAACCTGTAAGAAGCTTAGAAAAGTTTCTAGACCCAAATTCTTCGGAAAATCTGGAAGAAATTTTTTTTTTGACGTTATGTCAAAATTGTGACATATTGCTGCTAAACTAACCTCAAAATTTGGATTCAGCTATCCCAAAAACCTACAGGTATCAAACTTCAACTGCCACATCCCAAATCTCCGATTATCACCCGAAAATCATAGTTTTTTGAGGTTATGTCAGAACCCTAACGTGCTGAAACAAAACTGACCCCGGATTTGGATTCAACGACCCCAAAATCCTGTAGTATAAATAGTGAGACCATCAGATCCGGAATTTTTTTTGTACGGCTGTGTAATTCTTGAGCGAGCTTCAACAATTATGATTTCATTTTAATTTAAACCCAGGAATTCACTATCAGTAATGCTTGTGAGCTGATGAGTTGATAGATTTGGTGTTTGAAAGACATGTTTTAGTAACAACGAGATCCATATCATAAAAATGGTGGAAAAACAAGATGGAGAGGGGTAGAAAGAGAGCAAGGTAAAATATGTTTATCGATGGGTCTATGAGTCGATGGTCTATCCAATTTGCCATGAATAATCAAGTCTCATTCTGTTTTGTCTTGTGCTTGTTTACTATCTATTTATTATTTTTCCTTCAGAACGTACCTATCATTTTTCCACGCCAACGCAAACGCAACTCCAGGGTCAAAAACTAGTAAGCTGTAAATGAGATATGGAAGCCATAATGCTGAGTGCACTATATTAAAATCCTGATGTTGTCTGATTGTCATATTACTTTGGAGTGATGATTATACCAGAGTGCTTCCGAATGTTTACCAATCATTTTGATGCACACAGAAATGAAGTGGTTTCATTGCATTTATGGTGCGATGTGTAAGTATATTGATAAGAATGTATTCTGCAACAGGTGTCCATTAAGGTAGTTGTCCACCAACTACGTGAGTCAATGGCTACCTAACCTCACTTTTCCACTAATATAGATTTGAACGAAATAATAGTTTTAGCGTATGAGTCTCTTTTGCCCATCAAAAATCAAGCTAAATTGGGCTAATATACAGTTGTGATCCAAATCTTCCCAAACCAGCTGATAGTTTCCGTTTGAACCGTATTTACGTGGAGGCCGTTCCACAACCTCAATTTTCCGATAACTGTCACGGAAAAACTGGACGATCAATCTTAAGCGGACTTGGCCAAAAGATTCATCTTTGTATGAACTTTTTCCTCCTGAAATCCCATCATTTTCTGTAATCTCGATCGGCTGTGAAACCCAAAAGTGTGCCATTTTATGTGCCTTGTCTCATAAGCGCAATGTTAAATTCGACCAAAATACCCGGTTTTTTGATGGCTAGGGCTTCGAAACGAAACGATCAATCTTCATGAGATTTTACACACATCTCCATGAATACTTGAATTGATTTCTCACCAAGTTACAAAGCATTCTGTAATCTCTTAATTTTAGTGGACAACTACCTTAATGTAGTAATGAATGAATGGAAGAAAATGGATAAAAAAAAATGGGGTCATGATAGTGTACGCGAGTTTGCGGTCAATTTCAGAGAATAAATTGTAGACCTCAAAGCCACGAGGAAATGATTTCTACTCGGACTGCTATAAAGATTGGCAGAGATAATTCAAAAAATGATGAATTTCGATTGAGGTTGGAGAAAAATTCCCACAACCTCACATCATTGATTGAGAAAATATTGTGTCTGTAGCTTGGATCTAGTCGATTTTGTGTTTGTTTGTTTTCAGGTCCTTGATATCATGAACACGTGTATGAGATCTTCCTTGGTATTTTCATCTGATTCATGGAGGAAATCTGTGTAATCTAATGATGGTGGATCAACAAAATCCAACCATCACAGTACTTTCAAATAGAACACAATGGCATATGCTTCTGTATTGATTAATTTTCTAGTCCAAAATTGAAAAGCAATATAGGTCAAGTTTCATTAATATCGATGAGATTCTGGCTTCTTTCTGTGAAAAATACTGATAATCGCTTGCTTTAGCTGATGACGTCGACATTTGTGAAGAACCCAGTCATTTCAAATTCTGCTTGTATGAGTTCCGGAATTTTTCCCTCAATCGGTAAGAAACCTGATAAATCTCGAGTCATGATTCGGAATTCATGACTCAAGAATCCTGAATCTCTCTTGAAATATATCCATCAAAGACAATTTAGAATACACAATTCTGTCAGATTGAAACAGATCAATTTTTTTTTCAAGCAACATTTGGTGTGTTTCACAGTTTCTATTCATGAACAACTTTTAATGCGTGTGTGGAGTAAAACATCTTTCCTACGACCCATTGAAAAAATCACATGTAATTTTACGACCTCAGACTTTACATCTTCCTTTTTTTTGCACTAACCTACTTTTCCTCTGCAAATATTTTCAATCAGAAGTACAAAGATTTCCGTAGACCATTAGTATATTCGTCAGTTGAATTTCTAAATTTCAAGCTACAAAGTCTCATAAAAAGACAAATTTTGAATAATCTAACCCTTTCCTCCCTGTCAATTCCAATAGTTCTCAAATTCTTCCAAAATTAGATCAGAATCTTCGATCCCTGCCGTGCGCAGATAAAAATCGTCACCGTAGAAGCACCCGTATGTCACCGGCGCTTGCGACAAAAATTTTTAGCCACAATCCATATGTGAATCGACATTCTGTAAACATCAGCTGAATATGTAGCAAAAATGTGACTTTGTGGGCGAAGCTTGACTAAACCGTTCCTTGCATCCGCTGACAAGACTCAGACACGCATCCAAAAAAGGCTTTATAGCATGTGCATTTGTGCTGGGCAAGACTGTCATTATATACAATCAATCAATTGGAAAACTTGGCCAGTCTACCTTGTCATAATCTCGCTATATTATTATTATACATTGAGAGCTATTTATAGCTCAATGCTCTCGGAAATAAGACACCCACGCGTCATATACTGTGCATGGCAGCTCTCTCTTTCACTCTGTCTCTTCGTCCCACTGCAAACCTGCTTTGCATTTGCAAACAGGCCAAACAAAGGTACATATTTATGCTCAAAATATAAGGGTGATTCCAAATAGGGTTAACTTAGTGCACGACGTTACATGACATTGCGTGACTTGTCTCATGTCACCTGTTGATTCGGTGTTGTACCACAACGTTTTTATTTGTTTTCTTAGGGTGCTTCCAGATAATATTCAATGGGACGTACGGTGTGACACTGCGTCGCATGTGACGAGATGGACATAATGACATATCTTTAGCCATCAGACGATGATCATTGATCATACATTGAATGATAGTATCATGTGAAGTGACGCGTCACTTTAGCGCAAATACAGATGAAGAAACAAGATATACGACAAGACACGACACTGTTAGGGTGATGACAGATAACCCGCTACTACACAAATCTCACGACACGACACCACCCGACACGATACGGAATTCATTCCTGCGAACCTAATCACGATTGAATTTGATTCATTTTTATGATCCATAACTGGTACTGTAAAAATGAATCCGACCCATCGATGGTTGGGCATGCAGGGGTGAATTCCGTGTCGTGTCAGGCGGTGTCGTGTCGTGAGATTCGTGTCGTAGCGGGTTATCTGTCATCACCCTTATACTACTGTGTGTGATATCAGATTATATCTCTGTATCGTACTCTACTCGTGCATGAGATGCAATTGTGACGTGCCACTTTAATCTCAATGAATACAGGTTACTATTGAGATGACTTGGATAGCGTAACATGACATCTGATATTATTCGGGTCTAGTCTTTGAATATATGTCGTGTAAGCTTTAGTTTGCACTCCGGAGAGTGACCAAACTGCATTTGGATCACTGTCACATGAAAATCCATAAACGCGGAACAACATGTCGTGGAACATAACGCAATACCAAAAGATACAGTGTGTCATGTAGCGTCACGATGCTTGTTGTGTCACATTGTTATGGACCCATGCCTATACATAGGAGGATGTCGTATAAACTAATGTGGCATGTCACCTCATCTGTAGTTATTCTATGGGAATAAGTGACGTAACACAGCATGATATCGTGCATTTAAGAAGTTCATGTCAAGTGTTGCGTCATGACGAATCCGGGTCATGCTTCATACAATTAAATGTGACCTAACGTAATGCGTACTATCACATTAGGGTGATGACAAATAAAGTAAATATTGCGCGTCGTGACATACCACAATATTATAATATTGCATAAATATTCCTCAGTGATAACAGGTAAGATTTGTTGCTCGACCACATGTCATGCAACGCCCAACTCTGTGCTTAAGCAAAGAGGGGGAGAGGCATGGCGTAAAAATAACAAGGTGTGTGACCGCGCACGTTTTTGCTAGCCCACCGACCGACGCCATAATGATATTTCGTCGCGGGACCTTTGAATGAACGTAGCACGATGTTTTGGCTCTGGTTTTACGACTATACGGCTTCATTCGTTCATAAGAACGAGTGGAGAATGATCCGATCAACACATTAGTCACTAATTTGTATTTATCTATGAATGCCAATGTTTAATGGCGCTATTGGAGTTTAGAATTCTCATATATGCTCCACACGCCCTTATGCATCGGGTCCAGATGATTTTAAGGTCGAGAAAATCGGTAGAAGTACTTTTTCCTTCTATTGCACACTGGTCCTGTTATATTTTTGCATTGATTCTCAACACAACAATATAACATTTCCAAGATATTAGATGTACGACTTGTGGATAAACATGCAAATTTGAGCAACACAACACGACAGCTGGCTGTCGGTTACTCACACATGCACTCTATTCAACATCTAGAAATCCAATATGGATGGCGTTGGTGGGCCGCCATGTCTGCGCGGTAGCCGATGCGTTTTAACCGCCCGGGGTCCCACACCTATGGGGAGAGGTGACATCACAGGACACACTTGACGCATCACATCCTGAAGCACTAACTATAGGGATTAGATGTGGTGGTCGGGTTGTTGTCATGCAGGCGTCGTATTCTTCAAGATGGCCGACTTTGATACTAGATCTAGTATTGGGTGTATCAGGTCGTGTTCATAACGCTGAGTTTCTAACTCTTTCATTGAATATCCATCAAACCCAAGAGCAACTTGACCAAGATCAAACTTGAGAATTTGATTCCGGACTGAGTAAACAATGCCATAAATAATGAAAAAATCTCACGAGTGCTGAATACAGTTTCAATGGAAGCTATTTTACATCTGTATGCAGGCAACCTGATAACCTTGTCCAATCCCTCTTGCGTCATCCTACGTATGGTCTTATCTGGCATCGCCTACATGGTATGGTGTCGCGTCGAGGGTGTCGTGTGATGTTGAACCTATAAGGGTGTGTCCACAAATGATGCATATGCAGTGTGAACTATGGATAGGCTCTGCACACGTGCACATGTGCGGCTCATCGAACTTGAGCAAAGATTGAATGGCCCCCATCGGAGAATTTTTGATTTGAATCGGTTTGTGTCTTTTCTCCCTAACTATCTGATCCAAAGCAGAACTCAACGAGTTCCGTCTGGTTTTGGCTAAAATTTGATGAGCTGCACATCTGCACGTGTGAATTGCATATTCATGCACATGCATATTTGTGGACGCACCCTAATGGATTTGATTTATTTTCATACCCCATGACTGGTTTTATCAAATTTACTGATGGTTGGGCTCATCCGAATGAATAGCGAGTCGTGTCGGGTCATGGCATGCGATGTCGTGGTGTGAGAATTGCGTCGTGGCGCGTTGTCTGCTATCACCCTAACGGGAATAACAGATAATCCGCTACAACACATATCTCACGACACAACACCGCCTGACACGACACTACTTTCATTCCGGCGAACCCAATCATTAATGAATTTGATTCATTTCCATAATTCATAAGTGGCTCTATTGAAATGAATCCAATCCATCCATGGTTGGGCTCGACGGGATGAATTTCGTGTCGTGTAGGGCGGTGTCCTGTCGTGAGATTTGTGTCGTAGCGGGTTATCTGTCATCACCGTAATGAAGGCATTGAGTGTCATGTCACCTTCTCTGCCATCTACCATTGGATGAATCCTCACAATAATACAGTCTCAAAATAACAGGTCACACACAACGTGACATGACATTTGTCATCTGATTTCTCTAGATTGAATGCCGCACAGAAACGTTGTGTCATATCGCCATACCTGTATTCACCCTAGTACATAGTAGCACCCAAGTAGTATACAAGTACAAGTGCCCTGTTTCAGATTTTCTGCAGTGAGTATATTCGAGTAGCAAGTCAACATATTACCTGAACCGGTGACATTTTACAAATAACTTCTTAGACCCTCCATGGGGTGCAGTATCACAATTGCATAGTTGTATCAGAGTCAGTTCTCACTTTTGGTTAACAGAAGGCTCTCTCTGTGACTCCTGATGGGCGCCCGCTTAGGGCCTTACAAAATCATGAGAACTGTATACTTTCTTTGTCACTATGTCTACCGTCTCACTGATGACTATGAATAATTATCTCTCACTTTTTAAAAATAAGGAAAAAAGAGAGAGCTGCTCATGGTGATCCAAAAACAAATCTGTCTAAGAACTACAGTGATGGCTTTGTCCGCAAGCCTAGACGGATGGGTCCCCTCCAAATAGTATCTATTTTATTATATGCTATATATGTGGACATGGGGTTCCTACTCTTTCTCTCTCACTCTCCATCTCTGGAGTTTTTGTTTTGAAAAAGATGCCAAAGATGCAGCTCTCTGTTGCTAGGCGTCAACAGCTGACCGCAAGCTACCTGGATTTCGTAGCAGTATCTCGAGTTGTATACTCGGTGAATAGACCGGTAGCAAGAATGACTCCTTGTAATTTTGTGTTAGTTTCAATCTTGCCGAGAATCTTGCAAAGGCAAATGTCCAGATTATTTGAAACTTTTATCGGCTCTTGAGTTTGATTGCTTTTTCATCATTAGTGTTAATTTTGAAGTACTGTTACACACTGTTATCGAGATTGTCCAAGGGAATGCATAGGATATTTTCAAAAACTATCTGAAAATTCAGAAAAAGTGAGCCCTTTCATATGATAATACGAAAAAAATCAAGATTAGTGAAATCATCAATCCATGTATAGGTTACGAAAGTCCACGACTCAAACTCTTCCATGAAGCTCCGGATGAGTCTCTCAAGAACTCGCTCAAGAATGTCAAATTCAGGATATTTTTGGATATCTTGAAGAACCAGATTCGTATGGAACAGTATAATCAGGATGAAAATTTTTACTCTCTCTTGTGCTCATAAGATTTTTAATCATATGAGATGTGCAAGATAGCTGGCGCCAGAATACCAGTTTGACTCGAAAGAATTCGATTAAATTCTTTCGTTTCTTCAATGGGGTTGCTCCGTTATTCTTATTTTTAGTGTTTTCATGAACTGACCCACTCATCGGTATTCTTGTGTACATTAAAGGCGAAGAAGATCCATACACAGAGAAAGTTTATGTATCTTTGACTACTTTGTTTCTACACAAATCGATGCAATAGAGTTGGCTGTACGAGGAGGAAATTTTGTTGACAAAAACTTTGTTGTGCAGAAAATTTGATGGAATTTTGATTGGATGCTTACAGAATGCAATTGATTGTCACAAGTTCTGACAAATCACGAATTGATGTTATTATTCTTTCCCTCATTTCTCTTGGAAAATTTAGAGAACTTGATCTCGCCACAGTTTTTCCTCAAGGTTTTCCGCATAATTAAAATCACAACTTTCGAGACAGACTTTGTCTTTGCACACGGTCAAACGCTGTTCTAAACTTCTACTGACGTCTCTAGTTCTCCATACTATGGATGGCAATTAAACATTTGATGCAATATTTTTATGCCCACCGGTCATTGACAATTTTTGGTTTCAAGCCTTTCATTTTGTGCAGTGCTCAATTCTCAATTGCACCAGATCTTCATATAAAATGACTTTGTTAGTTCCTGACTTTGTCAATAATATCTCATTTTGCCGAAAATTATGATGCAAAAACACACAAAATCATAAATTCATGATGTCAGAAATGTCTAAAAATGACTACGAGAAAGAAAACAACTAAAGAATGCAGTTTTCAGGACGTCAGAGTTGAGAGGAAGTCATTGAAACGAAAACAAACCATTATTTTCTGTTTTAGTCAGAAAGTTTCTAGCCCAAGGAGATTGGATAAAACAAACCGTTTAATTATCATCATTAGATACTGGGAAGTTGAGTGATGGTCTCAATCGAAATCAATAAGTACTTACATATCAACAACATAATCAAAACCAAGTTTACGATTGCACGCGCCGATCATCGATGTAAACAAGTTTCATAAAACGTACACGCGGATACAAGCATTGGGTCATTGATAAAATGTTGCAATTGGATCAATGAGACGCGATGTAGTAAAGTGAGCACGCGAGGCGCCGAGTATAGACAAGCGTGGAATTACGCATGTAAACAAACGCAACAGAAGCAAAGACCGTCAGACACGTAATTTCTCTCTCATTTTTTTTTCTTCTTTTTTTTTCAATCATTTCAACGCACTATCGATAGAAGATAAAGAAGAATCAATTGAAAGTCTGAAATCCTTCATCACTATCCATGTGTTTTGTAGTTATTCAGTACGTGTAAAATTGACGTTATCAAAAGAAAATGAATTTCTTGGGTATAAGCTGTCGTCATCTCCCTCCGAGTCTATAATCTTTACGTCACATAGATCTTACATCATAAGAATGCAAATACCCTCAACTTCCTACGCGTTTTAAGTGGTAAACTCGTACGTTGTTTATTAGTATGAGAAATCTTGACGGTGGAAGGGAAATTTTAATTAGAAACTTTATGTTGCTCCCAATCTCACGTCAAAGTATATTTACTCGTATATTTAATCAGTCAAAATTAATTATTCTAGGAAAATCCGATTTTATACTCTATGAAAATCTGCCGAAGCGAATTTCGTTAGTTCTTGGATTTTACGTGAGTAAGTTAATGATGATAATCTCAAATCACTCGTTACCCAATTTATCGTAAGTAAGAGACAGAAAATGTGAGTACGCGCACTTCGAGGCTGTCAACAACTTTGATCATTTCTAAAGAGATCCGAGAGTATTGGTTAAAACGAAGAAAGTTGTATCATTCTGGATAGCCTTGTCAACAACGTCGGTATCTACAATTTTCTCTGCATTTCTAGAAGTTTGTTAAACTTTGTTCATTTCATAGGAGCTCAGGTACATGAAATCTAAATATCAGGTGAGACATGATTTTGCGGTTAACAAGATCATTATCTAGAACCGCGCAGAGTTATTCGAAATTGATATCCGATTTCATCCCGTAGAATGGTTGGAAAATTTGACCAATGATCAAAAAAGTCAGCAAAATTGTTGAGGAATCTTATGAAAAGCTCGATGACAACCACGCTCAAAAACTAAAAGCCGATGATGGCAAATCTCCGATCAAGAAAATCTAGTTTTTGAAGGACCAATTTTTTATTTTGTTGAAGTTTGGTCTTTCTTGAACTCCTCACTTATTTCATCCACTACAGTGGACATAGCTTTAATATCGACATTTGTTATAACTCTTTATTAGCGCATCGTAAAAATCTGGAAATTTCTGAAAAACTGCGGTGCCTAGAAATACATTCCCACAACAGTAAGGTCTCTACCTGCTTCTATTTTGGAAAAATATGGAAGAATCAGAAAATTTCAATTTTGTGATTTTCACGCTTTTCGTCATTTTTCAACTGGTTATTGATATATTTTTTTATATCAGAAAATTGGGCAGAAAGTGAGGTCTAAAATGTGCGGGTTGATTTGCTCTTGGCTTAGACAATCCCATAAAAATCGGAAAAAATACAGACTTTCGGAAATACCTATCTCCTTCCTCGAAAAGGAGGATAGGATTCCACCAGCAACAATCTAATTACGTGAAGATGATGATGATGGATCGGATCCAGTTAGTGAGTTTGATATAGAAAAAGTATCGCAAACAAAGCTATCGAAACCAAACAAACCGATTTCATCATCTTCAGCGCCCCTCAGGTCCATATCAAGATGCTACTGGTTAATAAAATTTTCACGGTGAAAATAAAGCAATGAGATGAGCAAAACTCACGTTGAAAGTTGAAAAATTGTCTAGCTTCCTCCTCAACTCTTGACTAAAATCCAGATGCAACGCCTACAGGCAGCAGTATACCAGCAAGCACAATAGGCAATGTCTCCTTCACAGTAAATGACGATTGGTGAAACTCTCACTCCTTGTCATCCTCATTTATCACTTGTAAATATCACAGTCCGGTGCAATAATGATGATGAGATATAATACAATATTACGATGTGGTGTTGATTTTTTACTATTATTATAATTTTTTTTCTCTTTTACTATCTATCAAAAATTGTAGAAAATCTTGATGACAAAGCTGGAAAAAGGAGGACGACGGTTGAGTTTTGTGATTGAATAGTTTCTGAAAAAATCCCTGCTGCGATCAGCTGTTGTTGTCGCGTTGCAGGCTTCGGCATAAGCCCTAATAGCTTTCGAGCTCGGGGCTGCATTTATGCCGCTTGCTCCGGTCCGACTGACTGCCTACGATCTTGGTATTGCTACTGCAACCGAGCTTCTCTCATAATATGCTATTGAGAGGTGGACAGTGGGCCCCGATGCGCCTCTCCAAGTATATATCAGCTGGTTACATTACTATATTCTTCAGCCCCCGCCATGTATACAACAGAGTCTTTAGAGACCAGAAAGATACTTGTTGCTTTTGTGGGATTTCACGGTTTTTTGCTGTGACCAGGCTTTTATTAACAGAAAATTAGTTTTGCTCATTGATGGCTGGATTTTCCAGAAATCAATTTGGATGTAGAGTCCATGATCATTCGGTTGATTTTTGAAAGAATTGCAATAAATTTGAACTGCCTGGATTGAGATGTGTCTCACAAAAGATATTGTTTCGTGTCTCAGTCTGCTCTCAAAGATCTGTTGAATAATTTTGGAAAATTTTCCATTGAGAATTTCACAGAAATCAGAGAAGAAATTTCAAAAGGATATTTTTCGTGGAGAAGTGGCTTGGCACTTACTCAGATTCATCTCTCGATTTATCTGAATATGGCTGAAAATAAATATCTACAAATCTATCTCCAAAATTGAATTGTGAGAAAACATTCTATTTAGTTCCACCAAGAATTTCATAGAAACCGATACCAAATTGTGATTGGTTGATACTAATCTTGGACATAACCAATTACACGGTGAACTGATAATTTCATTCGAATTACACTTTTTACGACATCGGACCACGGCATTTTCTCCGAAAATTCAATCAAGTTTATTCGGTAGATCTAATTCCACCTGGATGCATTGAGACAAACAAGTGAAGCATCACACCATTGCTGTGCACCTCGTATTAGTACTACTGATTGTAATTCAAAGGTATAATAACTTTTCTATTAATAGGCTAAGCCAACTAGGTAATACTAGTCATCCGATCAGGACAATTTGGTTCAGCACACAGCAAGTAGGGTGGCATTTTGGTCGACAAAAGACTAATTCCACGTGAAAAGAATGGTTGATCGTACACGGTGTTCCCAATCTCTTCCTCATAATTTTCCATCGTTTCTATACCCCGAATTATGACCAAAAAAACGGTCGCTAGGATCCAAAAAGTTTTTTTGCGTAGCTGGTAAGCAAGTTGGTGAAACTTTTCATTTTTTTTTTTTTTTGTGTAAGAATTACTGCTTTTTTCTCATTAAAACTGCTGTAGGTCTGAAACAAAATAAGATAATGACGAGTGGATGGGCGTATTCAAAAGCTGAGACAAACACCTATCAAAATATGCCTTGGAGTATTGTTTTGGAGATAATTGGTCTTATATAAGGGCGATTCCATGGAAATCACTATTTAATTTTTTTCTCAAAAACCCGTTCTTAAAAAAACTCTGAAAGCACATATTTCGATGTAAAATTTGATGTTCTTCACGAAAAATATGTTTTCGTCTGGGTTCTGCACTCCCCAGTGAGTTTTGAGCAATTTTTCGCGATTTGATTTTCGACCAATGAGAACTCGAGGATTTTCTGTGTATGCGCGTAATTTTACGGAATTGAAACCTTGCGCAATCGATAGCCCGTCAAATTTCCTTCAAAATGATCACTGGTAAAGTTCATTTTCATTTTTTTAGAGCTGAGCTATGATATTTGAAAGGGAACACACAGGTAATCTGCGGAATCCGCATCAGTCATTCGCCAGAATGTCTCAGACCGGGGGATTCCGACCAATGGCTTACAAGTTTGTAGTATTTCAGAGAGTAAATCTATTTAATAGGAACGCTTAGAACTTCGGTTCTAGAGTACCAAAATGAACTTTACCAGTAGTCATTTTAAAGGAAATTTTACGAGCTACTGATTGCATGAGGTTTCAATTTCATAGAATCACGCAAATGCGCAGAAAATCCTCGAGTTCTTATTGGTCGAAAAATCAAGTCGCAAAAAATCGCTCAAAACTCAATGGGGAGTGCAGAACCCAAATGAAATCATTTTATTCCGTGAAGAAGATCAAATTTTACATCGAAATATGTTTTCAGAATTTTTTTAAGAATGGGTTTTTGAGAAAAAAATTAAATAGTGATTTCCATGGAATCGCCCATATATAAGACCAATTACCTCCAAAAAAAATATTCAAAGGCATATTTTGATAGGTTTTTGTCTCAGCTTTTGAATGCGCTCATCTGCATGTCATCATCTCATTTTGTTTCAGATCTATAGCAGTTTTAGTGGCAAAAAAGCAGCAATTCTTTCACCAAAAAAAAAATGAAAAGTTTCACCAACTTGCTGACCAGCTACGCAAAAAAATTTTTTTGGGTCTCAGCGACCGTTCTTTTGTCATAATTTGAGGTATAGAATTGATGGAAAATTATGAGGAAGAGATTTGGAACACCATGTACAATCGACCATTCTTTTCACGTGGAATTACTCAAAAGAGTTTTTCAAGGTTATAGGTAAGTTTACCCTCCTTGCGTCATTTCTTCCAATAACTTTGGCCTGCCCAGATACTTTTCAACGCACTCTGATTCATTCTTAAGCTTGTCTCTAGATCTTCAAAATGAGTTAAGGTTCGTCTTATCCTGACAAACTGGAGCCGAGCTGTTTTAATTTTCCCAAAGAGTAATTTTTGTGCGTTCACAAAAGTGTGTACCTAACTTCACCCATCGTTAAAATAATATAAATCGGCAATAAAGTTCATGAAATTATTTTCTATCCATCTTTATGCTGTGTAACCACATTTGAAGTTTTGTGCCGGTCCAAACGACTTTTTCGATCTATTTTGCTGTGGTAAACACGTTGTAAGTGGTGAATAAAGTTGTAAGTACAAGTCTTTTTGAAATAACCATATGGGGGCGTACATTCCGATGTTGGCCTTCTTGTTTTGCAAATCATCTCCGTGTTTTGCCCATGAAATACCGCCATTTGCGACAGTAAAGAGATGGAATTTTGAAGTTCTTGAGATAATAAATCAAATGCTCTGAAGATTGGTCGAAAAGAAAAACCTGACACCGGCTTACTGAACGAAATTCCCTTGGTGATTACTTAGCTGTGTATCACAAATAATGGGAAAACCACTTTAATTTTCTTGGAAAATGCAGAAATGATTGGGCGTCGATCCAAATTAGTCATTTTTTCATATTTCACCATAACAAATGTATAAAAATATGCGGGAAAGTAAACGGGTGCACATTTATGAGATCGGCATATGAGGAAAGTTGGGTACAGAAGCAAGTTGGGTACACTTACAGTATTAAAATATTACGTGCCAAAATTCTCAATGCAAAAAACTGTTTTCTAGTCAGGATAGGATCAAAATGGAACAAAAGTCAGGGGCCCAGAATAGATAAGGTTTGTTATCAGCACTACCAAGTTTTACTAATGACCATTAAGGCTGCTTGGCTTCATTTTTTTTTTGGTTGCCTCTGCTTCAAAGCAGTGCTTCGTGATATGGGCATAAATTTTCCGCTACTCACACTTTCTATACAAAAATACAATAAATCACACAGTGATAGAATTCGGTATTCTTATATTCTCGATAATTTTGACCCAACATTGGGCTTGTATGGATTCTCACTCATCTGGATCCATAACACGAAAGCTTGGGAAATCTTTTCACGATTTCCGGTCCAGAACGTAAACTTTTTGGATTGAGTAAGTTCTGTCTTCGCAGATATGAAATTTAAACCTTCCTTGGCTCGTTACCAGTAATATTCTACATTGCGTTTTATGACGATAGTGGAAAAAGCGCTTTTGATATATTTCGGCTGTTGTCTCAAAAGTGAAACTTGCATCTCAATATCTTGAGTAGATGAAGAATTTCACATTGTGGCTTATGAAACTTTGCTTGTAAACAGATCAATTGTTGCCTTGAACTAATAATCACATTATAGTGACAATCTGCGAATCCACACATCGAAATGAAAGTCGCCAAGGCTCGTTACAATTTTCCACTCTGTGTCTTGTCTCTTTAATCCTAGTCATGCTTGTTAAGAGTATATCAGAAATACATTGGATAATTGCTATTGGAACCAGTATACTTATAAGACTTAGGAGAAATTTTACAAAAAATTGATCTGCTATGTCATTATCAGCTCAGCCATAGGCAAGACATATGATGAGTTTATTAGAGATATCCATGAAATATGTGCTGTCAAATACGGTTAAGTTTGTGCTATAATGTGAAGAGGAATTCTTGCTTAAATCAAGGAATTAGGACTCGTGAAGATCAATATTATGTGAGGTATCGCATTAAGTTTGTTTTGGCGAAAAGTTTGAGTGAAGAGTTGTAGTTGTCGGTCGAATGAGACGTTGTTGAATGGAGCTATTAGGCCGAAAGTCACGCAATTCCATATAATAGGATCTGAGATAGGACTGCATCTTATGTGAATCTAATGGGAATACCGTCAAATTGGGCAACTTTGGTACACCCCTGAAAAATGACTTTCAGAGCTGCGTTCCGCAAGATGAATGATCCTATCGCTCTGAAACCTATCCTCTCTCCTTGGCACACATACAAACAATGTGTCGAGCCACCGTAGATTCCGTATGGATGGTTATAGTCGTTTATCGAAACTTTTTCAGAAAAGGCTGATTTAGAAGCGATACACGAGTGGTCCAGTTAGTGTACCTGGCGAGAAGTGTTCCGGAACGATCTACGGATGAATAATGATACAATCCCACCACATATATCACCGTATTGAAGGAACCATCGTTACATTGGGGTATTTGAAGCATTCGGAATTTTATTGAATGAAAAACAGGGGAAAAACCATGAAAAAGTGTATCAAAGTACCCCACTCTAGGTAAGAAGCATGAGGATAGGGTAACTTCAAAACATCTTCCTATGACAGCTTCTTTTCAACTCTTCTTGAGCCGAGTGATGGTTTATGAGGTTTTCAGATGTTTCAAACAGCTTAGAATGAAACTTCTGAACGATTAAAATTAATTCACTCTCATGGTGGTGGGTAGAATTGAGGTATTCTGTAAGTTTACCAGAGTTGCCCCATCGGGTGTAACTTTGGTACACTTCTGCAACTGCTAATAGCTCCAGCTCAGACACGTCAAATTGAACATTGTAGCCCGTCAATCGAAAGCTGAAACCATAAGCTTGAGATTGACCACTAATAGAAGTGGGTTTTGTCAATGTATGTTGAGATGCCGAGCCAAAGAAGATAAAAAATAAAGAAATCGTACCAAATTTAGCCAATTCGACGGTACCCAACATCGATGACTTTGGGCTGCTTGCATCCAAGATTAAATCCTTAAACTCACGCAGCAGAAACTGCACCGAAGAAGTCACGTTTCCACAATAACGGCGCCAGACAAAATTTCACGTGACCTACAGAGTGCATAAAGTTCAAGGACTCATCCAATACACGTGAATTCTTTTCACATAGTAGTCAACTTTTGTTCACAATCTCTTGGAGGAAAAAAATCCTTCAACTATAGGTAATTCTCCCTCTAAACTCACCGATATTTTTGGATCTCTCTAGCTGGAAGTATTTTTGCCTCGAACTTGGAGGTTTTTTCATCGGTGTTTACACAACCTCTAACTTCCGATCCATATCAATTGTCTTCATAGGTAAGAACTCGAAGCAATATTTTTTCTTGTATTAGAAACTTGGAAAGACTCAACATCATTGGGTTATCATGGGGGCAATGTTATTGCTCGAGACAAATATTTTGAAATTCGTAGCTTTGATTGTTGTATCAATAATAATTCATACCCCTATTATTGTCAGAGAATTTTTGGTAGCGGATTATTTTGATTTTTCCAGAAATGTCCCTCATCTTGATAGAAAACATGATGAATCACAATAACAATGACCAAGATCCAGAACCCCTCGAGAAGGCCGATGGACATGTACGATTTTTTGACACATTTATGAAGTGAAGATTGATGGTCTACTGTTTAAACTTTTTGATTTGGAAGCAAGGGTCTGGACGTTTGCTCAAAAATCTTGCATGCTCATCAGTTTCTCCAGAAGGGCCTGAATTTTGGGCATTATTATTATTATTGATCATATTTCCCTAAAAAATGAGGGATATTGTTGGAGAACTCAACATAGCTTATATTTGGCTGGTGAGAGTATAGGTCTCGACTATGATACAATAACCCACTCAACAAATGTCAAAACTTTGGTCTCATATAATATTATTATTACCATAATAATTTGACAATATCAAGCCCCTACCACTTTGTCGGAGATATAAAAGTATTGCTGAGATTTGTTCTAATAAACACAGATCATAGGTATCGGAAATTAGAGGTTATGTAAACCCTGACGAAAAAGTTTCCAAGTTGGAGGCAAAAATACCTTCAGTTAGGGGATTCAAAAATACCTGCAAGCTCGGAGGGAAAATTACCTGTAGCTGGTGAGTCATCTAAAGAACATTTACATTTACCGCATTCCTACAAAATCAACTTCCAAAATTGCCCATTCACGTATTCATTCAGATGTCATGAAAGAAGCCAGTCAGCACCTCTTTACCGCACCTCCATCTTTTTGAGTATACACGCAGACCATCCGATTCTTATCGTGACTCAACGTGACCAACAGGCACGTTTACATTAGCAAAATCATGTCATCATTGAAATAAAATATAAACCTTCCAGAAGCTCATTTGTAACCAAAATTGGATGTTTACAAGCACGTGTCATTCGTTATATAGCGGCACGTGGCTTGATGTATGTATTCACGATGACGAAAACTCTCACCTCTGTAATGTATAGAAACCATTTCAAAAGTGATATATAGTATGTTATGATGTGCCAAGTTGTATTATCATACTTATAGGCGCCGTCCCAGTTCATTGGGGATCAGACGCCGGATCAATTGATTGCGTCTGGCAGTTTAGCGAAAGCGCGGTGTCTCTGAGCTAATTTTCTGCGTCGTGACTAATTATTATCAAGATTGATAGATACTTGCGAGATTCGCGGATGCAATCTTGCATGATATGTGAGATTTTATTGTACACAGACTAGAGGTATGTACTCATACTTCACGAATTGATAGAAAGAGATGAAAGATCTCGTGAAAAAGCATGTGCTTGTGCATGTTCAGTATGGAAATATAATGAAAAACTTTGTGAAACTCGCCAATTTTTCACTTCCCTAACAAATAATATTGTACAGTTGGACTGATCTAAGTTGGACTTGCATGAGTGGGAAACCCTCTCATTTGGAAAAATAATTTCAGTATTTGAGGGAATTCTTTTGAAGAAGGACTGGCTTATTAGGGAATTCCTCTATCTGAGGTAAGAATTCTGTACTATTCAGGTTCCACTTTAACAACTTCGAGTGTGTCTTAAAATTCATCGACTTGGACTTATCAAATTGTCCATGCACGTGAATCAGTCTGCATCTGGTCTGCACTACAACATCTGGATGCAATTTTTGAAGGTTCATAATTTATATTTCTACAGTGTCAATAACAGATTCCTAAATCGTTATTTTGATGAGGTCATTGTTGAAGATAGGGATTGGACCAAGATATTGATAATCACAGTCTCACATGCCCTAATACCAATATTACATAGTTTCACAGCCGATTCGGCTATACGAATTATGAATTGTGTCAGATCTCTATTTGAGACGAAGGAGTATCAAATTTATGATTTGTGATCGTGTTTGGGGCCATCCAGTATTGATGTCACGCCAAAATCTGGATTTTTTACCCCTCCCCCCCGCCCCTCCTTGTGACGCCGTATCACATGCTCGTGGACCCCCCTTTCCGTGATGTCACAGTTGAAAACACCCCCCCCCCCCCCGGTATCCTCGAATAGGGCAAAATTCGATTTTCTTGGTATAAAGGAATATTTTATGCTATCAGAATAATACTCTACAATAATGTCTTCGCCGGGAACTCTTACTAAGTAAGTTACAGAGCTTATGAACTAAAGATATCGAATGTATGGCACATTCTGAACCTAGAATGGAGGGACTAAATCACTTATCGATCTTCAGTCCAAGGACTCTGAATCCAACTCCTCAAGTCGAAGATTAGCGGGACTGATTCTTCTACACGAGGCTCTACTGGAGGAATTTCGGAATCATCCAGATCATGAATGTTAATCCACTCTGCATCGTTGTAATCATCGTCATTATGCAAGACGCAAAGAGTCGAGCATATACTTATGAGTAATTCCGCGCGAAAGCGGACCACGAATTGCAGACATATCTCAGATTGTTATTCCACTATTCTTAATCGATTCTATGGTCCAAAAAATGAACTTTTCACCCTCTATTGGGTGAAAAAAAAATTTTTTGTTTCCGTAGGGAATATCTTTGTGATAGTGTTTTTAGGAAAAAATACCAATCTTTTTTCAGTAAAATGGGTGTAGTTCCGACTTGAGGTAAGATACGACCACGCGAATAGTGGCATTCGAGAGGTCTTTCAAAAATCTATCGAAATATGTTTCGAAAAATTTTTTTTGAGGCTACGGACGCCCCCTATGAACAAAAAAGTGAAAAACAGAAAAAATTCATTTCCTCAA
Source organism: Eretmocerus hayati (assembly GCA_029851415.1). Classification (NCBI taxonomy): domain Eukaryota; kingdom Metazoa; phylum Arthropoda; class Insecta; order Hymenoptera; family Aphelinidae; genus Eretmocerus; species Eretmocerus hayati. Next base: position 26,002,383 of record CM056742.1, read on the forward strand.
AAACCTACTTTTCTAAAAATCTGGAAATCCATATTTCGATGTAAAATTGCGTGTTCTTCCCGAAAAAAGTGGTCCCGGTCTGTGTTTTTGGGTTCTACGCTGTTTTTTTTACGTTTTATCAATATTCTCAGCCTTTTCGGTTGAAAAATGAATTTTTCTGCGCATGCGCAGGAATTTAGACTCCTGAAACCAATTCCATTGAAAAGCCAAGGAAATTTCCTTCAAAATGACTACTTGGCGAAATCAATTTTATCTACTTGGCCCAAAGTTACATCACATTAATGATGAAGCATCCTCAAGAGGGGTAAATGCAGATCTTGCACGAATTTCCCATTACTATCGTGACTCGAGTAGAAATGTCATCATTTTTTAGACCTTCTAACTTTGGTCCCAGTACATCGAATCGACTTCACCAAGTATAGTCATTTTGAAGCAAATTTCCTTGGCTTTTCAAAGGAATTGGTTTCAGCGGTCTAAATTCCTGCGCATGCGCAGAAAAATTCATTTTTCAATCGAAAAGGCTGAGAATATTGATAAACCGTAAAAAAAACAGCGTAGAACCCGAAAACACAGATCGGGACCACTTTTTTCTGGAAGAACACACAATTTTACATCGAATTATGGATTTCCAGATTTTTAGAAAATTAGATTTTTGAGGAAATGAATTTTTTCTGTTTTTCACTTTTTTGTTCATAGGGGGCGTCCGTAGCCTCAAAAAAAATTTTTCGAAACATATTTCGATAGATTTTTGAAAGACCTTTCGAATGCCACTATTTGCGTGGTCGTATCTTACCTCAAGTCGGAACTGCACCCATTTTACTGAAAAAAGATTGGTATTTTTTCCTAAAAACACTATCACAAAGATATTCCCCACGGAAACAAAAAATTTTTTTTTCACCCCATAGAGGGTGAAAAGTTCATTTTTTGGACCATAGAATCGATTAGAAATGTCGGAAAAAGAGTTTGAAACATGTTTGCAATTCGTGGTCCGCTTTCGCGCGGAATTACTCTTATGTGGGAAAGCTGCTCGAGTGGTGCATTTCTTAATCGCAATAATGCTTACAACTTTTGATTTTCTTCAATGGATTTCCATAAATATACTGGTTAATGATCGTGATTTCAAGTTTGATCGGCACCCCCGTCCCCCCATGTCACACTTTTCCATGTTTTGTTAGACCCCCCCCCTCTCCCCCCAGGAGCGTGACATCATTACTGGATGGCCCCTTAGCTCGAGAAATCGGTCAATCAAAATCTTGTGAATTATTGAAATTATTGAAATTCTAATAAACGAATCGTCCATCCATGCACATCAGTTATCTAATCCGTAGTGTAACTTTTCACTTCTGTTATTATGTGACCACGAAATGTATATTAATTGTACCCAGGAAATCTGAAATTGAGTTGGCTTGTTTGTCACTCCGTGCGCGAATAAAATTTAGTATTGTATTGAAACAGTTGACATAGACGGTAAAAGGCCTACAGTTTGGTTGGAAAAGTTTTCATGAGATCCTCAGAAAATTTTGCGGAGAAGATCATGAATGACGAGAAAAGCCTCGGTAGAATTTCACAGAAAGATTTCATACAACTTTTTCATAATAACGGGGCTTCGAGTCATTTTTTTAGTGACAACTCAAAATCCCCAAGTGAAATCTTGATAAATGAGAAAGAGACAGTAATAATTACACTTGAGAGTTTTAGCGGAAACCAGATTGTTTCTTGCATGGGATTTCACAAAGCGCTTTTTCAACTTTTTCGATAATTTCTGATAGGATCTTCATAACCAATCTTCAAGCCTCCGACTCGAGCAAAAGGTTTTCTTCTCCTCCCGTGCAAAGGGGAATTCCGTGAATATTTTGCAGGATTGAACTTGAGAATGCATCATGAGACATTCCATTCAATCTCTGATGAACATGTGAAGTTCCATAGTGTGAATTTAAGCTCACACGATATTTTTGTATCATTCTTTTGAGGTTCCTTGAGCTAACTCAATCTTAATTAGTATTTTAACTAGCAAACCTGTGTGGCAATGAGTCTCAACTTGTGTCGTTAAATAATTATGTCGTTCGCGTTGGATGGCGTATTTTGCCAACTTGGTACAGTAAAACCTCGCAATAACGGATATCTCGTGTACCTCAAAAAGTGTCCGCTATTCCAAGGTTCGTCATATTATCAAGACCATCATATTTATCGATTACATCACATTCAATTTTGGAGTGACTGAATCATATTCAAAATTCAATGACTTTGACCATCATTACTCAATTTAAACGCGGAAAATAGCTTAGACTTTCATCAAAGGAACATTTCACATTCCTTGATTCTCTCATATTCGAGAACGACAAAAACTCTTGGCAAAAAATGTGAGTGTCCGCTATTTTGAGGTGAAATAACACAAGTTTGAGACATTTTTCCACCAAAGTTGTCCATTATTGCGGGCTATCAGCTATCTCAAGGGTTTGCTCCTATAAGAACCAATAGAAATCAAATTTAAGCTTCAGAAAGTGTCCGGTATTGCGAGGTGTCCGCTATTCAAGGTTCTACTGTATACAAGCAATGTACTTGCTGGTCGAAACCTTGCGGATTTTCCGCGTTTGGCAGACCAAAAATCTTCTCGTCTCTCTACCACAACAATTTTTTTGAATAATAGAGATCCCGAGCCCTTCTCCCACAGTTATATAGTCAGAATGTGGGATGAAATTTTGACAAATAAATACCATGGAAAATTGTGAATTGTATACTTATAACAACATTGTATGGATATTCCGTCATAACTTCCATACATGTAATTTGAGACTCCTCTCATATCGGAATTACCCAGGTACTAATACCATCAGGTAATTTTCCATTGAATACACGCACATCAGGATAAGAAATAATCAGCAGTAAACGTCCACGGTCACGCATCAGCTGTGACTGTTTATAAATAAAGTCAACCCCAGGAATGCGAGCTAAATATAAAACCAATCAAAAGGAGATCATCTCACGCCACCACAACGTCACGCTTACGATGATATGTGATCACGCAAGAGTAAAAGGATGAATTCGCGAGGCAACGACCTTGGTACAAGGAAGCTTAAGAGTCGCAAAGTCATCCTTGTGTCGATAAACACGTCTCTCAAGTATCATGGACCAGTTTTGCTGAATTTCCCATCTCACTTGATAGCTTACTGTCAATCCGATCTCGCAATTATCAGGTGTATATGGTCAATCATCTATGTATAGTGTAGGTTATGTTCGACAGATTGTTCATTTGTCTTTTGCGCCTGGCGGAACAATTTCTCTTTGTGGGTAATCGTTATGATGATGATAATGATGATGATGATGGATGAAATGAGTCTGAGAAAATTGTTGAGGAATATTACAATTATTCATAGTTCTCATTTTTTACGCAACCAAAACAGTGAGTTTCTTCCCTTAGAAAATATAATTCTGAAAGATGAATGAATTCACCATTTGGAACGAAATGCTAAGTCTACTAGTCAGACCTTCGGACAAATGCGATTTTTTGTGAAAGTTTTGAGGTGATCTTCGAATTACACGCTAAAAACTTCTGAGCAGTTTCATTCTCTGACACCTCAGAGGGTGCGTTATCTCCTTAATTATAGCATTGAATGTTTTTTCTAGTCAAAAGGAATGGTGACCTGGAATTATAGAATTTGGTCCTCTATTCCGGAATTTTCCGTTATTTTTATAGTTGCTCATGAAATTCTCGACATCAAGAATTCATTCTGTTGGTTAAAAGTGTACGATGTACCACAACTCTTGGACACTCGAAAGGAAGGTGAACTGCGTGGAAGGAAGGTGGGCGGTCAGTGTCGGTTCGATATCTTTCGTCTACCTCGTACATACTTTGATATTCACAGTCATTTTGAAAGCGAGGGTTAGAATTTGATCGAGTTAGGCGCCGTAGTCGATATGGCCAATAAATAAATTAGAGTCACTGCACTATTCTAGCGCTGCAGAACACCAAAACAATTAAACTCGTTCTCGATGACTAAAGCGCTTATTCCATGGGCTCGTCCATGGGTCAAACTCTTACCTTCAGTTTAGAAGCGACTATGGATATGAATACCAAAGTCAATACCGAGGCTTATGAATACTAACGACTATGAACACCAAGGTCATGGCACAAGTGCAAACGAGACGGAAGATCTCGACCGGTCACTGACTATCACAGGCACTGCAGTCCACCTTTGATCCGATCGTACAAGGGTTCTGGTCTTACAAGGGGGACCCACGAAGTGCGGGTCACCATAGCTCGCCAGACTTTTTTCACAGTCTTGTACCACATAGAATATAAAGAATCTAAAGTAACTCCGTCAAATGGGCCCTCTGTCCGAAGTTACAGACTATGAAATTAGCATTGCCTATATAGGCCCATGATAAAAAGTGATATATATATATATAGATATACTGATAATGCTGAGGTTTTTGCTTGTAGCTCTGAACAGAAGGCCCATTTGACGGAGTAACTCTGAATTCTTCATATTCTAGGTAGTGCAAGACTGTAGAAAAAGTTTGGTGAGATTTGGTGACCCGCACTTCGTCGGTCCCCCTTGTTAGTGAGATTCAGGCTGCCAATCCTTCAATTGAATTGACCGATACGAGGGGACAAGCAACTTTTCTTTATTTGCAATTGACAAAAATTTAATATTTCTCTCTCAATGGGGGGAGGGGGAGGGGAAGAAATTGGCAATAGAATGCTAGATCATGAAACCAATTTCCACAGTGCCTGATGAAACAAATCCGTAAAAAACCTTAAGGAAAAATGTCTTCCCGTTTCCCATGCAATACATTATGACCAACACTAAAAATGACAAGCTTCATCCAATTCACTTATCCCGAAATATTAGTGCCACTTATTTCTTGCTGCCTGTGTCGTATTTTCATCTTAAACGTTACCCAGCACAACATCTCGAAAGTTACTTTTCAGTCAAGTCGCTCTCCAAGACCTTCAACTCTGCGATCGAGTTTCTGAAAAACAAACAACTTATCAAGCGAAGTAAACATTTCCACGTTCGCGTATACCATTCGGCAAAAGTTCAGATGTGAAAATTTCGGCCGCCTTATATATATATATGAAAGACAAGGACTCAAAAGCATGAAAGAGAGTTAAGCGATGAAGGGTCTCGCTCTTTGATTTACGCTCCAATATCCTAGCGAATTTCATCCGGACGAGTCTCGCAGTTTGTCAGACGCATATTGCAATCTCAAAGATACTCTCTCGGCGTCGAGATCTCTGTGATATAAAACTCGAGGGTCTCTTCGTAGAGCTACTTCTTCCATGGGTTACTTCTTTAACGTGGATTCGCACCCTCTTCAGAGCTTTGGTGAGTTTTTGAAATATTGGTAAGGTTAGATTGCCTCATGCATTCAGATATCTATTCGACTTTAGGTTTATTATCCATGCGTGGGGTGAAAATCATCTTCAATCTAGTTCAGCTGGCTTCCACAAAGAACGTTTCATGAGCAAGAAGTATCAAATATAGTGAGAAGTTTTGTTGGCTTGTGGTTACGATGGAGAAACATGATTCGCAAATCAGAAATTAAGGATGGACTTGATATTGCCATCTGGTTGATCATATGTTTACTCTACTACTATCATACGTGCACCGCTCACTGACGAATTGGTGCACTAAGGGCCTTGACAGAAAGTGCGCACTTTATTCTCTTTTTCGCTTTTTTCCCCTCCCCTGTAAAAGCATGGGTGCCGTAGGTCCATTGCGCGCCATAGGCGGACAATAGCGCTAGTTCCACGGGGGAAAAAGAGCAAAAGCGTCCTTCCTGTCGAGGCCCTAATGAAGCATCGCTTCTTCTCCTTATTCACATTTTTGACCTGTGGACTTGGTCTTCCTGTTATTACCAGGTGCAATGAAACATTGCGAAGAAAATACACACCAATAGTATACCGATGGGATTATGCCTAAGTACCGAACAGATATTAATGAGGTTTTTAATACATACGATACTGCAGAAGAATCGCGCGATTCCAGATGTAGTATTTATGCAGTACTGAGAATGTCCGAGATGATACGGAGGAAATAAAATACGACGAGGGTTTGTTCTGGCTTGAGCAAATTACCTCGACGAAGAAAAAATTGCTCAGGAGCTACTCAAGTACTGCCCATGTACAGATCAAGTACCGCGGAGGTATTAATCTAATCATTTTGATGGTCGAAATACTGCAGAAGTCACACAAGTCTCATAGTAGTACTGCTGAAGTACCGCCAATGTACTGTCACTACATGTCACCGAGGTCCGTAAGTGTAATACTCATGCTATCAGATATTTTCATACGAGTCATATTTTATTCTAATCCATGATGAATGTTTCTCTATTCTGGAACCGTCCGAGGCAGCTCAAGTAAAACAAAATACCGCAAGGTATGTTCTAACCTTGGCGACTTTCTCTGCGAGTAGAGACTTTCATGCAGGGTGGAACACTGTATGAAAATATTACCAGTAAGGCTGAGAATATCCGAATAAGTCGATTCAGATACTCCGGATTGGATCTTAATTTTCGGATAGCATTTAGATTCTCTAGTCTGTTTCATAATATTATTCATATATTATCGATACATATCTCAATTCGTCTATACAATTCACCGAATCCAAACATCCGAAGAGCCGGGTACTATCCGGATAGTTGGATTCGCCTGAAACTTTCCTGCCAAACCCGGATATCCAGATACTTTGGACCTTTCGGAATTCCCGGATAAAAGCCATAACTCTAATTACAAGTACTGCTTCAGTTCTGATCTAGTACCTATGAAGTACCGATCACGCTGTAGTTCTGCCGAAGTACCGCGAAACCTGGTTCAATGTGCCGCTGTCATCTGTTAGTATAGAATTCATGCTCTTATTGGGTAGTTTCATCCGAATCGAGGTTCTATTCCAATTGCTCATGATTGATAGTCGAATCTGGGATGATCCAAGAAAGTGCGGACTAGACTAACTGCCTCAGGGGTTTCCTCTGGCTTCGGTTAGCCATCCCGTGTCAGAAGACTGTACATACAAGAATCATTTAAGTAATGTTCAAGTACCGCTGAAGTAGCGATTTAATATTTTAATGTACGGAGCACTGCTAGAGTGACTCAAATCTCTCTGTGTTTACCGTGAAAGTACGAGCTGCCATAAAGATGTGTGAAAGTAATACTGAAGCCTAAATTAGGTAACCACGTTAGTGTCATAGATTCTGATATAATCACTGATGAACGCTCTTCAATCTGAGATTTCTGGAGCCATCCAAGGATTCACAGATGAAACAAAAGTACTCGCTGATGTACCAATCTTACTCTGGTACTGATAAATACTGTGAAAGCACGGGTAACCTGTCACTAAAAACCGTGAGTGTTGAATTAGTCCTCTTATCAGGTATTTCCATTCCAATAAAGTTTCTTTCCTGATCACTGATGAGTTACCCTCGATTTTGAAACTATGCGAGATGATGAGGTTGAGACAAAGAACCGCAAGGTTACTTTGTGATGGCGACTGGTACAGGTACATCAAAAGAGTTTCTTGAGCTCTTATAGAGTGCCGCTATAGTACTAGTGAGACACTTTACGGCACGGAGCACTACGAACACCACCAGTACTGCTGGAGTAGATGTGTTGGAGTACATGTACCGCTAAGATTAGAGAGCGATATACTCGTGCCATTATCACGCATTTCCCTTAGAGTCAATAACTTATATTTAGATAACTAATGAGAGTCGGTCAATTCTAAACCAAGCTCATAAGACCAAATACTACGAGGGTCTACGTGATTTCGGTAAGTTAAGGGGGTTCGATAGCGACTCGTGAGTCAAGGTGAAAACCGATAGTAGCAATAAACCCAAAAATCAATATTCGCATTCCTGACTGCTTTAATTTCTATCTGTAAATTCAAATTATAAATTTAGATGAGGCCAGAAATAGTTTTCACAATGATAGAGTCCGTGAAATCATAATTTATAATTTCTGGTGCATCGCTTGACTACCGTAACCTCGCTGCAACGAGCACGGGAATTACATGTATAACCTCAGCGTCATCAGTTTGTATTCAAAATCTCTCTTCAAAATGTCCGTCAACCCCTTATTTTTATCGATTCATAAGAAAGTATGGAATCACAGTTTACTACACCTAGTTTTTCATCATTGTGGCCGATAAATACAGAAAGATATCGTCTCACTTCCTGACGGAAAATTTGATACGCCCGTAAGACGTGGGTTGAACATCCAATTTTCAAATAAGTTTCTCTCAAAAATGTCATCGTCAACCCATATTTTTCTCAACGGAAATCGATTCAGGGGCTCTCAATCTACAAATTTTATCAATCCCATTTGCCTGGCCGAAAAAGTCAGTAACTATCGAACCCCCTTAATCTATGATTAAAATACTCCATGGAAAAAAGTAACAACTGCTTTAGTACTCTTCATGTATCGCTGGTATATCGATTCAATTTTCGAATGTAAGAAGTACTGCAAATGCTACGCAAGTCTCACTGTAGAACTACTGAAGTACTTCAGAAGTACGGGCAAAGTACCGCTATCATCCGTTAGTACAATACTCATGTGCTAATCACGTTTTTTTTTAGCAAGATCAAGCTTATCTTCTAATCACTGATCAGCGTCCTTCGATTCTGAAGCCATCTGAACCATGCCAATAAGACCAAACGCTGCGAGGGTTTGTTTTGGCTTTGTCGAGTAGTTCCACGGCTGGAACACACTACACAGAAATACTACAGCAATTGCTAATCTTCAAGTACCGCTGTCATGCAAATGAGATATCTCAACGCTTGAAGTATTGTAAGTGTCACGCAAGTCACGCTGTAGTGTTGCTGAAGTACCGCTCAAGTACGGGCGATGTACCGCTGTCCTCTGTTAGTGTAATGCTCGTTCGTGCGCAGATCGGTTATTTTTATTCCAAAATCAGGCTCCTGCTTGCAATCATTGATATCGGTGCATTAATTCTGGGACTATTCGAATGAATGAGGATAAAACTGAATCCGCTAGCGTGTGTTCAGCTTTCAAAAAAGTTACTCCGTGATCGAAATACTGCACAGAAACACCACAAGTAGTGATTTTGCATCTATCAAATACCGCTAAAGTACCGATGAAGCGGTTGAATGTGCCCAGTACCAAAGAAATGTAAACACTCGACAGGAAGTTTATGAATGCTGTCCTAGTAATCGTCAAGTGCTGCTGAAGTACCGCTCAAGTACGGGGAACGTGCCGCTGAAATTTGCGAGTGTAATATCATGCTCTAACAAATATCTTCATCAGATTAAAGTTTTTTCTTCTTATCACGATAAAATCAAAATGGAATAAAAAAAATTAGAATTACTAGTGAATGTCCGTCGATTCGAAAGCCGATGGTCCGTCATGGATGCAAAGATGATCATGAAAAAATCAGCTTGCGTTAGTTTTTACGGTTAGTCAAGTCACTCAAATTCGAGTTCCAATTTCAATCAACCGACGGGGATGTTTCAAGAAAAGTTTTACAAGTTGTTCAGCTTGCATTAGTTGTTTTGACAGATACATGGACAAGATCTGTAAGCTTCCACTGCATTAGAAAATCGATCTCATATAAGTCTGCAAAACAAACCTTCAGGAGACTCCAAAATCTTGCGCTCACGTCGATGAATCAACGGCCCGAATCTGCCCACGATTTCTACGAGAGAGAAAAATCCCACCACAAAGTATCCCATGAGCAAGATTACACCCTCCAACACAGCCACTCTAAGGTGAGTGTACCTAATTCCCCCCCCCCCCCACTAAAAATCTCGAAAGAGAGCTGCCGCAGATCTTGCTGTACATTTAGTTTAGGATATGGAAAATCAAGCACTTGGGATGATGATCCAGAATGACCTCAACGTTGTTTAGAACAAAAACATCGTTTTTGCAACTTTGAACTGATGCTTCCCTCGGGCTGTAAAAATGACACCAAGAAAGATTGGCACGATCGATTTTAACGTTCCTCAGCTCATCTTCTGTGTCTCTATTGTGACTTTGAGGTGCTTCTTGCAGAATTATAAAGGCCGATTTCTAACTGATTCTACAAGCTTATAAGTAGCAGAAGTGTACTGTGTCTAATTTGCCCCTATAGCATCTCTCTCAATTCGTTCTCCGACCCGTGAGAGTAGCATAAAAAAGTTCGAAAGGTGGCAAAAAACACGTTTTCTGAACTTTTCTCAAAATTGGCCCAAGTAGCGATTTTGATTCCAAGAAAAATGTGATCCCAGACTTCCCCGAAGATATATCCCTCAATAATCTCGTGGGTGGTTTGCATCACGGACTTAGACCCGGTTCTAGAGACCCGTGCTTATATCAATTCATGCGATTGTACGGAACTGAGTGCATGATGATTGAGACAAGGAAGGTCGATTAAAAAAGGCATGCTCATCAAAAACTCTGCGAATGACATAAATCTGAATAAAAATTGTAGATGTATCGATGAACCTCCATCGCTACTGGTGGATAATCCGAATAGACACGACTGTAAATTGCATTTTCAATCATTGAAACATGTCAAGCCTTTGGGAGTGAATTAATCTCGTGAATTTTTCATTAACCTTGATATCAAGACTGAAGAGTAATTACACATGGATCTCGTGCATGTCATAGAGTTGAGTTTGAAAAGATTATACTATAAATGATGAATATGATTGCTATGCTCAAATACCTATGGCCACCGAGCTTGCGCAATTTTTCAATTATCGAAATTTCGAGGCGTTCATTTTTCATTGGAGCGCGTCGGTAGCACGAGACAACTGCTCACCAATGAAAATTTCACCATCAGATATCAATCACTCATCCGCACCGGTTGGAAGCTTGATGAAGATTGCATAGGTTGCCAATCTCATCGCAGAAAATTCCAAACTAAACGATTGATTAAATTATTTGCGTTCGGATAAGTTGCAAGCCACAATTATTGGTATATCGATTGACAATTTCAAATGTGGTTCCCTCTACGAGTTAAAGAATTGTCAAACCATGAATATCGGCTGTGATATTGGATTTGAGAGTAAAATATTCAGTATCGACGTCTGGAAGCATCTGTTCGCTTTTCGTCAAATTAGATCATTTCATTGTGCAAAATTAGTTCAGTGCTCAAGCCACACTGTGGGAAAATGAGGGGAGGGGGCTCATTAATTAATGAAAAGGAGGACTCTACACACATGATGTGCACGACTCTTGCCTCAGAGATTTTATTTATAGAACAAGCTCAAGCCTTCTCTGCTGCTGCCTATGGTTAATGAAGAGAACAATCTTTCTCTATAGCATGTACTCATCTCATGATTGAATGAAGAGGAGCGCGTTACACTTTATATACCTCCCTGACCCTTTTATCACAGAGCCATTGTCAGGCTCAAAAACTCAGATGATCAGCGTGGGAGATATTTCATTTACGAAAGTTATACGTGTTGAGACATAGCATGTGTTTATCTTTGAATAATTTAATTTTCTTGAGAGTATCGCGAGAGATGTATCCCATTTGAGTTAGTGTTGTTGATTGTGAAATTCGTGTGATTTTTGAGAATTGCACATAATTTGATCTCATTTACGAATTTGTGAATAATTTAAGAGAAGATATTGGTCTGAATGATATTGATCGTAATTGGTAAATTGTGCGGGGTTGTTTTGGTGCAAGACAAAGCAAGGTATCGATCGGTCAATTCTATTGATATACGCGGATTCACTTGAAATCTTCAGAATTTTTGTCATGAGGAGACTTTCTTTAAATCAACAGCCTTCTACTTACACATGTGGTTTTTCGTTTCCATTCTCATGATCATCCAAGTACAAAATATATCAAAATGAGTCCGCATTGTCGTGATCTATCCATGAAATTCTGAATCGAATTCTGTAGAGAATTACAAGGAAGATTGAAATTATGTCGTAAAATTTTAATTTCTCAGAAATTCCTTGAATTTTAGAAACTTTTCGACGGAAATTTCAGAACTTAATTATCACTGCTACAATCAAATAAATTTTCTTGGCTTTCCGAAAAATATGTCTTCTGTCCATGCTCAACCTCGATAACGTATTTCCGGGCGGAAATTTCTGGTACACTTTTTCCTCTTCATCCGAAAGTGTAAAAAAATACGGACTCATCAGGCGCTCGTGTTCAGTGTTCGAGAATGATAGGCTTGAATTCATGAAAGTGAAGTTGTAAGGCGGAAATGACTCGACGAAAATCAATGAAAAAATTTTGACAAACTACGCCTGCAAACATATCAGCTCAATTAGATTCATCCATCAAACAAACCTTATCTTGGATAATGTGAGGGATCAGGTCGAGGAGACGAACGACTGATTTATTAAGTCTTAGTTTTTCAAAGCTAACCACGTCCTAGAAATGACTGATTTCGAGGATACGAAGATATGAAAAAATATTTTTTTCTGTTTTTATCATACTATAAATTACACATTGTTGTCTGTAAAAAATTGTATAGTGAATGAGAATAATGGGTCCATTGTCACCTTAATGGTTTAATGAGTTGTTGAAGTGAAGTCAATTTCTTATTCTGTGTTGAATGAAAAGACTTGGAAGGCGGAGCGATATCGATTTTGTACCGGAGGCTCCGAAGCGCGAATCTGCGATAATGGAACGAGGCGAAAGTGCACTTTGTAACTGGATACTCTGTTGAAGTAGATTCTTCCATCATTTCGCCCGATCATTTTTCGAGATTCACAATTTTTGGTCAATTTCAAGGTTTGAGTTTTGTAAGCTGTTGTTTCATCATTGATTGAAATTCGTATATATGGGCATTATCGCGCAAACTTACCCAGAGCGTGAGCTGTTCTTTCATTTCGACGAGCAATCTCCTAATCAATCCATTCCAATTTTCCTACACGAATTCTATTAAAAAACATTTGGTTCGAGAGTTCTCGGCCGATTCGTCAAGTCATCTTGTTTATTTTCAAAGATCAAAGGTCAAAATGTCACTTCCATGCGTTGTGATCTTTGAGTTTCACTATACCCTTAGCACCAGCGTCGGAGTAATCGTTACAGCAGGTATTCTTGAAATCTTTTCTAAAAATATGATATTGAACCAACGCAATTTCATTTAAGGTAAGTGTACCCCAACTTGCCCCAACTTGCCCCCATATGCCGATCTCGGGGATGGGCACTCCTTGGCCTCCGGGCAATTTTTTTTTTTTACGTTTGTTATGTTGAAATATGAGGAAGTAAGTAGTTTGCGTCGACCCCGAATCATTCCTGCGTTCTCCAGAAAATCTAAAGTGATTTTTTCATTTTTCGTGATTGCTTAGCTAAGAAAGCACCGAGGGAATTGCGTTCAGTAAAATCGGTGCCAAATTCTTTGGGTTCAACCAATTTTGACGTACCTTAGCGCATTCGATTTCTTGTTTCAAGACCTTCAAAATCCATTTTTCAAAATTGCAAAATTTGAATATGGAGTTGTTTTATGTGCAAAAAACACGGAGACGATTTGTTAACAAGGATGCCAACATCGGAGTGTACCTAACATGCCCCCATATGTTTATCTCGAAAGAGCGTGCAGAACGACTTTTTTTACCACTCAGAACGTGTTTATCACGTCAAATTGGGTCAGAAATAGTGTTTCGAACCACCGAAAAGCTCCAAATGTGCGTGCACGGCGATAAAAACTATTTATCGCCGATTTCTATCATTGATTTCAGAAGAATTGAGACAGTTCGGCTCCAATTGATCCAAATTGGACGTAGTTTAGTGCATTTTAAAAATCTTTGAACAAGCTTCAAAATGAGCTAAAGCATGTTGAAAATCGTTGAAGTAAACCAAAGTTATTAAGAAAAAGGCTTAATGGGGGCAAGTTGGGTACACATTTTTGTAAACTCTCAAAAATCACCTTTTGGGAGAAATCGACCAGTTTGGCTCCAGTTGGTTCAAATTGTATGTACCTCAACTTATTTTGAAGGTCTTAAGACAAGCTTCAAAATGAGCTAAGGTACGTTGGAACATATTGAGATGGGCCAGAGTTATTAAGAAAATGGTTTAATGGGGGCAAGTTGGATACACTGACCTTATCTTATGACCAGCAGCTTCAGAATAGACCGCGAAACATGAGACTCTCTCTTGTTACGAGATTTTCACTAGAAGTTACATAAGGTAAGTGTACCCAACTTGCCTCTGTACCCAACTTGCCCCCATATGCCGATCTCAGAAATGGGCGCTCGTTGACCTTCCCGCAATTTTTTTTACGTTTGTTATGTTGAAATATGAGAAAATACGTAGTTTTCAACGACCCCGGATCATTTCTGCGTTCTCCAGAAAATATAAAGTGAGTTTTCCATTATTCGTGTTTGCACGGCTAAGAAATCACCGAGGGAATCGCGTTCACTAAAACCGGTGCCAATTTATTTTTATTCGACCAATCTTGACGTAGCTTAGCGCATTCGATTCCTTGTCTCAAGACCTTCAAAATCCGCTCTTCAGGGTTGCAGAACTCTGATTTGGAGCGATTTTATGTACAAAACACGAAGATGGTTTGAGAATCAAGAAGGCCGACATCGGAGTGTACCCAACATGCCCCCCATATGGTTATCTCAGAAAGGCGTGCAGTATGACTTTTTTTACCACTCAGAACGTGTTTATCACGTCAAAATAGGTCGGAAACGATGTCTTGGGCCAGCTCAAAGCTACAAATGTCGCTGCACGGTGATCAAAACGGATCAAAGCGATTTTATTCACTTCATCGCCGATTTACATTGTTTTAAATGATGGGGGCAAGTTGAGTACACACTTTTGTAAACTCTCAAAAATCACCTTTTGGAAGAATTCAAAGAGCCCGGCTCCACTTCATCCAAATTGGACGTTTCTTAGCTCATTTTAAAGGTCTTGAGACAAGCTTCAAAATGAGTTGAAGTACGTTGGAAAATATGGAGATGGGCCAAAGTTATTAAGAAAATGGCTTAATGAGGGCAAGTTGGGTACACTTACCTTATTTTTTTTAATCGCAACAGCGCATGCCAAGTTCACTCTGAGTGATTCCGCCCCGAAAAGATTTTCAAAAAAATACGCCAAACAATCGCATCACATTGCGAGCAAAGGCCCAAAATTGGGATTCTTGGTACTGCTTTCCATTTATAGTCATATAAATGTGATTGGAACTGATAAAGTTTAGTTACATGGCTAACATTAGCCATGTAACTAAACTTTATCAGTTCCATCTATACCATGTTACCCGACTAGATGTTGATTAATCTGAAAGAATTTTCATCATCAGTTTATGATGGGAATAGATGAAATCAGCGCGGAGGAATTTTTATGTCAACCTCACTATTTTTGCTATCGTTTATAGAGCGAAATATCAGTTTCGTGAATGTCAGTTCCGAGGCCACAGAAGTTGTTTCCCGGAATATCCAAGAGAACAAACACACACAAAAATGAGACTAAACCTCTCCATACATTTCATGGCATATTATGATTCTGTATGTGGAAATAAGTGTGAAAAGTCAGCAAAGGCACGAGGTGACTCAATTTTCAAGATCTGGATTTTTGGACACAGAATACGTTTGCGTGATCAAGCCCATATTACTTGACTTCGTATATGTGCTCGGGAATCAGTTTCAAATAATATCAATAATCTTGCTAGCAATCAACTGACGGATTCGAGGACAAATCACTTTGAATTCAGATCAATTTTTCTAATTAAATGTACACATTAATTAATTTGGATTATCAAATTATAGAATCAACTCCCGAACAATACTTCAATTAGATGATTTAATGCATAGTCGAAAATCCTTTTTTAACCCATTGCTGTGCCCAGGGTAGATGCAAACATCATTTGACAGACCAAAAATAGTACTCTGTTGAAAATACACTGCATTTGGAAGGCCGGGAATCAGGAAATAGAAAAAAATTGTATAAAGGCATATGTCTGAGGTAAAAAATATCCAATATCGGGGAGACGGAAATGAATATTGACGTGGATCACCCCGTAGAGGATGTTATAATGATAGTAACACTAATAAATAGAGACTTTACTGGCTACTATAGAATCAATCGATTTAGAAATTAATTGAATTATTTGTAGAATGTCTGCTACCTTTTTAGAGTACGTGCAACTCATGGACTTTGAGAATTTATTGTATCCGCCTGGCGACCGAATACTACATATCTATTCTGAGCTTTTACTCGAAGAAAAATAGTTGCTAACATGAAAAATCAAGTCTCAAGTATAGTTTTTGGTGAATTAGTTTCATTATGAGAAACAATCGGTGACCAAGTTGTTACATGATTATCTCTTATCTACAATTTCTTCCAGGAATTTCTATCATATATACAACCGTGAGATCTTCGCCTGAATTTTACTGTATGAATTCAAATCTCTAGGCTCTCGGTGGTCACAAAAAAGAAATACTTTCTCAAATAATATTTGATCCAAACTTGCTTCATTGTGAGTACAAATCAGAATAAGCGTTCTGGATTTGTATACATGTACTCCGGTTAATTCTACATCACTTCAATAAGTCGGAATCAAAAACTTTGCAAGCATCACACCTCTGAAGATTGAAACAAGATAGAAAGTCACACGCAGACTTTGAAAACTTGCGATCAAAGAAATTTCCAAGTGTGCCCTCTTCAGCACAGACTGAATCAAGCAGCAATTTACATTCGAGATAACAATTTTCACATTCGAGTGAGTATTACGTATAGTTTGGAGATTTCGAGACAACGTGTGTATCTATTGAAGTCGTTTTGCAGCGTGTCAGCAACGAATAAAGATGAATGGGAAAGTTAGAGGATAAGCGTCCCTCTCACGTAAAAGAGTAAGAGGGGAGTGTCAGGGACATATAAATGAAAAGTGCGAGATAAACAAAAGTGTACAGACATGAACTTTGGATTGATTTGATTTGAGAGGCGAGGGCATAGAAGTTTGTATACGTTGGATACGGCACGTATACTTGCCATATGAGTAGTTCCATGGAAACTTTGATATTTGAGAGTCGAAAATATGCCAACCCCAAATCTCACTTTCGAGGGTTCTAAGATGGATTTTCCGTCTTTTTGAAACATATAAAGCATAAATTAACTCGCGCACGGATGAAAAAATTTTCACTCATGGATACCACAAGTATAACGAGGATAACGCGGTAGCGGGCACGGAACCTGATATTTGCGACCAAAATTGATCTCACGGCCAAACGGTTAGAGGTACGGTCTTGAGGTTTTGATTTGACCATCAGGTACTTTGAAAAACACTGACTAGGACCTCCGTAATCTCGCGTTTAAGGGTCGCACTAGTAGGGCACGGAACTGACCAAAAAATTTAGCAAAACCAGATTTTCGTGGGAAAGAGCTCTGCAAAGTATGAAAATCACTTTTATATTCCAGAATTTCCACGGAACTAATCATATACGATGCGGTTGTCATATAGGAATTTTGGTCAGAGATGATCGACGAGAAGACCATCACTTGCAAATTGAGAAGCCAAGGTTTTATTGCCGATGAGATTGTTGATCTTAATGGATGTTATTATACCGTCGCCCCCGACGATATACCGTATGAGCAAATGTGGGTATGTTTTGAATGTGTATGAGATATTTTACCATTACCATCACATTTTTTGAGATCTGAGTTTTTATTCATTGGTTCGCTAATGAAGGTGCTTGGAAGGAGGACAAAACACCTGCAAGATTTTCTAAATGAATTTAGGCAACCCGCCCACTTTAGATTTCACTTTCCCGAGCACTTTCCGGTCTCGGAAAAATTTTTTGACACGAAAAATATCAATAACCAGTTGAAGAATGACAAAAAACGTCAAAACTGCAAAATAATTTTGCAATCTTAATAAAACCAAAATTTTCAAATTATTGGAAAATTTTGGTTTCTTTAATTTTTCTTACAAAGTGGAAGCATTTAGAGAGTCCGTTTTTGGGAGGATGTGTTCTTAGAGTTACCGCAGATCTCTCGTAATTTTTCAAATTTTTACTGTACGCCAAATGAAAGTTTATCACGAGTTTTGATTTTTGACCATATCCACTGTAGTTGACGAAATAAGTGAGAGGGTTGAAATAGATAGTCATCATCATACCCATCAAACTGATGATGAATGAATCACATTTTAGACCATGATTTGGTTCAAAGTACTTCGCAATAAATTTTTAGAACCAGTCGATTGATTTTGAAATCATCACGAAATTCATTCAAATTATACAGCGATAAAATATCAATTGACCTTTCATTCCAAAACTGCTCAAATTAGAGAATATTTTTAACGGGTAGTTGAAAATAGGTGAGTTCTCATGTTTGGAAGTCTCTTCTGGAATCACATGGTGAAGATTGAAAGAAGAAAGTAAGTTGGTGGTGGAATGGTTTTCATTCCAGAGCCGGAAATTTGCGGGGGGGGGGTCGACGAAGACCCGGTATTATCTTTCCAGTAATCGTTTTTTCTAAACGATAGCGTGATAAATCAGTTCTAGAAGACATCCACCGGGGATCAATATTAATTGCAGAAAATTCTGTAATCTTTCACATAGGTGTATTAAATTATGCTTATCTATGAGTTTTTTATTCGAGGTTTTTTATCAGATTCCTGCAAGGATCATAAAAGTAAGATCAGAAAGGAAGGATTCACAGTCACCGAGACTCAAACCAAGATAAAGATGTGGCAAGAATTGCAGAAGCTTATCTCATCAGCTTAAAAATGAAGCTTATTTGGAACAGATATCCTCGATAGCCAATTCGGGTATATCGATGTGAGCTTGCAATTGATGAGTATCATTCCCAATAAACGTGTACATATATCAGGTTGAAACATAAAATAGCATACTTCTCAGGTGCATACGATGTATGTAGACCAGTCTTTGCGCAGTAAAGTCGGGCAATAGTAAAACTGGGTGATTTTTCAGAATTGGCAATGAAAAGAGCATTTGAGGGTGCTAAAAAGCTCCGAATGCCGCTTCGTCTTGTTGTAGGTATATCCTTGATAAGATCCACACTATGCTTCACAACAACTGCGTATTTCACCTTTTCTTTTGTGCTTCGATAACATAACATGACTAGCCCAAGATATAAGGCGATGTCGGAAGTCGTTTGGAATATATGTATGACCATCAGATCGTTGAGCTTGTGCGGGAATGAAGTTGTTACTTTAGATAGAGTCATGGATTTGATGTAACGTGTTCTTTATAAGCTATGAGCTTGTGGATGATGTAGCGAAAACATTATTATCTTCATCTTCTCGTTTACTTCATAAATTTTCTAATGCGATTGAAGATGGTGTAGGGAGAGATATTAAGATGAGAACAGGTATAGTTATAAATTCGAAATTGACCGTGTAACAAGATGATTGCTGATAAAGTTTGAAACTGCTGAATATTACTCACCAACCCGCAAACAATTCCAACTCGTTCATTAAATCTTCAGGCTTTTGCAAGAATTAGAGATATTGTAAGGTTATGAATTAACAGACATTTTGATTCGAATTATGGTTTGAGTCATCTTTTCCGAAATTAGCGTATGGCACGGATGATAAAGTGAATTATAGGAAAATGTACGAGAGTTGTTTTTAAATTACCAGGGATTGATGGAACAGAAAAATTTGAAAATATTACTTACTGTGGCAAAAAGTACCAATCATGGTCGGATCATAGAAAAAAAATAATTCGAACAATCCGAGCTTGAAAGAAAAACTCAGAAATTATCAGCGACAATAAGAATGATCCAAAATTTTTCTCTACGACAAAATTGTGCAAAATTGTTTAGAACCGGAAAGATTCGGCCAAATCTTCTAGAAAAAAGGGATTATTAGAATTATTTCCATGATAAGTAACCTCTAATCCTTCTTATTATAGCGAAATCTGTGTGTAAGGTTTGAGATAATAAGTTCTTGTTGTGAAGAATCTTTGATGAATACAGTATCCTCTTTTGATATATTTGAATTTGTCCAACTGAAAAGAGTATATTCACCAGCTATCCATCAGGTACTCGACTTGCCGAGATGCATGGGATTATCTATTTTACTTTCAAATCATTGCCTTCATCCTTTATTTTATCCACTCAGCTTAACTTCGGTAATGATATATGACCCACATAGTTTATCTGGATGAAATCGGTCGGAGGGGGGAGTAACTTTTTTAATGAGTTAATGCTATCGTTCTACACACATTATGGCCCTTTAGGATAGCTGTTGAAAATGCTGAGCGATGCCGTTGGCTGTGGTTAAAAAGAAATACCCACATAATTTCATCAATCTATGGTGTGTGAAAACTATGTCTGTATGAAAAAAAAAATCCAAAATTTCGTCGGCGAAACGCGTGTTAATAATTTAGACGATCCTAGAGAGGTGATTACCAGTATATTAGTTCATTTGGATGGAACTGTAGGGATAATTCTATTCTGGTCCAAAATATTTTTCTTACTGTTAAAGCAGCAGAAAAATGATACGTCTGCCGAATTATTTTGTATTTCTAGTTTTAAATTTTGGAAGTTGCGCAGAAATTCTCAGATCAATTCATTCAATGTCGATTTCACATGACTCAGAGGTCGTCTTATGAGGTTGGCGGGATAAAATAATTGCCGGTGTAATTTTTATCGCTATAGCCTGTGATTTTTACGACGTCTGTAAGAACATCAGATTGCATTCTGCATTCCTCTGGATCGAGAGTTTTGTAGGTCAGGAATAACATTTTTGAAAGAGTGAATTTTTGATGAAATTTTGCTAATCAAGTTTAGTAGATTGATATTCATGTCGAAGTGAATTATGTCAAGAGACAAGGATAGATTCAGAGTAGTCGTTTACACAGAGACATCTTCAATAAATATCAATCCATGGAATTGGGTTAGCAACATTTCATCAAAAATTCACAACTTCAAAGTGTTCATTCCTTACCTACAAAAATTGTAATTCATAAAACTCAAACTGATATTTTTGCGATAAAAATAAACACCAATTAGCGGTAAAATTTATAAGTTATCGGTTAGCGCCGTTTATCCCGGAAATTGTATAGGCTTCAGGGGTCCAAAATGTCCTAGATTCACAAAATATTTGTTACTATAATTGATCCCAGAGAATATCTATATCTTCCGATCAAAAAATCAATAACGCAAAACGAGCAACAGTGGTAAAACCAATTTCGCCTGATAAACTAAATTATTCATGAGAGCTCATTAGGTGGGAGAAGATAAAAACTTCGAGATACGGAAAATCAATGAATTTGCGTTGAAGTAGAACTCATAATCCATTGCAAACAACGCAGTAAAAATCGATTTAGTTTCAAAAAAATCTATATGGATTGAAAACTTCCACCCCTTACATAAACCTATACTTTCCACCTCACTTGTAGCAACTTTGCTATCGAAAACTTGCACATAACACTTCGGTATATGTCCAACTCTAGCAGAAAAAAAAAATAAAAAAAAAACGAGTAAAGTCAAGTGTAAATATCGACGATGCTTGGGCGTAAACGAAACATTATCTCAGTCGAAGCGTCGACAGGAGCTCTAACGTTAAATCTCAAGCTTATACGCTCTGCCGCGTAAGCTTGAAAAGCATGAATAGCGACCATCTCGCTATCCTATATATATATATGTGTGTGTGTGTGTGTGCATGTGTAAGTACGCAGATGGTGGAAAACTTGAATCTGCAGAGTTTTAGCTAAAGCTGTATGGTGAGTTTCTGATGCCGCAGGCTGCTCGCAAGTTTTCGAAAACAAGTGCCCTTACTGGGAGACTGACGCGATCGTAACTCACAAAAGCTCCTCTTTGCAAGCACATATAATACAACAAACACGCGCATCCACCCCTTTTCGTGAGACGACGCAATCGCCCAAGTTATCGTTCGAGCTTTTGCAGAGTAAGTAAGTAAGTAAGTAAGTAAGTATAGTATATAGCAGCAGATGTGTGTGCGAACTTGCGTATGAATCACATAATTTTTCAGAAGGATTTTTTATATTGATGGTCACGTGTTAGGTAAATCCATGTAGATCGGAATGAACTGATTAGTTATGTTGAAATGATATATAATTTGAGATATGGAGTGTGAAATGGTGAATTCGGTAACAAGTGGATGATGGCTATCATTAGATTGGTAGAGTTTTCTGAACTCTTTCTGTTGAATTTGGAAGTTGATTTGATTTCACACTCAGAAAGATTTCCAGTACAGAACAAAAGAATTATTCAATTTGTGAGATTTGCCAAACTTTTGTTGAATATACAGTACCTGCCAATATACGTGGAACACCGATACCTCCACCAAAACAGCAATTACTTCGACGCCCTTGGATCAATGGAAATTTTTCAAAAAACCTTCGAAAGATGAGAACAAGAGATATCAATTCACGTCTTCCAAAAATTCTTTCAACCCAGAACTCATGGTTTTGATTGGCTCCAAAAAGTGAAAAAAATTTCTTTTCAATCAACCACTGATCATTCGTCAGGAAATCATTATAGAGCAAAAATTCTCACGGGATCTTGTAGCTCTTTTCAAAACTTCAAAATCTTTTTTTTCATTCATTGCTCTACGATTTTTTACACCTGAATTGCGAGCGATCAGGTACAGAGAGATTGATGCGGGTAATTTTTTTCTTCACTTTTTGAAGCCAATCAAAAACATGAGTTTTGGGTTGACAAAATTTCTGAAAGTCACGAATTGATAGCTTTTGGTCTCATCTTTCGAATGCTTTTTGAAAAATTGCTGTAGACCTAATAGTGTCGAAGTAATTGATGTTTTCGTGAAGACATCCGTGTTCCATTTATTTTGGCAGGTACTGTAAGATAACGTGGGCACAACTTTTAGTGCATTATACTTCAATTTACTTCTTTTCTACAAAACTGGGGATGACTCTGGTGTGGCATTTTGTAAAATCTAGCAGATTAACGAGCTCACGCACGATACACCTGAACGCAAAAGTTTAGATGGGAAAAAAACTCATTACGTATAGAGTTAGACATACATTTTTTTCCAACACTGATTCGCCAACTTGAACTTGTTCGGGATCATCACGCATCACCACCGCATCACTAAACAAGGTACATTATTACGAGTGGATGAGTGTATTCTAGTGATTATGATTCTCAATTTATCCCAATGAGGGTAGTCCAGAATTTTGAATAGAAACTCAATTGACATCGCCATATGAAAACTTCCATCATTTGACGCTCGTGTTCGATGTTTTTGTTCCTCTTTTTTCGCAAAAAAGGAAATGTATCAAATAGGTTTGGGCTTTCATGGAAAAACAAAAGAGAATGTGAATTTGTTTTAACGGGTTTCAAGCAACTTCTGTGCCATGATCCAAGGGTGTATATTGTAATTTTGTAAAAGTTTTCAAGAAGTAAGTCTGCTATTGATTCAAAATTTGATGTGTTAAGAAGAATCACGAATTTATCCAACGTTCTCCGAAGTAAGAACGAACAAATCAAGTAGTCGTACTTGTAATCAGATTTGCCATTCACCCGGCCATAGACACGATTAGACTGTGCATCAATTCTACAGAAAAAACTTCTTAGAATTCCGAGAAAAAAGTCACTACACGTTCTGGGTAAGTTTTGGCCACAATGCCCATATATCGATTTCGCAGTCAGACAATTTCGACAGTCGGCCAATTTTCTAGTCGGGACATTTTCTAGTCGGGCCATTTTCTAGTCAGGACATTTTCCAGTCGGGCTGAACATCAGTCGAGCGAATGACCAATCGGGCGATTCGGATCGAGCGCTCGTAGCCGGGGAAACGAAATCGGGTAAGTGGGCGAAAACCTCTAAACACTTACGTAAAGGATCTCGTCGTAAACCATGGGATTTTGGGTTTAGTCGAAAGTGCTCATGCGGTACTTCATCGTGAGATCTCGGCGAACTGGAAAAAAGTTTCAATAGACGCTTGGCCTAAGAGCTCATGGTTTCTGAAATAGTTCATCTGAAAGTCACTTTTACTTGCTAGGAAAGTGAGGTTAGAGGGTATGTTGACACAGTATCGACAGTTGCATTCGCAATCGTTACAATTGGGAAATCATTTCCATTTGAGCTTTCGGATCCTGCGGTAACAAAGATCACTTCCGTTTCTGTAGCAAATTTGAACGCGATGCGCACCATATCAACATATCTTCTAACCTCACTTCCCTAGTAAGGAGAGATGGCTTTTCATTATAGGAAAAAATCTCAGAACAACCATGAACTCTCTGGTCGAGCGCCCATTGAGTCTTTTGCTCAGCTTGTCAAGATATTTCGAATAAATACATACTTTCGACTCAAATCCAAAATCCTACGGCTTCTGGCGGGCTTCTTTTTACAGGTAACAAAAACTTCCTAACAATGAAATTCCCGTGGTAGTGTTGAAACAGCTCTCAATCTCACAAGGATGGGTCTAACCTTGCGGGCCCTGGATCCGTTTCAGAACTTTGGGAATTATCCTGTTTTGATGAGAAATGGAAGTATCTCAAGGGACTTATAGTCCCATGGGCCTCCTATCCTGAGATACAGCTATATAAAGATGAGCATTGTCAGTATAACTATTTTCACGACTTTTCAACATTGGCCAATATGGCCAATGCTAATATTCGCAGCTATATCTCACGATAGGTGGCCTATGGGATTGAATCCTTTGAGATACCTTCATTTTTCACCATAAAAAAAGATGATTTCCAAAGATCGGGACAAATTATCCAGGACTCGCAAGATTGGACCTCTCCTTGTAAGTCTCAAACGCAAAAATGAGTGAAAAATAACTTCCACTTCTCCGATCGAAAAGATTTGATTTTTTGTGGGCGTTGTTATTGGATGCAAATCCTTCCTCAATTGTGATATACAATTTCATTGTATTCTTCCACCATACTCGGTTTACCTCGACATTGAGCAAGGGTATTCGAATAAAACCCATAAAAACGCCTCCTCATGCTTGCATGCCGTTTCACCTAATCCCAAAATAATCACACAAAAGCTCGCACCAAAACTAAAGATCAGATATTATCGCTCAATCTGTCCCTTTATTACACAATGACTATGGTATTTTGTTGCGTCAGGGTTCAATTTGTCCTGGACTAGATATCTTGGTATTTGAGTGCACAAAATTGCGTAACACCAACTGTATTGTGAATTTATTTATCGAGCTAGTAGTTTGAGATATGAATTTAGAAAGATACTTCGATGGCTCAATCACGGTGGATTTAGAATTCTTTATTTCGAGAATAAATGTTCGACACAAGTTCAATGAGCACAGTGAATTTTATTGTTCATCAATATCGATCGTCCAATTTTTATTTTTTGTGGTCAAGGTTTCTCATATGACGTCGCATATGACGGAAAGAATGAATCACAATAACATAGCAATGTCATTGAATCACTAGATTGATTTCTAATCCAAGTAGTGTCTGAATGATCAGGAGAATAGTCGTTGGTCGGTCGGTTGTTGATGGGAAAGCATCTAGTTTTCATGTCAAATTACAGAATAATACTCGAAGGTAAATAACGTGGGTTGCGCACAGTGGAACATTGAGGTGAATTCTTAGTATTCAACACTGCATGGATATTGAGGTATTTGTTAAATACTGAGATATTGTTTTGATTCCCCAGTGCCGATCAGGGTTTCATAAAATTTGGCGAGGAGGTAGATTTTAGTGTCCATAGGGCTTAGTAAAAATTTTTTTTTAGCCTCGGTTACCCCTGAATTCAGCCATTAGTATAAACATTTTTAGAGGTTAAACACGCTATGGGGTAGTACTATTATCGTTAAACAACAAATGATTGATCAATTACTTTATGCTCGAATCATCTTCATTCATTGATTATTACCATACAAAATTCATACCCGATTCAACACCTTCACGGGCCTTGGTTAGCTGAGATAGGAATTACGAAAAGTTTATATCGTGAAATCATGCGAATAAGACAAATTCGCTGCCGTTTTGAAATTGGACATTTATACGTGCAGGCATTAGATGAATTTACAAATTATGATCAGAGCATGAACCTGAGAGGCGTATAATTTCCAAGTAAAAGACAACCATTCGAGTGAATTCGTGCAATACCTGGTGCCATGAAAAGAATCAATCGATTTGAATCACGTAGCACCGAGACTATGCTTTCATGACCTGAGAATCAATTAATGCTAGAAAAAATTTTTCATTACTCTAACCTAAAAATGCCACGTTTAAATAAAATTTCAAGGTTCTGCAAGCCCATTTTGGGCACTGGAGGACATGTCTGCCCTAATGCCCAAAATGGGCTACCGTGCTCAGTACGGAAACATACTATTTTGGGATTCGCTATCTGAAATCTCAGATTTTCTAGGACATCCACGACCAATGCAAATATCTGTACAGGAATCAAAATTTGGATGTTCATGAAATTTCATTGATTCCATTTTGGTGAGCCATTTTCAACTCAGCTCATATTTGCTTACGCAGCGTAGTTTCTGCGAAAGTAACCTGAATTGTTGATAGTTAATTTGCACTGGGTTTCGATAGTGTTCTCGGACTTTTTTCGAGTTAACGGCCTTCAACCCAATTACAGGCCATTTCTTATAATGATGCCCCAGCCTATAACACTGTCTTATCAGACCGATAACTGTTATAAAATCAGACACACTATTAGAACTATGTCACATAACGGTTTAAATTTCGCGCCACTCCTCAAAAGCCATCTCTTGCACATGTTCGTTGATCACTGTTCAAGCCCTGAGAGCTTGCAAGCTCTGTCCATAACTCAAAAAAATTTCCAAAAAAGTACTCTAAAACAGTACTCACCGCTGATGTTTCGATGTCCGCAATTCTTCAGCACAGATCAGAAGAAGAGAATGATGTTATACTTCTACCCTATATCGATGTTACTCGGGATAATCCACCGGCGTCAACTGATGCGCTCACGCACCAAAAGCTCAGCTTATATAAACCCGCGGACTGATTTTAAATGATGATCCGTTTCGACGGGTTCGTTAAACACGACCACTTGGCCTGTAAGCATAGCAACATAAGAAGGAGACTATCCGATCATCCGTACATAATGAGGCACCACAAGTCGAAGGGCGTACTAATTGCTTTTTCACGCACCCGCATCTTCTTATTCTTGGCCGACGACATTGCTGATGCTATAAGATGGTATATAAAGTTGGCCGACACGCCAGTCGCCGGGCTGACGCGCAAAGAAAAGCTCAAACGAAATTGAGGTATTATAAGATAGCGACCTTTATAATATATGATGGTTGGTGAAATCCCTACCTTGGATTCTAAATTTATCTGGGGGAAAGGAAAAAAATAGGCTGGATTGGGGTATGCTTCATAGGTTTTATGGGGCGATCGATGTATGGTAATTTTCAGGCTGAAGGGATGATGAAGGAGGGGAGGGGGTCAGGAGGGAGATTTCGTCAGATTCACGATAGGGTTGTACACGCACATGGCAAGAGACTTCGGAAGATACAATTAGTATTATCTGTTAAGAAGAATGTCGATCGAAGGGCTATGAGCTGGCGAGAGAAATTTTGGTATCCAAGGAAATGTTCTCATTTTGGTCAATTTTTCCCCTGATGCGGAAGTCTTGGTTCGTACTAACAAAGAGAGTTCCGACCTTGCGGGTCCTGGATTCATCCAGAACTTTGGAAATCATCTTGGTTTCCGTCTATTCTCCCAAAAAGACTTGCCCGAATCTATTGACCCGAAAAGTTATCCGCCTGATTGGTCATTTACCTGAATCATCGTCCGAAAGAATTAGCCCGAAAATACATTTGCCCGAAAGCCTTAATCCTTGATCTATTCGCCCGAAAATATTTTCACCCGAGAAATATTTTTTTTTTTTTTAAATCTCAGAAAAAACACCGTCTTTCGGATGTTTATTCAGGGCCAAATTTAGAACCATCGCGATCTGTTCTCCCTTCTGAATGAAATTCTCAAAGAACAGAAGGATACAAAAACCTGCCTCACTGAGCTGAGCTTCGGTTGGTCTGGGAAAGCTGCTCCTCGTAAAAGTTGAATCACGCTCCAACGCCGATATCGCACAATCACTGAAGAATTTGGAAGATATAAAGACGAAGAGACAGTGATGGAGTTTTTGGCGAATTTGGCCCTTAATATTGTTTCGTATTGAGCCATCGTATCTTTCCAGAATGTGATGGCTGGTTGTTATTGTAATTTCGACTCATTTTACCGCAATTTCGAAATTTTTTATTGCGATTTTGACCTCTTTTTCTTCCTGATTCTGACATACTTGGTTATAAATTTGACATATTTCATCATAACTCCTGTCTGTTAATACAATTTCCTCCGTCAGATATCTCTGAGATCCGGAGAAACTTATTATTGAACCGTGATCACTTATTTATGCTTCTCGGACAGCTTAGGGTGATCAATTTTAAAAGAATTTTTTCAGGCGTAATAGCTTTCGGGCGAATGGATTCGGATTGATATATTCGGGCGGATTTTTTTCAGGCGATTCGATTTCGGGCAAATGTCTTTCCGGGCCATTATTTTCAGGCATCTGTCCGGTAATTATCATCTTATTTTGGTGAAAAATGAATATATCTCCAAAAGTTCAGTCCTATGGGCCTCGTATCCTGAAGTATAGCTATGGAGATTAACATTGGCAATGTATCCATATGTAGGACGTTTCAACATGGGCCTCTAATATGGCCAATGCTGATCTCCACGGCTGTCCCTTGGAGATACTTTCATGCCTCACCAGAACAAGATGGTTCCCAGAGTTTGAGACGAATCCAGGTCCGGCAAGGTTGGACCTCTCGTTGTAAGTAAAAAGAGTAACCTACTGGTTTCATTTTGGTGTGAGATTCAATCTCACATTTAGGTTTCATTTCATCTAATTTAAGAGATTTTTCATGGGTTTGTTTCCACATTCTTGAGATTACGACAATTATAACAAATCTCGATTACATAAGAAAAATTTTTCGGGAAACAATGTAGTCTGATGGTTTTGAGTGCGCTGGTGGATCTGGAGCACCACAACGATGTGCAAGTAATAAAACACCAGTTGGAAAAGAATCAAGTACACGTTCATGACTCGAGAAAAGTTTTCAAAAATTGTTCAAGAATTCTTCTGAATTGACATCACATTATTTCTGTAGAGTTACATTAGAAATTTCATGGGTCAATGAACGGCTAGCTCATAATTACCTTACTGAAATGATTAAGGGTTTGTGAATGATTATGATTCTTGTCCAGTAATTTCATTCGTCAAGAGTTGATCAGAACAGATGAAAGTTGATTAGTCATTCATTCACCGTAATGAAGCACTCATTATTAATTTAATGGGAGCTTTCTCGGATATAGTTTGAAAAATCATTGTTCGGTCGAATTCAGAACTATACATCCGATCCCAAGCTCAAAGTTAGTTTTCCTTCATGAAGAATGTTGATATTCTACTCTGTCCTACCCAAGTTTCGCCTTGCTTTATTTGAGAAATTTTGAAACAGAATCTGGGGAAAAAACTAACCAGTCCCTAAAAATACATATATCATTCATCTCGCATCCCTAATTCGTTCGGAAATTTCAATTTTCAAAAATTTAATCCTGAAAAATAGACAAAAAGCAAAAGCTTGAATAGTGAGAGAATCAGCCTCATGGAAATTTTATCGGTGTCTAAATTCTCATCTTTCAGAACTCCCACCCGATAAATCCCCCGAGTGGTTAGTCTCGTCATTATAAAAAATCCCAGTCGGAATAGAATTTTCAAATTTTTCTATTCAGAATTATATCCAATTTTCCAACAAAAAACTTTCATCTTTGCATCTCCAATGCCGAATTTCTACCATCCATCGACAGCAAAATCATGCGATTCTATCCTAAAATAATCATTTTCTACCAAATATTCTCATTTTCAGCTGAAAATACAAACAAACCATCTTTTACATGGATGTTCTTACGAAGGTCAAAATTTCCCACCAAATCTTTTACGGTGTCTGTACCACTCTAGCGCAAAATTAATTGCTTCGTCTCGTCGCAACGCAAATACCCCATTTCCATTCCCGCATCCTTACTTGGAGGACCTCGAATAAATTATACATATCCTTTCGACTTGCAAAAACACGCTTCAGAAGGTCACCACGAGCAGCCAAGCGAGTTTGAATCGTTCCCTTTCAAAGCTTTTCCAAGGAGCTCTCCACGCATTCATAAGATATATAGAACTTTACCCATGCAATATAACGATCCATCCTGTACATACAACCCTGTGCAAGCAAATAATCGATGAAAACAATGGGAAGCTTGCAAGCTCTTAACTATCACCCTTGCCTCCTATAATACCGCAACGGGTCGATCGAGCTGGTTGCATGTAATTGCTTGAAATGGTGACTCTATTTGGATGATTATAACTTGTGTGACACCTGGATGTTGCGTGTCGACCTCTGAGATGGATAGATATATAGACTTCAGCTAAATGAATTGACGCGGTTTGTTGCTATATTACCTCGATTAGAATCGTATCTATCTATGATCTATGTGTGTCCATGTATGTGTATGGGTTTGTGTATGAAGAAGGGAGCTTTTCCGCTGTGACAAAGCAAATAAGTTCCGTGCGGAGTTTAGATACGCAAGCGCTTAGAATATGGTGGAATGAAAGGGAAAATTGTACGTGTCACTTTTGCGATGGCTCAGTGATGATCTGTCCGACTCCCTAGACGCATGGTTTTTTTTGTGTGCTTATTGTAACAAATTCGCGGATTTTTTGATTTTGGAGTGTTTTCCGTAAATTTTGGTTTGACATTCGGTGTGGTGGTGCGATACCTGGTTCTCATTCTGATTTTTGATTGAATGTGACGCTCAGAGAAGTAATTGGTAACGCGGACAAAGTTTTCCGAAATGGTCCGTTCCTGAAAATTTAGTAATTTTTGGGTGAAGTTATGATTTCCTGTTTTCGCAAATGCCTCTTGGTGGCTTATCGGACATTTATCAGAAATTGATCGATCTCCCATGTGTGTGTGAATCAAGCTACATAGATGGAATCGACACTCCTGAAGTGGTAAGTGGTAAGTGGTAAGGACCTATTACAGTGGAATTGAGTGGTATGGTTTTCTGGTGGAGTGGGTCTGATATATTTTGTCTCCAAAAAACACAAACCTCATAATTTGAATAGAAATGAGGCTTCTTAGATCTCTATCCTAGCGTCCCTCTGGATTATCTTACTTATCGAATCCCTATTTGAAAGTGTCTCTGACGAAGTGTCTCGCAACACTGAAAGTATTTCAAGAGTCCCGCTACCGACGCACATTGAGGCGAAACATGTAATCGTGAGCACAAATCGTATCCGTGCAAATTCTTACCCGATTCACTCGATTTGGACGGGATTTTTTCTATTTTTCACGCTCTGCAAGACGGCTCTGTAATTTCTTCGATCAAAGTCACCTAGGAGCTGGAGAATGCTCTGATATTTGGATTGTAAATGAATAGCAACGCGTTACTCATCTTATTCTCAAAAATATCAACACCGATGTCCAAACTTTTCTCTTACGATATTCAAATATTGGATCATGTGAGATGATGCCTCCAGTGTTTTTTAACTCCTGGTATTCAAATCAAAAACGTAGAATTCATGATTTCAGAGGTCACTATAACGTTATTAAATGGTACTTCGATAAAAAAAAATCTTCTCAAAAATTTCAGCGACCATTCTCCTTTTTCACCTGGTATTCGATAACTGGATCGTGAAAATCGGTACCCTTAGTGTTTTTGAGCTCTCGCAAGTCGTATTGCCCTGAGTGGACAGTGGACGATTTCCTCGAAAAGCCCCTCAGATTGCATGTTTCCAAGTCTGGCCTCTTTTGGTCATGTGTTATACCCATCACAACCGTGAAAATGGGTCAGGATAATTAATTAGGATACTGTAGATATATCAAGCATCATGTCGGCTAGTTGGGCAATATCGTAATGTTAAACGCGGTCCAGGTACACCGGGCAAGAAACGCGCTGCCGTTATCTTACAGATATTCAGAGCATTTCCCACACCGAAGATAGTTTTGACCGAAATGGTAGCAGTGCCATGTGGTAGAGGGTAGGAAAACGGAAAGATCTCGTGTGAATCAAGGGGATCCGTGAAAAATCCGCGCGGGTACGATTTTTGCCCAAAATTACTTGTTTCAGCCCACTGTGTGACGGTATCCATTCGATTATTTCACCTCCATGGGCGGTATCTTCAGTTCTAAGTGAATTACGAATTTCGGAGATCACCCAAAGAAGGCCAGGATGCCGGCTGGGATGTCCTCGATCTTTCGTGAGAGGAGCCCTAAGTGCAGCCAATGGAGCGAGGCGAAGGGTATGGCGTCGTGGCAAGAAAGACTGCCTCTACATGAGCCCATCATATTCCCACCGAGGAGAGGGATCGCTGGCAAGTGGCCCTACATTCGGTAGTCAGCGAAGAGGTACAAGCTGGTACAAGCCATTGCCGAGTCATTTGTGGCCCGGGAATGGCCGTCTTCAGAGCTGACGGTCTGGAAAGACGTATATCCCTGCTCCACCCTTAGGCCGGATCCAATAGGCAAGTGCGTGGCCCATAGATGACTCGTATTCGCTGAGGAACCCAAAAGACCTTATCTACAAAGTCACTGGGTGGGGGGTTTATACTCAATGTGGTACCGCAAAAATACTAATCAACTGATTTGAGATATAGTAAACGTGTTAATTGTGTGCCTAATAGGCCTTTCTCTTGTGAAGTGTTCCGG
Source organism: Eretmocerus hayati (assembly GCA_029851415.1). Taxonomy (NCBI): domain Eukaryota; kingdom Metazoa; phylum Arthropoda; class Insecta; order Hymenoptera; family Aphelinidae; genus Eretmocerus; species Eretmocerus hayati. The sequence goes on from CM056742.1 coordinate 26,034,960, forward strand.
AAGTCTATTCTAAGTCTGATGCTAATATACTATGAGGACACTGACAAGATCTGGATGAAATACTGTAGATTCATATTATTACTGAATCCCACTCAGAATCCTAGTGGACAATATTTCTCTGAGTATCTGTAACCTCGTGGGATTCATAAAGTACTAACACAAGATGATCGAATTCTCAAGAGTCATGTTAAGGTCCTGAAGATTTGCTCTGTGGTCATGAAGCTGATTCGATCTCAGATCATTCCTGATTTAGTCAGACAAAATCTCCAGAATACCACGGAAGTACTGACTGAAATATTGCTAAGGACCCAGAAGGAAACGAATGACCATTCTACGAGTGAAGAACGAAATGAAATTCATTTAGATCAAACTATTAAACTGGCCAAGTTCCACAAAAGTCCGTGTAAAAACCGTGAAGTAATGATTCGATACCCACGAGTCAGTGCACGTGTTTCAAATACTTTGAAGAAATGATACTATTTTTGCTGTATCATTGAAGAAGATTTGAAGAACACATCGACAGAACCCTGGTTCTGTACTTTGACGGAACAAAGTAGAGACGGTACTTACTTTACTATAACAGCTATGATGAAGTGCAAGACTCCGGTGAAACTTTGAAAGTCCTAGCATGGCACCGATCTAGTACCTCAGAAGTAAAATATCATAGAAAGTGCTGGTTTAAACATGAATCACAAATCTTTCAAGTCAAGAATAGTGCCGAGAAACCAAGCAAGTTCTTCTGTGGCACTTTGATGAATTTACACAAAAGTTTTGACTAAATACCGACGGGATACTGTATTAATACTGATCAGGTAACCATTCAGAATCCAATGCGTGAAGTGTTTGGCACGCGTCTTGAATCCAGCCTTCTGAATTACATCGAAAGTATTAGCGAAATACCGCTTACGCACTGCGAAAGTTACCTGTCAGGTTTCCAAGGAGCAATGCAATACTCATTTCATTCTTACTGTTGCCGACAGCTTTCTAACTCTGGTTTGAGATGGCTTGACATATGAATGCCAATAAAATACTCTTGCAGCAGTAGTTTTACAGTAACTCAAAAATACTTCAACGATATTTCAACAGTATCTCAGCGGTACTTCAACAGCACTTGAACGGTACTTATGCAGTACTACACCCATACTTCAACAGTACTTCGTACGGCTATCATGATAATCTCGTGCTTTGATCAAGTTGAAGCGGTGATCTACCATCTAAGTAAAACTTCGAGCATCTCTCTGCCGTTGGCCTGAATTCCACAGCTGACATAATTATTCACGTTGAGTATGTAACGATCGATAGGAATTCATCTTTTGTACCCTGAATATTCGGCTTGCCCCCGTTGGCATGGAACAGGAATACGCCCTGCCAGCGCGTCGGTTCAGAGAGAGACCATTTCAAAACCATGAGTGGCTCAGAATTAATCCGTCTCTCTGTACCGACCACCGAATTCTGGGGCACACGGCCATACACGCCCCTCCGCAGGGTGATAGAACTCATCTAGGCTTCCTTGGAACCAGGGAAGTCCGCACGATTTCCCAAGCAAGTATTCAGACCTCGCGGCGGATTGCTCTTGAGGGTAGTCCTGACACGAGTCGCTAGTCTCGCTCGTTCCCAGGCATTGTGGCTGCCGTGGGCACCGGATGGAGATATGCGGTTTCCGCGCTCCGGCGGACGTTGACTGGGGCCGGAGGATTGTCAGACTCCAAAACTGAGACACCGACGTGCCTCGCCCTTTCTCACGGTATTATGAAAGCAGCCAAAGCGAGCCGAGCACCATCAGTCTCGAAGCCAGGCTCCTCTCTACCGGAAATGGGCGAGAGGCCCCGGTACAGTGCCCGGTTAACTGGGGCCGGGGGATTGTCCTAAACCGGGATCTTGAGGGTCCCCTTGCAGTTATAGAACGATGGATATGAAGAATACTCATGCCCACGCAACGCAGTTCCAAGTTCAAATCAGGTACTCTAAACTAGCTGTACAGGAATCCCTTGATATCTGCGGTCAGTTGGTTCTGGGAGGGTACCGCAACTACGAAAACTACGGATAACAAGGTACTGCTCTTATGGAAAATCAGGTTACGCGTTCCGACTCGACCAGGTCAACGGTAGGAAGTTCACATTTCAGTGCGTAAATTATAAACAAACACTTAGTTGCAGGAAGTATTGTATATTCTGTAGATAATATATTAATAGGGAGTATATTCGAAGGATCGAATCTGTAGTTGTGAGAATTCCGTCATTCGTGATTGTTTCGAGCATCTCACAAGGTCCCTGTGCACTTCTTCGGTAGGGTCAGAGTAACTTTTTGCACTCCTGATTCAATCTTAAACTGCGAGTTTTAATTGGGTCGATATGCACGGCCTTCTCGGTCCCTTCATGGAAAGGGTTCAGAATCTCCGCCACAGCCTTAGCTGTAAGAGACTCTTCCAATAAATTTTTATCATAATAGAAGGTAAGAAGAGGAGGACTTCAACATCCGGGGTGAGCTGTCCCTAAAGTTTTTGGATGAGTAGCAGCGTTATCGAGAAGCAGAAGCACTTTAAAAGCTACATTTCCGTTGAATAAATATTTCTCTACTTCTGGGATGAAAGATTCTGGAAGTCATACTTCGTAAAGAACTTTGGTGACTCAAATTCTTTTTTCCGACCTTTGAGGAATCGGAAGACGATCGTTTCTCTTGTTTTTCGGCGCACGGGGGGATTGAGATTCGTAAATGAGTATAGGTTTAATCTTGAATGTCTCTAAATGAATGAAATTTGAGAATTTACTCAGAAACCTTAGGAAATCGAGTAACTATGTATTTAATAGAAATTCACCTGGAGCATTACTGCAGAAGAGTAATGTGTATCGGTCTTTGGAGTCTTTAAGATCCGTTCCTTCTCGCTTTTCTTCCATCCAAAAAGTTCGAGTGGGCATCTTCTTTCAAAACAAACCAGTCTTGTCGCAATTGAATATTTGAACCGGGCTGTAACTTTCTTCGGCGAGTAGCTCTTTGAAAATTGTGGAAAATCTAGATGCTGCATCATCATCAGCTGACGCTTTCTCATCGGTAAATTTCACGTTATAAAGGGATAACCTTGTATGAAAGATTCAAATCAACCCTCGCTGGTGACAAAAGATTCATATTTTGAGAATGCCCAATATTTTTCACAGATGCATTCATAAAATTCTGATACTTGTTGCCTTATAGCAGCTGTACTGGATGAGATGTGCAGATGATTCTTTTCTTTGATCCAATAGTACTGCATCTTCTCCTTTCGTTCGGTATTGCTTTCTCTGCTTCTTGTACTCTTCTTAGCCCCGGGACCTACTGATTTGATAATATCCCTGATTTTTCTTTGTTTCGCTGATACTTCTTATTGTAGATTCATTGATGTCAAATTTTCTTGCAACTTCTCCGACTTACAAACCTGATCTGAACAGCTCCAAAACTTTCAGTTGCTCCTCTAAATTCATCACTTTTCGTGGCATTTATCCAAGAGTTTCTTTCAAGGGAGAACTCTAATTTCTTTTTCCAGCCATTTTACATTTTCTCACCACAAATCTTACTCATTCTGGATCACTAGTGAATGAATCCAAATATATTGCTAAAACGGTTGGGAACCATGAAGTTGGAATTTTTAGTGAGGAGGTTAGACGAAACAGAAAACAACTATAGAAAGAAAGCGTAAGCCCAATTCGAACCTATCTCAGCATGTGAGTTCAAACAACCTAAAATACTTATGTTTGCGATACAAGACGAGCACGTCCGAAAGAGGGCTCAAAGTAAAAGAAGCTAAGAAAGCCGATACGTTGTGCTCATAATTTACGACGAATATTTTCATTCTACAATATTACAATTCAAAATCTACAGATTTTCGAGGGATAAACCGTGAACAACTAGAGAATGGTGAATTTGAAAAAGCCGCGGATAAGCAAAGCTGTGGATACCAAAACTGCGGATAACTAGGGACTCTGATAGGCTATATCGAGCATGTCTCAATTAATTATGAAGATCTTCTAATAAGCTGTAGAACTAGTTGTAATATGTTGAAAAAGTTTGGAGAATGCCAGAGGATGAAGCTGCTCTACGCTTTGGTTAGGTCTTTTTGGTGAAAGTACCAAGCGTGGTTATTCATAAAAAAAAACCTGTCAAATCAAATAGATAAGTATTTGAATAACAAAACTTGATACGGTTAACTCGTTCATGTTTCTTCCAAGAAGGCTCAAGTCAGTTTCCAAAATTTCTTACCCTTTAATTCAGTTCAAGGCCGTGCGCGGCAAAAATGCGACCAATTCTACATAAATCCACAATCTAGAGATGATTGATCAAGAAAATTTTTTTGATAGTGAACCGAATTCTTCTCCTCGGGTGTTGAGAAATTAAATGCAATAACGTTTAGACCTTAGCACCAGAGAATGTAAGCGTTTGACCAGTGCAAATGAGGAAATAGCGCTGGGGTTCTACAGAAACTTGGGGTAGATCACTCCAGCTAAGACTAGTGATTAGTCATTCAAGTAGGTGATCATGACCAAGTACTCGAGTTAGGATGAGTGTTCGGGTACTTTAGCCAAGGCTCATGATCGAATACTCAAAATGGCAGTCGTGATCAAGAATTCAGTGTATGATTTGTGTTCGAGTACTTGAGCAAAGAGTCTTTAAGAAACTAAAATTGAATTTTAGCTCAAGCACTTAGTAACAAATCACAGATAAAATCCTTGGTCACGGCTGCCATCTTGAGAATCCGATAATGATCTAGAGTACTCGGGTACGATTTTCCATCCAAGTTCCCTGTAGGGGTTAATGGTTCGATCACTTGGTCACGTGTCTCACTCCAAATATCAATGTAGGGCCATTAACTTGCTTACTCAGTCACGAGTCTGAGCTCAAACACTCATTCAGAACTAATAATTTGAGTTCTTGATAAGGAATCTTGGCTTCCATAATCAGTTATAAGTCTGACCTCCACTACTCGGTCTCGACTTTTAACTTGAGTCCTTGATCAGTAATCTTGGTTTAAATACTAGATCACGAGTGTCAGACTGAATTCTTTACAAGTCTTGTCCTGAGTACTTAATCATGAATCTTGGATTGAGTACTCGGGCACATGTTTTAACTTGAGTACTTGATCTCGAGGAGTTACTCGTCAAACAACTAGCCAAAGTATGAGATAGCGAGTGTTAACACGAACGCTCGATTATGAGTCTTCCTAGGACCCTAACGCTATCCACTTGAAGAAAGTAAATTTTGAATGAGGAGGGATTCGATTTCAGATTATGTCAAAATCGTAACGCGATGAGTCATGAAATGTGGGCATTCACAGAATTAGCGCACACTCTTACGTCAGACACGTGGGTTTCGATCTTCTGGAAATCGTTTCAGATTCATTTCAGATTACGGTCTAATGCTATTATTACGAATCATTCTTTTAACTATGGTTAACATGATCCTCGATATAATTCTTGATGAGAATGGATTTGAACATCATCATGAATCCCAGTAATTGCAAGTCCAAAAATTGAGGACTAATACCGATTTTGCTAATACTACACAAGAATTTCATTACCTGTATTCTAGCACACTGGTACTCTTCATGCTTTTATATCATGTGTGTAGGATTAAATTGCTCATGAGATATTATTCTTGCGTTGAAAAATGCCTTCAATTTTGAATTGGAGCTGGGTGATAAAACATCCATGCTTTTTTGTTTGCACCCGAGAGTAACCACTGTATTCTCAAAATATGAGTAGGCTACCAGATGTAATTTAACATCACTCTATCTAAAACCTGATATATATTCGCATTGAGTAATGTCCTAGGTGTCTCAATGCCACGAGGGAAAAGAAACTGCTTAAAGAACTAACGTAGAAGTCAAATCGGGGCTGTAGGATAGGATTAAATGAAAAATTATTTTCGACCAGGATAGAAAGACTTTCTCTGAGAAGCCAAACACAACTTAGACCAATGTGCATACCCCCCAATATCTACACGAAAGAAAAGATTGCGTAGCTAGATTTCAGACATATCTTGATCCGAGAAAGAACAAATTCACTGTCCTTCCAAGTAGAATTTGGAATCTTGAAATGAGCATCTAGCTGCGCGGGTACGGATCGGTGATGATTTGACATCTGCTAAGTGTTATTATCAAATACATGTCAATTCATCTCATTAATCACCATTTTTGATAATCATGGGCGGTAATACAACTGCAGATTTGCAGGTATACTTTTGTCGCGGAAACGGAAGGCGTAATAATGTTCTCAGTAATGTATTTGTGCTTAATACTACAAATTCTTCTACAATAGACACATTTTGCAGGAGGAAACTATGCAAACGAATCTGTAAGGAATTCAGCTTTTGTATCCCGGGTGCCCGGCTTTCGCCTCCACCCCGGTTGACCCCATGGGCGTGGGGCAGGAATACGCCCTGCCAGCGCGTCGGTTTGAAGGACGGCCATCACCGAACCACAAGTGGTTCAGCAACGACTGGATCCTCCCTCCCGCCTACCGAATTGCGGGCTCGGCCCCCAGCACAAAACCGATGCTCACCCCTCGGGAGGGGGGGGGGGGGGCTCGTCTAGGCTTCCTGAGAGCCCACGGAGCCCCTCGGAATGATGGATAAGTCTTCCAGGCTCGCATTTGTTATCGCCCGAGAGCGATTCCAATGCAAGTCTCTAGACTCACCCACTCCCGTGGTGCCGGATGGAGATGTACGGTCTCCACGCTCCGGCGGGCGCTGACTGGGGCCGGGAGCTTGTCAGATTCCAGGGATGGGGCACCATGCCCCAGCCCCCCTTGCGGGTTTTCGGGAGGAGCCAAAGCTCCGAGCACCGGTCTCGGGGCCAGGCTTCTGCCTACCGGCTTCGGGCCTAGGCCCAGGTACGGTGTCCTTGTAAGGGTGTGTCCACAAATGAAGCGCACGCACTGCTCATGGCTCACAGCGCATACCCACGGCTCACGTGCACCATGCGCTCCTCATCGGATTTCAGCCTGCGAGTGAGATGGACTTCCCTTGTTACCGGTTGGATCCAATACAGAACTTGAGGTTAGTGACCGATAATGGATGACGATCTCCCGGGAAATCCATGTCTCTCGCCTGCTAAAATCCGATGAGCAGCGCATGGCGCACGTGAGCCGTGGGTATGCACTGTGAGCCATGAGCAGTGCGCACGCTTTATTTGTGGACACACCCTAACTGGGGCCGGAGGGTCGTCACACCCCGGGACTTGGAGTCCCCCTTGCGGATAAACGAATCTGTAAGGGTTGATTAACCGTTCTCGCAAAGCGTGCTAAAGAAAATTTGTCACGTAAAGAATCTACTTGGTCGGACTTTGTTTGACTAGGCCTGCCATAGCGTCGGTTGCAGATGATCCGGGGGAAGAAGATTAATATGTCACCCAAGAAGTTTTTTTTCACGAAGGCGTCCAATTGTCTTTTATCCCCTATCACGTCGGTTGTTTGAATTTCATCACAATGACACAATGATATGCATTTCCAGATTCCTAGGATATGGCAGAACTCATATTTGGCTACCACGGCAATAATAAGATGTACAAAAAACATTAAACTTGGACCAATAAAATTTGGGACTATGGACGACGAGAAAGAGAAACCACTACTTCAAGGGAAAAGATTTTTCTAATCATGTTTCACGATTGTCATACTTGAAGAATGCAAGCTGAATTAGAAAACGCTTTGTTACAACAAGAGCGGAAATCATTCCCGTCTCACATAAAAATTACAACCTATACCGTAAGTCTACTTTGAATCTTGATACTTTTTCTCATACAAAGCTGCACCTTTTTCAATTTCGTTTCATATTCATTGAAACTGTGGGTGAAAAGTGTTCCAACTTCGTCACCCTTACCGACTGTCTTCTGAATATTGTCTACATCAAATTTTTCCAATGTAATTCATCTAACCCTGTCTTAAGCTTATTTTAAAGTTCACAATTTGAGGTAGAACTCATTCGATCTCAATGTCCCGAGTCCGCGCTGTGGTGAATTCGCAAGAAAAAGCGATTCTGTAGGAATTAACAGAGACGTGTTCTCATTTTTGTGACGCGTGAATTTTTTTTGTTATGATTTCTATCCATCCAAATATCTATGGATCCAGCTCTGCTCATTTCGAGTTCTATTATGAATTTTACCGGATGTGAACCTGCTGAAAGTCCAATTTTGTATCAGAGAATCAAGTCATTTCAAACTCGAAAGAAAATATTTTCTGTGAATTCGAGGAGTCCAGAGATGATTAATTAGCGCCTTCGATGTAAAAAATTCGCAGTTAATCCCTCATCAGTCCAAATGATTTGATTTCTCATACCCAAACAATACAAATGCAAGAACAGCTGGTAAACCGAATCACGGTTAAAACTACGGAAATGACGAATTTGGTCGATTTCATATACAATTACATATCGAGAAATGCTAATGAAGTTGTATAATTCCATGTATCAATAAGGACTGGCCCTATTCAAGAATAAAAACGTTCGAGAATGGTACAACGATTGGCGAAGGGATTGCTTTCGAAGTCTTGAACATGTTGGTGAGAAAACTGAATTTCACTTACTCCATCATCCCACCAGCTGAGGATATGATTGGAAATAATGATACTGGCATGATCAAGCAGCTACGTAACAAGGTATGTGCTAAAGGACGATTAGCACATTGTGCTCTCGGTGCTTATCGTTCTTTGATTTTTTTTCTTTGTAAAATCATAACTTCACTGACTGGGTGCACAGCGTATTCAATTTTCAGAACTATTTTCAAAGGTTTTTTCGAATTATGGATGAGGCAATGCCTTAAAAACCCTGTAACTTTTGATCAGTGAGTCACAAAATCGTGACGAGGCGCATGGTGAGAATGACTAGGATATTTTGGCTCAAAAGTAACACCCTCGAGCTACTTGGCGTTGGACGTCAAATGCCGACGGATCGCGCATAGATCTTTATTTTTGCAATCGATTTCATTTTTCATGTATTTTGTGTGATGAAGTTCGGATACCCAATGAGGCGTCTGGGATCTTTTGGGAGATTGGTGCTTGACTTCTCATACAACTATTCCTGATTAGAATACGGTCTTCTGAATTCTTGGAAAAGAGTGCTTGAAAGCTCATTAGATAGTAATCATGAAAATTATATGTTTACAGGAGGTTGATATGGCAGTTGCATTTATACCGATTCTGAGTGAATTCAGGGCTTCTTGTGATTTCTCTGAAGCTTTAGATGAGATGGACACTACATTTTTGATGAACAGACCAGGAACATCTGCTAAAGGATCGGGGTTATTTGCTCCCTTTAACGAAACCGTGTGGACGTGGATCTTTATATCCGTGATGCTTGTCGGTCCAACCATCTACACTCTGGTACTTTTGAGGTTCGAAAATATTCTATTCTTCCCTTTCACAGCTATGATGCTATGTACAAGGTGTCCCTGAAGTCAGTTCCCTAACGCGCCCCCTGAAATCGAGGGGGAAGCTCAAAAATGGTCACCGACTTGACCTTGAATGTGGCCTTGATGGATTTTGGAGGTTAGATCAAATTCCTCAAATGGCAATTCCTACTTTGACTCTAGATTCTGAAAGAAAACATATTTTACGTCCAAATAGGACCTTTTTCCAACTTATTGGATGAACTCCAGGGGTCATTTTGGGGTCAAAAGTATCTAGAGGGTGGATTAAATTACCAGAGCTAGTGCGGTAGTCTAGTTCTGAGAGGTTCCTCTCAGAGACGTTTCTCAGCCTTATCCTCACCCTTGACCTGTGACCTTGAACTTAACCATGACTCTCAGAACTCGAGAATGGCTCCGGGTCATCCGGAAAATATCCTGAAGCACGCATCCCTTAACGTCGAGAGGGGATCTCGAAATTGGACCCAGATTTGATCTTGAATGTGACCTTGATGGTTCTTTGGAGGTGAAATAAAATTCCTCAAATGGCAACCCCTATTTTTGACTCTGGGCCCTGAGAATATGACAGATTGCGAACCAGATATGACTCTCTACCAATTGCGTAGATGACCTTCGAAGGTCATTTTGAGGTCACGAGTCTCGGAATTGTGGTTAAACGTGCCAGAGCTGAGGCAATAGCTGAATCAGGGAGTTATTTTCACAAGAAATTCCAGACTCCGTTTTGATCTCCCGCGTGTGATCTTAAGCATACCCTTCAGCAGTCGAGAAAATGGCATCAAGAATTTGAACTCTCGCGAAATGGCCGTGGAGTTCGACACACCCCAGAGCACCAGCTACGCGCGTGTCGTGTATTTTTCACTCGAGTTTGTTTCATGGATCAGAATCAACTACGTATGATTTTCGGTTATGAATGTGGTTGTCTCCTCTGATTTTGCGTTCATACAGCCAACTATCACATTTTTGACAGGCGTGCGGAAGGAGAAAGACAAAAAAATGCGAATGATAATTTTTTTACTAATCAATTATTGCAAAAAATGCAAAGATATATCCTGTCACTGAAAAAATTCTAGAGGACGCAATTTCTAATGGAATGAGCTGAAAATTTAACTGAGTTATTTCAAGATTGAGTAAGTATGAGAAAAAATAGTGCAGTGGTCGATCTTTCAAGGGAGGTCTTCATTCCGGCATATTAGGTGAGAATAGAACTTCTCAATTAATACATCGAAATATGTCATAATAAATACTTTTTTTTTCGAGATCTACTCTTGTGTTATTTTTTCTCGAATAATCCTTATCTCGGGATGACTCAGTCAAATTTTCAGCTCATTTCATCAAAAACTTGCGTCCTCTAGAACTTTTGCTTTCTCTAAAGAGAAAGCTTTGTTTTCACCCCAACGAAAATTTGATCAAATTTTTCATTAAAACCAACATATTATTCAACAAAATTCCTTTTATCTAAAAAAGCCCAAGACCATTCTCTTCCTCTCGCCAAAATCTATCAAATGTAGGTAACACTTTTCCTCCTAATGCCCTTCCAAACCCGTCAGAGACTCATCTTTGCACCCCTTTTTCCGTGTGTGTGTGTGTGTGTGTGTGTGTGTGTGTGTGTGTTGTTTTCTATCGGACACGCTTTCTCTTTTTCTGTTCAGCATATCAATTTTTGGCTTTCTACAAATTGTGAAGAATCCAATTTCTGAGAGCCCAGTGATTTGGCAGCTTTCGGCTCCCAGTCAAATTTGATCCATGGGCTTTTTCAAGCAAAAGTGCTCGAATTTCGACTTTTGATACATAAATATCTTTTTCTCACACGGTCTCACCACGAATTGAGTCACCTAAACTATGGTTTTTTCTGCAAGATCTATCGATTGGTTAATACCGAAATTTTATAAAATCTTCACAGATCTCAAATTTTCGAAAAAATCAAAATTTTCACCAAAAATTTCATTTTAACCCTTTTCAAACCCACTGCATCGTAATTCCGTCTCAACCAAACGATGGATATTGTTAAAAAAACCTCAGACTAGAAGGCCCAAATCTCTCTAAAAAGCTTCCTCTAAAGAATAACTGAAAAAATAATGGGAAATTTTTCTTAATATTCATTTTTTCCTCGTACCTTCTTTTATGACTCATTTATCTCGATTTCAATGACCTAAACTATGGTTTTTTCTGCATTATCTATCGATTAGTTAATACCGAAATTCATTTGAGTCTTCACAAATCTCAAATTTCCGAAAAAATCAAAATTTTCACAAAAAATTTCATTTTAACCCTTCTCAAACCCACTGCATCGTAATTCCGTCTCAACCAAACGACGGATATTGTTAAAAAAACCTCAGTCTAGATGGCCTGAATCTCTATAAGAAGCTTCCTCAAAAGAATAACTCAAAAAGTAGTAGAAAATTAGAATTAATATTCATTTTTCTCTCGTATCATCCTTTACGACTAATTTATCTCAATTCTAATGACCTAAAGACTCACTATGCGCCATTCTGAATCGATTGGCTGATACGAAATTTTCATAAAATCCGTAAAACATTGTTCATATGAAAATTTTTTCGGGGGAAGGGAATTTCCACAAAGGACTCCAGTTTAATCATCTTTAAACCGACTATATCAAAATTTTCTCTTAATCAAACAATAGACATTGTTGGAAAAACCTCTCAGATGACCCGAATCTCTCTGGAATGCTTCCTCGAAAGAAAAACTCAAAATATAGGATACTTTCTTTTTCGTTAAAATTTCCATCATATAACGCCGTGAGGAAGCATTCTGCTAATCACTTTTAGCAGCGTATTTTTAGTAAAAAAGGTGATTTTTTGCATTTTCTTTGACATTTTTATTTTTTGAAATTTTTCCTCTAACTTCGGAAATCATTCTAATGCATTGGCCCATCAAAAACATATCAAAGAAGCTACAAAAAAAATTTGAAGCCGTAAGATTGATTATTGAAGCCACAGCATCAATTTTTTGACTGGGGTGCAATCCACCCCAGTTGGCCAACTATGTTATTTGGCGAAGCGACGCCAGCTAGGGGCTAATGAAGGTCAAGATTATGCTCAAGGTTACGGGTTGAGGGTCAAACGGAGTATGGGACAACTTTTGGAAATAACTGCTGATGATCCAGACTTTCACCTCACCTTTCGAACGTTGAACCACTTCTCAGAGGCTTTTGACCTCAACATGAACTTTGAGGGTCAGCTACAAGAGTAGAAATTCATATCTGGGCTCAAAATTTGTCACATTCTCAGTGCCCAGAGTGTAACATAGGGGTTGCCATTTGAGGAATTCTATTTCTCTTCCAAAAAACCGCCAAGGTCACATTCAAGGTCAAATTCGAGTCCATTTTTGAATTTTTTCCACGACATTACGAGACACATGTCTCAGGATTTTTCGATATCCGGAACCTTTTTTGAGTTCTGAGAGTCAAGGTTATGTTCAGGGTCACAGGTCAAGGGTGAGAATGAGGCTGAGGAACTTTTCTGAGAGAAACCTCTCAGAACAAGACTATCGCACTAGTTTTGGTACGTTAATCCATCCCCAGATACTTTTGACCCTCAAATGACCCCTAGAGGTCATCTGAAAAATTGGAAAAATCCCTATTTGGACGTGGAATTTTGAGCTCTATCAGAATCCTGGGTCAAAAATAGGGTTTTGCTCTCAGAAAAACCGATGTAGCTTCCTGTTCTCTTACACGGATCAAGGGTTTCAGGATTTTTCGATCCCCGAAGCCTTTTCGAGTTTTTAGGGGGGGGGGGGGACTGACTTGGGACACCCTGTATTGTTGAAATGTGACATCGCATTGTTATTCATTCATCGCCACTCTAGGTATCTGTATATGAATTAATCCAATGATTAAACCACATACGATAGTATTAGATTTAAACGGTAACCTTGACAAGAAAAATTTGAATATTAATTAGTTACTCGATCGATTAAAAGTTGATTCTAAATATTCCATGGCTCTCTTTCGATCAAGTAGAACTCTATGTACGATTATTCATGTACTACCTGCACCCAACCCTTAAAAATGATCTTAATTTGCATAACCAGTGAGAAAAATGGCATATCTACACCGTAATGCCAAGATTTTTTGGTGTAGAAGAATTAAATTCTTAAATATTGAATGAGACCACAAAAAATGGACGAGATGAATCGTGATTTGTGACAGGTCGAATTGGTATGCAATGAACTTAACGATGGTTAACTCAGTAAGTTCTTTTGATATAGTCTACCTCAACAATTTTAAACGTGCTTCAATTCATTTTCAAGCTTGTTTTAAAACCTTTGAAATGAATTCAAGTCCGTTCAAATTTAATCAACTGGAACCAAGCTGTCTTGGTTTTTTTCAAAATGTGATTTTTTAGAGTTTACAAAATGGTGTACCCAACTTACCCCCATTAAGAGGATGTCGGAGTTCCACGTGTTACCGACCGAGTTTCATGCTGAGGTTACAGGTTCGGAAATATACGAGTGGGGGCGCTACTCGACCGAGTTCCATGCATAGAGGGAATGTACGAGTGGCGGGACTACTTGTACATTTTCGAATCTGTAACCAATATAGCTAACTCAACAATAATATAGGGCGCCAGGGGTAAAGCTGGATGAGTTGACGTGGCAGAAGATTATAATGAGACTATTGCTCACACACGTTGTAATGAATTCTTCAACAAGAATGCATTTACGTTGCATCGATTAGGAGATGCTGCATTGTCTGTGTACTTCAATAAGAACAACACACGTTCAGTAACGTGTCATGAATTCTTCAACAACAATGTATTTACAGTATCAAGGTTAGGAAATACCCCAATGTTTATGTTCTTCAAAAAGAACAGTACGCGCGTGGAAAAATTCTTCAACAAGAATTTCTTGTAAATCCACATTGCCTAGATACAGAAATTTCCAGATGATTCTTCAATAAGAACAGCACACAATTAGTGACGTGTAATGAATTCTTCAACAAGAATGTATTTACACTTTCCAGGTTTGGATATACCCTAATGTTTTTGTTCTTCAATAAGAACAACACGTTCAGTAATGTGGAATGAATTCTTCAGCAAGAATTTCTTGTAAATCCACACTGTCTGGATTAGGGAATATCTGGATAATTATTGTAATCTTCAATGAGAATAGCACTCGTTCAGTAACGATGATGAATTCTTCCAAGAGAATGTTCTTACACTTCTTAGATCAGTAAATAATCCAATGTCCATGTTCTTCAGTAAGAACAACACGCGGTCATTAGTGTGTCATGAATTCTTCAACAAGAATGTTTTTTATGCTGCTGAGTTAGGAAGTACCCCAATTTTTATCTCCTTCAATAAGGACTACACACGTTCAGTAACGCGGAATAGATTTTTCAACAAAAATATTTGTGTAAATTGAGACTGCCTAGGTTGCAAAACCTCCTCATGTTTGTGTTTTTCAACAAGAAGTACGAATAACCTACTGCGTGGGAGACAATGGCTAGCAGTCTGTTATTAAAAAATACAGCACCGCTTAGCCAAGATATTGGGCTCTTGACTGCAAATAACATATCTGTAAGCTCTCTTCAATAAGAGTAGCTTACAACTGTCTCAGCGTAAGAGACAATGGCTAGCAGTCTGTTATTCAAAAATACAGCACCGCGTAGCCAAGATATTGGGCTCTTGACTGCAAATAACATATCTGTGAGCTCTCTTCAATAAGAGTAGCTTACAACTGTCTCAGCGCAGGAGACAATGGCTAGCAGTCTGTTATTCAAAAATACAGCACCGCGTAGCCAAGATATTGGGCTCTTGACTGCAAATAACATATCTGTGAGCTCTCTTCAATAAGAGTACCTTACAACTGTCTCAGCGTAGGAGACAATGGCTAGCAGTCTGTTATTCAAAAATACAGCACCACGTAGCCAAGATATTGGGCTCTTGACTGCAAATAACATATCTGTAAGCTCTCTTCAATAAGAGTAGCTTACAACTGTCTCAGCGTAGGAGACAATGGCTAGCAGTCTGTTATTCAAAAATACGGCACCGCGTAGCCAAGATATTGGGCTCTTGACTGCAAATAACATATCTGTGAGCTCTCTTCAATGAGAGTAGCTTACAACTGTCTCAGCGTAGGAGACAATGCCTAGCAGTCTGTTATTCAAAAATACAGCACCGCGTAGCCAAGATATTGGGCTCTTGACTGCAAATGACATATCGGTGAGCTCTCTTCAATAAGAGTAGCTTACAACTGTCTCAGCGTAGGAGACAATGGCTAGCAGTCTGTTATTCAAAAATACAGCACCGCGTAGCCAAGATATTGGTCTCTTGACTGCAAATAACATATCTGTAAGCTCTCTTCAATAAGAGTAGCTTACAACTGTCTCAGCGTGTCTGAAAAATTTACTGCCAATCACCAGGCAGAGTTTTTTTCTAGGAGAAAGTTTGACATGTATGTATGTGTCAAACCTTTTACGTGCTCAAAGTCTCATTCTGCTCGTTCTACTCCAGCTGATCCCTCTGACTTCCGCAGAAATTATCCCCATTTCATAGGGTTCCTTCACCTGTAGTCATCTCAAAAACAAGAATGTTCCAATATTCTTACAATCAACTTGTACTTCCACAACAGATGATGATTAAAATTATCTCAGCTCCTCTTACCTTGAGAAGCTGGAACCGTCCACGGAATCATAATGCTCGCGCATCACGACGCCATATTGCTTTCGCGCACATCGCCGCCATATTTGCTCAACAACGCGCGACGCCGCGACGGTCGTGCTCTTCGTCGTACCTGGTCCGAGAATTGACTGTTTTTCTGAACAACATTATGTATTGAATAATTGTTTCACCATTAGAAAATGATGAAAAATTTGATACTGACAATCCACAGTATCATTCCTCTCAAGCTGCGTATTTGATCAATTCTGTTTCATAGAATTCGTCTTATTTTTTGATGTCCATTGTCTGGAAGAGAAAGATTGTATCAATTTATGAGAAATGTAATAAATAATTCATTTAGCCATGCAAAATCAGTAGAAATAATAAGTTGGCCAAATACCTCGACTGAGTGAGATAAAAAACTCACTCATTTTAGAATAAGATGATTTTCAACAATGACTGTCATTTGCTGAAAAAATTCACTTTTAGACACGACTGGAGGAGACTGCTCCATCTCTGTTTGATTTCCTTTTGATCATCTCAGTTCATCAGTTTTTTGTATTCAGTTGATCATAAGTCCTCATTTGGCCAAAAGTTCCTCAAGCCCTGTGAAAATCATACAGTATTAGAATCCTATTTTTTTTGCAGTCTTTGCCATAAAAATGACAAAAACCACAATCTGTATAATAGAGAAAGTTAAGTTGTTTCATCCTAAAAAGAGAAGGTTTTTCTTTTATTATTAATCATTATTAATTCCAAGTCTTTTACAGTGGAAGTAGAAAGGTCTCACCTAGTGTTTTTGTGTGATTGGTCCGACGACGGACCTTGCTGATACATCTCTAGAAGTGGTCTTCAGCAAGTAAACATACCCCATCAGTAGTCCTCATCTAGTTTGACACACCTAGAAAACGTGCAAACACAATTAGAAGTATTCCAGGGCAGGCAATTAACCCATTGAAACCAAAACCCAAGGGACCCGAAACCCCCCTTCATAATTTGAAATTTCAGTCAGCCTAGGTAGTGGTTTGGATCACATACCTGTCTCATTTCAGACCAAATAGTACTATCAATAGGTATTGAGACCTTATATAGTTGTAGAAGCGAGATCATATCAAAAGAGACAGTGAGATTTTGTCAGTAAACCCCAATACCAAGTTCGTAGGCCAACCCAGTCACCGTTCTCATGGAACCGCAATACCTGCAATCATGAAATTTTTCCAAATTGATGAGCTACCAACTTGAAAAATAGTCCATGAGAAAGATCAGATTCTTTATAATCTTTCAAGCCCAATTAGTTAACTAGTCTGCCTCAATTTCATGAGACTGATAAAAAAATGAACTTTGTAAATAGTAGCCCCGTGCTAATATATGGTAAACACAACCATGTTGTAACATACTCTACGCGGTGAGTATGGCTCTCTTAGTTTTTCAAAGGCATAGATATTGTAGAAAAAGGTCTAGCGTAGATGCTAGGACCAAATTTTATCGAGTTGAATTGAAAATTTCCAAAACTACTTACGATCAAAACATTGACTTGTGCTTGCCCGAGCAGACGCTTTCCAGGCGCACATGATTTGCGTTCCGTGAGATGATACGCCTTTGCAAAGATGTGTCAGGTTCCTGATGAAATGCTGCATCCACAGATACATCCGGTTCATAAACACACAACACCGGGAGGCGGATGACAAGTTGGGGCTTGCCGCAGATGTTTTTGTAGAGTTAGGGTCGCGGGTCGCGGACCACCTCGCGCACTCGATGGTTGGCCCCAAAAAACACGCACAGTCACAAAAAAGCTGCCAGGCCTGGGAAAGTTGGTGCTATCAGGCCACCGCGGAAAAAATCATTCGTTTACACTCCATTATGCAGACCTACGTAAACAAACATGACATTATAATAGACCACACCAGATACCACGCCGTCAGCAGACATGCCCGCGGCAGACGACGGGTTATAAAAATACCAAAGTCGGAACTATCTACAGAAGCGCCGCCTACTGGATAGAGATCCGCCTCAATCTACCTCGCGCGATTTCGTGTCTGCAGCTGTTCGTTTACAAATTTGCAGTTTTGGTACCGAAATCGTAGATTTCAAATAACTTTTTGATTTTAGCATCGATTACGTGCGGGGATGATCCATTCGATGCGTAGAATCGGTGAGAATGGTGCTCTGGTCCAATTGTTACGATTCAACTGTTGGGAAGCTAAATATTTGAATATAATAGCCACCTAACCTCTTTGAACGATCGCCTTTCTGCAAGATTTTTGACTCGGGGCGATGTATTGGCGTACAGATTGGACCAGAGCACCATTCTTACGAATATTTTCTACCTCCTACAAAAATTTCAGATCGATTGGGTGAAAATTGAGAGCGTGAGTTGAAATCTACGAAAAAGTTGGTACCCTAGCAGAAGTCTTCGGGTCGATCTCCGACATCCTCTTAAGCCATTTCTCCAACAACTCTGGCCTACCTCAATATTTTCCAACGTATTTAAGCTCATTTTGATGCTTGTTTTAGGATCTTCAAAATGCACTGAGCTACGTCTGATTTTGATGAATTGGAGATGAACTGTCTCAATTCTTCCAAAATAAATTATGAAAATCGGTGATAGAGTGTTTTTATCGCCGTGCACGCACATTTGGAGCTTTTCGCCGGCCCTAAACACTCTTTCCGACGTATTTTGACGTGATAAACACGTTCTGAGTGGTAAAAAGTCGTACTGCACGCCCTTTCAAGATAAACTTATGGGGGCATGTTGGGTACCCTCCGATGCTGGCATCCTTGTTTACAAATCGTCTCCGTGTTTTGCACATAAATTAGCTCCGGATTCGAATTTTGCAACTTTGGAGGCCGGATTCTGAAGGTCTTGAGACAAGAAATCGAATGCACTGAGGTACGTTAAGATTGGTTGAACTCAAAGAATTTGCAACGGTTCTAGTGAACGCGATTTCCTTGGTGATTTCTTAGCCGTGCCTACACGAAAAATAGAAAAATCACTTCAAATCTCCTGGAGAACGCAGAAATGATTGGGGGCCAACGCAAACTACTTATTTTCTCATACTTTAACATAACAAACGTGAAAAAATGACCGGTGGGGCAAAGAGTGCTCATTCCCGAGATCGGCATATGGGGGCAAGTTGGGTACACTTACCTTAGATATACTGTAATGCATAGGTCATGGGCTGTAGCTTGGAAACGCTTGAGCGTTACTGTGCGGCTTACCATCGGCACTTTGTATCTTTAACCAAATTTGGAGGGAAAGTCCGTAAGTGGGACGTCATTTCAACAAGTATTCGCATAAATCAAATTTGAGAATCAGTCGTTAATCAATTGCTCATCATACCGAGTAGAAAAGCTAAAAAGTTGATGTATCTAATTAGCATCCCATGTAGAACATAAGATTCCATGAACATATATGATCATGGAATCCGTGGATTCCATGGTCATATATTATCAGGTATAAAATCGGTTTGAAAATTTGTCATTCTTATTCCGGAAAGACGTGATATACTAACTTGAAGCTGGTGTAATATCAATACTTCACGGTGGTGATTGACCATTACTCAGAAAATTTTTTCCCGGGGTCGTTCTCAGGTTTTGAACATTTGAAGCACTGGAGAGAAAGGTTTCGTGCAAAAAGGCACTTTTTCGAAACTCGAGACCGACTCTTGGGGAGATTTTTTTTTCAGTAGTATATGATCAGTACCGTGACATATTGATCTTAGAACAGGTCTGAATTCGTACATCACAACTTTCTGGAATAAAAGGAAAATGTTTGAAACGGTTCTACGTATAATCATATATGACCATGGAATCCTCGGATTCCATGATCATATATGTTCATGGAATCGTATGTTTTACATGGGATTCTTATACATTGAAATTCGACAAATGTAGATGGAAATTCGCGTAGATATGGACGATATATTTGTAAAATACACGAATACCCTGCGTCAAGAGAACTTAAGGCATTTTGAACCTCTGAATCTGGGAAACTGGGTGTCCGCTTCAAGTTCCGCTCAAACGAGTTCAACATACTGTTAACTAAGTTCATAGTACTGAATTGAATTATGCAGTTTCCCTTCCATTTGCTCACTTTTAAGTAAAAATCAGTCTACGAATATTGTATGCAATTCTTTAGATTTGGATAATATGTTTTTCCTGCAAGAATTTGAACCCAAATTTGAACTTTGCCGGGCAAGTCCCTACCAGAACAAGCTGTGAGTCGATACGACAGAAATCGACAATGCTTCGCAAGCTCTAAAAGAGATGGCGACTCATGTTCGAATGATGCATAGAAATTCATCAAGTGAAAAAAACTTTACTTTCAATAAGATATCTCATAATCAATTTTGTTCAGTATCTCCTCATTATTATCATTGTCAAGGACTTTGACCAAACTTTCCATACTCCATTCAATATTTTGTTCTCACAAGGGAAGACCACGAGGTCCGGAATCTCAATCTTCCCCAAGATTTTTATACAGTTTGATACTGCCCAGAAGGTAAAGAATCCAGAGTAACTCCATCAAATGAATTTCTTGTCCAAAGTTACATACGTGCACTGAGATTTGGATTGCTTATATAGGCTTATGTTAGAAAGTGATACATATAGATATATACTGGCAATGCTAACAGTTTTTGGCTGTAGCTCTGAACAAAAAGCCCATTTGACGGAGTTACTCTGGATTCTTCATATTCTCAGTAGTACCAAACTGTGAACAAATTCTGAGGAAGATTGGTGACCAGGGCCCAGCGGGCCTCCCTTGTTAGCGTGACCATATTTGACGATCAAAATTTCATCATTTCGAATCCCTTTACAGATCGAAATTCACAAGGGATCATCAGAGAGAAAAATTTGGTTTCTTTACTTGTATGTGGTTCACATACGGAGCTCTGCTGAAACAAGGAACAACGGCGGCTCCCATTGGAGGTATAAAAAATTTTCCAAAATTCAAAGGCGAACATCTTTTGATTTTTTGATACGTTATAAGTCCTATGAGCCTTAGCGTATAACAATTCTCCATTTTGTGGATTTGATATATCACTCTATTGCAGCATTAGACTTTTTTGGTCTATAGAAAAGTAATAAATTCTTTCAGATTCCGTCCGTCTTCTATTTGCCACTTGGTGGATTTTCATCACTATCTTGACATCTTTCTACACAGCAAATTTGA
Source organism: Eretmocerus hayati (assembly GCA_029851415.1). Lineage (NCBI taxonomy): Eukaryota > Metazoa > Arthropoda > Insecta > Hymenoptera > Aphelinidae > Eretmocerus > Eretmocerus hayati. Next base: position 26,056,138 of record CM056742.1, read on the forward strand.
CTGCTTTCCTGACCTCGTCAAAATTTGCTTTACCAATTGATTCATTGGAGGACTTAGTCGTGAAAGAATTTTACTGGTTTACGATATCTGGGCGATCTGTATCTACAATTACCAAAAATGTGAGTCCATGTATCCTTCTCATTCTAAATGATTTAGCTACATCTACTTATCCGATCGTTATTGACGAAGTATTTTTCATCGCTCGATCAATAACTGAACCGGAGTGACGGCTATACTTAGAATATATTTTTTTCGGTCAGTACATGCATGGTAGTGAGCATTTCTTGTTTAATATTGAGCTTTTCCATTATTAAGGACTCAAACATCGATTTTTAACCTACGAATAGATTTGGCTGAGATGCGAGGGAAAATGTTCTATACAAATAGTGATATCAATCGTGTTTTGCTTTTGCGAAGAGAGATAGTAGTTTTCATACCAGCAAATTTTTATGGATCTTTTTTGCCAAATTCAGTATTTTGTTCTATGAATTTCCACTTATCGAGCTTATAAACGAAAAACTTGTATCACACGATTTCTCTGTTTTTTAGTTAATACAATATTGATCATTTGATAGACATTCTTGGTGAACATGTGTTCAAACCAACACCTTCAATTGTCTAATCTAACTTCTTGTTCTGTCTGTCATAAACGTATGTCATTGTGTTGCGAAAAAGAAATCATGGTTTGAGTACTTATTCAAGTCTCAATTTCAAATTATACCAAATTTTCAAATTTAGTTTAACATGACCTTCTCTTTTGATGAAAAACCCAACATTACCATTTTTTTTTGTATCAGAACTACCCGGAAACCAATCTGTTGAAGAAATCTCGATACAAATTAGGTGTGGAGTACGATGACTACGACATGTCATACGAAACGATCCTGAGCATCGTAAAAGAAGGTAATGACTTCATACATGTGTATTTAACTTTTTATTCAAATTTGAGACACGATTCGGAAGAAAAATCTCTCATCCCCAAAATCTACTGTGCTATGAAATTATACGAAGATTTGATAATCTTCGGAATTTTTTAAGTCCTATGAAAATCAAGGAATTATCTCATACTTACAGATGATTTATTTAGAGTCATGGAGGATTAACAAGGAGAGCACCAGCCTTGCAGATTCAGAATTTGGCCCAAATTCTGTGAATCATCCTCGTTATGAAATAGTATACTTCCGTACTGAGCGCGGTAGCCCATTTTGGTTCCTAAATAGGACAGATGGTTTGTCGAGCAAAGCGAGACTTCCCATCAAATCAGCAACCGATCGATTGAAGAGTTAAGCAGTTGGTTGTCTTTTCAACTACTGATTGTTTTTTTCACAGCGAATATGAGGCTGAATACGGAGCTCATGAGATTGATGAATGATGGTGAGCGGACAACATTTTTGGGTCAGAAAAACAACTTTCCATATGTTTTCTCACGAACAAATGAGTAGAAAAAAACAACAGCGGCAGCCGCGCGAGCTTTTTCGGTTTGAAATCCAGACGAATCAACGTTTTTGCGATCCAGTATTCGGATTCGTAACTACCCGTCTTAGTTTGACTAGCCTATAGCTTGTTTAGGATCAGATGCCAGGCAGGAGCAAGATGAGCGGTCACCAATCCGATTGTTGAATCGCAAAAACGTGGATTGACCCGGATTTTTTTCCGAAAAAGCTCGTGCAGACGACACCGATATTTGTTTCTATTTGTTTGTGAAGAAACATGAAAAAATTTGTTCATATGACCCACAAGTGTCACCCGGGGACCATCTACCAGTCTCATGGGTTCCGTATTCATCCCCATATTTGTTGTAGGAAAAAAGTCAATCAGTGGTTGGATTTGGTAGGCAATCACTGGTTGTTGACAGAAGACAACGAGTTGATTGATTTTCGGCCCCAACCAGTAGTTGAGGGAAAAACTTCAACCGATTGGTTGGAACAAATTTTTTACAGTGTTGGTTTGACAAAAAATTGAGGTACCTTGAAGAGTTTAATTCCATGGGTCGTCTATCCTGAGATACAGCTACGGAAATTAGCATCGTGGTTATGTCTATATTTACGGCATTTCCAGCATGGACCTATCTGCTGGCAATGGTAATCTCCATACTTGCATCTTAAGATAGAAGGCCTACGGGATTAAATTTGGTGGGATACCTCCATTTTTCAACGAAACAAGGTGATTCCCAGAGTTTAAGACTGATTGGGCCTTGCAATCTTAGACCTCTCCTTGTGAGTCCGTTTTTCAAAGTCGGTTTTTTCTGTCATCGCCATTGTTCCTGCATCTTCCAATTAGATACAATGCCTTCTATTTATTTAATATTCTTATCAAATTTTCTATGTGATGAAATAGTTTCGACAACCACCTAGGAAACATCCTGAGAGACGAAGATGAAAGTATCCTTCAAAACAAATTTGGACTCACAATGAGAGATCCAACCTTGCGGAACATGAAGCTTGATAAAACTTTGGGAATCATCTTGTTTTGGTGAGAAATGAAGGTATTTCAAAGGCTTTAATCCCATAGACCTCCTATCCTGAGATACAGCTACAGAGATTAGCATTGTTATCGTCGTATAGATATATCTATATATACGACTTTTCAACAAGGGCCTATATTGGCAATGCTAATCTCCATAGCTGTATCACGAAATAGGAGGCTCATGGGATTAAACCCTTGGAAATACCTTCATTTTTCACTTCAAAACAAGATTATTCCCAAAGTTTCACCAAGATCCGTGTTCCGCAAGGTTGGACCACTCCTTGTCAGTCCACTCTGGCTCTGAACAACATAAATTTTATTCGGTTGCAACTGCGTAAAGGTCATGTGGTCACAGCGCAAGCTGAGTTTCGTACCCAATTTTGCCGAATTCTCTTCGGATTTGAGTTGAATGACGAGTTGTTGTGCTTTTTTCATTCCCTAAGTCGTTATGCGACAACTCGTCATTCAACTCAAATCCGAAGAGAATTCGAGTAAGCTGATAACAAAAATGTAACAGTATTATAGGTTAGAAGGTACCGGCGCGGCGGTTGAGTCGTTCCAATTTTTCTCCAACATTCTTGTAATTTGAACTTGAGACTTAATGACGAGTCATCGGATAGAATTTAGATAGACAAACAATGATTCGACAACTCATTCCCAATTTCCTATCATCAAAATTTTCGCATCAGTTGGTATTGAAATTCCGGATGCGAATATTCCATCACGATGATGTAAAAATTGAATTTTTTTTGAAAATCATAGAAATTTCGTTAAAACTCCTATAAATCAACTGATAGGATCACTTGTTTTTCAGATAGGAGGGTTTTTATCGGCGACCGACTTCTCACATCTCTATCTATTCTCGAAAACTACAGAAACAAAACTCGTGAGAATAAAACATCGGAAGAACGTTGTGAATTTGTGATAACTGAAACAAATGTTTTACCAAAAAGGCGAGGATTTGCTTTCACCAGGGGATCATTATTGAAGAAAGCAATGGATTTAGAGTGAGTAAATCCTACTACTTATGATCATTATTACATATTATACAAAGCCTTCTTGCCCTTTGCTTGATTAGATTTTCAATGATATTTCATAGCGGTAATTCAAAGTTAACTATCGACTCCACCGATTACGGGTCTTAGACAATTATCATCGACTATACCCAAATCGAACCATATTTGGAAATTCTCAGCTACTATTGTGCGAGAAGTGGTGAAATATTTTCCATTAGGCAATCATTGATCAATAATGAAATTACCGAAAAAAGTTCATGCTTGGGCTAAATTTATTAAAAACGTTCACTGGCTCATCAGATTCCATTGACATAGAATAACCTCAATCCAATGATATAGAAACTCGAAATGAAATTGCAAAATGGAGATGTTATCTACACTTTATTCCATATTGAAACCCGAAGTATAATTCAGTGAATTTCTCTTATTTCAGAATAATCACATTGGTGGAGTTAGGCTTGGTGCAACATTTCAAATTGGAAAAATTACCGGATGCCCAAGTCTGTCCATTGAATCTTCGAACAAAGGAGAGAAGGTTGAGGACGTCGGATCTATACGTAACGTTCAAAGTAATCGTTTGGGGGATGGTTTTATCCATTGTGATATTCCTTCTAGAAGTTCTCACAAAGTAAGTATCGAAAATTAATTTCAAGAAATTCTCGAATAGCAAGTCATACACTTTTCTTCATTGAACCCTGAAAGTCCAGAAGATATTGCTCGTATAAAATTTCTTTACTTTGTGAATAAAGTACTAATGAAGTAGTGAGAGAAAAGTTTAGATTTTGAAACAGGTATTCAGTACAAAACAGGGATCATTGAATACGATATAACTTAGGATCGCATCTTTTGTTTGGTTTAAGATAGTGGAACTAGCTCTGCGCAAAGCTTTGATTTTTTGAAAATAGCTGTGGATATTGAACAACTGCTTTAGCGAGAATATTGATGAGCACTGTCTGGATCTTGCTTGATTTCAACGTTTCAATCTGAAATTGAATGATCTGTTCGTTTTCTCGTGACACAGATCTCAGTTTCCTATCGAAAATCTAAAAGAATCTTGATTTAAGCACTCTATTTCTAAAAGTCCACTACCCTTAGATCTATCTACTATATATTTCGAGTATTGCAATGCACGCACCTGTAGAAATTCTCATTGGATTCTGAACAGCATGAGGAATGAATCAATCAATTCACGATCAATATTCAGCGGAAATTAGCAGTTTCTACATGAGGGATTCCATTACAGTGGGATTTCCTACCTATTTACCTTGCGCTTGGACTCCAAGTCGATGAATTTAATGATTTTCTCGGAGGCGTTGTATTGACACCTAACCAATACTTCCCCAATCAATTTCTCATGTCAAGAATATTTATATTGAATAATCAAGAATCGAAGCATTCATTCCGCTTCTTTTCGACATCAACTCATAGTCTAATTTTCGAGCGAATTTTGCATCTTTTTAATATGGAAATGCAAAATTAATTGTTCCCACATCTAGTTGTGCGAGTCAGATGGTTTGACCACGAATAAACCCAGTTCATTAGCTCATCAATAGTATGAGTCAAAGATCCAATTCTCATCTATGAGCAGATCACAGATTCAAGATGCAGAATAAATTCCACACAGCACTAATTATACCACCTCGGGGCCAAAAAATTTCTCTTCCAGCGGAATCATCAATATAGAATTTCCAAAAAAATTCATGATCAATTTCGCCCCCAATATTTTTCACCCTTCGAAATCTCTTTCAACCCGGATATCTAAAAAAAATTTTCTCAAATTTCAGACTGCTAAGGACGATTCTAAAGTCCAACTATTTCCAACAATGCTGTGGTGGTGAGCTTAACACCAAGGCTATATCTTGTACCGATACTGCATGCACAAAAGACGAATCTAACCTATGGATTCGAACTCCACCACCGATGTATCATCTTGAAGATGATTCTAGCTCGGAGTCGATGACTTTTTCATTTACACCACGCAAAACGTACTCGATCAATGGTCGCGAATACTATATCGTCACTCGAGAATCTGGTGATCAGAGACTTGTACCTTCAATTATGCCTACAAGGCCACCATCAGCCTATTTATTTCAATACATTCATTAGTGTTTTGAAATTGTCAAAAATTTAGTGGTGCTAGTCATCTATTTGAAATTTGAAGAATTTTATTGTAGTGTGCTGGTTGTGAGATGTGGACTAGTGACTTATTTGCTTTGATTTCACTAATGGTAAAGAGGAATTTGGTGATGAAGATTGTGCAAGTTAAAACTTGAGGACTCAAATTTGGATTTTTGAGGAGATTACTGTCTGGATGACTTCATTAGGAGTTCATTAGTGTTTGATGATAAACCGTATGTTGTTAATATGGTCGGCTCTATTTTGATGGAAAATTTGTGGTTTTTTGATTCAAATGTAAAGAGAGATGAGTGTGAGCTTTTTGAAGTTTAGAGATAAATTGATAAATTTTCCGTAACATTCCAAAGGAGACACGTCGAGGTATACGAGAAAAAACAACCCATCCAGTTGCATTGAGCTTCAGTAATGCTTACGTAAAAGGAACCACATCAATTTTTTTTGGATTAATTCACAGAGAGTGTAAATTCACTATTGTAACGGTCTCCTTAGTTGTCTAATTTATTGACGTATTTTTCTAATTGTTACATTATTACTTACAAAAATTAAAAAATAAATTGTAATCACGGGTGCAATGAATTTTGATGAAAAAACTCAGGAGAATCATATTCTCACCAAAATCCATCTTGGAGTTTTAGAAATATTTTATCATAATTATTGAAGTAGAATTAGTTGACAAGAGTTAATTGAGATAAAAATATCACATAAAGATTTGTATGATTGTGTGAGTTTTGTATGGAAAATTTTTGTATTACAAGCTTCATTATTGATAGATGAAGCTGATCGAGTTGCATATAGCTTAGTACAATAGTGACTGCAACTTCAACTCACATGGATATCAAACATAATGAAGTATGTCGTTGTCTCTTCTAGAACTGATTGATTGATTGATTAGAGTATTTATTGAGGCTATGGGGTACAACCCTGCTTAGCCCTGATGAGTAATCACAATGATATGAGCTGAGATTGCACCAAGAATACTCACGTATTCGAAATATTTCTGTACATAGTTGAGGAAAGTCAAGAACGATATAATAGTGTAGCTGCAAGGCTTTCTTTTCAATCAACATTGTTTCAATTAGTGTTCAAAATTGTTGGATAGTGATCTTGTGAAATTCAATTGAACTTTTTTTCCGCTCATTCCTACGATTTATTATATCATCTATGAAAGTGTGAGGAACAAATAATTTGCGAACGTACTCGACCAAGGTATGAATAAATTTACGAAAAATGCAATAATCATAATTCTTTGGTGGTCCTTGTTTCTGAGCAGTTTGTAACAGAAAGAATGGAAATATGAAGTCGCGTTTGGAAAGTTTAAGCATTACCTTATTTATTTCTTGCATTTGGTCATAATCCAATATTCATCTCTACTATAGTACTATAGTATATTATAGTTCATCTCTACTATAATACATTTTGGATCATTGTGTTCAAGGCTCTAGATCTTGGAATAGGCATCTTGCATTTTTTCGAAAAAGGTTTGGAAAATTCGAGCAAATCGAGATAGGTAAGGTGCAATTGGAAAAAAATTCCCAAAAATTGTTTTCATCTCGCGCGAATTGTTTGAAAGTCAGATGCCTTGCGCTGTGTGACGTCACTCCGATAAAGTCTTCGACTGCCGCTATTGTATGGCGTTTTGCAATTTCTTTGAAGCCTCCAGAAATAGGTTTGGCAAATTCGAGCAAATCGAGACAAGCATTGTGTAATTGAAGAAAAGATCCAAAAAATTTTCTTCGTCTTGCGCAAATTGTTTGACAGTACAATGACTTGCACCATGTGACGTCATAGGGACACTATCGTCTGACTTTCAAATTTGCGCAAGATGAAAACAATTTTTGGAGATTTTTTTCCAATTGCACTCTACTCATCTCGATTTGCTCGAATTTGCCAAACCTTTTTTTTGGGTGGGGGGGGGGGGGGGGGAGGGTAAAAAAAATACAAGATGCCTATTATTTACTTCAGATTTGGACATTCTCAAGGATGTCTTAAAGAAGAAGAGGGCGAAAAAAATCAATGAAGGAGTATTCATTGAACTGGGGCACACTTCATATTGACTGCGGTAGATGAGTAATCTTTTGAATTCGTCAAAATTGACGTAAAAATTGACGTGAAAAGTTACCTTGACTACGGTATTGAAAAACTTTTCAACTGGACAAAATAGTCTTAGTTCAAATACGACAAAGATTGGGATATCATCGATTATACCTGACACCAGGTACATAGAAAGTCTTCTATCGATCCAATGAAAAAATTTGAGAGGATGTTAGCTATTGCAAGCTTTACCTAATGCGTGGGTAGTACCTTACGTACACGTCATCTAAAATTCAACGCCTTCGTAATTTCTTTCCGATTCATCAAATATTGATAGAAATGAGGTAAAATACGTCCTGTAGGTCCTTATCCCCACCACTTATTCCAAAGCAAACATACAAGAAATATTTTTACGGTTGGCGCACATCATTGGCGATTGAACTGCTGAGTATAGAGTAACTGAAGAATTTTCAGCCAAAGTGATAAGACGAGTCTGTCAAGGGGTTCAGGATGTTCATCTTTAACTAAAACTTGCAGACCCAAACCTTTTTTCAGTGAGTACGAAAGAAAAAATTTTGAAAGTGCGATGCATAGGCTCTTTGAGTTTACAGGAAATTTTTGACCCAACCCGCTTAAATTCAAAATGAATAATTTCATCATTCATGCTATGATTTTGTAAGGAAACATAGAATTCTCACGTTTAAGAAACAGAAATTCGAATTTTTTTCTCTCTTTCCGAGTTTAACTGGGAAATTTGAATAAATTATCAGAATTTTCATATATATACACATATCCAGTCATTTTCTGTGTTGGGTTGTAATGGTTGCCCGAATATAATTTTCCCTCCAAACATTTTAGATGTTGAGGATTCTAGAGTATCGACGAATATTTTTGTTGGCCGTATAAATCATGAAACCAATCATTGTTTAAACAACTCAACGCAGACATTTTTGATGGTGGCATCTCAATCATAGTTTAATTAATCTCGTATGATGGCTCGAATAGACTGTAAACGAGACTATATACTACAATGTAATTGCACGAATTCTTTCAAAATGAATAGACATTGAACAATTGATATAGTGCATATATATGTTACGTGCAAAGTCCGAAATTGTGCACTCCGGGGAGTGCACAACGATGGTTTGTGCAAAGCCCGGTGGATCGGACTTTGCACAACGCGAGTTGTGCAGAGTCCGATGCATCGGGCTTTGCACATGAATTTTCTGTGCAAAGCCCGATGCATCGGACTCTGCACAACTCGCGTTGTGCAAAGTCCGATCCACCGGGCTTTGCACACAGAATCGGTCTGGGATCTGTAATTTTTAGAGGTGGGTCGGGGAATCTCTAGGAATGATTCAAATAATGAATACAGCAGCCATGTCTCACGAGGCCAATCTCAGCAAAACTAATCTGGAATACGGAATTATGAATCGAAAAAGCACCGATTTTTATGCCTAAAATTGATTCGATTGTGTTGAAAGATGATGGCAGTTTCATCAAGGGCGCCGTAGGCTTTAAAAATCTTATCGCGGATGTCCTGATGGTTACCAAGTGAGTTACTCCTCGCATGATTCAGGAAATTTTGATATTTTGATGAAAATTCACGTTGAAATTTCAACGGACATGGAGGATGCCATGAGATTAAAGTCGCCGTGAAAGTCGAAAATACTAGTGTAACGAGCGAAGCAACTCTCGTGTTTCGAGAATTCTGTCGTGCACGTTTGAATGAAATGATGAGAACGAATAATTTGAGAGATTTGCCCCCATGTAACCTTGAACATATTCAACATTACATGAAGTTATCCAAGCTGTATTAGCATATTTGATGATATCCCCCATGTTCGGTTCCAATGTGAATTTTCATCGAAATATCGATTGAATCAGTGCTCTTTTGATTCATGGTTCCGTTTTCCGAACATCCCGAATCCGTCACTCTGTGATTGGCCTCGTAAGACTGACTGCTGTGAATATCATTTGAATCATTACCACAGATTTCCCGACTCTCGTCTGAAGATTACAGAACCCAGACCGACTCTGTGTGCAAAGCCCGGTGGATCGGACTTTGCACAACGCGAGTTATGCAGAGTCCGATGCATCGGGCTTTGCACATGAATTTTCTGTGCAAAGCCCGATGCATCGGACTCTGCACAACTCGCGTTGTGCAAAGTCCGATCCACCGGGCTTTGCACAAACCATCGTTGTGCACTTCCCGGAGTGCACAATTTCGGACTTTGCACGTAACATATACATCCAAATATTTGAAGTAGAATTTTGCATAAACAAGAGAGGAAAATGTCATAGATCTCAAACATCATTGGAACTAAAGATACCCGCGAAATGTTCGATGAGTTTGAAGAACTAGTATCAGTAAATCGGAGCGATTTCCCCCGGCACATCAGAATTACGACCTACAATGTGAGTGCAATTTTTCTGTAAAACTATTATAACTAAATTTGAAAATACAACTCAACAATACAATAATTTTGTTGTCTTAAGGATGGACCATATTCGAGTATCAGAACCTCAGAAAATGGTACCCTCATTGGTGAAGGTGTTGCCTTTCAGGTTTTCAGTATTCTAGTTCAAAAATTTAATTTCAATTACACCATAATACCATCAGAAGAGGATATAATTGGTAATGAAGATACTGGTATGATGAGACAGCTTGCAAATAAGGTAAGTTGGGAGGGAACTTCCAAAAAGTTATAGGTTTACTGATGAATGAATACGATTCGATACAAGGGTGTAAAAGGTAGACTTTACTCCCGTGTATCAGACCATACTTTTTGATAACCTGCGGGTAAAAGTCGGTAAACTGTGCCCGAAGATTTTTTTCATAATTTTAATCTAAAAATGCCGCCAGTAACTTCCAAACGCGATTTTAAGGTTCTCATCATAATAAACCATAGTTGCCGTCGCAAGGTTATTTCGGGCACGGAAGAATTCTTTCCCTCGCTTCGCTCGGAAAATAAAGTGTCCTAGCGCCCAAATTGAGCATACGCGCCCAGGGTAATAATGGACTACCACGCACATTATATCAAAATAGTACATTTCGACACAAGGGTGTGAAAGCCGTTATTTGCAACCGAGTAATGAATTTCCGGGCTGAGCCGCAGGTGAGGACTAGGATCACATTGATGATGCGAAAAATAGGTTTTACTCCCGTATTTCGAAGTATACTTTTTATTGAACTGTGAGTAAAAGCATCGTTGGATACACGGAAGTAAAACCTATTCAAGCAATTTACTAATAATTTGGGTGCCTATAAAATTGCATGAAATACCTTCCGCTCTTCACTCATGAGGTCTCTCGCTTCTGAGCGATTATTTCGGATGCGGAATAAATCTCGTCACTTGGAAACGAGTTTTCACACCCTTGTAACGAAATGTATTATATTGAAGTCTCTTTCATCCAGAAGCATGCCCTACAAGAGTATTTTCGCAATTTTCCAATATTTGGGTGCCTACAAAATTGCGAAAAATAACTTTCGCGCCTCTCTCATGAGTTTCCCTGCTCCCAAGCGATTATTTTGGCCCCAGCCGTGAATCGCTCAGAAGCGAGCTACAACTTTATAAACTCAGTGCGAAGTATACTATTTTGTGCTTTTGTTTGAAGAATGAAGGGGTATGATAAACTTTTCTCTCCTGTCGATTTTTGTCTAGAGAGTGAACATTTTATGCAAAGACTTGATATTTGGGGGTCTTCTATACTCTTTCCATTTTCCCAGGTTAGCCCACCCCCTTCCGAAGTGAAAATGCCACTCGTGGCCGAATTATTCTCACTCTTTCCAAGTACAGGGAGAGGGAAGGGCATTGCTCCGAAGAATCAAAAAAGAATTTTTTATGGCTCATTCTTAGGGTTCCTCGCTTCCTCATCAACTTATTTTGAGAATAATTGGGGCGAAGCCCCTTTCCTTACCGCGACTCGAACCAGCTTTTTCGCACCTTTATTTGAAGAAACTACCGAACCGATCTTCACCAAATTTTGCAGATATGTTTGGGACATGCCAAAGGATGCATATATCCAGAATTATGCTGATTCATTGACTCAAAGTTATTAAATCAAGATTCTGTGCAAAGATAACGTTGTAGCCATAGCTTCATGCCGTACTCGGCGTCTCCTCCGCTGAGCCACGCCACTCGCGACGTACACGTTTTGGTCTCACACCACATAATAACAACGAGTTTTGCTCGCTACCAGAATTTCAACCTCTCAGCGGCGGATGTCAACATAATGTGAAAATTATGATGAATATTGTCGAAACATTGGGTGTAACCGAATGTAATGTGAAGAGGTACATTAAAATTTCCCGCGTCATACCTTCATCTGCCTTGATAGAGTCTATGTAGGTACATCATTAGATAATTATATCGTCCGGTATATTATACGTCAACAACTCTTTTCACGATTCACGGCATGGAAATCAGTGACCGTCTGAGCAAAACCTTTGCACTTTGAAAATAACGAGAAAAAACTCTTGCGTGAGTGTTGTAACCAAATGCTGCCGATGAGAAATGACCGTCTGAACGCAACCTTGGGCCCCGTTTTGAGCTTCCACGTCGGAATTTTGGTCTGAGTGAAGAAAACTTCAGAAGAACCAGGTGTTGTTCATCTAACAATGAGTCATGATATCTAGAAAGGAGTGCAAACTCATTTTCTACACTGAAAAATTCACAAGAAAATCGTCATCTGGTCAATGAGAAATCCCAACCCCAAAACTGGGTCCCATAGTGTAATAATGCGAACTCTTAGAGTATTTGTGCGATCTCTCCCTGAGTTCTCTTCGCCCCGTTTTGTCCTCAAACACGGACACACCTAGTTATTATGCGATCAATATGGAATATGCTATAACTTAAACTTGAAATTGATATGAGAACGAAGCTTCACAAGGGTAGCTACCACCCAAGAGACGTCGATTCCAGTCACCAGAAAATTTTTCCCATTCACTCCGTTGATAAGAGTAATATTTTCATCGTAAATGCGGGGTCCCGCGCGCCCTTTTCTCTTCTACCGCGTCATTGGCGCTATACGTAGGTATACTCACAACGCAAGCGCAGGCTGCAACACTAGCTTTTTTATTCTCACTCTCATTTTCTCGAAATTTTGATGGTTGACCCATAGTTTTCCTTACAATTTTAATATAAAACTTGACACATACTCTGCTTAAAACGAGTAAAATGGTATCTTGCAACAAAAAACGATTTCAGAATGAAATTGATTCTCTGTACTCTCTCAACATGAATCAGCTAACACGAATGGATTTTAACTGAAAATCAGCTATTTTAGCTGATTCTCAGCTATTGTAGCTGAGAATCAGTGAAAATCCGTCCACGTTAGCTGCAAATCAGCTAAAATAGCTGATTCATGTTGAGAGAGTAGGAAGAAAACGGTGTCGATTTATGATTTTGAGGGAACAATAACTATTTTTTGTTCATCGGCTAAAGGTAGTTGTACACTAAAATGCAAAATATACCAGAATGTCACCAAAGTTGGTGAGGATTATTTAGTTCAAGTATTAATGAACACCTGTGCAAAATTTTCAAATGATTGACCGTTTTGTTTCAGAGTAGTAGTCATCAAAATTCGTCACTCTTAGCATGGCGCTCATGCGGGATCGTCGACTCCCATATAAACGCAATGTTAAAAGTGGCGGGTTTTTGATGGCTACCACTCCGAAACAAAACGGTCAATCATTCTGGAATTTTGCACAGGTGTTCATTAACATTTGAACTAAATCCTCCCAAACTTTGGTGATTTTCTGGTATACAGTGGGATTTTCCTCAATGGATACCTCCTATTAGCGGACACCTCTCAATAACGGACAATTTTTTGCGACCAGCAAAAGTATAATCACAGAAATGAACCTCTGATTAGCGGACACCTCCGGATAGCGGACAGTTTTGATGCAACCACAGGTGTCAGTGTGACCGGTGATTTCACTGTATTTTCAGCTTTAGTGTATAACTACCTTGAAGGAAAGTTTAGTGAAATGTTTCCCCAAATTACAGGAAGTTGATATGGCAGTTGCATTCATTCCAATTATAACACAGTTTGAAGAGTTTTGTGAATACTCAACAATTTTGGAAGAAATGGATACTGCATTTTTAATGGAAAGACCTGGAACATCTGCAACAGGTTCAGGACCTCATTCACGATTCACCGAAGAAGTGTGGAAATACATCATACTCCTCGTTTTGGTTGTTACTCCATTGGTGCAGATATTTGTGTTTATAAGGTCTGTGTCCCATGTAATGAGTATCATCTTCGAAATGTAACGGTGTGTGATTGCAGTAGTCATGCATTGCAATCTGCGGACAAAATTTACGACTCAACCTAGAACAATAAATTGATATCAAAATTATCAGTGATCCATTGTCATAGACTTAATCAATTCTTCAACAGGTCAAAATTCACAAAAGATATACAAAGAAGCGGATATGGATTTTTGACTTGCGTATGGTTTTCGCTGAATGGTTTACTGAAACAGGCCACAGTTACGATGCCACTTGGAGGTAATTTGAAATTTCTATTTCTACCTTGCATGTTTTGACACTACGGAAGCAATTTCGTAGCAATCAGTTGTGTTATAATTTGGAAATAATCCTCTCAGAATCAATCGAGCAAGTCTGTGTTATTTTATTTAAGGTGATTCTTTTTATTAGGATTGACAATTGAGACATGAGCACGAATACGGTAATCCTTTCATCAATTTTTTATCTAAAATATCTGATCTGGAGCAATGGGAATCAGTTGCTAAACTCTAAAAGTCTTCAGCAAAGATCCTCTAAATTCTTACTCATTTCGACTCGAGAAGATAAAAAAAAGGATAGCAGCAAAAACCATCAAAGTATAGAGACTTTGACAACTAGAGTTTATCTATTTTTCATCCGAGTTATTCTTTCTATCAATGAATGAGCAAAAATCCGTTTCTACACGAACCTTATTTCAAACTCACATGCCTTTCACGAGTGTATATGCTGTTAAAATTTTCTATGGAAATACTGCGTAAATGAGTTTGAGATTGACGTTTATTTTTCTTTACTAAGATTTATGAACTCTTATTGAATCGATGGCTTACACTGTGATAAGACATATTGTTACATTTTCAGATTCTGTGAGATTGGTAGTTGGATCCTTCTGGGCTTTTGTCACTATTTCTGCATCCTTCTACATAGCAAATTATACAGACTATTATTCATCCTCTAACTTCACGCTACCTGCAAATACCCTCGATGAACTGGCTGATGAGGGCAAGAGATGGTTTACAATTGCAGGGAGATCAGTTCACACCTTAACGAAATACGTGAGTATTAATATTCCTCTCCTTTACAGACAATCTACTCTATTAATTAGTCCCCAACATCTGAAAAAAAAAATCTCAACATTTTTGGTTTGTTTGAATATTTATGATTTTTTTGCAAGATCTCGAGCTGTTCCATTGCGATTTCATAGCATGTGATTATGTAAAAAAAACTGACTAGCTTTATTGCCTCTCTCGCCACCGCTCGTTCGTTTTGTAAATGGTCTTGATGAGTCAGAAACTTCTGAAATGCTCTTGTAATTCAAAATGACAAGTAATAAATCTATTGATAATATTGAGAAAAGGTTTATTTAGTCCGGAAAGATGGCGTCAACCCCACTCATAACCGATATGACCACGTAATATATTCTAGCTAGACGAAACCAAATCAGACCAAACTAGGCCAGACTAGACCGGACTAGCCCGAACTAGACCAAATTAGGTCAAACCAGACAGACTTGACCGAAGTAGACTGAATTAGGCCGAGTTCGACCAAAACTAGACCTAAGTACTCCGAACTAAATCGAACGAGATCTAACTAGATCGATTTAGACTGAACTACACCAAATTATACCGAACTCTACCGGACTAGGCCGAATTAGACTGAGTTAAACCCTATTAGTACGCTACATCTAGTATGGTACTATTACCGCACTGGTACCGTAGTAGGATTACCGTACTAATACCGGATTAGAACCACATCAGACCGAACTAGATCAAGGGCGGATTGAGTTTGGGAGGGGCGGTCCCATTAAAGTTCGCTCACTTCGAGGGGAGCAGTTTTAAATTGCCCATGTTGAATTTTTGGTTTTACGCGAGGGGGGGGGGGTGACATTCGTCTCTGGATCCACCACTAAATTTGACCGGACCAGATCCAATCCATCCATCCACCTATTCACCCGACCACTCAACCACCCACCAATCCATTCACCCACCGACCCACCCATCCACCCACCCATGAATCATACGGGCACTCATTATACTTTGGCCTACCCTCTCACGTAGGCGATCCGCCTCGTGAGATTCAGACCAAAAAATTTTGGACTAGCATTTAATCACTATAATTATTTCAGAAACATCCTGAAACGGACGGTCTTGCTGATGCACTTCGTCGTGGTACAGGCGTAGCCCATCCCAATCATAATATGACATATACAGATATATTGGATTACATTGGAGGTACGTCATTAGTATAACAATAAAAAGATTAAACAAGGTAACAACAAATTATAGCCCCCGTCTCTTCTTCAAATCGATCTCGAGTAGTTGGGAATGATAACAAAACCTCAATGACTTATCTCTTCAATACTTCTGGAAATACGAATGATCACATCAGGACTGATTTCCTGTATTATAATTATCTTCATAAAAAATTAAGGGATCTGGTAGCTTGTACTGGAACTTCGACATATTTTGACAACCAAAAATATTTTGAGTTACACTGGGTTGATGATGCCTGGTCTTAGTAAGACATTGAAGGGATGTGCACCAGTACGGTAACAGTCCTTGCCAGGTTTTCAAAAGGTATTTTGGAAGTCGGTCATCAATGTTCGGAAAAATTCCAATGTCATTATCTGAAATAAGAGTTCATTTGTATGATTCAAAATAATTTCCTACAAAGGTTATCTCCGACAAAAAAGACTCCAAAATACTAAAGCGGTTTCTTGAAATGGATCGGTGAACAGGACTTACACCGTAGTAATCCGGATCCGTCCATCTTTCACGTCAAAGATGTGAAGATTTCTAATTGGTCTCAAGATAACTTGTACATTCACATAGTGAGCTTTATTTACAACCTTATTAGATAAGAATATCGACTTTTTAGCCTTAATTTGGAAGGAGTAGAAAATCTTGCACCCAGATACGTTTCCAAGTTATGGATTGTGATAGATTCGCTAATCACCTTCTGGAATGCAAGCCAAATCTGTAACTTGGGTGGAAAACAGACTTTATAGTCACTCAGGCTCGAATTTATAGTCGTAATCCGGAGTCCGGATAATCTTATCCGAGGCGCCACAACCGCCAGTTCCAATAGATTCGCGAACTCGCCGCACCGATTGTGGCGCCTCGGATTAGCTTATCCGGACTCCGGATTACGACTATAAATTCGGGCCTCATGCAATTTGAGGTGGCTCATACGTCTGAATAGAAAATCAATATCTCGTACAAAAGATAGATAGGAAGTATAACAAAGGATTAATCAAAGGTTTTCCATTGGATATGAATAGAGGATTGTGATGGAAATCTCATTTGGCTCGATAATTTTGTTAGAACTTTTTTTCGAGGGATTTTTTTATTCCTCAAAACCGTGTCAAAGTATCGCGCAAAATGGGTTACACTTTACGCAATGATTACTTCATCAATTGAGACGGGGGCGGTCGCAAATGACTCGCGATTCCTTCAGGAAATTGCCTCCACTCCGGTCAGTGAGGAGGAACGTGTCTATCTGCCTCAAGACTTGATCTACGGTGCAAGGCCGCGCTCTTTGAGAATCAGAATCGGAATATCTCGCGATTCCTCGATTCCTCCTGTAGGATGAGGGAATTTTATCCTCAAAGATCGTACTAGAGGCACGTTCCTGAAGCAGTTCTGGATCATTTGCGATCACCTCCGTCCAAATTGATCAAGAAACCGTCGCGTAAAGTGTAACCCCGTTTTTGCCGCGAGACTCCGACATGGCCTTAAAAAAAATTTCGGCTCGTATAATTTGTATCCATAATAGCAATCTTCACATTCACCTATATTCATAATGAGACAGTTTTTCCTGGCGATGTTTATTTTAAGAAAATTTCGACAAGTTTGGATTGAAGAATTGAGATGACTCTTTCGTTCAAGGTCGAGGAGATTTCAAGGTTGCAAGTCTTGAGGATGTTCTTCTTACACCAGCTCAAAAAATATTCATCGGAGATCGGTTTACCGTCTCTAGAGCACTGACCGAGGCTTATCTAAACAAAACTGATGTACTCGGTTTGAAAGATGAAGAACGCTGTAAATATGCAATGACTGTATCGAATGTTCTGAAGAGGAGAAGAGCTTTTGCTTTTCCCAAGAGATCTCGCATTAAGAAATTCATTGATCCCATGTAAGTACAGCCTTTACAGTCAAGTCTTACTCAAATGTAATGTTTCTTTGGAACTGCAAGATTAATTCTAAGCTTTGGATAACATGTATTCAAAATCCGTGAACTTTTCTCGTCTGCCTTTACTCTTCTTACTTCTGGGCCAAGATCTGGTTTAAATACATTTTTTTTTATCTAATCCGATGTTGTGTGTTCTCACCAAGGTTCTCACTGACATTTTTTCTTCGTCTTGATCCACTTCATGTAAAATTTCATCTTTCGCAGATTGGTATCCGTAGTAGAACAGGGTATAGTACAACATTTGAGGTCGGTGGATTTACCCTTATTCCAAAGTTGCCCGCTTGATTTGCATTCTGACAGAGAACCGTTGAGACTCTCAGATCTTAGAATAACCTACCAATTGTGTTTCGTCGGCGTGGGACTGGCTTGGATGGCTTTTTTTGCTGAGATCCTTGCAAGGTAAGGAGAATCGTTCTTAATTTTACTGTACTCTTAGCATACAAGTTCTCGCAGGATTTTGTTACACGATTGTCTGACGATTTTTTCGTCACATCGTGTGAATACTACAGGGGATAACGTTTACTCTAGATGTAACTTCCTGAGCATTAGGGTGCGGCCACTAAGCGAAACATTTGGCGGGAACGCCTTTACTACTTTAGGCTCACTAGCCTATTTGCTATCGTCACGGACTACCCTCTCTAGGTCACAGATAGGGAGGGTAGTCACGGAAGTGCTACATGAAAAAAGCAGACTGTAGCGCCGCTGGACGCAGAAAATAACCTCAAGTTGTGGTGGTCTTAGCGAGTTGCGCGGTCGCTACGACCTAGGTCAAGATCAT
This sequence comes from Eretmocerus hayati, assembly GCA_029851415.1. Lineage (NCBI taxonomy): Eukaryota > Metazoa > Arthropoda > Insecta > Hymenoptera > Aphelinidae > Eretmocerus > Eretmocerus hayati. The sequence continues at coordinate 26,075,007 of CM056742.1, forward strand.
ACGAACATAGAAACGTTGCCTGTCTTCGTGAGGACCACCACGGCGTATAGCTTGAACTATCCGCTAGGTGTCTTGCGCAAGCAATTCGACCATAGCGAATACCAGTCGTCTGTGCGACAAGGACGCGTCGCTTGCCGCCACTCTAACCTCTTTATCGCACTTATGGCTTATCGGCGTTCGCGCCAAATGTTTTGCTCCATGTAGCCGCACCCTTAAGGTACTCAAAGCCAAGAAGAACTAAGATTTCCCTATACATACTCTTGACCAAGTATCGAATTGGAGTCCTCGGTAACATGGATCCAAAAAAATTCATTCCTTATTCAATTCATCTGTACCAAATTCTTCCAACCTAAAATTGAGAAGAACAAGACTGTTACGAACGAGTGGAAACACTACACTGTAAAAAAGACCGGTGGGCTTTCACAGCGTTAGGCACTGAAAAACATTCTACCAGTGCTGAGTATGGTATTAATACAGTCCTGAAACGATCATTTTCACCGGTTCGACGGTAATTTCACAGGCGCCCTACGAAATTCTCTGCGTCGTGACGAAACACAGCTCGAGCTTTCTTAATTGTCTGAGCTACTCACAGAAATAATCCAAACAATTCAGGGCCGCAAGCAATCTTCAGAGAACAAGCTCCACAAAGTAATAGATCCACACTGTGAATTACTACGAGATCCAAACTCATAGTTGCTTCTGCATGTCCTATTTCCATGTTCACAAATCTAACCGTTTTTGGACAAAAATATTCAATCCACCTAAACCTCGAGACTCTAAACACATCTCACATAGATTACACTGAAAACTCAAAAATCAAAAAAGAAGCTGGATACGTGGGCTGATATGTGCTCAGCGAAGGTGCAATTGCTTCTTCATTAGGAAACGAATAGTGTGAGAGGTTAAAGAGCATGGTTGATTCGTAGATGTGTGAGATTAATTGTTCCGCGGCTCGACATGCTTATGAAATAGGATGACGACGAAGTAATGATGCGCAAATGGCATGTTGATTTCTACTCAGAGAATTAAGACTGCACAAGAATCAGAAAGCTATCAGCCACCACTCCTGACTCTTCTACTGGTCTGACTCTGATGAAAAAGTTGAAGGTTACGCGCCCGCGCCATCCGAGGCCTATCTGTCTCGAGACGATTCGCTTGGTCCGGGGTGATAGGTTCACAAAACGCCGGGAATCTCGCGTGGGCATGTAGAACTTCAGTGATCCATACATTTTGACATATTGAGAGCTGGTCGTATGGTTTTCAGCACTGAGCTGAGTTCATTTACAGACTCTCTGTCATTTCACGGGCGTGACGGTACTATGACACTACTGAGACTCTGACCTTCACACGAGCGAATTGAAATTGATTGAATGTTGGTATTTTTGATAATAACATGCTCAGGATGGTGTCCAATTCTACAAGCACGCTTTGAAATATTACCGTCATTTTTACAGATAAAGTTCAAAACAAAGTCATTAAAAAAAGTTCATCCCGACACAAAATTTTTCCGTACCTGATGATAACGTCAAGTAAGTGATGGGGTGAGGTTAGGATTGACTAATTGAAGGTATAGAATGCACAGTGGCTGGAGACATATTTTACCAGGGTTGTTGAAGAAAATAGTTGCTGCATAATTGCATATCCCCTAATGAATATTTCTCGCATCATAAGGGCATCTAGCAAGTACTCAAAGTAGCTAATTTTGTTCTTCGATTTTTTCAGACTTCTCCAGCTCTGCCTCAGCACAGATTTCATGCGTCAATGTTGCGGCAAAGAGATGCTCGATCCGGACACACTCCAACTGCCCGAGAGGAAGTTCAACTTTTACAGGAACAATGTCACTAGTGAATATAAGAGCATGCAAGTGAGTCGTATCTACGAAGAGAGAAGAAACATCAGTAGCGCAGCATCTTCGAAGACCTTTCACGGTCAAGAGTATGACGCCGTAGGAACCAGTAGCAGGATGCAGTTTGGACCTACTGTTAATCTCTACTCATCGGCTCCAGTAGAACGCCTTACTGTTCCTTTTTTTCATTGAAACTTGCAACTCGCCATTCAGTTTCATGATGAAGATCCTGGGATTTTGAATTTCACCTATTTCGGGTTAGGACTTGTATCACAGATTATGGGTTCTTCTATCTTTTGTATGGATGTTACATAAACTTTGAAAATGTTTGAGGGATAGATGAAATTTGTTGTTTCTCAAATATTTCAAGTCGGAAACCCGCCATGAGAGTTCGAGACACGAGCACTTTGTCTTTTGGATTCCTTGATATGAGTGTGATAAACCTACTTTCCCCAACTTGTTGAATAGCTCCATTCTGAGTTTCAGAAAATCGACTGTATTTTGAATTCATCGGATGTTCCTATTAATATTTCTTCACCCGGTGAAAGAAAACTCAGAGCAACGTGAAAGTTATCATCGTCAATGACCAAATTCGAACAAATATCTATAGATAATCAATTATAATTGAGTATTTCTTAAATTAGAGAAAATAAGATCTAGCATATTGTTCTTACTATTTAGCACACCAAATGCACTGATAAGACCGATTTGATTTGCTCAAAGATCCTTTAATCCCAACCTATTCTGAATTTCCAAGTTTTGATGATATCCGTGAGCCAGCAGCAAGGACTCTCCCGTTTCCGCTCTGTATCCAGCTGAATTGAAGTCGCCAGCAACAATCAGTTCCTCAGTCTTTAATTCTTCTCGAGCTCCTTCTACCATCTCGGATATCGTTTCGTACGCGCTTATGAATTCATCAGCAGATAAAGTTGCGACCGAAGAAACATAATTCAATGATAACAGATAACTTTTGTGCTCTGCTGTTATTCTAACCGGTAGCGATTCACTACTAATCGCATCGGATCCAACTGTGGCTTGTGCAAATTTTCCTGAATACTTTTGAGAAGGCATTTGAGGACCTACAGTTCTTCTCAAGAAAGAGGCTGCTGCAGCTTTGGGATTAGGTAGAGAATTATTTTCTAGAGCAGTGTTCTTAAACGATGGTTATGACTGCCTTCGTGCTGTATGATTATAAGGCCTCTGGTTGTCACACTGCTGTCAGATGTATTGTGTGTTTGGCTGGAAATACTGCTCACCTAGATTGTTTGTATCTAGACCTGGGCCATAGGGGGATATTGCTCATAACCATGGAAGCGTCACTATTACTACTCATTCTCTTACTCCTTGAGGTGGACCCTTTACTGCCCAGATTCAATTCATTTGCTACACTTGGATCATCTTCAATACTCAGACAACTGACTACCGGATATACCCCTCCAATGTTAGGCCTGGCAGCAGTATTGCTAACAGGCTCTTTTCCTGCTTGTATGGTGAGGAAATTCCCAACGTGTCTTAGCACCAGGTCCGTGCCGATTTTTTCTCCTTTCTTCTAGTTCACTTGATACATAGCATCTAATCCTATCTGGACACAAATCCTGTTGGTTCCTGAGCACCATATAGCATGGTCAGCACTGTTCAATATCATCTTCATTGGCCTGATACTATGATTTGATGATTTGGTATGACCATGCTCAACTGCTCTCAATCTTCTCTTCGTAAATTCCGCTAGTGGCTATGATTATATCAATGTGGATTGGAATTGCTCAATGACAATCACGAAAAGGTGGTAGTCTTCTCTCATCGGAAGGTGGAAGGATATTAGGTTCAGGAAGGTGCATGGTTTATTGGCACTTGCTCATCTTCACCTTCAGCATCATGTGTGCCAACTGTGGAAAATAAAATGAGTGGATAAGTTTGGTCGAACTAGCATATTCCATATAAGTAATTCCACTTAAAAACAATGTATCAATAGAAATTGGTTTCAAATTTCAATTCAGATGAGCTCATTCGAATCGATAGGTCGAAATATGAACAGCTGTCACCGATGATTCAAAGTGTGAGACGAGTTGTTCAATACTTATTATTGTCCAACTTGTATTCCTCAATCCGTCGCTTAACCCAAATCACAAGAGGATTGGAGAAAAATGGGAATAACTAGGCCGCGGGAAGCTCCTAAACTATAATATACGCACAGTTACATTCCCATCTTTCTCCGACTTAATGGCAATTTGGGCTTAAGGGGATGTCGGAGTCTCGCGCGGAACGAGAAAACACTTTATGTAATCATTTTTACACCGATTGAGATGAGGGTGGTCGCAAAAGATTCGGAATTACTTCAGAAATCGGTCTCTGATGTGAATGATAAGAACGATCGTCTCCATCTGTCATAAGAATCGATCTAAGGTGCAAAGTCGCTATCTCTGAGAATCATACTCGCAATATCGCGCATTTCCTGGTTCACTCCAAGAGCGATGGAGACTTTTATTTCCATAGGTTGTACCAGAGGCCGATTCTTGAAGAAATTCCGAATCATTTGCGACCACCCTCGTCTTAATTGATGTAGAAACCATTGCGTAAAGTGTTTTTTCGTTAATGCCGTGAGACTCCGACATCCCCTTAAAGACGAGTGGACGAGTCGTTAACTTTACTCGCATATTGTTTCAAAATCTCAGCCAGAACATGGTGGGATCTTTCTAAACTTCCATTCCTTTCTGCGTGAAATGAGCTGGTCTTCATTTGTTCAATCTTAAAACGCTTAGCAACTCTCTGCATCAATTCACTAAAAAAATTCCTACCTTGATCCGTCAATATTACGCGAGGGGCTCCGTATACGCAAATACATCTCTTTACAAATGCATTGGCTATTGTTGCCGCCGTTGCGTCTGGGAGTGGTACTGCGATACAATATTTGGATAGTTGGTCTTGCATGGTAAGAATGAATTGATTAGCATTTTCAGTTTTTTCTAGGGGACCAACAATGTCTAATGCAATTTCATCGAAGGCTGTGCCTGGCTATCCCGGATCACCATTGGTTGTCTTGTTTTAACCCGAACGAGTTTTTTTAGCTGGCATTCCAGGCATTGTTATATTCGGCGCTGGATGTCGTATTTCATATTCTCCCAATGGTATGCTTGGCGAATTCGGTTATATGTTCTGGATACCCCACGATGGCCTCGAATTGCGGACGTATGTAATTCATAAAACACGGCATTTCTCTCTTTTTCTGGGACGTATTTTAAGGCGGCTTTACAAATCATTATCCTTACGATCGTACTCTTAAAAATAGTATCTATCAAGTATATAACGTCTTCCCACGCAGCCCGAAGTATTTCTTTACTTTTTGCTCAACTTATTTCACCTATTTTTTCTTCTAAAAGTATCTCTCTTAATTGTAACAATGATCTATATATATAATTCCTAATCAACTCATATATAAAATATCAAGGACGAAGAATGTACAAAATTACTCTTAACCACTACAGGCGATTCTTCCGATTCCCCTTTCATACACATGGCAAGGTAAAATTTTCCCAAAGGTCTCTTGATTTTGGTGACTTCTCGCAGGCGGTGATTAATATCTATTGGAATTTTGCCTAGCTCAATTAGTGGGGAGCACCAACCTTGCGGGTCCTAGATTTATACGAAAATTTGGAAACCTTTTTTTTTGGTGAGAAATGAAGGTACCCACAAGGGTTTTGTCGAATGGGCTTTCTATCCCGAGATACAGCTATGGAGATTAGCATTGCCCATATAGGCCCATGTTAAAAAGATACATATATAGATATACCGTCTATGCTAACCTCCATGGCTGTATCTCAGGATAGGAGACCCATTGAACGAAACTCGTTTGGGTACCTTCATTCTTCACCAAAACACAATATTTCCCAAATTTTCGTAAAGATCCAGGACCCACAAGGTTGGTGTTCCCCTTGTAAGTCCGTATGATATGCCCAATGTCCGCCTCCTGAACTGAGCTCCAATCATCTCCAGGTTTATACACTCTAGTTCGACCAACATGCGCCCAACAGACATGTTTACGACACAATCAAGAGACACGAAATGGACAATGTTATCCAACTCATCAAACAATCTATTTTGACTATATTTAATACTAGCAGAATTGCTCCGCTCGCTGACGCTCGCTGCGCCTAAGAGTCTTTGGAGGGAGTTTGAATAGTCGAATCGTATTATTTTTCAAAACAAATATTTGATTTTGAATAAAATAAGAATTTCGTTCAAATGGCAACCATAATTAATTACAGATGCACGCTGTAACTATTTTCATACATGAAGTTCAATTTTCATAAATTCTACAAAGCTTCAGTCCGGTTACATAATCGAATTGACAATTTCAATCTTGAATATCATAATGCGGGATCTCTCATCAACATTGCATTGTAGTTGATGAGAAAGACAGTCTCAACCCTGTCAACGCAGAGAGTGATATCTTTCCACTATTCACATCAATCTCACCAACTTATCCTCTTCTTTACCCATCCCATCTTACCTTCATTGAATCTCATCATCTTTCATACAACCCCCCACTTCACCACCATCACATCTCCTTTCCTATATCATTCTCACCAGCTCATCACACATTCATCATTCATCATACATCCGCCAATGATCGCCTACTTGGAGGCGAAGTCTTGTACGCAGGTAAGCCGCCTTCGGGTGCAGAGGTTGTGTCCGAATTCAAATCCAAGTAGGAGGGTGAGGCAATCATTCAATCCATAATATAATCATGCATCCATTTTAATAAGAACAACTCATTACATCTTCATCGCACGTTGCATCTTATTTCTATTTCATACCATTCTTCCATTCATATCATTTCATTTCCATCCCTACTTTTTCTTCCTCTATTCCCCTTCTCTTTTATCATTATTTCATTGGTTACATTACATTTGTATATCCATCTCATACATCACAGCCTAATTCATCTTCATTGCATGTCACATCACATATCTATTTCATATTTCCTTTCTGTCTTTTCATATGATCTCATTCCCTTTCCTATATCTCCTGTCTACAACTTCTTCTTTATCCTGTCTATACCTTCACTAAATCACATCATCTTTCATACCACCCCCCCCCCCCACTTTACCACCATCATATCTCCTTTCCTATATCATTCTCACCAGCTCATCACACATTCATCATTCATCATACATCCGCCAATGATCGCCTACTTGGAGGCGAATTCTTGTACGCAGGTAAGCCGCCTTCGGGTGCAGAGGTTGTGTCCGAATTCAAATCCAAGTAGGAGGGTGAGGCAATGATTCAATCCATAATATAATCATGCATCCATTTTAATAAGCACAACTTATTACATCTTCATCGCACGTTGCATCTTATTTCTATTTCATACCATTCTCTCCATTCATATCATTTCATTCCCATCCCTACTTTTTCTTCCTCTATTCCCCTTCTCTTTTATCATTATTTTATTGGTTACATTACATTTGTATATCCATCTCATACATCACAGCCTAATTCATCTTCATTGCATGTCACATCACATATCTATTTCATATTTCCTTTCTGTCTTTTCATATGATCTCATTCCCTTTCCTATATCTCCTGTCTATATCTTCTTCTTTATCCTGTCTATACCTTCACTAAATCACATCATCTTTCATACCACCCCCCACTTTACCACCATCATATCTCCTTTCCTATATCATTCTCACCAGCTCATCACACATTCATCATTCATCATACATCCGCCAATGGTCGCCTACTTGGAGGCGAATTCTTGTACGCAGGTAAGCCGCCTTCCGGTGCAGAGGTTGTGTCCGAATTCAAATCCAAGTAGGAGGGTGAGGCAATGATTCAATCCATAATATAATCATGCATCCATTTTAATAAGCACAACTTATTACATCTTCATCGCACGTTGCATCTTATTTCTATTTCATACCATTCTCTCTCCATTCATATCATTTCATTCCCATCCCTACTTTTTCTTCCTCTATTCCCCTTCTCTTTTATCATTATTTCATTGGTTACATTACATTTGTATATCCATCTCATACATCCCAGCCTAATTCATCTTCATTGCATGTCACATCACATATCTATTTCATATTTCCTTTCTGTCTTTTCATATGATCTCATTCCCTTTCCTATATCTCCTGTCTATATCTTCTTCTTTATCCTGTCTATACCTTCACTAAATCACATCATCTTTCATACCACCCCCCACTTTACCACCATCATATCTCCTTTCCTATATCATTCTCACCAGCTCATCACACATTCATCATTCATCATACATCCGCCAATGATCGCCTACTTGGAGGCGAATTCTTGTACGCAGGTAAGCCGCCTTCGGGTGCAGAGGTTGTGTCCGAATTCAAATCCAAGTAGGAGGGTGAGACAATCATTCAATCCAAAACATTCCAATAATGCATCCATCTCAAACATCACAAACTATTTCATCTTCATTGCATGTTGCATCTCATTTCTATTTCATACCATTCTCTCCTTTCATATCATTTCATTTCCTTCCCTACTTCTTCTTCCTCTCTTTCCCTTCTCTTCTTCCATTATCATCATCATCATCATCATCATCATACATTCTCTCATCCATCACATTCCATCCACGGACGCAAACAGAGGGACCCAAGCTTCCATCGTTGGAACAATCCATTTTCTGCACTTGCGACATCATAATACCTATGTATGATGAGCAAGTGTAGAAAATGGTGCGAATTCGACGATGGCTCGAAGCGAAGATTCAACAGACAGACTTTCGACAGAATTCTTATATCAATTCGAGCCAGACAAAGACATCGGTACCCACAAAACGCTTGGAAACATGAGAGTAGCCCGTATCCCTGTGTCCGACACCATACGAAAGTAAGGTGAGGGGATGCATCAAAAAGGGATATTGGTGCGAAAACATGATAACACGGCAAGGGTACAACGAACAGACTTTTGACAGCTTTACAAAATTTAACATCTGAAAGGGGTAAAAAATCTAAACAAACAGGTGAAACGAAACAGGTAAAATAGAATGAGTAATATCCGAAGTGATAAAAAGTCTAAAATCGAAATAGGTAAAAAATCCATGGAACAGGTAAAGTATAACAGATGGAAAGAAACTGGTAAAATAGACCCTAGATATAGAATTGTAAAAAAAATCTAGAGGAAAATACGCGCAACTTTTTGGCCGTAACAAAGCAAATGCTAATATTTGGCCCCCGTGTTAGTCTTCGTGGACGTTAGCGGATGTGTTAATCTTCGTAAGAGGCGTCGATTTGGACATCAATTTCCAATAGAATTGAAATCGCATGCCGAGCCCCTTTTTAGGAATCTTATTTGAAACATTCATTACGAGTGCGCTGGGCACGCTCGAGTAATCTGACATATCTCTTGTCACGTATGACATTAGAATCGTGTTTATTCATTCTTTCAACCTAATTCTCGTGATTTGAAGTTCTTTTTTAGTTGAATCAGGGCATTGGCCATAAATCCACCCTAAAAAAACCCCGGTATTTTGGTCTCTCGTTCAGGAGTATTCAAATGAATTGCACTAGAAACTTTTTCCATGCTTTCAAAGCTTTAGTTTTCAAAGGAATCCTATTACCATATCAAGACATTGCTACTTATGCTCTGCAAACGAATCTGAAATCTTCGAAACGGGCATTCCTTTCCAAAATAGTATAGTAATGTCTTTGAAACCTATCTTACTGTATATGAGTTGATTATTTGGTCTCATCAATCTTGAAGGACGATGGGGAACTAAATAAATTGCCAAAATTTCATGAAAGAAATTTCATTGCTACGTTTCGTCCACTAGGTTTCGTGGACCTCATCAGGCTTCAGGTTTGTTATTATTTAGATCGTCATGATATTTTTGAACGGTTTTGTAATAGAGTACAGGCGTAATGTCTGGCTCCGTCGATACAGGTAAATGAAAGAATAGAAGGTCTATTTACCTGTATCAACAGGAGCCAGACGTTATGTCTGTGCTCTATTACAAGATCGTTCAAAAATATCATGACGATCTAAAGAATAACAAACCTGAAGCCTGATGAGGTCCACGAAACCTAGTAGACGAAACGTAGCAATAAAATTTCTTTCGTGATATTTTGGGAATTTATTCAGTTCCCCACCGTCCTTCAAGGTCGATGAGACCAAATAATCAACTCATATATTAAACATCAAGGACGAAAAATCTACAAAATTACTCATGCTATCTTACTGTACTTTTTTAGTGATTCTGAGTAAGAATTAGTCACTTCCAGATTAAAAAGTTTTGGAACGTGATCAGAAAGGTGGAAAACAGCTTCCGTGGCAAATTCCAGTAGATTGAATAGTTTTCTTGTGCGCGCACTCGTAATTATACTTCTGAATTATTTGCTTACGCGATTTCTGTTAAAATGACTATTTACATAATCGAAGTCCATCGAAAAAAAGATGAGGATTAAATGGCTACCATTTGATGCATTTCAGCGATTCCATCGTCGTATTCATGCTGGGATCTACAAAAGGATCATATTTGCTCCATTAACAGGATGTGAAATGATTGATCTTGCTACTCAATTCCGTATCTACATCTCACTTAAATGCAGAAAATGGGACATTTGGGTGCTCCAAAAATATGATAATGAAACTTACACAGTAATACTCTCATTCCCTTGTGAACTTAATGCAACATGAAACTCCGGAAACAGTTTTCAACAATTCACGTATAGCCATGTATCAGCACATCATATACTTATACTTTAATATGATCATGAATTTCATGACACTCTTATGATCAGTTATCAACGAAACATTAACTGTGGTGCCTCAGCTCTCTATTCAAAACAAGTTGATTCCAAAATTTTATATTTGGCGTCGCCTTACTGGGAAGTTTGGCGTCTCTTACCTGGGAAGTGCCCTGGAAGGTTTTATTTGCCATATTAATCATCTTCCAACACTTTCACGAATCTTTTTTACTTAGGATCACTAAAGAAGTAAATTGAGATAGGTTTCAAAGACATTCCCATTCTATTCTGGAAAGGAATGCCCGTTTCAAAGATTTCAGATTTACTTCCAGGGCATAAGTTGTAATGTCTCGATATGGAAATAGAACTCCTTGGAAAACTAATGCTCTGAAGGCATGGAAAAAGTTTCTAGTGTAATTCATTTGAATACTCCTGAACGAGAGCCCAAAATGCCGGTTTTTTTTTTATTTTTCAGGGTGGTTTTATGGCCAAGGCCCTGAATCAACCCAAAAATTACTTCAAATCACGAAAATCAGGTTGAGAGGATGAATGAACGCGATTCTAAGGTCATACGCGACAAGGGATATGTCAGACTACTCGAGCGTTCCTAGCGCACTCGTAAAAAATGTTCCAAATGAGATTCCTAAGTAGGGGCTCAGCCGGCGATTTTAATTCTTGTTGGAGATTGATGTCCAAATGATGTATAAACAAGTCCCAAATGATCTCAGAGGGTTTCTTCCCTCAACAAAAAATGCAAACTGGCGCACCGTGAGTACGCAAGTGTTTTTCTTCTTCGCGGGCGACGATATGATCCTTCAATGGATGAAACCATACCAAAGGTCTATGGTCAGTGACCAGGGTGAAGTGTCTACCATATTTATATGGTCTAGAAGTGTCTGGTAGCGAAGTTGAGACCCAAGAATTCTTTTTCTGTCTCGGAGTAGTTTATCTCGCTTTTTGTGAGAGTTCGTGACCCATGAGCTATGGGCAAATCTCGGTCGATGGGGCTCTGACTCAGAACGCATACCAGGACAAAATTGATACTACCAGAAGTACATACGAAGGACTGAGAGAAATCGGGATATTGCCTCAAAAGCTCTGAGCATAGTATCTGTTTCAATCTCTCAAATGCTTCTTCCTGTCCTTCATCCCAAAAGGAAAGACACGTTTCCCTTCAATAAGGTAGTTAAAGGTTTCGATATACTATCGGAGTTGTGAATGAATCGTCTTTAGTATCCAATCCGACCAAGAAATTGTTTCATACTTTTGCACGTTCTAGGACGTGGAAAATTGGCTACGGCTGAAAGTTTTTTGGGATCCAGTTGAACCTTTTGTTGAGATATAAAGGGTTCCGAGTCCCCATTGATTTTCTGGAACCTTGCACTTGCTTGGCTCTCACATTAATGAGGCTGTCTCCGATCTAGCAAAGAGCTTTTAACTTTATCATTATGCTCTATCAAATTTTTCGAAGAGCTGATCACGTAATCCATATTAATCAGAATTCCGGTACCTTGAAGCTCGTTGCTAATTTTGTTCATAGTTCCTTGTAAAGTCCTTGGGGAACCCTTTAAGCCCATAGCCATACATTTGAAATGTAGGTGCTGACACTGTGTGGAAAATGCCGATTTCTCTTCATCAGCCTTAGCTAGGGGGACTTGGTTGAAGTCTTGAGCGAGAATAAGGATCGTAAAGTACTGGCACTGACCTAGCCTGTTGAAGTTTTTGCGATGCTTCACAAAAGATTACGCAGGAGCATTCATTTTTACATGAAGAGCACAAAAATCTGCAAATATTCAATACTGTTTATTGGCATCATCTTTTTTAGTACCATCCACAGAGAAGAATTATAAGATGACGTATTAGATCTTTCTACAATGTCATTTCCAATCAGCTCATTAACCTTCTCCTCAACGTCTTGTAAAAGTGGCGGGTGTCTATATGGGTTGATATTCACTGGAATGTTGGCCATTGTTGGGATTTTATGAAAAGCTATATTAGTTAGACTGAACTTATCGCCAGGCAAATGAAAAATATATGGGGATCTGCACACTGACCGTTTGACACTATCCTTTTCTTCTTCGTTCAATTCCTCGAAACCTAACTAATTCATGATTCTGTTGATTTGATCCTGCATAACCTGATCTTTCTCTTCGTTGGGTATCTATCTGATAAAGTTAACGTATCAATTTCGTTGCACTTCATATTCACGAAGAGTGAACGATGGCCAGGTGAGGCCTACATCCTTACAGGTAAATTTATGGAAACCATGTATGTCCACTTATCTCGATTTGAGGCCAAGCATCCCCCGCAAATATATTTGGTTATGAATCAAGGCGGGGCACATATCCATGGGTGAGTGTAGTGTCTTTCTAACTGATTCTACATAGCGTTTTTGATTTAGCAGTTAAGCAGAAGGTTTTCTGAGATGAAAAAGGAGTAGGCATGGGACTGCAAATTTCCAAAGTCATAAAATTATTTCTGAATGACAAGCGCACGGAAAAGTTGGTTCAATTCGGGGTAAAGAAATGAGTTTCACCCAAACTTATAGCATATATTGGAGAATCAAGTTCCAAAGAGTCAAACGACAAATTTAAAATGGCTATATATTAATTCCGAGTCGCACAGGTATGACTAGTGATGAGGTGGCTCACTTGCCGAAGCTAAACTAAGACTGGAACATTCTGAACACGACAAAAATGTTGCTAGCTGAAACAATGTCAAAAATCACCTACGCTATAGTTATGTACACTCAATATGATGAATACGATCACGACATCAAATTTGTGGTTATAACGGCTTTTCACTGATCTCAAACGTCGTGTGTCAATTCAACTCAGAATATCTCTGATTATTGGCAACCCTAAAAACCCTGTAGAAAGCTTGGTATTATCTTCCGTCCATCAAACTCTTTTATTGGACAATGAGATTAAGTCTATGTACTGATGAAGAGACGGTACAGATAGAATTTCAGAATTGCATTGAATTGCAACGTGAGACAAGGAGGTCTTACGGAATATTTTGTCCTGATTTGAGAAAAGAAACCACAATACTCTGATGGGAAACAACCTAATTCCTGGTAAGCTGATATTTATCCTCCGCGTTATTTATCCAACTCACATAACTCTCCAGCAATCGCACCAGCAATAGTCCAAGTCCAGGTTGAGAAACTACAATACTTTGCATTTTCATAGATAGATGCCTCGAAGATTTCCAGTCGATTTTTCTAGACCTTTGATACCATTTTTTTTTACTCTCATAAAAATGTCATAAAACGGACAATGATTGTGGAGTAAGTGGAGCGACAAGCAATTCCATGATCCCTCATTAACACAGTGGTCTATAAAATATCTCAAATACCCAGATGTAGCTAACATCAAAATCTTTAAAGCGAATGATGAATAATTCTGCTCGAACACGGTCTCATATGAGAGAAGCGGCAAAGTTCCGATCAATCAAGCACTCAATCTCGCCATCAGCTGCTGAAATTGGAGCGACTTGAGCCCTTGTCTCACAGCTCATCTTTGCTTCCGTCACCACAGTGGCAATGGCTCGATATGAGATAAGGGAACGCGATGACCACAAGATAATGACGCCCCCGTGCCTACCTCGGCGATTACGAGAGTACAGATATTCGCTCGATAAGACAAGTTACCGAGCTCATTGACTGTTTACCACCCATCAGACCAAGTTTGATTTTGAAGATCTGCAGCTTATAATAGTTACTGTTATTGAATAAAAATTTTGTATCGTTCTGAATGATTGGAGAAGTTTTGAAACAGTTTTGAGGATGATTCAAAATAGTTGATCCTGATTTATAACTGCTGAATTCGGATGACTCGTGGATTGGATCAAGATCCAAGTAAAACTGGTGAGTTATGTTGATGAGTACTTGATTTGGACATAGAGTAGATATGTGTGTATGTTTCCATCTCCGACACGAATTATGCATTGGTAATGAGTGAAAACTTTCTCTTTTTCAATCTGAATGTTAATTGCGACCAGCATTTGAGTTCCTCGTTAAGAAAATCATGGATGAAACGATTCAAACGTTCAGACTGGTAGGATAATAATTTGTACATGATGGAAATTGATCAGTTGTTAACAAACAACACAGCTGGAAATAGATTACAGTACAATAGTTCGATCGTAATAGATCTTTATATGATTATTTACTTTGATAACTACGCAAGAAAAAAAAGTCCTGAGTCAAAAATGAATGAATCGAATTGGATGGAATTGAGAATAACAACTCATCTCGGGCACCAAGATCTCCAGTACCCTAAAGGGCATGGTAGTAAAGTGCGGATGTATGTTTTCATTTCTTGTGATCGCGAGAACCCTGAAATCGCGTATGATTTGAACTCAGCATATTCAACTTAGAGTGATAAAACTTCATTATTTATATATTTTATTTGATTCATTCGAGAGCTATAACGTGTATTGGTTCTTATTTGTATTCAGCACAGTAAGCCTCGCAATAGCCGTCTTAAACAGCGTCTTTCCAGCTATCCTCAAGATAAGATTTCATCTGATTACTTTCCCCAGCAACGAATTTTCGGTTTCAATTGACAACCAGAGACAGATAACGTTGGTCTGCATGTCTCAATTTAGAAATTCCCAAAACGGTTCGACTATATTAGGCAGACCAGAGATGAAATAAGTAGTGATCCCGACCGTGACTTAGCTCATTTTCGAAGAATCCCTGAGTCAACAAGCAGCTATGAGAATGATATCAATGTCTAATTGAAGATGTCGATCTGCTTAAATTATTTTTAGACTCCCAATTGTGATATCAAGACCGTCTCATCGTGATCCATGAGTGTACCACATCAGATAATTAACTTAGTTTCAAATCTACCCTTGTGAACTGCACAATATTTTTCGATAAATAATTATTCAAAATCTGTGCACTTGTCATAAAATCATAAAAGAACGCAATAGGAAAGCAATTTATGCCCTCGAAGCTAAATATAGGTACAGCTCTTCTGCTACAAAATCATCAAGTCAAATCACACGACAAAAACATGCTAATTTTCATTCATTGGGCAATTTCTTTTGACATACAGCCAAAAAGGTAGTGCAGTCGATGTTGCATTCAAATGAGTGAAGGTTCATGAACCTCGAGCAATTCCATTCAAACTTTGCAAGTTGTCTGATTCCGATGCTTCCCTGCTACACATGAACTGTTAAAAGTCTACGATTCGTACACTCGGAAACAAGCTGAACTGCAATGGTTGTGACGGTCAGTTACCGTTCGAGATCTGTCGTCTCACTCACACTCGTGAAATAACCCATTAGATGCGAGCGAGAAGAAAGATCTCGAATGGCCGGTGACTGTCGTCCTATTGCAGTTCACCTTGTTCCTGACTGTACATACAATAGGAAAAATGCATTCACCAACATGATTCGTTTGTCTTATATGTGACTAATTTGTGACTTCATGTAGTCTTAGATATGAATTAGTTTATGTTTTAACCCAAGACAATTAGATCTCGGAAAAAACTTGTGTACATTTTTTGAATGATGACACGAGGAAATTAGAAGTTCAACCAAGATCCGTCACATCAAACATTCTCAAATTTAAGGATAATGCGTTTCTCTGTGAGAAAATATGTTGAAATAATATCGAAAATGAACACAATTCATTCAAAGACAATCTTGGCCTGTAAAAATGTTTTTCAGCTATTTACGTGTCACATAGTACCTCTATTTTTCATCTTAATCTCTCATGTCAATTAACTCACGACAGTCCTATCTTCACAGCCAATTTGTTGAAGGAGTCATAATGCAAAAAGTTACCAAGAATATGAGTCGATAGTCATTATTTTTGGAAGTCACGAATCAATTTTCTATTCAACATAGATCCAAAATAAGAATGATTACCCCGTTCCAAAAATTTATTTGTCGTGAAATGGTGACTATGCCTCGAAAACAATCATGGAAGCGTCTCTGTGCATACATATTACATACCCATATATTATTAACGAGGCTAAATTGATGCGCGAAACACGGAAGGCATTATGCGGTCGTGTCTCCGGATACACTCGTGATGAGGTTTTTGATACACGTCTGTCCTCTCGCATATTATGTACTCGAACTCGCGAAGCTGATTTGATGGTCACTCGTTAGGCACGTTACGACAGCTTTTACTTGGGCCATTAGGTATATATAATGTTGATCTCTTATTACGAAGGAATATCAGATTTGCAGAAAGTGATAGATCAATCACTTCGACATTAGACCATACACAAGTCTTTGTTTTCTTTTCTTACGTCTAAACGTACTCACAGATGTATCACTCAAGCAAAAATTTTGAGCTGACGATTTTGAATTCAAAATTCATCGGAGTATTTCATAAAAATTCAATCGAGTCGTCGTGAATGAATTCGTTGTCGCACAAATACAAACCAGATAATTACTGTCACTGTTGACTTCATGTGATAGGTATGTAGGAAACGGATACCAGTTACCTACACCATTCTATTTGAATTTTGATATTGTAAGTTACTTGTGTGCCTTTGCAATTCTCATCCGATATGTTTACTCAATATCCAAATTATTCATATTTTTATAACTTTCGTAGTTTGTTTATTCAATTTACAATCTCAGATAGATCTGACCAAAGATTTCTAGTTTTTGCAAGATTCTTTTGCCAAATCATTCTCTCTTGGATCTATACGCCCAAAATTGCGCATTTATTGAATAATTTTGCATTTCTCACGTACAGCCCAATACCTGTCTAGCTTCTCATTGCCTGAACAATGTTCTTTCTACAACTACGTACGACATGAATATGCAATGGTACTAAACAATTAAAGGTTGAATCATGTAATGAATATTGAATACGATTGTATAAATGCCCTATCGAATTAAATTGAATTATTCTTACGAGTATATGTCCTATTATAGTGTAAAGTACATCGCACATGTTTCAAGCAAAATAAAAAGAGCCATCTCATATCGATCATCCGCAATACAAATTTTTCACAATCTGATATAGGACGGCGTGTGCAAAAGTGAGCTGCTAATGACAATTGCGTTTACGTAATTTCGAATCACTCGACTGCTAGAATATAACAACACTCTCACGCACACATACTCATCTTAACAATATACAAAGAAGGACACTGCACTTGAATTATTGCTCTTGTCCACAAATCATCCACACATGTACAAGTTCTCATTTGATGAGTAAACATACGAACTCTAACAGAAATCTTTGAAAGAGATTTACCTTCGTTGAATGAATTTTTCAATGTTATTCCAAATGAAGTGCTTTTATCTTCATATTCTAAACGTTTTTCAAGTGATAGTCAATCATACATTTGAACTAGTGACGTCCTGAGTCAGATCTTCAACGAACTGATAAGAATAATTCAGATCTATTAAACTATTTGAATGAGATCAAGGACATCAATTCATTGATTGCATCGAAGAATCAACCAAATACTTCGTCCCCGTAAGATAAGGTTAGCTGAGTTACATATGAGCACCGGAATGGGATCCTTGGATAATCTACAACACAAATCATTGCAATTTCAATTTCCATGTGTTCATTGGAATACTTACCATGAATCAGGAAACCTGTCA
Organism: Eretmocerus hayati; assembly: GCA_029851415.1. NCBI lineage: Eukaryota > Metazoa > Arthropoda > Insecta > Hymenoptera > Aphelinidae > Eretmocerus > Eretmocerus hayati. Next base: position 26,093,163 of record CM056742.1, read on the forward strand.
TTCTTTCAAACAATGCGAAGTTGTATATGATTAATTCCACGCCAAAGCGACCTATGGAAAGGGGTCATCTCTCAGATTCTTTTTTAACCTTTTTCATTCGATTCTATGGCCCAAAATAGGAACTTTGGACCACCTATGGGGTCCAAAAAACATTTCTCCTCTCCATTGCACGAACATCCGTGAACAGACCGAAAACTTATCATGTAAAAATCGATGCTCTTTTATTCACGAAAATGGGAATATTTCGAGTTTTTGAATAGCTATCGATTTGCGGGTTGCGGCATCTGAAAGAACATCAAAAAACTTATCAAAAACGTTGTCGGAAATTCCTTCACTGTAATTTGGGGGCCTCATGAAGGCAAAAGAGTGTTTCACACTAAAATGTTAATTTCTCAAAAAGCCATTTTTTTTATTTTTTGAAAATCACATATTTGACGTAAAATTTTGCGTTCTTTCGAAAAAATGGGTTTCAGAGAAGTTTGTGGTGATCCAAGTGACTTATGAGCCATTTTTTGGAAATTCGATTTTTCCGGTTTCAGAAAAAAGTGATTTTCTGCGCATGCGCACAAACGTAGACTTTCGGCGCCACTTTCAATGGAAAGCTGACAAAATTTCCTATAAAATGACTACCCGCAAAATTGAAATTCATGCACTGAAACGGGATCTGCAACGATTGATTATATCGAATCAAAATCACATAAAAATTCAGCCCATGAGAGCCTGCTAAGATGACACATTTACGAGATCTTCTCGGCACTCAATTTTGAGTACAAAATTGACCTGAAAAAAATTCGGACCACATGGTCTCAACGTAAAATTGTATGAACTTTCAAAATATGCGAGGAAAAACCCCGTTTGAGGCGACCCCGAGGTGCTACATTCGATTTTTCGCAATTTTGAATGTGAAATATCGTATTTTCTGGCAAGAAAGTGAATGTAGCACCTCCGGTTCGCCTCAAACGGGGTTTTTCATCGCATATTTTAAAAGTTCATACAATTTCACGTTGAAACCATGTGGTCCGAATTTTTTTCAGGTCAATTTCGTACTCAAAATTGAGTCCCGAGAAGATCTCGTAAATGTGTCATCTCAGCAGGCGCCACGAAGGCGTTAATGGGCTGAATTTTCATGTGATTTTGATTCGATATAATTAATCGTTGCAGATTCCAGTTCAGAGCATGAATTTCAACTTTGCAGGTAGTCATTTTATAGAAAATTTTGTCAGCTTTCCATTGAAAGTGGTGCCGAAAGTCTACGTTCGTGCGCATGCGCAGAAAATCGCCTTTTTCTGAAACCAAAAAAATCGAATTTTCCAAAAATGGCTCATAAGTCACTCGGATCGCCCTAAACTTCTCTGAAACTCATTTTTCCGAAAGAACGCAAAATTTTACGTATAATATATGATTTTCAAAGAATAAAAAGAATGGCTTCTAGAGAAATTAACGTTTTAGTGAAAAACATTTTTTTGCCTTCAAGAGGCCCCCAAATCACAGAGAAGGAATTTCCGCCAACGTTTTCGATAGGTTTTTTGATGCTCTTTCAGATGCCGCAACTTGCAAATCGATAGCTATTCAAAAACTCGAAATATTCCTATTTTCGTGAATGAAAGAGCATCGACTTTTACACGATGAATTTTCGGTATGTTTACGGATGTGCGTGCAATGGAGAGGAGAAATTTCTTTTGGGCCCCATAGGTGGTCCGAACTCCCTATTTTGGGCCATAGAATCGAATGAAAAAAGTTAAAAAAGAATCTGAGAGATGACCCCTTTCCGCAGGTCGCTTTGGCGTGGAATTCATCATATATTATTTTCTGCCCCCTCCCCCCCCCCCCCGGGTTCAATGTCGGTTCTGAAACAATCTTTAATCTTTTCAATTAACGGAGAGATTTATTGAACTGCGGGGAGACTAAAGGCTTGGAACTATGGAAAGAGTTCTTGACTAACGAGAATCTACAAAAAATTTCATTCTACATATTTGTATATTTAACCTGAATTCCAAACAAATCCTGGCGTTGTGGATAGTTGTAAAAGATCATGAATTCTGGATGTTCCGAAAGCATATGGGATCGATAGACTATATGCTCAAATATGAGGACCTTCATGATCGCTGTTTGATTTTCTCGCTTCTACGCGTTAGAAGATATTCAGGCGACAATGTCCTCCTCTTACCTTGGTTTTCCTCTCGCGGCATAAAAGTAATGAGAGTTTACAATTTCTTCTGAACTGTCACTGTCATCAGATTTTGAATTGATCCCTGGGAATGGCTTGCAATTAGTGCGATTCTAAATTGTGATCTGTTTGTGAATGATTACATCAAACTGAACTAACACGAATTTATTAAACGTCGCTACTTATCTATCATGTGTAATCTATGACATCAGGGGCTATTTCCGTTTTACCAAATGAAATTCCGTAACACCCTGGAGAAAACGAATACCCTTTTATCATACCTTGATCAAAATGTCCTTAGACTGAACTATGGTCGAACATGACTACATTAATTTGGCCTACTCAGATAGAGTGATATAGGTTCTTATAAAACTCACCATGGCGGGTTTTCCACAATTTGAGATTCACAGTATGGGCAGTTATTTCAATGGCGACTTATACACATGGTTGTGAAGTACGTGTCTCCATTGCCAAATCGAACGATTTCCCTCGCACCAAAATTTCCGAACAAGCGCGCTCGTAGGGCAAACTACTACATTCCACGAGCAAATTTTCACTCCCTACCGAAATGAGGGGGGGGGGGCGATGTCCGCGACGTTGTACGAGTTGCCCTATTTGAATACCTGTGACGAAGTGTAAAGACACCTAATCCTTCCATATGTCACAGGCGATCGTATAACGGCATAGTTTAGTCGAAAACACATTCATATACGATGATGAGGCTCATACTTTTACATGGGGAATGAGACTCGCATTTGCCACGAGATGTTGCTACACACCAACAACACCTGAGCTATTGCTGTCACCAACGGCAACACCATGATGATCGCACCGGTGGTTACCTACAACCTCAAGCCTTTATGTTGTAAGATGAAAAGCGACAAATCCAAGATATCAATAATGTTCCTATCTTTTACCATTTTCAAAGGCATCAAACCAACAAAGCAGTAACGTTAGACCCGAGTGGTCCAAATTCCCCATCAAGATACTCTAAAGCTATCCCAGACCGCGACTTTTACGATAAGCATCGCACCAATAAAAGTACTGGTGGCTAAGCCAGGACAAGAATCTCATAGAAGGAATCAGAAAACATGCAAGGCTTAAACCATAAGTAGTTTGCCAAAACCAAATCAAATATAGAGATAGAAATTTCAATGTATCTAGTGCATATAAGCAATCCATACCACAAGAAGGGCACCAAGACCCAAAACCAGACAGCCACAAGCTGCCAGACCCTGTAAATGTGTAAGTAGATTTAGTTAGTAAGAAGATTGTATGCCAGATTTTTCTTAAGTTTTCCATAAGTTGAAAATCATTTTCCTAAGTAAAACACAGATAATGATGACATCTATAGCTTATGTGTGTCATATATAACACGATAAGTATTGATAAGAAATATCGATAGACAGCGAGGAGCCTGTCAAGGGACATACTCTTTAAGAACCGAACCATATTTCTAAGATCTTTTTTTAGTAGTTTTATTTTCACCTATTCAAACATAATGTACAACGTAATCCTGAAAATAAAAGCTTATTAAAAAAAAAAAAAAAAAAAAAAAAAGAAGGTTCTCGTCCGATCACCGAAGTTAAGCATCATTGGGCGCGGTTAGGTGACAACTTGGGAACACCGCATGCTGTTGGTTTTCTTTTGATTTTTTATACCATTTCGCTTCTTTTTTGAACCACAATAACCTGGCTTGATACCTCCAAACAACCGGCTCATTTGAAAAAATTTACTCAGCACTAATCTCATCAGTAGCACTGTGTCTATCGCGTTTAAACTAGGAGGGACTAGTTCAAAGTCCCTAGTTTAAACAAGGAATCTTCAAATAATTCTCAATTCGGACGGGTTCCTCTTTCCGTCCTTGTTGCCCATCTATCGGGATGACGGTTTGATCCAAAATTTGGCGAGTTTGATCATAGTTTTCCTTCTTGCGAGACGTATAAGTCATGATGCGTTAGAATCAGCTTGAGGAGCCCTTACTCATAATAGTTAAAATACCTGTGGTGGATCGTGCCATTCCGAGTCTGCAGTGAAAAACTCACGTATAGCTGCCGGAAACTATGAGTGAGGGCTTCTCAAATTGGTTCTAACGCATCATGACTCGTTATACGCCTCTCAAGAATGAAAACTATGGTCAAACTTGACAAATGTTGAATCAAACCATCATCCCGATAGATGGGGATCAATGATGCAAAGAGAAACCCGTGTCAATTGAGAATTGTTTGAAGATTACTTTTTAGGTAGAAACACGCAAGTAATATGATAGACACAATGCTACTGATGAAATTAGTGCTGAGGAATTTTCTTCAAATGAGCCGGCTATTTGACGGTATCAAGCCAGGTTATGGTGATTCAGAAGAAAAGAAAAATGATGTTGAAATCAAAAGAAAACCAACAGCACGCGGGGTTCCCAAGCGGTCACCCATCCAAGTACTAACCGCGCCCAATGATGCTTAACTTCGGTGATCGGACGAGAACCGGTGCTTTTTTTTTTTTTTTTTTTAAACTGTTTATTGAAGCCAAAAAGATACATGTAGTTCAGTCAAGATCCTCAATAAACTAAGGATGTACATGTTGGTTCTTTCTTTAGACTAAATGGCACTCAGCTCTGAAAAGTCACATGATATTTGTTGTAGTTCATATATTCTGGTACATTTGGTTTCAATTGTTAGTGGGGAATCGAAGATTCCTGCGGATGAAGACAATTTCGTTCGTATTCATATCCATTCCAGAAACTGGCTAGTAAAACTGGGAGGTACTTTTGGTTGATTTTTTTGGATTTTTGCTGGGAAGAAGGAATAAGAAGGGGATAGGCGGAGAAAAGCAGGTGGGACTATTTACATATTCACAGAATATACAAGTGCTAGACTCAAGTGTCTAGCGTGGAATCATCGGCTAACCACCAGAATTTTTTCTCAAATCTGTGTGCATCTTCAACATCTCTCTCTGGCAAAACTCTGGCAAATCTCCATAGTGGATTGTTTGTCAGACAGTCGAGATTTGGATCATAAATTATTCTCCTATCATTCATTCTTCTATGGGCATGGTATAGAATTGGGATGTTATTTTTATCTTGTATCAACTTTTTCTGATCTAGATATATGAATGCTTCTGGTGGTATGTATCCACTTTGTAAAGTTTTTTCGAAATACAATGGATTTGGGTAAAAAATTGTGAATATCAGACTATTATCTCTAATATTTTGTACTTGAGCAAAATGGTTTCTTACAATTCTAAGTATATGACAGTCTATTCTATGAATGTATGCTGAATCGTACAATGTTTGGGATTTCACGTATTTGGTGTAATTTGAAGCCTCTGTCCTGTATGTTCCAAGACACGCTCTTAAGCATTTTCTCTCAAAAACTCTTAACTTTTCCATCAAAGAGGCTGGTATATTGTACCATATTTGACATCCGTATGTTAATATAGGTCTTATCAATGCTTGATAGCATAAGATTTTGATTCTACTATTTAAATGCTTAGAGTACAATAGTCTCTTCAACATGAGAAAAGCTTTTTTACCTTTGTCTAATCTACTTCTTACGTCCTGATGGTAACTGAGCTGCTCATCTAGGATGATACCCAAGTATCTCACTGAAGATTTATGTGGAATGATTTCATCGCTCTCCGCGTCTTTCTTTATGTGAAAATCTTTGCAGTGTTTTCTTTGTGATTTACCCAACAAACTTAGCATCTGTCGGAAGAGAATCGTCTCACATTTTCCTATATTTATTCTTAGCTTCCACGTGTAATAATAATATTGGACTTTTTCGAATAGTTCTTGCAACTTATTTCTAATTTCTTCGATTTTTTTCCCAATAACATATATGATCAGGTCATCGGCAAAAGCTATACATTTTATGTTAGGAGAGTCGTTCATCCCGAATAAGTGTAATAGATCGCTGTTATAAATGTTGAAAATTATTGGAGAGTTTACTGTTCCTTGCTGTAGGCCGTTCTCAATGATAAATTCGGTACTTGATAGGAATGTTCCATCTGCCGTTACAAAAGTTTTGTTAGTTATCATGTCCCAGACTATTTTTATGAGGTGTGTTGGAAAATTTTTCTTCGTCATTTTATATATGACTCCAAGTATCCATACAGTATCAAATGCTTTTTCTGTATCTATTAAGCAAGCTGCCACTCGCTGATTGGAATTTAGTGCCCAGCATATATCTGATGTGAGTTTATTCACTGCGTGAATGGTGGAATGTTTATATTTGAACCCAAACTGGTTCTCGGGGATAATTTTCATTTTCGTACAGAAAGAAACCAAGGATATATTGATCAAAACTTCGAATACTTTGCTAATATTTGGTAGTAGGCTGATAGGCCGCAAATTAGATGGGAATGATCCATCTTTACCTTTTTTTGTCAGGGCGATCACTTTGGCTTTCTTCCAATGTTTTGGGGAGTAATAATTGTTCAGTGCATTGTTAAATATAATGGTATAGTATCCGATGATTTTATCTGGCAGCTTTTTGAGAACGACGTTAGGAATGTTGTCAAGTCCTGAGGATCTCTTGTTGTTCAGATTGCGGAAAATTTTCCGCAACGATAAAAAATTCGTAAAATATGGGTATTCTAATTGTGATTGGTCAGGTTTTTCTGCAGGATTTGATGGAGAAAAGTTGGAAAGTGTACGGTGTTCAATCTTATCAATTTCGATTTCCGATGCAAGTGTATTGGTTTTCGATAAGATGATCCTATTCAGTTCTGCTCGCCCTAAATTCTCGTTCTATTTGTGTATGCTGGCAAAATGCGACCCAATCACGTCCAGCTTCTGAATCGGATTGACTATTACGTAATTATCTGTTTCTTTGGTGAGCTTTGAGGGGTCAATTTTCACTTGTTCTAATAAATGCTCCTTACCGGTCGGAATTTTTATATTCGGAATAGTGACGGTTCCTTTTGGTCTGAAAATTTGGTTGACTTGAGGAAACATCTCAGTGGGATCGTCAGTTGGAATATTTTTTATTCTTTCTCTCCAGTAGTTATTGATTGAGTTGTTAAATTCCTGTTTGAGTTTCATTTTCGTCGCATGGAGTAAATTCTGTAAGTTTCCAAGATCATGATATTGATCCGAAGTGTAAGATTGACGCATTTTATTTATCTGGCGAATGAGATAGATTTTGTATTTCTGAAGTTTAGAGATTTTCTCATTGATGTATGGTTCACAAGAATTTTTTTCAGCAATTTTTGGTACTGATGCTTCTATGGAATTTTGGATATGCTGTTCTATGACTGATAGTATCTTATCGATCTCATCGTTGTTCAGATTGCGATCGTTATCGATTTCCAGGTTGCAGTTTGTGTTTAGCACCTGCCGGAATTTTTTCCAATTAGCTTTTTTGAAGTTGAGTCTTTTTCCATCGACTTGAGTTTCTAATGTTATCTTGTGAGTCTCTTGAATCCGGATTCTCATAATTATTGCATTATGATCGCTATCATATTCAATTGATCTAAGGTATTCGTTATGTATCATATCCACGAAGTCCAGACGCGAGTCAGCTATGCAAATATCTAGGTAGGACCTTCCGCTAGGGTAAGACGGAGTGTCAGAGCTGTAAAGCTTTGCTCTGTATGTAAAATCATTGGAATCTAACCATGATCGCAGAAACGTTCCTTTTGTATTGTTCGAATCATTCTTCCAGCTCACGTGTTTGGCATTAAAATCTCCGGCCATCAAATAATAATTCTCAGTTTTTTCGAGATTTAATGATTTGAAGACGTTTCCGAATTCTTCATTGAATTCTGGATTTTTCCCATGAGAAGCATACGCTGAAATTATGAACAAATTGTCATTGTTCGCGAGCTTGAGTTTAATTATTGTTTTTTCAAGAGTATTTTTCTCAAAAATTGGGCACATGTTAATAGTCTCATATTTGATATGTTTTTTGATCAGAATTGCTGTTCCACCCCCTTGTGTGTTCTTTGGCCTATCTGTCCTTATCATATTGTAGTTTTTGAAGGTAATTTTATGTTTTCCATTAATTTTTGTCTCACACAGTAACAAAATGTCTGGGTTTGATGTTTTGATGAGATTGAGCAAACTAGATCTCTTCTGATTGGTTATAATGGAGTTGACATTGATAGATATAATTTCCAAAGATTTCTTCGATGTCGAGTGATGGTTCGAGTCTGTATCTTGTGTAACGTGATTGTTATCGTGTACCGACATTTTAGTTCGAAAGCATCCTGTATAAAACCTCTATTCTTTCTTCATTTCTACTAATCCTGTTTTCAACTCTAATGATTGTATTTTTCAAGTCATTTATTGCGGTTAAAATTTGATTGAGAGATCCTATATTGGATGCCTCATTATTGTCTCCATTAATATTGATATTGCCAGCGGATGTTGTTTGGGGTAAATTGGGAAACATTGCTTCTGAGAAAGAAACGCCCGGTCTGACTCTCCTCTCAATCATTGCTAATCGCTCTCTTTTTTTGGACTTGTTTTCTTCGATTCGTTCGCGCATTTTTTCTCTCAAGCGTAAAAATGTTGGGCAGCCCCTGTATGATGCAGGATGGCCAAATTCTTTGCAATTGACGCAATAAATTTTCTCCTTTTCGATTTTGTCCGACTTCTTGATCTTACATTCACCTGGATTGTGGTTCTCATTGCATTTTACACATCTGTATGACATATAGCAATTTCGAGACGAGTGGCCTATGCCCTGACATTTATGGCATTGAGTTATTTCATTCTTCCTCAATTTTTCCCATCTCACTACGTGGTGGTTCAGAAATTTGATTTTGAATACATTATTTATTTTACTGTCAGGAGATACTTGGACAAGAAAAATTGGTAAATCAATGTTATTTGATATAGACCTTTTGGTCTTGAATGGGACTACTTTCAAAAATGTGACATCTGGAATATTCAACTCTTTGAGATCTGAAAAAATCTCATCGCAATCAAATGCATTGCTAAGACCTTTTACAATAACGTTCTGTGGTTTTTCTGACTTTGGTGTATAAGTATAAAAAGTAGTTTGCGCTTGCTCCAGCACTTTCTTAGCCTCGTGATAGTCATCTAAGTTTTCTAAATGTAAAGAATGCTTACCATGACCCATCCTCTTCACATAGAATTTTTCTGTTTTCAAATGGCTTTCGATAAGCCGGGAAGTATCTTTCTGCTCTTGATGCAGAATATTAATCGGTGGTGGTCGGCCTCTAACATCCCTCGAGGTAGTAGGGTGACCATGAGCCGTGCGGGGCTCCGTATGTTCATCTTCTGTGGGCTGGTCGTGTTGGTGGTCTATACGGGATTCCGTATTCGCTGAGCCAAGGACGTCGTTCTCTAGCGCACTTTGGTTCGCCGGCGCGGGAGTCTTAGAATTTTTATGGTTTGCAGCTGTGGATGAGGTAGCGTTCCCCTTGCTTCTCATGCGTTCGTTCTTTCGCCTCAGTTCTTCCATGATTGAATTTTTATTCTCTTCTCGACAATTTTCGTCGTCCAAGCCGCTCAAAATGTGGTATTGATTTTTTTGTAGTAGGTTATTAATTTGTTCTAGATTTTGATCTTGGTTGCTTGCGTCTGGTGAAATTATTGGACTCTGGTGGTCTTGAGATTGTTCCGATTGACCGCTGTGGTCCATTTCGGAGACCCGATCGCTAGGCGAAGTTATTGGACCCGTTTGCGAAGACGTCATTTTTCTCGCTACAAGTTTCGGGGACGGGTTATATCTCGGTATTTTGCCATTCAACTTGGAGTTTTTGCTCATTGATAAACTTTTCATTGCTCGAGCGATTTCGTTACTAGAGAGTGTCTTCTTTGTGAGTGGTTTGCATATTTTTTCGATACTTGCTTTTCGTTTCGTTGGGAAGCGGATGCCCCCGGTCGATGGACCATGTTCTATGGGGGTCACCGATCCATTTCCTTCCGAATCTCTCAATGTTTGTTCGATGGTTGCTGTTGGCTTCGCAAAGTTTTTTTTTTCACTTTTCAACGATTGGCACTTTTAACGGCATGAGTGCTGTTAGTTGCGCGTGGACCACGTGTTGCGTGGTATTTTGGTATACACACACACTTGATTTTTCGCGCTTCGATGTGAGATGCGATCGCTCTCGTGGTCCAGGCCACACTGGACGAGAACCGGTGCGTTCATCATGGTATGGCCGTTGGCGGCAGGAAGAACTCAGGTGTTGCAGGTGTGTAGCAGCACCTCGTGGCACGTGTGAGTCTCATTTCCCATGTAAAAGTAAGGGCTTCATTATCGTATATGAATGTGTTTTGACTAAACTATGCCGTTATACGATCACCTGTGACATATGCAATAGGGTGGGCCGAAAAATGACTTTTTTTGAGAATCGATACGGGCTAGTGCGCAAAAGTTAGGTTTCTATAAATAGATGTGAAAAAACTTTTGCTGGGCGCTGAGAAATGAGATTTTAGGTTCGAGCAAGAGCCATCAAGCTTTTATCAAAATTAACGTAGATTTAAATAGGAATGTGCCTAATTCGGCACTTTTTTCTTCCTAACTTTGCTTGTATTTCTGGTGCATCTGAACATTTTTGAACGTACTTTAGCTCATTTTGAAGCTTGTTCCAAAACCTACAAAATGAGCTAAAGTACGTCCAATTTCGACGAACCCGAGCCAATCTATCTCAATTTTCCCAAAAAGTGATCATTATTAAAAATCCCAAAAATGGGGCGATTCTCCCTTCAAACTTTGCTTGTATTTTTGGTGCATCTAAACATTTTTCAACGTACTCTAGCTCATTTTGAAGCTTGTTCCAAAACCTACAAAATGAGCTAAAGTACGTCCAATTTCGACTAACCCGAGCCATTCTATCTCAATTTTTCTAAAAAGTGATTAGTTTTGAAAAATCCAAAAATAAGCGACTTCCCTCTCCCGCTTCACTCCTTTCAAAACTCGAAATGGAAAAGTTGAGATAGATTGGCTCGGGTTGATTGAAATTGGACGTACTCTAGCTCATTTTGTAGGTTTTGGAACAAGCTTCAAAATGAGCTAAAGTGCGTTCAAAAATGTTCAGATGTACCAGAAATACAAGCAAAGTTAGGAAAAAAAGTGCCGAATTAGGCACATTCCTATTTAAATCTACGTTAATTTTGATAAAAGCTTGATGGCTCTTGCTCGAACCTAAATTCTCATTTCTCAGCGTCCAGCAAAATTTTCTTCACATCTATATGTACAAACACAACATTTCCACGCTAGGGCGTATCGATTCTCAAAAAAAGTCATTTTTCGGCCCACCCTAATATGCAAGGATTAGGTGTCTTTACACTTCGTCACAGGTATTCAAATGGGGCAACTCGTACAACGTCGCGGACATCGGTTCTCCACCCCTCATTTCGGTAGGGAGTGAAAATTTGCTCGTGGAATGTAGTAATTTGCCCTACGAGTGCGCTTATTCGGAAATATTGGTGCGAGGGAAATCCTTCGATTTGGCAATGGAGACACGTACTTCATAACCATGTGTATAAGTCGCCATTGAAATAACTGCCCATGACTAACGATGGTGAGTTTTATAAGAACCTATCACTCCACCCGAGTAGGCTAAATGTGGTGACGTTCGACCATATAGCTCGGTCCGAGGACATGTTCATCTGTGTGTGATAACAGGGTATTTATCTCCAATAAGGTAGTAATAGCAAACTAATGAGCTAGTCGAAAATAAATTCAACAATTCCCAGCATTTTCAATTCAGAAATGGATCGCTTCAGCACACATAGAGAGACGCAAATGCAGATCAAGAAAGTCAATACCAGAATCACTTGAAGCGACTTGTAATCTGTTTCAACTTTTATCAAATGTGATAATGTATAATTGACATCACTTGGATTAGGCCAGGCATAATACATTTCATTCATTGGCATCGAATGTAACAGTGGTTTCTCGTCATATAATGATTGGACCAGAATCTGAGATTAACATCAAAAAATTGCCCTTATGTACATGCATGTTTTCGTTTTCTCAAGGTGCATTGAACTCTTGGAAAGCTCCGCAAAACTTCCGATACGATTCAGCGTGACTTCATTGCAGTGGCAATGTGCGTATTATGAAGACACGCATCTCACAAGCATTTTCATGTTCCTTCTGTTCTCACTTCGTACAAAATAACACGACGAGTCGAGGGCTACTCTGGCATATAGAACCAGAGCAGGGGCTATACCGTCGGTTCTGCAGAAAATGAATTTTTATCCCCGTTCGTATGGTACAATCAAATGGTATCTTCAGAAGTGTAGAATCTTCCTTCCGATAGTGGATATCTAGCTGCTTTGATTGTTTCGGATGGAATCGACGCTAAATTGAGAAAAAATCATAGACACCAAGAAATATATAACTTAATCCATATACTTTGGATCTTACTTCCCAACCACATACAAAGGGACTAGGCGGGTAAGCATGGTGAATCGGCTCTTGTCAGGTATGGCCCCGGAAGCAATTTCCCCCAGTTTCCGACCCCAAACTATGAGGAAAGCAATAGTTTTTAGGCGCCGAAGTCGCCCCTATGTTTTGGGGCAGCCTGGAAACCCTCTAAAAACGCTAAAAATCGACGTTCCTTGTATTGAATCGCATTCTGATGCATCTCAATGAATCGTTCTGAAATTTTTTTGATATATCTTTGAAACATTAACAATTCGAAGGAGAGTGGTTTCATCTCGACAACTTTTGATTCAAGCCCCGAAAAAAATTGTTGAAAAATGAAAACCAATTTTTAACCCTGTTAGCCGTAATTAAGACGTTAGTGAACCATCTCATCGTATTTGTCGGCTCATTTTCCGTCGGAAACCACTTTGAAATATATCATTTTTGGTGGTGGAAAGTGGTCAAAAACGTCAAAAATCAATTTCAAAGCAAATTTTTTTTCATAAACTAGCCTCTCCTGCGCATGCGCGTTGATCTATGCTTCTGAAAGTATCTTTAATCGATTAGTGTAATTTCCCTCGAAATGACCCCTTGCAAAAGTCAATTTGATGCATTTACAGCTGAGATATGACTGGTGCAGAAAATGCAAAAACAGAAGGTATCAAATCCGTGAATCCGTGCTTCCTTCAATGGCCTTGAAAAATACGAATTTTGAATCGGGCCCTTTCTAACATGCGCACACGTGTTTTTGGTGTATTTTCTGACGTAGAAAGCGAATACGCGGTCAGTTTTGTTCCTAACCTTCAGGATTTCTCACCAGACTCATAAAACCGACTCGATCATGGATGCTCATCTTCAGCCTTTTTACACTTATTTGAGACGAATTGTCGGTGTATGAGGAGGTTTGGGTGGATTGTGTACCAGATACAACTATGTTCCCTAATGTATTCTGATCAGCTGATGACAATCACGGAAAAAAATAGTTTGTTGGTCCAACAAACTAGTTTGTTGTATCAACAAATACAAACTGGCAAAACAAACACCTGTTTGTAAAGTTTGTATTTGTTGAATTTACAAACTAAGTTTGTAAAGTGTTTGTAAAGATTGAATTTCACAAACTCAAAAATTATTTTGCGGATTTCCGTACTCGCGGTAAAATTTTCCGAAGCATACCCCCCGCGGATACGTTGGTATTCGCGGATTTCCGTACTCACGGTAAATTTTTTCGCGCCGTATTTCCCGCGGCATACGGCGTTTGACCGACGTACTATCATATTATACATTTGTGAACATCAACTCGATGAGGTACCGTGCGATGGAAAGTATTGAAAAATCTCATTGTGAACTAGGTTCATCGATAATTGCCGCGAGTACCAGTATAAATCTGCACTTGGGTAACGGGGGAACACACACCTGTTAGTTTACAAATTAGTAGTTTGTAAATCTTACAAACTAGTTTGTAAAACTAACAAATTAGTTTGTTAATCCAACAAATACAAATTTTACAAACAGACGTTTGTGAATCTAACAAACTATTTTTTTCCGTGTGGTGATGATTTCGAAGCCCGAGGAAGCGCTGCTATCCTCATATAAGCTGGTCGATATAGTTTCCTCATATGAAATTAAACAACAAAATCCAGCTCCAACAACAAAAATCTCACTCCCACCGCTCCCTCGAGCCTCAAAACCACCGGGATCGTCTTCGACTAGTCAGAATACATTAGGGAACATAGTTGTATCTGGTACACAATCCACCCAAACCTCCCCACATACCGACAATTCATCTCAAATAAGTGTAAAAAGGCTGAAGATGAGCATCCATGATCGAGTCGGTTTTATGAGTCTGGTGAGAGATCCTGAAGGTTTGGAATAAAACTGACCGCGTATTCGCTTTTTACGTCAGAAAATACATCAAAAACACATGTTCGCATGTTAGAAAGGGCCCGATTCAAAATTCGCATTTTTCAAGGCCATTGAAAGGAGCATGGATTCACGGATTTGATACCTTCTGTTTTTCCATTTTCTGTACCAGTCATATCTCAGCTGTAAATGCATCAAATCGACTTTTGCAAGAGGTCATTTTGAGGGAAATTACACCAGCTATGGATTAAAGATACTTTCAGGAGCGTAGATCGCGCATGCGCAGGAGAGGCTAGTATATGAAAAAAAAATTTGCTTTGAAATTGATTTTTGACGTTTTTGACCACTTTCCACCACCAAAAATGATATATTTCAAAGTGGTTTCCGACGTAAAATGAGCCGACAAATACGATGAGATGGTTCACTAACGTCTTAATTACGGATAACAGGGTTAAAAATTGGTTTTCATTTTTCAACAATTTTTTTCGGGGCTTGAATCAAAAGTTGTCGAGATGAAACCACTCTCCTTCGAATTGTTAATGTTTCAAAGGTATATCAAAAAAATTTCAGAACGATTCATTGAGATGCATCAGAATGCGATTCAATACAAGGAACGTCGATTTTTAGCGTTTTTAGAGGGTTTCCAGGCTGCCCCAAAACATAGGGGCGACTTCGGGACCTAAAAGCTATTGCTTTCCTTATAGTTTGGGGTTAGAAACTGGGGGAAATTGCTTCCGGGGCCATACCTGACAAGGGCCGATTCACCATGCTTACCCGCCTAGTCCCTTTCCCGGACTGAAATCAACCAATAACTGGTTGTCAAATGCCAAAAAAAGAATGCAATCACAAAATTGAAAAATTTGGGTCTTCCCAGAATAGAAACATATAGAGAGTTTACTGTTTTGGAAATAATATACTGATATTACCAGTGATTTTTGGGAACTTCTTCAGATGTTTGTATGATGTATCCAACTAAAGTTACTCTGCTAAACTCTACAAAAGTTTTTCATTTTGAAAATAGTGACTGAAACATTTTTGTGTGGTTATATTGAACTATTCAAGATCTTTCAATTAAAGGTTGCTAAATCAGGATTACCAAAAAACGTCCTGATGAAAAGAAACCTAGGTTCCTACGGCAGAAAAACAAGATGTTAAAAAAGTAGCGTATCTTGAAACGTTCAGACTGAGGAGAAGGTACCAAATCACATGATTGTTGAAAAAGAACTCTCGGAAATTATTGTTCCCTATAGCCTGGTCATCACGGATATTTCCCGTGTGTCCACGAAAATGTTTCTCATGCTTGCTTGGAAGATGTTGCTAAACTCCTTCATAACCAAACAATTCAGAGTATGTAGTTCCTTCCCAAAATTTAAATTTCTACAGCTGCTGAACTTTTTCAATCAGAAAAAAATTTTGAAACAGACTTTTTTGCGCAAAGTTTTTGTATATTCTCATCAATATGCCCTACAATTGGTTTACAAGATTCAAAATCAGTCTAGAATATCCAAAATACCTCCAAAAAAATCTAATTTTCAACGACGCCACTCGGACATCAGAAATATCCGTTTTACCACAGAATCATCCATATACATTTTTAGGCTTGGGTTATAATGATTTCATCTCTCTCTCTCGCTCATTCTTGCCAGCGCGATTTATATATTAGCCTGCCTCTGTGTAGGTATATCTATCACCGTGAGTCTTTATCATAGTGTGGTGCGCGACACCTCATACAAATATATATAATATATACGCATTGATACCCACACATAATCAAATCTTGTATACTACATATATACATCTCGTTGTTTCAGTTTGCCATATCGTGCAGAAGCCGCTATTTTGTTCGTGTCTCGTGCTGCAAAGAGCAGTTGCGCGCCGGCCACGCGCGCCGTTGCTTCTCGTTCCGCGCGCAATCGCAAACCACACGCGTTTACTCATTATACATATATACTTTAGTTCTTTATTCAAGTGTAGGTATAGGATTATTTTGGTCCTGATCAAATGTATAAAGTCACTCCCTCTCCACTCAGAATGATTTCGATATCAGAAACAGTATAGTTAGTGATTGACAAGTGTTTTTGATACTGTGTTGTAAAATTAGGCTTCTGATTTCGTATGAGTGAAATTAAAGAAAAAAGACAGAGTTAAATGTGTTGAGATCAGCTACTAGGGATGCTGTACGACCTCCCCAAGAAAATATTGCATGTGCAAAAGTTGACACTGATTATCTAATGATACTTTTTAAATTATCGTTAAATATACAAAGTGATATTAAGTGTTTGGAATAAAGTGTCAGCGACGTATTTAAATTCTGTTATCTGTAAAAAAAACTGGTTAAAACTCTGAAAGACGCTTATAATACCGGCGTTCTGATGATGATACCATGTTATCTGGACTCTGGTGTATCCCCCTTTTATGCATGTGTGTTATATAGCTATCCGGTGCGTGTTTTGCACTCACATATATGAAGAAATAGCTTTACACATGCATAGACGCAGCTGCCTGAGTCTGTGATGGCTCCTCATTGAAAAACGTTTCTCTGATGATGATAACTTTGCACGAGACGAGAAGTGACACTGATTTGCAGACACAAACCTAACACACGATGAGAGAAGCTGGGTTATGAATATTAACCTCAATCCGTTCGTGGAAGAGGTTGTCACTGTCGCATCCATACCATATACTCAGCTTCCTCATTAATTGAGTAGTTTTGTCTTGCCTGAGTTCGAGAATGGGAATGAGGTGCGTTCAAACTTCTACATATGTGTAGGAGTACGAGTGAGCGAGAGCGCGTGAATGTGTGTGTAAGCATGTGTGTCTCTTCTACTCGAGAGGCGTGCGTTCATGCCGCGGGTTGGAGGGCACAGGGCATGCGGCCGTTATGCCGCAGCCCGGCAGTCAGTCTATATGTAGCCCCGTCTGGGTAAACATATACCGCACGCGTGATTTCTCCGTCCCTCAAGTAGCATACGTCTTATGCAGCTCGTCCCCTAGCGAGTGCTTGAGTGAGAGTCCGAGTGCCTGAGGTTTATCAATAAACCACTGTCTTATCAAAGTGTTTTGTCATTTCGCAAGCTCCTATCCGATCCCGGTCCCCACATTTGGGGGCTCGTCCGGGATAGGAGCAAAAGACGCAGATCGAGCCGTGAACAAAGAAAAGAGTTAGTGGTGCTTACGTGGTGACTTGGTGAACTTGCAACGTGTGCTTGCGAACTTGTGCCCGTAACAGTGATCTGTGGTGAACACGGGGCTAAGTGCCGATGTGATCCTCAACGCGGCCGAGACCGCGAGGATACACGTCCGAAGAGTGCTGCGTCGGGCTTGGCCAGCCCAGCGCCGTGTCCTGGAGGACAGCTCATCGCGGGTGACGCCGTGAGGAGTATAAAGCACAAGGCACCGAGCATTGGTCCTGTTTTCTGCACCTCGTGTATTCTGAGTGAGCCGTATAGCCCACCAGGAGCTGAATCCACAACGATCACTGGGTACAGAAAGACGCCAAGCGCGCGAGTCAAAACTGTAAGTTTTCATCACATAAGAAAGCGCGCGAGACCCTGCTAGCTTCCACTTGTAAGGAGACATAGTTTGTACAAGGGAAAGCGCTGAGGGTCCACGCGGGCGGTGTTAAAAATAGCACGTGCAGCTGTGTGTGAAGGGGAGAACGAGCAGCCAGCAGAGACAGTGGGACTCATGTACCGAGTTTCCACGCTTTCCACGTCTCTCTCTCTCTCCTCATTCGTAGGCCTGCGGAACTGAGCCACTGCGGCGCGCAGCAGCAGCGAGCAGCTATAGCTATAGGCAGCGTGTCGGCTGCGAGAGAGTGAGCGTTACTATTGCATCAAGAGATGAATACGCGCTCGCGTGCTAAAAGCCCACGGGCATATTCAAGTTCCAATGGAAGATCGTCTGCTTCGCGGTCGGGCGCGCCGACTCGCATTAGGGCTCAGCTTATGGTGGAGCCAGCTGAATTCTCGGTTTTGGGCGAAGCTGCACCTCGACCAGCTGTACCTATGCTTGCAGCAGAAGAGCTACGACGCCGACTTGTAGAGTTGGAAGAGGCGCGCGCTCGAGACAATGAGGTACGGGCCCGCGAGATTGCAGCGTTGAATGCGCGATGGACAGCAGCCAATGAAAATCGTGTAGAAACGAGTCGTTTGCTAGGCGAGCAGCTTAACACCTTGCGCGCGGAGAATGAAACTCTGCGTACGCAAAATGATGAGTTGCTAGCGCTAATCAGGGACCAACAAGCCGCGTTTCGACAAGATTCCGGCAATCGGGTTCCGACGGGGTCGCCCAGTTCACCTCAAAACGCCAGTTTACCTCAAAACGTAACTCTGCCCGAGACTTCCGCACAGGCGGCGCCGAGATCTTCGGAGTCGTCTCAGGATTCTGAGCATCGGACCGTGGACTCAGGTCTGATCGGCTCGGACGTGGCGGCCACCCTGTATGCAGCGTTGCAAGCAAGCACAGCTGCATTGAACGCGCTCACTGGTGGTGAAGGGCGATCGAGTTTCCGGTCTCAAGGAAGCCGAGTTACATATCGCGAGGAGGTTAAGGCTCTCCCCAAGTTTTCCGGAGTAAATAAGGAGATGCCAGTCTCAACTTGGGTTGCGGACTTCAACCAAGTGGCTCGGATTGGAGCATGGAATGAGCATGAAAAGCTCACTGCGGCCAAAACGGCTATAGAGGGCGCGGCGGCCGAATGGTTGCATTCACAGACACCGTACGAGTCTTGGGAGGAGCTCAGCCACGATTTGGTTGAATGGTTCGGAAGGTCAGCGAATCCGATGGTGGCTTACAAGGAGCTCAAGGAGTTGACGAAAAAACCCGATGAAAAGTCCATCGAATACCTCAACAGAGCCATGAGGCTAGGAAAAGCTGCCAACGCTCACGAGGATCAGACCCGTCACTATATTGTGGTCGGACTGGGCGGGGATCCTCTGCACAAGCAGGAGATGGTTAATGCTAAGGGTTGGAGCAAATTCAGAGATGCCCTGCTCACGTATGAAGAACTATATAGTGCCCGACGACCGTCGAAGGTCATGCGGTTCGATTCTCAGTCCGATTCTCATGGAGTGTACGCTATCGAAGAAGTTGGCCCCAGCGAGGGTCCAGCACGCACTACGTCATCGGCTGATAGCATGGAGCCGTGTCGCGAATTTCCAGACGACCGCGAAGAAGATCCGAGAGATCTTACATCTGATGCAGATTCCGAGCCGGAGCCCGATGAAGAGGGCTAACGCTGCTGATCAGTGCTAGTGAAATTGTGGGCTGTAACGCCGCTGTGCTGTAAGTGCTGTATGTTGCGAGTGGTGTAAGTTTGTAAGCTCGCCGTTTGGGTTATGAGAACAGAAGAATGATCTTGATGTATGAACCCAAGGATGTATTTGAGTGCAGACATCCTCATATGTTAACCTGAATCCCTGGATATTCTTAGGAATTGATAAGAATATGTAATGATGAGGAATATGAATAAAATTTCAGATGTCGACCGAGGGCGTTCGAGCGCCAGGACGGCCGATTGTAGGAGTACGAGTGAGCGAGAGCGCGTGAATGTGTGTGTAAGCATGTGTGTCTCTTCTACTCGAGAGGCGTGCGTTCATGCCGCGGGTTGGAGGGCACAGGGCATGCGGCCGTTATGCCGCAGCCCGGCAGTCAGTCTATATGTAGCCCCGTCTGGGTAAACATATACCGCACGCGTGATTTCTCCGTCCCTCAAGTAGCATACGTCTTATGCAGCTCGTCCCCTAGCGAGTGCTTGAGTGAGAGTCCGAGTGCCTGAGGTTTATCAATAAACCACTGTCTTATCAAAGTGTTTTGTCATTTCGCAAGCTCCTATCCGATCCCGGTCCCCACATATGTATACAAGTAGACATATATTGGATTTTCATTCATGTGTGCAAGACCACTCTTAATTATCATCCCGGATTGCGAATGGCTGTGCGAGCTGATGTGTGTATAAAATCGTTTGAATAAACTGATGGACTAGATGGAATGGATAAAAGAATTTGAAAACAAAAGTGATGAGGGGTATCGCACGCGGGAATGTGATGATGGATCGAGAGTTCTTTTTTTGGGAAAGAATTTCAAAGTGGGTGAAAATTTTGAGTGTGTATAGTATGTGTGTGATCTTCTATTGTTCAAAGTGAGCCGGTAAGCCACTAATTTGAGTAACAGGAAACCCGAGAAACCACTTGGAAATATTTGTACGTTTTTAGCAAATTTTGAGACTTATAACTTTTTTCTTCATCTGTATGGCGGGCAATAGAATGATTTTGGAGTCGATTGAAAGATATTCCACTTATTTTGATTTGAAAAAATTTAGGCTTCACCTACATTAACTATTGTTCGATTATTCTAAATCGAATGGAATTTCGAGCTGAATTTCAAATTTTTCAGCTCAATGTTGGTTTTGAAAAATATCTTGAGTTATAAAATTGAGTTCTGGCAAAGGTGTTTATCTCTTTGGAACCAAAAGATATGAAGTTGAATATCGTTGAGTACCATTTCCCGCCTGGGTCGAGCGGTTATGATGGATAACACAGGGCCACAAAATAAGAAAAATTTTCTGATCAGAAAAGGTGGAAGTCATTTCTGTCTTCTCGTGAGCTTCTGAACACGAACCCAAACTCAGAATAACACCTTCCCCTGTCCGTTTTTGAGTTATGGACATATTTATGAGTTACAAAAATGCTTCGAGTTTTTGCGTTTCATAGGCAAATTGCCACCTTTTGAAGCAAAATTTGGGGGGGGGGGGGTCGCAACAAAATCCCCCCCTTCTTCTTCCCATTTGCGCAACTAGCATACTGTGTCAAAAATGTCAGAAAACTGAATTTAACTCCTACCAGAACAAGATGAAATTAAATCAAATTCCTGTTTTCATACATGAGTATGATAACCATAATATTATTGAGTCTGCATATTGACGGATCTCAACATCTTGCATCTAATGAAATTATGCATGTCGCGACGCAACACGTGTGCTTGAAGTCATTTCATTCATTAATTTTGTTTATTTATTTGACTGCAACTGTACGTAACGGGTTAAAAAATCTGTCAACCCCATCAAATTATTGTTAGACGATTGAAGAACCATTGATCAGATATGCAACCTTCAAAATCCTAAAAAACATCATCACGTAAAAGATGTCGATCATGCCAGATTCAATTATTCATTTCGAATTAAATCATCAAAATTCAAAATTCCTCATTCCCCAAATAATTTCATTAACAGAAAATGAACTGGCCAAGCAAAATTCAAAAATCCAAATACGAATACCACCCCCGTTTTAACACCACAAATACCTGGATAATTTACTGACACAGTTATCTAGCACATTCAATTCTCGTTCGTTGACTGGATTATTTTTAGAACAAATGTTTTCAAAGTTGAGTATTAGAAACATTCGGTGGCGGCGAAATTTTAGCAATACCGCAGACATCACGCGTGCGCGAAAAAGTATCTCGCAGAACGAACAGAGAGCTTTCTCTATACAGTAATAATAAAATTATACGCGCGAAAGGAACCGTGATGATTTGTGCCAGTCACAATCACAAAATATACCTATCCGGAAATATGCCATTATCTTTCAATTCAATTCGTTCATCTGTGTCGCGTTATATCCTACGACACGGTTATTTAGTGTATATGATGATCTATCTTTTGGTAGATTGCATTCCTGATTCTTTTAAGTCTTGTAAGCCCATTCAAATTTTGTTACAGAGATACATGGGGATGAGTGGTGTACCAGAATTAGAATATTGTCATGTCTTTTTTTGTGCTTCAAATTTTTCGAGAACCCGTGTACCACAATTCAAGTGTTTCGAAATTTGATACTTTGAGTTGTGATGCATATCAATTTTATTTGCAGATAATTCTGGATCATGTAGGTTACTTATAGCACACGTGTTACAAAGTTCAAATACCAATGTTTTTTTTTGTACTGTGAATGATTTTCGTTAGATCCGTGACATCTTTTTTTAACTGTCTGTTCGAAATTTCTGTATCATTCGAATAATGTAAATGATGTGGATTGGCCTTTATGAGCTGATTAATCTTCAAATCTGATGATTTTGACGAACACCGATATTGGTTTACTCCAATTCGACCTCTGTAACTTGAGGCACCTATAATTCGAGGTTGCAACTTCAAGGATTTCGATTGGCAGAAGGGCACATTATCCTGCCTATGAATGACAAAGTTTCTTTTAAATCATATTTTTAAGACGCAAATCATAAGTTCGGCATTCTGTCACGATTAAATAGCTATTTTAATCAAATACAAAGCCAAGAAATAGTATTCGTCTCAAATTTTTTTCTCTTGGTGTTCAAAATCCGTTAGAGAACATTAGATCAGTCATAAACTCACCGAAGACTTTGCATGATTCGGTTGATTTTGATTTTTGTCCAGAGTTTACACATATGAGATAAAAAGGGAAAGCCAATATAGATAATGACTTTCATGAATTTTATTGGGAACCACACAAAGAAGATGGATCTTCACTAACACCTGCCAACACACAATTTTTGAGTAACTGAGAGAATATTTGATCAATCAAATCTCTTGACCATAAGTTATCTCACCATGTACTATCAATCAAAGCTCTTGATATTCCAAGAACTTATAACTAATCTCTGTTTTGTAGATTAACCCCAGAAGTGTCTTGAAAAGCCATCCTGACTATTTATACAGTTTCCGTATGAAACTCAGCGTGTTTCTCGCATATTATGTCTGACGGGGTAGTATAGGCTTACGATTAATCTCATGATTTTCTTTTTGGTAATGTCTAAAATAGGCAACAACTGACTAAATTCTTGAGAGATGTATCCTAAAGAAAAATTCAACGAAGGAAGAATTGAGATAGTGAAAGTTCAACGCAAAAAGTTTCTCGAAATTATTGCGAAAATAGCATTGTGTTGAATAACAACCGGCTCAAAATAATAGAAAATTATGGGAAATTTTCGTGCATGTCCATTGTTCGTTATGTAAGATTAACTTAAAAACGGGAAGCTTAATGCACTCAGTTGAAAAAAAAAAATCATGAAATATGGCTTATTTTAGTACCTTGAAAAATAGTCCCACAATATGTACTGTGACAAATCGGTTCTTGTAGATTGAGACTAATGCAACGAGCTCAATGATGCCATTACATTGTTTCTCATTCCGCTCCTTTCAAATTGCTTTCTAGGTAGTCCGAAGTATAGTAGATTAAATTGCCACCTGTGAGTAAATCACATAACTGAAACTGATCACACTTGCCTATTTTAGATTTAGAACTTACTGTAGCCACTTCATCAAAATTCTAATTATAGGGACCGAAGGCACAAAGTCCTCTTTAATAGTTGTTGTTCATGAGTATTTTACGATGCATTTATAATTGCATGATAAAACAATTCAATAACAATCAACAAACTTTCAGAGGTACTTCACAAGTTTTGGCGCAACTCGATGAAATTGATGAGACTGAATCTGGTTGATAAAAGCACTACGGAATAAATAATAAACGCACATGTGGTGCACAAATTTTGTTGTGTTCCTTTGCATAATGGCGAGCGTAACGAGCAAATAGGAAATGTATCATGCATCTGATCAATAAAGCTTAATCTAGAACTTTTGCTGTGAAATTTAAAGGGGGTCTCCGAGAGAATCTGCTGATGATCGAACCTCTGCTTTGATTAAGAAAACATTGTTTCCTCCAAAGGAAGGTTATATCTCGAAAGCTGGAGGGAAACTTTATAAGTGAGCAGCGTTAATCAATTTACCCTTAAAATGCATAAGTTGGATCGTGATTGCTCTATTTCGGTCAATTGCGAAACTTTCATCAGAAATTTTTCATATTCCGGATTGATTTCGTATCACGTGATACTGCAAAGGGTCTTGGATCTTCAGGTCACGCCTCCAAATTCATGTTCCAACTACACCAATGACACGCGATTAGTCTTTTTATATCTCAATAAACCTCTCAAGAGTTCAACAACAAAACCTTCAATATGAAATGCTTCGAAATCAAACAGGGCGCGTAAGAAACTATTATCATGTACCAGATTGACAAGCTCCAATTAATGATTTTTCTCTTGTCTCTCCGAAGAAAATTTGTTGGGCCTCTATTATTCTGAGGTTGTTCAAACATCATTACAGTAGTAAGGGTATACGAGTGATCTATACGAATGAAAAAAGAGGGTGTAGAATTCACTTGAAATAATTAGCCTCAAACAGTTTGGAAATGGGCTGTAGAATGAGTGCGGGATTTCCAGTTTGGTATTTCCTAATTGAAGATTCGCTCTTTATAAATTTGGGCACTTAGAGGCTACTCATCCCTCGTATCACTCGATTCTTCTCAATCAGAATGTAACGTATGGGTATGAATGAAAAGTCCCATCCACGAAACCCCAAAACCCCTTCGTAAAACTCAATTAGAGTATCCCTCTCACCATCTTCACCCACTCTAATATAGACATGTATGATGGACATAGATATCCTCTCACAATGCGACCATATATATCGGTGTCACAATCCATAGTATGAAAGACATATACACAATCGGGGTCCTAACGCAATCGAATCATTAGTCTTTTGACAGGAGTAGGAAGCAGAGAAGGAGAGGTCGAGCTACGACTAACACTGCTCAGTACACACTGCATCAAAAGAGTCAATACTGATATCGCTGGCAGCAGAGAAGAACCAACCTGTATTAGTTCGGACTCACTGAGCTGAGAAACGGTATTCATATTATACCTTATACCTGCAGCAGTATATCCTTCAAAGTGATTTTTCAATACTGCATCCGCATATTTTTGTGTACAGATAGTGGTGGTGATAGTGAAGGTGTATCTACAGATATCTATTAGTTGGATTAAATAGACGGTTGCAATGGCTGTTAAGGAGTGGTTCAGACGTTTACAACCGGTCCAGATATACATCGTGCTCTTCTTCACGGTTGCCTATTTTGCTGTGGAGTTTGGTGCCAGTTATGTTACGCACTCTCTCACACTTCTTGTTAACGCCTATCATATGCTGTGCAATATTGTTGCACTCGCTGGTTGCATCGCTTCTATTAAGGTGGGATTTTCTATGAATTTACTTTTTATTGAGAGATTCCGTGCTGACCATGTTCCTGAATTCATTTGGATGATTCTTAAAGTGCAAACAAGAAGCCCCTCTTCACTGAAAAACCATGTCATGGTGGATAACATGGAAATATCACGATCTTATCAAGAACGTGACCATAATTTTGAACGAACATGACATGATTTCACCTCAAACTTTCATGACTTGCTTTCATGACATGACTCACCCCACGGAAGATCCCAGAGTCTTTTTCTGTGACAATCATGGAAACATGCCATGTCAAGAAAGTTTCTCATGGAGCTATGTTCATGTTTCCACGTAGTGTGCCATGACATGATTTTTCTGGATAAGTTTCATCACTTTCATGGTTTGCTTTCATGACATGATTAACCTCACGGAAGATCCCAGAGTCTTTTTCTGTGACAATCATGGAAGCATGCTATGTCTTGGAAGTTTTCCATGAAGTCGTGTTCATGTCTCCATATAGTGTACCGTGACATGATTCTTCTAAATAAGGTTTCTCACTGTCATGGTTTGCTTTCATAACATGACTAACCTCACGAAAGACCTCAGGGTCTTTTTTGCGGCAATCATGGTTACATGCCATGTCGAGAAAGTTTCTCATGAAGTAGTGTTAATGTTTTCATGTAGTGTGCCATGACATGATTTTTCTAGAGCTCATCAAATTCATGGTTAGCTTTCATGACATGACTATTTTTACGGAAGATCCTTTCTTCTGTGACAATCATGGGAATATGCCGTTTAAAGAAAGTTCACCATGGGGTCATGTTCATGTTTTCATGTAGTGTGCCATGACATGATTTATCCAAATAAGGTATATCTTACTCAATTCAGGGGAGGTAATTACTCGAATGAGATGATGACGTGTGTTTAATAGTTTCAACAATTGATGTGGTCAACTTATTGTTTATGGTTCTCTTCATCTCTGAATGTCATTTCGTTATCACATCGGCGAATACTTGTTCCAGACAATATAATAATAGACGATTTCAGGCTCTTAATATTCAATGTCAATGACCTCGATAAAGAGAACGTGTTCTAAGAGTTTGAAACAGATTAGTTTATCTAAAGCTGCAATGTCAGCGTGACTGGGAAAACATCGTGTCACCGAGAATATTCCTTTTATGTATTTAGTGCACTGGAATCTCTATAAAGCTCATTGTGGCTAAGACCATGTCTCAGTACCTAAGACATGTTTCTATACTTGAAATGTGCAGATTAGAGCAATGTAAGGAGTTCAGAGATCTTTGCACGTTTAACGTGTAAGTGCATCTTATATTAACAATAAAATCATGACAGTAGAAGCAGATATATTTCTAAATATTTTGATTGTAATTCGTCAAAAAATATCCCTATTTCATCAGTTCTTCCATTTAGAAACTCATAAACAGACATGTCCAGGTTTTTGCTTCATTTCCGTGTTGATGAGTTAGTCAATAAACAAACGGTTTTCAGATAGTCAATGAAATCGGTATTACTTCACAATTGCGCCTTATGATCATAGAAGCCACAAACAGTTTTGAAAATATGATGAAAGCTTACTATAGAACCACCATAATTTTCCCACAAGTTGTCGCCATTTGTGTACTACAGTAATTAACATGAGCAGACTCCTCTTTTTTTGCCAATGTACAGTATCGCTTCGTCACGGTGTAAAGATTGTAAGACAACACATTGACTGAACTATACGTGTAACGTAATGTATTGGATTCTGAATGGTTCTCGTACACTTTCACTAGTGCGGGCTATTGTCATATTGAAATAGCTGTATAGTCATTTATACGATGAGATAAGTAGCCTTTATTCTTTCGTGAAAGAGAAATTTACGAGAGCCTAGATTCATTTTTCTAAAACTTCTTACTCTAGAATGTTCCATGTAATCACAATAACAAGGATTTGACAAAAAAGATATGTCATGTAAAGAGTGAGACGTTTAAAGACCAACTGGAGAAGCCTTGCTCATATTGCACGTTAAATGCATGCGTTTCACTGATTATTCACGTGACGATCGAAGCAGAATGTCTCAGTTGTCGAGCGTTGAACTCGATACAATTATTCAGCCTTGCTTTGAGGCTTATCAAGACGGACTTGTATTTCCTTGCGAACCATTGAAAATTAAAAATTGTTGGGAGGATGCAATCGGAGTTCCTTCCTAAATTATTTCTGCTTTGCTTTGTTACAGTATCAAAAAGAGAAGAACAGGAGCCATCAAAGTTCCCTTGCTTCCTTGCAAAATTCATCAAATAGTGTCGATGAGAAGAGCTCTCTTGAACAGGAGTCGCCTAAAAAATCCAAGGTGAGTACTTTACGTTCTCACGGTTCAGCGTGATTCGGAGATATTTGGCAACGGGAATAGGCTGATCGAATCATTTTTTACCCTTACGAATCTTAAGCGGCAGAGATTTTTTACCAACCTGATTTTGAAACGGTTCGAACTTTTGATTCATTATAAGACAATCTCACGAAAGACGTGTCATGATTTCTCAGGATCAAATGGCACAATAACAATTTTGTAGTCAATTTTCACTGATGAAACTATCAAATGAGGACTGAAAACACCCTCAGAAGAGACTTTTGAAAAATGTCATCCGTTGAATTTCTACTTTTTCAAATGTCAGATGATCATCATTCATCACCAATGAAAATTTCAATATTATCATCACACGTAAAAATTCTTATATCTTTGACAGTTTATACCCTGGGCTTTCACACCCATGATTCATAAACACTGTTCTTAAATTCTATAAATACTATTCGAATGAATTACGCGGATGATGAATGAGACCCAATATAACGTAATTGTGCCGATGGAATCTACAAAAAATGAAAGATCTGAAAGAGTGTCGAACGAATTGGAATTGTTTTGAGAGTTTTGTAACCTACAGTCAAACTTTGAAATTGCTTACTCAGATACGGAAAGTGAAGTGAGTTAATATTCACATTCGTTGGTTGCGCGATATTTTATGACTCGGATATGGCTTATTGAATCATGGTTATTGCCGTGATTGGACGATAGCACGAAATAATCTATTTTTAAATCTGAGTGATCTATTGGTGATTTCATCGGAATTTTGATTTGCCTACAATTTTGAACAAACCGACGATATAACTTAGATCAAATTATAAAATGAAGAAGCTGGTGAGGATAAATGTACCGTGCGATGATGAAGAGTCTGATCTCCTTCCGGTATTTCTAAAATAGCCTTTCTCTTATCCAGTCAATCAAAAAGCCATTCATAATCATCCAGTAAAATTGGGAATTCCAACTTGCATGAAAAAATACTGCCAAAAAATGGTTGCATACATAGTGTACTATACTAATGACTCGTTCAATTAAAATTAAGGAATGCTTCCATAATAGTCAGTTCCGCATACATCATCCTATCTAAATTTCAATGTCAAGTCTACTATCATCATCAGTTTATATTATTTTCGGTCGCATTCGTGGGACAAGCGCAGTTACGAATCAATGAACGGAGGCGCACCCATTGTCTGCGACCTTGGCCTCTGTAAAGTAAATTCACAAAACGGATCAACGTCGATTGTCATGCCTATACACAAACAAACCGATTGTAATCCTTCAAGTGAGCTTCAAGCTCTACTCCATGTATCAGTCGTCAATCATGGGTTTTTTTTGACAAACAGTGTATGATTATCTGTTTTCGCTATCAGCCAAGATCCCAATTCACATAACTGTGTATAAACGAAGGCAACTCTGAATTTTTTTTTTTCATTTTATTTCATAAACAATATACGGGCTAATAGAAGTAATGAACTTTGAATCATCCTCAGTTATTCCAAATTGATGAGTTGAAAATCTTGAAATCGATCGTGGAAGACTAAGGTCTGTGAGGATGATAAAACACAGACCTTAGTCCTCCACGATCGATTTCAAGATTTTCAACTCATCAATATACGGGCTTATTAGCCCTTTACGAAAATAAATATTTCAGTGTCAGTCGCTCACTATGCAATTTCATGAGCATATTATATAGTGTGAATAACATACTTCGGAGATAATCTTGGGAAACCCCTCAGAAAGACGGATGAGAAATTCCCGCCAATACTTTCCTTCTGAGTTTTTCGGGATGGACCTCACCTTGCGGCAAAAAGAGTGAGATTCACGCTTTTGACGTGGAGATTCCACTCGTGGCTGAATGATACTCACTCTTTCCGAGTTGCCACAAAGGGGGGGGGGATGTTCACTCCGAAAAATTTGGAGAGTGAAATGAGTGTAATACTTATGTTGAGGTTCTGGTACTCATTTACTCTAACTTGTGGTATGTAAGAAAATCGATTACCGGTCATGCAAAGATGAAAATCGTCCA
The DNA here is from genome assembly GCA_029851415.1 of Eretmocerus hayati. NCBI lineage: Eukaryota > Metazoa > Arthropoda > Insecta > Hymenoptera > Aphelinidae > Eretmocerus > Eretmocerus hayati. Next base: position 26,122,947 of record CM056742.1, read on the forward strand.
TCTTATGCACCATGAGTAAAAAGAGTTGGCTTTCTCGGTTTTCAAACCTGAACAGTTACCACCCATCATCATTCAACAATAATCAGTACAAATTTAATGATACATTTTTTTTTAAATGTCAACAGCAACAGCAGCATCTACGGCCTGACAAACGCATGAAGAGCACGTTCGGCTGGGCTAGAATTGATATCCTGACAATGCTCGTGTGTTGTGTGCTCCTTGTTTCATTTTGTTTTTCTCTGGTATTGGAAGCAATTTTGGAACTACTGCACGTGAGCCATCACGATGCCATGCATCATCCACTACCTGTCATGTGTATCGGAGCCTTAGGAATTCTTCTAAATGCCTTTTGTTATTTCCTCATTGGAGGTTACACATTTAACCAAGGAGCTTTTCTGCATTTTACCAAGGATGGCAAAATCGTGCTAAAAAAGTGAGTATTGAACTTGCCCATAAATTTATTGACTCCAAGTGTACATGGAGAAGAGATTTCTGGAACTGCCACAGAGCATCTGATGAAATGGTCTCAGGCTGCCAATTTTTAAACAAAAGAATACTGCACAGGGTATGGGTTTTTTATCTGGTTTTTTCAATTATTGTTCCATTATTCGACAACACTCCTGAAAACTTGGGAAGATTTACATGGAATCTGATTAAATTCGAACTCCATTTCAACATATCCTAAATTGCAAGTTCAGAACCCATTTGGAATGAGAATGAATTCTGAGTATTACGAAAAACAAGAATGATGAAGTAAATCTTGGTACTCTTCTTTGATTCTTTGTTTCTCAATTATGATGATGCTAAACAATAATCGAAGTTATTATAAGTAAGTTATACTCAAGGTTGTACATGATGAATCTGAAATGGTGGAGGGGGGAGGGGTGCAAGATTCACCAAATCGATACTTTGGAAGAAAAATGGAGTTGATGAGTCTATCTTTAGGATGTTCATTATTTTTCAGATTTAATCATTGGACTACCAATTTGAGATTGAGATAACATTGAGATAAAAGATTCATTTTAACTCTTCATGGCAAAAGTCTGTTGAATCGAATTTTGAATCTTCGCTCATTCAATAATACATAAGAGAGGGTTTGCTTGGTACATTTGAAGTACAAGTTGCTCGACAACTTTGGAAGTATAGGGGCTGCCCCTTTTATTTGTATCCTTACCCTGTATGCACCTCGACGTCTATTCCTTTTAGCGTGCAGAGCTCCCTTATCCTGGGGGTAACAATCAATGTAGATATTTGGGTCTACCCCAACATCGTGATCCTTACAGCTTGTTTTGTTTGGAATTTGTGTGAAGTATCAACTACCGTCGTCCAATATCGATGAATCATTTATATCAGAGCTTGATCGTGCTGAAATTTGCATTCATTGATGCGCTATTGATTACACATGGTCAAAAAAATTTTGGCGTCGGAATCAGAATCATACTTTTACCAAAATATGATAACTTTGTTTACTTTTGACGTAGAAACCGATCACATACCATTTTTGGATAACTAAATAAATCTATTTGTAATGTTTTAGGAGTGCTTTAGATTAGAGAACTTGAAACTTGACTCATTAATGCGGATAGAATTGAGATTATCAAAAAAAGGATGCTCCGAACTTTTTTTTCGGAATATCATAGCTGTACATTCCACGCGGGTGTTTTTGGACTATTGCAAATAACTTCTTTCCTAAGGTATACAGTGGAACTTCGATATAACGAACTCCGATATAACGAAATCCTCGGTATAACGAAGTAGAGCTCCGGTCCCTTGAATTTCGTATCCCCGCCTGTGTTGAATTACCTCGTTATTACGAACTCGAACTTCGTTATAACGAAGTTTTGTCCGGAAGATAAAGTAAAATTTCGGTAAGAGATCAAGTGTGAACTGGTCTCTGAGAAAAATTTATGACGGTCACAGAGTAGAAAATCATATTCAGGGTGTGCCCAGTGACTTATGAGTCAACAAAATCCTCAAAAACTTCAGTGAATCAAAAGCTGATGAGAGGCTCACTGATGACCGATCGAATTTCGAGGTTCGAGACCACCGCTCGAATCTTTTTTGAGGATATCAACCCGGTAATTTTTCTAAGATTGTGAAACCTTCACTGAGCAGAGAAAAGAAAAATGAACATCAAAGGACAACAAGTCGTCTCTCAGAATTCTAACAAGAATTGAGCCCGTACCCACGCATACGACCCTGTCCAGAGCCAAAAATGGCCCTTTTCAGGGGCAAACAAACTCTCGAGCGTCGGAACATATTATTTGACCTACTAATTTGGGAAATTGAAGATTTTTTCGATGGCAAAAGCGTAATCCTGTTGCATTGGTCTCTATGTAAAACGAATATTCCAAGATAGCCCATTCCTTGCTCAAATTGTGCACAGAAGGGCTTGCACACGCGGTTCTGGAACAAAACTTCGATATAACGAAACCTCGATATAACGAAGGCGGAGGCGGGTCCCTTGAAGTTCGTTATATCGAAGTTCCCTCGAGTTCCACTGTATATGGAAACGAAGAAGATCTGGCCTCGTGGGATTAAAGAACATGTTTCTGGTCGATTTAGTGAGCATTTCAAGATTTAATACAAAATCTCGGCTGCGACCCGAGCGCTAATATCTACCCGGGAGCGGGGCTCATCCTCTTTTACTACCTAGTTATACGTAACGTACTATTTCAGACTTCATTCACAGAATCAGATATTTGTCTTGAAAGATCTGTTTGAAGTTAGACCTGTCACAAGAGTATCTGCAGCACAAAAATGATTTGATAATCATAACGGAGAAAAAGAAATAAAAATTCCCTCAACACGCGGAAGCTCATATAGATGTCAGTCAGACAGTCCAGCAAAATATCACGAGCAGTTTATGGTAATTAGTCAGGCATCTTTGTTTCTTTTCTGATAAATAAAACTATCGCCATGAGAAAAATATTATTCAGAAGTACCGAAAAATTTTCAAAAAACCATTATTAGATATCTATCAATGCAAAATTTTGAAAAATATATGTGATCGAGAATAATAACACCCTCGATAACACCTCGGAGGTTTTATGATTGACATTAACCGTTTCTCGTGCAAGAATGCGCTGTATGCACTACATGTCGATTCTTTCAAACAATCATTCGGATGCGCCCAAAACGGGATCCTTTACAAATATGGCCCGCGGGCATGCATCGTCTCGTACAGCATTTCAAGGACGCAAAACTCAAGCCTCAGAATCTCTCGCGAAATCTCCTGATCCGGTCTCGCGAGTATAATGCCCGAAATTCCATCAGTCCCCCGCCAAAACACACACACACACACACACACACACACATACACATATGCGCACGCACGTACTATCATATTCTATATCCCGTTTTTATTATGAATAAGAGAGATTCCATAACGCTATAATCTGTGAATCTGATACTTATAGGGTTTTGCTCAATTTTGATGCAAGTGCGGTTTGTTTTGGAAATTTTTAGGAGCACCGGTACCCAGAGTCAAGTATCTGAACAGACTAGGAGAAGTCCAATAGCAGTACCAAGGAGCCAAGGTGCTAGAGAAATGCTGAGAGATGTCCTTGGATGTCTACTTGTAATGCTTGTTTCCGGTATTGTTTATGCTGATAATCAGGATGGGACTTGGGCCAAGTGCGCTGATCCAATTCTCGCTATCGTATCTGCCGTATCTTTGTTTGTGCTCAGTTATCCGTACAGTAAGTATTCATTTTTTTCATACATCTCCTTTATCGATGAAAATTTTCTCCAAAGTTAAGGATGACTACTTCCAGAAATTAACACAGGAATTTTCTTTTAATACTAGCACTGCAAAGATTTTTTCTATGAAAACTAACTTTTTCAATGGGGAAAATTCACGAACCCTGCGGGCAACCAAACATTGGAACCCAAACTTCGGTTCCTGGAATCACAACTGAGATGTCATAGAATCATTTGAATCTATGGGAGAATCAGTTTCTATGTTTTCTGTCTGTCCACTTTTCTTCCCAGTGACGAAATTGATATTCTACAACCTGTTTACACGAGGAACCACAGAATGTCCGATGATAGTTTAATGATGGAATTTTCAGGATACTTTCGATGTTTGATTAACCCAAAAAGTTGAAGAGTACTTTTTCATAGTTCTCGAGTTCCACGGTAGGAAATCCATTTTTTTTTACAAATTTTCCTGGCGGAAATTGGTTTTAATGACACAAAAATGCTTGGTTTCAAGTTCGGTGAAAAAATCAAGTACAAGAGGCATTGGAATCATTAAATAGTTTTACACGCGTGATCATCATGAATAATGGATTTTGATTTAAAATAAAATCGTATGTCAAAATAGTATGCTTTCCAAAGCCGAGCTACCATAAATTTTCGATTAAATAAGTCAAAATATAATCAGAACTGAATGTCATCATACCGCAAGCAAAGAAATGAGATACACATATATTACCCACAAACCGCAGTATCCGTAAATACCGAGTGGCTTAAATACAATTGATACTGTCTCAAATCTCGCTCAAATTCGATTGTGCAGTATTTTTAGCAATTATTTCTATTTCTCAGGGATATTGTTTTGTGATTAATTATCTCAAAGAGTTACCGATAAGATATACACAAAAAACATTCTGTTTTCAGTGAAAGAATCAGGCATGATTCTTCTGCAGACCATTCCAAATCACATAAACATAGCATCGTTACAAAAAGAGCTTCTTGAAGCTTTTCCTGACATTATCAATGTACATGACTTGCACGTGTGGCAATTAAATGTGGAGAAAGTTATCTCGACTGTACATATAATTTATGCAGATCCAACCGTGAGTATTATTATCATACTTCAAAAAATTTTAATCTCTAATCAGATACTTTCACGTCGAGATTAATTTTTTATCTCTATTTTCTCTACATTCAGGTTTGCGCTAGAATAAATGACCAAATAACTGCCTTTTTGGTCGATATGGGTATCACACATGTTACAATTCAACCAGAATTTTGTAAGGTGAGATATTTTCAAAAGTATATTCTTCCAATGAAAATGAAAGAAAAGGAAATAGCCTCTCAAGACATAATTATGAGAGAAGACATAATCATGAATACAAGATTATGAGTTTTTCAGCAGACATGTAAATATTTTTCAAAGTAACATCGTTAGGTATGATTAGAATGTTTACATTTCGCATTCACGCATGTTTAATCGTGCTGTTATAAGCTTATTAGGGGCCGTCCATAAACTACATGGACTGATTTTGATTATTTTTGAACCCTCCCCTCCCCCGTAGCCAATCGTAGCTTTTTGCCCAATCTGACCCCCCCTCCCCCCAAAAAACTACGTAGCTTTTCTAAAAATAATAAAAGTTCTATTCCATCGAAAAGAACCAAAGATCCTGGAAACTATTTTATTTTTCAAAATATCTTGAGTTAAAGTAGCACGACTGCTTTAAAATATCCTATGTGATTATAATTTAGATCATTTACCTTCTCCCTGATTACGGGCATGATTCGTCTTCTCACACGTATATTAGAGGGTTTATCTGCCTTATGGAGGGACATTCGAATTCGAAGTCAGAAGATTTTAGGGAATAAATTTGGAAAACATAGGTAATACTTAGTAATGGATATACAAGTGAGCCAAGCTCAAGTATGAAAACGAATCACCAGTTCGGAACCTCCAACGATACTTACTCACGAGCAATCAGCAAATGTGAACAATGACGTGAACGAATGAACATCTGACGTACATGCTTTAGATGTACAACCATCGGCTGTGTGGCTTCATAGATTATTATTACATCCAATCAAAATTTATCTGACCGATAAGAATATTGAAATCATGTACCATGAGCCATTTTCACGCACGCAATTTAAAAATCTAAAGCAACGTAGTAAAGCCGATGGCCCCCCCCCTCCCTTGGCCACCTACGTAGTTTATGAACGGCCCCTTAGTAGTGACATTAACGCCTAATCGATATATTTTACGATTGAATTTTTATGGACTCTAATTGATCGTGATAAATTCCTCAAAGTAATCCATCAAATGCCATAAAATAGCATTGGAATTTGATAATAGGAGTATTTAAGTATCTTGGAATGCAATTTATGTTTCTTGAAACAATCAAGGAAAGAATGAATGCGTGTAAAATGACGAATACTTAATAATCTCAATGCATCGATATGAGAAGTCTGATCCGTCTCGACATCGAAGTGCATTCTCTGCTGCTTTAGAAGGAATTGACTTGGTCAAAAGTATCAAAACCGGTTTAAACGTCATTTCTTAACCGTAACCAGGATTGAATCGATGCACCACTTTTTTTTGCAAGTTCCCGCGTGCCACAATCTTTATTGAAAACATGTTAGTAATTTTGGTTGATTTGCGGAAATTTTGAATAAATCGATAACTAAATTGTGGATTTATTCAATTTTTAGTAAGTAACATTGCACTTTTTGGTGCATCCACATTGATGATATTAGATGTACAAATCCCGTAACCACCTCACAGTAACGGTGAATTTGAAAAACGACGTAAACTCCGATTTTCCAATTAGTTTTCGATTACTGAACTCTTATGGACGTGTGGGTAAAAGTATTCCGGCATCAGTGGACAATAGTTTCTTCACTATAGACAAGCTCTGCGCCTTACGGAATTTTTGATATTCAAATTTATTCCCAATCTAATTTTCGTAATCAAATCCAATGGATAGTATGATCACTATTGATATCAATGCGACACTACTATTGATATGTATTTTCAATGCGACACTGATGATTCATGATCATTGGAAAAATTGCTTAAGTATCAACTTGGGTACACATAATTCGTTCAACATTATCTTTCAACAAGTTGGAAATGAACCTAGTAATCCAGAAATTTTCATTGGTTGAATTATATAGTACTGCTATGACCATGATAAATTTGTGACACATCTGTATCGAGTGTCTTCTCTGGAAAACAAATTTGTTTACAGCAAATACATATATTATGGATGCCGAATGGTCGCGTTCAATGTGGTGCTCCACTCCATGATGTCAGTTTTCTTCACATTATCCATTCGAGCCCTTTTTTCTTCAGTAAGATCAGTGATGAGTTTCCGTTAAAAATCTCAACTTAAGTATAGAAATTCAGGTTTATTTTTGATCCAGTTCTTCGTGTTTCTCACTTAGATTTCAAATTTTTCGAATAAGTCATGAAGGACCATCAATAAGGAACACAGCTTTCAACTCTACAAAGCACCTCAACTACTGCTATCATAGAACTATTGTGGCAATTTATCTTTTTCGAATTATTCTGAACGAGAAAACAGCAATCACAGTCTGCACGCGCCTACCACACGTTATGCATGAATTTTAAACCTTCTGATTTTTCTAAAACTATTTCTTCCTGTATGACCAAAGCGCAATGGGTCAAAAACAAAAAAGCTCAGAATTTAAGTCCGGCTTGAGAAACTTGAAATCAAACATTCATCAACACTCACAATTACACTGCCGGTCAAAACTTTCAGGACACCTAATTTTTTTTTCTAATTTTGTGAGTGAAACTACTAGGCTCTACTCGATCGAAAAGGACTTTATCACAGCTTATTTTGAAGATCTTTTCACGTACTTACAGATTTTATTATTCATTTTTAAAACGCTTTTATGCACTTCGGCATCAAGGTCATTGGTGTCGCTTCGCTTTTCGACGGGTATTTTCTATACCTATATCGGTCAGTTTCTCGTTACGTGTGCCGCATTTATCGTTGTGTGAGTGAAATGTTTTCTCTTGGATCTCATTTCGGCCAATGAGAACGCGTGCGCCGCAGCTGCGCACCGAGACAGCAACAGCAGCAGACAGCATGGGCCGCTTATGCCGCTTAGCTATAGCTATCTGTCCGGCCTTCTGCGGGAGAATCGTGGCTTCCTGGTGAAAATGCGTGTCTCCGGGTCGAGTAAAAATGTGCCTGTTGTGAATGTCTTTCGTGGTCACCCTCGAGATGCGGGTACCCGAGATGCAGCTTCTACATGGCGCCACGCCGTGACCTCCCCATCCCATGACACGATTTTGTTATTCATACATTTATAACTAAATTATGGTTTTGGACCATAAAAAAGTGTCGTGTCGGAGTAGAGCGGGCCACTTGCAAGCCTTAGTAACTAGCAGATCAAGAAAAAATGTGTTTGTTGTGGTGTTGTTGCGCGTGAGGGATGTCGCATATCAGCGTGTTCCCCCTAAGTATTCCAGGACATGTATTTCCTTGTGCCAGCTTATAGTTTTACCACAGAATATTCAATATCAGACAGAATAGGGTTTTTTGTATCCAAAATGATTTAAAAAATTTGTCCTATTATTGGAAAGTGGAATGAAGTGGAGTAGTTATGTAGAAGTCATTTCAGGTGAGTTGTTGGATCTCGTTAGTCAGAATTCCCAGGTACCATCAACCTCGAACATAGTCCCTGACCTTGACGTTGGTCTCTTGATGTTAAATGATGAATTCGGAGCCATCTTTAACTTTTAGAGAACTCCATTTACCAGTCTCATGACTCCACCAGACTCCACACGTAGATTCATGATTGGTATACACCCATGGCAAGGAACCGTAGAATGAGACTTTTAATTGTTAGCAGATTCTGAGGCTCTCAGGAATGGAATGAAGAGCCATTCGTATTGAGATGATAACAAATTGAAAACAATTATAAATCCACTACGATAATCATACAGTTGCAGCAGCTTATTGTTAGTCATGGTATAAGATCATGATTCAAACAAGAATTTGCCAACTCACAATCAGTCTCCCAAATTTCTGACGACTCAGCTATACTTAGTATCAATTTCAAACTTTTGAATCAGGTGAGATATTTCAAGTTCGTGGAAAACCCTTGGAACTACCAACAGTCTAAAATCTCAAAAAATTGGCGGACAGAGAAAGTTTTAGGATGATTTTTAAGGAACAAGTTTTAGCAGAACTCCACGCTGATATTCATGTATTGTAATGAAGGGGTTTGACTGAATGTGCATGTTCTGTTACTACTTTCAAAAGTTACTTGGCAATGGAGATGTCCAAGAATTCAATCCATTTGTTCATACGAAAGGGATATCATCGAGTCTTCTAATCAGTTGGTATTCTCAAAAGTAACTTGTTATCCAAGATGTGAAATGAGTGGATAGACAGAACTAATGATGAAATCCATGGGTGCTATCAGATTGACTTCAACTAAAAAGAGCAAAATAAAATAAATAAAAAAAAAATTTTTAAGGCAAACGCTTTTATGAAGGCTCATCATATAAGTGGAAGTCTAGCGATCAATTGTATTACAACTTAATGAAAGGACACTATTGTGGAGTTGAAGATGATTCTCCCAGTCCCTGATTAAATACTTTTTAAATTCTCACTTGAAACCGTTGAACAAATGATTAGAAATGCTGAAAATATTACCACCTTGAAATTTATATATCATGAAAGCGTGGGGTGCCATGGAAAGGAGAAGTACATTGCATTCTCTTCATGGCTACCCCACGCGTTCATGATATATACATTTCAAGGTGGTAATATTTTCAGCATTTCTGATCATTTGTTCAACGGTTTCAAGTGAGAATTTGAAAAGTATTCAATCAGGGACTGGGAGAATCATCTTCAACTCCACAATAGTGTCCTTTCATTGAGTTGTAATACAATTGATCGCTAGACTTCCACTTATATGATGAGCCTTCATAAAAGCGTTTGCCTTAAAAATTTTTTTTTTATTTATTTTATTATCAGTACGGAAAAGTGCCAATTTCGATGATTTTTTAAAAGAATCTTCTGGCTCGGGCAGCTCAAAAGTACAGGAATATTCTGAGATGGATCTCCAAAGACCTAAAAGTACAAGTCTAGAGCATCAAAATCCGTTTCCCAACCTCCTCCTACGGTACCTCTACTCCGAGCTATAACATTATCGGTGGAGCAAGATTTTTCGCAAAAACTAACACCTAAATTCGAAAAAGATAAAAAAATGCGTTTCAAAAAGAACATATAATCTCCGATCCTGCATCGTATCTGTCTTCTATATCACGATCAAGAGAATGAATGGAACATACCCCAAAAAGTGAATTTCTTCGTCATTTTCTAACAAGGGTGCTACTTTTTTCGGAAAATCTCTCCTCAGAGCAAATATCATAGCTCGGAGTAGAGGTAACGTATAAGAATGTCGGAAAACGGATTTGGAAGCGCTAGACGTGTATTTTCAAGTCTTTTAACATCCAGAATATTCCTGTGTCTTTGAGCTACCTGAGACAGGAGATTCTTCCAAAAATCATCGAAATTGGCACTTTTTCGAGCTCGAATTGGGAAGATCCAGATCCGTACTGATGAAATTGAATAACGCCATCTGAAAGTACGTGAAAAGACCTTCAAAATGAGCCCTGATAAAGTACTTTTTTCGGTCAACTTAGAGCCTTAGTACTTCCATTTACAAAGAAAGAAATTTCAAGTGTCCTGAAACGTTTGACTGGCAGTATAGTTATCTTTGTGATACATGAAATATGATTTTGAGAATCTCGTATAATTTAAACGACTTAACAATTTGGAACTCCTCTATCATTGTGGTATTCTAGGGTCGAAACTATAAAAGCCAATGTGATGTTCCTATCTCATATTTGATTAATCAAGTTTCAAAGCGGAATGAGACTCATACGTGTCCGAGCTGAATTCCACCAGAATAAATAAAGACTGGACTATCAGGATATGTTAAAAAGTGATGAACAAAGAAAGAAATATCGTAACAATGCGGAATCATCTCTCTATCGTGCAGAGTTCTTTTGTTTGCGTTTTCTGGCATAAGTATTTTAGATTGGAGAGATGTTGCGCCGTGGGTGCCAGACAAAAATAGCCTTTTTTTGTCCTTGGTTTCTGGTGCGCTTGGGATGGAAGTGGGGAATTATTCAATAGTCGGCTCTTTCTACGCTGGAGAGACTGATTTTGATCAAATTATATCCATTAAATTCCAATCAAACCCTGAAAATCAAGCCTCTTCTGGAACAACAACATCTATTTAATGCAACATTTATTTTTCAACTAAATTCGCTCCGCCAAGTATTAATTCTTATTAATTAAGGTGGTAGTACGGGGTCGATATCAAGAACTGCTAATTTTTATCAAAAGCAAACCTCTGGCAGGTTTCTTGCTCAACCATCTTCTACAATAATCCCTAGTTAGTACGAATTCAAAGAAACCGGGATTTTTGTTCGTCTTAGAGTGGTGTTCGGAATATCGATGGAGAGCCAACTTTTTTAAAGACGAATTAGTTCGTACAAATCAAAAATATCATCACGCAATATTTTTCGTTAGCAGACTAACTAGAGTATCAACCCTTTACTGCGAACAATTCAACAACAGAACAAAATGACAATGAATTGTGAAGATACAACATGAAAAATAATTCATTCATTCAAATTATTCATCATTCAAGAAATAATTAGTCATTGATGATCAACCATAATAACAAATTTATGTATAGTCAATAAATAAAACCGAATAACTGGAATTTTACTATTGTTCAGAAACATTGTCGCGTATAGGACAATGTTTCTGAACAATAGTGAAACTGCGGGATGAATCAACATTGACGAATGAAAATTCATTCATGCTTAGCTATCGAAAAACTCTTGGATACCTCAGATGATATTTCTTCTAAATAATCTATAAACCCTATTGATATATCGTTAGAGGCGGAGTAATCGTGTAGGGCCTGTAAAGTAGTCCGGGCGCTGGGGGGGGGGGGATCTGAGTAAAAATTCGTGTTCCAGAAGGTTTGAAGGAATATTCATAGGTATTTTGAGGAGCTGAATCGAATGCACGAGGTCGCCAGCCCGAAACCCCCCGGAGTTATTCTGTTATTAGCAATTTTTAGTGCAAAATTAGAGTTTTTTGCAGAAAAATCGGAAAATATGCATTTTCACGGAAAATTTGTAGAGACCTAAGTTGTGGAACGCAAGATTTCCTACAAAAAAATTTTCCACGAATTTCCCGGAAAACTCTAGCCTCGGGCAAGAAATGCGCGAAAACCGTTCCGCGCGACTAACATGGGCTTATATGGGGCAGCTGACGCAGTGCTACTAAACTCGCTGTCAATTAGACAGTTGTCAATTTAAGACTATGTGACAAAATGCATCTTGAAGTGGATGGAATTCTCTTTGAAATGGTATAGGTCGTATCTCGCTGAGTACGAAGCCCTTCGAGCATGGCTCAAAAGAAAGAGAAAAAGTGTGGTCAAAACGCTATTTTCGCAGCAAAACTGACCGTACGCAAAGCTCAGAATCTGCATTTTTCTTCTTTTCCTCGGACATATAATGCTGATCTGAATAGAAATACCATAACGTATGTCATTAAAAAATTTATCTCAAAGTGAATAAGCAACAGGTTGCAGTTCTATTCACATAGAATTGACTCAATCAAATTATCAGAGCTCTCGTCAAAATTCAAGCATGCTTGAAAAACTCTGGATTATTAAGCATAATTTAGAGTTTTGGATAGGGTTCTGATCATGGAGTTGTGTATTATAACACTCATTCTTAAGATATTATCAAATGAAGCATTACATGTTTTTAGCGACTTGCATATATGGCACAGAATTAGAGCCGAATGTGAATTCATAAAAAAAATTTCTGCTTATTGAAGCATGTCTAAGTCCTGTAAGGTCATTCAAGTTTCACCAATTCGAAATCAACATACCTGATAATGCACGATTAAATTGATGAATAAGTTTATAGAAAAATGTATCATAATCATCATGAAGACTTCTAAGAGTGCAAATATTAAACTTAATAATTACTAAAAATTTCAAAATTTCAGATGATCGCACACGGCGAGACGCACACGGACTGCCTAATCCGCTGCCAGAGCAAATTTTGTGAAACTTCAACGTGTTGTTCCCGTGATGAACTACGAGAATGTGCCAGAAGAACTCCCAGTATCGTCCGAAAATGTCCCAATGGCAATTCATCTGAATCAATACATTTTAATGAAAGTCCAAATAAAGCCATCATAGTCAGTGAAATCGACGAGATAACAAAAATTGTCGACTCTGGCGTTGTGGAAAAAGTTCAAATTAGTGATGTGAAAAATGATGAACCCAATAGGCAAACCGTTGACGTTGACGTTGACGTAGTCCAAAGTCAAACAGACGATGAAGAACATCATCCGGAACCGGAACGATGACGATTATATGTATCCAAAATCCATCATCATCAGTGACGGACATTGAGACTGTTTGAAATATAGTATTATAATTGATGCGGTCGAGTGATTTTTTTTGTGATCGCGTGATTCACTTTATAGTGATAATATGTATGAGTGTTGAGTGTATGTGTGAACGTGTGTGTATTTCATATAATCGCCATTGACAATATTGTCATGTAATAAAATAATTGTACATTGAAGTGGCTGTGCGATGCTGACGATTTTGCAAGCTCAATTATACATATACAGATACAAATTTCGAAAATGTATTTTTTATTGTACAGTGTTATTTTATACACTCGTTGACTCGCTAACCTTCATAAGAATATAATGTATTATACACGCGTGAAGAACATTTTTCGATAAAAAAATTTGATTGTCAGATTTTTAATGCTGCTGGTACATTTTTATTCCATTTGACTGATGACTATTTTGCGAGCAATAATGCGATGTCTGATGATTTGTATAAAAAACTTTATTGTATGCTATTTCATGTAAAGATATAAGACATGTAAAATTTCAATATTTTATGAAGAATTACTTTTAGATATCGTGTTGTCATTATTTTGTCATTCCCTGGCCATGGCCTCAAACTGTCTTTATCTCTTTGATATCTAAACTCTCGCGATCACTGTATTAGAGTATATCGATTCGATTCAATGATTAGGTAGTGCTGACAGAGATTAGATAGAACGATGATTGGATGAGAGGTTTGAGATCTTTGCCGTATTATCAAATTGTGCCATTGATCGAAATATTTCTCCGTTAGAAATTCTCTGGGAGTATCTCACACTGTTGGACTGCGTTATTATTTCTCATTGTAGGTTGATAGTTTCATTCATGAACGATTCAGACGATGCCATGTAGAAATGATGGAGTTCCTTGAACTTCGGATGTGTCATACTCAAATGGGTTATTATCGTAAGGAATGCGCTTGATTGAAAAATTACGATGGTGATAGCTGACTGAAATTTCGGCTGAACTCTTAAAGATGAGTCATCAGCGATCAAAATAATTTTTCTTCCCGCTACTTTATGAATGCTTGATGAAAAATCTGATTTCATGGAATTATAATTACGGGGGAAAGATTTTTTTACTTAAGTCGATATTTCCTTGGATATTTCAATTGTTGATAGATGTGTTTAGAAAAAAATGTGCGGAATTAGGATGGCTTTGGGTATACTAATTGTAAGTATACTCCAATAAAAACAAATACATTTTTAATTCGTATCCCCGAAAAGAAGAAGACCAATAACCCACAGAAGTGCTCAAATTTACCGAATAATTTCGTCATTTCTATATCAACTTTCGAAGTTGATCTGGTGGCAAAATTTTTTTTTAAAACTCAGAAGTAGGTTTTGTTTGATAGATCTTTGGATCCGACCTCGTCGCAAGCAATTAATCAGTAAGAAAGCACGATCTTAAAATTTGATTTTTCATTTTTCAAGTTTTATTTAACGGTATTTTGATTTCCGTAAAAATTGAATAATAATCCAGGTATGTGAGTGTATTTTTCTCGAGTCATTTATGAACTTGGCCCTGGGAAAATTCTTAATCTTGATATATGCGAAATTTGGCATCGGAGACGTGCAGTATACAAATTTCGACCGTTATTCCTCCGAAAATTGTCGAATTTGGTCAAAATTCGTATGATGCGCGTCACATGCCAAATTTTGCAAATATCAAGACTAACAATTCTCCCAGGGCTACGTCCCACGAAGCCCCATGGGGAATAATTTTCACCAGGGGTCGAAGTATCAAGGGGTGCAACACAGGAGCGCCTCACAGGCGATTAGTTTCATCATAAACTCGAAATATTGATTGCATCCAGAAGATTTCTCATTTTACAGGCGATACATTAGCTCAAATCGAATAGGTAATTGAGTCCGTTGAAATTCCACATTCGTGTTCGACTATCGTGAGTGAACGAGGAGGTTGCAGCTGATAGTAACGATGATCACAATAAACATGTTGCATTATTACAGGTGATCATCAGTGTTTACTTAGCAAATAAAAGATCTATAGCCAGGGGCGTAATTTCACATCTGGATGGTATGAAGATTCCAGACCTGAGCAAAAAAGACCTATATGGAATTCTAGACGTGGGTGATGACTAGGATCATTTGTAGAGTCCTGAAGGATTTTTATAATTATTTTGGAAGATTTTGAGAGAAGCGCTTTCCTCTGACGCGAGAGTACCGCGGTTACAGTATCTTTCGCATGATTGATAGTTGACGATTACTTATCTCATAATGGCCAAGTTCATTCTTTCCGACGTCCCGACCGAGTATGCCGATCACAACAATAAGTTGTGAGTGAGGTTTTCGGCGCGCGAGCGCAGCAATCTAAGTCTGATGATTTTCGACGACGGAGCATGCCAAAAATCATTTAGAGTTGGATTGCTGCGCCGAAAACCTCACTCACAACTTGTGATCGGCATCGGGACGTCGTCGGAAAGAATCAACTACCGCCAAGTGTACTTCCACCTTGGGCGGAGGGATGTAATAACGCAGGTATTTTAAAGCAATTAAAGTCTTGAGAAAAAAAATTATGATTTGCTCAAATACGTCAATGCAGGAAAAGAATGAGTTATTTGTCTTGTCTGTACTGAAGCTGCGAGAAGAAATCATTACCAATCTTCCCAAAAGTTCAAAACGAATCTCCCAAGAAAACTGTTGTTTTTAGCGGCTTCCTCATACTTGATACAATTGACTTGACAACTCGCTTGATTTGTTACTCTGAAAACTAATTAAAAGTGTGAATATTTTTATGGTCACTCAATACCAACAGGTTTTTGTTTCATGTTAATTATCTGTTCACGTCCACCTTTGGATCAAAGTAGCCAATTAAAACATCCTAAATTTGTTGTGAGGAAGTTCAATCAAATCACCAAAAATCTCCTGAAATCTGACGACCTTTTTTTTCTTTTTGCTTCTCACATCTAGAGCCCCGAGGGGCTCCAGACCTAGGCGTGAGAGGTTTTGACGCCGCGCCGTCACTAAAAGATACGTTCGCGTATTTATTTTCAGTCTCAGTGTTTGATATTACACGCACAAAAATTGCTTATCGATACACTGTGCGTATAAAAGTGTACTTTGTCGACTTTTACTTACAGTTTATCTCGAGGTTTATCTGTACAATATAGTTAGATACACGGGCGTAAAACCTATTATTCGCATCCTCGTGATGATTCCGATCCTCGCCTGCGGCTCGCGCCGGAAACCCATCACTCGGTCGCGAATAAAAAAAAAGGAAACTTGTGAGACATTCGAACAATACGCTGATTTCTCACTTGTCTCCAATTTGGAGTAACCAAACGTCCTTTTCTTTCGAATGCTATTTTTTTGAGCCTCTGATGGTAAGTTTAGCGTGAGTTCTGGAAAGAGTTTTTCAACGAGATTCTGTATTATCTCCAACTGGTATCTTTGGATATTACCTTATTTAATTTATGACCTAGTTTAGGTTGTAACCTGAAAACATCTGGGATTTCCTGTAAAAAATTTATCTGTGAGTGAGTAAAAGTTCTTCCAATTCGTACAAGTTCCAGAATCTTTCCATCCCTTTGTCTGCAAAAAACTATACTGAATATCATTGAATGTTTTCGAAGTATTTCAGAAAAATGAGACTACAGTAAGAGACCCCGGGCAATCTGCCAAGAATCCAGATGGAATGTACCTATATAGTAATCAACCTGAAATATTTTAGAAATATTGTCAGAAATCTTTTATGAAAGATTCCAAAAATCTTTCACCAAAGATTCCAGAGACATTTCCAACCATAGACATAGTATTGCCAGGAATCTTTCATGAGATATTTCAGAAATATTTCATGGATGATTCCAGGAATATTCCCGACCGCGGACATAACTATATTCCCGAGAGGTTTCAATGAAATCTTCCAGAGATCTTTCATTGAAAGATTCCTGGAAGATTCCTGGCAATGTTACAGAAACGTTCCAGTGAAATATTTCAATGTAATATTTCTGGAAGATTTCTGCAAGATTCCCTGGAATCTTCCCATGAAAGCTTCCAGGAAGATTCCCAGCCGCGGACATAACTATATTCCAGGAATATTCCAGAGTAATATTTTTGGAATATTCCAATCTTTCAATGTAATATTCCTGGAATATTCCTGAAAGATTCCCATGCTGTGTGGGTTGTATCGAAATGTACTATATTTAACGTCTGATTCAAAACTCATAATTTAAATTTTTTATGAGGATTAGAAGATAATAACACGCTCATTGACGATTATAAGCCCCGCGTATTTGAATGGTGCATGGGGCCCACAAATTTTTCAATCTTTACAGAGTCAAAATTCCTCAGAAGAAGAAATTTGATAAAAAATATATGTATCATGGCAATTTATTTTGTTGATCTAAATAATGAGTCAAATTAATTACTTACATAACATTTTTCCTAATGCTCAAAAATTGATGTGATAAATCCAGGTCATCCTCTGGATTTTCCAATGGAGAGTCTCATGGCTCAATACCGAGCTCGCAATACCCATTAGTCATCGACATAACTCGACGATATAGATATATTGCTCCGAATGTTCAGAAAAAACCCGCTATGTTTTCGTCTGCAAAACAATAACAACACCTTCCAAAACGTGAGGGATGCATCATGACCAACAGTCGGCAATGATCTTGCAAACGTTAAACATGTGAATTAAGTGCGGGACTGCAATGAACAAAACGGATTTTTTTTATCCATACAACGCATCGTGAGAATAATGTCTCATGAGCTGCATGATGCATACAACATATAAGTAATGCTTGTAAAGATTCAACGCGACATTGTACCTATATCTCCGATTCAATATATGCAGTGCACAACATTCACACACTAACCCAACCCTCGGGCGTCGAATACTTTACATTTACTTTTACAGTGGTTCAATTTGTACGTGGTGGTGTCCTCGAGTCAATCGTCGTCGCATCCGAGGGTCACCGAGGTGAGAAATCATCCTCGTTCCTTCTCAATTTACCTATATCAAAAGCATTACATATAGCGAGCCTGTCACATAACCTTCGACTTTCCAATTTTCCATCTGCAGAGTCTGTCTGGCGTCTATTACTCTTATTGACAATGACGTGAGAAACAACAGCTGAAGCCTTACAAAGGACCATGGGCGTGATGCTTATATCCTTGGAATAACTTAATAATCACCCTAGTGATATCTTTAGTAATCTTTTTATCAATAAGTGCATTTCCCGAATCAAAATGAGCCTCAACATAGTCAAACTCTTCTCCAAGAAGAAGCATCATCCGCCTCAAAGTAACGATACGGTAGGAGAAATTGGACCACCTACAAACGTGTCGCATCAATTTCACGTGAGCAAGAATGCACAGACTGGACAGCTCGAAGGTTTACCTGACTCTTGGATTAGACTGCTGAATACTCAGATTTCCAAGTCGGAGCAAAATGAGAACCCTGCGGCTGCTCTCCAAGCTATCAAGTTTTACAACTATTCGATTAAGAAAAAGCCAATGCAGGAAGAAGTTTTCAAGCCATTTGTTACTGTAGATCTTATTGAAGAAGAATCGGCTGAGATTGATAAGATACTTGCCAAAAAGTATAACGCTCAAAGGGATTCAGATGGATCTACTTCGGCTAGTTCTACGGATAGTCAGTTGCACAGGTTACCCCCAGATCTACCACCAAAGATCAAGAAACCGCCAAAACCTGCGCCAAGAAAGTTTGTTGAACGTAAAGAGAAATCTCTAACAGAGATTCTTGAGGATCTAAATAATTGTCAGCTTGATGATTATGATCGTCTGCCGGAGGATACCAATGGTAATAAACAAGTGGCAGAGACTAAAACAGTGACCCACGATGAGAGTCCTGTCTTGAGAAGAAAAACAAATAGTGCTGTACCTTGCATGAGTGATGAAGATGTTTATGAAGAGCTAAGAAATATTTGCCAGAGTGATGACCCTAATTTAAGATTTGAGAGGAGCAAAGAAGTTGGTGCTGGCTCTTCTGGTAAAGTGTTCATTGCCACAGACCTATCTAACAATCAGAAGGTGGCAATAAAAGATATTGACTTGACGAAGCAGCCAAAAAAAGAGCTCATGCTGACAGAAATCAAAGTTTTAAAAGAATTCAGACACCCAAACTTGGTGAATTTCTTGAATTCATATCTAGTCGATGATCACTTGTGGGTTGTCATGGAATTGCTGGAAGGTGGTCCTTTGACTGATGTTGTGACAGAAACTGTGATGAAAGAAGCTCAGATTGCAGCTGTTTGTCGTGAAGTTCTCAAGGCTGTCAGCTTTTTACACTCCAAAGGTATCATTCACAGAGATATAAAATCTGATAATGTCCTTTTGGGAATGAATGGAACAGTTAAGGTAACAGACTTTGGATTTTGTGCTAATATTGTGGGTGATGAGAAGAGACAAACAATGGTTGGAACTCCATATTGGATGGCACCAGAAGTTGTGACAAGGAAACACTATGGCAAAAAAGTTGATATTTGGTCTCTAGGGATCATGGCAATAGAAATGATCGAAGGAGAACCCCCATATATGAAAGAGACACCATTGAGGGCATTATATTTGATAGCAGCCATAGGAAAGCCACAAATACCAAGCTGGGATACCCTCAGTACTAAATTCCAAAATTTTCTAGAGAGATGTTTAGCTGTAGAGGTTGAAGACAGAGCCTCAGCTGATGAGTTGTTGACTCATCCATTTTTGGATCATTGTGCAGAACTCACAACCCTCAGTCCACTGATTCGTGCTGCGCAAAGAATTTTACGTAAGGAATACTAGACTTATTGTTTGATATTTGTATGTATAGCTTTCTACTAACATATTTAACTTTGAAAGATTTTGAATCAATTAAAGTATCACAATGTACGTTTCCCCATTCCACAAGAGCAAGTCTTAGCAGATAGTCTAGCCATAAAATCTTGATCCATTGTGTCAAATTTTTACAGAAGTTTTTCACCTATGCATAGATATTTTTAGAAGAATTTTCCAATCCAGATAGAGAGCACGTTACCGCAGTAGCAACTAATTTTTTTTAAAGATTTTCTTAAGCATACATTCGATAAAAGCATTGTTAATAATCTTGAAGAATGTTCAACTTTCCTAAAGAGAAGTCTGAATCGTGCAATTTTATAAGATTTACAAAACGATTGTACTTTTTGAGAGCTATTGATGCATTTCAATATAAAGAAGCTAGTTGTATAGAATTTTCAATGACGTCAAAGTGCCGTACTTATTTGAAAATTTCTCACATACATACTGATTTTTTTATCATGCAATTCTGTAAGCGCAACTTTTGATACATTCATATTGAAATTGAAAGGTTGTATGAGATGTATTTTTATCAACGAGGCACTAGATTTTTTCAACTCACAAATGTATTAATAATGGAAGTATTATAATGAGAAGAGATGGACATCGACCTGCAACATTTGTCAACTATGTAAAATTATTTGTGTGAATCGACCAAATTTTATACTATACAAAACTATGTAAACCCATTCTGGCAAAAATGGTCTCCATCTGATTGTGCCTCCAGCATGAAATTGCTTGTTGATTTGGAACCACAATATTATGAACAAATAGCATATTGTGCATGTATATAAAAATGTATATTTATGATAATTCCCTTATGATAATTGATGATAATTTAAGAGATTGATTTGGTTTCCATGTAAATGCTTGACAAAAACGATGATTGTGAACAATAAATACTTTATTTACAAGACGAGTCGTTGATTGTACACTATGTTGATCAATGAGTTCGGTACTCATACCATACCGATCGCTCATTATATTTTTTTGGATATGACAACATTTGCACATCAATTCGAGGTTTAGTTTCAATTTTCCTAAAGACATAATAGATCACTATTGTTGCAAATTGTAGAACGTTTCGATTGAAAATTACGATCTTGAAGAATAAAATTCATCAATAACGATTAACAGCCTGCTGAGATATTATGCCATTGACTATATGTGTTTGCTTAATCAGCAAGTTCGCGCGCACATTTGGTGTCGACAGTCGACGGGTCTTTGGCTCGCGACATAACAATGACCATGTCCCGATTATAAGTCGACCTCGATTTCTTTTTTAGTGTCTCGAGACTAAACACGGACGCAGTACAGGCGCGACCCTTATAATTGAAATAAGGATAGAAAGATCGACTTATCGTTCGATTCGACATGAACAAATCAACTAGTTTAGTACGATTCGTTAATTTATCTAACGGTAACAAGCATTTGTTCGCCGCGGCTTCTACATAAAAAGCTTAGCGAGTTCTTTGTACATACATCGAGTCGTTTGTTGAATCACGAGGCAGTTTCGGATAGTTTCTTGGGCCTGAAAAAACATTGTTTCGGTTATCAAAACTTGTATAAATTCTGTATTACGTTCATTCTAGTAAGCTCGCACGTCATATCATGCGAAAATTTTTCTGGCTTTTTGCCTGATGTTGATTGTTAATTTTATCTACGGTCTCGCGTAGATACGAAAATATCAAAAACTAAAAACTGTGCGAACGAATCGTCACAGATGTAATGAATCACGTTTTAATGAGAACGTGAGGAACGTTAATTAAGTCTCATTTCTTCCTGATTACGCATCGAGTTTGACAAAACTGACACTTTGTGAGCTTTTATTTAACTTACCAAAGCTTATGTCACTCTCTTCGATTTCTATGTGATTGAGATCGGCCAACAGCGAGAAAAGCTGGATCCTGCAGCATCGCCTGCAACACTGCGAGGAAATCAGCAGCCTGATCTTCATCGATGGCTCTCCTATCGTACGATAACGTTACTGTCATTACCGTCGACTTTTTCAAGGATACGTCTGAAACATATGGATTTGGATTATATAAAATTTTTATTAGTGTTCTTTATTCGATAGAGAAGAGAGTGGTTATTTACCCAAGACCTCTCGACCGGTTCCAACTGCGAGAATTGCCGTTTGGGGTGGATTGATAATAGCACAGAAGTCCTTGATACCAAACATTCCAAGATTCGAAATCCTGAAAATTGACGAAGTGGCTTGAGATAAAACAAACTTTTAGACTTGGTGGGCTTGCAGTTGATGAAGTATTCGCGATTAAATAGTAATGTTTTCCAGATTCAAAAAATGTATTATTCGACAAAAATTTCAAGCATCATTTTGATCCGTGAACGTGAAAGAATGAATAATTCGTTCCGCTAATGATGATTCATTAGCTGTAATAATTGCCAGGTACGTTGATCAAATATGAATGAATGAAGAGTCATGCTCTGTTACGTATTCCTGAGGTCGAATTGATAAAAAATGACGTCATATCAATGAGCTCACCGATAGACCAAAACTACCATAAGCTTAGACAGTTAGACATGCTCGGGAGAATAAATGAATTGCGATGATTCTTTCACGTCATACAGGTTTTGAAGACAGTTTTCTGATCTTAAATCCTGCAAAGTGGCTTTTCCCGAGAAGTTATCAACTTTCTTGGACCGATAAGACATCGACATTCGACACTCGATTGGTGTTGGTTTCCGCTTCTGAGTGATGATTTCTACACTCCTCTGACTTGCACCGGAACAAATTATTGTTCGGGACAAGTGAAACAACACACTTACACTCGCGTTAAATGTATATACTATTGCTGTGGAACGAGAATATTGAATTTGCCGGAGATGAGACAGTATGTCATTTAGTCGTTATTTCAAGAAACGTATCATTTCATTCTTGAACATAGACAGAATTAGCATATTTTACATTTGGATTTTTTTCATCCGTTCATTTGAATAGTCGAACTCTCGACAAATATGAGAATTGCAATACAATCACAATTCATTTCTTCCTAGATATATGAATTAAAATGTTCACAGGAAAGATTCACGAGATCAAATTCGCGAGCTATAAGATCTTTGTTATAGTCCATTACGATGCAGATAGAGTGGAATATCTTAAGATTAAGTCACTCGCTGAAAAAAAAGATTTCAAAATTCCACTCACGAGAAAGTTCCTCCTTGGAATTCATGAGGCTGAAGCTTTCCATCTCTTGCTTTGCCAGCCAAAGTTTTGATATCATTAGATATTTCACTCAAGCCTTTGGACGTTGCATTGAACACAATTGGCGTAATAAGACCTGTCGGTGTGGACACAGCTATAGATACGTCGACTTTGTTTTGAGGGATTACCTGAGAATCCAAAAAGAGTTTTGATAGAAATTTTCAAGAATGTACAACTCAACAGATGAATCATTACCTGTCCGTTTTGATATAAGCAATTGATTTCAGTACATTCGGCGAGTGCATGCGCTACTGCTTTCGTCACGAAATCGTTTACAGACACCTTAATATTGTCTGTTTTCAATTCACTGCGAATTTCGTTAAGTTTATCGATGTTGATGTCGATGCTAGCGTATGAATGGGGAATATTTCCCTAAAGTAGAAATGAGAGAGTAATGATACCTTTGAAGAATTAATTATAAGAAATTTCAATGAAACTATATCATCAAGACCCATTATGATCCAAATTTACCTTGGATTCGCCAAGTCGCTTCGCTATTACGGCACGTATATTTGATACAGGGCCATCGGTGAACGTAGATGGCCCTCCTTTCCACGTTGGAATTTGAGCAGTTGACGAACTCTTGGTACCTGATTTCGCAGGCGCCGCAGATGGTGCTGATACTAGAGAGGAATCAAATATACCTTCGTGAAATCAGTAACAAGAATAAAGTAACTGAAACAGTATGTATTTACCCGATTTGGGTTCTACTCTCTGAACATTGTTAGCTTTAATGTGAGCCAATACATCCTCTTTCAGTAGGCGATTAGGGCGACCAGTACCTTTGATTGAACCAGAGCTTAAGCCATATTCTTCTAGCAGTCTCTTTACAGCCAAACCGTATACCCTACGGATGAATTGTTTACATTATTGTTCATACTCCTGGAGAGGATTCAAGTGAATACTATCATAATACTAACTGCCCACTTGGTGGTGTCTGATCCTTTGTACCCGAGGACGCTTTTGCTGCTGGTGCAGCTGGAGCAGCAGTAGTTGCAGGTGCAGAGGCAGCTGCTGCTGATCCTTTTGTTGATGTAGGGACTACAAGACCTGAGAGGTCAAAACCTTGCTCAACAACAACGGCAATAAGGTCACCTACTTCAGCTTGTGTTCCTTCAACAGCCTGGAAGATGTTAGTTCATGAGAACTAAGAGTGATTGAAGAGTAAAACAAAACATATCCTGCCATTATCAGATATTCAGATCTTACCAAAATCTTAGCTAATATTCCTTCCTCCTCCATTTCAAAGGCCATGATAGCTTTATCTGTTTGAATTTCAGCTAAAGCATCACCAGCACTAATGCTGTCGCCCTCTTTTTTCAGCCATTTGACTATCGTTCCAGAGCTCATTGTTGGCGATAGAGCTGGCATGGCAACATTTGTCCTGATCAATTGAATAAATATCATGATATTTGTGAGCGTTATTTGGCAAATAACATGTTCATACTAACTGCCCCGCTGGTGGTTCTGCAGCAGGTCCAGAGGCAGCTGCCGCTGGTGGAGGTGCAGATGCTGCTGGTGCTCCTGCTGATGCAGCACCAGCACCAGCACCAGATGGTATCTCTACAGATTTCCAATCCTCCTCTGCATCAACAGTCAAAGCAATAAGTTCACCGACCTTGACATCTGTACCTTCCGAGACCTGAAAAATTTTTCAGAAATTCAGGTACCACTCGAATTTCATGTCACTTCCAGGTCAATAGTTTTATTTTTAGTAAATAATACACATTTAGATAATATCAATCAAACACACTAGGGGTCAGTTGTGAGATGATACTCACAATTATCTTTGCAAGGACTCCCTCATCATCAAATTCGAGTGTCATGACAGCCTTGTCAGTTTGGATGTCTGCAATCGCATCACCCGCAGTTATTGACTCACCCTCTTGTTTCAACCATTTGACAATTTTTCCATTTTCCATCGTAGGTGACAAAGCAGGCATGAGCAGCTCTTTCCCTTGGACTGGAATTGTTTAAGTTCTATATAATGTAATAAACAACTCATAAAAGTTTAAAAAAAATGGTTCGTTATTCTCATGACATTTCATAATAATGAAAACACTGATTTCAAAATCAATAGCATCAAATTGAACACTGCTCATCAGGGACAATGGCCCACAATATCAATTCTCAAACACACCAATGAATAACAGTTCAAAGGAATTGAAAGTGAAATAACATGGGAATACAGAGTGTATTTGAATTGAGTTGAGATTATCATCTGAATTCATGGGAACTATTGTGGGTACCTGGTTTTCAGCATCGAATCTGACATAAAAAAAATCACAAGCACTTCACATTTTTCTGTCATAAAATCATAAGTATCTCGTAAAGCTTGACGGATTCAACGATTCGAGTCTATTCAAGCTTTGGCGCGCACCACAAGTTAAGGGTTGCATAACGAGCAAAACAACCCTCTGAGGAAGATGCACGATGACAGGGGATAAACAAACTCAACATTCTACTCAAACAACACCTTCTGTAATCTTCGCGACTTCGAAATAATGAAGCAACATCAAAATAAACCACAAAGATCCACAGCTGAGCTAGAACGACCTAACCTATACACTAGATTTAATGGGGGTTAACATATCAGGAATCATACCGTCGAGGATATAACTAGTGTGAAGTAGGATCCTTCGTTGATAGGCAGAGGCAAGCATCCTCGGCAGAGCGTACCTGGCCACGAGGAGGCCTTGAACCCCGCACCTCGCCATGTACGCCATGTTATTGTAACTGAGCCGACGACGAGGACGTTTGGACACGGAGCAGACGGCACGGCGGTCCGCGCATATTCAACCTACCTTTACCTGATAAAGTTAGGTGGATATATCATTTATATCTATATCTATATCTATGTGAAGTGCAGCAGACGGATTTGACAGGGAAATCGAAAATCGAACACGTGCTCTTACGACCCTGACAAGGTCGTATCGTATGACAGTAATCACTGGCATGGGACAATATCCGAGCGCGATAGCAAAACTGAAATGACAGCATTCAGAGATTTACTACTTATAGCTATGATATGAATCTGATCACACCATGTAACAATATTTGTGGGCCGATGCAACTTGAAGATCGGTATGCCGATCATCTCCGCTAACCGGAAAGTTTCCCGGATCTAGAGAGAGATTTTTTCGTATTTACGTGTTGTATTGAATTTTGTGATTATGCGCACAATCTTGGAATTTATCTCGCTAAAATATCCGTACCCTGGCGGATTTAGACCATGTGTAAAATTCACAGTGTTTCCCATTACGCAAAGCAGTACCGTATTGCGATCGCACACAAGTAAACAAGTAGTTCTTATGGCAAATCAAAATTCACCAGGATCTATATAGGTGAAACCATCGATTAACTTCGCTAATAATTTTTTCTTTACGTATTGAAAAGTCGCGCGATTTTTTCATCTTTACGAGGTAAATGACGGGGACCGATCGCGCCGTGACGCCACGCGATCCCAAAAATCTCGGCCAGAAACCAAGTCCCACGCGCATTGCTTTGGTGGTCGAGGACCGAGAACGACCGAGCCAACATCCGATCCCATCGCGACACTACGCGATCCGAGCGGATTTATTAAGACAGGCACTGCCCCAAGCTGTGTCTAGGCTGCCCCCCCCCCTCCCCCTAAGAATGAGATTCTTACATGGGTGATTCCGCCGAAAGTGTGATTTTTTGGGACCAAAATCGTCGCAGGGAGTGATTTGGGTCAAAAAATTATTTCAGCCCCAGACGAGTTCCGGTGTCTCGTAGCAGTTGATTTACACTTGTTTGGGCACAAAAAGGAAGTACCTAGAGCTACGTATCTCAAAAGTGAAGCCAAACGAAGATATGTGTAGTTTAAGGGGTCGTAAAGGGGACGGAATTGACATTTTGCCTCAAAAATATTCTCACGGCTCGCCAACTAATCGGAGACTCTTTTCCGCATAGATTTGATCCAATGCAACCAAATACTTCAAGAAAATGTGTTCCACAAAGCGATATAGCGCGTTGGGGAGGAGCACAACATGGGGACGGAAAGGAGAGACAATTTTGTACGCCATTCTGAAAACACGTTTATGTGGTGCACTCGGCCGCGGATTCGAGTTTTCGGTTTATGTCGCGCAAGAAGTAGGTGTATTTGGGTTTTTAAAAATCAACCTCATCGGTTAGAAAGGCTCAATAGACGATCGGGAACTTTGCTGACCTAATTAGTGTTGTACGAGCAGTTTCGGTGCAAACCCGTCTTCAAAATGTCGGATGGCCGCGCTCGAGCTGAGGGCTCAATTTGGATTCGCAAAGTGGTGGATTATATTCTTTGAATCATATTATTACACGACTCGGCTAATGCAAGCTAATTTTAACCAACGGTTTTGGTTAAAATTAGCTTGCATTAGCCGAGTCATGTAATAATATGATTTGAAATTCCCGCGAGCGATAAAGTCTCGATCGTTCATATCGATCGAGACAAAAATTCATTCTAATTATATTATTTGAAGTTTTACGAATTGAAGTGCATAGCTACATATAGGTGTTTTCGACTCTACATATGCGTCGCGATGAATTCAAAAGTCCAAGTTGGGTTGTCTACAGGGGACGGAATTGACATTTCGGCCCTTTATGAGGCACTACAAATTACGGGGATGTCAGAATCGACTCAAAAACTATTAACATAGTTGCGCACCAATAGAATACACCCCAGAAAATTGTTATAATGCATATTCAAACCGTCAGAAACTTGGGGGAACTTGGAACACGGAAAATCACACTTTCAACGGAATCACTGATATATTTTTCAACAACATGAGAAAAAGTTTGAGGTTCATTTCTAAAACTTGAATTACATTCCGCAACAAAAATTTTGGGTTAGGAAAATAATGCAAAGATCGGACAATGATATTCTCATGAATTTTCTGACGCTGCAACTGATTCAGACCTCAGTTTTGAGCCTACACGTCAGGATTTTGATCATTTTGATCAGGATTTTTACCAAATCTTGATCAGAAAATCTTCAATCTTTTTCAATAACAAATCAGTTTTCCTTCATCAAATTCAATATCTCTTCACCTGAGGATTTACAAAATTTTAAGAGAAAAAATTTCTCATAGATGGTTTGTACCTCTTTGGGTCCGCTTTAGAAATATGGCGTACTTTGACAAGAACGTCCGTCGAAGTTCTGAATCGATTGGTTGATACGCAATTTTTGGTAGAACGCTATTTGGATGAGGGAAGGAGGTATCTACAGAGCTACACGAAAGAACAGCCATAACATTACCTCTCACGAGACACGAAACATCTGATACACTTGTACGAATCTATGTGAAAATTCGAGTATAAACTTTGAACATTTCAACAATAGTGCCACGGAATTTTGGACTTCCCCGATGAGTACTTTTAGACTTGTAAATCTATTTATGCCAAATTACGAATATTTGCTAACTCAAAATTACGTGGGAGGCATACAAATAGTAGATGTATTTCGACATTATGAATCGATTGGTTGATACGAAATTCTCGTATAGAGTCAACTAGATGGGAGAAGGAGGTAATATAATGTCGCAGACGATAAGAAACCGAAATTATATGGCTTCATATTTAACGCGAAAACTCTACGACGCTTTGAGAGATTATCCTGAAATTTTGCGGGTGCATTTTAAAGACTCTTATCATAAGGCCGATGAATCTTGAGCATTCTCCAATGAGTATTTTTTGACTTATACATTTGTTATGAGAAATTTTCAATTTTTATTGAAATAGTATATATTACCAATGATTTGTACTTCCTTCCTCTAATTTAAACAATTTTCAAAGACGTAATTTGAATGTTTTTTGAAGTGCTAAATCGATTGGTTGATACGGAATTTTGTTAAGACATCATTATAATGGTCTTAGGGACCAATGTGAAAAAGAGTACAGTGAAGCTAGAATAAAGTGGCAAGAAATCAAAATTATGTATCAACTAATTGATTCAGCACCTCAAAAAACCCTTCAGCTGAACAACTCGTATTTTTCAAGGCAGTAGAAGAAATTATAAATAGTTTCCAAGATGTGGAAGAATGACAAAGGACCCCGCACTTTGTCAATGGACACGAAGAGCGCCTATGGCTCATTTTTGAGATATTTTAATGGAAAGTACGCAATTAGTTGAGGTTACGTGTAAGCTTTGTTGTCACTTATTATTGATTTTTTTTTCACAAAAGGCTATTCACATTCCTCGAACGTATTCGAGCTCTTATATTAGCCAGTAAAGTTCAGTCAGGGCAGAGAATCCGACGAGTTACTTGGTTCATATTGAAATCATGAAGAACTGATTACAGTTTTTGAAATATCTTCATCTCCTCTTAGAAATGGTCCGTTTCTTAATTGCATGACCCAGTGTTGGGCACATCTCAAACAGATACGAGCCATATGTGAATGGTCAGTAGCTACTGTAATTGCGTACAACATTACTGATTATAAGCCTTGTGATGAGTAGTACATGTATCTCGAAAGCGTGGGTGGAGGAAGCTGGGGATGGCTTCATCGTAAAAAATCTGTTTCACGAAGCATAGTGCTGGGCATCTTTCTACTCGGGGGTTTTCGAGGTCGCTGAGCTCGAATATGTTATCGTCCAGCCTCTATCTCAAGATGCGGAGGCTGCGTGGGCGGACCATGCGGATCAGTTCTTCATGATTTCAATATGAACCAAGAAACTCGTCGGATTCTCTGCCCTGACTGAACGTTACTGGCTAATATAAGAGCTCGAATACGTTCGAGGAATGTGAATAGCCTTTTGTAAAAAAAATCGATAATAAGTGACAACAAAGCTTACACGTAACCTCAACTAATTGCGTACTTTCCATTAAAATATCTCAAAAACAAGCCATAACGGCTCTTCGTGCCCGTTGACAAAGTTGATCAGCATAAAATGATCTACAACCCTGCCAAGTTTCATCAAAATTGGCCTTAAGCCACTTCCCATTGGTTTTGTGCGGGGTCCTTTTTAGAAAAAATTTCACAATTCAGCTAATATTGATCGGGGGAGGGGGTGCTAAAAATATAGCGTTCCCATCTACAGATGCCACCGCGGATATCTGTGCAAAAATTCCAAGGGAATTGGTGGAAACAGTGAGGAGTTTTGCTGAGCCATAGAGAACAACATATGGGTGATTATGAGATAACTTTGGTATTTTGAGGGCAAAAACGGAGGGGGTCGAGATTTGGACCACAAATTGAGTAGTTGAAATGTAGCTGCAATCTGACTGCTCATAGGTGTTTTCCAATCTGTCTGACATCCAAATACAATTCCCAGACGGGCAGAGACGTTAGTCAATCGACGTGAAAGATATGAGCAGTTTTCGATATATTTTTGCCACGGTAAGGACAGCCATACGGTAAGGACATTTTGGCATGGAAAGTGATCTCAAAAGCGTAAATCGAAATGGATCGTTTTTTCCAAATAGATGGCCTATTTTTACGGTGAGAGTAGACTGTAAAAAAATTTCTGGGCATTGACGTTGCATAGTGTTCGAGAGCCAGTGACCACGGTAAGGACAATTCTTATTTTGCAACGGAAGAATAATTGTCCATAAATCATCGCGCGGGAGGCTGTTCACGTAATTCATCATTCCGCTGGTGGTGGTATTTTGTTTTTTGGTGTATTAGGAGTCAATTACCGCCGTTATAGAGCCGTTTAAAGCGATTCGCTGACCCGGAGTCGAATTATCGAGAAGCATTCGAAAAATTTGCAAAATTCCAGGACAGAATGTCGGCTGTGTTTTGACTATTTTGAAGTGAGACTTGATCCTCGATTTGTACATAATATCACCTTTTCATAACCCAACTTTGATGTTCGAGTGGTGCGGAACCGAGATTGGATGAATATCTAGGTAAACTCAACGATTGAGATGTGTAACTTCAGTTTAGGACACGCCATGGTAAGGACATTTTGACCACTTTTGGTGAGCTCAGCTCCACATTAAACTTATATCCGCTCCCGGAACTATTGGGACATCTTCATTTTAATAGAATACTCTACATATCATTGTTAGACTCATCATATTTGGTCATTTAATATGAATGCGAGGTCAGGACATCAAATGCATAAGTTATCTCAGAATCACCCATGTACACACATACACACAGGCACGGTCAGGGGGCTTGAATGATGGGGTTAGATCTGGGGAGAATGGAGAGGACAGTACAATTTACATGTATCCAAGAGCTCTATTGGAGGAGAAAAAAATTTTTAAAATAAATATAGAAGGAAAAATCTACTACTATGGAATGAAAGCTTTCTCTTTTAAGAAAAAACAAATCGAATCTGTTTTTTCTACAATAGTTGATGAACAAATTCGGTTAGAATATGAGTAATTCTGCGGGAAAGTGAACCGCAAATTGCAGACATGTCTCGAATTGGTTTTTCACCATATTAATATGTTTTATGGTCCAAATCGAGGTCTTCATTTCTTGGAAGAGGACGATTTTTCCTAAAACTCGAGGAATATTTTTTTGTCAGCGTTAAAAAGAAAAAATATCCATTTTTTTAGTTAAATGCGTGTAGTTCTCATTTGACCCAAGATACGAATAGGCGGTTATTCGCAGTATTCAAAAAGCCTTCTAAAACTCGGTCAAAATACATCTAGACAAAATTTTTTTGAGGTTATGGACGTCTCCTAGAAAAAGAAGAGTGAAAGGCAGTTTTTTACTGCCTAAAACTAAAGTTCATTTTTGCAAAAATTGAATTTTTTTATTATTAAATAATTAATTAAAATTTAAACAATTCGTGTACCTATTGATGTAAAATAATGTGTTCTATCAGAGTAATATAGTCCCGAGATTTGTATTTGGTCCCTAAACCATTTTTTTCCACGTTTTATTCATGTTTCCAACCACCGTGGTTGAAAAATGAGTTTTTTCACGAATGCGCAGAAATGTAGGCCCGTCATCAATTTCAGTAGAGAGCCAAGAAAATTGGCAATTTTCTCTACAATTACTACTTGACGATGTCAATCTGATGAACAGGGGCCAAAGTTACAAGGGTTAAATCATAATGAAACCTTTACTCGAATCGCAACACTAAATGGGAAATTTGTGCATTTGTGCAGGATGCACACGATGCCTCCCTGGCGCACGCTTCGTCGTCAATGCGTTGTAACTTTGGACCCAGTTCATCAAATGGACTTCGTCGACTGCTGATGGGCAAAAAAATTTTCTCGAATTTGTTTCAGGATCAGTTTCCAGAACGCATTCCTGCGCATGCGTAGAAAAACTCATTTTCAATCGAAAAGGCTGGAAACATCGATATAACATGTAGAAAATGGTTTAGGACCCAGGAACAAAGTTTGGGACTATTTTTTTCTGAACGAAAACAACATTCTACATCAAAATTGAATTTATTAGATTTTTGAAAAAATGCGTTTATTTTGTGTTTTTTTCACTTTTCTGCTTCTAGGGGACGTCCACAATCTAAAAAGTTCCTTCAAGATGTATCTCGATAGATGTTTCAAAGATATTACCGTGAACCGCGTATTAGTATCTTGCATCAAACCAGAAATACACGGAAGTTACTGAAAAAAAATAAATCTTTCGTTTTCTATACGCTATTAGTGGTATATTTTCATATTAAGCGCGGTAGCCCATTTCGGGCACTAGGACAGACATGTCTCTCAGTGCCCGGAATGGGCTTACGAGCGAAGTGCGAATATATTTCTTCATTACAAGAAACCTGGAATCGATTTGGAAAGTGGCATTTTTAGGTCAGATTAATGAAAAAGGATTTTCCCCAGGGATAGAAAAAAGACTTTTTGGACCTTCTAGGGAGACAGATACTTCCATTTTTTAGACCATAAAATCGATTTAAAATGACGAAAAAAAGAATCCGAGCCATGTCTGCAATTCGCGGTCCGCCTTTGCGCGGAATCGCTCGTATCGTTTCTACATTTGTATGTATCCTAAACAGTCAACGTCTGCAGAGAAAAAGGATAAAAAATTTTTTCCCCAAAATGTAACCCTGAAGTTGGGATCCCAGATAATGACACAATTCCAAAAGAACCCCAACAGGCTTCTGAATAGGGTTCTAAATACGCTCCGATAATAGCTCCGAAAGAGTTCCGTCGGGGTAGCGAAATTTGACATCCGTCGGAACCGCGACAGAGGACTATGCGAATGATGAAAGAACTTATTCGGTAGTGGTTCAGAACCATGTAGGAATGTTTTCGGAGCTTTTTTGGAACCTTGACGGACCAGTAAAATTTTTGAGCGCCATCGGTTTTCTCGAAATGAAATTTTCTTTCAAGGGTGCAGGTTGTATTAGTGATATTGCATCATAAAATCTTGGTAAAGCGATATAATAAACTGTAAGAATTAAGGCAATAGCTTCAAATAAAACTCAGTTAGAACCGGAAAGATTCGCTACTTCTTGATTTGTTTCTAAAAACCTATATTTGATTTTGAAGGTTAGCCCAGTGAAATTTCATATCATGACTTTTCGTTAAATTTGAAATATTTCATCCTGATTGTCCCAGGAATTTTAGATCGATTCGGATATTATCATCTGCAATTAAGACAACGATGGTCGGCTAGTACATCTCTTTTTGGGATGATAACTTTGAATGTTAGTAACTTATGTATACTTTTTAACAACATTATGTAAGAATCAAAATAGCCGAGTGAAACAAATACAAGTCTAGTATTCCGAAGTTCCTGGGTTCAAACCCCGCCGATGTGAGAATTTTTTTTTTTCTTCAAAAGTCTCGTTGACTTTTCGTAGTATTTAAGAACGTTTATTCATTTGTGAAATTTTTATAGGTAGGCATTTTTGTGGAGGAAATTGCGGAGTTCCTTCAGAGTTCCTTTAGAATCCCCGAAGTATTGTTTTTCAAGCTCCGATGGATGTCAAATTTCGCTATTCCAAGGGAGCTCCGAAAGAGCTCCGTTCTCATTGTTTCGGACCCCAAAAGGGCTCTATCGGAGCTCTTTCAGAATTGTGTCGTTTGCTGGGGATGATAAGATGAAATCACTCATCTAACTTCGCTCAAAAAAGATAGCTCCCACAGTAAATCTCACTCACATCTAATTTTATCGCGTAACTTAAATTTCCTTATCGGTAATTACATCGGAATATCTGAATTACTCATTCATTAGTTTATACATACTTGAATCGTCTGTTATCACAGCTGCGAATACGTTTTATCTATGTCATTTACTCTTCTCACACAATACAGTATAACAATCTCTGGCATAAAACACCGTATGTGAATCTATATATGGGTGATTCCGCCGGAAGTGCGATTCTTGGGGCTGAAATCGTCGCAAAAAGTGAATGGTCGAAAAGTTATTTTGATCTCAGATGAGTTTTGATGTTTTGATGTACTCTATTTTACTTGTTTGGTGACAAAGAGAGAGTGATACGGAAGCGCCTTTCCGCCACACACTCACAACACACTCATCACCGAGAGGTTGGCAGATTTTTTAAAAACAAAAGTGTTGTGGTGAAGATTCATAGCAGACATAGGTTAGAGGGTCACGAATATATGGGCAGATGAGCAGTGAGTGAGATAGATACAGCTGTATTCTCTGAGACTTATGGATGACACCGGAACTTTTTTTCGCAAAGCGAAGAAATTGTGGGCAGGCTGATTGTGGGGTCGAAAAGGCAAGTAGAAACTAGTTTTGTTATGAAACTCTATGTGATTGTAAACGTAGACGGGCCTGTGCGGAGAAACACGGGAGAGCCGCGGCGAGCCACGGGTCAGCCGTCCAGTGCCGGAATGAGCCGGAATAATGCCTCGACTGCGCCTGTGTGCAACTGGTCTACCTCCAGTGCTTCCATATATAGCAGAAAACTATTCTATTCCTCGAGCGAGGCAACCCACTCTATTTTTTTTATATTTATTTCATTATTTTATAGCATAGTGATAACACAGATCATTGCCTCTCAAATTATATGACTACTAGGCTATTGAGGAACAGCTTCAACTTTAGATTTTGGTCGCCTTAGATCTTTACCTACATTGTTCTAGTTTTCCTCATATGAGACAAAAAATCCAGCCATGCTTGGCATGTTTGGCTGTGATGACATTGACATCCCAATTCTTTCAGCAGATGCTGTCAAAGTATTTCCAGACTTAGGATTTGGTGAGCGAGTAAAAACCATACAAACCATCAAAACCTGGCAGCCTATTTACAGCTATACAGGGTCCTCTGATTCAAGACTAGGAGATTCAGGTAAGTCTTTTTTAAAATCATTCATCACTAAATACTAACACACATTGCAATGTTTATCATTTTTTTCTTTTCAAATTTTTTCAATATGCACTCAATGAGTGCTTGGCTCATTATTAAAAAAACCAATAATTTTGGAAGAATCTTCATGAGATATTACCTTATACAATTTTTCATTGCCTGCTCTTTGAATTTCAGCGTCTCACTTTTCTTGTACCTTGGTTTGTTTGTGTACTACTTGTTTGCTTTCAATGAGTGCTTGGCTCATTAATAGAGAAAGGTGAGCACTGATTCAATCAGTGGAATTCTTTCATTCTCTCTGGTCCCATGTTGCTCGTTCCATATTATAATATACTAATTGTTCATAGGTACATATTGAATCATTCCTTGAACTTACTACAATATTCCACTTGAATTTGTCTAATTACTTGAACTCTGCATTTTTCCAATGTATTGGAACTTATTAAATATGTGTCAACTTATTAAATTGATTAATATGCCAGTCACATAGCCTCATTCATACCATGGATGAATCCTTTCAATTATAGTATTTTAACCCTAATCAATACTTCTTGCAGCACTCCTGCACAATTTTGAAGACCAAAATGTCATCAGGCAAACGCCCACCATCCCAGCATAAGAACTCAACACAGATTAAGATCAGACAACCAGGTGGCAAACCGCCAGCGCGTCTCAATGTTTACAATGGAGTAGTTGATTTGCGTAAATTTAGGAAGTTGTTCCCCATGGCTTCAACATTGTCTCGGGATTTTGAAGACAGTAAACTATTCATGGATATCGATGAAGAGTATTTGTATATAGATGACACCGATGCTGAGTATTCATTAGTAATACCTGAAAGTAAGATACGCAATCACCCCATCTTCACATAAATGGAATGCTTGTCATAAAAAAATTGATGAATTCATGTTTGTAGTTTCAGGGCTATCATCTGCTCCAAGTACCATCACTCAGGCCAAGAGGCAACAATTTCATGATATTATAAATGATATCAAACGTATCTCACCTATGAATTACCTAGCAAAAAGAAGAAGGTAACCTTGAGTTCCAGTAATCGATCAAATTCAACAGAGATTCTCTGGAAATCAAATGATAGATGAACTGCAATCTTGGTTTTACTTTAGTGCACGGTGATTAATCATTTGATTGAATTTTCAGCGTACAAAGAAGAAAGTTTCTAACTAGAAACAGCAAGATGGAGAATCGGAAAGTGACATCAGTTCAGATGAAGATGCAAGGGATGATCACGAATATGAGAGAGAAAATTTGGCAAAAACACCTCAAAAAAAATTGAAATCTGGTAACAATGAGAAGACCGTGATTATCCACTGGCTCCATAAAAATAGCCCAGCGATGCTGGTGTATCGCGGGGTAGGATCAACCATTGGCCCCAATGTGAAAACCTCACTGGATAGAAATGTAGATTACACAATAGACTCTTTGAAGAGCACATTATTGGAGAAGTATATAACTCCCAAGAACAAAAAGTTTTTCGAAAAATCCACAGTGGACATCGGCATGTGCGTCGATAGGCAAATAATTCCTGTCTACGAATTCAGATCGAAAAATAAGAATATGAGTTTCTGGGATTCTTGTCAATTAATTTTACAAGATTCAACGGTGACACTCATATCTATTTGCTTACTGTTGCCCGTGACGATGAGCTTGGAACCAATGACCAGAAAAAATCCGATACCGATGAACCACGATTGAGCACCCCAGAAAGTAAGTAACCAGCTCACTAAAATATCCCTAATTTGTGACTGATAGTTGTTAATTACTCTATATTTCTACGCGATGGTCCTGTAGTTTACACCAAAAATCAAGAGCTATTCAAAAAGCCGTATTCGGCCGAAGATACTTCAGCACTTGGTTGTACAAGGGAGGAGTCAAATCACCTTGTTCAGAGTGCTTCAAGGCCATCTAAAATAATGAATGCTCAGACTAGAGGTAAGTAACTCTCTCTCTCTCTCTTTTTTTTTTTTTTTTTTTTAAGGTGGTTGTAGGGCGAATACGCTGCGACGTACGAAGGAGAGGCACCGGTCAGCCAAACACGGTTGGCCAGCACCTCCCAACAGTCCCGGGCTGGAATCCGCATCGATACGGCCATCCGAACCGGGTATACCCTCTCTTCCTTCTCCGTTGGCGCCGGCCATTGGACAAGGGAGAGATCCACCAACTTACCAATCCGGCCCCGGCACCGCGTGAGCATTACTTCAGGGCCGGTGGCGTCTCGCGCTCAGGATCGAGCGTCTCCCTTCTCACGACTCGCAGGTGTTGTTTCCCTTTCTTCGATCTTCTTCCATCCCTTCATTCTTCATTCTTCTTTCTTCTTTCTTCGATCTTCTCTCTTCTTCCTTCCATCTTCAGTCCATCATATTCCTCCTGGAACCATTTGGACCTCTTCTGTTTCTCTCTCTCTCTCTCTCTCTCTCTCTCTCTCTCTCTCTCTCTCTCTCTGTCGTGTCATACGATGGTTTGCTAGCTATCTCAGCGATCGCCAACAAGCTGTTCGTCTTCCAGATGACATGCATGAATCATAGCTTCCACTAGTGACCGGTGTACCCCAAGGAGTGTACTTGGTCCTCTGCTTTTCCTCATTTTCATCAACGATCTTCCTGATGTCCTCACGCATACCAAGTGTGCGATATTTGCAGATGACTCGAGCATATACCTCCATTGTCTCCCCAAGGAGCTCCTTGATCATATTGCATTGATATCTTTAGATGCCCAAGCAGTTGCCAAATGGGCTACAGACAACGGCCTGAAACTCAATGCATCAAAAACATCGGTCATCATCCTAGGAAACAAACTCTATCTCAAAGAGATTACTTGGATCAACAGCCACAAGTGCAGGTCATGGGGACAAACATTCCGTACTCGTCTCAGATCAAGAGTCTTGGAATGTTTATCGATCGATCACTTGATTCGGGCAAACAAATCAGTCAAATTAGTCAGCTTATCCACGGATCTCTCTATTCCTTGAGAGCTGCTGCTCGTAGTCTGGCTCGTCCGCTACGGCAGCAGCTAGTTACTAGCTTAGTTTTGCCATATTTCGACTATGGTGCGGCGTTACTTACTGGGTTGAATAAAGAGCAAGCCTTGAAACTCCACCGTTTGCACAATGCTTGTATCAGATTTATTCATGGCAACATCCCTCGACAAGCCAATGTCACACCCTACCGTGTGAGTCTTGGCTGGCTCTCCGAAGAAAGTCGCCGAGAGTACCATCTCGGCTCACTTGCACTTGCCATTATTAAACACAATCAGCCGGCGTTTCTCAGATCCAAGTTTTCTCTTGCCAGTAAAAACCCTACTTTGCGACAGTCAGAAAGGAAGAGCAAAGCCTCTTTCACCTACAGATCTCCGCGCACTGAAGCTCTGAATCAGTCGTTTACCATCCGTGCTTCACATCTCCTGAATAAACTCCCCTACCTTGACTTTGAAGCTAGTCTGAAGAGCCTGAAAGATGTTCTGCTAAATTTTCTACGCGATCGTGATAGCAAAGATTGTCTCGAGCGTGCTCTGCACGAAGGGCTAGAACCGATCCCGTCACCTCTCATCGGTATTCTGCAACAACCTACGTAGCCGGCACGTACTGTAGCCTGAATTGAGAGCTCTCCCGGCAAAAACGATGTCAATTCAATTGTCACATATCTAAATGTAAATACTTCTCAGTCTCCTCATTATTTATTTATATATTCATCATTCTCAATTTCATTATTAATCTATTAAGCTTGAGTCTTGGTATGTATACCTGTTATCTGGGCGAATGGGTTTTTAACCCCCGTCCTCAATAAAATTTATATCAATCAATCTCTCTCTCTCTCTCTCTCTCTCTCTCTCTCTCTTTTTTTTTTTTTTTTTTAAGGTGGTTAGAGGGCAAAATCTGCCTCAGGATCCCTCGGATCCGTCCCCAGACACCGGACTGGTTCAGCTTACGCGGACTACGCATAGCCCACGCAGGCCATACCAGGCGGGACACGGGTTTGGGTGGGGCCCACCGAGAGGTGGGCCCGGCCGTGTAATATCCCTCTCCCCTCGATGTCCGATACCTAGGGCATCGGGCAATCAAGAAGGAGATCCACCTGCATCTACCATCTCATCCCGGAACCGCGTGAGCATTACTTCAGGATGAGCGGCATGTCTCGCGCTCGATTGCGAGCGTTCCTCTTCTCCATCTTCTCTCTTCGGCCACTTGTCGGCATGTTCTGTCTTCATTCTTCATTGTTCCCTCTCTTTCTTCTTTCTTCTCTCTTCTTTCTTCTTTCTTCCCTCTTCAGTGCATCAGATTCCTCCTGGAATCATTTGGGCCTCTTCTGTTTCAATCGTCAGAGTCACTGTGATTCGCCTACTTCGAGGCGCCTTACTTCCCTCTCTTTCTCCTCTTTGCGGGTCATCACCAGCTTGATGTATCCGGTCAGTCTATCCCATGTCTCCTGGTTGCGGAGCAAGTACGGGACGAGATTCTCGGGTGTTAGTTGAGCACCCAGCCATTCATCCAGCTCGGCGCGCTCTCTCCGGGTGTCGCTGCACTTGAACAGGGCATGTTCGGCGTCATCCCATTCATCCCCGCATGACTGACATGCTGGGGTCCTCCTCTTCTTGAACCTGGTTAGATAGGAACCGAAGCAACCATGATCGCTCAGTGCCTGCGTCGTCCAGTAGTCCATCTCTCCGTGGGTGCGTTCCGCCCACTTGGCTACGTCACGGATCAGCCGGTGCGTCCATCTGCCGTTCGCAAATGGCGAATCCCACTCAGTTTGCCAATGCTCAAGGGTGGTTTCCTTCTCGTTGTCGCGGATAATCTCCTTCATCGTCGGGGTGAGTACTCGTTCGGCTCCGATCACTTTCTGGCGGTCCCAGATCCTCACTCGCTCCGCGACGAGCAAGTGGATGGGCGGTGTACTCGCCAATACGTAAGCCGCATCTCCTGA
Organism: Eretmocerus hayati; assembly: GCA_029851415.1. Lineage (NCBI taxonomy): Eukaryota > Metazoa > Arthropoda > Insecta > Hymenoptera > Aphelinidae > Eretmocerus > Eretmocerus hayati. The sequence continues at coordinate 26,163,301 of CM056742.1, forward strand.
CACGGTGCGGTAGGCACGTATACTTCTCAGGGCCGCTCTCCGGTGGACAGGCCCCATCTTCTTCTCGATGATGGTCTTCTCTACTCTCTTTCCCCACACGGGTGCACCGTAGAGCATGATAGAGGTGCTGACGGTGTTGAGAAGTGCGCGCCTCTTTTCCTTGGGTCCTCCGATATTCGGCATCAGCCGTTGAAGCGCCGCACCAACCCTGCTCGCTTTTTGAGCGGCCTCCTGGATGTGCTTCTTGAACGACCACTTGTCGTCAAGCCATACGCCGAGGTATTTCAGCTCTGTCTTGCGTGGGATCTCTTGCCCGTTGATGTAAAAGTGGGGCAAGTCAAACTTCCTGCGTCTTGTGACCACGATTGCTTCGCACTTCTTGACAGCAAGCTCTAGGAGCCTGCTGATCATCCACTCGTAGACTCGGGCCAGCGCCTCGTTTGCGCGTCTACCCAAGAGTTCCTCGTTGTCGGATCTCTCTCTCTCTCTCTCTCTCTCTCTCTCTCTCTCTCTCTCTCTCTCTCTCTCTCTCTCTCTCTCTCTCTCTCTCTCTCTCTCTCTCTCTCTCTCTCTCTCTCTCTCTCTCTCTCTCTCTCTCAAGCTCAATCTCAATCTCAGCCTTCAATATGATAATCGTTTTAATTCACTCTCTGTGTGCTTTTTGTCTTCAATCAAATATTCCAGAGATTGCTTTACAGTTGAAAAACGAAACTCCTAAACAGCTAGTTCTTCATCTCTTTTCATTCAAAATATAAATTCGCCAGTTTTATTTCACTCTGAATTGTGCATTTCAAGATCGTTTCAGTTTGCGTACAGCGCATAGCTACGTTAAGGTATTGCAATGTACCAAACCATCCTACTGTTTAGATCTTGCCAGTTTTCTTTCGATCTGCGCAATATGTGCTGTTGATTTGGTTTCTGTGGATCTTTCATTCTCCATTATTCATTACTGTAGCATTGTTCTTTTGCAATTCATAGTAGAAATTGATTATATTGTACTCTGCTTAGTAAAATCATAAGTTTTAAAATTATTATCTCGTTATGTAATCTCATATCTTAGATTTATTCTCAATATTCTTCTCAATACGAAAAATATTGTTATGCATATTGAATTTGCTACCTGTACCACATAGGGTAATACCCCAAGGTACCATTAATAAACTAATCTAATCTAATCTAATCTCTTTCTCAAGCCCACGGCGCGCAGCTTGTGTTTGTCTCGTTGAGGACGAGGGATTGAGACTCCTGAAACGACACAGGCGCAGGTGCTAGAAAATTTAAACGGTTCTTAGTGAACAAAGGTTCAACATCACCCAAACCTTTGAGGTCTATTTAGCTCCGAAGCGAGACGGCAAATCATGTTGTTATATTGCGCATTTACTTCTCAATACTTGAATAGTATTTTCCTTGATTTTTGAGAACACCTGTGATTTTTCAATCGACAAGTCAACTGCCTCAACATCTGGCAATGATTGAATTCCGATTTACTTAATTTTAATGAGCTTGCATTTGTAAATACATCAATTATATTGTTCACAGGAGCCAAAATAGTTGATACGTTGATGATTAGACTGCGAGAACGTAAAACAAATTCTGATTCTGTGCAAATGGATGCCGCAAATGATTCATGGACACATACTGAGAGTGGTTTTATATCGCCTGACGCTGAATATGTGCCACCCGAGATCTTCCAAACTAAGCTTCCAAGCGAAATTAGAAAGCGGGTGGATATTACAGATAAGAGCATTCCAAGTCAATCAACGTCTCTGAGTTGTCGTGGTTTATCCTTGAAAGGTGGAAAATTTGAGCTCTCATCTGCGGCGCAGATATCATCATCCCGGTCATTGCTGAGTACCGTCGACTCAAGTGCGTTGTGCCATACTCAAGCATATGCCGTTTTGAAGCTTTCATATCATATAATTTCATACTATGGGTTTTTTTATCCGCAACATAGAAATCTTTTCTACTTTGAAGATGATTTCAAGATTCCAAGTATTCCAAAGCGGTCAAGAATCGAACCTAGAGGCGCGAAAACTACCAACATCAACGATGAGAATCAAGAGAGCGTGAACGTGCTGACGACCAAAAATCCACGTGAAGACCAGAACGTACTCTTTCCTAGTAGCAAAATCAATAACGTTGGAGGCAGCGAGCGTGAGAGCACTTCATCATCAGACGAAGATTTACAGCCAGGAGATAATACACACAAGCTCTTAACGGAGAAAATGAACAGTTCAGTTAAGTTGATCAATTTGTCTGAGTTGTACATCAGCTCTAACGTAATCGGCTCTGGTGGACAAGGCATCGTGAGATATGACAAATTTCGATTTACTGTAGTTGCCGTCAAAACTATTCAGAATAGGAATTCGAAAACGTCTCTCAAAGAAATTCTCTTTCTTAATCAAATTAGACATCAAAATTTGATAAATGTGTTAGCTGTATGCGATACATTTTTATCTTTACACATTGTAACGGAGCTATTTGAGTCGAGTGATCTGGCAGAAATTCTCTTTGATCCTAAAACGCGGGAAAAATACAATTTGTGTAGTAGTGACAGGCACTGCATTGCTAAGCAAATATTTCAAGGGCTCGTGTACTTACACTTGGAAAAATCTGGCAAAACCCTCACCCCAATTATACATCGAGACATAAAGCCCGCAAACATCCTTGTAAACACATCATGCCTTGTCAAGATTTGTGATCTAGGTTTCGCCAGCTCCAAATCGTTGGAATCAGAGCTCAAGTCCACTCGAGATGATCGACTCCGCGGAACTTTTAACTACATGGCACCTGAAATCGTTTTGAATAAACAAAAAGTTAACTCCCCTCACAGCGATGTGTGGGCGTATGCCTGCACTTTATATGAGCTTTATACAGAAACTAGTGTATGGCTGGTCAATGACATCGATCTTGATGAATTCCAGTACATCTCAGCAAATCTGATGGCTAAGAAAGTACCTAAAGTAGATCATCATCGCTTGCCAGCGTTCTTGAGGAAGAAGCTGGCAGAGAGTTTCAACTACACTCCAGCATTGAGACCAAGCATGATTGATTTCGTCACTCTGTTTTGAATTAGATTGATACCCATGCACATTTCTCCAAAATTCATTCCATATCCAGGTTGGACTAAAATTTCTTCATCGAGTGAAATTCTTGAATCTGCTTTGATGACGTGGTAGCAAGCAAGCTTTTTCTCAGAATTTTCCATGATTGTATTCACGAGAAATATCTTTTATTGTTAAGCAATTTTCATGAGTAGAAGTACGCCTGTCACAATACACATTGGGATCCCAAAACCTGCGCACGTTGCAGCATTCAACAGTTTGTCGGGTGAATTCATAGTGCAGTTTGTCTAAGAGAAAATGTATCGCCTTCCATGAATGATGTCGTGCTCGTTGTAGATGATTGCAATTTGTATTCAAAATAATGCATGATGCACTCGACACTATCATCTCAAAACTGCATAATCTACGCTCTTCAAGCAATTGGAGTATTATTGTGCTAATTCCATTTTTGAATGTTTGTCATGTCTGAATTATAGTTGCAGAAACATGCAATTGAAGTAAGTGAATGTCAAGCTCATGATCGAGTTTCGAAAGAGTTCGTATGAATGGTTGATCTTGAATGATAGACCACAATGCGTCGAAAGATTTCATTGTTGATTTTTTGTTGCAGAATATTTAATATCATTTTTTTTGGATTTTAAAATTTATGAAATCTTGGACTCTATTCAATCTAGATGAATATTCCTAATAGACAATATTGAGCTCAAGTCAGCAGCTATCTGTTCTGATGACATGATACTTTTACTGGTCATATTACTTCATAGAGCTGTTTCTTGGAAATTGAGCTATCCATTAGCTTTGTGTTCGAGTGATGGTTAATCGATAGCATGAGTGGTTCAGTTTTGTCATAAATAGCACAGAAAGATGTCGTTAGGCAAATCTGCTATTGCAATGTTATGCTATTTAAAGAATTGATGTCCAAGCTATTATTCAAGACTATATAAGTGTTTGTATAAAATTTTGATTAGAACTTTGTTATCTTTGTTAATAAAAAAATCCCAATAATAGATTCTATCATTATTCATTCAGTATGTTTGACAAGACCAGTTATAACTGGTATATTTATAAATCATCTGATCATTTTGATATTGTGCATTTTCTAAGGATTTTTTCAAACAATTCAGGATTATTGAGCAATCATCGACTTTATTTTATCAAAACAATTTTCTACACATTGATTAATCAATTGAGCTCAGTTAAAATTACGGCTAACAATGCTTATTAGACCGAATGAGGATGATCAACTAACCGTCGAAAAGCCGTCGTAAATCTATTACACCTTAGAATCGTAGACCAACCGTAATTTTCATTGGATTGCTACATAAGCGAGTGAATTATCATCAATATTGTATGAAACATGTAGTTCAGCAATAACATTAAGATACAATACAAACGCTTCGTGGACTGAATATCCAATAAGATAGATATTTCTAATTCCAATACCCATCATTCAAATAATATAGTCCACGAATGGGATTAAATTCAATACAAACTATTGATCGGTGAATTCCAGCAAATGTGCACAGAATCGGACGTAAATTGATAATTGCTTATATGGAACATTCTTTGGCACGGTGATTCTTTAAAATCACATTATATTTCTCAATAATTCTTCAGTCAACACATGATCACCACTGAAAGAAATCAAAAAAATAATTCAGGATTGGAAGTTGTACAATAATGGCAAAAATAGGTCGGCGGATTCTTTGCATCTGGTGACTGTTGAAAATCCTTTGAAACTTGTACGGCAAGCAGATCCTTGATTAGAAAATTTCTCAGGAAATATTTGAGGAGTCAGAATTATGATATCTCTAATAGTCCTTGTTTTATAAATGGATTTTCACATGCAGGTCATCTCTATTTCAGCGAATATTAATTCGAACGAAATTTTAATGATTGCTAAAATAAGAATGACGTGCATGCGAAAGTTCATTCATAAATTTGAAACTAGAAGAGATATCACGGTTCTGACTTCCCCAATCGATTTCTGAGGAATTTTCTACATCGGGTATGTGCTTGCCACACGAATAATTGATTTTCAACAGTGACCAAGTGTAGAAAAATCAGTGAAGTAATCTTTGGCGCTTAGTATAAAATAAATAAATTCAAAGCTGATACATTATCACAGATACAAGCAGTCGATGAGAGGTTCAGGAAAGTCTCTTTTATAGCATTGAAAATTGGTAAAAAAAATTGATTCTTCACAAACTACTAAAAAATTCAAGAAGGTAATTGTACATCATGAATGCACTTTCAGCATCTGTAGGCACACTGATGTTTGGAATATCCTTCAGAAGTCTTTCAAATTCGACCGAGAACAGTCTTGATTCATCTGTATACTTAGCCATCAGGAACGGTAGGTTATCACAATCCAATTCTTTTCGACAGCCGTGGGCACCGTGTTTCTCTGGAAAAATGGAAAATCTTATTTGGCCGTCCAGAGACTACATCGTGATTGTTTTGTTTTCTAATTCTGTGCTCGTTCCACTCTTTCCTTGTGTTTTCGATGTCAGCTTTAATCAGATTGCCAAAGCAAAAGCGCAAGGTCTCGATGTGCAACGGGTCGTTAACATCCAGAATTTGAGCTTCTTCCATCCCTCTGAATAAATGAATATAGAAATCACACATTTTCTGACGCAGCTGCCTCCACCATGATTCAATTCTTTGGTCGTGTGTGCTTTTTCCCTTGAGGAAACTATGTTCTCCAGCATTTGCATCCAAGTGATTTTGTCTGCAAAAAAATATTGTGCATAAATGGAGTTGACAAGAAGATTGACTTCGATTTTCGTGTACTTATTCTATAAGAGCAATGTGATATCTCAAGAAATATTAGATCAAAATCTTGAAAAAATGACGAATGGTGTAGATCTGTCGAGAATAAAATGAAGATTCAGGAAGCTTTCACATATAAAAATCTTGAATGTGAGCCAGTACCTCAGAGCTACATGGAAGTCTTCCATCAGTATAACTTCAGTGCCATGATCAGTTCTCATAAGTGTGGGTAGATATCCAAGTTTTTGGACCAATTCAATGTAGTGACGTCCTATGATGCGAGGGTTGTTTGATGTGGCTACTAGAAATTTGGTCCAGGAACTACGTATACTCGTCTCTTCAGTCTGTAACGACTTCGTAGCTCTACTCCATCTGGATCGAGCAACCAAAGAAGCTCCCACACTGTTTTTTGTTTGTTTTGTAAACCATAAACTCTTCGAAGTCTTTTCCACATGCTTCTGTATCCCAAGTTGTATCCACTTCCTTCCAATTCCAAAAGTATTGGTACAATAATTTCTTCTCGATCATTCTCAACAATATTCTTCCTTTTCAATTTTAGATACAGTGAAATTCTTTCAAGAGTGCAAAGAGATATATTAATATCAAATTTCTCCTGCAATAGCAGCAAAATTGATTTGTAACTGTAGTCTTTCTTGAAATATTCCTGAATTTGTTGGAATACATCAGACTTGTCGAAATTTCTCATCTAAAATGAAGTATAGATTGGTTACATACATGGACACTGTAACCATCAAAGAAACATACAGTGTGAATCAAGTACATGTTTACCTTGTTACCGATTGAAAGGTTTTTTGACTAGAAAGAAACACAGATACTTTCAACAGTGCATGAAAAACCTGTAATTGAATACGTGCAGTTCATTGTTAGGTATGAATGAAGGAGATGAGAATGAAATCAATATATTCAATAGCTCTTGAGGAAGTCGCTAACGATAAGTGAATCTGGATGGGCTAATTACTTGACAGTAAACAAGGCAAATCGCTTGTACGAATCAATATAATTCAGATTAGTTTATAATGAAATTGATTTGACTTACCCACTTCTCCTTCCTGCATTCGACGCATCTTTTTCCAAGTATTGAGCATCAGGGTCATCAATTCTCTGAATTCTCTTATCCTTGTATTTATCAATACCACTTTCTGGCATCAAAATACAGGCTTCCGAGCACACTTTTTTGGGAATTACTGAACACCTCACTTCAAATTGCTCCAGTTTGATATTTCTCAACACAGATGAAGACTTTTCAGACATTGTAGCAAACGAGTAGTACATAAACAAACCAAGGTACAAGAAAAGTGAGACGCTGAAATTCAAAGAGCAGGCAATGAACAATTGTATAATGTAATATCTCATGAAGATTCTTCCAAAATTATTGGTTTTTTTAATAATGAGCCAAGCACTCATTGAGTGCATATTGAAAAAATTTGAAGAGAAAAAAATGATAAACATTGCAATGTGTGTTAGTATTTAGTGATAAATAATTTTAAAGAAGACTTACCTGAATCTCCTAGTCTTGAATCAGAGGACCCTGTATAGCTGTAAATAGGCTGCCAGGTTTTTATGGTTTGTATGGTTTTTACTCGCTCACCAAATCTCAAGTCTGGAAATACTTTTACAGCATCTGCTGGAAGAATTGGGATGTCAATGTCATCACAGCCAAACATGCCAAGCATGGCTGGATTTTTTGTATCATATGAGGAAAACTAGAACAATGTAGGTAAAAATCTAAGGTGACCAAAATCTAAAGTTGAAGCTGTTCCTCAATAGCCTAGTAGTCATATAATTTGAAAAGCAATGATCTGTGTTATCACTATGGTATAAAATAATGAAATTAATTTAAATTAATTAGAGCGGGTTGCCTCGCTCGAGAAATAGAATGATTTTCTGCCATATATGGAAGCAGTGGAGGTAGACCAGTTGCACACAGGCGCAGTCGAGCCATTATTCCGGCTAATTCCGGCACTGGACGGCTGACCCGTGGCTCGCCGCGGCTCTCCCGTGCTTCTCCGCACAGGCCCGTCTACGTTTACAATCACATAGAGTTTCATAACAAAATTAGTTTCTACTTGCCTTTTCGACCCCACAATCAGCCTGCCCACAATTTCTTCGTTTTGCGAAAAAAAGTTCCGGTGTCACCCACAAGTCTCAGAGAATACAGCTGTATCTATCTCACTCACTGCTCATCTGCCCGTATATTCGCGATCCTCTAACCTATGTCTGCTATGAATTTTCACCACAACACTTTTGTTTTTGAAAAATCTGCCAACCTCTCGGTGGTGAGTGTGTTGTGAGTGTGTGGCGGAAAGGCGCTTCCGTAGAGTGATCATATAAACCCCCACCCCATCTCAAAATTGAAGCCAGATAAAAATTTGCCAAATTTAAGGGGTCGCAGGAGGGGGGGGGGGTCGGCGGATTTGCTGAATTGCCTTTCGAAATATTCGCATGGCTAAGCAACTAATCTTAGACTCTTTTCCGCATGGATTCGATCCAATGTAACCACACACTGCACCAAGAAAATGATACGTACAGATCGATCTAGGGCACCAGGGAGTAGCACAATATGTATGGGGATGGAATTAACCGAAAATCTTGTACGCCATTCTGAAAGTACGGTTAAATCGTGCGCTTGATTGCGGACTCGAGTATTCGGATATTATCGCACAGCAAGCATGTATACTTGGGTATCTATACATGACAACCTCACCCTTCAGGAACTGATGTGCAATGAGTTTTGACTATCAAGTTGGTGAATTGTGTTATTTGGAGTCATACAATCCGAATTGCATTGCTTATACAGGTAGAGATTTTTGACTCTGCATATGCGTTGTAATGGGTTCAAAAGTCGAAGTTCCGTAGCCCACATCAGAAGATTCAGTGGGCATTTCGATCCTCTATCAAGCACAACAAAATATGGGGGTGGTAGAATCACCCCAAAAAACTAATGCCACAGTTGCACGTTCATTGCGAAGGCAATTTTTCGCAGTTTTCAGATGGTCATGATCTTGATCCTCAATCTTTGTTTGATGCAGCTTTATGAGGATATAGTATATTACGCAACAAGTGCGAGAAGGTTAATTTCCGCACAAGTTGCCAAACGAGTGCGTGAATGTTACTTCTCGCACGAGTTGGCAACGTGTGCGGAAACTTCTCGCACGTGTTGCGTATACTATTTTTTGCAACTGTGCGCGAAGTTGTAATTAAATGCACCACTGTCCGAGCAAGATTATCTTGGAAACAAAGTTTTCAAGAAAGGCCAAATTCAGAGGGATGACGTGACATCATATTTTGGAACTGTGCGTGAATGAGAATGCATTAGAGCGAGAAGTTACATTCACGCACACTCTACCAGTGCGTAAATGTAAAACTGTGCGAGAAGTCATTCACGCATTACTTCTCGCACTGTGAATAATAAAGAGAAGTCTCATTTTTTTACAACTTCGCGCACACAGCTGCAAAAAACATTTTTCTGAATCATTATTCAGGGTTTCAGTCAACTATAAACCTCCAAGAAAGGTTACCACCACGGATATTCTTTAAGTAAATACGAGTCAATCGAATTCGGATTGTGAAAAATTGTAAGTCCCACCGGCGGGTTCCGAGGGGCTCATCGCAGTCGACGTGTTGATAAAACATTGTAAGCCGTATGGCAGTGAGTCTCTCATAGCTCTTAACGAGCTCATGGTATATATGCCAAAGATCGCATCAGTGATAATAGACCTTCCAGGCGTTAAAGAACACAGAACAAACGCAGTATGAATTGGATCGCTCGATCGAACTGACTGTTAGAATGTAAGAAATCGGTGTGGGTTATACGATTCTTATAGTGATATAACACTTATTGATTTTGATCTTCAAGGCATTTATCTGAGGGAAATTGTAGTTTTTTCAATGATATGATTTCGAATTGTGGTGCAAGTGAAAATGAGATTTGGTGGCAGTACGAGGGGGCCACGACGTTTTTTCAAACCGATTATAGTAGTTGGTTTGATACTTGGACTTACACTATTTTTTTGCGAGTTTCTCATACATTTCATCGTCATGATGCAGGCTAGTATAATTTATTGTATCTTCTTTGATAGATTTCACTGTGTAGGCATGGGAGTAGGCGCAGAAAAATATATAGGTGTACTCCCGTGGCTGAGCCACTTAATTTGATTGAGTTAATTGAGCTCTGCGATCGGAGATGTGCTTGAAGTTGACCGTTGTTCGCTTGCTAAGTTTGACTACGACAAAAATTACTCGTTATGAGCCAATGGTTCAATTTCTAAACCATGATTGTCAGATACTATGGTTGGTACGGTGATTTTTTTTCTTATTTCATTGTCATAAGAATTGTATGTAGCAGGTTCCCTTGGATTAAATGTGTTCTCATGCCCGCGTTCGTACGCTTCATTGAACTCGTTAATCGAAAGACATGCCACGTTGAGGGTCACGGTATTGCAGATCTTGCACAGTCTATAGACCTTTTCTAGCTTGTAGTTTGTGAGTCACGGTATATTTTCTCATGTCGTGGGAGCTTTGAGTCAATGATTATCCTTCATCTTTATATTTACCTGTATATTTCAATGATTGATGGCGATTGTTTTTTCTATTTGATTTACAATAGATATTGTGTTGCATTCTCTGCCATCTGGTGAACTTTCAGGAGTACAAAGAAAACAATAATCAAAAATGTTGAAGACTACATTCATCATATGTATCAGAAAAATTCAAAATCTAAGTTAAATGAGTGCGAAAATTTTTCTCTGCCCTTCTGTTTGTATTTTAAGGAATTGTACGTATTTCATTGAATATATTCTGATACATCACGATGTGATATAGAACTTGGGTTGATTCAAATATTGTGCATTCTTGTCAGTCTCTTATTGGTAGAATATTTACTTCCAATTCCTCATGCCAGCTTCACTATCTTATCCTTAATGCCAAACAAACAGAGACAACTCGACGAAGCGACAAAAAATTTCTGCTGTGAAATCGTGCGTCCTCGTTTACTTGTTCAAATGATTTGTTATACCTCAGAAACTTTTCTGAAGATGTAAAATTATCTCAATCACAGAGGTTTCTGGGTTGTTCAAAATTTGAAAACGAGATTTGCATCTTTTACCATTCATGTAGATTGAGTGAAAACCAGAGTTGTGTCAATTGAGAAAAAATATCCCCAAACTTGCAGTTTGTCGTTTTGATAAAAGTCGTAGATCTACTTTCATTGAAACATTAGTATCTTATCAATAATTGAGAGACAAAGACTCGGAGCAACGAGCCATTACGTTCACCACAAGGGAATTTGAGTTATCCGGTTTGGACTCAAAATAATGTAAAATTTACAACTTCAAGGTTGAATTTCCTGGATGGGTATTCGTATCCGTAATCAAAACAGTCTATAACTATTAGGGTGGTCCGAAAAAGAGCTTTTTTCGAAAATCGATACGCCCTAGCGTGAAAATGTTGTGTTTGTACATATAGATCTGGAGAAAATTTTGCTGGACGCTGAGAAATGAGATTTTAGGTCTCAGCAAGAGCCATCAAGCTTTTATCAAAATTAACGCAGGTCTAAATGGGAATGCACCTAATTCGGCACTTTTTTCTTCCTAACTTTGCTCGCATTTCTGGGGCGTCCAAGCATTTTTCAACGTACTTCAGCTCATTTTAAAGCTTGTTCCAAATCCTATAAAATGCGCTCAAGTACGTCCAATTCCGAGTGACCAGAGGGAATCTATCTCAATTTCTCCAGAAAGTGATCATTATTAGAAATTCCAAAAATAGAGCTTCAAACTTTGCTAGTATCTCGGGTGCATCTGAGCATTCTTCGCAGTATTTCAATCCATTTTTATGCTTGTCACAAAACGTACAAAATGACCTAAGGCACGTCCAATTTCGACTAACCCGAGCCAATCTATCTCAATTTTTCTAAAAAGTGATTAGTTTTGGAAAATCCGAAAATAAGCGACTTCCCTCTCCCGCCTCATTCCGTCCAAAACTCGAAATGCAAAAATTGAGATAGATTTTCTCTGGTCAGTTGAAATTGGACGTACTTTAGCACATTTCGAAGGATTTGGAACAAGCTTTAAAATGAACTAAGGTAGGTTGAAAAATGCTTGGAGGCCCCAGAAATGCGAGCAAAGGTAGGAAGAAAAAAGTACCGAATTAGGCACATTCTCATTGAAACTTGTGTTAATTTTGATAAAAGCTTGATGGCTCTTGCTGGGACCTAAAATCTCATCTCTCAGCGTCCAGCAAAATTTTTTCACATCTATATTACAAACACAACATTTCCACGCTAAGGCGTATCGCTTTTCGAAAAAAGCCTTTTTTTGGCCCACCCTAATAATTATATTGCAATTAAGACTTGGTCCACAAAAAAGCCAGTTTGCCCTGAAAAACACATGCTCAAAAAGAGCATTTGGTAGCTACAGCTAGAGGAATAACGAGACCCGTACCGTGAGGATTTTTTATCAAAAATAAATCTGAGTTCTTGAAAATATAAGCAGTTACAATTGGTCACGAACCAAATTTTGAAAAAAAAGTTAGATTCTCAATTTTATCTCCCACAATCACAGTTTTCTGATAAAGGCTTATGAGAAAAAACTTTGGATATCTGTAGACTATCTCTATACACTACAAGCTTATCTTGTACTCTTCAAAAATCTAAGTGCTGATGAGTCTTACCCACTCTAACAAGATTAGATTGAGTTAATATCGGCGCAAGACTTAACAATAGAAAACACGGATTGTACGTGTGCAACAAGGAGATAAAACTCATTGTTATCACAAAGCTTGTATTCATTTGATGATTCAACAATTACTAATTGTATCCCAAACATAATCTCAACAGTGCGAATGGCCGGTACTTCAGGAGACAATCCCACGGGAGGCATTTTCTCAAATATCATCGAGTGGAGAAACGTCACAACCGTCATTACCTGAACCGCTTCGGGCTCTATTTCTTGCGGATCCCCACATCCTCGGACCGGTCAGATCGATATGGTTGGATCGATTACTTCGGTGAGTCAAACTGTAAATTCAAAATCATATTACATTTGTAAAGCATCACATAGTCTTCTCGACTTACATATATTTTATGCATACAATGATGATTGATACTCTTTACAGAGACTGGCAAATGAAGAGAATGTTTCAGGCAGCAATGATGGTTCTCAAACCACATGTTGTGTTTATACTAGGTTCGTCTTCTTTTGAAGTTGATTTTATTATTTTATGGATTGCATTCTTCATTATTTCAATATTCCCTATAACATAAGGGAAGTGCAGTCGTGATATTCCATTATAATGCATCTTAGTTTAAAGAGATTATTTCGTTAAATCTTCTGGCAATAATTACAAATGGTATTCTACTATGAAAGTCAAACAGCTATAATTCCACAGAGTGAGTCAAAAGATGACCCTGTGCACTTTTAAGTACCGTTTCTGATCCGGCGAGAGATCATGGTAAAACCCGGAATATAGACTTCTCAATTCGACTGACATGTTTGGTGATGGCATCAAACTTCATGCACCTACGGGACTCTTTCAGCGAAAATAAGGGGATCAAAAAGATATTCCAATAAGAATCTTTCACTTTTGATCTTGCAATTCAAATGAGCGGGTTTAATGTTAGAATAATTTTCAAAAGCATCAGCCATGAAGACTCCTCATTTGATTCAAGCTCGGGGGAAGGGGTGGGGGCAAACTGCATGCAAACACTCAAACATATGCATTCACTTTCTTCATGCACAGAATGAATCCAAAATAGTTTTTGCGTCTCCGTGTTGGTTGGATTTTTTGAGAAATTACCCTAATGATCGGCTCAAAAAAAGCCCAGCCCTTATTGAAAGGCTTCTCTGGCAAAAGTTCTCGTCAGTCACAACATTGGGATTCTACAACTCTGATAGAGATTTACATAACGCTGAACTTGTAATCGTCCTCCAGAACCATCCATCCGAAATCCAACACTTTCATATGACGAATTTCTCCTCTTGGAAGCTACCCTGTAACAAAATTGACTCGTTTAGTCTTTCCATAGGCATTTCTACTCTTGATCGACCGAAGGAGTCTTTTTGACCCATGGCAAAAGATGTGTCTGGACGTAAAATGTCTCGCTTTCACAAAGTGCAAAAACAAAATCGGTGATCGAAGAGTCAAAAATTGACACCAAGTCAGCCCTCAAGTAAATATTAGACAAAGCTTGAGCTTATCATAAAAATAATCTCTCCAAACTTTACAATACCTTAACATGATATATGTTGCACCTGAAAGCAATTCTGTAGCAATTATTTTTTGACACTCGATCGATATGATCGGATGTCGTATTTCGACCACTATCTCGGCTACTTGAGCCGCGTGTCAGTGGTAAACTTTCATTGCCGTTCCACCACTTTGAAAAGCCCGGGCAATGGAAGAAGGGCGAAACACGCATAATATCAGCGCAGAATCAAATTTTTCATAAAGTTTCTTATCTTCTCTTTTCATTTCATTCCATCAAAATCCTTTAGATGCATCTTCGCAACCATACGAGGCTCTAAAGGTGTATTGATCGAGAGTGGAGTAAAATCCATTCTCGATTGATGCCAAAAAGTTTAGCAATATCAGCTGACTTTAACTCGCAAAGACCGATCAAATTCATCTCCATAATTTCAATTCTGTAGCGATACATCAGCGATCCTGGCCCTTGCTGCGCTACTCATTACGAATTTTCTTGACCCATGATATAGAATTTCATCTGAACGAAAAAAATTTCTCTCTCCTTTCCTGAATAAAAGAGTCAAAATGAGAGTGTTTCATCGGGATTTTTTCGTGTCTTCTCACTATGGGAGGGGGGGGGGGTCTAACTTTTGAAACACTCCGTATGCTTCTTTTAGATTCCGTCTGTAAGACTTCGAAGGTTCTATCCAACACCGTGAAATTCAATAAAAAATGATCGAAATTATCTCAAACAAAATTGATTCTGTGCATTAATTCACACATGGCCACGACTAAACGTGAAGGAAATAATAAATACTGAATTCTTTTATTCAAACGTGAGCATCGATTTGTGACTGAAGTTTTTGGAACGAGATCAATCAAACCAAATTTTCATAAATAATAATGCAAGATCGTTAAAGGCCAAAGAATGAAAGCAGATGAAAGAACATGTGATTGCAAAAGCTTGTAGAATTAAAAAAAAATAGTCTCAGTCACATCCAAGACATGAAGAATTCCGAAATTCCAGGTGATATATTTGAGGAGGGGTTGTGGGCTGGCCCAGACGAATTCAACGGTTACGTAATGAGATACCGATCCATATTCTCCAATCCACAGAACACTAAGCTATTTGTACTCGTTGGAAACCATGACATAGGATTTTTCAAAGGTTTGTTACAATTTTTTACAAATCAGTCATTGCAAAATTGTATAGAACCTTATTGGATTTGCTATTTTATGTGTTTCTGTAGAAATTACTCCATATCTAAACAGCAGATTTGAGACTGAGATGCTTGCTCCAAGTGTTAGAAGGATTGACTTGAATGGAGTGCATTTCATTTTAATTAATAGCATGCTTATGGAAGGCAATAATTGCTTGCTTTGCAACACAACAGAAGATGCAATCCAAAATATCGGTGGTAAGTTTCCTCTTCACATTAAAAGTTAAACAGCTGGACCAAGATTGAAAAATACAAAGTGGAATTGACAAGTAGTGGATAATCTTGTCCATTCTCGATGGGATGATGTGATAGTACAATCTTACCCAAGAAAGATCTCAGATTTTAGATTTTTTTTCCATGCATCCCAAAAAGTGGTTACATCAGATAACTGAAAATCAAAATCTAGAACATAGTGAATGAAATTAGAAGACACCCGAAGCGTATGTCGGCTTTGGATATTGAAAATGTTCAACTACTCCTTTTTCTCTTATCAATTCGTTATTCAATGTTGAGCACGTATGTGCCATTCGGCGTCTATATTCTTCAGTGTTTTTTTTTCAGAATTTCTCAAATACGTCTGCCCCTCCCCCTTTTTTCATGAGAGCAGAAGCAATCTTGTTCAACTAATAATGGCTTTCCACCGCCAGTATAAGATTTATCACTATCTGATAGGACAGAAGCTACTTAGGAGTATATTTCCGAATTTTTCTCTTTGTAGAGGAACTGAAATGCTATAAAGGCAATATAAGCTCTTGTGCCAACAATACTAGTATAAATGAAAAATACAGTCAGCCAATTTTATTACAAGTGAGTTAGCATACGTCTTACTTTTCGAATTAATCCAAGATCATAATCATAAAAACTGTATTCCAGCATTTTCCTCTTTTTCGAGAATCTGATGAAATTTGCCACGAGCCAGACGAAGCTCCACATGACATTAAGAATGATAAGTTCATAGAGAGATGGGATTGTCTTTCAAAAGAGGCAACAGAAAAGGTAATTTGCAAGCAAATTTGATCATATTTAGAAATTTATTCTTATTAAAGGGTGTGCAGCCTTTATTTCATAATCTGGCCTGAACAAGCGTGGAGGCTGAAGCTTTATATATATATTAGGGTGACACTTATTTCCCGACCCCCCTGGATCCTTCGCGCACGTGCGGATAATTCAATTTCAAGGAAAAACTAGATCGATAAAATTTTTTTCAGATTTTTAGAAGTAGCCTATATAGTGCCCATTTTAACATACATTTTCGATTTTTTTGCAGTTTTGAGACGTTTTTCGACAAAACTCGTCAGCTTTACTTGGCAAGCACTCGCAATGCAAGCAGAATGAAGCAAACCGAGCGGAATAACACTGATTGAGATGGTCTTAGGAAACTTTCAACGCACGGAGCGGTTAGTTTTAGTTGAACTCAAGGGTCAGAACGGGGCCAGAACGGCAGAAATACAGCCCTAAAATCACTTTTTATCGCAGTTTTCGAGTTCTCCTGCGCATGCGTGATTTTCTACGGTTTTGATAATATTTTCAATCGATAGCCCGTGCGATTTCCTTCAAAATGACCACTGCCGAAAGTGAATTCGATGCAATGGGACCGGAGTAGTGAATCATTTTAGATGAAGTGAAGTCCAAGATGGAAATCCGTGCAAATTGGTCGAGATCGCCTGCGATGCTTTTGATTTTGTCCAGCGTGTTTCTCTGGTTTCCCTGCGTCGAATCGACTTCACCAAGGATTCATTTTAAAGGAAATTGTCTGAACTATCGAAATTAGTAGATTGCGGCGTGTTAAGTGGGTGGTAAGTAACAATATAATTACGCTAAACAGTTGAAAACACTTTTTTATTTGATTGAAAACTATCAAATGTTCAATTTTTCATAACTCACCATCAACTCACCACTCCGTAACCTACTCACTCCGATAGCTCGGTCAATTTCCTTCAAAATGACCCCTTGGCAAAGCCGATTTGGTGCAGGGGAACCAGAGAAACACGCTGGACAAAATCGAAAGCATCGCAGGTGATCTCGACCAATTTGTACGGATTTCCATCTTGGACTTCACTTCATCCAAAATGATTTACTACTCCGGTCCCATTGCATCGAATTGACTTTCAGCAGTGGTCACTTTGAAGGAAATCGCACGGGCTATCGATTGAAAATATTATCAAAACCGTAGAAAATCACGCATGCGCGGGAGAACTCGAAAACTGCGATAAAAAGTGATTTCAGGACTGTATTTCTGCCGTTCTGGCCCCGTTCTGACCCTTGAATTTAACTAAAACTGACCGCTCCGTGCGTTGAAAGTTTCCTAAGACCATCCCAATCAATGTTATTCAGCTCGGTTTGCTTCATTCTGTTTGTATTGCAAGTGCTTGCCAAGTAAAGCTGACGAGTTTTGTCGAAAAACGTCTCAAAACTGCAAAAAAATCGAAAATGTATTTCAAAATGGGCACTATATAGGCTACTTCTAAAAATCTGAAAAAAATTTTATCGATCTAGTTTTATCTTGAAGTTGGAATATCCGCACGTGCGCGAAGGATCCAGGGGGGTCGAATATTAAGTGTCACCCTAATATATATATATATAGGTAATTTTCTGATATGGAAACGATGGCGTAGTGAGTTCTTTAAAGAAAAATTCTCTAACCATTTTTATTCTCTGGATTGCACCCCCTTCAACGAAGTACTAGATCCATACAATATTTTAATGCCTTAAAACTCAAAAAATTTCGATTCTTTACAGAAATTACAATAACTTCTTCTGCTTGCATCAAAATAATTCATCAAAGTAGTCGAAAGAAAATTGCGAAAGCCGTAATTTCTTTTCAAAAAGTAGACATACGTAGAGAAATCTGACAAACTGGTCGATTTGACCGCCCGAAATTTTTTGACGATGTCAGAATAAATACACGTATTTTTCCATAGTTCTTGCACTGAATCATTTCGAAGATCTATTCATGTTTGGTGGTTCTGCATCCCTCTAAGGTGCATAAATTGTTTCAAAATGATGTTATTACGAGACATAACTCCTGATAAATAACCGGCTTCCGACCGCCCAATAGACAAATTTGCGTACGACTCAGTTCATGGCAAGTAGGGCAGTTGATCAATCCGGCTGAAATTTAGATGGACGTTAGATGATGTCAGGAAACGAAACAGATGCTTTTTGCTCAAGACTGTGTGCATCAATACATCAGAACAAGGATAATTCGTTCGAGCCCCAGTGATTTTTCAATTTTTCTGATGCCTATCGCTGTTCTGATAGATACACAGGAACCGGGTCGTTGAATATTTTCTGTTTTTATGAGGATAGCATTTTGTTCGATAAACGATAACCGACAAGTTTCGCGCAAAAACGATTTTGTACTCAAATCTGAATGTCGATGAGGATGAAAATGGGGAAACTCATTTGGAGACATTCAGTCCAAATGAGTATTTTACGCGTATCACAGGAATATCTCCACCTCGTTGCATATGTAACCACGTGAAATTGGATGAACATGCGACAAGTATGTGAACTTGGAAACCACCCTTATCATAGATTCATCCCACGGTTAATGCAGGGCTAAGGAGAATAGAAAACTTACCAAAGTGAGCATTTAGTCGAGTGTAAAATATCATCATATTGTGGCAGAGACTATTAGGAGGCACTGTGAACTGTTCAACTCATCTTTTTTTACTCTTCTAACATAGTATGGATACCATATATTTAAAAGGACGTGTACCAATTAGAGTATCTGAAATTTAAAACTAAAATTCAAATAAATGGGAATATTTGTTTTTCACCGCTATAATCGTGATGGAATTTCAAAAATAACCTCACGAGTATGTTATCCCTCTTTGAGATGTACTTTGTGCAAAAATATCGATCGCAGAGAAATCACGAGGAAAATTTTCAAAAAGTGTTCAAAGTAACCTCGTGTGCGGTATCAAATCTCGAGGCAAAATAAGAACTAGAGAATTAAAACCCAAATATCCAGTGTCAAAACTGATGATTCTTATGCTTTGCAGCTCCTTGACACTCTCAACCCAAGACTTGTGGTTGATGGGCACACGCATCATGGCTGTCAAACCAAACCTAGAGAGAATATCTTGGAGATAACTGTGCCTTCTTTTAGTTGGCGAAACAAAAATAATCCATCCATATTACTGGTGAGTTGCCGTCTTTATTTTATGACTTCCCTAAATCGAATCAACTACTTACTTCTAATAAATCAGCAACTCAACTATTTCATTCATTCTAGGGATTGTTCACACCAGCTGATTATGCAGTATCAAAGTGTTATTTAACAGTACAAACTACAGTCATAGCGATTTACATCCTCGTTGGTTTTTGTTTGGCCACTTATTTGTTCTGGTCATTCAAAAAACCACATCGTCATAGTTCTAGAGTTGGCGTAGGAGTACTGTAAGAAGTTCATGATTCTAGTCTAGAGCTTTCTGTCTATAGTGATAGAAATATAATTCAGAGGTATTGTTTATCAATAATATTCTGACAATGTTGTAAATATTCACAGTAACGTATGCATGTGATCTGATATTACACTCAGTCTGTGTGTGGGTAAGTTTGCTATAACCCCTCGTTTAGATTTCACCATCGTTCTAACTTATTTTACCCACCATTATGGTGAGAAAATTACAAAAAGACTCTTATTGTACCAATCCCGGAAGATTCGTGGGATCTGCCAATACCACGGGTGTTTCTGGATATTTGAAGAGGTCTGATTTGATTAGAGAGTTGCTTTAGATCTCATTCATTAGGCTACTGGAGCTACTTCCGTTCAAAGGACTAGTTTTTCGTCTAGTTGAAGATGATTTATACAAAACACCCTGCGCTCTAACATTCATTATCTTTTGTTGAATTATTTCTTACAAGAGCTATGTACCGGTGCTCCAGAATCAAAGTGAACTATTGCGAAACTTGTATTTGCTGATAATTCATTATCCGTGTAAGTGACTCTCATGTATCACACATTCTAATAACTCTGAACTTCCATCCAGAGATCTGGAAGTAGGAATATCTTTGCATCCAATTCTTTCTCAAAATTTACTAGATTATTTTTTCTTGGCATATTCCTTAGTAAGATAGATGGTTTATTTCAAGATAAGTAAAAGATAAGGAAGATCGATTCGCTAGAACTTCGTACTTGTTAACGAAAGAAAATAATTCTCTCCTATGCCAAGTTTCCCACATCTGACGGGTTTGATTGTAGATCTGACTCTACTTTTCTCCGTGTGAGAATCAATGGGCGTCTTGGATAAGACCGTTACTTCAATATGAATTTTTTAATGGATTTCTACTCAAACGTGCATGGTTCTCCAATAAGGAAACCCCTTTTAAGTTATATCCTTTTACACAATTAGCATACCTTTCTTAGTCTTGAATTGGCAGGAATAGCGGATTCGTATTAAATCCTGGTTCAAGCTCCGTGCTTTCGTTCCTGGCTTCTATCAAGACTTTGGTTGAAACTCTTTTGGAAGTACTTTCTCCGTGGATTGACTGCTCCTATGCGTCGTTGTCGGTATGACCTTCTGAGGTCGAATCGAATAGACCAGTGGAACCGATCGATTCAATTTATTGATTGAGAAAGAGCGATCTGTGCTCCGACTGGCTCTTGGTCAATCGACCTTTGTAATATTTTATCCACCTCGACGTATCATTTAATGTAACTTTTCCTCCTCTCTAAAATTTTGTCTGATTAAATTTCGTTCCTCATTATAATTTCCTTCGAGATTGGCACTCTCACGATATGAGTCAGATGTACCTTTCAGTTACCCTTTGGGAATATTATTATGTATTCTCGAAAATTGAGGCAAAATGTACCAACTCATCCAAGCAGGACTCCTATCTACTGATTGATTACCTACCATTCATCCATGAATCTCGTGGATTACAGGGTTCAGTTGAGCTCACTCCTAGTTGATAATGTCAATACTACAGAGGTTCAGATAGTTTTGTCTCGTCTCTCTACGCTTTCGATAATATAATCGAAGAATATAGGACTTTGGTCGCTCTGACCATTTGGCCTGCAAGCATCTGTCTGATAAGCTCACTGATGGCTCGTTCGATGCTCCTTTCGATATCGGTTGCAGCCTCCTGGGCTGTTCCTATCTTTCATGTGATTCCGTTGTAATATCGAATCACCCCTCGCCCTCTATGGATTCTGATGCCTTGTGTCTCGACACAATATTGAGAATTGTTTTCTTTGCAAGAAAAATAATCCTCGAGAGCATTTCAAGATCACCTGATGAATGAATTTGAACTTTAGCTACTGTTTGGTGAGCCGTATTTTGCAACTCGGGGACAAGTCCCTTGAGATATTCGATACGTATTTTATCTGTGCAAATGTCAAATTCATTCTCTACACCCCCTAAAAGGGTTTTCAGAGTATATTTATACCGTTATAGGGCTACATGTACGGCAAGGCTCATCGTACAGTCACGCACTCATCAACAGTATTCAGGAGGCTAACTATGTCATATTCTGGCAGAGGGTGAAGTTGGAAATAGCATCACCATTCTCACTCATTTCTAATAGTTGTGAATTCTAATAAGAGATTTTGGAACCAAGTATTTACAATGTTTGTGATTGGTACAGATACGCTCTCGACTGCGATATTTCCGAGTAATGATTCTCGAGAAATGATTGTGCATAGATTCACAGGTATCATTCAGGAATTTTTAACAAACTGGTCGCGAGTCCCAGAGGCGGGCCATTTACAGTGGCGTATGAGATTAGCGACAGTCAATCCCGTGACTATCACATTTTTCCATGAAAGGAGATTGGGCCATTTGCACAATTCTGCGGGAACATCCGCGGTATTCTGCCTCGTGCTCTGATTTATTATTCCACAAACTTACTTATAGCTATATGAATGCAATTCTGCCACCACTAATCTGTAAGAGTATTTCTTCCTCAACCAAGATATAATAATTCTCTCGCCACCCAGAAGTTGAAAAATTTCAAGACAAGAGGGCCATCAGGACGTCACGGTATCCATCACATCCCTCCTAGTAGATTACAAGGCGGGAAAAGATCGACTTTTCTCAGAGAAAGAGCGAAAACTGCACATCACTGAGTGAAGATTAGTAGTTTTGTGGTACTCTAATAGTCAATTTAACTGAGATTTTTCACAAATAAAATCTTCAAAAGCCATTGCTTGTGAATATCCGTATATCAATCTATCTCCGAAGTTCACAATTTCGCTACGTTGCTGGATTCTAATTTGATGAAATGACGTGATATTTGAGTTTGGGTATCAATACTGTTACATCCTGGAGGACGTAACGGCCAAATAGCACGCGCTGCTTCGGAAAAGACACGAGCTCCGAGTTCGTCTAACTTACTGACACTCACCGGAGTACAACGCAGACCTCTTCCCGGAAGAACTTTCCTGTCCAAGGTATCCCCCGGGCCCTTCCCGAAGGTCGTCTCCCAGTGACACCTGAAAAAAATGTGAGGTCCATTGCCGCTTCAGGCGATACAGGAATTTATCTTTTATATTCCGGATGCCTGGTTTTCGCCTTCACCCCGGTTGCCCCCATAGGCGCGGGGCAGGGATACGCCCTGCCAGCGCGTCAGTTTGGGGGATGGCCAACACCAAGCCACTTGTGGCTCGGTGATTACTCGATCCTCCTCCCCGACTACCGAATTTCGGGCTCGGCCCTCAGCACAAGGCCGATGTCCACCCCTCGGTGAAGGGTTTTGGGACTCTTCTACGCTTTCTGAGAGCCCAGGGAGTCCCTTGGGATTATGGATGAGTCCCTAGACTCACCCACTCTCGTGGTGCCGGATGGAGATGTGCGGTCTCCTCGCTCCGGCGGGCGCTGACTGAGGCCGGGAGCTCGTCAGACTACCAGGGATGATCATGCTGAAAAATTGATGATGGGCACCATGCCCCAGCCCCCCTTGCGGGTGCTTCAGGCGATACAGTACGTCTCGCTACTTCGACCAAGCAGAGGGTGCTAAACCCTCTGCCGGAACTAACGCCCTGGACCCCGAGTTGCAAGGCTAATCCTCCGTCGCTCGGGTTCCTATGTGAAGCCCGAATCGCACGACGTTTGACTCGGGTCACAGATAAAGGAGGCTTTTCTGGGCGAGGAAGGCGAGGACAGAACTGCGGAATGTGAGAGAATCACCAACGAATTCTCTCCACAGAATTACGAAGGATTATTCTGTCTCACATCCGATGCTCATCCCGGAGCCCAGAGTCGATCCCCGGGTTGAAAAAGACATGTGAATTTCGGTGGGTGGGTGTGAGTTCTCACTTCAGAAGCGATGTAGTCCCTATGCACGCTCTCCACGAGAGAAGAAGGCCGATCTTGAAGGAGATGCAAATCCAGTTCGAAAGTCGATATTCGTCGGTAATTCGAAATGATATTCTACCAAGAAATTTCAATCCAATTTTCCTCTTTTTCTTCAAATTTGGATTCATTAATAGACTCTTGAACTTTACTCAGTCTTATGAAATTTGTTTCCAAATCATTGTTTATTTTTGAATGTTCTATCTTTTCTAGATATTCCTTTTCAATTTCGGCATTTGCTGATAAATTAATTCTCAGATATCGTACTTTTGCATTGTAGAACTCGTGATGGAAAGGTTGTAACTGAAATTTATCATTGACGAAGATGCGAAATGTGACATTCGATTGTAGGAGCGTATCTTTCTCGATATGAAGATTTTCTGTTCGTGTTTGCACCAAACTTTGAAGACTAAAGTTTCGATTGGCATAATAAGCCACAAGTTGAGTACATAACTTTGTTCGACGGGATCGTCTTTCTCTTGATAAACTCCAGATTGACAATTGGTGATTTTTTCGTTTCTTATGATATCTGATGATGAGTAAAAGGTTTCTTCTTTATATACATTTATGGAGGGTTTCGTACTTTTGCAGATTTTTTGCCTTGGCTTGAAATCGATACAGTCTTCAGATTTGGAAGTATAACGAAAATCGCTTTTGCTTATTATCAGTGAGTAATATTCTAAGATCATTATTTTGAGAGCTAGCGTGCTTTGTCGTGTAGCAAGTGGAAAAATATTGATCAATCGATATTTGGTATCATTCGCTATCGGCGCAGTTATGATGAAAATGAGTTTATCGTTTCCTATATATAATATTAACTTATAAATTCTGACAAGGTCATAGAAGTAATCGAGATTGAATTCAATGAAATTATCGATAATTTCTTCTTGTTTTGTGACATTCAAGGCATTGATGCAAGAATCAGGCGTCACTACTGATGGTAAAATTCTTAAATCGGTCCAAGTAGATTCATTATTCATCACAGTTTTTGCCAAGATTATGTCCCCGATTTGGTACGACTCAGATGCAGTTTGTCTGTTCGTTACAATATCCTGATTTTCTTTCTTGCACCTTCTTATATTTTCTCCTGCAATTCGACGCTTTCCTTGAATATCATTCAAATGACTTTGAATAGTAGTCATATTCCTGAAAAGCAAATCGTACGGAGTATTCTCCATAAAATTATGGTTTGTACTGTTGTGGATACTTTTATTATATACCTTTGCAGCAGTCATTAACTTGATATAAGGGGTTCCTTCTCTAAATTTTGCTGGAGTTTTGAAGGTTCTGATGACACGCTCACCAATCCCATTCAACTGCGGGTGGCGCATGGCGATGTTGATGAATTCTCTTCCATGAGTTCTGGACAAATTTTGAACTTTTTTTGATGAGAAAATTTCTTCATTATCTGAAACTAGATATTGTGGTCTAGCGATTTTTGAGGGGAAGTCTGCCAATGCTATGTGGCTTGGAATTTCTACTGATTCCCCAAATCTACACAGAACGACTGACCTCGTCTATAATGACTGAAAAATCCATATCCTCGAGAAAGCAAGAGTCAACATTGATTCTTTCGAATGGTTTAACTGCACACTCAATATATATTCCAGGGCAATAAATTTTCTCGCAGCACTTTTTACTTGAGCACATGTAGGACATTGCTTAATGAACTCTTCTACATCTCTAGTGATGTATTCGGCCGAATGAATTCCTTGCGAATTTCTCTCAGTGTTTTTCCTGACCCCGATCACTTTTGTTATGGATGTCAGCTAACTTCATGAATTGTGAATTTTTTTCTCTTAAGATTCTGGGTTCCAGAGGTCTGACCTAGAGTGTCTTTTTGGATAGCTTAACATACAAAACAATCCATTCTAGGAGACGATCAAAGTTTCCATTCTTAAAAACATGTGTTATTTCTATGCCGGGATCTTCTGGGGCTCCCTCCAATTCTAGAAATAGGTCGGTTATATCTTTTCCATCTCGATATAGGGTCCTTTTGATCAGAAAATCTCCTTGTTCCAGAAATTCCATCTGTACGATTCTTTTTGACAATGTACTCCAATTGAGATCAACCAAATTATCAAGTTTCGTTGTTCGAATGCTTGATTCTCTAGTGGATAAGGAGGGGTATTTTGCTGAAGAGTCATCCTCATCGAATATGATTTTTTTTTTTTTTTTTTATTTGTCATTCTCAACCTCTATAGAGGTTATAATGCAATATCGTGAATTTAATCAATACAATCATATACATGTATTATCATCGTTATTCTTATGAACTACGCATGACTTGTGAACTATTACTATTTATATCTTCAAGTTACAATCTTTGAGGAAAGAAGCGATAATGAGACAAATGGGTTGAGTGGGATTTGACAACAGAGTGATACAGGATAGAGGAAGATCTAGACCTAGGTTACGAAGTTTTGAGATAAATTCTATACGCTGCTCATCAAACCTAGAGCATTGCCAGAATACATGGTCGATATCTTCTCTTTCGTACCCACATTCGCATTCGGGTGACTGTAAGATCTTAATTCGAAACAGCGAATGAGCTAAATGGTAATGTCCGGATCGACATCTATTAACCGTCACTATAATATCTCGTCCCAATCTTTTTTTGACAAACCAAGGCTTTTTTGTATCGTTGTAAAAATCTTCAAAATAGTCTATTCCTGTCTCTGCACTTGCGTCAAGAAGAGCTATTTCAGTATTAAAGAATGCTAGGGACTTCAACCCTTCTTTCAAATCTGTAAATGGGATTTTTTGCAAATCCGTAGCTGGCTCTTGAGCAGCTTGTTTGGCTAATAGATCAGCACTCTCATTCCCTCTGACTCCCACATGCAACGGTATCCACACGAATTTAACCATGCAATTGGATTCTGAAAGAATTTTCAATTTTTCTCTAATTTCAAGAATGTATGGGTTGACTTTTATACGAAATCTAGGGTGTTTTAGAGCAGTCAACGCACTGAGAGAATCTGAGAAAATGAGAGCATTTTGGTTTGGATGGCTCAAAATTATATCTACCGCGTCATTGAGCGCAACACATTCTGCTGTATAGACAGAAGCTTCCTTATTAAGGTTTCTAGTTACTTGAATATCAAGATTAGCACATATACAAGCAGTACCCACTGATGCCGATTCATTAGATTTACTTCCATCTGTGTAAAAAACGTGGTAGTCTTGATTGCTATTCAATATCTCATCAATTATGGCATTGGGGTTATTAGCTTCTTTGACAATTTTACCGGCTGCCACATCGATGTTGACCTCAAAAGTGAGGGATTCATATTTATGAATGTATAGTGGATAGAGCTTGTAAATATACGAGGGGGGCTTCATGTCCCGGATGCATCTCATGATGAGTCTACTACTTGCATCAATACTCTGGGAATCAATTGACCTTCGGAACCGCTGAATAGTCGAATGAATCTGGAGAGATTCATTTGTACAAATTCTATTCAAGTAATTGAAGCATAAAAAAATTACTCGGTTCTCGAATGAAGTGAGTTTAGATTCGGCTATGATAACATTGTTTGGAGTGCTGTTTCTGTATCCCATTGCTAATCTTACTGCAGCATTTTGAATCGTTTCTAGACTTTTTATTTTCATTTTTTGGGTCGGATAGTATACAAAACACCCTTAATCAAGTGTTGATCGAATCATGCTTTTATACAGAGTGAGAAGCGTCTCTGGGTCGGCTCCCCACCACGTGCCTCTGATACATTAGGTGTTCCAATTGTCAACAATCATTGTTATAACTACAAATAACGTATAGACCATAAAAGTGTATGTAACAGATAAATTTTCGTGATTCTGTTTATTTCTTGAAGTAGCAATTCGTAATATACAGTAGACTAACGACATGCCACTACAGAATATAACAATCACGTCCAATTTAGTGAATTTTGACTTCGAAAACATCTCTGTATTAGAGATAGGACCATGATCTTCCCCCTTTATAGATATAAGCTTTTTGGCTTTTTTTGTAAGTCTATATAATATATCTTCCTTTATACATTCATAGCAATCTATTCGTCTTTTATTCACGTAGCACTTCCATTTGTCCGGATCGCTTTTCGAAGATTCCAGCGTCCTACAAAAGGATTTCAATTCCAAGTCAGTATTGATTCGATTGACACTATCAGTTGTGATGACCTCTAGTTGATAGTTTTCCTTCTCATAGTAACAATTTGTATCCTCCAAATGAATACATGCCTTAGCTAATAAATATCCATTGCTGAGGATTAACAAAATTATTAGCATGTACATCCACCCTATCATGGTAACTATCTTCTTAATTACTGTCATCTATCTTCTTAATTACTGGCTTCATATGTGGATTTGGCATTATATTTGGTAAAAACAATAAGGATCCGTTCTTACTTTTAAAATTGAATCTCCATCGAATATGATATCTCTAGTTTCTTCGATGAATTTTATCATGATGTTTCCATCGGTGCATTTTGTTACCAACCTTGCTTCATGGCCGATTCGTGTGAACGCTTCCACACTGATTCCTGTGTTTTGATCGTCATCCATTATATCTACTACACTTACATGGAAAGCTGTAGAGGTGGCATTTGCATTCGTATTCAATTTCTCTTTCTCATGAATTATATTTGGATGATAATCAATGGCCTCAGTCAACATTCTCACGAATCGAGAACTTACATCACCTGACTCATTTCTGAAAATGATCGAAGATTCTGATGATCGGGAAAAACGTCAAATTCATGTCCAAACGCAAAATGCTTGTATTGTTTCATACCCTAAATAAGAGCCAATAACTCTCTCTCCGTTGTGAAATAATTCTTTTCAGCAGAATTAAGAGAACAACTGGCATGAGAACAGGGCTGTTCGTCACCATTTTCATCTAATTGAGATAAGATTACCCTAATCCCTGCATTGGGCGCATCTGAACATAATCTGAAGGGCATTGAAGTGTCTGGATGCTTCAATACCGGATAAGTTGATAAAAGCTCTTTCGATGACTGACATTGTTTCTTACATTCATCATCAAAAATCAAATTCACATATTTGGATTTCAATCTACTCAAGCAATGTGTTTTCCAATCAAAATTTGGAATGAATTCCCTGTAATATGAAGCAAGCCCAAGGAATCTTTCAATCTCCTTTTTGTTTCTTGCTTTTGGCAAATTCAATACTTTTCCAACATTTTGTGAAAAAGGGCGAATACCTTTTCTGGACACTTCATGTCTTACGTATTCAAGACAGTTCTACATTAATGAACATTTATCTGGGTTTAGTATCAAACCTACCTCTCGTAGACCTTCCAATTCTATTCGTAGATTTCTTAGATGTTCTTTGGGGGTTGGTCCGAAGACAGTTGGGTCATCAACATAGATGAAACCAATTTTTCCTATTAATCCTCTGAGTTCAGAATTCCTTATTCTCTGGTATGTGGCTAGACTATTGATCAATCCCATAGGAAGACGAACCCATTCGCAGTTGCCCTTGAAAGTACTGAAAGCAGTTTTTGGTGAATCAGAGGGTTTCACGATTACCTGATGAAAACCGTTAGACATATCGAAGCAACTCATGAACTTGGCTTGTCCGAGCATACGAAGAATTTCCTCTACTGAGGGTAGTGGGTAATTATCCTGTTTGGCGAAGGAATTCAATTTCCGGAAATCCTTCACTAACCGCCATTCCTTCTTACCGAATGCATCCATCTCTTTCGGGACCAACCAGACATTCGACTGATAGCGAGATGAGCTAGGTCGTATTCAACCTTTTTTCCAAAATTTCTATTTGACAATCAATTCCAGGCTGCATGAATAGTGGATGTCTGTAAACAGGTGTTTTGATCAGTTTGTCGGTGGATAACCTCATTTCATGTTGTACATAGTTGACAGCAGGCGTTGGCTCGTCCAGCAAGACAAATCGATTATTATATTTTGCTATGATGTTGAACATTTCTTTCGAAACTTGTGGAGAGTTTTCTCCTGATATATTCTGTAGGTCTTTCCCGAATTTCATCTTCAACAGTTCGATGCATTTTTGACACTCCTCTGATTCCTGTAAGTAGTGAATCGATGATCAATTCGTATCTCGATAATATTCTTCAACAGCCATTTTCTTTTCTCAACATTCAACTTGTTATTCAAAATATGTCTCATCGTTGGTCTAGGTTGTTCATCAATGATATTCTCCTTTTGATTAGCAGACACAGTTTTAGGTGGATCTTCATGAGTCGTGAACCGGATATTCTTTCTGTAAATTGGCTTATACTCATCTGTTTCATGGAATAGATACAATTTCAATATCTCATTCATCTCAACTCATAGATGCCTGGGATAATATTCAATTCCTCAATGAAATATGTGTCTGGCAAGTTGATTGGGGATATTTCCCTCGTCTTGAATCATTTTGGTCTAAGCTGTTCTAATTGATGTTCATTCAACTCAAGAGTTACCTGATTTCCTAAGTCATTTTTCAATGTGATGGTATTGAATTCATTGTTCACAACAGATTCCGTGTAAATTCGCCAGTCTTTACCGAGAATTCCGTCGGTTCGAACGGAATCTACCATATATACTATGACGAAAACCGAGGTTTTAAATTGGATATTTCCAGGTTACAACTTCCAATAGCATCCTGTAATCCACCTATGATATAGAATTTTCATATCTCAGTTGGCAAAAATTTTCGGAACTTCAACTGTTCCCATTCGCACATTTGATTTCTATATGGGATGTTTTGAACCTGGAGTCTACCAAGAGTCCGTTCGATGTTGTTGTGCCATTGAAACGGGTGAAAAATATTGAATTCTTCCTGTCGAGTGTACTCGATTTTGTTCTGGGTTCTCCTCCTCCCGTGTGGAGGATTCTTGCATTCCGTGTACCGGAGGGTCTTCGTTTGGATAGTAGCCTTTCTGAGAATCTCCATTCTTCAACTCAGAATGCCTTTAACCAACATTTTTCCTCTAGATGACCTGATTTTTTTACAGGACTCGCAGAACAGAATTTCTTCTTGGACTTGATTATCTATGAGTGAGGTCATACCAGAGATGGCAAATATCTCGAACAATGATGTGTCTGTCATATTTTGCCTTATTGTGGTGAACCACGGCTGGTCAAAAGTTTCAGAACGCCCAAATTTTTTTTTCTTCATTTTGTAAGTGGATCTACGAGTCTCTACTTGACCAAAATGGACTTTATCAGAGCTAATTTTGAGGGTTTTCTCGTCTACTTCAAGATGGCATTATTCATTTCCATCAGTTTGAATTCGGATCTTCCCAATTTGAGCTTGAAAGAGGGCCAATTTCGATAATTTTTGGAAGAATCTCCTGGCCCCGGTAGCTCAAATGTGCAGGAATATTCCGGAATAGGTCTGAAATTACCTGAAAGTACAAGTCTGAAGCTTTGAAATCCGTTTTCCAATGTCTCTCTACGTTACTCATACTCTAAGGAATGACATTCTCTGTGAAGACAGATTTTTCGCAAAAACTAATACCGAAATTCGAAAAAGACAGACAATTGCGTTTGAAGGGGGGAATAATCTGTGATCCTGGTAACTATCCTCTAAGTTATGAGCATGAGGACGAGAAATCTTTGCAACATGCCTCAAAAAGTGAATTTCTTCGTCATTTTTTAGTAAGGGTGCTACTTTTTTCGGGAAAACTCTTCTCAGGGAAAATATCATTGCTCGGAGTAGAGGTAACGTAGAAGGATGTTGGAAAACGAATTTCAAAACTTCGGACTTATACTTTCAGGCCCTTCCAGATATATTCCGGGATATTCCTATACCTTTGGGGTACCGGAGCCAGGAGATTCTTCCAAAAATCATCGAAATTGACACTTTTTCGAGCTCGAATTGGGAAGATCCAGATCGGTACTATTAAAAATGAATAATGCCATCTCAAAGTATGTGGAAAGGCCTCCAAAAGAGCTCCGATGAAGTCCTTTTAGGTCAAGTAGAGCCTCGTAGATCCACTCACAAGATCGAGAAAAAATTTTTTGGGTGTCCTGAAACTTTTCACCGGCAGTGTAGCTAATGAGTACCAATGATTAAGATCACAAACACTGTGAGCATCACCCTCATGAAACCTCCTCCATCTATGTTCGTGATCACCAGATGCATCTGCTGTTTCACTAGAAGTTTTTAGCGATTTTCAGAAGCTCTTTGTGTATGATATTCAACTGGCTTCCAAAGTCTGATGCTTTGAATTATTATCAGAGTTTAAATGTTATTTTTCGTATCGTGTACCCGGTTTTTTCTCTTGAATGTTCGTAACAGCAGACTATTCTACGTGCAGCCATGATATTGTACGTTATTCGGTTTTATCATTTTTGTTCATTATTGACGTACAATATCATGGCTTCACTAGAAAGCACAATTATGATAAAATTATCGCCGTTGACCGAAGCTTTTGTGTACTGTACATATGTATCCTATAAGATTGAATAAATGCCTCATCAACCACGTTTCTGTTCGTATTGTCTCACTGTCAGATACCTTAATTCTCATCCTCAAGATTTTTATCGGCTCAGAAAATATCACTCGCAATATACGTTGCTAGGAATAGATCAACCCCCAGGAAATATTTACTGTGTAAAAAAACTTTCTATCAAACTGGCATACCATCGAATGCATTTAGGGTATGTCTCCGAGTTTTTTGAAATTTAGAGAATCTTCTGGGAATTCGTGTGGTGATTCAACTATCCATAACATACCTTCTGATGGAATTTCAAGGAGCCTGTCCATTTTGTTCTCGAGTATTCGATGTTGAAAGTTCGAGCTCGTAACACGCGAAGGATAGGAACGGCGCACTATAGTGCGGCGCAGCAGAAGGCAACTTTTTTGGGCCATTCTCACGAATGCTCTGACAATTCTTTAGAGAACTTGCTGAAAAATTGATATGTCATTCATTCAAGTGTTATCTTCATTCTGGGTCAACTTCGGCCATTCCAGCTGTCAGTTCTAACAAGGACGTAATCTTGTCATTTCTCTTCTATACTGAATCTTCCGGTGGTCCGGGATGACTTGGGTCACTCGCCTGGGATCGTTTCAGCCACTCCAAAGTGGTCGACTCAAGGGGATGTGGCTGTCCCTACATGTAGGAATCTGTTATAGTCGGCAAAATTCAATTTGTTTCAATTTCCCCCGCGAATGTCGCTCACCAGGAGAGTGTTTCAGATCCGGGTCACGGATTTGGCTGAAACTTTGGAAAAAGTCTCCTTTCAGCACCAAAAGATGAAACCCAAAATTATAGATTCTAACGCTCAACCGTTTCCGAGCTACAGCCAAGGACATTAGCATTGCAGGTATACCTATATGTATGATTTTGAACGCGGGCCTATATGGGCAATGCTAATGTTATTGGCTGTAGCTCAAAAACGCTTGAGCGTTAGGGTCTATAATTTTGGGTGTCATCTTTTGGTGCTGAAAGAAGACTATTCCCAGAGTTTCAGCAAAATCCGTGACCCGGATCTGAAACACTCTCCTGGTCAGACTGCCTTGGAATTCGAGGTGATGATAGATTTAATCATCCCTCATCCCGGAATGGTCAGAAACCTGTCGTACTAATCCTATAACTTCCAAAAATCACTCCAAATTGCACAGAACCCCTGTTCAGGCTCTCATTATAGCGTATGATTAGACGTGTTGGAGCGCTAACCTGCGTAGGTGTACCCTCCCGGGATGCGAGATTGTCCGGAGAAGCACAATGTGAAACTATAAACCTTGGTTAGCAATATCTGAAAAGAAAATTGAATAAAATGATGAAAATAAAAATATTATAAAAATAATTATTTCATATTCTCTGATAAAAATTGAAGCGAAACTACCACTTATATATTGATGCATCTTGGCTGTCTGTTGATCCGCCCGAACGACCAACATATATGATTGGCTCAGTTGGCAGAGCTACGGCGCGAAGCAGCCGACACTCTTGAACAGAACCAACGAATATCGGCACCCACCGTAGGAATTCCTCTTGGAAATGATCATGTGATATCCTTGGTGAAGTAAAAAGTGTCCAGATTGTGTTTTGCGCGAGTGGTTGATAAAAACTGCGGAGCAGCAGTGAGAGGGAGGCTAGAGAATCTGATATTCACAGATCCGGTATCTTCGACTTGATTTCTTAAGGAGCTAGCCTCTGCTATACCGTCGTAATCATATTTGTGAGTATTACTGGGATAAACATGGAATCCGTAAACTACACCCCGTGGGAGCTGCACTAGATCATCCTGAGGCCGATATACTTCGAATATTGTGTCTTTCTTCCCCCATAGCATCTCACGTGAGGTTATAATGAGGTAAATGTCACCCAGTATGGTCACTCCGACGTAAATGTTTTAATCTTGAACTAGAAACTAACTATAGGACTTTCGGCGTCCTGCTTGAGCTTGAAAGGTTGTAAACATTCAGATCATTCATTGACGAGTGAAATGAATTAGATTACTTGTAAAGAAGAAGTTTTGTCGAGTCCAAAATGAGGGTAACTCAATATCCGTAACCAGGGGTACCTTCCGAACTTGGTCAGAGGCCAACTACTTAATGTTCGAATGGACATTCATTGCTTACTTTACATTCATAATCATTAGACGTTTTGTTCTGTACTCCTCTGCATCCCCAATAGGAGAGACAGTACGAGGGTGCCCCAGCTTTGCGATACAAAAACAATATTTAAAATTCTGATTATTCATCAGAAATTCATTTCATTCAGATGGATCTTCACATCTTGTAGTTCTTCCTGGACAAACTTCCACGAGCCTTCAGTAAGCCTACGTTGAAGGGAAATAGATTTGAAATTTCGGATTTGAAATCCGTATGTCATAGTTATGCACAGTTACCTGCACGAGCATAAAAACTCCTCTCTGGGCCGGAATTTGGCTCAGTCTGATGGTGTACTTTTTAAGCTTGAATCCCTTTCTTTCTCCATTGCGCTACGTTGCACTGTATTTTAGTAATAACAAAGATGATTGAACGTGTTGTACGGGGTACGACGGGCACCGCGATAGGGGTAAAACAAGCACACACAACTGACACCAGAAAGGGTGCGCAAAATGCACAATGGGTCAACCTATCCTTTGGCTTCAGTCTGTTTGCGATGAGAGCGAGAGAGAGAAAGCATGTTGATTGTCGAGCATAGGTACCTAAATTGATTATTGTCAAATGATATGTTACAATTAGCTGATAGATTGAGCGGAGAAAACCTGTCTGTTTTTCTTGCTTGGAATAAATTTAATGAACTTGGCTCTATTAGGAAATTATGATGGTGAATGCCAGGCCTAGTTGAGAATCGGATTGTCTGTCGATGCTCGCGTGAGTAAGGATGGCAGACAAAGTTGAACCAAATTGGAAGAATTCTATCTTTTAAAATCAAAGATTAATCGAAATTCATCTGTATCGCCATTTATGAGTACAAGTTAGCATACCTGCGCACTGAGCATAACTACTACCAACAGTTTGAATGGATACAACCTTGTTATAAGCTTGAATTTTGTATGTTCTTCTCACCCCATTCAGGTGTCCGTCTTTACCCCGCAAGTGCCCGTTTTACCCCGGTTATTCTGTTTTAGACTTTCTTATATAGTTGCAAATAACTCAAGAAAGATAAAATTTGCAAAAAAAATTTCATGCTGTTTTTCAGGCAAAGCCCTACCGATTGACTATTCCAAACAGTTTGAAGAGTCTAAATTGAGAGCATTAGGCCCGATTTAGTAAGGGTTGCCCGTCTTAACCCGGTCTCCCCTATTAGTACAAATGAATTTGAAAGCTCATAACCAATTTTTGAGTTTTCGAGATAATGTCAGGATTCTTAGAACAAAATGAAGTACTTATTACACCTTTCTTGTAGAATAATCTGAAGAATTACACTAACAAGGGGGGACCACGGGGTCCGGGCCGCCAATCTCGCCCAAGATTTTTTTACAGTTTCTTATTATCGAGAATATGAAGAATCCAGAGTAACTCCGTCAAATGGGCCTCCTGCCCAAAGATACAGCCACTGAGATTAGCATTGCTCATATAGGCCTATGTTAAAAAGTGGTATATATAGATATATTGGCAATGCTAACGTTTTTGCTTGTAGCCCTGGACAGGAGGCCCATTTGACGGAGTTACTCGAGATTCTTCATATTCTACACGGTACCAAACTGTGAAAAAAATTTGGGGATGATTGGCGACCCGGACCCCGTGGTCCCCCCTTGTAAGACCTGTTCATTTGTTCACAGTCTGCACTTGATATCGAATCTTCTTAGTGCGCCCCCCCCCCTGCGAGGCAGCATATGGTCTTCAGGAGAATGGAGTTTCCATACTCAATATGGTGAGAGAATGTCTGCAGACTTCATATATCTTATAGATTTATTAACCAACTATGAATATGAGAGAAGTGGAGAATCTGTCCAATATAAGAGAACTGTTCAATATTTATTGATTCATGAAATCTTTAAGCCAGAGCCTAATTAATCTCTCAGAATCTTGTATGGCTTCGATGCGATATGACTTCTGCAGTTATGCTGCAAGTATCTGAAATGGCAATGACTTTTTGAAGTGAAGACCTCTGACAGAATTTTCGTTTGCTTGGAAAACTTTGAAGAATATATTTAACTATGAAATTTATCTTCCAAGTTCTTTGCTCTTTGGGACTATATAATAGGCCAGTAGAATTAGCTCGAAAAGGACGTCATGTTGGCAGGGGAAGATAGGTGCTGATTTTATTTTTTTCAGGTGCAAGACACTCCATAGAACCATGTCTACCACTTCTGAACAAATTTCGCTGTCCGGAAAAAAT
Source organism: Eretmocerus hayati (assembly GCA_029851415.1). Taxonomy (NCBI): domain Eukaryota; kingdom Metazoa; phylum Arthropoda; class Insecta; order Hymenoptera; family Aphelinidae; genus Eretmocerus; species Eretmocerus hayati. The sequence continues at coordinate 26,199,620 of CM056742.1, forward strand.
TATTAACAATGAATTACTGGAAGAAACGACACTTTTCGCGGATTAATGCCTATAGCTCTGTGGGTATAACTTTGAGCGAGTTCGCTCTGGTATCATCTTCTAGCTAGTAAAAAAATCCTACAGATTCAAAAAAAAATTTATTGCTCCAGCATATTTTTTGTTGGAGTTACATAGGTTTAAACAAAAAAAAGACCTATTATGAACAAATGGTTGTTAATCCTCCAATAGTTGACTAATGAGGCCAAAAATGCAGACAATCGATAGTCCCTATTGAGGTTAATAAGCATACCGAAAAAAATTGTTTTTCAGAAGAAATGGCATAACTTTTTTATAAACAAAGATGGTGTTTTGGGAAAAATCAGGGTGATACCTTCAAGTCTACTCCTCAGTATCCCGCTTGAATCATTATCATCTCTTGTATAGGCGATTTTTGAGAGCTAAATTGTTTATAATTTTTGCACACGCCTCTCATTGTGTATTAAAATCTCGAAATACATCGATTAGATCAGGAGGAACCCGAAAATCAAACCAGCCAATCGCGTTTTTTTCTCAAGCTATCCCAAATTAAAAAAAGAATGAAGAAAATTGGTCGCGTAGAACCAGAAATATTGCGAAAAAGTCCTCGGTGCTCGATTTTGAATTGCACCAAAGATCAGCTGTGGTTGGCTGATGGCGCGTGAGAAACGGTGAACTTCAAAATCGAGCGTCTAGGATTTTTTTGCAATTTTTCTGGTTCTACGCGACCAATTTGCTTCATTATTTTTTTTATCTGGGGTAGCTTGAGAGAAAAAGGCGATTGGCTGGTTTCATTTTCGTGTCCCTCCTCATCTAATAGATGTATTTCGAGATTTTAATACACAATGAGTGGCGTGTGCAAAAATTATAAACAATTTAGCTCTCAAAAATCGCCTATACAAGGGATGATAATGATTCAAACGGGATACTGAAGAGTAGACTTGAAGGTATCACCCTGATTTTCCCCAAAACACCATCTTTGTTTATGAAAAAGTTATGCCATTTCTCCTGAGAAACAATTTTTTATAAACAAATAGGGTTGTTCAAAAACGGTTCAACGGATCGTCACCAAATTTGGTATGCTTATCAACCTCAATGAGGTCTATCGATTGTCTGCGTTTTTAGCTTCATTAGTTTACTATTTGAGGATTAACAACCATTTGTTTATATTAGGTCTTTTTTTGTTTAAACCTATGTAACTCCAACAAAAAATATGCTAGAGCAATAAATTTTTTTTTGAATCTGTAGGTTTTTTTACTAGCTAGAAGGAGATACCAGAGCGAACTCGCTCAAAGTTATACCCACAGAGCTATAGGCATTAATCCGCGAAAAGTGTCGTTTTTTCCAGTAATTCATTGTTAATAATTTTTTCCGGACAGCGAAATTTGTTCAGAAGTGGTAGACATGGTTCTATGGAGTGTCTTGCACCTGAAAAAGAATGAAACCAGCACCTATCTTCCACCGCCAAAAAAAATCAAATTCTCCTGATCTAAAATATATCCGAGTATATTTTGGGCCTAGCGAGTGTGAGGGCGTAAATTCGTGATTTTTTAATTCTTCTTTGATACTTTTTTCTAGGTGATTTCTGAAAAACTGCCTCGAGCGAGATCCTTTGGTCTCGTGAAACTCGTATAAAGAGCCTATGGAATCAGTTGAAGGAGATTACTGACAGGATTGTGATGATGACGGAGGTAGGAATACCCGAATCAGACTAATTCAAGATTCAATAAAGATTCTGGAAGAACTTCCCTTTGCACCATGATCTTGGTGATGATGAAATCTACAGGAGGATGCTAATTTATAATGAGTTCAAGGGATGGTTAAGGAGAATATATGAATTCAGGACTTATATTGGTAAGAGAGTTGATAATGATGATAATACGGAATTCTTGTTGGTGTAGAACCGTGTATAGTATTCAACCTCAGAATCTATTCAACTCAGCTCATTTTCATTTAGATATATAGAATATACCAAACTTGGTGGCTAGAAAATGATCTGAATTGGAATATCTCTTTTGTTTCTATTCGGGAAGTAATCTTGTAGGTAAAACTTGAAAAATGTGCCTTGAGCGAGACCCTTGAGTATCATTAACACGTTCGCTGCGGCGGCGAAAATCGCAATTCCTTCTATGTGTGCGGCGGGACCCACCGGTAGGTCCCGCGCAATTTTGAATCTCATAAGAAGAAAATCTGCCGCACACAAAAGAGGTACTCGCGGGACCCACTGGTGGGTCCCGCCGCAGCGAACGTGTTAACCTTGTATAAAGACCTCCTGAAGTTTAAAGATGGACATCACAGGTACCAAATCATGTCCAAGGGTAGGAAAAGCCTCACTTCTAAAAATCCGGAGTGAAGGAAAACCGTAGAAGACGTTTTTTTCATCAAGATTATTATCTTAGGCTGATCCTCTCAGAATGGCATTTCTAATCTTGATATCTGGTAAAATGAGATCACTAGAAACGTTCCCTGCTTTTGACATGATCTGGGAATGTCCATCATAAACCTATAGGAAGTCAGCTCATTCTTAATGGGAAATGTGAGGCAAAACTAACATTCCACGAGAATTTTCACCATGATCCATTCATGACACATTTACTCTTTTCTTACCATATCATCTACTCTATGCTACAATAAAATCGTTCACATGTCCGTTGTACTCTATCGTTAAATCATGAATAGTCATCAATTCAATTTTCCGTATCCTAAAATTGATCTCCTCCTTTGATTCACTGATATTCCGACTCCCTTATACTAGATTTCATTTCACTCTTCTATTCACTTATCCGCCTTTATTCAGACGATCTGTATAGATCAAGATTTTCAAGGCCACGCTCATAACACGCGCATACACAGATCCTACTCGCCAATGATCACCTCTTCGAGCATATACACATCCAAAGGAAAGTTCAATGGAACCGAGAGATGTAACGAACGTATCGAAAACATTCGTGTCCTCACGCGATCCCTACACCTGCAATCACCTAATCTTTGCTATGGCTATAGATCGTAGAAATGGAGATTTTTACGACTGACGAATCCTTGTGAACCAAAAGTATGGAACTTGCACATTCAATCTGCACCTTTGCGACACTTTGGTACGCATGTTGGCAACTCCAGGTATTGAGTGTCATTCATGTATGGAAAATGAGGAAAACGAGGATGATGAACACATTAATAGAGACACAGTTCCCATAATCCATCAACCATAGAGACAAATATGCCCTAATTGCCAGAAATGTCACTAATACTAGCATTCTATTACAAGTATGCATCTGAAAAGGGATATGGTTAGTTATGGTAGTATTCACTTCTTCAAATAGGATAGGAGTATAATTTGTATTAATTATATATTTATAGTAGAGTAGTAGTAGTATATTATGTATTCATAGGACTTTGTAGACGTGAAAGAGTGAAAATTGTAATAGGGGTATGATTTGGTGCAGTAGTAATTAGTGTTAGTGTAATAATGGTATCGTAAAATTGGATGATTCGAGCCACTTTCCGGGAATGAGATTGTTTTACACGAAACTTGCGACTAGTGCATGGTACCGAGCTTTGAAAATGCTCATTTGAAAGCTCGGGCATCTCTGCTACAAATCTAAGCAACACAGTTAGTAGTTCATACAGTCTGTTGCTCTTAATTTTTTGGAAAATGAAGCAGTAGGGCAATATTTTTGAACATTGACCCTCTAAGTCATCTCCAAGTTAAAAAAGGCCTCTGAATTCTAATTGTTTTGAGATTGAGTTCCTTTACCATCGGTATGAGGAGTAAAATTGAGCGTGATTAGCTGACCGACACGGTCCCGCGAAACGAGATTTGATGCAACCCGCCATACGATGGAACGAGAAAGCGACACGTTCGCTGTATGGGTATACTGCTAGAGCTGAGGGATCCGGGTCACGCGTATCCCTAGTATAACACAGTTACACATGCTGAGATCCTTCTGCTGTAATGTATACAGCAACACAACTGATACTTGACAGCAAATAATTTTTATCCTATTCTGATTGATTATATTGTCATCGATGTTGCTGAGCATGGAGCTGAGTAACACTCCCATAAAAGCATCTCATTGCTAATTGTGTACAGGATGCAGATGAGGAGTGGTTGGTAGTGATGAGTGCGCATTGATAGTAATCTCTCCGAAACCACCAGTGAGGACTCACTGAACTTCAGTTAATCTGGGATCAACTCTGACTGAAGACTTCAGTGAGCAGTTTCAAGGAATATCCACTGAAGTCACACTGAACCTTCAGTGACCTTAGGTGGTCGGACGAGTCCCCGTCACTGGAGTTTCAGTGAGCACCACTGAAATTTCAGTCGGACCATCCACCTGAAATTTGAGCGAAATCATTCACTGAAATTACAGTGACCATTGGAATCGGGCGGGCCATCGTCACTGAAGTTTCAGTGAGCATTACTGAAATTTCAGTAAGCATCAACTGGAGTATCAAAGGCACTTACTCAACTGACAGAAAGACGAGAAACGAATTCTTCTCTTGAGTAAGCGCCTTTGATACTTCAGTTGATGCTTACTGAAATTTCAGTAATGCTCACTGAAATTTCAGTGGATGGTCTCGCTGAAACTCCAGTGGTGCTCACTGAAACCTCAGTGATTGGTCTCAATGAAATTTCAGTGATGCTCACTAAAACTTCAGTGATAAGGACTCGTCCGACCACCCAAGGTCACTGAATTTTCAGTGCGACTTCAGTGAATACTCACTGAAACTACTCGCTGAAGTCATCAGTCAGAGTTGATGATCCCAAATTAACTGAAGTGCAGTGAGTTCTCACTGATGGTTTCGGAGAGAGTATAATTTGAAATCTCCGCGCGCGATGAGGTCCCGATCGTTCTTATCAATCGTTACCAAATTAATTTTGATGATCAGTATCTCATGTCAATGATATTCTTGTTTGAACTGTTACTTGGTTCTCATCCAATCCGAGCTTTTGGAGGAAACTCGATGATCGTTATTACATTTACAATAACGAGAATGAAATTGTGTTAGTGAGGGCGTCGCGACGCGTCGATAAAAAACCGGGTAGATTCATCTGTCACTAGCCTGTGTGGAATTCGCATCACAAATATGAAAGGTAAATACCGTTTTTCCAAAATAATGTAGAACGAGTATTCAGAAATGAAATGGGTCAGAGATACTACCCTGCGATTATCTTAACCCTTCCATCTTGTCTTGTTTATTAAAGGATTTCTTGAATCTCGTAAGACATCGCACAAATCAGGAATGATTATGTTGTAAGACGTATGTTTATTTGAACATGATATCAACTTTATTAGTTATTCAGAGCTATTACAATTTCTACATGACAAATATTAATTCGAATAATCAATTAAGCGATTAGATCAGATTGACATTAGAATGTTATCATGATAAGATCACTGATTGTGTGATCAATCGAAATCTAGAATGGATTTGAAGCTTTGACAACGAGTGTCTGTTATCTGAAAAACATGCTTTGACAATCATACTGACTCTTTGATAATACTAAAACTTTTTGTCGACGCATGATGTCGACATTTGTTGAACTCCCCTCACGTGATAAGAAAGAGCATTTATGCAAATGCGTCCCGATGCGTAGGTCGGTATTAATGAGTGTACATCACGCATACGTTCTAAAGATATTTCTGCAACTGTACTGGTGATTTCACTAGAGCCAGACTGTAAAAATCTCTCTAGCCAACAATGACGTTCCCTTTTATTTGGAGGCTCTTCTTCTATTTCACAGCGGGCGACCACCGGATCTGAATCTATAATGAAGACTTCACTTATATCCGAACCTGACCAGGACGGAAGTCTCATATCTTTGATTTTTCTGAAATCTTTGTTGATTATCTCCACATAGTCGTATTCACGACTGTATGCAAGGATATTATGCTGACCGGTGAAGAGAAGCCCAGGTAAATTTTTCGGCAAGTCGATTGGTCCTCCTATTTTCTCGCCGTTTCCATCCAAATGTACAGCACTCGAAAAGTTTGAGCCCCTTATATTGTACATGAGAACATAACCAAGGGCTGTGGAAGAGATCGTCCATAGAGATTATAAAACAACCAACATTTATGTATCCTAACGAAATTTTCAGAGTAATACCTCGCGCTATGTACCCAGAGGAAACAGGCAAATCTCCGCATCAAGGAACAAAAATTTATTGAAAGCAATTGAGAACAGAAATCCTCCCACGGACCAATTTCACAATTTTTGTAATAAAGTTGATGGTCTTCACAGGTGCGACTTACAGTTTACCATCAGAAATGATACGGTTACTTATAAATTACAGTTGTGAATCCCATCAACTCCCCGATGGAGATTATCAATTTCGAAATCACCCTTAAACTCTGATAATATGAGACCTCAAAAACTCATCCGTAATGAGTCTTCAAGTCTCTGACAACTACATCGTGTAGTAGAACAGCAATTACCTTATTTAATCCTAGGAATGCAATGTTTGACCTCTGCATCCGTAATTGTGCAATGATTTGAGAAGACCAATATAAGTCAGTATGGATCAGAAATCTCAATGGAAATATCCGATAGCCCGATGTCATCGAAAGATGGCTTTCAGTTCAAATGATAATCTAGGTATAAATCGTTGGGTTTCGAAAAATAGTTTGATAATGATCCCAAAAGCATTTCAAACCCCGATTTGGTTCCCTTTTCGGATAATTTTTGAAATTTGAACCCAAATCAACCCTGAAGGGAAGAATAAGGTGCAAATGGGGAACGCACGAGACCATCGAAGTAGCTCGTTACAATTTGAATTTCATACGATACATTTGAACGCAGATGTAAGAAGTCATGCCCTGGCACCGGCCTCTCGAGCTTTTTCATAGATTTTTCCGCTCCTTCAAACCCATTTAAAAAAAATTTTTTCGACACAAGATACCCCCAAAAAACCTTAGCCCGTTGCGTGATATTCAATATCAGCTGTATTTTCAAACCAAAAAGACACACGTCCCCTTTTCAATGTTTCGATAGACTGTTTCAGAAATACGAAAGGAGTTGCATTGATACGATTGGAAGGAACGGTTTTCGTGCTTCCTCCTTAGCCTTCTAGCGCGTACAGGCAGCCCCCGCTATTTGCGGTCCCGGTATCCGCGGAATTCGCTTATTCGCGGTTTGGATCTAGATCTTCGAGATAACTTAGCTCATGAAACGTGAATTTTCGATGAATTTCATCCGAATGTGTTCTTCAAAACCAACTTTGTGATTGAGTGTTTATCATTTCGAGGGTGTAGCTATTGTTATTGTTTTCCAAGACTGATTAATTGGTTATACGGCACAGTTATTCGTGTACCTGTGTACTATCTCAATTCTACTCATGGCTTCGTGCCTAGAAAGAACGCATATTCGTCAATTAGAAAAGGTAATAATGAATTGTGAGCCTTCCGGAAGAATTCGAAATGTCAAATTTGCTTGCCACTAAAGGAAAGAATGGCCGAAATTCTTAGAACTTCCAATGGTCACTCACCAGAGATTGTATGGTCGTCAATCTCGCTAGTCAAAGGTGACAGAGCTCTTCACCCGCACGCTCGTGGACGGATTTTTCCAACAGATTTTCGAGTGAATTCCACATATTGAGTCAACTTGCTAGGCTTTTTACATGAATTTGTTTATTAAAGATGATGTGTCGATTTTTCACTTACCCACTTTTTACAATCGACGTATGTATACGTAACCCCCCTTTTCCCATAAGCCCAAGGTCCCGGTATTCGCGGTTTCGGTATTCGCGGCATTTTATTTATACGCATTAACCGCGAATAGCGGGGGTTGCCTGTACGATCCTTTGGTGCTTTTCGTCCTCAAATTCATGGCTTCTTAACGAGTATGGATGACTTGGGAAAGACTTCATCACTGAACACGAGTTCGATGCCCAGAATAGTAATCTTTGCTCTCCATCAAGGTGAGTTTGGAATCATGGTTTTTGTGTAAAAATATTGCGATATAATACCATGATAGGCTGAATATTTGCTAAATGAAAAATTTCATTTTCAACTCCCACTTCTTGAGGTCGGATCCGTATCCTCTGATCCGTAAACCTTTCGACTTTCAATTTCACCTTGATTTCAAGTATATATAGGATTTTGTTGCGTAAAGGAAAATTATCCGACAAAAAGCGTCAGTTTTCACTAATTTCTGAAATGTGTAAAAATCTTCTCCCATCCATGCGACAATTCCTAAGCTTTAATTTGTGCTGGCGCATGTGAAATAAAAGAAAATGACCCAAAAGTCAGGTCGTGAAAAGTTGGGACGTACTAACTCAGCTTTGTACACTAGAGGATTATTTCATGATCTGTGCTTTCCATCAAATTTTTCAATCGCGGATAGCTTAACTAATTGAAATGAACAATTGCAAATCTCGGAAAATTGGAGAAAAACATCGGACTATTTTTTTCTGTGCATACTTTAGTCATACTCACATCTATTATTCGGAGACATTGGGCGTAATTGGTTCAAAAGCATCAGTCTCTTCACTGTCTCATTTCCGATTTTGTGAATGGAGTCGTTAGAAATTTTATTGAAGAATACTATTGGTTCATTATCAATTGGTGTTCCATTTTCGTAAAACGCTTGTTTACGATACTCTTTATGCTCTTCGGACTCTCTTCCGAAACCTCTGTAGAATACATCGAATGAGTCAGAGAATGGTACGACTAGATATTGCGATCCCTTCTGGATACCATAAGAAACAATATCCTTAGCTGTGCAGTCTGGCATATAGAATGTCCGGATCTGTAATGAATCGTAGTCACCACTCCTGTAGACAACAGGAAAGATGATTGTGCTACCGGTTGATGCCAACCATCCTGGTAACACTAAATCATCTTCTTTAAGGCGACGCTCCCAAACTGTCATGCACGTGAAGTATTCGCCATTGAATCGCGGAAACGTCATGGTCAATGAGCACTCTGTTCGAGTACCTGATACCGTGTTGCATACTGCAATAACAAGATTATCCTCCTTGAGCACATGATCTTGATAACCCAAAATTACAGTCCCATTAACATTTGTCCAATCGTAATCCAGTGTTCGTTTCTTTCCGTCCTCGATGGTCACACAGTGATGGATTGATCCCACGATGAATGAAATACCCAATAGCACCCGATGGTATTCCATATTCTACGGTAACAAATTCTTCGACCTGTTAAAACAATATTCTAGTTGATCATCGTCAATATATCAAAAAATATCTCTTCTGATTACAAAAGATATCAAAAGGCGCGGTAGCGCCTTGCTGGCGAGTATATAAGAAAAAAAACTCGCAGCGCTGCCGTGCCTTATATACACCAAGTCGGGTTTTTTAACCTCTCGCTCTCCCTCGATCATAGATTATTGTGGATTTTAGTGGGTACCAGCCACGATGCACACCAATAACCGCGAGCTTGGTCATATTTCTAACCAAATACTAACTTGTTCCGCCGGGATAGCATCTAACAGCTTTGTTTTCCGACCTCGAAAATTTGGACCCTCCCCGACGAAATTCGGCGTGGATTTTCGTCTCCCGTCACTTTCGAGATTCGACTCATCTCAAAGTCGACATGCGTCGGTGTGTTACGATTCAGCCTTGTGCGCGTGAACGAGCGACCCATAGGTATATCACACTTGCACTGCAGGATGTAGCAGACGATTTTCACTTTATTCAGAACCAAGAACCGAGAGTGTTCACTTTCAGCTCGAGTACCAGTACTGACGAGTACAGCATGAGTATGTAACAGCAAAGATTTTGAATGCCAATCGATGCTAATCGTTATTGTTGGTCCACAAGTAAAAGAGGCACATGATGTGTGCTATCTTGTTTGTAGTGCGATTTAAACATGATGGGGCAAAGGCTAAGAAATATGTGTCATTCTCGCTGTTGTGCAGTAGTGTCAAAAGAATATTCTTCAATCTATATCTGGAGGATTTAGGATTTGATCTCAAGAAAGTGTGGGTGCCAGTATCAATCTATATTTTAAACCTATATTGACTCTCTGTTTCCACTTGAGACAGACCCAACTCTGGAGCTATAAATTGTGTAACTCTAAGAATTCTCCATGATCTACTCTAATTGAAGAATTAGATTGCAGCCAAAGAAGTATCTTTCGTGCTGCATTTCGTATAGCACCAAAAACCTGTTCATCTTTAACTCAAGAGGGATCGTCTCTCACATTTAGATGTTGTGAGACTAGTCAGTGCTGATGAGCGACTGCCCATAAACAGTTGTTGTGATGTGCGGTGATCTCTGGTCCTGCTCCAGTAATTTTTGTGTAACATCATTACCATTGTGTTTCACTCTTATCCAATAGACTCAGTTAGACTCTTACTCATGGTCTTATGGGTCTTTATTGTCTTGACGTGCCATTCAAATTCCTGCTAGAGACTTGATTAGAAAGTAGCTGGCATAGGTCATTTCTAAATAGGTTTAGAAAGTTATTGTACATGATTCATCTGCTTCATCAAAAGTGTCATAGCACATTTACGCTCTTGGTGCAAATTTGAAAATGCAACTTGGGAAAACTCTCCGTTGAAAAGTCATTTAATGTAGGAAGTGGATCCATGCATTCATCTGAATGTACTTTGAGGATAATTTCATCCGGAATCCAAGTACTTCTCACATAATGCTAGTGAATCTTCATTCTTAAAGTGAGTTCACGCGTAATACTCCAAGTTCTTAAAAAATCACAAGTTACCGATGTCCAAGTTGAAATTTGTTCTAGTTTTTGGTTTTCAAATAATGTTGGAGAACAGATGTATTGCCATGATTCTATGTTTCATTTGTTAGTCACAGATTAGTCAGTCACTTTGATAGTTAGCATTCTTCCTTGGCGAGGAGCGAGTGAACCAACTCGTGTGGGGAATTTTTATAATTCAGATATTTCTCATCACCTGAGAACTTTATCTTGACAGCACCATTACAAGTGGAGTTGAGAATATTTGCATGCGTTCAAGTCAAATTTCATGAACTAATTCCAAATTTTGATTTTCAGAACACAAAATTGTACTACTCCAGATTTCTTTGCTTATAGCTAGAAATTATTCATCTTGAAATTTATCACACTGCTGCATATTAAGAGATGGTTTTCATGGATTAGATATATAGGAATTTTTAGGGATTTCCTACATGCCACTATTCACAGCTTATATTTGTCAATTCGAGAATTTTCAATCATTACCACAGCCGAGTGTCAAAATCTTCCCCCCCCCCTCCCACTTTACTTTTTCCAAAAGTATAACTTGGCGAGTATGGCCATCCTTTTCCCCTATCACTACATCTGGGGTCAAAATATGAATTTCAACTCTTGAGGGTCATGAGATCAAGGAAAACATGTCGAGTAATTATTTAGCAGAAACTGGACGTGAGACGAATAGAAAAAGATTGAAAAATATTAATTCCAACTCTTGAGAGCTATGAGATCAGGGAAAACATGTCAAATAATTATTTAGCAGAAACTGTGCGTGAAACGAATAGAAAGAAATTGAAAAATATGAATTCCAACTTTTGAGAGTTATGAGATCAGGGAATACATGTTGAGTAATGGTTTTGCAAAATCTGAGCGTGAAACTCATGGGAATGTATTGATTTCATTACGATTTGATGACCTCTGTAATTTTAACTCAACTTGAGTTACTCACCATCTCTACTGACTTTCTAACAAGAACAATTGATGCGGGATTGAGTTTTCTTATTGCTTCCAATTTTTTTCTCATTGGTCTGGATGAACAATCATGTTCAATACATTTCGTAATTAAAAGAGATGGTGAGTAACTCAAGTTGAGTTAAAATTACAGAGGTCATCAAATCGTAATGAAATCAATCCATTCCCATGAGTTTCACGCTCAGATTTTGCAAAACCATTACTCAACATGTATTCCCTGATCTCATAACTCTCAAGAGTTGAAATTCATATTTTTCAATTTCTTTCTATTCGTTTCACGCACAGTTTCTGCCAAATAATTATTTGACATGTTTTCCCTGATCTCATTGCTCTCAAGAGTTGAAATTAATATTTTTCAATCTTTTTCTATTCGTCTCACGTCCAGTTTCTGCTAAATAATTACTCGACATGTTTTCCTTGATCTCATGACCCTCAAGAGTTGAAATTCATATTTTGACCCCAGACGTAGTGATAGGGGAAAAGGATGGCCATACTCGCCAAGTTATACTTTTGGAAAAAGTAAAGTGGGAGGGGGGGGGGGAAGATTTCCTTTACAGTGGCTTCTCCGTAAAGGTCAAGGCCATGTCAGAGTCTCGCGGCAAATACGGGGTTACAACTTATACGATGGTTTTTCCATCAATATAGACGAGGGTGGTCGCAAATGACTCGGGATTGCTCCAGGAATGTGCCTCTGGTACGATCCGTGAGGATAAATACTCTCATTCTTGAGGAAGAATAGAAGAATCGAGAGATATTCCGATTCTGATTCTCTGAGAGCGCGACTTTGCACCTTACATCGAGTTTTGAGGGGGATAGAGACGGTTATCCTCACAGATCGTACCAGAGACACATTCCTGAAGCAATTCCGAGTCATTTGCGACCACCCCGGTCTCAATTGATGGAGAAACCATTGCGAAAAGTGTAACCCCGTTTTGCGCGAGACTCCGACACGGCCTTAATCGCAAGGAGCTCCGATATCAGAAATTTTGCCATCCAAAAGTAATACCGATACATTTTTTAGATTTAAAAAGTAGGACCTGACGCTCACGCCCGATGAAGAATAGCAACTAGATCATCAAGAGAGCGAGGTCTTTTAGGATGCAGTTGGACTGGAATTCATAGTCGTTCTCCTTACCCGGAATCGTCGCGAACCCCCTCATGCGAACCCTCACGGCCAATTTTCGATCTCCTCTCGCTACAATACAGTGAACATCGCATTTAACGAATTCAAATATAACAAGATTTCGATAATAACAACAAAATTTTGTAAGTTGGATTTGCTGCCATAGTGAGCCAATGAGACGAGCCTCTGTATCAACAAGCGAAACTTTTTTGAGAATTGAGATTGTAATCATTTCTACAGCGGTTAAATGTGTTCTCGATATATTATTACAAGAGCTTCGAGGCTTCAGTTACTTCGGTAACATATGTAAGCGCGTGACGTACAGGTACCAAATAAGTATAATTCCACCGGCAAAAGGAGTGCTAAAAAGAAGAAAGGGTCAACTCCGATATTATAAGAGCATTGAAACGAGTACAGGAGAAAAATTCCGAGTTCTACAAAGTTTACGGCTCGGTGCCACTATCTTTGTTGAAGTCTAATTCTAGAAAAAAATTGCTTCAATCAAGTTTTTTAGCTATTCAGATGAATCCAACGGGATTATTTCCGTAATTGACTAACAAGGAAAGAACCAATCTTGCGAATCCTGGATTCGTCCCAAATTTTGAAAATCATCTTATTTGGTGATTAATTGATTGATATAATTTTATTGGAGTCTAAGGGTAGGAACCCCATCAGACTCTATTGAATTGATACAGAGTGGTGGTGTGAATAAATTTTAGTACTAACTCAACAAAGAGGTATGTTTAGAACAAGTGACACTGCATAATAATACGTATGTTAAAGGTGCATGCTGCGGTAGAGTATTGCGCTGAATCATTTACGCTTAGGACGAAAAGAGATGTCATGCTTGCTTTAGTTTAGAGCACTAAAACACCCGCTAGTTGAGGGGGAATCGGCGGTACGTCCAATGCTCGCGCTTTCTCAGTCCATTCCGTAGTTTCACGCTGGAGCGGCGAATGGAAAAGTATAGTCTTGAAGTCGTTGAGTGATATAGAACGGATGTCGTGAGGATGAGTTTTATTCAGCAACCTGGTTGCGACCAACGTGAACGACTTTTTACGTGTTTTGGTTCTGGGGGTGTAGTATGTGAGGGTTTCTGTGGATCTTAAAGAATATTTTTGGTCCTCCGGTTTGTATGAGAAAAGTGAGTAGAGGTGAGAAGGCTCACCAGGGGTAATTATCTTATAGGCCAAGCAGCCGACGAGGTACCGACGTCTGCGCTTGGCAGACAGACAGCCTAAGGACAGGCGAAAAGGTGAGACGTGATCTTGCTACGGGATGTTTCCGAAGATGAAACGAACGTATGCGTTTTGCAACCGTTGAAGTTTAAGTCTCTGAGCTTGGGTCATGTAATAGTAGGCGGGAGCAGAGGAGAGGAGGTATATCCAAGGGTTTAGTCTCATGCACCTTCTGGCTTGAGATACAGCTAAGGAAAATAGCATTACCCATATGGGTCCAAGTTGAAAAGTCGTGCATATAGATATACTGAAAATGCTAATCTCCATAGCTGTATCTCAGGGTAGGAAGCCCTTGGGATTTAACCCTTGGAGATACCTTCATTTTCCACCAAAACAAGATAATTCCCAGAATTTGGGACGAATCCAGAACTCGCAAGGTTGGACCCCCCTTGTGAGCCAGAAGATGAGCTATCCTGATCCCAAGTGAAGAAAAATCGATGTAGTTCCTATACAGAATCTATATACGATCCTAATATATAATTCATATAATATATATTTTTGGTGATATAGAAAGTCTGTATGTCCTCAGTACGAAATCGTTTGACGTATAAAATCAACGCTCAGAAAGAATTTCTTGCGTTCTTGAACGATTCTAAGCACGATTTTTTAGTTGCTGTTCCACCAGAGGGACAGATTTGCGTGGTAGAAATATTTGAGCAAAACTACCGAAATCTGTAGAATTTTGGGAAAATTATTCTCTCCACAATCGCTCATCGTTAACTCATCACCTGATCCACACGGACAAACTCGGACTATTACCCGCATACATCCTCTGTTGGAGAGATCGTGGAGAAGAATTTTCGCATATTTTCTGCCCGTCGCGAAGCCCTTGTCTTTCCTTACACCCGACCGATTGACAATTGCTTCATCCAAGAGCTCCATCAAGCAGCTCAACATCGAGACTGCCTTGCAGAAATTCTGCACAGGATCCAGCTTGAACGGATGGATTAGAGGTTGAGAATAGGATGCAGCGCGAAGTAGAGGCCACGGGCCGTCCACAGTAGCAAACGGCATGGTCAATGAGGCGCTCGTCGATCGATTGAAAGACCCGTCATTGGGATGCGTCCAATGAATTGCAATGACCTGTGGGACAAAATGTACCAGACAGAAACACAATAATTCACAAAGGCTTGATTCAACTGTACAGAACTTTGACGGTCATCATTCATGAAGAACGCGTGAGAGATTCAAATCACGAGGTCTCAAAGAATGACAAACTTAGCAGGTTAAGCCACCGTCGAAGCATCACCTCAAATACATTAAAAGCTATTTTTCACGATGGAGAATACTCCATCTGAAGTCTCGATTTTCACAAGCTGCCGTATTAGGTGGTCCACTCTTCCGCTGTCGCAGAGATTTTCTAGCGAAAAATAAGCAAAGATACGCGCAGTGAACTTGACAAATTTTTCCGTTTGCGAGCATATCAAGCAGACTGAGGCTGTTGTTGTTTTGCTGACACCGAACTCCAGTCTGCTTGATATGCTTGCAAACGGAAAAGTTTGTCAAGTTCACTGCGCGTATCTTTGCTTATTTTTCGCTAGAAAATCTCTGCGACAGCTGAAGAGTGGACCACCTAATACGGCAGCTTGTAAAAATCGAGACTTCAGATGGAGTATTCTCCATCGTGAAAAATAGCTTTTAATGTATTTGAGGTGATGCTTCGACGGTGGCTTAACCTGCTAAGTTTGTCATTCTCTGAGACCTCGTGATTTGAATCTCTCACGCGCACTACATGAATGATGACCATCAAAGTTCTGTACAGTTGAATCAAGCCTTTGTGAATCATGGTGTTTCTGTGTGGAAAATTTTGTCCCACAGGTCATTGCAATTCATTGGACGCGTCCCAATGACGGATTTTTCAATCGATCGACGAGCGCCTCATTGACCATGCCGTTTGCTACTGTGGACGGCCCGTGGCCTCTACTTCGCGCTGCATCCTATTCTCAACCTCTAATCCATCCGTCCAAGCTGGATCCTGTGCAGAATTTCTGCAAGGCAGTCTCGATGTTGAGCTGCTTGATGGAGCTCTTGGATGAAGCAATTGTCAATCGGTCGGGTGTAAGGGAAGACAAGGGCTTCGCGACGGGCAGAAAAATTGCGAGAATTCTCCTCCACGATCTCTCCAACAGAGGATGTATGCGGGTAATAGTCCGACTTTGGCCGTGCGGATCAGCTGATGAATTAGAGAGCACAATTTTCCCAAAATTCTACAGATTTCGGTAGTTTTGCTCAAATATTCCTACCACGCAAATCTGCCCCTCAGGTGACATGTTTTTGACGGTGGACTGGACATGCGTTTGGAGGTTATGTTCCCCACGTCCCGGAGGCATGTCCCTGCACGTTTTCTAGACGTTCTATAAGCAGAAAACGATCAGAAATCCCTCAAATTCATGTAGAGGACGTTTTTCAGTCGACAGTTGGTCATTTCAAACGGAGGTTCCAGTACATTGCCATTATTGGAACTTTCCATGTCCTTAATGATCTCGAGATGTTGGAAAGAGAATTTGAATTTTTTTTCTTGTGTTCTAATCAATCAGCCCACGTGGAATCACTCAAAACGAAAATTAATTCTTTGGGATGTGTTGCTCAGATTCTCTTATCGATGCAACTTGTAAATGTCACATCGTGAATCCATATTTCCTAGATAATGAGAGTTTAAAATCAACATACCTACGAAGAATTCTCAAAAATGGATGATTTTGACACGCAACGTCAGGTTATCGTTCCTTCACCGGAAACTTAATCCAATACAGTGGAACAAAATCGGCCACTTTATATAGTCGTACTTTGATTTCATAACTCACCGTCAACTAAGATAATCACGTCATTGTGAGATTGGGACTATCATATCCATTTGGTCGTCAAATATTCCCAACAAAATGTTCAAAGCTTGGGATAATTGAACGTAGTTGAAGCTTTCATCTGGCTCAGGCGTACTAGGTCATGAATGTTTTCCGACTTAGAGGGGAAATGAGATCTAGGTATGCACTGGCACCTCTGAAGATAAACAATATTTTCGCTCCGTCAATTTTTTCATGGAATAGTGTTGAACGTGTCGGTACAATTCCGTCATGATCCGCTCGGTAACGGATATCTTACGTAAAAACAGTTTCTTACATAGTTTCTATCCCTCTGAGAAACTTGAATATCTTACGTAATCGGCTATGGAAGGTAAGTCAGTTCAGGGATCGCGATTTTGCATTCATCTTGCTATGTTGTTTTAACGGATCGACTTGAAAAGTTTTCGATTCGGAATAATTTTCCTTATTCGATTATTCCATTGTATCAACTTGCCCTCTTAAGGCCATGTCGCGGGGCAAACACGGGGTTACAACTTACGCGATGGTTTTTACACCAATTGAGACCGGGGTGGTCGCAAATGACTCGAAATTGCTTCAGGAATATGCCTCTGATACAATCTGTGAGGATGAGCGTCTTCCACTCTTGAGGAGGAATCCATGAATTGCGAGATATGAGCGTTTCTCTGGAACTTTTGCACTTTGCTGAAAATCGATGAAAAATGAAAAATGAAAACCGCTCAACGCACACCTGGGACCTTTTGCTCACATATTTGTGTAGTGTTGAGAGTTACAAATCCACTATTGGAACTCATATAGAGTAAGTGGCATCGCCAAAATCACGTTAATAAGTCGAATTCAAAGTTGTTTTTCGCCGATTTTCCAGAATTTCCTAAGCGATTATTTGGCAAGATTGACAATTTCAACGAACGCCTTGGGCTTTTTGCAGCTTCGTAAGGTCAGGGTATCCGGTCAAATTAGTTTGATCAACATAGAGCTCGATCCGCCAATGTGGGATGAGGAAAACTGAATTTTTTTCATGAGTCACGTTTTTTCTATTTCACTTCAGAACGGCCGTATTCTAGACAGAAATATCGCACCAACACGAGACTTGTCGCAAAATCTCCGCAATTGCATTTACTTTAGATATGCATTCCAAAAATTGCGTTCAGAGTCACGGCAAGAGCTTGGCGTAATCATATTTGAGTTGACCGAGACATGATTGATTTTTTATTCCCAATTTTCAAAGTCATACAGTTTTGGCTGAATTGGTAGCACACCATCGCGCTTTTGGGCCATTTTTCTCTAATATATTGACCACCAAATGCAGCTCGAATCAACCCGAAAAATAGCGCGGCATCACCAGAATATCCGTAAGACTGCACGAGAGTACTAAGTATTTCCACAGGATTTTCCCCACATTTTCTCTCTTTGAGTCAGCTAGAACGAATCAACTTTTTCTGACCATACAGAGGTCAAAAATATCTCATTTTGAGACTCGGATAATGATATTTTCACTTCGATCGGGACCGATAGATTTGATTGTTCCCTTATATCATTATATCCATAGCTGTATTCCAGCAGGTGTAAAAGTTCCAGAGAAATGCCCATATTCCAATTCTGATTTGTAGAGAGTGTGACCTTGCACCTTACATAAGTTTTGAGGGAGATAGTGACGATTATCCTCACAGATCGTACCACAGGCACATTCTTGGAGCAATTTCGAGTCATTTGCGACCACCCCCGTCTAAATTGATGGAAAAACCATTGCGAAAAGTGTAACCCCGTCTTGCGCGAGACTCTGACGCGGCCTTAAGCCGATCTCAGGAACGGTCACTCCTTAACCTCATCGCAAAATTTCTTACGTTTCTTATGTTAGAAAATGGGTGAAGGAGCAATTTCTCTCCAAAAATGTGAGTGAAAATACTCGCAACCCGGCTTTGAAAGAATTTTCCATTCGCTTTGGGTGGAATCTTCACTCCAATCGAGTGATAATGTTTCACACCCGTGTATCGAATTGTTTTTCTAAACAAACTGTGAGAGAAAATGGAAAATCAGTGCAAAAAATTTACGCACAGTGTGTCAAAAATAGTGAATCGAGAAAATACTAACATGGATAAGAACGCTCCTACTGTTGTATTTACAGGAATGTCGATAGCCACAATATAAAAATTCTATGGATTGAGAATCAAAATCCAAATGTCATTATAAGGCAACTTTGTGATTATGAAAACTTGTGGAATTACCTTATGATGACATTTGGATTTTGATCCTCAATCCATAGAATTTCAATATTGTGGCTATTGACATTCCTGTTAACACAACAGAAGGAGCATTCTTATCCATTTCTCGGTTCATTATTTTTGACACACTGTGCGAGAAAGTAACGTTTTCGCACTCCCTTTTTTCACTTGCTCTCACAGTTTGTCTGAAAAAACAGTTCGATACACGGATATGAAACTCATTTTTTGCATCCTCATGATGATTCCGACCCTCGCCTATACGGCTCGGGCCCATCACTCGGACGCGACAAAAAGTTTTCACGCCTCCGTATCGAAATGTCCTATTATATTATCTTTAACCTTGGAATTTAGAATTATGATCAGTCCCCGCCTGAATAATAAAATTTTCATCCACCGGCAACAGTTCTACACGCTGTTTTCCGGCCGAGCAGAGCGGAGGGTAACCCGTCGCTCAGAATTTCATGACAAAACTCCAGTTGAAACAAATTGGAAATTGTATAAATTGACATAATGTTGCAAGAATTCACACTGAAAAAATACCTAGCGCTAGGAATTATTTAACCTCTTCCCGGCCCATTTTGGTGAGTTTTATCTTCATCTACGAAATCATCAGCCAAATTAACCAGATCGAGCAGTGATCTACTGGTATATGATAGTGGAAAATATTGAAAAAGCAAAACAATGAAAAAAGAAAAACAAAGATTGACCGATCGCAGGCTTGAACCCACGATCTTTCGCGATCAGTGCGAAAATTCTACCACTCGACCATTCACATCTCTCCCAAACAATAACCAGATGTTATATTTGAGCTGCGGGCCCTCATGAGAGATTTGGGATTGCGGATTTGTGATAAATTATTGTCATACTATTGAATGAATGATTGAAGCAAGCGATACTCAATGTCGGTAACTCGCAATATTCTCCGGATATCATTATTTGACAAAACAAAGCACCGATATTTGGGTCGCGTAAACATTGATGCCATATACCCGCGCATACCCTCTCTACTAACCTCTATTAGGGTGCGTCCACAAATGATGCACATGCATGCATATGCAGTGCACACTGCGCATATGCACTGCACACGTGCACATGTGCAGCTCGTCGAACTTGAGCAAAGATTGAGAGTTTCAAATCAGAGAATTTCTGATTCGAATTGGTTTGTGTCTTTGCTCCGTTATCGGCTGATCCAAAGCAGAACTCGACAAGTAGCGTCTAATTTTGGCTAAAATTTGATGAGCTGCACATGTGCAGTGTGCACTGCATATTATGCATATTTGTGGACGCACCCTTACCTTCTCACTACTCTCTCGCTACCCGTGACTACCCGCATTTACTCGCAGGTTCGGTATCCGCGGAAGAGATTGCGGGTAGCTAAGAGTAGCAAAGAGTAGCGAGCGGGTAGTCGGGTGGCGAGGAAACAGTAACGCGCGGGTGTTTTACTAAGGTGCCCCTCGGCTGGGATGGGCATATATTTCTGACCTCGATTTACGCATGCTGGTTGAATTCCACATGTTCGAACGTCAACGAGATCGGTAAAGAGTGCTCTCTACCTCTGGAAAAGCGATGGTGGCTCCTCTAGTGGTCAAATTGGTATATTGCCAATAACAATTTTTAAAAGCAAAGAGGAAGGAAACCAATAGTACCGCTCCCTGCGGATTATTTTTCTTCAAATAATAAAAAAAGTTCCATCGAGATCGGTGCGAAATTCAGCTCAAAAATTTGCAGATACAATTCAGCAAATTAATTCATTAACAAATGTATCTGCAAATTTTTGAGCTCAATTTTGCACCGATCTCGTTGAAACTTTTTTTAAAATTTGAAGAAAAATAGCCCGCAGAGAGCGGTACTATTGGTCTCCCTCTTTGTTTTTAAAACTTGTTATTGACAATATACCAATTTGACCGCTAGAGGCGCCACTATCGCTTTTCAAAAGGTAGAGAGCACTCTTAATGAGCTGAACGGCAAGTGCACTCCTGAGGAGACTTGTTTACAATACTTTGATAGCTTATTGAAGAGATGAAAGAGGTCGAGATGCCCATGAGTTCTCATCACCCACGAATCAGACGTAAGAAAATGTATGATCGAATAACTTAGGCATTTTTTTACGAATCTCTCAGGTATTGAATCATCACCCTTCTGTAGCAGAGGCTACTTCTTTCATTCATCTATTGGGAGTAAACCTCTGTGTTAATTTAAATGGGACTGCAGCGCCAATATGGTGGCGCTAGGGATGTCTTCCATAAGAATAACACGGACGAAAGATAAGAACGCTTATCGCATGTTTAGTCCCAATACACGAGAGTCACTCGACTCTTTCCATTCCATAACAATACAGAGTCTCTCGGGCCGTGCATACTCATGACTCATTCATGCGCTTTCCCTTGCAAAAGATGTGAGTAAGGTAAGGGCCGTAGACCCAATACGCATGCTTCCATGGACTCTTTCGTTGCTCGCTGTCTCAATGAGGTGTATAACACTCAATAATCAACTCGGGTATCACTCATTAGAAAGATGACATTCGGAATACACGCGCATGGAAATTCGACGTTATGTTCATACATTGAGGTCAAATCCCATATCAATAGCAGAGATTGACGTTCTATAGTCACAGTCTAATCTCAGAGATTTTCTTCCATTCAGATTATATTTCCAAGAGTCTCACGAAAGAACGATTTGCGAGTGACCTCTGTCGTTTTATTCCATAAACCTAGATTTCACAGAGCAATAATCATTGTTACCATGGAATTTGGTGCTTCGATTACTCAACTACGTGAAATAATGATCGAGAATGACTTAATATTCATTTCGTACAGGAAAAACTTCCGGAAAAGCTCTTATGGGATTTGGGGGTGTTACGTTCCGCCAATTCAAAAATTGCTATGCTGATTTTATCCATGTCTGAAAATATAGGAAAAGAGGTAAATTAGTAAATAAATAGCAAATTGTTTATTAATCGTATCAAAATAACTAGTTAACAAAGATTATTTGGCTCGACGGAGGATGTCTTTATAAAGTTCTCGGTAGCAAGACAGCGCCATTTGACATTCGTGCTTGAATTTCGAACTCCTCGTCAAAATTGGGTCGTGCTGTATAGCCTCTGCAATGGCCCCTTGTCTGAGTCTGATGATTTTTACGATCAACTTTGAGCTCAAAGTTGGTTCGGGAACACCTGCAGGTTCTTCTGTATTTTCTGGACGGTTCAATATCTCTTCAATCTCACCGACAGACAGGCTTTCTTGTGTAGGATTTACAAGTGATAAAACCTCATCTTGAGTGATGTCGTCGGATAAACTGGTGTATCAAAACTAAGATGTATTATCAAAATACGCTATTATCAACAAGGACCATAACCCTGAGATGTATATTAAAACACTGAAGATAACCCTGTTGAAATAGTATATTAAGCAACTAGGGGTCAAACGAAAATTTGCGCACGAGTGACCGCAAGAGTGTGCAAACGTTTGCCCCGTGTTGCTTACGATATTTTATGCTATTGCTGTGAGCAAAGTTGTAACTCGCCGAAAAATACGCCCTGATTGAAATAAATGTAACATCATTAAGCGGCAGAATGGTTGGCGTGAAAATGTAGCCATTTCTAACTCACTAGTCGATATCATGACAGGTACGATCACTCCTAATTAAAAGCCATCGACTAAAAGTCATCGACCTTTACCAAAGTGATAATCTGTTACCTATATATGTCAGTACGGTTGTATACTCAAGAGTGGGGAGGGGGTACGCAGGGCGCAGAAGCGGGGTCCATGGGTGGCAGCCTCGGACTGAAAAAATATTATGAAAAATATTTCAAAAAAAAATCTTAATTTCGAGTTTCAGATTCAAAATCTGGTTATGAGATTTTCCAATATTTGGAAGTCTATAGAAATGTATAAAATATCTTTGGCCCTTCTTTCATGAAGTCCCCTGTTTTCGAGCGATTATTTCGATCTCGGTCTGTGACTGAAGCCAAAAATCATTCGCTCAGAGGCGAGCTACAGCCTCATAAACTTGGCGCGAAATACATCCAATCATCGTGTTTTCTGGAAATTTCCATCAATCTTGTACTTACATTCCACAGCCTGGACTGCACGATTCTAAGTTTTATCTTCAGTTCAAAGAGATCTAATTTTCCCGTGCGCAAACAATATTTGCGCACTAATTTATGTCTGCACAGTGCGCAAATGACCAATTTGCACACGGTTGAGTGATTTGCGGCGGGCGCAAAAAAAAATTTGCGCACAGTTTTGGCATTTGCACACGGAATTCGCCATTTGCACACGGCACACAAGCGTCTAAATGGCCATTTACGAACAACTTTGCGCACAGAATAGCATAAAAAACATAACAACAAATGCCTTAATCAATCTGAAGTTGACTATGTAGGAAATCCTACATGAGCACGAATCTCGCGATTGGAAATTTTTGAAAAATTGTACTGGTAATCACTATCTCTGGATGACGAACTTGACCACAAATCGCGAATAAGCGAATTTTAGCTCGCGAATAAGGAGAACGGGTAGCAATCCCCAAATCGCGAATACTGAATCCGCGAATACGGAGTTTTGCCTGTATTCAATGAGTGTCATGTACCTTTTCATTCTCCTTATATTATGATTTTTTACCTATTTTTGAGGTGTAAAAATATCGCGACATCACAGTCTGAAGCCCTGTTTCCAACGTATTATGACGTCATCAA
Source organism: Eretmocerus hayati (assembly GCA_029851415.1). NCBI lineage: Eukaryota > Metazoa > Arthropoda > Insecta > Hymenoptera > Aphelinidae > Eretmocerus > Eretmocerus hayati. The sequence goes on from CM056742.1 coordinate 26,223,384, forward strand.
TACGTTCTGAGTGGTCAAGGGGTCGTAGTGTACTCCTTTTGAGATTACAATCTTTTTCAGTCTTAAATCACTTCCTAATAAGTTCTTCCATACTCCCATAATCTTCTGTTGGGGTTTCATCGGATGTAAAATTTTGCTACTCGAACCGAACTCTTATGGAGTTGTTCTCAGAACTTGTATAGAACCCTATTCGGAAACCTCTTGGAGTCCTTTTGGAATTGTGTCATTGTCTGGGATAAATCCGAACGCATTCTTGAATTTCAAGGATATTTTCCTTGAAGTTTAATAACGCCATCGGAACCATATTCAAAAACATTAGTTTGGAAATTCAAGAAAAAACTTGAATTCTCAAATAAATGTACAGTGAAACTTGTCAAGTTGGGCACCTCTGTAAGTTGGGCACCTGCCTAAGTTGGGCACTTTTCCGCGGAACGTGCAAAATTACATCAGCTCTTATGGGGATTTTGTTCTATATATTGGGCACTCTATATGTTGGGCACCTGTCTAAGTTGGGCACATTTTTGCCTCCCGTCGAACACAATACCATGAATACAAGATTGTGTAAGTTGGGCACCTATTCCGACGCTCGAGATATGATACCGTATCCGCGTCCTGGTCGTCTCGATTATGAATTCACGAATAAGCGACAGAGTTTGATAAACAAGAGGTCGTTGTTATTGATCTATTATCAGCATCAACAATTGTCAACCAAGTCAATCATCTAAATAAACCATAGTTTTATTGTAATAATCAGGGTATATCAACAGTGATCCAATTGTAGCAAAGTTGGTAGCGTATTCACCGTCACACAATGAATAACCAATGATGTCAAGCATAATCGGAATGCATTCATAGATCAAAGATTGACAAAGTAAAGAAGTATCCAGTATGAAACAGTCAAAGATCAGTGGTTACCTTGCTGCCGAATGAAGTAATCGACATGTATCGGGTTTCTGATTCGCAGAAGAATGTTTCTGTTTTCCAATTTCTTCATTATTGTACTGTAGGTCTGTTTTTCGATGGAAAAGGATACTTTATGACTATTCCAAACGAATGTATTGACATGACCATTAGGGGATAACGTGTTTCATCCAAGATAATCAAAATTTCATGAAGAATTGACCTCTTTGAATCAGAAAACGGTTTTCAGTCCTAAATTCTGTATGTTGGGCACCTGTCTAAGTTGGGCAGATTTTTCCGGAACCGACAGTGCCCAACTTAGACAAGTTCCACTGTACATGAAACAAATTGAAGCACCGACTTGAAAATAGCTTCAAGAACACTCTCCTGAATATTCAAGCAGAATTTTTTTACAGTGCATCTTACAAAATCAATATCCAATTCAGATTTTGCAGTGATGTCTGAGTCGGCTGTTGTGGATGATAGAACTGTCTTTCTTTCCTAACCAGAAAAAACCACTAAACTCGCCACAACTGCCGGTGGTAGCCTCTATACAATCACATCCAAGGATGAATAGTTGTGATTCCCTATCAAGCCATCCATCAATTGCTAGTGCATATGATTGAGAATCACTTGTATATTTACAGAACTTTTATCTAAGAGACACGGGCGTGGAAATATTTTCAGCTCAATGTCATCCGCATCTCGAGTTTTTTGCGCTTAACTGTCCCGGACAGTTTTGACGGTTTAGTCTTCCAGATTATAACTTGCATAGATGTTTTTGATGGATAGATGGTTGTCCCACGCTGTTGTCAACTTTGCATTGGGATTTATCTCCAAATTGGCCTTGAAGTGAATATTCTGGCGGATAATACTCTCAAAATTACATTAGATTTTTTTTAATAGGGATGCACAATGCAGCATTCATTATATATGCGCCAGCCCAATGAGCGAGAGCTAATGTCAATATCCCAGACTGCGCGATTCTGTGATTGTTATCTTTCCGCGCAACTTGTGCTGCAGACATAAATAAGCCTACGTTGATAGATCTCAACAATGTCTCGCCACAAGCCTGCATGGAAGAATTAATCCTTAGAGAATCAAAGAGTTTGGAGAAATTGTGAATTCTTGCTCAAACTCTCAAGAATAGTTGTGGGTCGCGGAATTGATAAATTTATCGATAGATTTCAAAGTTTATGCCATAGGTAGTGAACACAAACAAATTTAATCTGATATGACCAAAATTAGTTCAAATTACTCGTCTGAGATGCAGGATCCAAGCCAAAACATGCGAATCATTCATCAATCATGTGCAATTTTGATAAAAGTCTCTTCACCGATTCCAACTTACTTGAGTCTCGCGTCGAGATTCTGGTTGAAATATGATGATGCTAGAAATGCTCTTTGTGAAATGTAAACGTCAAACAGACTAAAATATTCGATTTACCATCTGTCGTCTCTCTTTCAACGTATATGAGCGAGTATATATGAGCAAAGACAGAAGCCAAAGACGACCGACTAGCATAATGATTAGACACGTGTGAAGATAGCTACAAAAATATTTCGCAAAGAATATCAGGAATGCTTATGCGGTCCTACCAACTCGTGCCCTTCAAATTCTTTCTCAGATATTATGTGTAACGTAAGCTTCAGAGATATCTTGATGAAAGACTTGACGCAAAATTTCGCAGCCTTCTATGGAACGTAGAACCAGCGCCACAGTGGAGCTTTTGGGAAGCTATCGGGGAGCTAGCAGGGAATTCCCGGGAAGTAATTCAAAAAGCTTTATGGAAATAACTTGGGAGCACCTATAGGGCGTTAACGGTTGCCTGTAAGGAATCAAAATTGAGCTGGAAATTATATGGATCCCCAGGAACTCTCCGGGGACTCTCCGAGAAGCTTTAGGGTGCGGCTAGTACACGAAGCCGTTTGAGGCGGTTTTGAGACAGCGGGACAGCGCCTCTAGCGGCAATTAAGCCGTTTTCCCATGTAATTTGAAGCAAACACACCACCACAGCCTCCGATAAAGGCGCTATCCCGCTGTCTCAGAATCGCTTCAAATGACTGCATGTAGCCGCTGCCTTATGGGACTTTTTTGGGCACTCCGCGACAGTTCACAGGGAGCTGTGTTGCCATCTGGAAATTCTTCCATCTTGCTCTGTCTGGTAGAGAATTTCTTGAAGGTCCCGATTATACAAATGCAAATTACCACTTTCTCTCTTGAGTCCCGTAAAACATCACTGAAATCTGAACGGATTATGTTGTAAGACGTATATTTATTTGAATATATAGCACCAACTTTATTACCTCTTCAGAGCTAGCATAATTCCAACATTACAAATATTTATTCAAATAACCAAACGAGTGACTGAATGAGAGTAGCATTAGGATGTATCCAAATTTAGGATGGATTCATGACGACGATAGTGGCTATTATCTGAAAAAAATGCTTTGACATTCAGGCTGATTCTATGGTAATACTAGAGATTTTTCATCGGCGCATTCTGTCAACATTCGTTGAAGATTCCCTTCACAATAAAAAAGAGCATTTATGCAAATGCGTCCCGATGCGTAGGTCGGTATCAATAAATGTGGATCAGTCATACCAACTAAAGATAATTCTACAATAATATTGTTAGAATTACCAGAACCAAGCTGGTGAGATCTCTCTAGCCAACAATGACGTTCCCATTTACGTGGAGGTTCTGTTTCTGTTTTACAGCGGACGACCACCACATCTGATTCTATAACAAAAAGTCCAAGTATCTCCGAATCTTCTAACAAGGACGAAAGTTTATGTTGTCCGATCTTTCTTAAATCTTTGTTGATTATTTCCACATAATCGTATTGATGACTGTATACAAGAATATTATCTTGACCGACAAAGAGTATCTCAGGAAGATTCCTCGGCAAGTCGGTTAGTACACCCAGCTCCATGCCATTTTCGTCCAAATGCAGGAATCTCGAAAAGTTGTCCCTCTTTATATTGTGTACATAGGCATAACCAAGAGCTGTCAAAAAAAAAATGATTCATAGAGATCAAAAAACAACCGACATAGATGTATCCTGAAGAAACTCTTAGAGTAATGCATCGCGCTATGATGAATCAAGAGAAAACAGGCGAGTCTCTCAATCAAGGGAGAGAAATTTCTCAAGAAGTAGGATTTGTGGAGAGAAAGGATGCAGAGAAGAAACCCACAATGTTTGTAATGAACATAATGGGCTCTACAGCTATACCTTAGAGTCTGCCGTAAGAAATAACACAGTTAATTGTCAGTTATAGCTGAAAACTCTATCCACTTTCCTACAAAGATTATTAAAATGTAAATCACGCCCGAATTTTGAAAACATGAGACCTCGAAAACCCATCCCTTACGAGTCATCACGTTGTCTGATAGTTACATCGTGTATCAGCAGAGCAATGTCTTTTTCATATCTAAAAAGGCAAAATATTTGAACTCTGGTAACACATTTGTGTCATAACTAGAAGACCAGTATGAATCGGTAAGAGGACAAAATCTCAATAAAATGATCCAACATTCCAGTGCCATCACAGGATGACTTGCAGTTTAAATAATATTCTAATCGGAAGTTATTGGGTCTGGACATATGCTTCGATGGTGATCCCAAAATCAGAATAAACCCTGATCTGGTTTTTTTTCAAGGTCATCATTGAAATTCGATCCCAAATCAATCCCGAGAAGAGGACTAAGGAGCGATTTGGAATCCGACGGGACCATCAGATTGGCTCTCCACAATTTAAGAACTTCTATATGATACATTTGACGGTGGATGAAAGAGATTATGGCCTGGCACCGGCCCACTCAGCTTATTCATAGAAGGTCCCACTCTATCAGAATAAAATCCAATAGAAATATTTCAAATACCCGCAAATGATCTGTACAGCTGTGAAAAGCAAAATCAGCTCACTCTTCGAATGAAGAACACACACGTCCCTTCTTCGTCGTTCCAATTGATTGTTTTGATGATAGAGAAGAAGCTGCTTTGATACAATTGAAAAGAAACATCCTGATGCTTTTTCGTCAGTAAGGATGATTTTTCACGACACAAAATCTTCCCCCGACAGACCATCTCTCACCGTTGGAGCGAGCGAGAGAATCCTTTGTTTCAGGCCCTCTAGACTAACAGTGTCTCTTCCTTCTGCTTCAATGCCGAGAGATGGGCTGTCGAGGGAAAATTTTATGCTTGCAGCCTAACGAGCTCGGATAACTTGGAAAAGACGTCATCACTGAACACGTGTTTGATGCCCAAAATAAACTTTGTTCTCCATCGCGGTGATTTTAAATGAAAGGTTTGGATGTAAAATAACGCAATCTGGGATCCTACGTGGCTGAAAACTCGCCAAATTGAGTCCGCCATTTTAAATTTTCATTTTTGAGGTCGGATTCGTATTCTCTGGTCCATAAACCTTTTCTACCTTTGATTCAAATTTGATTCAAGCATATTTATGATTTTTCGCGAAGACGAAGAATTATCCCACAAAGAGCGTCAGTTTTCATGAATTTTCGAAATTTGCAAAGATCTTCCACCATCCAAGCGACGAATTCTTAGTTCCAGTTTGCGTTATGGCACGTAAAATAAAAGAAACTGAGTCAAAAGGCAGGTCACAAAAAGTTGAGATAACTTGAGTCAGCTTTATGTACCAGAGGATTATTCCATCGTCTGTGCCTTTCATCAAATTTCTCAATCGTGACTAGCTTAACCCATTAAAATCATAAATTTGTAGATCTCGGAAACTTGGAGAAAAACTACAAACTATTTTTTCATGCGCATACTTTGATCGTACTCACATCTATTATTCGGAGACATTGGATGTATTTGATCCAAGAGCAGGAGTCTCTTCGTTGTCTCATTTCTGACTTCATATATAGAGCTATTGGGAATTTTGTCAAAGAAAACGATTGGTTCATTATCAATTGGTGTTCCATCTTCGAAAAACGCTTGTTTACGATAGTCCTTATGCTCTTCTTCTCCTCTTCCCAAACCTCTGTAGATTACATCGAATGAGTCAGAGAATGGTACAATCAGATATTTCGATTCCCTGTGGATACCATAAGATACAATATCCCTAGCTGTGCAGTCTGGCATATAGAATGTCCGGATCTCTAAATTATCGTATTCTTTAGTCCTGTAGACTGCAGGAAAGATGATTGTACTACCGGTTGATGCCAACCATCCTGGTAACACTAAACTATCTTCTTGATAGCGACGCTCCCAAACCATATGGCATGTATACCAATTGTTACTAAATCGCGGAAGCTCCATGGTCAATGTGCACTCTGTTTGAGTACCTGATACCACGTTGCATTCTGCTACAACAAATTTATCTTCCTTGAACACTTGAGGTTGATAACCCAAAATCATTGTTTTAGAGGGATCTGTCCAATCGTACTCCATTAGTTTATACTCGTCGTACTCGATGGTCACACAGTGATGAATTGATCCCACGATGAATGCAATACCCAATAGCACCCGATGGTATTCCATATTGTACGGTAACAAATTCTTAAACCTGTAAAACAGTATTCCAGTTGATGATCGTTAATATATCAAAAAAAATTAGTGCGTCCAGATAGAACGCGCAAAAGATGACGGAGTCATCCATGAATTTTCTCTCACATTGAGTTCTGCACAGTACCATCATGAATTTTCTCTCACATTGAGTTCTGCACAGTACCATAAGTGTACCCAACTTGTCTCAATATGCCAATCTTAGATGGGTACTCCTTCACCTTCCCGATAATTTTTCACGTGTGTTGAACTAAAGTTTGAGAAAATAGGTGATGGGTTATACCAACCTAGAATCGTTTCCGCTTTCCTCAAAACACTCGAGATGGTTTTCTCATTTTTCGCGATTGTACAGCTAAGAAATCAACGAAGAAATTGAGTTTAGTAAAACCGGTGCAAATTCTTTCAGTTCGGTGGATCTTAAAGTTCTTAAGCGTATTTGATACCTTGTTTTAAGACCTTCAAAACCCGTTTTTAGAGTTGGAAAACATCGATCTGGAACATGCAAAATTTGGAGGTAAACAAAAATAGTGGTTAAGAACCTGCAAAAAGCTCCAAATATGGTTGCACGGCGATAAAAACATATAAAAACGATTTCATGCATTTTATCGCCAATTTACATCGGTTTGAATGATGGGGACAAGTTGCTAGGCAAGTTGGGTACACACTTTTGTGAACTCCTAGAAAACACTTTCTGGGTAATTTTGAACAGCTCGCCTCCAGTTTATCAAAATTAAACCTACTCCAGCTCATTTCGAAGGTCTTGAGACAAGCTTCCAAACGAGTTGAAGTACGTTTGAAGATGGGCCAAAGTTATTGAGAAATTGACTTGATGAGGGTACCCTACATTAGTTGAAATCACAAAACATGTATTCAATAACAGTGTGGTGCCTCGAAGTCTCATTCATATATAATCAGGAGATGGTCCATTACTTCCATTGTTCCTATCTTAAAAATTGGTTATTCTAAACTCAAAATTTTACTTAACATCTGGGAGACCTGTAATGCGACGCTCTGAAATTGAGGACTCGCTTCATCATACGATTACTATAAAACGTGTGATATGAGAGAAAACTTTCGAATTCTATATATATATATATATATATATATATATATAGCTATCGGGCTAGAATAGTCTAGACTCGAGCTCGGTGGTGTATCGTTTCGAAAATTGCGTTTTGTTGTCGCCTGATGTGAATTTTCCTTCAAATCTCAGACAAAGGTTTCTCTTGAAAATTCTCGCAATTGCTAAAAAGAATTCTCAAAAAAGTTCACATTGAAATTACTAATATGGATATGATTTCAATCTCAAACGAGTTCTCAAATATGTAATGCACACGCATTGCGAATGTCATCAAAATTTCCATGAACGAGTTGCCGTAATTTATGAAAGAATTTTGGACGTTCGAACATTCCCACGTTTGAGAGATGTAGAATTAATGAAGCAGTTTCCATCATCAAGCAATAGTATATTATGCGTCGAGTGCCAAAAACTTTGTTCTTTGCGATAACTTTGCTCGCCGACTTCCAACAAGAGGTTTATTCGATTATGTCGCTCACAGCGCTCACAGTGCTCAGAGCACTCTCAACGCTTTCTAATCGAATGCTCGTTCGGATTAAAAGTGTTGAGAGCGCTTTCGTCTCGTCTCAATCGGAATCCGTTCCTTCCAAACGGCCAGGGATACTAAGGTTGGAATAGCCGAACCACGTGAACCGGGGCGACGCTGGGTAGAAGGAACGGAATTATAGCGAAAGTGGAAGAAAGCGCTTTCAACACTTTTAATCCGAACGAGCATTCGATTAGAAAGTGTTGAGAGTGCTCTAAGCACTGTGAGCGCTGTGAGCGACATAATCGAATAAACCTAAGGTTATCGTGAAGAACAAAGTTTTTGGCACGAGACGCATATGCCGCTTTACACGGCGAGACGCGCCGTGTAAATAACATGCTAGAGCACGCATGACACACACACACACACACACACACAGCAATGAGCGCGAGCATGAGGTCATAGGCCAAAAGTCGTTATATATAGCACATATATACAGCACCTAATATAATGGTGAGCATATGTTACTAATATAAAGTATAGCGCGGCACGCGGCGCCTGCGCATAACATAGCAAACGATCCCGTCAACTGAGAGCGTGTCCACATGGATTCCCAATCACGGATTCACTCGCACCGCGCCGAAAGATGACTCCGTCATCAAAAATATTTCTTCTAATTACAAAAAATATTTCTTTCACACTGGCTCCTGAACGAAGTTTAATCGCAAGGAGCTCCGATATAGAAGATTTCGTTATTCAAATGTAATATCGATATATTTTTTAGATTTAAAATGTATGGCCCGACGCTGGATGGTGCAAGTCTCGAAGACTCATTCAGCAACCCGAGGGACTCCCTGCGCTCCAAGGAAGCCTGAAAAGCCCCCCCCCCCTCCCCCGCCACCGAGGGATGAATTTGGCCTTGTGCTGGAGTTCAAGCCCGAAATTAGCTAATAGGGGAAGAGGAGCGAGTCATTGCTAGCTCCGTGAAGTTGGCCTGATACTTTGAGATGAATATGTCGAAAAATCAAGCAAAAATTCCTCAATCTAATGGTATAAACTCTTGTAACACGTTCGCTGCGACGGATCCCACCGGTGCGACCCGCGATTTTTTATTTTTCATTCTTTACCAAATTAGATTTACTCGGAAAATTCTCCCAAAAAATCTATCGTGATGGTTAACTTCAGTAAGGGCGTGAACAATAAGTCAAAAAAATTGGTGTGCGTCCGGAGAACGCGCGATTGATGCCGAAGTCATAGAGTTTGCTGAACAAAATTGCTATTCAATCAAATTTTTGTAATTTTCTCTGCTACAAAATATAGTTTCCCGTTGATTTTGAAACATGATCGAGTCGTTTAGAGATGAGATGGAGTAAATAAGAGAATTTCTCATTGATATTAACGCGTACATACTGCCATTTTTTTGAGGATTGTACACATAGGGCCTACGATTTCTCAAATTTTAATTTTGCTCAAAAGGTATCCTCAGTGATCATCATTCATGTCGATTTACTTGGCCAAGAATATGAAGGGTGTGTGAAACAAGAATTCATACCCTAGAAACGTGTTTTCCAGAATACGATAGACCGGTTCATGGCTAAATTGAAATCACGAAAGGTTCACTCTCCGTGAACGGGTTAACCCTCCCATATTTTGTCTCGATTTCTGAAGCCACCTCTATGATCAGAAACCCTGTAACGAATTGCACTTAAAATCCAGTGTTTCGATGAGTACATAGATGAATAACAATGGCTCAGATGCGCACTTTCTGGCGAGGCCCTGAGACCGTATAATGGAACTTGATAAGACCAGATCGTTGAAATTTAGAATTCAAATTGAACAAGATTTTTCCGTGATTGGCATAGCTTTTGTTGATGGATAGATTCAATTAACAATCATGATTCGAGAAGTCTGATCTACTTCCTTCTAGCTCTAACAATCCTTTATAGTATTTTGCAATGACTTCAAAGCTCGAAGAGTTGGAATGACTGGACGTCTCCCTCCAAATTTTTCAGCATGTTCAGGCTGAAATTCATGCGTCAGTCTCATATCAAAGATATAAGATAGCAACATATATGGGAGATGCATGTGTGTCCGTGTTTGTTTACAAACAGCTATCGGCTTCTCGGCGCCCTGATGAGATAAGCACGCATGCTATAGATATACCCAAACGCATACGCGCGAGCATGCGTCGTTTCCTACAGCCGCAACACGACTCAACGCGCAAGATGATGACACTTCGTCATCAAAAGTTCAACTCTATATGGGCGTTTCTACCGAGTTGCGATGGTTCAATTCGTGGCCGGAATAAAATTACGAAAAAACAGCGTCGGAGCGAACGTGTTAATTTGAGTATTTTTAGTATTTGAGGGATTAATTTTCAAAGATAAGAAATGCTCACCACTCATCGAATATACACATTAGGGGATTATACGAGCTATAGGGGATTATAAGAGCTTCCATTTGAGCCAACATAATATACACATTATGTTGGCTCAAATGGAAGCTCTTAATTCAAGTATTTCGATCGAAACGTATCATTATTGACGCAAAATTGTTTGAACAGACAGAGAGAAATAACCCATGTATAAGGTATAGACGGTGTCGACTGTGACGGAAGAGGCAGCAAAGTGGGGAGGGCGCATATTTCCCATGTGGTTTCATTCGTAATATTCCGTGGTTTGGTGGTGGCCGTCCTCCAACCCGACGCACTGGCAGGGCATATCAATGACCCACGGCCACGGGGGCAAGCCGGGGTAGAGACGAGAGTCAGGTGCCCGGTATACAAAAGCCTATATTCTTATCCTAATTCCGTCAACCGCAAGGGATACTCCAAGACCCGGGGTGTGACGACCCTCCGGCCTCAGTTACAAGGACACCGTACCTGGACTTAGGCCCGAAGCCGGTAGGGAGAAGCCTGGTCCTGAGACTGGCGCTCGGAGCTTTAGGTTCTCCCGAAAAACCGCAAGGGGGGGGGGCTGGGGCATGGTGCCCCATCCCTGGAATCTGACGAGCTCCCGGCCCCAGTCAGCACCCGCCGGAGGGTGGAGACCGCACATCTCCATCCGGCACCACGGGAGTGGGTGAGTCTAGGGACTCGTATTGTTATCGCCCGCGGGCGATGACAATGCGAGCCTGGAAGACTTATCCATCATCCCGAGGGGCTCCCTGGACTCTCAGGAAGCCTAGACGAGCCCCAAAACCCCCTGACCAAGGGGTGGGTATCGGCCTTGTGCTGGGGACCGAGCCCGGAATTCGGTAGTCGGGGAGGAGGATCGAGACATTGCTGAACCACTTGTGGTTCGGTGATGACCGTCCTCCAAATCGACGCGCTGGCAGGTCGTATCCCTGCCCCACGCCCATGCATGGCGGCAACCCAAAAAGCAACCGGGGTGGAGGCGAAAGCCCGGCACCCGGGATATAATGATAAATTCCTATCCTAATTTTGTCCCAGTTACGAAGAATGGTATAGTGATGGCGGGAGCTGAATGTAGAAGATAAAAGAAACTCCGACATTTCCGCAGATCAGAACTGATTTTAGCTACACACCCGCTGAACAGCACCCCGAGAACATCCAGCTAGGATCCATTCTGTGCAATACGATCCCGACAGAAGAGTTGGGGTATTTTTTTCAATAAAATGCATATTCCTCGGATCCCTTCACGGATACAGAGATGCGATTTGTGGCATTCAAAAGGTTTTTAAAGAACCTATCGAAATTAATCTTTCAGAATCTATTTTGAGATCTTGGATGGTTTTATCGAGCAGAAGAGTGAAAAACATGGCATTTTTAATTTCTCGAAAACCCAATTTCTTAGAACCTTGGAAATTTGACATTTCATGTGAAATGCTGTGTTCTTTTGGAAAAAAATAGTCCCATATGCTCTTTTCGCGTTTTGATGCCTGTTTTGCCAATTATCACAAATCCATATTTCAGAATGACTTATGGGTTTAGCGATTCATTGAGATGGTGAAAAAAATTTTTTCAACTGACTACTTTATCGTTTTTGGATTAAAAAATTACGTATGGATCCGAACCTCCAGCCCTCCTCGATTTTTCAGGCCGAACTCCAAAATCAGGGTTCTCCCTCCCCTTAAAACGGATTTGTTTTTTTCGAAAAATGAAGATTCTTACCAAAATCTTCATAGTAAGTATCTTTAAAGCAACTTCACCAAGATTCAATCTCAATCAAATGGGAGTGTTTCAAGAAACGCTTAATCTACGTTGATGCTCCAAATCTCTCTAAAACCTTCCCAAAGAGAATAGCTCGCAACGTAAGGGAATGTTTCTTTGATATGATTATCTCTCCCGTATTTCCTCCTTGAACCAATTCATCTAGCTTTGCATAATCAAAGGAGATATTTTCGCGGTATTTTACATCGATTGCTTGGCCCCGAATCTTTTAGAAGTTCCTTGAAACATAATTGAAATGAGATTTGTTTAAAATAAATCAAAGCTTTTGACAAGGGCCACATTTTGATACTGTCAAGACGGAATCCAATAAAATTCCATATCTAACAATTCATAGAGGATGTTCGAGAGCTCTCTCAATTATGTAAGATAAATTCTGGTTGTGGACTCGTGGAAGAATATATTCTGATGAAAAATAACAAATTACGATCTCACCTTGTTGTAACGATCGTTAAAGGAGTACTCGCAGCTGGTGAATCTACGATAATCGCACTACGAGAATAAGACGATAAAGTTGTTGAAAGGGTGTCTCGAATTATTGAGTGCCATAAAAATGATCTCGGTTTCATTGACACTTCGAACTTCCGACTCTCATTTCATGGTTCTAATAAACAAGATAAGTTAGATAACATCAAAATATCATCAGTAGAATTGTGTACAGAGCTCTGAGAATCTTATTGTCCTCCTGAACGACTGTATGAAGCTATTTGATTAAATGTATGAGCGACTGTGTAAAAATTTTCATCTATTCTTGAAATTGGCCACATACAATTGAACTCGGTTCTATTAACAATACAAACATTCGATGACGATTTCAAGACTCCCGAAAGACTCCAGTAAATAAGATCGACAAGATAACATCAAGAAGTCTACAACAGAATTGAGTACAAGATCCGAAAACTCTATTGTTCTGTTGGAATTCAATAGTAGCTCGGCATAATTATGACGAACTACTATTGAATTGCAAATGTTAGTATAATTATACTAACACGCACTGTTGCTGAGCAAAAGAGTAAGCATAGTAGTTCCGCGCGAAACAGACCTAGAACAAAGAGTCATGTCTTAAATTTTTTCCTTGACTTTTTTATTCGATTGTATCGTACAAAATATGAATTTTTCACCACCTATGGGGCCCAGAAAGAATTTTCCAGGTATCTCCAACGTACACTGGACAGGCAGGTAAACTGCAGTACATCGAGATCTGCTGTCTCATTCGCAGAAATAGGTTAGGGTACCATAACCTATGAGTGCAAGTGAGACAGTAGATCTCGATCAGCGTTGGCGCATCACATGCATTTTACATTGTAAAATCCTCTAAACGGCAACGTTCAGACCAATTTTCCCATGTTAAAAATGCACCCTGAACACAGTCATCTAGTGAACTACGCCAACGCTGATCTCGATGCACTGCAGTTCAACTTCTTGCCGAGTGTACACTACTTTCTTCTTTTGAATTATCTCCGACAAAAAAGTTTGGGTAATTTTTCCAATAAAATGTATATTTCTCAAATCCCTTTAGAGATACAGAAATGCGGTTTGCGACATTCGAAAGATCTTGAAAGAACTGATGAGAACCAGCCTTGAAGAGTTGATTTTAAGGTCTTGGGTGATTTTATCGGGCAAAGGAGTGAAAAACATAAAAAATGGAAAATCTTGAAAACTCAAATCTTTAGAATCTCGAAAATTCGATATTTTATGTGAAATGTTGTGTTTTTTCAGGAATAAATAGTCCGAGATTACTATTTTGCGTTCTAGAGCCTATTTTGGCCAATTATCACAAATCCATATTTCAGGCTTCTGGGAATCTTCTCTTTTCTGCGCATGCGCAGAGATTTGGATCCTTGAAACTAATTTCATTGGAAAACCAAGAGAATTTACCTGGGAATGACTACTTGGCAAAGTCAATTACATGAATTTGGACCAGAGCTACCAAGTCCAGAACACCAATGGATCTCAATAGTTCCGCAAATTTGACTCGGAGAAGGAGCGCCTGCCCCCATCCGATGGCGTCTACCGAGTTGCCGCACTCGAGTTGACGATTCATCTTTCATAAGTTGTACCTACGGTTTGAATGCATGAAATTGACTTCGGCAAGTGGTCATTTTAAGGAAATTTTGTTTCTTGTTTACATGAAATATTAATTTTTCAAGGTTCTGAAAAATTGGGTTATTGACAAATTTTCTATGTTTCTTACTCTTATGCCCGATAAAACCACCCAAGACCTCAAAGTCAACTCTATAAGGCTGATTCTGATAGGTTTTTGGAAGACTTTTTGAATGTTGCATACCGCATTTCCGTATCTTTTACGTGATTCGAAGAATATGAGTTTTGTTGGAAAAAGTCCCAAATTTTGTTGCGTTGGAGACAATTTAAAAGGATAGATTAAAATGTGTCCCAGATACATGGAAATTACTTATGGGATCCCATGGGTGGTGAAATATTCATGTTTTGTACCATAGAATCGAACGGAAAAGTCAAGAAAAAAATTTGAGACGTGACCCTTTTTCGTAGGTCTGTTTCGCGCGGAACTGCTTATAAGCGAGATGATAATAGATTGACAGTTCATCAAGACGAAACGACAATCTTCCACAAGCCAAACGATTCGCAAACGAATCCCACAAATAGCATGAGTTAGTTACAAGGCTGCTGACCTTGGTAAGAAAAAGCGTAAGTGACATTTTGTCGAAAATGAGATAAAAATACTACGTGATGGGTCTCAGCGTGACCTATCGAATGGTCTTCACACCATCTTCCAATTAATGATAGTTTTTCTTTAATAAATTAAAAACGTTTTTGAGTTCTTGGAAAATGCACCGCAATACTTGTCAAAACAAGCGTAAGCAGCATATACTTGCCAAGAAAAGCGTAAGCGACCACTTACGGTATCGTATTTGATGGTGGTAAGAAAGCGTAAGTGACACTATTTATTGTTGAACAATTAATTTTGCAATAAAAATTAAATGGTCAGATCCCTTTGAGAATTCTTAACAATATCCTGAAAACAGAACGCAGAAATTCGCATTTTTGAGCTCAGGATGGCCAAAAAACACGTTTTTGCCAATATCTCGGTTTCAACTTTTTGCACTTACACTTTTTCTTACCAAGGACAGCAGAAGGGGAGGACCAGATGTCTGGATCACCAATCTTGTCCAAATTTTTTTTAGTTTTGTATTCCTTAAAATATGAAGAATCCAGAGTATTTGCATCAAATAGGTCTCCTGTCCAAAGATACAGGCAATCAGATCATCATTGCTCATATAGGCCCATGTTAAAAAGTTATATATATAGGTATACGAGTAATGTTAATATTTTTGGATGTAGCTCTGAACAGGAGGCCCATTTGACGGAGTATACTCTGGATTGTTCATATTCTAGGTGACGCAAAACTGTAAAAAAATTTTGGAAAGGATTGGTGATCCAAACACCTGGTTCTCCTCTTGTTAGTCTATTGATGCACGAACCAATATGATAAAATTGAATAAATAAGATTTTGAATTCGATTATGATCTTTTTGATGGCTATTAACAGGAAAGATAACTGTACTTCTGAATAACCTCTACATCGAATTTTTGAATCTGAATAAATAAACTATTAGATGAACTCTACGGGAATCCCTCCTTATCCGCGGTCAATTCATTCTTTGAGGGTATGTCGTGATAAGAAACCTTGGGAAAGCAAATTATGATCCAATCACCTTGTACTATAATGTCTCTTGAAGAAGAATTTGCAACTCCAGCACTTACGGACCTCTGATCGTCGTAATACGAAGACAGACTGAATGAAGTTATTCAACTTTTACATAAATACTTAAAATCGATCCTATAAAATTAAGCTGGGTTCGATTGACATGACAAACACTTAATCGTCATCGTAAGACTCAAGCAAGCAAGATCAACAAGATGGTACCAGAAGGCTACCCGAAATTACTCGAATGTCTTTCAATAGTAGCTTCTCATTGTTTCACGAACTCGCATCTGTTGCTCAGTGAGAGGAAGATAATTTTAGATTGACGATTCATTGAGATAAATCAACGATCTCTTTTAATTAAATGACGTGTGAAAGGATCTCATAAGTAGTGTTTGGCATTCGCGTTACCAATGAATCACCATCCTTTTAACTGGTAGTACATAAGTTCAACGATATAATAGAAAAATGGAAGAGCAATTTCATGTGAAATGCCGGGACGATTATTACTGTCCATTTCAGTGCCTATTATCCAATTATATTATAATCAATGCCTTTTCAGCCAATCATATTGTAATCGTCTCAAAAAATAGAGTGACATTGAGTATAGGTTGAATTTGTGTGCACTGAATAGGAAATTCTTAGTAGGAAAGGATACATTCGAAAGTATATAGAGCATATCGTCGGTCCCTACAGAGATTAGCACATTGCAGAGCTCCTACAGAGAGTAGCACGTTTCCCTTCTAGAGTAGCATGTTCCGCCTACTCACGTGAAAACTAATGCGTTTCGGGTTAATCGCATTTAAGAAAGTTTGACGTGAGTTAGCACGTTTCAAAACTCACACGAAGACTAGCACATTGAAATAATCTAGTTTTTGTCCCAAAATTGGATTGCCTTATCCTTCAAATACCTGAACGGAGACTAGCACATCTCAAATGTTACACGAAGAGTAACACAATTCATAATTGCGACGCAAGCTAGTTTTTTAAATTAAGGAACATAAATGACGAGATTCATCTATAGTTGTCTGCGTATATACGAATTACTTGAATTATTAGATGTAAATGTGAATTTTTGTGAAATCCCTCCAGTATTTGGTCCAAATAATGGTCAGATTGTAGAGGTGACAAGGAAATTTTCGAGAGATTCTGAACGAATTTCAATCTTGAAAAAAAATAGAAGGACTACAGACGCGATTCCGCGGGTTTGATACCGGCATACTCCGCTCAAATTTCTCTATCTGAGAGGAAATGGAAAAATTTGAGACGGATGATAGAGAGAAAAATTACATCAAAACTATATTATCGTCATCCCCGAAAAAGAATAACACTTTTTGGATTACCGGTGAAGAGTAACATTTTCTGGATGCATTCATGAAAAGAAACACCATTCATATCCCATGACGAAGATTAACACGTATTTTAAACGAGCGACAAAAAAAAAGTTAGTGCGTCCAGATAGAACGCGCAAAAGATGACGGAGTTGTCCATGAATTTTCTCTCACATTGAGTTTTGCACAGTACTATAAGTGCACCCAACTTGTCTCAATATGCCAATCTTAGAAATGGGTACTCCTTCACCTTCCCAATAATTTTTTCACGTGTGTTGAACTAAAGTTTAAGAAAATAGGTGATGGGTTATACCATCTAGAATCGTTTCCGCTTTCCTCAAAACACTCGAGGTGGTTTTCCCATTTTTCGCGATTGTACAGCGAAGAAATCAACGAAGAAATTGAGTTTAGTAAAACCGGTGCAAATTTTTTCAGTTCGGTGGATCTTAAAGTTCTTAAGCGTATTTGATACTTTGTTTTAAGACCTTCAAAACCCGTTTTTAGAGTTGGAAAACATCGATCTGGAACATGCAAAATTTGGAGGTAAACAGAAATAGTGGTTAAGAACCTGCGAAAAGCTCCAAATATGGTTGCACGGTGATAAAAACATATAAAAACGATTTCATGCCTTTTTTCGCCAATTTACATCGTTTTGAATGATGGGAGCAAGTTGCTTGGCAAGTTGGGTACACACTTTTGTGAACTCCTAGAAAACACTTTCTGGGAAATTTTAAACAGCTCGCCTCCAGTTTATCAAAATTAGACGTCCTACAGCTAATTTCGAAGGTGTCGAGGCAAGCTATCAAAACGAGTTGAAGTACGTTCGAAAATATTGAGATGGTCCAAAGTTATTGAGAAATTGGCTTGATGAGGGTACCCTACATTAGTTGAAATCACAAAACATGTATTCAATAACAGTGTGGTGCCTCGAAGTCTCATTCATATATAATCAGGAGATGGCCCATTACTTCCATTGTTCCTATCTTAGAAATTGGTTATTCAAAACTCAAAATTTTACTCAACATCTGGGAGACCTATAATGCGACGCTCTGAAATTGAGGACTCGCTTCATCATACGATTATTATAAAACGTGTGATATGAGAGGAAACTTTCCAATTCTATATATATAGCCATCGGGCTAGAATAGTCTAGACTCGAGCTCGGTGGTGTATCAGAGTTTCGAAAATTGCGTTTTGTTGTCGCCTGATGTGAATTTTCCTTCAAATCTCAGACAAAGGTTTCTCTTGAAAATTCTCGCAATTGCTAAAAAGAATTCTCAAAAAAGTTCACATTGAAATTACTAATATGGATATGATTTCAATCTCAAACGAGTTCTCAAATATGTAATGCACACGCATTGCGAATGTCATCAAAATTTCCATGAACGAGTTGCCGTAATTTATGAAAGAATTTTGGACGTTCGAACATTCCCACGTTTAAGAGATGTAGAATTAATGAAGCAAGTTCCATCATCAAGCAATAGTATATTATGCGTCGAGTGGCCGACGTCTAACAAGGTTATCGTGAAGAACAAAGTTTTGGGCACGAGACGAATATGCCGCTTTACACGGCGAGACGCGCCGTGTAAAGATCGATGACGATGACGATGACGATGACGATGACGATGACGATGACGATGACGATGACGATGACGATGACGATGACGATGATGATGATGATGATTAACCGATAGAATGAGGTTAAGATTAGTTGCAGATATCTCAATTCAGGAAGGCTATCTCTTCATCTACGAGATTTGCCCAAATGAGGTTCACTTGTACCGAGTGGCGGGGAGATCGAACCGAAGGCCGAATGACTGTTAATGAAAAGAACCCCAGTTGATAGATCACAACCATTCATAGTGAAATTGTAACCGAAATTCTGTGATGAAGCTATAGGCTTTCTCTACCATGGGCATTGTTCCTAAGGAGGA
The DNA here is from genome assembly GCA_029851415.1 of Eretmocerus hayati. Taxonomy (NCBI): domain Eukaryota; kingdom Metazoa; phylum Arthropoda; class Insecta; order Hymenoptera; family Aphelinidae; genus Eretmocerus; species Eretmocerus hayati. The sequence goes on from CM056742.1 coordinate 26,242,498, forward strand.
AGTGCATAGCTTAGTTGAGTTTGGCGTATCACGGACGCAGTTGATTTTTCTTCAGAGAAGATGCCTGAAAACATGGATGCAAAATCAAATTTCTTTGCAAGCTCAGTGCCAATCGCTCTCACAACTACGCTTTTGGAACCATCACTAAGAAATTCGGATCTTTCAATGACGATAAGAGATAAGAAGATGAGACACCAGGGCTTCTAGAGAAAGATCCCAGGCCAATGGGATTACTGACCCGAGGTTGTTCATTTTCGTAAGGGCTTGCCTGTGTCCAAATGCGTCAAAAGGAAGTGATCGGACGTCGGCCCACCTCCTTCGAAACCATTCGATGCAATCATTTGGACAACATAGCGAACCTAACTTGTAGTTTCTGAGAGTAGCTACGACTTCTAACTATGCATAAAAACACGACAAATGAACGTGGAAGACCCAAAAGCGATATTATTGAGCGAGAACATGGACTTATACCGTTCTGATCCGGAAAAAAAGTCGAAACTTTTTTCGGGACAAAAACGGTCGTGTCGCTTGGGATGCCTCAAAATGCATTTCTACTTCCGGAGTTGTGCATACAAGATTTCACATGTATTTTCTATCATTTCCCGTCAAAAACTCAACTTTCACCAAAATGGACTTATACCGTTCTGATCCGGAGCCGCCCATATGATGGTGGTAAAACGGGGGGTGGTATGAAAGATGATGTGATTTAATGAAGGTAAGATGAGATGGGTGAAGAAGAGGGAAAGGGATGAGATCTTATAGACTAATAGCATTCATGATGAATGTGATGAGGTGGTGGGAATGACGTTGAGGAGGAGATGAGATGGCGGTGGAGTGAAAAATGATATTGAAAATGATCAGATTGAATGGAGGTGAGATTGGGTGGAGGTGAAGAAAGGGATGAAGGAGATATAAACAGGAGATATAGGAAAGGAAATGAGATCATATGAAAGGACAGAAAGGAAATATGAAATAGATATGTGATGTGACATGCAATGAAGATGAATCAGGCTGTGATGTATGAGATGGATATACGAATGTAATGTAACGAATGAAATAATGATGAAAGAGAAGGGAAATAGAGGAAGAAAAAGTAGGGATGGAAATGAAATGATATGAATGGAGAGAATGGTATGAAGTAGAAATAAGATGCAACGTGCGATGAAAATGTAATAAGTTGTGCTTATTAAAATGGATGCATGATTATATTATGGATTGAATGATTGCCTCACCCTCCTACTTGGATTTGAATTCGGACACAACCTCTGCACCCGAAGGCGGCTTACCTGCGTACAAGAATTCGCCTCCAAGTAGGCGATCATTGGCGGATGTATGATGAATGATGAATGTGTGATGAGCTGGTGAGAATGATATAGGAAAGGAGATATGATGGTGGTAAAGTGGGGGGTGGTATGAAAGATGATGTGATTTAATGAAGGTAAGATGGGATGGGTAAAGAAGAGGGAAAGGGCTGAGATGTTATAGACTTATAGCATTCATGATGAATGTGATGAGGTGGTGGGAATGACGTTGAGGAGGAGATGAGATGGCGGTGAAGTGAAAAATGATATTGAAAATGATCAGATTGAATGGAGGTGAGATTGGGTGGAGGTGAAGGAAGATATGAAGGAGATATAGACAGGAGATATAGGAAAGGAAATGAGATCATATGAAAGGACAGAAAGGAAATATGAAATAGATATGTGATGTGACATGCAATGAAGATGAATCAGGCTGTGATGTATGAGATGGATATACGAATGTAATGTAACGAATGAAATAATGATGAAAGAGAAGGGAAATAGAGGAAGAAAAAGTAGGGATGGAAATGAAATGATATGAATGGAGAGAATGGTATGAAATAGAAATAAGATGCAACGTGCGATGAAGATGTAATAAGTTGTGCTTATTAAAATGGATGCATGATTATATTATGGATTGAATGATTGCCTCACCCTCCTACTTGGATTTGAATTCGGACACAACCTCTGCACCCGAAGGCGGCTTACCTGCGTACAAGAATTCGCCTCCAAGTAGGCGATCATTGGCGGATGTATGATGAATGATGAATGTGTGATGAGCTGGTGAGAATGATATAGGAAAGGAGATATGATGGTGGTGAAGTGGGGGGTGGGATGAAAGATGATGTGATTCAATGAAGGTAAGATGGGATGGGTAAAGAAGAGGATAAGTTGGTGAGATTGATGTGAATAGTGGAAAGATATCACTCTCTGCGTTGACAGGGTTGAGACCGTCTTTCTCATCAACTACAATGCAATGTTGATGAGAGAGCCCGCATTATGATATTCAAGATTGAAATTGTCAATTCGATTATGTAGCAAATACGTCATTATGTATATTATGATGTCATACCGTAATTAAATTGAAAATGAAATTGCAGATGATTAAATGTTGAAAAGAGTCAAAATAAAATGATCAATCGTTAAATATTTCTTGGTACACTACATTTTTAGTATAGAATTCAAGTTTATCATATTCTTTCTATTAAGTCGCGTGACGACTGTTGTGGTGTCCGGAGTCACTAGATTGTCCCCAAGATACTAACCTAACCCTGTAAAAATGTCACTAGGCCTGTTTTTACCTAATCTAACCTGACCTGTCGTGGTGGAAAATGCCCCTAGACGTGTTTTAGCCCAATTTTATCAGATTTTACCTTGGGGTGAAAAATCCCTAGATTTCGCTCACCTAACCTTACCTCACTGAAAAATTGCGCGGAGCGCGGTTACGATTCGTGTTTTCCTCTGAGATTTTCTTAACTTACCTTGGTATAGAGTTTTTTGATTTGTAAATTTTTTGAAAATGATCTATCATAAACTATCGGTGAGGAAGTTGTGCACAACAAAAAAGAAAAACTTGATTTTGCTCATTTAACTCATTAGATATTTTTGGTCCAAACTAACCCTGCTTGGGCTTCTGTTGTAGCTATTTTTGAGTCTTTCTATAGCCATTTAATATTTTTTCGCGCAGCTCTATCAATCCTTGAAAAGTGAGACTGAAGCTTTGTAGAATTTATGAAAATTGAACTTCATGTATGAAAATAGTTACAGCGTGCATCTGTAATTAATTGAGGTTGCCATTTGAACGAAATTCTTATTTTATTCAAAATCAAATTCAGTTTTGAAAAATAATACGATTCGACTATTCAAACTCCCTCGAAAGACTCTTAGGCGCAGCGAGCGTCAGCGAGCGGAGCAATTCTGCTAGTATATTACTAATATAAAAGTATAGCGCGGCACGCGGCGCCTGCGCATAACATAGCAAACGATCCCGTCAACTGAGAGCGTGTCCACATGGATTCCCAATCACGGATTCTCTCGCACCGCGCCGAAAGATGACTCCGTCATCAATAACGCCCGGCAGTAACTTCCGACAAATATTACGCATATGCCATTTTATTCTGCGTCGAGTCGTATAAAGGAACATTTGCCGGAAGCCTGGACGAAGAGTAACGCCTCCCGTGAGCCCGGACGAAAAAGAACACCTGCCGTAAGTCTCCACAAAAGGAAAACACCTACCGTATGCCCGGACGAAGAAAAACACCTCCCGTAAGCCCGGACGAGCAAAAAAACACCTGCCGTATGCCCGGACGAAGATAAACACCCCCGTAAAGTCCGACGAAGAAAAACATCTGGTGGTAATAACCGGAGTTATCTCTGAAAAAATGTTAATTTCCATGTTTTCTGTCAGAGAATGGGTTTCTTCTCATCCATTAATACTGTAGACGAAAACTGCAGTTTTTCCCCGCTAACATAATATTTTACTCTAAATTATATTTTTGAAGAAACTTTTGAGAATAGGATTCCTGAAAAATCAGTTTTTAGTGTATTTAACTTCGTCCTCCATAGAAAGCAGTTATAACACGAAAACTACAATCAAAAACAGTATTGCCATAGACTTTCCAAATGGCGCAAAGATCCTTTCAGTATTATTTGTAACTAAAATCGAAGTATACGCATTGTACCGAGAAAACCATTTCCTTGTTAGAAATACGAAAATGTGTTTCACGAAGCAATACGGCGCGTTGGGGGGGAGCACAGCATGGGGACGGAGAGGACAAAAATTTTGTACGCCATTTTGAAAATACGTTTATGTGGTACGCCTCGGTGCGGATTCGAGTTTTCGGCTAATGTCGCGTATCGATTAGGTGTATTTGGGTATTTAGATGACAACTTTATTGGTTTAAGAGACCTCATAGTCATCTGGGTGGTTCACCGAGCTAATTAGAGTTGTGCGAGCAGCGAGGCGAGCTGTTTTGGTGCAAACCCGTCTCCAAAATGTCGTTTAGCCGTGCTCGAGCCAAGGTCTCAATTTCGAGTCTCAGAGTGGTGGATTATGTTGTTTGAAGTATTACAAATTGAAGTGCACAGCTACATATAGGGATTTTTGACTCCAGATATGCGTCGTGATGAATTCAAAAGTCGAAGTCAGGTTGCCTACAGGGGACGGAAAAGACACTTGGACCTTTTATCAAGCCCCACAAATTACGGGGACGTTAGGATCGTCTCCAAAACTATTACCATAGTTGCACACCACTAAAATACACCCTAGAAAATTATTATCAAGAGCATTCCAAGTCGTAGAAACTTGGGGGAACTTGGAACACTGAAACTCCAACTTTCGGCGGAACCACTGGTATATTGGCAGTTCGGAGAACAGTCATCCGGGTGGATGCCCAGTTGCACCTATCTTTACTTACCTTGTTAGCTGTTTAGATCTCCTTTTTTGTCCCTCCATCTTATTCGTGTATATATATAAAATTATATATATCTATAACTATGTATAGACAGGGGTCTGGGGTCATTTGGAGGGTGTCCATATATACGTTATCAAGAAGGTTTTTGCAAAGTTCTTTGCAGATATGTATAGATTGCGATGATAAACTAGTATATATGGCTTTTTTCCTTCGAAATACCCAAGAATTTCACAAGAAGCAACTTAACCTCGACTCGAGTTTTTGCTCGAACTAGTGGTTTTGTTTTCAAATACTAAACCATCTCTCGTGGGAATTGAACGCCGAGGAGATAACCAAAGATTGCTTAGATAATACTTCTACTGCAAAGAAAATATCGGTATCTGAATACAATAAAACGTCCTCGAACCACCTACCTGGTATCGATATAAGTTTGAAGTCCGTCTTCAAACTTCCCAAAAGTCCTCAAACCGCGTACTCAGTTCCGACTGAGGTCCTCAAACTTCTAACCTTCAATATTTGTTCATATTATTATTATTATTATTATTATTATTATTATTATTATTATTATTATTATTATTATTATTGTATATGACTCAATTCGGAGCATTTCGGCCAGAGCCGTCACCAGGGGGGTCTGGAAAAAACCCCAAAAATTTTCTCCCATGAGTTCTATCGTTAAATGGTACAAAAGATTTTTTTTCAGATTTTTTTAACCCCCCAATGGGTCCTAGGGCCCATTAAACGTCCATTTGAGGCCTCTTTTTAGCCTATTTCGGAAAAATCGTAGGTCCGACTAGACTTAATTTTTTGGACGTACTTGCTGTGAGCAGATTTTAGCGATTTTTGGGTGTTCTTCTAAGTGATCTAACTTCTACTAGAACTACGATAATCGATTTTTACTGGTGGTCATTTCGAAGGCCTTGAAAAAACCTACAATTCTACCACCAGTAAAAGTCGATTATCGTAATTTTTATGGGAGCTATAGCCGATACAAGTTGAGCAGTTTTGTAAAAATGCCAAACTTTGAGCTCACTTTACAAAAATCGTTTTTCTATTTTCGACCTTAAAACTATGCAAATATGTTCTTCAACACAAGAACTACCAATATAAACAAGAATCTCGGTGGAGAAATCATCTCCTGATTTTTGGCATACGTTCAAAAATACAGTATTCTGACTTTTTGCTTAATATGCCAACATAGACATGGCTCGCGTATGCTTCCATCTGAGGTATTGTCCACCAATCTGGGTGGAATCTCTCCCCAAAGTACCCCCAAATATGTGTAAGAACTTCCACAGGCAAGCGATTACTATTATAGTGGCACTGTGCCAAACTACAATTAAAACCTGACTCAGGAACCGATAAGAAAGGCCGCCGAGAATCTATCGACCTTCTCTTGCCGAGGCTCAATTATTCCAAATATCGCACGTTTTGTGCCGATCTTCCTACTGTTCTCGAATCATTCGTAATCTCTTGAGCAGAAGTTCAATCGCATTAGCAATTCTCACTTCTCGCCCCATTTTGGGACACAGTTCTAATGCACTCAAAAAAACCAATGAAGCGTACGAAGTATCATTCTTCTGAAGAGAAACACTTGCTCTAAATCTATCCCACGTGGATCTATAGTGCACGAGCAAAAATCGAAAAGGGTATAGAGCTGGAAACGTAACTTGAGGGACCAAAAGTGAGAATTCGCACTTCCAACCGTTAGGACAGCATGGCAACTATCGCCGCGTAGAGATTCTCTTACTTCAAAATTCTACCAGCCATGTGTTACCTTAGATCTTGTCGATCCATCATTTGTGGAATTCCTGATTTCACTATCACCATTACATTGACAATTCTGTATAATCAGCTCGATCGATTCCTAAGGTGACTTGTATTTGAACTGGTCCATTTTTTTGTCCCAACTCTTCATACCTCACAAACCAGGAGAACTCTGAACAGAAGGGTGAAATTCTAGACAACTCTTCGGCGTACAGGAATCTCGCTACAAACACTGGATTTCCGTCTGGAAGTTCAACAAAGGGTTAATATTTATACTTCTCTTCCATTTCAAATTCTCCAAGGTATCCGGGATTTGTCATATTCTGAAGTAACAAGTTCACGAAGAGTTCGCTGTAAAAGAAGCTCCAGTCAGTAGAGATATGAACTTCCGAATATTCACAGCCTCTCCGTCTCGTGGTAATTATACCACCGTGGCTACCGAAGCAAACTTTTTTTTGAATCAGATTCTGAGAATCTAGGATAACACCATACACTTCTTAGAAATTCTTCTTCAGAGTGCATTCACAATACTACAGAAGCTCGGTATAATGTCCGGTGACCACAGTCAGATATCGTTAGGATAAGTCACAGTGAGGAACCTTTTTTCTCAGAAGTCGCAAAATCGCCTCGTTCATCAATAACGACAATAATGTATGGGAATTTCATGAAAATCTAAGTCCTGTTCGGGTCTCTTCTCATACGTAGTTCGTCTGCCACTGACGAGGGGAGCACCAACCTTGTGGGTCCTGGATCTTGACGAAAATTTGAGAATCTTCTCGTTTCGGTGAGAAATGAAGGTACCCAAGAGGGTTTCGTCCAATGGGCCTCCTATCCTGAGATACAGCCATGGAGGTTAGCATTGTCAGTATATCTATATATACGACTTTTTAACATGGTCCTATATGGACAATGTTAATCTCCATAGCTGTGTCTCGGGATAGAAGGCCTATTGGACAAAACCCTTCTGGGTACCTTCATTTCTTACCAAAATAAGAAGATTCCCAAATTTTCGTCAAGATCCAGGACCCACAAGGTTGGTGTTCTCCTTGTGAGCTCTACACCGCGAATATCCAATCTGAGCGATAATCACATGCGATAGTCCTGCTCAAGGACCTCGACCAAGTTAATCGCTCTAATTATGGGGTTTTCTAGCATGGGCAACCTCTCGTGTTCCCTCACATAAAGAAATAAGAGACCTCCCCCCCCCCTCCATTCACTTTTATCAAAAGTGTAACTTGGCGAGTATGAGTTTGTTCCTCAAAACATATTAATTTTTATCAAGTTTTCACAGTAAAAATGATGATTGATTCAGTTTAGCTGTATTACATAGTTTCAACTTTTGAAAGAAATGAAATCAAAGGAACTATGTCGAGTATTTGTGTAAGTTTGAGAGACCAACCATTTTCCGGGCAAAATACTTATGGCATTGTTTCAACTCGTGAAAGGAATGAAATGAATAAGAAACCATGTCGAGAGTTTTTCGAACAAGTTTAATTGTATAAGGTGATGGATTTCGGAAATTTTGCACGGTCTTTCTTATTCGTTGTTTATTAAAACCAGAACTTGAATCGGAAAAATTGAAGAAGTCAAGTATAGTTGATTAAAGAGCCACACTAATTATTCTCGAAACTGTAAATTTTTTTGATGACGAAGTCATCCTTACGCGCGTTGAGTTTTGCGTAGCATGTGGACACGAAATATTCGTAACTTGGGTGTGCGCGCGCAACTCGCTGCGCTGATAGGGCTCGCATCACATAAGAGAAAGCACCACACATATACGTGTACTAATACTTCCATACGACTGCATACGACTCCGCGGAGTGATTGCAGCAACGAGTATAGAGACCGGTAATTGCAGTCGTTACAAGGATTTGGTGTTTTATTCTTATTGTGGATGATCGACAAGAGATCACAGAATTTTCACTCATTTGCCCTCGTGAGAATTACATACATGCCGGCGATTATTGGATGAATTTGTATGAGATCTAGGAGAGTGTGTGATCAGCTGCATAATAGAAATCATATATATACTCGTTCATATATAATATGAATAAACAATAAAGTTGCAGGAACAAATTGTATTGATGATAAAGTAGGTAAGTGTAACCTCCCTAGCACAACTGATTCCTGTACACGCTGCTTGAGCAGTGAATAGGGAAAAGCCCATTTGATTCTGAATGAGCAGTGAGCACAGTTTTTGGAAAATCCATATATTTAACTATTCGTGTTAGCATCACTGTTGCTGGGCAAATTATTCATTTCTTTTTCCAAACTTCTTTACTATGTTATTGCAGAGACATCTTCTCTGCATATGGTTAGAAAAGCAAGAGGGAGTGCAAACTACTCGATGGATTGAATCCAATACATGTTTACTGATGAGGAGAGTTATACGAGTTACTACCAACTGATCGATGATTTGGATTCAACACATTTACACTTTTCAGGATAATTATATGAGTCAGTGCGAAGTGCTCGATGGATTGGATCCAGTATGTATCCACTAGTGAGAAGAGGGTCTCTAAGAGTCAAAGAGAAATATGGGTTCAGACATTGATTAGTTATTGAGACACTTCAAGCTTAAATATGCAGATGCATCTTTGCAATTTGTAGCCGCTGAGCTTGGAGTAGTCTAAAAGTGGTTCATAAGTAATTACTTGTTTTACGATGTTGACTTTTATGCAAAGCTCTTTTCTATCATTATCCTACCTTCTCTCTTTTAATTATACTTTGATATTGCAGACAATCACCTGAGCACTACTCAAGAGCCATTACGGAAGGAGCCAAGATGAAAGTTCATGAGACCTAAGCGCAAAATACTGAATGAACAGAATCTGTTGCGCTTACACTGATTGGCCCTCTCTGCTCAAGTCTCACTAGTCCACAATCCTACATTGCTATGACCTTCTCAGATTTTGATTCTGATTCATCACAGAATATGGAAGGTCAGAAAGTGAGTCAAGAAGAAGGTACAGATTCAGGTACTGATAAGCGCTAGAGCAAATGAAGCTGGTTAATATTTGGAATCTGTCTTGATAATATGGCCCTTCTAAAATTGTATCTGCTCAGATGGGATAGAACTTGATTAGCTACACTTCATGTGATGGCTTTAATTGTTCGAAAAGAACATATGAGTTATCGAAAACTGCATGAAACATGTAATACCTAGTTTGGATGGATGTACTTCCTTCCTTTTCTCTGTCCACTGACCTCGTAGCCCAGAAACCCAAAGAGCACTCCAGTTTTGAGTTTCTATTTACAATTACTAAAATGACATTTATGAACAAATATCAACTCTTCAATGATTGAATAGGGAATATGAGTTATCAAAAACTGCCTGAAACATTGATTACTTTGCTTGAATGGGTACACTTCCTTTGTCTATCGTATCTATTCGACCTGTAACCTACTTTTGAGTATTTTTCCTAGAATTACCTGAGTTAATGAGCAACGATGTGTTAATACAATAGGGGGAGAGATGTGAATCAGAATAAGTGGCTAAGAAACTTTTAGATTGGACTTCTGTATCGAATATCTATATAAGTCAAAACAGCTCAATTGGATGAGGATCTATTTGGAAGCTTGCTGTACGTTGCAGGTATGGATCATAATAAATAGCGGGAATAATTCGGAAACAACAATTGATGCTGTGTTCTCCAGATATATCGACGACATTCGATCTGAATGCTACATTTCCTACTTTGGTCATCATAACCCAATTATATCGAGTATTGCATACTTGAATAGTGTTTGAATCTCTTTCGTATACATGAAATTGTGACTGCCATTTTGATAATTTGTGATGATGTTATTATACATCAGATTCTGTGAAAATATTTGCTTCAAAACACGCCAGTTTTCATCTACTTGACGATTTTCTTCAATTAAACATCTGTGACGCTCTCCCATTAACTTCGCGGTTACAGGATATGCGGAAAATACCTCATCGTCAACATCCTCATGAAACTAAATATGACTTCGTCATCTTTCGCGCGTTCCCCGGGTGCACTAATTTTTGAAAATGTGGAGCGAATCACTCGTTGCTCTTATATGATAATTCATATAATACATGAGAGAGCGACGAGTGATTTGCTCCACATTTTCAAAAAAAAATCTACAGTTTCGAGAATAATTAGTGTGGTTCTTTAATCAACTATACTTGACTTCTTCAATTTTTCCGATTCAAGTTCTGGTTTTAATAAACAACGAATAAGAGAGACCGTGCAAAATTTCCGAAATCCATCACCTTATACAATCAAACTTGTTCGAAAAACTCTCGACATGGTTTCTTATTCATTTCATTCCTTTCACGAGTTGAAACAATGCCATAAGTATTTTGCCCGGAAAATGGTTGGTCTCTCAAACTTACAGAAATACTCGACATAGTTCCTTTGATTTCATTTCTTTCAAGAGTTGAAACTATGTAATACAGCTGAACTGAATCAATCATCATTTTTACTGTGAAAACTTGATAAAAATTAATATGTTTTGAGAAACAAACTCATACTCGCCAAGTTATACTTTTGATAAAAGTGAATGGAGGGGGGGAGGATCTAATTTCTTTCTTATGAAAATCAAAAAGAATATATCAACTTCCTTATCTGATCACAGCTTTTGAGAATCTGTTAACCACATATCCCACTAGAATATGGACAATTATATCACTCAGATCATCTTTTTTATCAAGTTGACTTGAAACGGCTCTTGATTTACTTGAGAAATTCCTTAATATTATTCCACCCAAGTATTGATTCTATATTTTTGAATGAGACATTGCTCTCTATCTCATTCTAGAACTCACCTCATTGATAAGAATTTAGAAAATTTCCTTATCACAATCATAACATCAATACTTGAACAATAATAGACATTCCTTATTCAGAGAGAAAGTTGGGATGTTATGATTGTGATTAGAAATCTCCATGAGAATTAGATTCCTCATTGTTATGATTGTGACTAGAAATCTCCACGAGAATGAGATTCCTCATTGTTCCGGATATGTTTTAGAACCAGAAAATTAGCATATCCCTAGTTACAAACTTGATATCAATATTTGGAGTGAAATAGTATTAAGGAATAATACAAGAGGAGCAAAAGCCGCTCCAAGTCAACTTCAATCACAAGATAATTTGAGTGACATAGGTTTTGCTACCCTGCATAAATATTTGATTCACTGATAGTCAAAAGTTGTGAGCAGAATTTCAAGCTTCAACTGCAATAGTGTCCAGAAATTCCAATTCCCATCTTTTGGAGCGCTTTAATATCTTCTCCACATCACATCTCATCTCAACTCATGAGTTACAACAACATGATTTCAAACTTTCTTGGATCAGCAATAACTCTGCTAGAACTTTTTATTAGTACTACATGGACTCATGAGTTGCATGTATGATTGTGACGATAAAAGAGTTATTAATCTGGATCTGAAAGATTGTGGAAGTGTGTGGTAGTTCTATCAAAAGCGCTTGACCACTTGCCAATATTTCTTATCACATACCAGCTCTCGAACTTCTTACTTGATGACACCAATGAATAGAACTCAAAAATCAGCTCAGAAGCAGTCAAAATAATAAAATGTATTGTCTGGTCCTCACAGCGATATCGACTCTAGATTGTGATATCAGTAGCCCAAGAGTAAAATAATGCCCGCACAATCTCTATTCATTCAGATTATTCAGTGTATGCATGTAAAAATATATATTCAATCACTGAAACTTCCCATCCAACTTTTGACTGAATGTTTAGATAAAAAAATATGGAAAGCAATATCACAAGTATTAACCCAGATGAAGTGACTTATTGGACTACAAAGCCATATTCCAATGTACTTGGCAAATGCTCCCTGATTTCTCTGAAACTGAAGACATTTAGTACTGCATCACATGCAAAACTTCAAAGTTGCATCTATAAACTCCTAATCTGATGGGGCAAAGAATCCCAGCATACATCCAGTTTGCACAGGTTTTCACAATATATTGCGTTTAAGAATACCTTACTCTCAATAGCTGCTTTTTCCATGAAAACATACACATTTTGCATCTGTTCTGTCTTCTGTCGAAACAAGATAATGCATGCACTAATTGAGATTGCGGCACCGCGATGCATGGCGATTGGCGATGTAAACAAAGCAGACGGATCTTCTCTCTCTCCTCTCTCTCACTCGCTCTTCGACAACTCTCGAATCGAAGCTGTGCGTTCGAGGGTCTAAACAAATCGGAGCTGCGTTCGAGCTCTAATGAAACTCGAATGGATAAATTTTTTGAGGTGATGAAAATTGGCGAAGCGAAATAAAAGTCCCAGCAGTCAGAATCGGATAATTGATGACACCAACAGTGAGTCCATATTAAAACAGCCCTGAATAGAGAGGCAGGAGATGTTTGTGCACCCGGGTGGTTGAAATAAGTAAGGTGGGAAAAATGTGTGAGGTTAGAAAACCCCCAATTCAAAGTATATAAGGCACAGCGCCTCGCTCGATTTTTTGTTTGCTCATACTCGCCAGCGAGGCGCTATCGCGCCTCTTGATTATTCAAACGCGTTGGAGAGCTCTCGAATTCCTGCTGCTCGAGGTCTGGCGCCTCGTCCATGATTCTTCAATTGAAAATTTTTTGAATCAAGTCTATGGTGGCATTTGAGGGTAAAATAGTTTTTCTGGTGTGATTTATCTGTTTCCAATATGACATGAGCGATTGCAACCTCATAGAAGTGCTAAGACGGGCTCGATCACATCAAACCCATCGATACAATTTTTGTCATGCTTCTCACTCAAATAACATTCCATATCAGGACATGAGAACTATTGGATATTGTTCAAAAGAAGGTGGAAAAAAATGGGCAAAACATCCCAGGAGCGTGCCCTCCTTCTCCCTCTCGTGCCGTGGAAATTTGACCTTTTTCAGTCGAGTGGGTGCATGAACTGACCCGTCTTCCTGATGCTATCATTTCAACGCAGTTGGTCGCACGCACCCAAACCAATCGGGATATTATTGGTGTTTTTTCAAGCTATTGAAATCCGTTTTGATCATGTAACTATCGCAAATGTTGTTTTTTTTATAAGCTAAGTGCGGGGAATCTGAAATTTTTGTGAAAACCCGGTTACGCGACTTCGACGCTTGTTTATGAATGCCACATTGAAGGCACGCGTCTGAAACCAACCTTTTCTCATTATATAGGGTGCCTAAAATGTCACTGAATTTTGGCAGAATTTTTCGAGCAATGTTACTTTTGCAGCAGGCTGAAGAAATCAAAAAACGGCGCAAGTACGCTAAGAGATACCCAAGAAATGAGGGTTGCGGGCCGTGCTGTGGATAGCCAGATTCTTTTGACAGAACAGCGAATAGAATACACATTCCGAGGCCCTGGAATCTATCCAAATCAACTCCGACAACTTGATAATCTTCTGGAGGTTCAGAGATAGCGTGCAGTACGCCTAACGTAAAAAGTTCTGTAGAACCTCTCATATAAGCATCCCCAACTTCTCATCAGGTCTCCAACTTTCAAACAATTCAGCAATATTTAGCATCATCTTTGTTATACATGGGTACTTATTCCAGAAGCTGGATAATGAGCTAAAGTGTATGAAATCCTGATTAACAACACCCGAGATTTCACCTGGCACTCTCCCTGTAGTTTTCTGCAATTATTAGCTCAGAATTTGCACTTCACGATCCTTCGTTTTTGAGCGAAATAACTGAATCCGCATAGATCTCACATAAAATTCAGTTGGGCCTCTCTGAGCTTGTGAATGAAGAAAGCACTTCTAATAGGATGTATGAATAATACTCACCGCTCTACAGAACCTGACGTTCTTTCCGTTACGTTAGAGCAAAGTTCAGAGTGATGATAGGTATCCCGCGGTACACTTGACACTCATGATAATTAGCCAAAGTTTCCACTAATAACAGAAACCATAAATCTTAACCAAGAGCATCAAAAATTGCTCATTCTTCCATCTTGATACTAATTCATGATAGTCATTATCAATTTCACCACGATTCGATTCCAACTTATTTGTGAACTGTTTTTTGACTTTTCAAAATTTTCCAAGATATTTTCAAGATTATTCCAAGATTATTTGTAGATTATTTGAAGATCATTTCAAGATTATATTAAGATCATTGTAAGGTTTTTTAAGATTAAAAATACATGACCAAGCATGCCTTAAAACCACTTCAAGGAAAGCTTGAAAAAACTTATTAAAAATATATTCCATTCTCACCCGGGATACCACGCGTTGAAATGTACGATTTCCGATCTTATCTCTACCCAGAAAATTGCACTTTGCCGTACTCGAGCTCGCACTGGCCATCAGTACGTGCACTAACTCACATGTTCATCGCTCCTCATCTTGGAGTACAATGCGTCAGTTAGAGTCTCGAAATTTCACTCTCTTCAGAAATCATACAATTTTGATGTGGAGATGAACAACCGATAACGCCATATAGGGTTTAAATGTAAGTTTTCCCATGTCTTTGATTTGCTATCCTTAGCTACGCGTCGAGTGGTCACCGTGCACCGCGACCACGGAACTTAAAAAAACATCTCACATGAAAACTACGATGATTCGGAGTTCCACACGAGTTTTCGCATCATTGTTATTGCTCAATTTGTATTTGAAACTTCGTTATTCCCTTTCAAATCGAAAGAGAACCGGATGAAACTATGAAGAATTTTATTGCAGGCACCTCCTAACCTATAATTTATGCACATTTTTGGAACGGAGTTCCTTTACGCTCGTTTGGGTGCGGAGTGGAATCGTGCGACCGACACCGCCCCGCGTAACGAGTTTTGATGCAACCCGCTATACAGATGCAACGAAAAACCGACATACGATATAGGTATACTGCATGGGCTGAGGGACCGCGTGTATTCTCAGCATATCACTGCAGGTGCCAATGGCAAGATCCGTCTGCTGTCTGCTCTGCTCTCCATGCACACAGCACGACTGACAACAACATATGATTCTTATTGTTATTTAGGCCGGAATTTATAGTCGTTGGTGTGGTTGTGGTTATAACCAATGACACCATCTCGCGCCTGTAGTTCCAGCGTTGGTAATGACAACAACCATGACTATAAATTCGGACCTTAGCTACCTTATTGTTATTGCTGCATATATGCTGGAATTGGTAATGCTTCCTCCGCTGATTTTCGATTACTATACGGGTTGAATCCGGAAATTCTGATCGTGAGTGTTTAGCGGTGATCCCGATAAGAAGTGCAGTGTTGTGTGAGTTTCTTGTTGTGTGTGGTGGGTCCTCATTATGCCTTCATTGCGTGGGTCATGAGGGTTTTCTGGATTTGAACAAACGCTATATAAATACAACCCGTACTCCAGAATGAGAGTTTTCCGAATTCTCTTTTGTCCTGCTTCATTTTAATTTGAAGTATTCAGCAAACTCATGTCTATCTGTTCTGAACCCTAATTGGGGGAGTTAATTTCTTGAAGCATGCCACTGTTCCACATTTAAACTTGTTCAAATCCCCATCTAAATTCACACAAAATGAAACATGATTTGACAACGGAAGGCATACAATGCTGTAATTTATTGAGTTGAGCATTGACTCACTTAATTAAACGTTACAACAAAAGTCAAAATTCTCTAAGACCTCATTGTCCCCCAATATCAATTTTAGTCAAGCCTAAATGCATTCAACCATGGCTGCATGCAATACACTTTTCCTCATTTTTATAGAGCATGAATCTACTCTTTCTCAATTGAAGGAGGTTGTTCAAAAGCATCTCAGCTTCGACTTGTGAAACTAAAATTGTTGTCGTCAAATCCCATAACTTGCTCAGATGAAATGCGTGTATTCTGTACAGCAGGTAAACTGTGATCTCGCTAATCAATAGGATAATGTTTTTCATCCTATCCAGTAAGTCCAAGATTGCATCAAATCATGAAGAGTTCAGTCCTTGGTCATTTTTGGCCAGAAGTTTAAATATGGGTTACGCGTATATCATCACTTCTACTCTACAGATGTTGTTATCACTCCTCTCATTGACATACATTGAATATCTGTTAAAATTTAACAGAGAATACTACTTGTGATCCTCTATAGCCCTAAGATGAACTGTAGACAATCTAAGAGAATAAATACTCTATATAAGGTAAGTGTGCCTAATTTGCCCCCACTAATTTTGTTTTGCTCGCCATTTCAACTCATCTCCATATTTTTCAACGTACTTTAGCTCATTTTGAAGCTTGTTTCAAGACCTTTGAAATGAGCTAAGGTACGTTTGATTTCAACAAATTGGAGCCGAGATATCTTGATTTCTGCGAAAGAAGACTTTTTGCGAGTTTTCAACAGTGTGTTCCTAATTTGCCCCCACAGGGAAAAAAGTCCTACTTTCATGAGATTATACGGGTTTTTCGTATAATCGGGATATTTCGGCTCCCAGACCTCTAAATAAGACGTACTTTAGCTCATTTTGTAGCTTTTTTCACCCTCTTTCGAATTTTATGAGTGAGATGAATGTATTCGAATGGAGTGAGGAACGAGTTTGGAAAAAGACTATGGGAGCAAATTAGGAACACTGCACTTTTTCTCGTAATATGGGCGTAGAATTGGCTAAAAAACGAATTTTGCCATTCTGCAAAAAGCATTTTAAAGTTGACATAAAAACAAAGATAATGAGTTAAGGTTCGTTGGAATTGATCACACCAATTTTGTTTGGCATAGCTTTTAGTGACTAACAAAAAAGAAGTCGAAAGTACCGAAAACCACTTTCTTGTTGTAAGAGATGCGCGGATCATAGAGGATAGGTCCAGAACGTTCATTCCCTCATATTTTAACGTAACATATATGTAAAAAATGCGCGGCAGGGTCTGCGGGTGCATACATTTGAGAACTTGAATGGGGGCAAATTAGGGAAGTGGGGCAAATTAGGCACAGTTACCTCAATATTGTAAATTTTTGAATAAGGGCATCAGGTCAGTCAAAACTTGAGACAAAAGCCGAAATTCCCCCGTGGTGTGTAGAGCTATTATTGTCAGTTTTGATCCTTGTACTCAATTAATAGGTTCAAATAGATTCTCATCATTTTTCTAGAGCTTCAATTGAGAAGTAAAATGATACAAGTGTGGGGAATCATCACAATCTAAATCTGTTCAGAATACACATTCATCGTCGAAAGCCTCAATCAGCTCAAAGGAGATGTTTGCCTTCTTGGCCCAAAAAGTAGAGTTTAGTTGAATGAGATATTGCTTTTCACTTTATGAAATGAGTACACGGATGCATTGGATCATTAAAAATTAGTCTCAATGATTCAATCAATTTCAATGAAATTTACTTTTTCACCAGCTATGATGCTTTTCATGAACAACTCAGTGTTGATAATTGAGAATCACATTTGTTAACTTCTTTTAAATATGTCTCCTTGCCATAACATTTTCAGGAGTCCAACTTAAGCTAAAGTCATCATTCTATTTGGATAATGCATGGTATATTACATCTGAGAAAATGTTGTCAACTATCTCAATTACTCAAAGCCTTGATACCGTAATATCTTTTTCAAATACGGTTATGATGAGCTTCGGAAATCTCGAAAGTCAGTTATAACTCATTCAAAATTCCAGATCATATCGATATTAATGCATCAATCCAAAGACGGTCTTGGAACTCCGTTCCTAACGCACACGAATTTTCATTCCCATTTTCCTCCGATTCTCTTGCGATTTGAGCTAGACGATGAGTTGACAAATTCAAGTTAGATGACTGATAATAAGTGTGCGATAACTCATCGTTCAGCCCTAACCGCAAGAGAGGGTCAGAAAAATGGGAATGATTTTGAGCTTGCATGGTGACCGCCTCGCTTTCCAGCCTGCCCAAGCGGTTGCTTATTCAATTTTCAAACTTTTGTGACGCATAAAATCCTCCGAATCCGAAAAAATCCTTACAGTATCAATCAACTAAGCAATCTACGGACTTTTAGTTGGCCGAATATTACATGATCTTTTTTGGCATTGATCAACCTTTCATGAATCTAACGCGATTCTACTTTGATGATTTTATGTGGTAGGAATGATCCAAGATGATTCTTCAGATAATGGAACAAAATTTTTGATCACATCCACTGTAAATAGTATAAAATCAATATAATACGATTATCTTACATAATATATGTAACACGATTCAAACAAAAATTTGCCTCTCAACAGAATTCCCTTGTGATCTTCAGTCCCATAGCCTTTCTATCAATTTTCTAGTTATCAACCCCTTTGAAGAGGGCTATTCATTTGTTTAATCCTTTTGGTGATAGAGTTTTCGAGAACTTTGCTTCTAAATCTACGGGAAAAATTCTATCGAAAGAGATAGATCCATTTAAAGAGATAGTTTACACATCTGGCAGTCTTGTTTTAATGTCAGAAGTTTTGCTGTGAGGTTGACAGTAGGTTTAGACGAGCTCCAAATCGATGTGGGCTCCCATACGACGCAGGGCGAGAATCGTATTGACTGCCTTGACCCATCGCTTCTTAATCACGTAGCGCTTGAGTCGAACCTTTGAGATGGGATTTTCCAGAGGCGCCTCCAGCCAACGGTGCTCCAGTAGTTTTTCCGCACTCGGCCTTGTTCTGTTTTACATTTTTTATGTCATTCATCTCAACCATTAAAATAATCGAATTCAATGTGCATATTGTATGATAAAACAACATAGTATTCAAAGCAGTTTACGAAGCAGCCTGCAAAGTATGACCTTTAGTTTTTAATCAGTCCTGTAAAATACTTGATCTCAGATATATTTTCTGTGGCTCATGAGTAAATGGTGTATATACTTCAGGATTTGGAAAGGCTAGAAGTTCAATTGCCCATAGTAAACTTGAAGCCCTGTTGTTGATTCTAGTTGTGGATCCTTCCTAACAGTCAACATAACCCAACCCATAAGATCCACGAGTGGTCGTGCAGTTTTAAAATAAAACCGATTTTGAACAACTCGCTTCCAGATGACTGAAGAAATATTCTACCTCATCATTCTATCTCCCAGTGCAAGAGTATCAAGAATCCCCTGTATATCGGTCAAAAATGGTACAATGTTGCCTAAATTACCCCAATAAAATTTTCCCATGAAATGTTTCGTAGACCTCCTTAATCGATATAGGCGTCTGGTGGGTCCTGCAGGACCCATGGACAGTATGTTGAATTTCGTACACCTGAATCAATATATCATGCCACTCAAGATCCCATCATCTTGTGTTAGGCCGTACCTAAATGTTTTGTATGATTATTGAGGTCTATCAACAGTCTCCGACATTCCGACCACTTTCAAAACATCGTTACGCCAAATTATCAAATTGGTACTGTACAAACAATATTTTTCGTTCCCCGAGTTTTTGATCGGTTTTGAATCTACAGGATTTTTCAGTGGTGTAAATACCACCCTTTTGTCCAAAAATGGACCCTTAGAATATTCATACATAACCACAATTGTGAGGAATCTCATTATGACGCTCTGAATGACCCGGTTAATGAGTGACGTTCTTGAATGCTTTATGAGATTCTACTTGCATTGCGCCTAATCGAGACCCCCAAAGAAATGAATTGAATTATAAAACAAAATATCTACCCGTTTATAAATAGTCTCGGTTTTTATATACCCATTGTTTTATTGTCAACAGCAGAGTTTTCTACAAAATCCAGTCTCGGTCTCAGTAAATTTTTTGTTGAATCGTGGTTATCTCTTATCAGAACCTTTTTATTCACTCCTGATGGAAATGGTGAGCATTTTTTGGCCAAGAACTGTCCAAGTCCCATTGCTACACATTGCTTCTATAGCTGTATATTGCATAGGTAAACAGCAAAAATTCTCACATTTCTACCAGGGTCGTTGATATTTGTAACGATTCTAATCTTCAAAGTTAGGATTCCGGTATAAGCTCGGGCATCGAATAAAAATTGAAAAAATTCAACAGAATGTTAATGGATTCTGTTGAAAGCTCTGGCCAACAGCGCCCATTTATTTATTATCTTCATACGTGTCTTCGCATTTTTTTAACCACCAAGCTGGTGAGTTACACTTACAATCAGCATAGTTGTACTGTAGCATTCAATTTCCTTCGGAAACTTGTAATGATTTTTATTCACGAATTCTCAATTGGATACAAATATTCAAACCGGATATGTTGTCCCTAGCTCTCACAAATCAACTTGTGGTGGTTTGCATCTGATTGAATGTTTTAAATTGAATTCTGTCAAATTCCATCACTCTCTCTATTAAAGAAGTACAATTCATTACGATGTTTGTAATGGAATCTTATTTTAAGTCTTACCATCACAAAAACGCAGCAACTTTGAAATGGATATCTGATACATGAAGTTAAGCGGATGAAAACTCACGTCAAATTTTACGGAAAATTTCGAAAGTTTCCGGAATTTCGGTGCATTTTTCTTGAAATGACGTCAGTGTCCGAAGCAATCAGGAAACATTTTCATCTCAATTTGACAGTAAGTGGTAGGCCCTTATAGAACTCATAGTGCATGAAATTAACGTTGCAGAGTTTTAGCTGTACCCCTTATTTCTGATAGGAATCATTCGAACCATATTCCCATAATTCCAAATCTTCCGTCAGATGAAGAATAATTTCTCTTCGAAGATGATATACGCACTGTAATTTTCCATACTTGTTGTTGGCATTGTAATCAAGATTATCAGCTCAATGACTACTCTAGTGAATTTTTCAAATTGGAGGAACCACATGAGGTCTATTGTCAAGAAAACGCAATCGTTGAACAATAGTGCATGTGCAATACATTCGTTAATGCCAGATAATAATTCATTCCATTTCTTATTGTTTACATAACCGTTAACCCGCTCACATATGCAATACTTCGAATTTGTATGAGACTGTCGGGTAGAACAATTTCGTGTTTCACGAATGATTCTGTACATGACTTTAGTATTTGGTCATACTTTGCATAATCGAGAAACATTAGTTAGCATATTTTGTTAGTGGCCACACTTTTCTATGTCCTTTGATCCAAAACATAATGCAAGAGCTTGTTTGATGTAGCTGATTGTCTTGAAAACAGTCCAGATGGATTTTTCAAAGCCTTCTAAATTTTTTTTTAGAGATTTTTTTTTGCGAGATGGCGATTTAGGCCAGGATTTTCCAAAGCCTGGCCTAAATCGCCATCTCGCATCTCAGATCAAGTCTGGGAGATGATTACTACTGCGTACCTGAGAAAATCACGCTCTTACTGTTCATTGAGAATCACAAGGAAGAGATCTGCTAAGTACCCGCGAGACTGCATTATTGATATTTTTTGTGGCTCAACCAGTGAAGGTGGAAAGTATAATTATTGAACCATAGAACCAACCGAAAAATCACAAAAAACCTTCAACCCGATTCGATTTTGTAGGGCTTTTGCACGAGATTTATCCAACAATCAGGCCATGAATGAACCATCTCATCATTTCTATTTTTCGTCTGTAAAGTTGATCAAGAAGGAGATAAATATTATTGACAAACCTCATTAATCGTTTGACTTTAGATATTGCACACTATCGACGTACGCATAACTATCACTATGTACGTGTATCATATGTGCTTATAATGCTAACATTCGGAAGAACTTCACAGAAGAATCGAAAAGAGTTGAGATGGTTATTTCAACAACGAAAAATTTAATCCATTGAAAATTATAATATCTAAAATACAAGCATAAGATTTTCAGAGATTCAGTTGAATATTGACTGTTTCTTTTTTCAAACTCAAAGCTGTCAAGATGACATTTTCTTGCAAGATTCTTCCGATGGAGTAACTACATCTCTTTAAAACCGGGCTCAAGTCGAAATCTTGATTATGATATTGGCTCACAGATTACTGAGAACAAATATTTTTTCAATCTACACAAGGCATTTACGATTAAATATATTTATTCAATTCTGGCAAATAATTTTCTCAGTGTACAGTGCGTGAGGCCATAATCTTTGGGTGCTCCACACCAAATTTTGGGAGTAGATCTTCAAAACAGCAAACGAGTTGATTATTTTACTTATACTTCTTATAAAAGTAGAAGTACAATAGTCATAGCTCAATTCCGAAATCTATCCAAATGCTGCTTGGTCCAGCATGAAAAATCGTCATCGTATGGTACCGTCAACTCAGGTAACCTTGCCACACTTTTTATTTATTTTTGTCGATGTTTTTTGCGAAGCTCGGAAAGATTACGACACAGCCCATCTCAACCAGTGGCCAATCATAATCATAACGCGGTTCCGAGGTGGGTTGGTTAGATAGTAGTTAGCTGCCCCCAGTTCTATAATGATGGCTTGCCAACATTGCAGGGCTGAGAGCAGAAGGTCTTAGCCCCCAGGGCACACGGATGATGGATTCATGCTCATTCGGTTTACCGGGTAGGCAAAATGGAAGCGCTCATGGTCTGCCGGTGGAAGATCCATTAGGGATATCCTGTCATCAGATTTTTCCTTATATTCCATTCAAGAAAAAAAAAGACTGATCAATGGAGATATCACTTGTTACGGATCTTTCAAGGAACCAAGAGAACGGCTGATGAATAAGTCAGTTGTTTGATTTATTGCGACAACGTTTCGATAACTGGTTTGTCATCTTCTTCAAGTCTTCGAAGATTGACACTTTCAACAATATTATCAGTCTTAAATGGACTGAAGTCGAATAGGATTAAGATACGATCCATCATATCTTCTTATCTTTCCGCGTAATTTCGCACTCTTCTTCTGCGCCACAATTACTTGAAGACTCATATTGTATGTGAGTAGTAACAATATGGGTATCAAAATAGTGAACACAGTGGTATGACTTAACATAATGAATCATAGAAATTGTTTACAATCAGAGAATATGACTGCCTGTGTACACTTTTAATACCAATATTATAACAAGTTACATACAATGTGAGTTTTGAAATGATTGTGGTGCAGTAGAGGAATGTGAAATTACGCGGAAAGATGAGAAGATATGATGGATCTAATCTTAATCCTATTCCACTTCAGTCCATGTAAGACTGATAATATTGTTGAAAGTATCAATGTTCAAAGATCTGAAGAAAATGACAAAATAGTCATCAAAACGTTGTCACAGAAAAACTTGAAACTGCGCGCTGGTGCTTCGTGCAACCAATGCAGCATAAAAACTTTGAGCAAAGCTCAGCGTGGAACACTCATTGAAGATTCTGAATCTAAATATTCACTGTCTATCCACACGATTTGAAATTTTATTCAATGCAGAACCGAATCTTTCAATTCGTATAAGAATTCATCTCAACAGAACATCATAACAAACTTGGGCCATTTCCTATCAAAAAAGTTCTTGTACTTCCGTTTCCTCTTCTGCCTTGCATAATTTTTTGACATCTGTCGAAGCCGACAGACTAAGAACTGGGTTGGAAGAATGTGATTAAATTGAGAATCATGTTAGGAAATTTTGAAAAAATATGCATTGCTTTGAACAGACCGGCTGCTCGAAGTTATGTCAAAGTTACCTCTCGTAGCCAAAAAGCAGCGTTTTTCTACTTTCTCAACGTAAAATTCATCTAGTTCAAAAATATTGCTTCTTAATCAACTCAACAGTATGTATCGGCGAGAATGTGCAGCATCTACCTTTCATTCGACGACAAGTGCTCGTATTAGGTGAGTTTTTTGGAGCTAATAGTTTTTTCTGCTTGGTACACTCTGACCTACAGAAATAGATTACTGACAAACATGAGGCATTTGGAGTCACCTCTTGCGAGTGCAAAACATTGTTCAGCAATTCTTTTACTAGAGAAAATTCTTACTAGAGCAATCAATTGCCCTACTCCACCTACAGCGGTCTCAGAAATTTTTTTCTGGGGCAAAATTACCCCGCTTGAACGTAAGTTTAAGTGACACAATAAAATGAATCATTTGGTTATTCGATGAATACTCAGCTTTATTCGCCGTTCCAATCTCATATCGATAGAAAAATTTGAATCCAGAATTTGAACAGTACTATGATGATCTTACGAGATATAATGAATCATCTAGGATTGATGATAAAAAATTCACCCACAAGATTTAGAAAATTTTGGCACATCAATCGAACTTTTTTCCACTACATCAAGTTAGAATCTCGCACAATTGTATACCACTATCATTATCAAAGTAAAATCACCCGAACTTGCTCTGAAAACTAGTCACTAACCTAAATCTACAAGCAATTGGTGAACAACGAGGTAAGCACAACTCAAGCACTTCAGCACAAATGATCGATTACACGAAGGGCAAGAGCACACAAAATCACAGTTGAAATAAAAATAGTTCGCATTCTTAAAAACAACATATTATATTAAATATCTATAAACACTTTGATGCAGGTATGCACGGATACTCGACGATGAACGGCACGGAATAAGAATCGTAAATTATTAGAATTACGTTTTTTTCGCTAAACGCAATAAATAAATACAATTAAAAATAAAGACTTTTCGCGCGCAATGTTTGCAATATTTTATTTTCGAACGCGCACATGTCAAGGCAGCTCTCCTGCACCGGGAATGCAAACACTTTGCAAGTTTTAATAATATTTTTCATGTTTTGAATCTCAGCGTCGAACGACACGAGACGTAGTACTGCTCTTTGTCGTACTTGTCGTTGACGTAGAACTACTACCAGTACTATTTGTGGTAACCTTATGTCTTTCCGACTGAAAGTATTCCGCTAGTGAATCTATGGATTTTCTTGCAACTGCATCCTCTTCAGCACTGCGCCAGTCTAGGCTAATACTATTTCTACCACCCAAAGGATTTGGTCTTCTGGTCTCTCCCCATTCATCTATGAGCTTCAACAACAAATTTTTCGTACTCGTCGGTTCATTCAAACTAACTCCTTTGTGTAAATCTCTCAGCTGAGCTATCCTTGGCACATCTCTACACTGCTCTCCAAATCTCTTTTTGTTTCTTTGCTGCTGCTGCTGCTGCTGTTGTCTCCAGGGTGGACCTGTACTCTGAAGTTGTTGATCAACTAAACTATCCCTATCTCTACTGGCGTTAAATGTAGTACCATTGAGTTTGCGTCGCAATGCCAAATTTGAAAGTTTATCCGAAATTTCATTTTCAGGCTGCTGCTTGTGTTCGACACCGGCTGCTATACATCTCAACTGCTCCGATAATCGAATTATTTCTTCTGCTAGAAGTATGTGTGATGCTGGATCAGCTAAGCTACGACCTTCAGAAGCTCGTCTTTCAGTACTCATTAATCGTGACGAAGATGTTCGATTTTGTACACCCGATACATTTCCAGAAACAAGTACTTCGTCGTCCAGGCTATCGCGATCGATATCTTCTTCATCATCTTCTACGCTGCTACAAATACTGGCACGTGGTGACGGACTGGCTACTCCTAAAGATGCCCATTCATCTGCTGAAGGACTGTGAAGAGTTTTGTTTGGACTACAGGAACTAGGATCGAGAAGTTCATATGGACTGTTTGGATGCTCGCGCCATCTTTCGACGAACAGGCGAAGATTGTCCTTGGTAACATCTAGTAGATCCGTCGAGCGGCATGAAGTGGGGGCTATGATTGGCTGGGGTGGGGAGGTAGATGGCGCTGAGGTGGTCGTGATGCTGGGATTGGTTGAACTGGTAGTTGGTTGACTGTGTGGTATTTTGCTGGAACTCGTGGTTGCTATTTGGTTACTGTTGCTGCAACTGGCTTTGCTGGCATTTTTGGAGCGTACAGGTGTCCGAGGTATAAGCCAGCGATGCTCACGACACTGCTGTGCACTGGCCCGTTTTCTGAAAGCATCCATACGAGAGGCCTAATCAGCTTATTGTCTTCCATGCACCAATTTTTCATGTATGATTCTGATATTTTCTCTTCATTATCACAGCCATTGCGCTCTCTTACTTCTCAATCTCTCTCATTTCATTTTCTCGATAATTTCTTTGTTGCATGTAATTTCTGTTTACCCTAGTCTGGTTATACTGCTGACGATGGAATCGCGATAGATGAATTGAATCAATTTACGTTCCTTTGAAAATCGTATGTTATCTTTTGGATGTTTATTAAATATTTTCTCCGGATTTATCTGTGACTTTCTGATTCATTTAAACTTGTCTCAAGTGGTGAAAAGTTTAAGAATATGACCCGTCTTACGAATAAGTAGCGGTATGCTATGTCCAATTAGCGTTTCATATGTAACCAAACTTCGTGCTGTTAGAATAGCTGTACAGGCAAGTGTTAAGTATGAAAACCAAACAGCTAAGCGTTCGAGAGTTGTCCCCATAAAATCCACAGAATTATCATTTTACTCAAACAAGGAACTGAAATCTGATATTTTTATAACGAGTGATCTTTGATTTAATTAAAATGGTAAGTACAGATGATTGAAAATTTTGATAATTTTTGAGACGATGGATGAGTTATGATTTATGGAAACTCTCAATGACAAGAAGAATAAGTTCACAGGTTCAGTGGAATAAGAATGGCTCTTGAAATATGAAATCGGAAAAATACACACGACAACTATTTTTGTCAGAAAAATCCTCAACTTCCCCCTCTCAAATTAGGAACTTTATCAGAGTCAACCTCGAAAATTATTTCGCCTTACATCAGTCACTCTTGAATCATTCACTCATTCAGAAAATCAAAATATTCAAATACAAGAATGACATCGTAGAAGTAGAAAAATACTTACGTTATATCTTTGACTAGAAGGCATTTAATGAAGTCTTTGGCATCCTCTGATATGTCGGCAAAAGCTTCGTGATCAAAGTCGTACTTTGCGATTGTTACGTTTGCCATAGTTTCAACATCAGTATCGCCCATGAACGGCGACAGTCCCGATAATCTGAAAATATTGTTGTGTTTTAGTGAATATTGAGTATTGATGATTGAGAATGAGTTTGAGAGTAGATACTTTTGGTATAAAATCGTGAAAACTTGAATTCTTATGGATGAGCATTCTTAGTCGTTTCTATCTGGAGGACCGATATCATCGCGTCACGTGACCGTTATTAAAGTTGTATGTTATTCTTAATAATTTATGAAGGAAGATCAGTTTCTTGGAAAGGATAGCAAAATTTCTCATCTTTAATTAAGAAAAATCATTTGAAGCTGGAGCCTTCGATACTCGAGGCAGCGCAAATCATTTTCGACCCAGGAAACAAATCATTTCCAAAACATTGCGTACATTTGAGCCACATCAGTGCCATGAAATCAGAGACCAATTGAGTGAAGAATTCAGTTTAATACTTACAAGACATAGCATATAACTCCGATACTCCACATATCTGTGCCAAAACCTATTTGATCAAAATTCACAACTTCCGGAGCAACGAATTCTGGAGTACCAAACAGAACTTGGAGTTTCTTCTTTGGATCCCATTCTCTCGCAAGGCCAAAGTCGATTATTTTGATACGGTTACCTTCTTTTGTTAGGCATAGTATGTTTTCCGGCTGGAAGAGAATGTGATATATTAGTATCTGATGATGCCAAAGTAGATATTGGAATCAAACATGAGAATAGTCACCTTCATATCCAAATGGATGATGTTTTGCGAATGGACGAACTCGATGCCTTCGCAGATTTGCCGCATGAACACAGCACAACTCCTTTCCGTAAGTACGAAATCATCGTCGATTACTCTTTCAAACAGTTCGCCACCTTCGATTCTGAAATAAAGTCGTGTGCATAAGTATTTGTCGATACTGTGACTCTGGAAAAGCAAAAAGTGTGGAAAGCGAGTTTTTGGCTTCATTTCCACTCCAAAAGTGACATCCTTAACCTGGTATCTGGATCCATTCTATTATCAATCAGCTAAAATCAATTTAATTACAATATAGAGAATGGGTTTTTAGCTAAGAATTTAATACTCAGTCACACTCAATTACTAACATGGAAAAGAATCATTGGCTCCTGTGCACAGGTCTTATAACCGTAAAAAATCCCCAGTTATTTTGAGATTCTGAAATTACGTGATACAGAAGTATTCGAAGTGAAATTTAGAATGGATCTTTGTTTTGTTTTGGGTTTCTTTGAAATTGGATTGATGGTCTCCAAATCTTATTCACAGGCTGAAAAAATAATGAATTGCTCATCATTCATCAAGTTTATAAGGTGTAGGAGTCAGGTTCTCCAATGATAATAATGTAAGAACATGTAATTCATGTTTGAACAAAAGCTGCAAAATTGTTGTTGTTTCTATCTCAATTGTCATCATGACGACTCTGATGACTTGGTGGTTCCCATAATATCAAGAATGATGGTATGTGAAAAATTATATAGAACTAACGATGAGTGTGCCTTTCATCTCTTGATACCATCAGACCTATTTAAAAATCAGTTTGACAAGTTTGGACTTATGAGAAATCGATGAATAGATGTTTAAAAATTCCATAAATGTAGAAACTAACGAATTTCACGATGTCTGTTATTTGGATTTCAGCCAAGAACGTTGAATCTATTGATCTAGTTGCATCAGATCATTTATTCAAATAAAATCAATATTTTGATTACCAGAAGCCATTTTGAAAAGTCCTGACATAGATGCCACTAGATTATGTTGATTATTCGCTCTAATCGAGTCAATATTTATGAATTCCTAAAGATAATATTGAAGCTGGATAACAGAGCTTATTGAACAACTCTTATAGAGTAACAGGCTTCAAAATTTTCCGAAGGCTTATATGTACTGAACAAAAGTTATAGGGAACCTTCACGTCTGATCTGGATCCAATTGATTCTTTGAAGAATCATATGCTCTCGAAGTGAACGAAAAATTATAAAAATAATCCGAAGTACATGTTACTATCGAAGTATTTTACATTCAACGCAGTTAATCCTGCAGGCTCAATCAACATGTTCAATCAACATTTAAGAGAGTAGAAAGTTTTCATGAACTCCTAATACTTGAACCTTGATAAGTCACGATGATTTACACTACCGCTCATAAATTCGTGAACGGTGATCGCACGTTCAGCCACACTTCGAGAAGCGATATCTCAGACTCTATGCATCGTAGGACAATTCTGAAAAAAGAATCTTGAAGAGCAGGAAAAATGCTAACTTTTCAATGGTTTCAATGATCTCTATCAATCATCTCGAAGGTACTAGATGCTGATCAGAAGTTAGAAATTTACGAAAATTTTAACTCTCATTGACACACCCGCAGTTTTGCTGCAAGTGAAGATGCAGCAATTCTGCAAACAGCATCTTGTAGAGCGAAAAAAATGCTATGTGTAACTATCTTTCGATTATTTTTTCCGTTCCGCATGTGAGAACGCACCAGCTGTCAAAACACCCAAAATGATGGTTTTTGCCGTTTTCCATGCCGATTCCGGTGAAAAACTATCATTTCGGGTGTTTTGACAGTTGGTGCGTTCTCACATGCGGAACGGAAAAAATAATCAAAAATGGCTACACATAGCATTTTTTCTGCTCCACAAGATGCCGTTTACAAAATTACCGTATCTTTGTTTGGGGCAAAACTGCAGGTGTATCAATGACAGTAAAAAATTTCGTAGATTCCTAACTTTTGACCAGCTTCTAGTACCTTTGAGATAAACGGTAGAGATAATTGGAACCACCAAAAAGTTAGAATTTTTCCTGTCCTTCAAGATGCTTTTTTCAGAATTGTCCTACGATGCATAGAGTCTGAGATATCGCTTCTTGAAGTGAGGCTGAACGTGCGTTCACCGTTCACGAATTTATGAGCGGTAATGTAATTACATGAAAATGTGGGTTTCCGTGCATACGAGTCAAATTTTTTCTAGGGTGCATAGGGTCAAGAGCCAAAAAGTGACGAATTCAATGATGTTCCATCTAGAACCTGTATATGTCGCAGCCTTCTGGTAGAATCAGCCGTTAGACCAAAAGGTTAGCCTTTTGGCCAAACGCCGCCTTTTCATTTGAAAACGGTTGATTCTACAATCGGGCGGGCTAAAACCAGCCTTTTGGTCAAACGGCTACCGTACCCCAGCCATTTGGTCATATGGCGGATCGCGCGCAGTAGCCTTTTCATATAAGAACTTGCGCTCTTCAATATTTCGCAGTAGATTCTTTAACTTCAGCTCGTGATAATTAAGAAATGGGGGTTGTATGAAGCTTAAGACGTGAGTTATTACACGTAAAATAAATTATCGGTAAAACATGATGTCCACGTCTTCTGGGCATGATTTTTCACCGATTCTGTATCTCAAAATGTGATGAAACACCGACCGCTTGGGATATTTTACGGGATTGGTGAGCATATATAAGCTTAACTATTGATTTCATTCGATGAAAAAGCACTGACTTTTTTAGATAAAAATAGCTATCGCTCTGGAACGGGACAAGATATCGACAAGGGATTCAGCGCATTTGCAAATCAAGACAGAAACTTATCAAAGTATACCTTGAAATATTTTGTAAGAAGTCATAGTCTCGTATATAGAAGCTTTCTGGAAAATCGCTATTTAGGTTTTCTTCCAGGAAAATATTTTCAAGAAATTTTGAAAACATAAGTGTTAAAGATAAGTGTTATCAGAATTTTTTCAGAAACCTGTTTTGGAGAATGGAATTGAGTAGCGATTTTGACGGGGATTTCAAATGCGCTGAACTTATTGTCGACGTCTGTTTCCGCCCCAGAGCTTTAGTTCTTTCGATGCGAAGATATCAGCGCCTCGTGTCAGCGCTTTTTCATCGAAAAAATAAAATTTCAAAACAATGTGTTCACCAGCTGGGCAAAATAGTATATTAAGACACTACCCATCTGCACGCAGTCTCATACGATATTTTATAGCACGAAAATCCAAAAATCATGTTCGAAGTTGCGACTTTGTATTAAAGTGCTATAAAAATTTTTTTGGGTCCCGACGGTCGGTTTTTGATCACGTTTAACGATATAAAATCGGTGAAAAATTATGCACAGAAGATCTGGACATCATGTTTTACCGATCATTTATTTCACGTGAAATTACTCATCGGTCATTCCTTAGATTATTTCTATTACCTCATTTACTAAAGCTCAAGTTCACGAACCTACCGCCAAATATTGAAAAGTGCAAGTTTTAATATGAAAAGGCTGCCCTCAATCCGCCGTTTGACCAAATGTCTGGGGTACGGTAGCCGTTTGACCAAAAGGCTGGTTTTAGCCTGCCCGGTTGTAGAATCAATCGTTTTCAAATGAAAAGGCTAGCCTTTCGGCCAAACGGCTGATTCTACCAAAAGGCTGCGACATATATCTTACAATTTAGAATTTCTCGTGTTTTCCCGGATATATCAGGAGGACTGACTGACCGTCGAAAGAAAAAAGAAAATCAAAAAAGAGCGAAGAAATCGTTGGAGCCAGGTAGTAGATAAAATCCTCTTGGACTATCAGCACTTGGACGTGAGCCCATCGAAACCAAGTCGTTCCCCCGAACGAATGACGAATGATGCCTGGCAACATGGACCAAAACTCGCGCGCCGATTGCACTTGAAAATGCTCGAAGAAACAACCAAACACACGCTACTTCATTGATGCAAGACTATGAATGAAATTTCGCAAAATGACGGAAGCCTCTGTTTTATCCAAATTGCCCGGTTTGACATTCCAATCCTATTCTACTTTGGCACATCATCAACTGAATGATTAGAATCTTGTAATCCGTGCTCACCGCTGCAAACTGATATACTTGATTTGATCGACGTGAGTAAATCCGGACAAACAATTGTATGGCCGAGCCAAATCCAAATATTCTATGTTCTTGACGATTTTACTTTGTAATTATCGTAGCGGAGAGCGAGGCGGAATTGGACAGGCTCTGCAGTGAGCGACTATCTAGCAATACTTGCGACAAGAGGCGTGCTATAAGATTTTGAAATACAACTATTGAATAACTTGTAGAAATTTTTTCAGATTTCTGGGTCTCAGCGTTGATAGTTTTCGTCAATGTAGAGAGAATCTGTTCAAATTCACCCCGTCGTTCCCTTCTCATTGACATTACCGAGTTTCCAAATATTCCAATGAATTCTAGAGATATCGCAGATCTGGATAGTAACACTAATCCACGGTCGTATATACAGGTCTGGAAACTCCCTCAGAAAGCTCGGCGATCTTAGAGAAGACCGAAAGTTTCCTCTACCCGCCACTAGGATCCAGGTCGCTGCGGTCGAGTTAGTCAGTGTTTACTTTTTATGATCTTTCTGCTAGAAATTTCAAAACATTGCAGACGAATTACAAGCTAGCAAGGCGGTAGCAATTAGTGCAAAGGAATAATTCAGTCATCTCAAACTTTGAAGTGTATGAATACTGATGAAATGCGTTTTTACGCGATTCTGCGGCGCTTTAGATACGGAAACTCACGAAAAAATTCTCAATACGAAGGTCATTGAGCCCTGGTGTTACTCGATCACTCTAATTTCTTTGTGATCTCTCCAAAATGTCAAGATTAGCGATCGAGTCAGTGATATCACTGACAGATGTTTCTGTAAGTCTGCACCATCTTGCTCCTTGTCGAGACAGCTGTATTTTTCTCAGACTTCAACAAATTATTTCACTCATGAAAATAGTCTGAACTGTGTTGTGTGATCTCTAAAGAAGCCACCAGATAGCCATTAGGTGTGTTTTCTGGTAGTTTCTTTATTGTAGCGCATACAATTCGATCACTCATAACACGAAGGCAGCTCTAATGTAATATCTTTCATTAGTAATCTCATTAGGTTATATTGACATTTTCATTTCATGATATGCTAACACGATCGAAGCGCCTCTTCTGCCGAGGTCAAAATTGAAACCTCACCCTGTCTCATTACGGGCGCCCGATAAACCAATGGAGTTTTTAGACCTGTGTATACGACCGTGCACTGATCCCATAAGCCATACAGAACTGGCGTTATACTTATCAGAACCAAAATATCTCAAAAATGTATGGAGCTAATCATGGATTTGACACTGTCAGAATCCATGGGATCTGATTTTCAAGATGACTAGGATCGGTATCTTCTGGCCCGTAGAAAATCCTTTGATTCCGAAAAAGCAAAGAAATTTCCACTAGCAAACGCTCAGAACATAATTTTCATTCGTGTCCCAGGAACCCAAGTTGGCACATTTCGTACCGAGTTTATGGTGTTGTAGCTCGCTTTTGAGCAATTGAGTTTCGGCTCGAGCCGCAGGCGAGGATCGAAATAAATGTTCGGAAGCGGGGAACTTCATGAGCGAGTTGCGATTACTAATTTTCCAATTTTGGAAGCATCCGAAGTGTGGATTCCATGAACTTTTTTAAGAGACCGGCTTCAGCCGCTTCATCTCTATTCTTGAGCTATCATCCCATTCAGAAAACCAAAGATTCCGTTTTGCAAAAAGTTTTCAAGCGGAAAGATGGAAGAAAGAGACTCTCGCTAATATATAACGAGAATTCTCAAAAACTATATTGTTGGGCGTGCTTGGCGATCGCAAATACAGTCATAGCCACGCTTGAATCCCGGTTCGAACCTTCTAGAAATCAGTTTTTCGCGGACCCCGCGTTGTTAGATCCTCGCCATTTCGCGGAGATAAGAGAAACAGGTCTGAAGCTCCCCCATTTTTGAAAGTCCGTGTGAGATACTGTCTGCATTTAAACCTCGCATCACTGCAGAAAACATGAGAAGTGATATGAGAAATCTAGCTGCTGGATGGGATGTGATACGTTCCTCTCCATTAGAGGACTATCAACTTGATCCACTCGATAATGATGTCCAGAGTTTATCTTGGGATCATACCAATGAAGACGGTCCGAACAAAGTGATTTCAAAGCATGAGTCTTGTAAGAAGTGCTTTATCTATGTTGTTTCAGACTGTTGAATCAGTATAATCTATATTGACTGGTGAATTCCCAAGCCTCAGTTTAGCATACAAGTATACTTTGACACTTGCTTTTTCACTCCAGTTGCATGCGAGAGATCTTTCAGCTTATTGAAATTGATCAAAACTCGTTCAAAAAATAGTATGACGAATGATAACTCGGAAGCTTATATGTTGATGTGTTCGAAAATAGTAGTATTTTTCGATACGAGGGTGGGAAGTTTGGTTTGGTTTTCGAGTGATTGTTTTTGGCTCGAGCCTTGGCGAAGATCGAAGTTATAACGAGTAAAGCAAAAAAAAACTTCACGCCCGAGTGTCAAAATACGGTTTTTTGCGCGCCCAGTCGTGCGAAATAGAATATTTCGATGCGAGAAGGAAATGTTGGTTTTACCACACAGAGTGACTTTTTCCGACCAGAGTCGGAGGACGGCCGTGAGTCTCCGGCGAAACATCCGCTCAAGATTGGGATTGAAAAGCATTAACCATGCCATCTGAGTGTCGAATACTATATTTTTTTTTATCAGGTATATGAGGAAAAAAAATAGAGAAATAGGCAGGAAATGTGACTTCCCTGCATAAAAGGTGGAAAGATTATTATTGGTATCAAGGAAGGGAGGGAGGAGCGTTGTTTCCACATCTTCGTGATAATTTCGACCTTCTCCTTCGGCTCTGGCTAATAAATATCACTCGTCGTGGCAAATCAGCCATCTGCGCCCCCCTATTGAGATGTAACATATTACGTACGCGGTTTTGAGAGCTTCCAAATATAATTAGATGCATAAAAATTTTTTTGTAAATTCGATCAGCTATATAAATGACTCTTATACATGTGAAGAAAATTCCAATTTTCAGAAGATCCTTCAACTAACACCAATTCAATCTATACAACACTATCTCACCATGACAAAAAAAGGAAAAATATACTTACAGCTCGAGAACAACGTAAATCTGTTTGGCATGCTCGACGGCATCATAGAGCTGTATTAGTCTGGGGTGCTGAAGCCTTCTCATAATCTCGACTTCGCGTTCGACTGCTCGTCTGTCTTCTTTTTTTGCTGCATTTACCACTTTTGCAGCGAGCATCAATCCAGTCTTTTTCTCCCTGCATCGGTACACAGTACCAAATTTTCCCCTATAATAAACAAAATTGATTATCAACCTGCTTATCCATCACACTCAAAACTTACAAAAATTTCAACATAATTTAATTGAAATTTTCCCAGTTAAAATATCGTTACGTAATCTCATTGTTACAGAACATAATATAGCTGGGTAACAATCTACCTATTGCCATCGAAATTTCGACACTCTTGGCAAAGAGACCAACAAACCGGGGATCCAATTATAATCTCACCAAAATTGGCATTGTTATACACGTGTATACATAACCCTACATAGATTGAACAATATAATCATTGGGACAGAAAAGGGGGAAAAATCAACTTGTGAGCTGTTGGTTCTTTGCCAGAATATATAGATGTATATATAAAAGTGCAAGGCCTTTGCAAACGATTGTCGATACATTTCCGCTTTGCTCTCGGGCTTTGCGAAAATCCGCTCTAAAACTAACTGTCTGTATCACGCGATACACGTGAAATTATTGCAAAGATGAGTACGGAAAGCTTGCAGTGAGTATCAAATGAACGTGTAAGAATTACGTGTAATTTACATGCACGATGCGATTGAATTATTATGGTGATCGCTCGCGGTCGTCAAATGCACGCACGTATAGATTTTCATAGATAATGAAGTTATTGTCACATTGGATGCAGAAAAATTGCTAGTCACGTTTTTATTCTGAATAAGCAATATCGTGTTTATAATTACAGGGAAAAAATCAGGAATACAAAAATTTGTTATCAGAACGTCCGAGAGACTCACTCAATTTTGCTGTACCTTTTCATATTCCATTGATGAGAGAAAAGCATTCAGGGAGTAACGTCCCACCGGTGGGACCCGTCGCACACAAAAAAGGAACTGTGATTTTCGGCGTCGCAGCGAACGTGTTAACCGAACAAAAATGAATTCATCCATACCAACGTATTTGACGCATATCTACGCACTGTTACAAATGTTACAAAGCTTTAGACGCGAAAATGCATGACATACAATGGGATTGTCATAACACTTTTATAAGAAATTCTTATTACTTATGGGTTGGATAGCATCTAGAACGTAACACATGATTACAGATTCGATTTTGAAGAAATTACTTTGGCCATGTCCTTCTTCATTGTATGTAAATCTATTAGACCTCGAATCAAGATCG
Source organism: Eretmocerus hayati (assembly GCA_029851415.1). Classification (NCBI taxonomy): domain Eukaryota; kingdom Metazoa; phylum Arthropoda; class Insecta; order Hymenoptera; family Aphelinidae; genus Eretmocerus; species Eretmocerus hayati. Next base: position 26,278,980 of record CM056742.1, read on the forward strand.
TATGAATAATGATTGGAGTGAGATCGGAAAATTAATTAACTGATCTTGTTTGAAGTCTAACCAACTGAGATGGATCGATCATTTGTGTTGGAACTGAAAGTGAGCTTATTATAGAGTTGTGTGGATAGATAATTGCCTGATGAAATCGTTGAACGGAAGATGGAAATTCTACAAAACCACTTTCTATTCATTTTATCTGATTCAATTGCATCAAAGAGAGTAATTTTAATACCCTTCTATACTATCACTAGGATTTACTCAGTTTAATCCGAGTGTTTTATGCATAAATTACACAGGCGCACAAAATAAAAATGTTTTTCTAATCAGAGAAGGTGGGAGGCACTTCTGTCGTCTTTCGAGCTGCTGAACGCGGATCTGAACTCAAAACAACACTTTTCCCTGGTCTTTTTCGACTTATGGCCATATTTATAGTTTGCAAAAATACACGGGTATGCGTTTTTGCGTTTTAGAGGCAAATTGAGACCTTTGACACAAAAATTGAGGTCGGAATCACTGTTGCCATGAATTTTACGTCTTAAACGCATTTTTGCTTTCTCTAAAGAGAAAGCTTTGTTTTCGACACAGCGAATTTTTGATCAATTTTTCCATTCAACCCAATATTTTATTCAACATAATTCATCTTATCAAAAAAGTGCTTTAACCATCTTATTCCTCTCGCCAAAATCTAACGATTGTAAGTAACACTTTTCCCCTTCGAATCCTCAAAATCCCCCCAGTGACTCATCTCTCCGGCTCTTTGTCTGTGTCTGTGTGTGTGTGTGTGTATGTGTGTTGTTTTTTTTGCGCCACGCTTTCTCTTCTACACTCCACTCTATCGATTTTTGCTTTTCTACAAGTTCTAGAGAATGTCTCAGAGATGAGACCAGTGATTTGCCTGGTCTCCTCTCCAAATCGAATTTAATTTAAACGATTTTTTAGGGAAAATCGCTGAAATTGTGTACTTTCATACTAAAATATCTCTTTCTAACTTTACCTTCCCCCAATTTTGATTACCTACACTACGGTTTTTTTGGCTCAATCTATCTTTTGGTTAATACCGAAATTCCATTCAAACTCCATCAACGTGAATTTTTATAAAAAAACCAAAATTTCCAACAAAAACAGCAATTTGAGCATGTTTAGACCTATTCTATCGAAATTCTGTTTTAACCAAATTACTCGTTTTGCTAAAAAAACCTCACTTTAGGTAGCCCAAATCCCCATAACTATTTTCCTCAAAAAAATAACTCAAAATATACAAAAATATTTTTTTCAATATTCATACTTTCCTCATATCTCTCCTCTAAACTACTTTATTCAAATTTTACTCAACTAAGTTGATACTTTTTCATCGTTCTAAATCGATTGGTTGATACCGAATTTTCTCAAAATCCGTTTTAATACATTCAAAATCCCATTTATTCCCGAAAAATCCAAATTTTTTCAAAATACTCCCATTCAACCCAATATTTTCTCCAACATAATTCATCTTATCAAAAAAGTGCTTTAACCATCTTATTCCTCTCGCCAAAATCTAACGATTGTAAGTAACACTTTTCCCCTTAGAATCCTCAAAAACCCCCCAGTGACTCATCTCTCCGGCCCTTTGTCTGTGTCTGTGTGTGTGTGTATGTGTTGTTTTTTTGCGCCACGCTTTCTCTTCTACACTCCACTTTATCGATTTTCGCTTTCCTACAAGTTGTATAGGATCACTCAGAGATGAGACCAGTGATATCCCTGGTCTCCTCTCCAAATCGAATTTAATTTAAACGTTTTTTGAGGTGAAATCGCTGAAATTGTGTACTTTCATACTAAAATATCTCTTTCTAACTTTACCTTACCCCAATTTTGATTACCTAGGCTATGGTTTTTTTGGCTCAATCTATCTTTTGGTTAATACCGAAATTCCATTCAAACTCCATCAACGTAAATTTTCATAAAATACGCTGCTAAATGAGATTAGCAGAATGCTTTCTCTTAGCGAAATAGTTTAAGAGGTTAAATGAAACTAATGAGAAATTTGCAAAACTGATCAAATTCCAAAATGATGATTGGGATTCCTACAGAATAGTTTTATTTTTTAATCTAATTTAATTGCATTTCATATCACACTCACAATCCAATGACTGGATACAACCAATCGATGTAGAATGAGGGAAAAGTATCTCTCTAGTCCATTAAAAGATGGATAGATTAGTTGTAGAGGGAGATATGAGGATAAAATGAATTTTAGCTGCAATTTTCTTCTAATATTTTGGGTTATTATTACGAGATTCACTATTAGGGGAATTAAGATGACCTAAACTGGGGTTTTTCATGGAAGATATGTAGTCTGGTTGAGGGAAAATTTTGATATAGTTGGTGAAAAGATCATAAAAATGGAGTTTTTTTAAAAAAAAATGTGGATTTTTCGGGAATAAATTGGATTTTCAATGTATTTAAAAGGATTTTGAAAAATTCGGTATCAACTAATCGATTTAGAACGATGAAAAAGTATAAACTTAGTTGAGTAAAATTTGTATATATTAGTTTAGGGGGTGGGTAATAGCGGAAAAATGAATTTTAGATGCGATTTTCTTCTAATATTTTGAGTTATTATAAGGAGATTGCCTTTTAGGGGAATTTAGATGACCTAAACTAGGGTTTTTCATGGAATATATGAAGTATGGTTGAGGGCAAATTTTAATATAGTTGGTGTAAAGATTATAAAAATGGAGTATTTTGAAAAAATTTGGATTTTTCGGGAATAAATCGGATTTTGCATGTATTAAAACGGATTTTGAGAAAATTCGGTATCAACCAATCGATTTAGAACGATGAAAAAGTATCAACTTAGTTGAGTAAAATTTGAATAAAGTAATTTAGAGGAGAGATATGAGGAAAGTATGAATATTGAAGAAAATATTTTTGTATATTTTGAGTTATTTTTTTGAGGAAAATAGTTATCGGGATTTGGGCTACCTAAAGTGAGGTTTTTTTAGCAAAACGTGTAATTTGGTTAAAACAGAATTTCGATAGAATAGGTCTAAACATGCTCAAATTGCTGTTTTTGTTGGAAATTTTGGTTTTTTTATAAAAATTTACGTTGATGGAGTTTGAATGGAATTTCGGTATTAACCAAAAGATAGATTGAGCCAAGAAAACCATAGCCTAGGTAATCAAAATTGGGGTAAGGTAAAGTTAGAAAGAGATATTTTAGTGTGAAAGTACACAATTTCAGCGATTTCACCTCAAAAAACGTTTAAATTAAATTCGATTTGGAGAGGAGACCAGGGATATCACTGGTCTCATCTCTGAGTGATCCTATACAACTTGTAGGAAAGCGAAAATCGATAAAGTGGAGTGTAGAAGAGAAAGCGTGGCGCAAAAAAACAACACATACACACACACACAGACACAGACAAAGGGCCGGAGAGATGAGTCACTGGGGGGTTTTTGAGGATTCTAAGGGGAAAAGTGTTACTTACAATCGTTAGATTTTGGCGAGAGGAATAAGATGGTTAAAGCACTTTTTTGATAAGATGAATTATGTTGGAGAAAATATTGGGTTGAATGGGAGTATTTTGAAAAAATTTGGATTTTTCGGGAATAAATGGGATTTTGAATGTATTAAAACGGATTTTGAGAAAATTCGGTATCAACCAATCGATTTAGAACGATGAAAAAGTATCAACTTAGTTGAGTAAAATTTGAATAAAGTAGTTTAGAGGAGAGATATGAGGAAAGTATGAATATTGAAAAAAATATTTTTGTATATTTTGAGTTATTTTTTTGAGGAAAATAGTTATGGGGATTCGGGCTACGTAAAGTGAGGTTTTTTTAGCAAAACGAGTAATTTGGTTAAAACAGAATTTCGATAGAATAGGTCTAAACATGCTCAAATTGCTGTTTTTGTTGGAAATTTTGGTTTTTTTATAAAAATTCACGTTGATGGAGTTTGAATGGAATTTCGGTATTAACCAAAAGATAGATTGAGCCAAAAAAACCGTAGTGTAGGTAATCAAAATTGGGGGAAGGTAAAGTTAGAAAGAGATATTTTAGTATGAAAGTACACAATTTCAGCGATTTTCCCTAAAAAATCGTTTAAATTAAATTCGATTTGGAGAGGAGACCAGGCAAATCACTGGTCTCATCTCTGAGACATTCTCTAGAACTTGTAGAAAAGCAAAAATCGATAGAGTGGAGTGTAGAAGAGAAAGCGTGGCGCAAAAAAAAAACAACACACATACACACACACACAGACACAGACAAAGAGCCGGAGAGATGAGTCACTGGGGGGATTTTGAGGATTCGAAGGGGAAAAGTGTTACTTACAATCGTTAGATTTTGGCGAGAGGAATAAGATGGTTAAAGCACTTTTTTGATAAGATGAATTATGTTGAATAAAATATTGGGTTGAATGGAAAAATTGATCAAAAATTCGCTGTGTCGAAAACAAAGCTTTCTCTTTAGAGAAAGCAAAACCAAAATTTCCAACAAAAACAGCAATTTGAGCATGTTTAGACCTATTCTATCGAAATTCTGTTTTAACCAAATTACACGTTTTGCTAAAAAAACCTCACTTTAGGTAGCCCAAATCCCGATAACTATTTTCCTCAAAAAAATAACTCAAAATATACAAAAATATTTTCTTCAATATTCATACTTTCCTCATATCTCTCCTCTAAATTACTTTATTCAAATTTTACTCAACTAAGTTGATACTTTTTCATCGTTCTAAATCGATTGGTTGATACCGAATTTTCTCAAAATCCGTTTTAATACATGCAAAATCCGATTTATTCCCGAAAAATCCAAATTTTTTCAAAATACTCCATTTTTATAATCTTTACACCAACTATATTAAAATTTGCCCTCAACCATACTTCATATATTCCATGAAAAACCCTAGTTTAGGTCATCTAAATTCCCCTAAAAGGCAATCTCCTTATAATAACTCAAAATATTAGAAGAAAATCGCATCTAAAATTCATTTTTCCGCTATTACCCACCCCCTAAACTAATATATACAAATTTTACTCAACTAAGTTTATACTTTTTCATCGTTCTAAATCGATTAGTTGATACCGAATTTTTCAAAATCCTTTTAAATACATTGAAAATCCAATTTATTCCCGAAAAATTCACATTTTTTTTTAAAAAAACTCCATTTTTATGATCTTTTCACCAACTATATCAAAATTTTCCCTCAACCAGACTACATATCTTCCATGAAAAACCCCAGTTTAGGTCATCTTAATTCCCCTAATAGTGAATCTCGTAATAATAACCCAAAATATTAGAAGAAAATTGCAGCTAAAATTCATTTTATCCTCATATCTCCCTCTACAACTAATCTATCCATCTTTTAATGGACTAGAGAGATACTTTTCCCTCATTCTACATCGATTGGTTGTATCCAGTCATTGGATTGTGAGTGTGATATGAAATGCAATTAAATTAGATTAAAAAATAAAACTATTCTGTAGGAATCCCAATCATCATTTTGGAATTTGATCAGTTTTGCAAATTTCTCATTAGTTTCATTTAACCTCTTAAACTATTTCGCTAAGAGAAAGCATTCTGCTAATCTCATTTAGCAGCGTATTTTGAGGATTTTTGTCCAACTCAAACTACAAAAAAGCTACAAAAAAACGTAGATGTAATGAAATTAAATAGGCAAGGTATTTTCATTCTAGAATAAAATGGTAACAATATAGATAAAAAGTGAGAGCGTAATCGAATTCTGAGTCAAATTTTACGTCAAAAACGTACTTTTTGAACATTTTCAGCGGTGCTGGAGAGCTGGAGGGTAACACGAGCGAAAGATCATACATACCGGGCTCGTTTCAGCTCATACTGGTTTTCTAAGTAATTTTTGCTCTGCCTCTTAACTCCTAGCGTCGCTGAAAATTCTCAGAAGTACCTGGTTGACGTGATACGTGACGTAGAATTTGATTCCACCCTTAGTTTTGACTTATCTAGTCATCATTTAATTCTATAGTGCAAAAATACCTGAGGAAGTTCACATCTAGGGGTTTTTTCTAGCTTCTTAAAACGTTCAAATACCCGGAAAAATATGTTCTCAACCTAAAATTAAACGACAGAAACGATCCAGCTTCCAATAGTTTTGCTGTGAACGATCTCAATCTGCTCCTAAAAGCTCATACCCAGATATTATGGTAACTCATGAATATGTCCATAACTCGAAAACAGATAGAGAAATAAGGTTCTGTTCTGGGTTTGAATTCTTGTTCAGCAGCTCGAAGTATGTCAGTGATTACTTCCACCTTGCCTGATAACAGAACTCTTTTTGTGGGCCTGTGTTATTGATAATTGCATGACAGGATTGCAAGAACCTTCGCACCGCATATTATTCATGGGAGTGAAGCTGTCGATCTACTTTGAATTTGATGCAATATGAATCAATATCAAAATATTCTACATCGGTCGTGAATATCAAAACTTTGAATTTTCCATCAATAATAATATAATCCACAGTTCTGAAGACTATAAAATTCTGTTGGCAGAACGAAAAATTACCCTTGAATCGAGATGACCAACAGCCAGCTAATAAAGTTGAAAGTTGCTCCTCTATTTTTTTTCTTCAAGTCCCGTAGTTTATGAGGATTCCCTTATCCTAACCAAGTAAGAATCTTCTGTAGCTTTGAAGGAATTCAAGATATGGTTTTTGGGAAGGTCCCAATGACCTTTCATACAGACCTGGTAGAACAGTGACCATTTTCAAATATTTTTTCTGGCTACCAGGTGGCTGGTATTGGTCTTGTGGCTAGTAGCAATACGACTTGGCCGCTTGTTGCCCAAAAAATGCTCACTTATTTCTACCAGGGAGAGAATATCCTCATATTCCACTTAGTTTTAAACACACCCTGACCCTTCAAAACCTTTGTGCTCAGCAGGTCAGAATAGGTGCGTTATAGAAAATCAAATGTCCTACACGCCCCTGGTCCACTGTAAAGATGGGCCATCGGAGCATGGAATTTACAAAATTAGCAGAAAATCTCAAAATCGCTGCTTTTGAAGAGATCAGTCCTTTACAATTCAAAAGAAAACTCCTGACGTGTGTAGATGCAAAACGAAGTTTGGATTCGGTATTCATACGTCGAAAAATACACATGAAAATCATGGTTTCGTAGGATGTACATCCTAGACCCGAGATTTTGTCGCCCAGTAATATTCTTCCCTGAATTTTAGTCGAAAAGGAAAGTTTTCATTCAATGTAGAATAATCAGAATCATTGTCATCACGAAGCAATGATCGCAGCTAATTTCTCCATAAAATCAAATTTAAAATGGAAACTCGCGAAAATGCTGAAGATCCAAATGTAATCTCAAACATACACCATTGACAAAGCAACATTACCAACACGTGCTACATACAGACAAAGAAAATTATTCAATCAAACAGTACAAGACCAAAGAAGTGAGCAATCACCAATCAAACGAGTATTCCGGCATCTCAAAACACGAAACTAGTGATGCATTTTTCCGACACATTTATTTACATATCAGTCAAGCTTCCCTCGTTCCGGCACGTTTCGTATTTATTTCAAATATATCATCTTGCGCTCAAAAAGTTCACACCTTGACAATTATAAAATTGCAATCATCTCCAGAGATCATCGGTCTGACAGTGGCGCCAATTCAATTTTCTCTTACTTTGTTCAAACACCAAGCACTCTATTTCAATTGAGCTGAGCATCAATCAGTCGAATAAGCTTGCAAGCTCGCCAAAATTGCGACCAATTTTTATCTGTCCTGTTACACTCACACATAGAAAACCACGAGAATATGTATTTTCAATAACTTGAACAAAAAGTTCGGTAAATAGAAGATAGGGCATCCCCTATCTCCTAGAGGGGGGGGGGGGAGCTGAAGACGAGAAAATTTTAGACAATTTGATTCCATATAGTAGTATCGAAGCATAGCATCAGAAGGGAGATGAATTCTGGCTTCAGGCCAGACGCAAGCCACGTTGAGGAATTTTGTCGGGGCGCCGTGCCGTAGAGTACAGCAGCCGTCGCTTACTTGACTCGACTTTTGCGGCCGAATTGCATCGCAGACGCGCCAGAAGCTCTAAAGCTCATTCGCCGCCACCACGCATGTAAGAGCTTTACCGGGATTCGTGTTTGCAAGCTTTGAGTGAACGAAAGTTCGAGTGTGCGAGTGTGTGTGTGTGTGTGTAAGAGAGGGGCAGCGTTTTGCTCGATCTTTCGTCGACGTTTTCATAACGGACAATTAAGCTCCGGTAGAATGATGATATTTTGTTCGTCGCACTTTTGCACTCGGTGCCGCTGCTTTCTTTGTCTTTGTATTTATTTGTGAGATATCGAAAAATTATATGATTTTTCGTTCACTCGAATATCGATATGCCGGACATGATTTAATTGGAGATTCTCCGCTTTAAAGCGGTTCGTCTTCGGTGTGAATTTCTCAAGGATACAATTTTCGTCGACACTCGTGTTTGATCGTGAACTGAATTGCAAAAACATATAATATGAGGTTGATGATTCTTTACGTTGAATAGCTCTGGGACTTTGGCGCCTGTTGGGCTCGCGATTTTCCATTTGTTTTTTTTTTTTTTTTTATTTTTTTTTTCATTTGAATTGAATCACGATCTCTCGAGGCTCACTCAATGTAGTGGGCAGGCTGATATCATAAAAGCTCTCAGAGAAGGCAGCTCGCATTTGCAAGCTCTTCATAATCTGGAGTAGGCTTGTTAGTTTTATCTGATGAAACTCTTCACATCGAGTTGAATCTCTTCCTAACAATCTTTCTGTCGGTGCGCTCTGAAAAACAAGAGATTTTTCCGTTTTCGCTTTGGCAGGGTCAGATTTACATGTTCCTTCCGAATCTTCCATGTACCCTGTATGTTTATGTAGAGAATCATTCTAATCTTTCTTCGAAAAAAATACCTGACTTTAGAGGAAAGTTTTATATGTTTTTTGAATGAAATATTTACACATCGCGACTTTTGTACACAAAACAAAAGTACAGAGAGACCTTTCATAACGGACATCTTGGATCAGTTGACTCCCCTCAATAACAGAAAAATTTTTTTGTAACTTGCAGGAATATAACCATAGAAATATACTTTCGATTAGCGTACGTCTCCGGAAAGCGGAAAGTTTGGATATGGCCGGGGATGTCTGCTATTGGGAGATATCACTATATTTATCAACATCTAAATTTGCCGCAAAACCGTCATATCAACAACTCATTTTTTTTTTTAGGGTCTTGCGAAGCACTAATCCCTTTCACTGATACAATTTTCATCATATACATAATCGAAATAGAGATGGATCTCTTACATTAAGAGAAAACCACGATTATTTGCATCAGTAAGACTATCAAGAACAAATACAAAGACTTTTTGTAACCTGGAGAATACTTTCAAGGTGCTCAATTAGGCACTACCGTTCATTACTCCTCTGACTACCACTCGTTCGGCGTATACTTATAGATATTCTGGATAAGTCAGAAGCTCATGAAATGCTTTTGCAGCTCAAGAATGATATTTGTAAAATGATGGTCATGATCGATTGATAGCTTTGAAGAGAGGTTCCTCGTGGAGTTCAGAAAATAGCAAATTGTCAGTCAGTGAATTGATCTGTTAGTCCCATACATAACCCACACGGGTACGTAATATATTTTGATCAGACCTGACCGAAAAAGACCTGACTAGACCGTACTACACCGAATTAGACCTAACTAGACCGAACTAAACCGATATGAAATGGATTAGACCGACTCAATCTAATGAGACCGAACTAGTCCGAGCAGACCGAATTACACCAAATTAAACCGGACTATAATTAATAAGAACGAACTATACTGCACTTAAACCATACTAGTACGGCATTACTAGTACGGCATTACTAGTATGGTACTTGTAAGGTACTAGTACGGTAGTTGTAAGGTACTACTGCGGTACTAGTGCGGCCCTAGAGCGGCCTTAGTGGTACTAGTTCGATCCTAACGATCCTAGCGGTACTAGTACCAGACTAGAACCGTACTTTTACTTGAACCATAGTAGTACGGTATTCATGGTACGGCAGCAAGGTATTGATGATGTTAGCGGTCGTAGCAGTCCGAGAGCGGTCTTAGCGGTACAATTGTGGTCCTGGCGATCCAAGCGGTACTAGGACTGTAATAAGACCGCACTTTTGCCGAACCAGACTACACACTAGACCGAACTAGACAGCATTGAGACTATACGTTTACGTCATTACTAGTGTGGCCCCTAGCATGGTACTAAAATACTAGTCGTCCTACTATCCAAGCGATCCTAGGGATACTATAACCGTACGTTCATCAACCAGACCACACTAGACCCAACTAGACTGTACTCAAACCATACTAGTACAGAATTACTAGCACAGTGCTCTTGCAGTACTAACGTACTAGTGGCCCTAGCGCACGTAACGGTGCTATAGGGTACGAGTGTGGTTCTACCGATTCTAGTGTTACTATATATTACTATAATAGAACCGTAATTTCACCGAAACGGATCGCACTATGACTAAATAGGCCGCACTTCAACCTTACTAGTATGGCATTACTAGTATGGTACTAGTAGAGTACCAAAGTACTAGTGGTCCTAGCAGCCGTAGCTGTCCCAGAGCGTCTTAGCGGTACGAGTGAGGATCTAGCGATCATAGCGGTATCAGTTTCGTACTAGAACCGTACTTTTACCTAACCAGATCGCACGTGTACCTTACTAGTATGGCATTACTAGTACGGCAATATTACGGTACTGGTAAGGTACCAGTGCAGTGCTGGTATGGTATAAGTGCGCTCCTACTATGGTCTTACGGTAGTAGTACCGAACTAAAACCGTATTTTTACCAAACTAGACTTCATTAGACCGAACTAGACAGCCAGGCAGCACTTAAACCGTGCGTGTACGGTATTGCTAGTGCGACCCTAGTTTGGTACTGAGGTACCAGTTATTCTACTAGCCGTGGTCAGCCGTAGTGGTCCTAGAGCGGTCTTAGCAGTATGAGTGCGGTCCTAGCAATCCTAGCAGTACTAGTACCGCACTAGAACCGTACTTTTACCGAAGCAGACCTCACTACACCGACGTAGACTTCACTGAAACCATACAGTACACCATTACTAGTACGGTACTGGTACAATACTAAGGTACTAGTGCTCCCAGTGGCCGTAGCGATCCTAGATGAGCGGTCTTAGCCGTACGAGTACGAGTCTATCGATCCTAGCGGCACCAGTATCGTACTAGAACCGTACTTTCGCCGATCCAGACCAGACCAGACCAGACCAGACCATCCACCGACCCATTCACCCATCAACCCAGCCATAACCCGTACGACAACCCATAATACTTTACCCCCGGCACGTAGGCAACCCGATACGCAGGATCCGGACGGACAAATGTTGGTTGGGCGTTTGATCCTTATAATTATCATTCGTGGAAAGGTGGCATCGAAAATAAACCTCCAGAATAACAGAATTTGAGACTGAAAACTCTCTCTTGAATCGCTCTACTGCTCCAAGACAGAGCTCATATCGATTACAAAAACGCTATATAAAAGACAAAATAAACTAGATATGTAGGAAATTTTAACGCCAAAGAACTACAAAAACCTAAACGGGTACTCCAACGTTATTGTGCAGTTGATGTTGGTTTCCTCCACTCAAATCTTCATCAGGGATGAATAAAATGCGGAAAAAAACTATCGAAAGAAGAATGTCAAAGGGAAATGATACAATTCGTATCATTAAACTTGACCAACAGCAAATCGATTCTCTCATCGAATGACTATTCACAACTCAATTCATTGAAATAAAAATTATCAAAAATCATCAAAAACCATTCAAAATTCACGCATACGCACAGTTCATCAATCACCCAAGTAAATATCAGCTCATGTGCGTCAATGAGACAAGAAAATCCCACACGCTATTCAAAATAATGAGATCCGACGCGCAAGGTGTAAATGCCGCGCCTGCTCGTATAATAATAAGCGATACCTTATGACTATCTACTTTGTGCGTAGGCGTGTAGCGCGGAAATGCCTCGGAGACAGTATATATCGAACCGGAGACTCTGAATAAATCTATAGTAGCGATAGCCTCCGACAGAGTTGGGTGATCTAGTCGATCGATGGAAGTACGTTATGTGATTCAACCGCGTGTGGGATATTTTCGTACAAGCTAGATCACCACTCTCTCGTCACCATCATCAGAAACTTGAGGGAACACATATTCGGTATCGATGATGACTCGCACTGACTCTATGTATCTATTTAAAATTCACCATAACATGTGACGTAGGTTTGCCTAATCAGACCCTAACCATAATGGGAAATCATTCTTTCGTATTTATTAGGCTTGAGAAAGTTTCAGAATTTTCCGAAACAGCTCCCCATCATATCACTGGTTATGAATATTTCATGTATTCAAAATTCAGTCCCATTCTCGCCAGTGTTTACATGCATCAGGATCTTCCAGAGTTGTATTAATCAGGCTTGTTGAGGAACTGGACCAAAAGATTTTGTCTTAATTCCTCAATATCTTGTTATGATAATGTTCAAGTTTAAAATTTCATTTGAAAACTTCATTCATGTATCATAGTTTCGTGTGGTATTTTCGAGAGACAATAAATGTCAGCAACCCAATGCGTGAGGCTCCAGGAGTATCGAATCATTAGATTTGAATTCTCTGTTGGCTAATGCAAAGCGGGACTCTGTCCAGTAAACTTTCTCAAATCTAATCATGAAGTTCATCCCAAGCCTGGCTCAATTCTCAGATAAACTTGATACGACTTGTAGTCTGAATATTCTTTACAAATCAACTAATTAGTATATTATGCAATGATGGCGCGAAGCCCGGTTTACGCACAAGTACAAAAGTTGATACACGAGGGTGCAAATGCTTTTCGCCACGTTGAATTTAGACCTTTTGAGACACTCGTGGAGTAAGGAGTCACGTGATCGTTATCCCCACCAATAAGAGGAGTGAACGGGGAAAGGATTAATGTATAAGAATACGTTTAAATTGTGCGTTAAAACGTGGTTTTCACTACTAGGAAGCAGAAGACGCGTTTTACTCCCGCTTTGCGGAGCGTAAATGACTCGAGTTTTCGTCTTCTCGTAGTGAAAAGTATGGTGAGTAAAGAGGGAGACCACCTCCCGGGTTTTTATTGCTCTCGGCTGCGCCTCGAGCGCTGATATCCACCCGCGAGGGACTCGTCCTCTTTTACTCCCTAGTTGCGTAATTTACTATTACGCACTGTTGACAACTTCACACATGGCTCTCAGCAAATTCAGTGTGTAAAGAAGCTTCTCAGACAGAAAATTTTCCTTACCCACTAATGTTACGCTGATATATGCGAAATAGTGCATATGAGCGTTTCTCTGGAACTTTTGCACTTTGCTGAAAATCGTTGAAAAATAAAAAATGAAAACCGCTCAACGCACACCTGGGACCTTTTGCTCACATATTTGTGTAGTATTGAGAGTTACAAATCCACTATTGAAACTCTTATAGAGTAAGTGGCATCGCCAAAATCACGTTAATGAGTCGAACGAAAAGTAGTTTTTCGCCGATTTTCCCGAATATCCTAAGCAATTATTTGGCAAGATTGACAATTTCGACGAATGTCTTGGGCTTTTTGCAGCTTTGTAAGGTTGGGGTATTCGATCACAATTGGTCTTATCAACATAGAGCTCGATCCGCCAATGTGGGATGAGAAAAACTGAATTTTTTTCGTGAGTCACATTTTTCTATCTCACTTCAGAACGGCCGTATTCTAGACAGAAATATCGCACCAACACGAAACTCGTCGCAAAATCTCCGCAATTGCATCTACTTTAGATATGCATTCCAAAAATTGCGTTCAGAGTCACGGCATGGCAGGAGCTTGGCGTAATCATCTTTGAGTTGAACGAGACATGATTGATTTTTTATCCCCAATTTACAAAGTCATACCGTTTTGGCTGAATTGGTAGCACACCATCGCACTTTTGGGTCATTTTTCTTTAATATATTACCCACCAAATGCAGCTTGAATCAACCCGAAAAGTTGCACGGCATCTCCAGAATATCCGTAAGACTGTGTGAGAGTACCAAATATTTCCACAGGATCTTCCCCACATTTTCTCTCTTCAAGTGAGCTAGAATGAATCAACCTGTTCCTAATCATACAAAAGCCAAAGATATCTCATTTTGAGTATTGGATGATGATATTTTCACTTCGATTGGAGCCGATAGATTTTATTGTTCTCTTATATCATCATTTATAGCTGTATTCCATCAGGTGTAAAAGTTCCAGAGAAACGCCCATATCGATACAAGAACGTAAAGTACTACATTTCGGTAAAAGAGTATAAAAATTTCCGTGCATCGAACTATACTTTTCCGCAATTTTCCAATGTTAGGGTGCCTATAAAATTGTGAAAAATATCTGTCGCGCCTCGCTCACGAGATTCCCCGGTCCCGAGCAATTATTTCGACTCTCGCGTGCGGCTCGGGCCGGAAACTAATAGCTCGAATGCAAGCTACAGTTGCATAAACTCGGTGCAAATTATACTATTTCATCGTTCTAACCTGAAAATGCCGCTTTCAAACACGGTTTTAGGGTTCTCATGATGAAAAGCATTGTTGGCCTGTACTTACAGGCTCATACCGGGCGCGGAAGAATTATTTCTCTCGCCTCACTTGGGAAATGAAGTGTCCTAGTGCCTGAAGTGAGCGTATGAGCCTAGGGCAATAATATACTATTTAATAATCTGTGAGTAAATGTCGATAAACTGGGCGCAAAGTACACTTTAATGCTCAGTATATCGAAAGATTGTTTTTGATACTTTGTGCGTAAAAGTGCACTTTGCGCACAGTTTGTCGACTTTTACTCACAGTTTATCGAAAAGTATAGTTCGATACAAGGAAAGAAAACCTACTTTCAAACCTTTGTATCGGAATGAACTATTTCCGGATCTACGTCATCCCACAAGATGCCAAATCAGCAGCAGACATACACTCAAAATTCGGACCATGTCTTGAGCTTCATAAGTCCACAATATTTATCAGCATCAAAAGTCGATCTGCACTTTTGTTCACGGAACCCCATAATCATACGAACATAAATTAGAATTCATTCTTAAAATTTGTTATTTTCCTTAAAACAAAAATGTATTGATTGCCTTTTGATTCAGTCACATCCAAGACATAATACTTGAAAAACACATACATGATATAAGTGTTTATAAGTGTCAATGTTCGTTGGGGGCGTATAATACAAGCTGTGAACCCAGTCATATACGCGTGTCAAGTGCACAAGACACTCAGTAGCCGAGTGCATATTTGTGTGTGCTGAAATTCATCTCGTCTGGTCGCGTATCTCCCAAGGGCCATCACTGGCGCCAGGCATTATTTATAGGCTCTACAGACCTTGATTGCGACGCGCCAGCTGCAAGCTCACGGTTTACCCTCGAGATTTTAGTGATAATATCGAGATTGAGCGTATCTCATCTATGTCTCAAAATGTCAACCGTAATGAGGCCTGTCTCAGATTCAACTGTGGTCAAAATTCTATTATTTCGTTCAAGATATCTGAGGAATTCGAGGGTTTGAAAAATCTTGCATGAAGTAGAAAGTGAGATTGTGTAATGAAGTAGAAAGGGTAAAAATTAAGTGAGAAAATGTGAATTTGAGATTGGAAAATCATCGGTAACACTTGTGACAGGTTTCAATGGAAAATTCGCGCGAACCTGGGGGGTAGATAGACTCTGACACGATAAAAAAAAGTATGCGTGACAGTGAACTTCGACTGATCTCATTCATGGCCAAGCATACTCTTGTTGTGTTGTTTTATTTTTTTTCAATGCCGATCAAGCGTTTCAACAGGCCATTCCTTTTCGCCTTTTGATCTTTCTTTCTTTCTTTTCGTCTTAATGCAGGAATGATGATAATTCTTTCATTTCCATCGATTTCTTGGTCATCAAATGTGAAAGAAAGCGTTGGTATGAGAAACAAAAATTCTTTGCTAATTTATAAATTATCATTATTATAAGATGGCACTTCAAGATTATCTGAGATTATCAAGTTTATCCTTATTTTGAAACACTTTCGACTGATCTGGTCTCATAAATCTGATACAAGTTCATCATGAGCCTGCTCTTGAAAGATATGAAATTTGTATTTTTGTATATTTCTGAAATTTTTCACCAATTTTTGAGAATGATTCGTAGACACATCTATTTGCCGAGAATTAAAAAGCTTGTAATAATGAGATCATACTTTTAGTTTTGAGGGAAATTATTCAAGAGTTTAAAAAGCTCCTTTAAGAATTAAGTCAAACACGCTTTATATGCCAGCAGAGATAATGGTATAACGCCACAAATTACGTTCTCGTAACATACCTAACAACGTTTTGATTCTTCATAGAATCTATATTATGGAATATGGAATATAGAGAACACGGTTCGGTGATTATCGCCCTGGCGATGAAATCTTAGACAGATGAAAAGTGACAGATTTGATATGCAACATATTTCACAAGATCAAACAAATTTTTTTTAATGAAATTTTTGAGACGTTCTCACACCATTCACATCAATACGAATAATGTCGGAAAGACAATACAAAATTCAATTTTATTGTAATGATAGGCTCAAGAGCTCAAGAGCAAAAAATCAAGTATTCAGTGACAATCCTCATGAAAAGAAAAAAAAAATTCAATTTGAATCATTTCAAATCCAAATCATGTAATCAGGATGATAAAAATTTACCCAAAGATTTGTGTCATTATAACAATCAATGTAAAATCGTGTTAACAATATAAACTCATCCCTCGATTGTGTACAACAAGACAAACATTTGACACAAAGCCAGACTTTATATTAAGCAATTTAGAATTTCCTATGTATTGTGCTTGAAAATATACATTCATTATTTGATTATAGTATTGGAGTTCTCCTCCTCGTTGAAAAGAAAATTGTTCAGGAATTTTGGCTCTGCATCGAGCAATTTGTCAATGTCCATGCATTGTTAAAATTTAATTCAACTTGGATATCGCTTCGCAAGAATAATGAAAAACAATGAATAAAAGTCTCTGGTACTTATGTATGTGGAAGATCTTCTCACCAGCATCAACTGATTTTATTGATGACAAGAAAACGCCATTACGGATTGACATCACATTTATTCTAGGCATCAAAATGTCCAAACAAAATCTTCCTATTATACCTGCATCAAAATTATTTTTCATTTAGTGAAAAATTGAAAATTCTGTTTTGAGACTTGTAAAAATATTTCTAATATTCTTCTCAAGCCATTCGACAATACAGTAATAAAGAGTTACAAGGTATTAGAAGACTACTTTTTTTTTTATCCATGAAGAAATAAAGCGGCACCGCGTCTTTGAAATTCATCAATACAAGAATGAAAATTTAATTCTATTTATAATATGCAAGAATGCATCAAGTCACGTGAGAAATTTTATTCATCGTGCCAAACGGTCGATCTCGTGAAGATCATCTGCATGTCAGTTTTAACTATATGTATTATAAACCATTATATCTGATGCATCTGATGCTCACTATTATAAACTGGTGAGCAGAAAATTCTTTCC
This sequence comes from Eretmocerus hayati, assembly GCA_029851415.1. Lineage (NCBI taxonomy): Eukaryota > Metazoa > Arthropoda > Insecta > Hymenoptera > Aphelinidae > Eretmocerus > Eretmocerus hayati. Next base: position 26,296,572 of record CM056742.1, read on the forward strand.
GACGTTCTTCGTCTTTAGTTAGCCAACAATTAATTTAACCAATTGAATATACACGTATACATTATTCAATTCGTTTTTGCGACGTGTGTGACATCATATGTATAGAAGCGCCAAGCGAGTATGTAACCTTGTAAATTTAAAATGGAAAATTTCTCAGCCTTATTCGGATTCGTGACGTTGTATACCCATTCAAATTAATGAGATAATCAAGTTTTTGATATTTTATATTTTGTAATGCTTTTTGAGAAATACGAGATTCAAACTTTTTTTGTAACATATAACTTAAATGTACAAATTGAACAGATGTCTGATGAATATCGATATATTGACAAATCAATACGGGTATTTAGATAAATATTGAAATATGTCTACTGGTGTTGTATAACACGTTCGCTGCGAAGCCGGTTTTTCGTGATTTTATTTCTCTCATGAACTGGACCCCCGTAACCTGGTAAAAATGCTTAGATCGGAGCAAACTTCTTTTGGTTCGTTGGTTGAGCCCTAGACAGAGTAAATCACCTTGGAAAGTTCTTACTGAATATATTTTTCGAGTCATTACGGGCTGGATGAGATTGGAAAGTAAAAAATCGTGGGACCCACCCGTGGGTCCCGCCGCAGCGAACGTGTTAAAAAAATTTCTTCACCCCGTCTTGATTATGAAAATATTTTGTAATTTTTTTCAATTTCTGTTAGTCATATGCGAGATCTTCGGAAAAAGCTTATGAATGAATTCGATTATAATGATGTTCATTGAGGATTCCTTTGTTTTGCATCATTCAAAAATCAAATACAGTGAACCTTCGGTCTATTTTACCGGTGTTTTTATGATTGGGGAATTACCGTTTGTCCGTATGATAACGAGAAAAATTGAAACACATGTCAATTATATTTTTTAAGTTTTATAGATCATGTTTCCATGTAAGCAATACCACATGCTTTTTCATCATTCTAACCTAAATGCCACCTCCAAATGGAGATTTAGGATTCTCATGATGAAAAATCATAATCGACCTGTGCTCGTGTACGATACCCTATATAAGCCCATCTCGGGCGCGGGGGGCTCATATCCCTCGTTTTACTCGGGAAATAAACTGTCCCAGCGAAGTTACAATTAGCGTACGCACCCAAGACAAAACTGTACTATTTTATGACTCCGACAGGTTCGAGGAATCTTCATTCTTTGCACTACTTCAGCATGCAATTTTGAGTTTTCTTCTCATTTTCACTGACCATTATTGATTTTTCAGTAAAACTTTTTTCATTAAAACAATGTGAGCGTCAAATTATTGAGATAAAGGTGATTCCTCATCATTTTAATCCGCGAGAAACTCTGAGACTTCAAAATTCAATTGAAAGCTTTTGACGGATTCCCGAATACTGGCCGTATCATCAATGGATATTTTAAACCAAAGATTCAGAGTTAAAGAAAACCGAGCAAATTATTTCAATATCCAGAGTTGGTTAGAAATCAAGAATTACTATAGGAAACCGTTCAAAAAGTCACACAATCAGGAAGTGATGAGCACCAGATCGGACCCTTTTTTCGATTTTAAATATAAATCCTGGATGCATATTGTATGAAATTCGAATTGCCCTACTTTCAATGGACAGCGTATTTTCGCATTTGTAGAATATGGGCACATCCTCCTCTTTCAGGGCGCACATGAATTTCTCATCGCGACGAGAATAACTCTCGAGAATCAGGTATCGTTGCTAACTGCTGGCTATATACACATAATTTCCGAATAGGCGCCGGATGATTTGAGTTTAGCCAAGAGTTACGAGAGCGCAAAAATATATAAAACTCAAACAATAATAGACACATGATTCAGATTATATAGAGATGCTTCTATGAAATCAAATTTGATTAGTTCAATTTGGACGTTATTGAGTGATTTTGATTTGGAAAGTAAGATAAAATCAAAAGAATGATGGGAAATTGTTTCGACAATTGATGAGATAATGATATTTTTGGAGGGTTTAGTATGAAGCCACGTTTGGCAAAATATTGATATTGCAGACAATCACCAATTGATACCATGTCTTACGACCACGTTTTGATTGCTAAATCAAAAATCTCGTCTCAAAGGTGATGATGACAAAAAAAAGTTTCAAAATTTGACATCTGGAAAAAAGTTGGTTTAAAAACCTGACCTTCTGTAATAGAGAAAATTGAGAATAATTTCTAATATCGACTCTTTTCATCAGAGTATGTGTGCATTCAGAGAGTCTAAACGTTCTTCAATGATTCTCTCACTACATGAAAAAAGTTTCACCACTAACATGGAAAACCCTATATAGGCCATCTCCTACCGAGAAAATGCATGGGAAACCAATGATCAGAATATTGATGAAAAATTTCGTCATATTTTAGATATCTAATCAGTTCCACGAGTGCTCGACTCTAAACAAAAATCGGTTTTGAAGCGAAACTTTTGAATAAGCGAATAATTGTGTCATCAAATCTTTTTTCCCACCCTTGATCAGTTATTATTTCGTAATATCCTGTTCAACTTATCAAAAATTAAAAATTTGCCAACATTCTTTATTGGATCTATCGAAAATATGAAAATATTTTGAAGGGCTTTGAGATACATGTAAAGATACTGTATTAAGCAAATTCTTGAAAAACTTCAATTTTGACAATTCCTGACATATTCTTGTGCAGACCGATTCATTTGGACGCAAAAAATCTATTTTCACTGCCCGACAAGAATCACTAGCGAATGTACATACGATAAGGAAATCATCTCTTGTCATTACACATATTTACACCCTCCCTAAAATTTGCCAAAAAAAATTTACAAAACATTTTCCTGTCCATCACCTTAGAACAAAAAAAAACGGAATCTTATCTCAGGATAAATTCCCCATCAAAGATTCTTTAAAAGACACTTTAAATTTTCAACAGCTAAGTACCTCTTGCGCCTAAAGAACGTTGCAGTTTAGCTGCAAAAGGTCGCCTATGCGCATAATAACCAAAAATAAATGAATGAAATCGATTCAAAAGCTCTAATAATAAGAGAATCAGGAGTGCGGGACGGGGCGCCTGCGACTAGATAATAATGATCTCAGACTCTCTTGAGCTTTAATTTATGTATATTTCGAAATGAATCACGTCCGAGAGTCTGTGTTATTATATCCGATATTCTCATCTGCTTATACATTAATGTGATACCTATACTCAGATGCTGATGCCAAATACGGTGTCATAATCGAAATCGAGTCATCACAAAACGCATCTACAGCTTCCTTCCTGACTGTACCGAAATCATAACGACTTTTCCGCCGTATTCTGTAGTCATATAAAATTTTTCGATCGGATGTGTATATATAGGAAGTATTGTGTAAAGGAAGAGTCATCTAGTCTGATGATAAGGGGAAAGCTTTATCGTTGAGATTGTAGAGCTTTTTTTCATGGCGCGTTCATGGCGCCGAGAAAGTCGTATAAGGATTATTACTATGACTCATGGTGGGTTATGGGGTTCGAGCTTTTTGTTGACTGAGATTTTTATGGGAAATGTGGGTGTGTTTAGTATATGTATTTGGATGAGGCAATCGTTTTGTAAGGTAGAGAGATTTTTGGATAAGGTAGAAATATTGCGGGGTGAATGTGAGTTTTATTACACTCTGTGGATTTGGATGATAGCAGAGAGAGTCGCCGTTGACTCATTTCTGATTTTCTTTCCCTTATAAACGGTGAAAATCGGAAAGAAGATGCAAAACTTTGAATTTGTTTATAGTATCATATAAATACTATTAAAACTATTTTGCAATAATTATAGAGAAAACTATTGGATACAAAGAATAAAATTGCGAGTACAAAAATAGTAAATACGATGAATAATCTTTGATAGCAAAAAGTAATGAACTTATTTCTTGTGACATTATGAATTCCTTGCATTTCATTTGTGAGATGAATCAAAGTGACTCTGCCAGGAAAATTTGTCACTTCGAATCATTGCAGGATTTTCCAATGAATGAACTAAAATTTTAGTGACTAATTTCGGCCCACTAAAAGTCTCTAGTAATTTCAAAAGCTAGAAGCATAGATGTTTTCTTCAAAAGGAAATGTCCAAGATTCCTTAACTAAGGCTGTTCTAAATTTCATGAGTTTGATAAAGTTTGCCTCGATATGGAAAAAATTTTACAGGATACTGCACCGAATTGTCTGTAATGCACTTATATCTCAAATTAGGGGTGAAAATCCACCTTCGAAGAATATCTCTCGATGATGAATAGGCATCACATACTTTTTTAAATTCAAGAGCGATTTGAAGGTACATAAAAAATGAGTACCTCTTATGATTCATTATCAGTCTATGATATCAATAATTTTCCTGAATTGAAAAATTTGATGATTACATTCGATAATATTTACTCGATTTTTTAGTTAATTAGATGAGATTTTGTGCCCAATTTGATGAGTTAAAAGAAAATAATCACGACCAAACAAATTTGACTATTTATTTTTTGACATAGCAGTATCCCATCACTTGTGATGGGAGGGTCATATCCACAGAATATTTGGACCAAATCAGTCTTTTTTCATCACAATTACCTAACAATGAGTCAGGATTCTGATTGACAAGGTCATAATAATTCCATAAACTTTGAAAAACACCAATTTCAACTCACGCCGAAAAGGGAATCACTCTGGTCATGATCTCACTGCATGACGCATTGAAAATTTAAAATGTGTGTGGGTAATATACGGTTTAATTAAAATACAATTACGGTATATCTATCAGTCACAATATCTAATACAGCATCAAATTTATAATGCAATCCCGGAAGAACCTTAGGATAAATTTGCGATTTCATAACTTGAAATTTTCATTCATCACTTATGACGACACTCACATACGGATGACTCATTACTACTAATTTTTATTCATTTTGCATTTTACAATATCCGCTCAATAAAAAAAGATTTACCGGAGATCTTTCAATTCTTTCTTCACAGAATATTGCAGAAATTTTATCAACACTAGATGTATTGATTTTGGGTCTTGGTGATTTTAGACCAAATTTTTTAGGTTGACTAATCAAAATATGCTGAACATGTCTTCAAATAGTGATAAAAGTCTAGCAATTGACGTTTATGAGAGATATTAATTGAAAATCTTTCAGTTTGTTTTGATCAATCAACCCAAAAATTTTTATCAAAAATTACCGGGTAGTATGAGTTGCCAGAATCATGCGAAAGATCGTTACAAAACGCAGTTGTCTTATAATTCATATCTAGAATGCACGAAGCAAGAATTTTTGCAAGGCAAAAGAACCATTCCATTCCAAATCAGTATATGTTACAGCCAGTTACAGTTTGTTCTTTTTCTCCCACTCTTTCCCTTCGCGCAAGCTCGACCGTTATGAAAGTTTTGTATGTGTATACATATACACCGTGTTTCAGAAGGTGTGTACATGCCTTAACAGGGAGTTAGAGAAAATTTCGTATTTTCAGAAAAGTTTTTCAAAAAGTTTTGTAATAGTTATCAGATTTTGTAACTTCCGATAGAAAAAGTCACTTTAATCATTACGTTCGTAATGTTTGGAATTTGGCGGCAATTGTTTGTTGTGTAATGTTTCGCCTCTAATCATTACATAACAATATGTAACATTACTGTAGTGCTTTCGAGGTTATGAGGTATTTTATGTGTATTGAATACAGGAAAGAGCTCGAAATCATCCCGGCAGCATAATACGGCGAGTTGGAAAAAATTTCTCAACTTAGCGTACGCTAGACCCAAGATTGGGACTTCACTTCGATCATGGAAATTTCTCGCGTGCGCGAGAATTCCCACACTGAGTGTACGCGAAGACCGGAATCAGAAGCCTATGTCGGCCGTGGAGAATACTCGCGTGCGCGAAAAAATTCTCAACTCAGCGCACGCGAAACCCAACATCAGGAGCTTCTCTCATCCATGGGAAATTCTCGCGTGCGCGAAAAAATTCACAACTCAGAGCACGCGAGGCCCGCAGTTTACCTCGACCATAGCAATTTCTCGCGTGCGCGAACATCTTCTAACTGAGCGTACGCGGAGCTCAGGATCAGGAGCTTATCTTGTCCGTAGAAAATTCCCGCGTGCGCAGAAAAATTCTCAACTTAGCTCCCGCGATACCCAACATCAGAAGCTCCTCTCGGCCGCAGAAAATTCCCGCGTGCGCGAGGAATTTCTAACTGAGCGTACAGGTAACTCAAGTGTCAGGTATCATTTTCATCAAGGAAATTTCTTGCGTGCGCGAGACCCAATACCAAGAGCTCCTCTCGGTTGTCTCGCGTGCGCGAGAAATTTCCAACTTAGCGTGCGGGCGGCCAAACATCAGATGTCTATCTTGGTCTCGCGTGCGCTAAGCTGTGAAATTATTCGCGCACGCGAGAATTTCCCACAACCGAGAGGAGCTTCTGATTTTGGGACCCGCGTAGGCTAAATTGGGGAACTTGTCACTCCTGCGAGAATTTTCCACGGCCGAGATAAGCTCCAGATTTTGAGCTTCGCGTACGCTCAGCTGGAAGATGCTCGCGTACGCTCAGTTGGAAGATGCTCGCGCACACGAGAAATTGCCATGGTCGAGGTGAACTGTGGGCCTCGCGTGCTCTGAGTTGAGAATTTTTTCGCGCACGCGAGAATTTCCCATGGATGAGAGAAGCTCCTAACATTGGGTTTCGCGTGCGCTGAGTTAAGGATTTTTTCGCGCACGCGAGTATTCTCCACGGCCGACATAGGCTTCTGATTCCGGTCTTCGCGTACACTAAGTGTGGGAATTCTCGCGCACGCTAGAAATTCTTATGGTCGAGGTCGAGGTGAATCGCTTAAGTTTCGATGTTGAGCCTCGCGCACGCTAAGTTGAGAATTTTTCGCGGACGCGTGAATTTTTCATGACCGAGCGGAGCTTCTTATGTTGAATCTTGCATAGGCTGAGTTGGAAAACTCTCCCGGACGCAGGAATTCCCATGATCAAAGTGGAGTCCCAAACTTGGGTATAGCGTACGCTAAGTTGGTAAATTCTTTCCAACTCGCCGTATTATGCTGCCGGGATGATTTCGAGCTCTTTCCTCTATTCAATACACATAAAACACCTCATAACCCCGAAGTCATTACACTAATGTTACATATTGTTATGTAATGATTAGAGGCGAAACATTACACAACAAACAATTGCCGCCAAATTCCAAACATTACAAACGTAATGATTAAAGTGACTTTTTCTATCGGAAGTTACAAAATCTGATAACTATTACAAAACTTTTTGAAAAACTTTTCTGAAAATACAAAATTTTTTCTAACCCCCTGTTACGGCATGTACACACCTTCTGAAACACGGTGTATGTAGAGTGGCGCACTTGGTCACGTACCTGCCAATTTCGGATTCGATGTCATAGTGCTCTTTGAATTCCACGCCCTTTCGAACTGTCACGTCTCTGTATGGAAAGCTTGGCTCGATCTCTGAAACAGACACAAATAAAATTCATTCATACCTTAAAACAATTCTCAAATAAACTAAATTTTTTCCAAAAAGTTTTTTAAAGTTTCATAAATTTCAATTTAAAGATTATTCACGTTCTAAGATGATTTATTTAGAAATAAGAGGCTAATTGAGAGGATCTGTTCAATGCTCGATTAAAAGTACTTTTCGTCAAAATTTTAACCGAGATAGAAATTCAGGCAAACTTCCAGTTAATTGATTCATTAAACAAGCTCAACGATCATATTTACGTATATAAATTCATACTTTGTTGATTTAACGGATAATTAGTCATATTTTCAATATAAGCTGAGATGCTTTGGCACTACACTCGAGCTAATTAATATCTGTAACGAAATGAATATTAAAAACGAGTTGGTTGCCCTCTCGGCATAATATTTCATAGTATTTTAGGTGTAAATTTTATCGAAAAAATTTTCATGGGTCTGAGACTTTTGACGGTAAAAATTGTGATAAATGAGATTGTGTCAAAATTGTTTGAATACATCTGGGCATGTTGGCAAGTTTTGAATTCTTTAAAGATTAGTACGGGAAAATTTCTCATATAAATCTGCGAACAAATATCAAAGGCGAGAGAATTTTAGGCAGCTTGTAGTTTCAAACTAATCTTCGCAATCTATATTTTGACGCTGAAAAAAGAGAGTAGAGAAAAATTTGCAGTCACGCTCACATAACATCAAACGTTCATCTGTCACGTGAGCTGCTTTCAATCTGGAAGTTTGACCACGGACAAACTATAATAGTCATGATAAGTATCCTTTTCAATAAAAAAAAACATATATCACGGAAATTCCCTCTTATTCATTTGCGTAGGATAATTATACAAAAAATAGATATCAGATATCTATCACGGTGGAGCCGAGAATCTGAAAATTGTTATTATCGGTTATGAATACGACAATAGTACATTTCGATGCAAGGGTGGAAAAATAAGTTTTATTATCAAATACTATTTTTAGTTTAGTTGTATCGAATACTATTTTTTGACAAACTGTGAGAGAAAGTGGAAAATCAGTGCGGGAAAGTTACTTTCTCGCACAGTGTGTCAAAAAATAGTTTTTTTGAAGTAGGTACCTTGAAATGCTCATCTGTTTCAATGCTATGTTCGTAAGAACGCTTCAGTCCGTACATCGGTATATTCCTATGTCATTATCTATTGACCAACCGATGTAATTTTTTTAAAGAACTGAAATTTACTACTCATTGAAGGGGATTTAATAATTTGTATTCTGAACTCCGTCAGAATTTAGAACAATTTTTTAGATTGTCTACTCACAAAATTGTTCTTGAGCATTTGTTTAGATAGAGAATTCTTTAGAAGAAGATACACATAATCGGTAATTGATTCTTCAATAAAAATTCTAACTGGATATCATTGCACCTGAGAAAGCCTCGAGGATTAATGAATAACTTCGGGATAACTACTTGAATCGATAACAATCTTTGATTTTTACTTTGGGTATTGGATTTTATTTACGTGACAAATTTACCAACTTTTTCGAAAAATTTCAACCACGTCTGATTGAAATTTTGGTTATTTTAAGTATTTCAGTGTAGCCTCAAAATGAAAAAGTATCTTCAAAGCTGGCATATTTGAATTTTGTAAAAAAATTTACTGTATTCGTGGGAAGTTTTGAACTTTTGGAAAACAGTTGTGATAGTGATAAAATTTTTCGATATTTTCAAGAATCGCTGATCGGCTAGTTTATTTACGCAGAATAATAAACGAAAATTCAAAAAAGGTGTTAATGAAAATAATCTGAATGATTTATGATATTTTTATGGATTCGAAAGTACAGTCAAGATAACGAGACAAGTTATGCGACATGGGTATTCCATCGTGAAATTTCCAATGCTGAAAAAATGAGTGACAACGAGATTACTACATCACCACTTTGTCACCAGTATTACAACAAAAAAAAAACTATGAAAAAAAATCTGAAGAAACTTCTTCCTCTGTAATATTTCACCTCGAATCATAATAGCGTGTTCAACAACCTTTTTAAAATTACTGTTAATAAGACTACTGAATGATATATCATTCAAAAGAACCGCGAGTCAAACGAAAGCTCATCACGATCGCAAGCTCTCTCTTATTCTTGCGTCTCGCCGAAAATACTCAAGGCTAAGCAAGAGGCTAAATTCCAAAGAATCTTCTCTCAATTGAACTCTCTCCAAACCCAAACAGAAAACCTTCATACATACATACTTACATACAAACCGTCCTCGAACTCTAAATACACATAATAATCCTCCTCCCTCCCCCCCTTCCTCCACCTACTCAAAATCTCAATCAACCATGAATTAACGATTTGTCAATCTTCAAATGTAATAATTTCATCAAAAAACTAGCAATTTTCAAATAAAATTTTCATTCTCTAGAGCATCAACTAAAATTCAGAGCTTAGACAAACGGGAGCTTGACTCTAATAATAGTCACACTCACACACACACAAGTGGCGAAAACCCATAGAATATATACCTAAACACAAGCCGATATATATTTTCCGTCGAGTATAGACAAGCGACCCACTTGACCAATAATATATATATAACTGTACGAAAACTCGTTACACTTGAATTATATTGCAGGTGTGCAGTCTGATGAAAAATCAAAATTGTGTTCTGATTTGGAATTTTTGCGAGGATGGACTATCATATACATGCATATGTAGACACTGAAATATATATATTGGTTATGTAAGAATTAAGGTGTAATGATATATAGCCTATGGGTGATAATAAAATTATCAAGTGTGAAATATTATGTGAAGTGAGTTTTAGTGATAGATTAAGGCTTGAATTTTTGTATAATGACGAGACGCGGAAGTTTTGAATGTAGCCAAAATTGTCTCTGTGGCTCTATATAGCTAGTGAGACAGTTGGATTCGTCCTCGGCATTGCTTGTCGAAGTGAATTCGACAGTTTCTCTAGCGTGACGGATGTGTGAGATGATCTTGAACGATTAGATGCTCTTGCCTAACTCGGATGCTGGTTCCTACTGATTATTACGATTTCTGGTTTGTAATTTGCGTAAGGTAGAGATGCGACATTTTGCTATGGTATTTGATTTTTATAACTTTTTGATTTTCAAAATAACAGGTAGTAGAATGTCAAAAATTTTGTAGGTGTGTAATTCATTTTTGTTATTGGTTTCTTTTTTGGCTGTGAAATTTGAACTCAAATTGAAATGATACAGAATTTCGAAATAAAGGATCGATAAATTTTGGATTCGTGTTGAATTTTTTCGAGAATAACAGTCTGTTTTGATGATTCAGAAATTAATTCGGAATTAATTCTTAAAACAAGAAGAAATAGTTCAAATTCTTTAATTTTTTTTTTTTCGACTTCAAACAAATCATTCCTAGTATATAGTTCACCAGACACTACAGGCTATTTATTGTAAAATTTGATCCGAAGCAAACCGAGCTAGACGGTTAAAGCAGCATAGACAAAATTGAAGATCGGATACTCGATCTGAAACCCTCAAAAATCCAGTCATCCACGACGTAGGTATACACAAGCTATTTACCATATTCCGGAATAGGGTCACGAATCAACCTGAAATGGGTACTTGAACATTTCCGTATCCACTATTATAGCATCGTATGGGAAGAGCTTGAAAAGTATCGAATCTCGTTTGTAATAGAGTTTTGTGTATAAAATTGCTGAATCGGGCCGATGAATATTGCGATGCGTTTGCAAACTGCGCGCAAATTTAGAAGCGCGTGCATAGCCGGTGCAATATATCGAGACACAGTAGAAAGAGCATCCGCGACGTGTATATTTTCAGCCGGCTAGATTCTAACAAAATCATATTTTACATCATCATTCTAAAATCAACTTCACTCTTTTGTAGGTAATCTTTGCTTGCTCCCATTTCTCACAGGCATTACAGGTTTTCGCAACAAAAAAAAATACAAAATAAGATGAATTCTAAGTTTTTGTAAAAAAAAATGGCGGGGAATTCAAACAGGATATAAAAAAAAAATTTCAATTTTGCACTCACCTCCAACAGGATCAGTCTCGTCCACTCGAATCATCCTAAATGATGTGTAAAAATTAGCACCCCTCAATAACAGAGGGGTACCTCACAAATTACACTCCTTCTTCCTCTTCCTCACCCTCTTGAACTACCTCTTTTTTTTTCACCTTCTTCTTCTAAAAAAAATTTTTCAAAATCGAACAGTCAAACGAACAACTATCTTTTCCTGCCCAACACACGAAATTTTCAAAATGAGGGTCGTCAAATTTCTGAAATCACATCAACCAAGTAGATAAATGAAACTAATAGTTTCGCGGATCGTATAGACGAAGCTTGACTGCCTCGGATCGCGGAAGTTCATACACTGAATGAAATTTCGCTGAGATAGTCTGATATGATGTATCTCCGAGCAGACGCGGATTCAGACTGGCGCGCACGAGTTGAAGCTGCTCTTTGGCGGCGCAGCGGTGCATAGGCGGTGCGGCAACATTTCGCCCACGCAAAATTGTAGATACCTGTTCTGCCGTCTTATGTGACTCTTTATAATATCTCACAAATACCGTCACGTGTGTAACTGTTTTTTTTTTTTCTTTTCATAAGAAAAGTATGGTAAGTAGCCCAGAGTAGAGTAACCTTTGATTCTCTGTTCATACGTACACCTGCCCTTTGTTATTTGGTTTTTTTTCGATACGGTTGAAGAGCTTTGGTGTAGTGCACCCTACGTAATACTAAAGTGCAGTAGTGTACTCAGGTATAAAGTGTTAGAGGTAGAGCTTTTCTGGATGGAAGCGAGGTGCATCAGACGAAAGAAGCTTTGTAAAGGGTTCTGTATAGATATAAGCCTGTAGTCACGTATTTTTTTTTTTCTTGTCAGGTGCGTTGCTCCCTTGGCTCTTGTTAGACACTATATATACATGATATATGTAAGTTGAAAGAGAGAGTACAATGCCATAGTGAAGGGTGAGAAAAGAAAAGAGAAGCCCCTTGGCCATGCACTTGGTTTTTCGATCTTTGCAAGCTCGATGCAAGCTCGAAGTGAGTGTGAAGAAAAATACCTTTACGTGTAGTATGGCTCATCGCTTCTGATTTTTTTAGTCGATTGGGTATAAGCTTGAGATGTTCAAGAAGAAACCGTGTAACAGATGAGCAGTTATTGGCGTTTTGTACGGAATCTGGGAGAGAACAGCGGGGATTGGATTGATCTTCGTTTCGAACCTTTTGAGATCGAATTTGATAAAAATACATTTTTAGTCCTAGCAGGACTGGTCACTGGATGGTTAATTTTCAATCTATGCCCGCGTAAAATGACATAAAGTGTAACTGTTTTGAAGCCGATATTTCGATTGCATTTCAGAAAGTGACCCTAAGGGTGCGTCCACAAATATGCATATGCATGCATATGTAGTTCACACTGCGCTTATGCACTGCGTACAGCTGCACATGTGCATCTCAGCGGAATTGAGCCAAAATCAGACGAAACTCGCCGAGTTCTGCTTTGGATCAGCCGGCAACGAAGAAAAGACACGAACCAATTCAAATCAGAAATTCTCTCATGTTAAATTAAAATTGGTGTCTTTGTCGATCTTGAAGAACGGTGGGGAATTAAATCAATTCACAAAATTTCGTGATGGGAAGTTTATTACGAAAATTTTATTATGACGTTTCGTCCACAAAGTTTCGTGGACCTCATCAGGCTTGGATTTTGTTATTCTTTAGATCGTCATGGTATTTTCTGAGCGATCTGATGCTGGAAACTAGGGCCACTAGAAGGGGGTCTCGACACGGTTCTCCCACCCCTGGGTAAATCGCCGCCATATTCAGACAAACTGATACTTTTTGTATACCTATATCTACCGGATTTGTCTGAATATGGCGGACCTTGTCGAGACCCCCTTCTAGGGACCCTACTGGAAACCAGACATAACGTCTGGCTCCTGTCAATACAGGTGAACAGAGTGAGTCCTTAATTTTAATATAAGAGAGTTGTTTAAAGACAGTGCAATTAATAATTATCATCAAGGACGAAAAATCTACAATATCTCTCATGTTCTCTCGTGTAAGTCCTTCAATCTTTGCTCAAGTTCGATGAGCTGCCCATGCATGTGCACGTGTGCAGTGCAGATGCGCAGTGTGCACTGCGAATGCATGAGTATGCGTCATTTGTGGACACACCCTAATATGGTTACAATTTAGACACATCAAAATTCTCGTGACAGGTCTGGACAAATCAAGTGTATTTTCATAGATCATCTTTTTCGACACTATCTGCACGATAGTGAGTATTTTTCAAGTTCTCACCGCCTTAATTTCGAGTAGATCTAAGTAAGCGTCAAATTGCACTGCTAGCCTATTATAACCTCTCTCCCCCCAAGTGCCCGTGACCACTCTTATTTTTATCGGCAAAGCTTCATTTCATTCCTCTTTGTAACAATTTTCAATCTATTTTCTCGGTAAGAGCCTTGTAATTCTCTGTGCACAATTATTTTTGTTTCAGGTGCAGATCGAGAAAGTCTCGCTGCTGACGCGGAGAACTTACTTTTGAATCTCTATGAGTGAAGTGCAATCTCCGGGAAAATATGTTTTGATTCCGATAGGAGTCGGTTTGACGAGTTTTGATGACCCGCGCCGTGTCCGTCACATCGCGCCATTGCGTCTGATGGTTGAAAATCCTAGATGTTTCACGGTAGCACAAGCATACACTAAAAGACCTGGCAATCGATCTTTATAGTGGTCTGGCATAATTTGCCAGACCATACACACCATACACACTGACAAGGGGAGTCCGGAGTCCGGAGTCTCTGGGTCCTGAAATCTCACCAAAATTTTTTTACAGTTTCGTACGACATAGAATGTGAAGAACCCAAAGCAACTCTGTCAAATGAGCCTCCCGTTCAGAGCTACAACCTATGACATTAGCATTGCCCATATAGGCCCATGTTAAAAAGTGATATATATAGATATACTAGCAATGTTGACGTTTCTGGCTGTAGCTCAGAACAGAGGACTCATTTGACGGAGTTGCTCTAGATTCTTCATATTCTAGGTAGTACGAAACTGTGAAAGAATTTTGGTGAGATTTCAGGACCCGGAGACTCCGGACTGCCCTTGTGAGTCTCGGTTTCGGTCTGGGAAATTATGCCAGACCTCGAGCGATACACTGTAGGTCTCAATTTTAGTATGCCAAAATTATGCCAGACCTCAAGCCACACAAATCACCGTCTTGATCTTAATCTGGAAAATTATGCCAGACTACATCTGCCGCACTCGACAATAAAAATTAAGAATGTTCATGAAATCTCGCTGATGGTCTGGCAAAATCCGGCAGACAGTTCGCGAGACTTTTCCTCTTCATCCTGATCTACATCGAGTCTTGATCTGAGTCTGGCTGAATGAGCCAGACTTTCCGCGACACGATCAAAAGTCTCGCAGAGTGTGGTAAGCCACACTTTTTCCGAGACCTCAAAAAAGACATATTTTGCCAGACTTTCTGCGAGACTTTTTTTTTACACGGGGTGTAGAATTTCCGACAGTGCGTCAAGTATCGAAGTCATTTCGCACGATATTTTTTGGGATTTATGTGCGTAAAGTTTTGCCTTACGCACCAAAGAATGATCTTTACGCACTAACTTCACGCACATGATTGCAAAAAGTGTCTTTTTGCAACTTTGTGCGCGAAGCTGTAAAAAAATAGTACATTACAATACAAGGGTGTACAACGTTTTATTCGCGCCCGAGTGATGAGTTTCCGACCCGAGCCACAGGTAAGGGTCGGAATCATCACGAGGATGCGAATAATAGGTTTTTTCGCACTGACTTTCCACTAATTTATCAAAAAACACAGTTCGATCCACGGTTGTCAAACCTATTTTTCTGCAATTTTCCGATGTTTGGGTGCTTAAAAAAAAGTAAAAAATAGTATTCGCAACTCGTTCATGACCCATATAAAACATACGATTCCATAAAGATATATGATCATGCAATCCGAGGATTCCATGGTCATATATGATCATACGTAAAACCGTTTCAAACATTTTTTTTATTCCAGAAAGTTGTGGTGTATTGATTCAAACTTATTATAACATCAATACGTCACAATACTGATCATATTCTACTGAATAAAAATCTTCCCAGGAGTCGGTCTTGAGTTTCAAAAAAGTGACATTTTTTACGAAACCTTTCCACTCAGTGCTTCAAATGTTCAAAACCTGAGAATGACTACGAGAGAGGTTTTTCTGAGCGATGTTTGATCAATACTGTGAGGTACTGATGTTTTACCAACTGTAAATTAGTATAGCACGTCTTTCCGGAATGAAAATGACAAATTTTCAAACCGATTTCATGTATGATGATATATGTTCATGGAATCCACGGATTCCTTGAAGGAATCGTCGAATTCAATATTTTCGAGGCTACTCTCTCGCAATATCACAATTCATAAACAATCCAGAATTTGACGTGCTTAGTTTTTTATCATTTTTGCCCAAGTTTAGAAAACTCATTTGAATGATGCATCATAGGGTTAATGATTTCAGAATTTCACCAAATATGTCAGTAGCTCTCGACTGCCGAGCACTCTATCAAAATTCTCATAAAATCATTTCCTCATCGTTCTCTCCTGACACATACATGTGCAGACATGAGTCAAAAAATTTTCCGTAGTTGTTACTCATGACGAATATGATTTTAAACTAAATATATCATGTACTACCAATCGTGTAATCACCCAAATCAGCAAATGATTCATTTGTATAATGTCTCCGAACGTGACACTCTTATCAAAATTGAAGAAACTTGTATGAAATGAATCTGAAATTTTCCCATTTTTCAAACGACTGAGATGCATTAACCATCTCTCAAAGTCCATTAGTACTCACTTTTTTTTAACCAAGATTACTTTTTTCATCAAAAACGCGAGGTTTTCTTTTATTATTCGTGGTGTTCATGACTGGATGCATTAGAAAAAGTGCAGTGAACCTGCATTACAACCTTCAAACGCGGCAACCCTTTGTGAAATGTTAAGAGGTGCTTTGAGAGCTGCCTCCGTGATCAGCGTTATAATTGCGAGAACAAAAATTTCACATAAACCTGGTATGCTTTCGTAGTCATTCAGTAGGATGCCGAATACAATTTTTAAATCATGACTTGAAATAGGTACGCATCCTTATACCATTTGCTACTCTATGGAAAAGTATCAAAAAAAATCGATACATCGTTTCATCTGATATTATAATTCAAAAAAATCGACTAAATCTGTTATAATTAATTATTAATTATTAAATTAATTAAGCGCCTGTCCAATTTTATCCGTCCGGATGCCTCGTATCGTGGTGGCGTCGTTGGTGCTGTTGGTGGGTCGGTGGGTTAGTGGGTCCGGTGGGTCGGTGGGTGGTGGTGGTGGCGGCGGTGGTGGTGGTCTAGAATGTTCGGTCTAATTCGATGCAGGTTGGTCTAGATCGGTCCAATTCGATCTAACTCGGTCTAGTTTGGTCTAATTGGGTCCAGCTCGGTCTTGCTCGGTCTAGTTCGGGGTAATCAGGTCTCATTCGGTCTAGTTCGGTTGTATTAGGTTTAGTTCAGTCTAATTTGGTTTAGTTGAGTCTGGTACGGTCTAATTCAGTGTGGCTCTATCGATTCCAATGTGGTTTATGGTCTAGTTCAAGCCAGGTCGATCTATTTCGTTCCAGCTCGGTCTAGCTCGGTCTAGCTCGGTCTAGTATGGTCAGGCTCCGTCCAGTTTGGCCTTATTTCGTATTTCCATCATAAAATATCATTAAAGCCAAAATTTGTCCGTCAGCATCTTGCGTATCGGGTTGCCTATGTGGAGGGAGTGAACTTCGATGGCTGGCCGTATGAGTCATGGGTGGGTCATGGGTGGGTAGATGGTTGGATGGGTTGGTGGGTGAGTGGGCGTTAGTGGTCAGGTGGGTGGGTTGGCGCATGGATGAATGTACTTGAACTTTAGTGATTTCAGGGAGAATTACTAAAGTTTCAGACTGGGGCTAAGGCTAAGGCTGACGCTGGGGCTGGGTCTTGGTCTAAGGCTGGGCCTGAGGCTGGACTGAGGCTGTGGTTGGGGTTAAGGCTGAAGTTGTGACTGGGCCTGAGGCTAAAACTATATCTGGGACTGGGGCTGGGGCCGTGGAGGGTGCGTGTCTGAGGCAGGAGCCGGGATTGGGGCTGAGGCCGTCACTGGGGCTATCCAACTGAGGGAAATTTCCAGATCCTTACCGGAGATTTACTACTTCACTATGCGCAACATTACACCAACTCAATAGTTCTCAATCAAAGTTACTAGGTTGCATCAAGAAAATTGTTTTCTTCCGAATTCACTGTATTACGAAATCTGCATGTTACATTGTTGAGCTACAGAAGCATTTCAGGGGCTCATATCATATCAGAGACACTTCCAAGCCGGACGAGCGCTAGCGAGGTAGGCAAAAGCGCTAGTAGTAGATGATGCACTTGAGTTGCGTAGTCGCGGGATTTCCATGACGAGGGCTGAAAACGCATGTACTCTACTAGTGATATGGGAAAATGGATGATAGAAACGTTCAACCTTTTAAAGGTAAAATTTTATTAGAAATGTACTGTTTTAGTAGGGTCTGTGACTAATTCAACTTCAATGGGCTGAAATCATACAGGTAATGTCACATCATGTATACATATAGTCATCACGAAAACGAAGTATTACCATGTACATTTATAATACATCAGCATGTAGTACTGAGACGCTCGATATTTTGATTCCCGAGGTCTACATTCAAATAATAATATGACAATGAGAGACGAATATGAATGATTTATTGTCAGTGTTCACGTTGCTTCTCGCGCTGAAAGTTGTATTTCGCGAGCTAAAATTCGTTTGACTCCAAGAAAGTTCGCTGTAGGACCACTGTTTAATAATCTCTTTTAACAATTTTTGTGTTAGTGATAATCAGTCTACAAGATGAATTCTGCAAAAAAAATTCGGAGTACTCCAATGAATCGTTCGGAAAGAATATTGAAAAGTAGCAGAAATTATTTAGACGTTAATCGTCTTAAGAACTTGAAATTATACTCTCCAAATTCGCCAATATCAACATCTCAGATTGAAGCATCTACACCTATCAATCCCGTCAATTGTTCAACTGTTTGCTGCAATCATCAGCACAAGATTGATCTTACACCAGTTGTATGGAAAACTCCTTCAGGTATAATTTTTTTAATCGAATACTCAACAGCCAGAATATGATCTTTATTCGTACGAGACATTTGCGATCTGCAGATTCTAATGGAATGATTAGGAAAATAGAATTTTTCGGCCAATGGCCAAGTCCGTGTTGATACAATTTTTCAAAAAGGACCCAATTTTTTTTCTCAATTATGGGTGGATAGTTCAGAATGATGATGATTATGCTTGTGAAATATTTCGACTATTTTAAACACTGAGATGATTTCGATATTTTACAGGTGATCGAATTGTTTCGCAAAAAAAACAATTATATGAGGAAGATGATGATTCTTACGGTGATAGGTTTGTCGAATCTACTCATCAATTTCATACTATTTTCCCAGCATACTACAGTGTAAAATTGTCAAAATAATTTTTTTAGTTATCGCACAGCACCCGAACCGTCACTCAAAATCAAAACCGAGGTTAATCAAAATGATCAAAGTGTAAGTATCCTTTACTCCAAGTGTATACTGCGATCTTACGAACTCGAGTAAAAAAATTATGCATAATTGAATTGTGTAATTAATATTTCTAGTTGTGCTCGTTTAACAAAATTTATGATGTAAAAAAAAAGAATTTTTCAATGAAATCTTCATCTATCTTATCAAAAAATGTTGATCGTCAGCAATCTGAAGATGTTGAAAAAAAGGTAAATGACCACTATAGTCATGAATCTAATTAATTCCAAATCTAATCATATCCATTTTACAGCCTACTGTCAGTAAAAAAATTACTAGACATCAAAGCTTTCCATCAAGGATACCGGTTCGCGTAGTTTCCCGCAAGCCCGTAAGAATTTTGATAATAATCATATGGTTTTTCTTGTACATACATATCATGAATGTAGATATTTAATCTGAAATTATGGTGTTACAGTTAGCGGACAAGTCCACGCCTCATCCTAATATCATGTCTAACAACATAAAGCCTCCAATTTTTTCATCTAAGGTCAAAGATTACAAACCATTCAACTCTCATAAAGCGGTATTGAATTATTATACAAAAAATATTGCATGGGTCCTACAAAATCAATGTTTTCCTAATGGATTCTCATTTTCAGGTGACAAAAAAACCTAATGAAGTTGAGAAAAAGAAATTGAGCAATCGAGTCACCATATCTGGTTTGAAAGCTTCTAATTCTTTGGTAAAAACCCAAATTCTATCAAATAAAATTCAGCGCGTAAGAGTAAGTAAAGCTCCAATCAATTTCCATTAAAAGAACTCGAATTTCTGAATTAATTATTCCATTTATATCAGCGTACAGAATTAATTCAACCGAAAAGTCAAAAAGGAGTGAAAAGACTACGAGGTACGCATAAAAATGTGACAGTTCCAATTTCACCAAAGCTTCTAACCGCTGCAAGAGCTGCCCTTAGAGAAAATTTGCAAAGCTCGAGTAGCAACTCTGCATCCGGCAGTAAAAGCTCACTCGAGCTTACAAGTATAAGATCTCGAGGAGATTTGCTAAAAGAAGCGTATAAAGACTTAGCAATTATAAAATGTGGAATGGTCAGAAAGATGTCAAAAGCAACAAGATGTAATCAATAATGAATAATTTTGTTCTCACGGTTTAATTTTTTATTTTTTATTTTTTCATGTTGAAAAAGTGTCTGTAATCGTTAGAAATCTACTGATATACTTCATTGTGAAATCGAATAAGTTTTTAAAAAATTGATAATGTTTGTAATTTTATATTCTCGTTTAATAATTAACTACATTCACTTTTGAAGTATTGAAACAATAGCATTCTTATTTGTGAGTTGTTGTTAAGAAAATATACACGAATTTTATTCTTACAAATGATTCCCACTCGTCAATCAAATATTACAGAGTAATTCCTCCTGATAGTATACGACTGAAAATCTTGGAACGTTCTGAAAGCTTCAACCACTGTTACTCTGAAACTAAAGCTATTCCAAAATGGGGGGATTTCCAAGGAATCAAAACCGTGATTCCAAAGAAAGCTCGATGTTCTTTTCACTTCATTTATCTCATTTCAATCGAGTGGTTTTTCCAAAGGAGATTTCGCTGGCTATCGAGTAAAACTTTTTGAAAGCAGTACAAAATTTCCCGCACCTATATGAAAGTAATGATATGTTCCTGTAACACGAGATGATTTGAAAACGTACTGAAAAAATGTGCGCAATGATGCACCGGAACAGTTGATATGTAGAAATATAACACCATGATCATCTAATGATTTTGGGTCCTAAATTTTATACGGGTATATTCTAGAGATGAAGATGCACTCCAGCACTCCATTTATGAGGTCTTCACTACATTTATTCCCCAAATCATTCTTCTTCCAAAATGAAAATTACCAAAAAAAAATCTAATTCTCACTGCAGTGTGATTCATTCACCGATGAATTACACGCAAGTTCTTTGGGCAGAACAGAGACAAGTTTCGATGAGACTGATGGACCAGATAGAAAAAAATCAAGTATCTTCTTTATATAGTCACCTTCAGGTGATAATTGTATTTCTGTGTGACATTGTCACTCAGAAAAAATAATGGCTTTTGTAGCATTGGTGAACGATAACTTGGAGCTCGTGAATACATAATTAAAGTCAGTACGTTTAAATGACACGGAACAAAAATCGTAGCCATTGAACTAATAAGTGATCAGGATTTGGGGAACTCTTTGAGCATTTATCAGAGGCAAGCTCGCAAACCATTTTAGAGACTTTATCCAAGCAATGGGTGCTCAAAAAGTACACTATTCACAATTCTAGCCATTTTCCAGAATGAGAACAAATACGATCAGGAAATTGTGACAAATCTCATCTAGAAGTTCCATTCTTGAATTGATTATTTCGAAAACACCGGTGCCGTTTGCGCCAATTTTTTGGGAAACAACAAACTTGATTTTTCAGTAATGATTGTAGATGTGAGTTCATCTAATGATTTCTTGCACTAAACAGAAATTATAAGTCCACTTCACTTTTGAGAAACCTGCTCTATTTCCTCGTGAGCCCAGAAATTTTCGATGAAATATTTCTTCAAATTCAAGTTTATAAATGATGATATGTGTGTATTACAACAGGCACCTGATGGATAGCTACAAAATTTTTTTATAGATGGGCATTGGGATCAGCAATTTTCAGAGGGTCAACTCAATTTTTCATATGTTCATCTCACTATTGCTTGCAGACGTCTATGAAATTCTTCCGCTCATTTATTATTATCGTCATCATAAAATTTAAGCAAAATACTAATAATTACGAGTGTGGAACGAGAAGAATGCGCCTATACATTGAACATTCTCGAAACCATTTGCTATCTCATTAAAAAATTAAAAATTCTTCATCGCCTGTACATTTTGTTTCTTCTCACGGTTGAGCTGGCTAATCACGATCATTCGAGAAAATTGAATAGCAAAGCTAAGAAGTCATGATTGAAAATTAGTGATTATTTAGACCGAATACTGCACGATTTCCATTTGCTTGGAAACTGAAGCCCATGAAACCCGATCCAGAACTATTGAGTTTTCAACAGAAAAAAAGCTTACGAGTGCAAGAATATGAGAAGGGGCTAAAAATAAATTTGAACATCAATTCTCTGCAAATTATTGTCCATTTTTATTAAAATATTGTAAATTGTTTTTACACGCATGAGAATACTCAAATTGTATAATTTCAGTGACTGATAAAAAAAGTTTTTATGGTGTTTCTCACAGATTTCCGACCAACATAGAATTAGTCCTGAACAAACCGTATCTTGTAGAATTATTTGCACTTTCTAAGCAATGAACTTTCAAATATTGATATGAAAAGCAGACTAAAATGAAGCGACTTGTTGAGCTTAATACAAAATAGTAACTAGTGAACAAAAAGCGAGAATGCAATATCTGCAATATAGTATTACAACTATAAACGAAACCTGTGTGTACACAAATCTACTTAATATATCTAAAATATACAAATAACATATTTTATAAAGCCGCATTTATATAATAAAGACTTTGTAACAATGCACATAAAAATTTCCAAGTATTGCGATTTTTCATCACCAAATCTAATCTAAAATCTGCCTGTGATTTGAGTCATACTCGACGTGCTCTTCTACAATACTTTCGATAATAGAAGCACAGGTTTGATTGTATCAGGAATTAAATTTCAAAAATGGAATTCGATTGTAAAGAGATCAAAGCTGGAATGCAGAAATCAGACAACTTTGAAACACCGCTTAAGTACCTTGAGATAAGTTCATCATGAAAATTGAAAGTTGAAAAAGATATGCAAGAAAGGCTCTTGAGTTCAAGTAGACAATTGTGGCTAATATTTCTATCAAACAGCAGTTACACAAAATATGAGTCATTCCAATTTCAATATAATGTTTAAACAAATAAGTTTGTATCTCATTCTCATTTTTCTTAGAAATGACAATCAATAACTTGATATGGAATGAGAACAGTCATTGGTGCACCAGAAGAAGTTCATTTCTCCGTATTTAAGGCACTGTCTAGGTTCCCTGTGGCAAAGATCATTTTTCAAAATAATGACACATCCATTTATATCATAAAATAGATGTAAAACATCGATTCCAGTCTCCAATCTTCTGAAAATGATTAATTTATAAAAGCAGTTTTGACAGAAAAGTTCGTTTAGAATTCTGCTTTTATCGAAAATAAGTCTGAATATAGTAAATTTCATCTTTGTACATTTGAAAATTGGACTCAGTAGTCTCTCAACTCCATGAAAATAGGCCTCCTTACATAAGAAATACCCTTCAATAATGGCATCACAGTTTTCTTCTCAAATTACGATAGTATTTCTTTCATTGGTAATATATGATTATGTTCCAAGAAACATGGCACATGGTCCACCAGAGCCTATAAATTTCTCAATTTTCGCTGCTGCTTCATGTGCCGAAGATTTGCAGCTATTTACACAGATAGTTTTCAATCAGTAGATGGATAAAAGCAATGGTAGCACCAGTTAGGAAAATATTGATGAACACGGAAAAATGAAGTATACCAATTTAAATATTGGACGATTGAAACAGTATTCTGTTGTACAAGAAACTGAAACTTTGATTTCATCAGTAACTTCATTATAAATAGTAATACTATGTTGTGGATACACTACTTTAGTGACAAAGAGCGGATGACTCTTTCGTCAGCAGGTAATATTAAAAGTCTTGATAAAAGAAGGTCTACAGCTGAGTCGTAATTACTGTCTTACGAGTAATTACAGTATGTTTTGCTGGGGTCTGAATTGATGGCTCTTGAGCCGGATCTGCAACTAACCAAGGACTTATATCTGATGCCGCTAATCCATTATCCTGAAAAATATTATGAAAATTAGTACGAGTAAGAATGACAATAATATACCAATAATGATCAAGTTTCATAAAAATTCCGATATGTAAAACTGTATGCACACTGATCTTTGAGAGTGTGATCATATTTTACGAATTATAAGTGAAATAGGACGCTATACGATCGTTACCTCAAACTATACGAATGAAAAATTTTCAATGAATTCAAGACGATGCGTAAAGTATTTGAAGAATAGAAGCCAATAAAAAAAATTCGGAACTGGGTCACAAGCTGATACTATGATCAAGTCCCATGGAAGTTATAACAATCACAAAATAAAGATTCATTTGTGGACATGATAAAAAAAAAGCTACAAAAATAAATGATAAATTTGCGCAAGCAGTTGATCTTACTCTGTGCATAAGAGTAGTGGTGGTTGTTTGTATCTCTTCTGTTTTGACGACTCTTGTACCATTAACAAGTCCTGGTTTATCTATTTTATCCTCTGAAATAACCGGGGCTTCTTCCAATACAGGTGTAGTGACCGGTGTTTTCGGAGTTGGAGTCGCACTTAAAGTTGGAGTTGGAGAAGTTGGAGTCGGAGTTGGAGCCGGAGTCGGAGTCGGTGCTGGGCTTAAATCATTTGCAAAGGGATTGAGCAGTCCTAAAAATGGATTTGAATCTATGAAAGGATTTGTGTTGACTTTCTTCTCCTCTTGGGCCACAGGAACAACAGGTGACACCGATTTCGGTTCACCTTCTTCTGCAATACTGTTATTAGCTGATGATTCTTCTGTGTTTGAGGTGTTCATGAATGGATTGAATGGATTTTGCGATCGGTTGGCGATTTTTGGACTGAATGGAGTAGTTTTCTGTTGGATTTTGCCCCAACTGTCAAGTGAAAAATGCGTGACTGTGACAGCATCGTCAGTTGGTGTAGGACTCGTCGAGGCTCCGCTGACTGATAGTGTCAATTTGTCGCCACCCTGTTTTGCAAAAAAAAAGCACAAAAGCGTTGACATGTGAGAAGGGCACGTACACCTCGAGATAAAAATTTTACAAGATCGAGATTGATGAATATCATTGATGGTAAACTCTGTTTGAAGCTCATTTTTGCAATGAGTAATCGGTTTTGTCATTTAATCTGACATAATGAAACTTTGGACCGGATAACCATTTCTGGCTTAAGAATCTTTAATTGTGGAGCTCAAGGTGTATACCCAGCCCCCAAGCTAGCAACACAAAGCAGTAACACAACAAATCAAAACATCAATCACAATTGCAAACAAACACTTTTTAAAAAACAAGTATGTAAAGAAAACTTTTCAAAACACACAGATCAACTCACCACAGAAACGATTGTAGCAGCATCAGCGCCGGGTAATGCTTTATCAGCAGATACTGTAGATGTGTCAGCAGTAGAAATCGATATAAGATTAGAATTTTTCCCTTGTTCAAGGACCTTTGCTTTCAAAATATTGCATTTTAAAGACTCTGCTGGGATAGGCGTTCGGTGAGGCAGTGCAGATGCTCCAATAAGTTGATTATTAGGAGTAGATAGTTGAGATGCAACACTTTCGATTGTTAAACTCGTTTTAATAGGTTCAGTCTCCTTAGGATTGCTTGCAACAGTAGCATCATTCCGTGATTCCGAAGGTTGTTGATCTTTAGCAAGAGATTTCAAAAGCGAATCGACTAATGGTGACGATGTTCCTTGCACGCTACTGGCTTCCGAGGAAGACTTTGTACTACTGCATCGACTGGCTTGTCTTTCGGGAGGTTCCTCTTCAGCTGAGTTGAAAGTTAAATCATTTTTACTTCTTTTATTGATACATAATTACAGATAACAAGACATTGACTACTTCTCGGAATAAAGCAATTTGAAAAAATAGTGTGTACGATGTGTTCACGTAATAAGGTATTTTTACCTGATGAAGGTTGCGGCGTCTGATCTTGCACTTGACGTTGTCTATCACGTAAGACATGACTCTGTCTTCGAGCATATCGTTGACTAGGCCTTCGTTCAAATTGCACAGTGCGACGAGCACGATTCTGTTGAGTAGTTTGGAATTCAGTCTTACCACTATAACGGAAACGAGAACCCATGCGGAACAAGTTCTGACGGCTGTTAGCACCCTTTACAGGAGCTCGCAATCTGAAGAAGGCATGATGCTCCACAGCACATTTCCATAAATGCTTGCATGCTTTTTCATTGAGCAGACGAAACACAAAGGTGTGTTCTTGCTCTCTACCTTCGTCATCTTCTTCCACCACAACGAGCGTCAGTTTTTTCTTCTTAAAATCTAAACGACCTATCTTAGGCCAGAAAAATAAACCAATCTTTTGTGTTCCTTCAAACACTAGGATTCCTGTTGGGGTCAAACCAAGCGAATATTCGCAAGCGTCTTTTCCCATGACTGTATGCATGTCCACACCATACATATCCAACCATTTTGCTATACTCAAATATGAGGATTCAGCTTGGGCTGGAGTTCGTCCTTGATACTTTTTGTACTCTTCCAGGATTTCTAGCTCCAACTGTTCAGTCTGATTGGGAACGAACCGGAACTCAGAGACTGTTGCTGCTGTATGAATCGTGGGATCATAATCACCAAGTTCAGCTGTTCAAAATTCAAAATTAAATTAGTAAACTTGCAGTACATGGGGATCTTCAATATGAAAATGAGGAAAAGACAAACATTGCAGAGTTAGCGCAGCTAACTGCACAGTAATTTGAGGTTCACAGTGCAGCTTTCCTTCAAGGAGATCCTGCTTAAGCTGTAGGAAAAACTGGTAGCGAGTGAGCTCTTCCCTGAGAGTGTTTGGCTCGGATGAGTAAAATTTAACCTTCAGCCTCAATGTGTATGGTGGCCCAACTGTAAAATCAAAATTGATTGTTGTAATTCTCTTCCAGTTGGGTCAAGATCAATTAATTCAAACACAAACTTCTAGATAGTACAAAAACCACCCAACACTTTGTCGCCTCTTCAGAAAAGAAAACTTTGGTATAGTGCTGAATGAAGGAAAGCACCTGGCTATAGTGTATAAGTCAAATGGAATGTAGTTTTTTTTTGTCCGGCACTATGCCAAAAATTTCTCCTTTGTTGGCGGTATCATCTTAATCCAGCTCTTATTCATACTATTTAGAATTTCATAGTTCCTCATCAAGTGAAGAGAAATAATAACTTTTGAATAATTTTTTAATAGAAAGTAAAGGAATTATGCTCAACGAGTGTTGAAGAACTGAAGGTTTGAATGGGAAGCCATAGAATTGAAATTATGATTGACTTTACAGGTGATTCCTTGTATATTATCTACCATTGGTTCATTCTTAGATAAAAATAACCAATACAACAAGAATTGAAATACTTCTTAACAACTCTAGCTTTAGTTTTCAAAAGAGTTGTGTGATAGATCACTCTAAAAGTTGAAATTCCTTCAACATTATGAACCCCATGTCACAAGGCATTACTAAATGAAAGTGATTTCAGGAATGCATTGTACTGACTATAAGACAACTGACACATGCAGAACTCTATTACATTACATGATGTTACTTTGCACACTACTTTCGCTCAGAAATAAAAACCATTCAAGGTTGTTCCAAACAAAAACATTCAGTCTCATCGTTTCCAAGCACTGAACTATAAAAATCACTAAGTAGAAAGTTATCTGTCAACTCAACGATCAGTGTAGGAGGCACAAGGACCCCAAGTAGAATATTACACAATAACATTTTGAGCAACGAGACTATAAACTCACTTTTAACTTGCTTCTTGATTGGCTTAGTAGGATCGAGCCAATGCTGCACATTATTACTATCGGTATACTGCAAACCAAAGTAATCCTTCTCTATGAGGTCAAGACTGTAGAAAACCTGCTCGTAAAGGTCATTGGCCAGTGCTTTTTTCTGTAACAACACACAAAGCTAATATCAGCATCCCAAACTAAGTATAAGTAAGGATAAGTATGTAATATGAAAGCGAGAGGATGAGAACGGGGGCGTGGGAGGCGGGAGGCGTTGCGACAACACACAGTGAATTGATGAAAAAACTAATGATGAGGTAAGGATCTATCTTGCTGATGATGAGTAAACCGTATAATAATAACAAAATACTCACCGATAACTCAATGGAGAGATCGGCACCATCGAGTAATATAACCCTACATTGCACTATATTTTTATTGTTAATCAATCTCTGATTTTTTATTTGACTCGAGGCAGTCTGACTGCTGACGCTACGAGCCCGATTGCGCCTTGACAAAAATCTCAGCATCTTCTTCGTTGTTTGTGCTGGATGAGGGCGGTGAACTCTTATGCAGTCTCTCGATGATGATGATGTTAAGATTAATCATCTGATCATATTTTTCTCAAGGTTAAAATACAATATCCTGGATCATCATCATTTTCTGATGGTAGTGCTACCTTCACATCTTGAAAACTTGAGTCGCGAATGATTTCGCGAGTAGTAGGGCCGGGCGGCGGCGGCACCGGACTCTTTCATGACACCACAAAAAAAAAGATTCTTGAAATTACGATAAGCGATATGATATCAAGGCACGAGTTACGAATGATAGATATTACACTGCACAATTCACTTGAAAATATATATAACTAAACTATCGCACAGGTAATCTATAGGTAAACTCGCGGAGACGAGAAACGAGCGTCTGCCCAGTTGGCAATGGCAACACGTTCACATGCACGAATGAGTGAGGATACAAACACACAGATTGTCGAGTAAAATGAGTTTGTAGTAGTGTGACCAGATATATATATATATATATTATAGTTAGAAGGGGGGCCGCCGCCTTTACCTGGCGTTTACCTGAGAATGATGATGCGGGCGATCTCGTGGAGAGTTCGAGAGACTCTCACTGAACAACATTTACAGGTAAAAAAGAAGCGCATGCGCAGATAAGCATCACGTGGGCGTTATATGATGATGGGGTCGGGAAGACAACACATCCGCCCCCCGCGATGCGATTCTGTAGTTTGCTTTGCGGTTTCACGCTTCGAAGGGTCGAAGAGCGAGAAAGGGTCTTGTGAAATACGAATAAGGGACACGCGAATACAGAAATTTTACGTCGGAATTCGTTGGGATGCGCACTTTTGTTGATATCCATCCTCAGTGAAAATATGTTTTTTTTTGCAATGTTAAAATGTTAAACTTTCTTAAAAACCCCAACTATAAGTCCCGGTTGCGGGACAGAGATTTTTTTTTTAGCATTAATGCTAAAAAAATACTATCATTTTCTCGATACAATCTGAAAGTCGGTTGATTCGAGGGAAAAAAAATTTTCTATCAAAAACTATGAGCAGTATTAGTTCGAACGCACCGCTTCATTTATTCACCATTATACAAAAAGTTAATTGAAATTTCCAACTACACATTGAATTAATTGTTTGGTTGAATTTACTGCCACGACTATCTGATGAAATAAAAACTTCATACGAGGGGGCTTTTCATCAAGAAATTTTCATACGTTGAAACTAGAGCTGGGACTATCCGGAAATTATCGAGATACTTTCCAGATATTCGAATATTCGGCCCAAGAGGCGTATGCCATTTTTCGCGTAGGGATTGAAAAATGCATTCGCGATCATATGCAAGTCAGTTTTATTACTATTATCATTATGAAGTTACGATCAGCTCATGCATTTTGAAATTCATAATATAAAAATTCAGGTTTGTTCAATTAATTATTAAGTGATTAGTGAATTCTCATTATTAAAAAGATAATAACTTTCATCGTGACTCAAAAAGTTGCAAAACGGCATTCAAACCGTTAATCTTTGAAGATGGTGAACAGTAATAGCAAGTCAGAGTTCTTGCTCATCGCGTAATTTTTTTCACGAGCAAGTCAATCAAAAATAAGTACAGATACTAAATTTCAATGAATATAAAATAGGTCCAATGAAATTTTGTACAATTAGGAGGAATAGTTCGCTTTAATTTAACGAATGTATAGATAACCGATGGAAAAGGGATGGTTAGCACGCCGAGTTATTCCCACTTTTCTGCAATTCTCTTGTGTTTTGGGCTAAGCGACGGATTGAGTAATACAAGTTGGACAATAACAAGTATTCGAACACTCGTCTCACCCTTCAAATCATCAATTTTTTCATCATAAAAGATGTATTTTCAAGATCCATGGTCGCGGTGCACGGTGACCGCATCGCCTTGAATGATTTCTGAGTACTAACAATAATAACAAGTTGTAAGTGGGGCATCGTCAGAATAAGTACAGATAACTAAGTTTAGATACTATGAGCTGTGCCTAGTATACTTTTCAAGTTTAATCGTTCAAGGGCATCATCAGACACTTTTTATCATCATATATTATCACGTTTTCTGCCTTTTCACGTTGACTAGAACGAAATATAAGAGAACTCGTTATCAATCCATTGTGGGTAATAATGAATAAAACGAAATTTTGATAGTCTATATCAAGCATTTATCGTATGAAAATGAAGGTCAAGGTCGAAAATTCTGTATTTCAAAAACACATAAAGTATTTACGGAAAAAAATTGAATGATCCAAGTTTGCGAAGTCAATTTTGAGTAATAATCTCTCGAATAGTCTTCTATCGAAACAACATGGTTCTGTGATGGGTAATGTGCAGGTGGGCGGAGTAATGGGGCTATTAAATATTCATCTTTGATTGTATGCGAACAAATTAATCAAGCTGATATGAAATCAATTTCTCTTATACGTCTGAGTTGTTTCCGAAATCGTCAAGATTTTATCTCAATAACGGTGTTTTCAATTTTACAAGTTTTGACATTTTATACAGAAAATGTACTTATATTTCGTGATAACTTGAGTTGTATGAGCTATTAGAAATCTATTAAATAGTATATTATGATACAAGGGCGTAAACGATGGTTTTCGCACTTCGAGTGACTTTTTTTGGCCCGAGCCGAAGGCGAGGGTCTGAATAGTCACGAGAAAGCGAAAATCATTGCGCCCGAGTATCATACTATGTTTTTTGATCTTCTGTGAGCAAATGAAAAGCGAAAAACAGTGTGCAAATGACTCATTTGCGCACAGACGATCAAAAAGGATTTAAAAAATCTCAAGAACGTTCTGGTATGCAAATGAGAGACAAATATTTTAGTTTCGAAAACTGTTGACGTTTTAATTTGAATATTTCTCGTGGTTTTTCTCATCCAATCTTGTTGTTTCTCGTGTCAAAATTTTTTTTCAAAACCATGAAATGGGTTTGGATATTAAATGAAATTATTCTGAGATCTTCTAAATTATTAAAACGTCAAATACTTTGAGAAGTGAATGGGAAGTTGATAAATTTGCTATACAAGACATCGCTCAAGCCCTAGAACAAACCTCAGGACTATTATGGAGTTGTCTAAAAATATGATGTTCAATAAAAACTGTGGTATATTGATTTATCCTCTTTTCACTCTATCTCGTGAGGAATTGTCTCAGATAAAATCATAGAAAGACAAAAAATTGAATACAGGCATAACTATGACGACATTGCACTCCCAACTTTCAATTCTCACGGGATACGGTTATCGTTTCTTGATGACTCCTTCTTCCACGCCACAGAAATCGTGACAATGTAATCAGGTAGTGATTTCATTCATTACGATCCATTACATATTCTATGACTCTAAGCTTATTTTCAGTAAGCTGGAACTCATAACTCTAGAATGCCGCAGATTTACTGTACTTTGATTCAGCAACTAAGGGGGCTCAGAAAATTAATTTTATTTATTTTTTATTTTTTTTATTTTTGGAAATATACGGACTTCAACAGCCCTACAAATCGTAATTACATTATTATCATGGCGGAGTGGGCCAGGGAAATACTTATAGGTAGATCGAATTTAACAGAGTAAAAAAAAGAAGAAAACAGAGGGTAAAATGGCAGTTTGTACAGAATTGTCTCGGTGAATGCAAAGCCGCAGTAATATATCGGTTATATAATCATAATTAGGAATAATAATTTCAGGTAAAGATACAACTGTTCTCAATATTCAGTGTTTGAATCCAACTGGTTTATGCGCAATTTGAATGTACCAATCTTGAGTGATCTAATGTCTTGCGGGAGCATGTTCCACAATCGTTTAATTCGCACTAAGCATGAGTGGGAATACAATTTCCAGGTTGATTTAAACTCTTGTAAGGGACGAATTTTGCGAAGAGGATAGGTGATAACTCTTTCATTAAAGTTGAGATGAAAATCCATATGTGGTAGCAATTTGCATATCATTTTATAACCTAATAAATAATCATGATAACGATGTAGTGCTTTGACAATGGAGAGACCAGAATATCTCATGATTTCAGATTCAATCACGTTCAAAAAATTTCATTGGATTGCCGTATTTGAATACGAGAAAGCGCAGCATCTTGTGTTGAACTGATTCAAGATTTTGCAACTGGGTTGTTTTATAGGGGGACCAAATCCGCGAGCAGTAAAGTAGGGTTGGCAACACAAGAGATTTATATAAGTAGACAATTGAATCAGCATTTTTGAAACTACGAGTGATGCTTTTAATGAGTCCAATAGTTCTGCAGCATTTAGTCATGACAAAATCCAGATGGTAATCGAAACTCATCTCCCTATCAAAAAATATTCCAAGGACTTTGATGACATCTGGTCTTTCCAGAGTTTGATTGTTCATCTCGTAACTGAAGTTGAAGGCTTCTGTTCTATGGAATGATATCACTTTGCATTTGGTTATATTCAACTCCAGACCATTATCTTGGGACCATTTTACCAATGAAGGTCATCTGCGTATAGGAGAAATTGACAGTACCATAAGGCTAGATGCTAGATCATTTATATACAAACAGAAGAGTAGAGGTCCGAGGTGAGAACTTTGGGGAACGCCTGATGTAACATGAATGATTTTCGACAATGAGCTATTTACAAAAACTTTTTGTTCTCTATCTGTAAGGAACGATTTTATCCATTGAAGAGTCTGGCCTCTAATGCCAAGTTTCCACAATTTCTTGAAAAGTCGAAAGTGATTGACTGTGTCGAATGCTTCAGAAAAATCAGTGTAAATGGCGTCGACTTGGAATTTATCGTTTAGGTATTCAGATATGTAGTTCTCAAAGATGAGGAGGTTAGTTAAAGTAGACTTATTCTTGATTTGCCGGTAAATTTTATCGTCGAATTCAAAATACGGGCTCCGAGTTCAAATTGGATAAGTTTTATGAAGACCTCCGAAATTACCTCTGGTAGAAGTCGATTATCCTTTCTCTACAAGGAGCTAGATCATTTTGAAGGATGCCTGAAAATTGCTAAAATTTGCTCTCAGCTGACAGCTCCTATACCAGTCGCCATAGGCTCGACTATCGAGTTCGTAGATTGTTTTTGTTGGCCGAAGAAAATGCGCCCAAGTACACATGGAAAAAAGTCGAGTCTAGTTAGAGATATGAATTATTCAAGACAGACTGAAAAAGGGTCTAAAGAGGGCTTTTCATGGGCCCTAGGGCCCATGGGGAGTTCCGACCAAATCCTAAAAAAATTTTTGGGTTTTTTTCCAGACCCTCTTGGTGACAGGACTTGTTGAAATGATTCGAAATGACTTATACGTACTTGTTTATCAAAATTTTGAGTACTATGTCAAGTTTGGATTTTTTATGCACCTCAAAAAGGTGAACTTCATAGAGTTATAAGAGATTTTCAGTTGCCGACCTAGGTTGTTGGATCCCCAAATATCTCTCAATATTTTCAAGACATCAATCTCATCCAAGATACCCGAATTTGCGATAACCCTGAACTCCACTTGAATGTGTAGAAACTGCGCAAGACGAGGTTACACTTTACGCAATGGTTTCTTCATCAATTGAGACGGGGGTGGTCGCAGTTAACTCGGAATTCTTTTGGAAAGGTGCCATCCACGGTGCAAGGTCGCGCTCTTTGAGAATCGGAATCGGAATATCTCGCGGTTCTTTGATTCCTCCTTTAGAGTGAGAGACTATCATCCTCGAAGATCTTACCAGAGGCACATTCCTGAAGTAATTCTGGATCATTTGCGATCACCTCCTTCCCAATTGATCAAGAAACCATCGCGTAAAGTGTAACCCCTTTTTTGCCACGAGACTCCGACATGGCTTCAAACTCAAAATCATATTTAAACTCTGAGAAGTAGTGGCTAACAAGAAGAGCACCAAGTCTGCGGAACACGGATCTTGATGAAACTCTGGAAATCATCTTGTTTCGGAAAGTAATAAAAGTATCTTCAAGTATTTAATCCGGTAGGCCTCGTGTCTCGAGATACAGCTATGGAGTTTAGCATAGCCCATATAGGCCCATGTTATAGAACGACCGATTCATAAATATACTAGTAACACTAATTTGTGAAGCTGTATCACGGGCCAGGATTGAACCCATGGAGATACCTTCATTTCTCACCGAAACAAGATGATTCCTAGATTCTTATCGAGATCCATGTTCAGCAGATCAGGTGCTTCCTTTGTAAAGGCAACTTGTTTACGATTACTAATGTGGAGTTCTATGAAAAAAAATATCAATCGATTAGATAATCTGTCTCTGGGGATCTCGTAGGTACCCGCACACGTTTCCATATTTATGTTCCATTAAGCTCATTAGTCCTTTTCATTCAAAACAAGCCGATCAATCGATAAAACTGTCCTTATATCCAGTTGTGAGGCCAAATAAGGAATTCTATTCTTCTGTCATTTTATTCATTTAATTCGACCATAAGAATTGATCGATTCTCCTGTTTTCGATATCCTGCGTTAGATACCACGATAATTTCTCAACGAAACCCGCTTGCCCTCCTTATCAATAATAATATTGCTATGTAAAGAATGTATGTATAATAGGATAGAATGGATCGTATTTGAACTATATATTCATCAAGGTTGAGAAATTATTTTCTTCACTCTTGTGAGAGAACCAAATAATGTTTCAGTACATTGTGAGTATCCATCAGATCAACATGACTCTGAAAGTGATCATTCTCTTCTACGTTATATTATTCTCAAAATTCCTTCATATTAGATCAAATGAAGGAAGTGATCAAGCACTGCAGCCTATTGTCAATTATGTAAAGGAAAATTTGTCGACCTATCAAGTAACTTTGATTGTAAAGTCCATGAACGAGCTCAGTAATTTTGGGATTAAAATAGTAAAAGTGATGATTGACGAATTCTCCAGTGTTGTCATCGATGCTGAGACGTCTAGAAACGATCTCGCACTCAAAACTACTGAAAAATTGTGGAATCGAGTTTCCGATCAGTCAAAACTAAAAATTGGAATCATTGATCTTCGTGAACAATCAAGTGCACATCAAGAATTAACCAAACTCCTCGAATTTTTCCTAGATTACAGCCCATTTGTTCGAAACAAGTGCATCATATTTCTGATAAGTGGAAGAGATCACAATCTTGAACCATTTCTTCGATCAGCATGGTCTATGGATTTTTTGGATCTAACAGTTATAGAATGGATTAAAAATACCAATATAGAACCCAAGATGGTAAACCTGAATTTTGACGGTGAACAGAATTCAGAAATTTATGTACACACTTTTAACCCTTTTTCCAACAAGTACATCAAACAAATTTTGACAAAGGACAGCGACATACTCCCGAAAAAATTGAAAGATCTCCAAGGTTTTCCACTGTATGCCGAAGTTCACGAAAGGCCACCAAATGTTTTCTTCGATGAAAGTTATAACGGACCTGATGAGTGGAATAAAGTTGTAGGATACGACGTTTATCGAACAAGATTATTAGCAGAAGCTTTAAATTTTACAGCTGTTCCCCAAATCATTCGTTCTCAACGTGGAGAAAAAAGTTTACCTTTATACGCACACATGTTGAGTCATGGCTCAAATCATACACCCATTGATTTTTACGCAAACGTGTACGATCTATATATCACTAATAGCACAGGAATTGATTTATATAATGATATGGAACGCCAATGTCGATATACTGTTTGGCAACCTGCTCCTATAAAAATTCAATTAGCTATAAGACAGCGTAGGAATTCAAGAATCAAGATTTCCTCTAGATTCATGGTTATCAGTGGTATCTTCTTTGCTATTGGATTGATTTTTGCCATGTTTACGAGAATACTAAAGAAAAATCAGAGAATTTGGTCGATTTGCAAAGTAATTTCAATCGCACCTGGTGGATCTATGAAAACCTGTAAACAAACCAGGTGGTCGGAAAAAATTTTCGTTCTCAATTTGTGTATTGTTTCATCAGCTATGCTTATAATATTGTCGGATGAATTACTTCACATAATATTCAAACATCAAGAAATATTGAGGTTCACTACATTCGACGAGTTAGCCAACTCTGGAATCATTCTAACTATGCATAAGCTCACAAGAAATTATCTTATGGGGATTAATCACTCTGGTATACGAAAAGTAGCTAATCAATCGAAAGTTATTGAATCGTTTGATCCATGTTTGACATTCGTACCTAACAACGACGAAAGTAATCAATCTATTTATGGATGTTTGGTTGGAAGGTCAATCGACTCAAGCCCTGATATTGTGGATGGAAAGAGTGATTGGTTTTCTACTGTTGTAGAAGAAAATATCTTGTTGCAAATTCCGAAAATGTATGTGAAACTTTTTTCTCCTTATAAAGATCGTTTTGGAGAAATATTTCAAAAATTTTTAGAATCAGGTTTAGTGAGGTTTGAAAAGTCACCTCCAAATCGCGATTATAGATTTCCCTCTGAAAAAGATGACATTTATCGTAATAGACCTACTTATAATGGACGTGCTAATGATAAGGATATGGATGTCCCTTTGTGCACTAGATTACTAATAATTATTTCAATAGGCTATTTTCTTGCTGGTATTACATTAATGTGTGAAAATTTCTGGAAACGATACATGGAGGTTGAAAAAATTACAGTAATCAACAAGAGCGGCTATTCATTAGAGACGAGAAAGCGAAATTCTTGGATGACACCAATCATTTAAAGCAAAATAGTCCCTGATAGAGATTGAAGATGAGGAGCGATTCACTGAGCCCTTCAATCCATCAAATTATTTGTAGGTTACTGTACGATGTAGTATATATGTGTATACAATGTAACTCAATAACTATCTTGACAAATATAGTCAGAAGTGATAGAATGTGCGAAGTTGACATCATTGAAACTAACAAGGAGAGCACCAGGTCTACAAAACACAGATCTTGATGAAACTCTGGAAATCATCTTGTTTCGATGAGATATGGAGTTATCTCAAATGGTTAAGTCCGCAATGGGCCTTTTATGCCGGTATACAATCTGTTACAGAAGGTGTGTATATAATGTTACCGGGGGGTAGCAAAAAAATTGTAAATTTTATTCGTGCATTTCAAATTTGTTGTAAACCCTCGTGGCTCTTGTAACTCTTACGCAAAATATGGGATTTTAGTGTAACGCTAGACATGTAATGATTACTCATCTTCTGCTGTATAGTTCGCGTACGCGAAGCTGGACCTCGCGCGGGCGAGAATCAGCGCGCTGCCGGACAGAGATTCTCGGGCGCGTGAGGTCTAGCCTCGCGTACGCGAACTATACAGCAGAAGATGAGTAATCATTACGCGTCTAGCGTAACACTGAAATGCCATACTTTGTGTAAGAGTTACAAGAGCCACGAGGGTTTACAAAAAATTTGAAATACACGAATAAAATTGACAATTTTTTTGCTACACCTCGGTAATAGTATGTACACTAGGGTGGGCCGAAAATGAACTTTTTTCTTAGATCGATACGCTTGGGGTCGGAAAAGTTAGGTTTCGACCAGTAGATGTGAAAATTTTTTCGCTAGACGCTGGGAAATGAGATCTTCCGTCCGACCAAGAGCCGTGAGGGTTTTTTTTAAATAACATGCGTTTAAATGGTAAACTGCATAATTTATACATTTTTCTTTCTTGTTTAGCAGATAACTCTGACGCATCTCAATCTTTTCAGACGTACTTTAGCTCATTTTGAAGCTCTCTTCAAGACCTTCAAAATGAGCTAAAGTAGATTCAGTTTTAACCAACTAGAGACGAGTTATCTTGGTTTTCCCCAAGAGAGATTTTTATCGAAATAACGAAAAAATTGCATTCTTGGCCTCATGAGGCTAACTGAGGGCATGGAGCTTCATGGAAACGAAGGGGCAGCACTTACACTATGATATTCGGATGTTTTCTCTGTATTTACACTCACGAACGCCATTTCGAAACCCATTCACTAGCCCGCGCAGAAAATCCAGCAATAATCCCGAAGTTATCGAAAATCTTCCATCATATCCGGCCCTCCTCTTTTCTCATACGGGCTTGGGACCGTCGATGTCAGAGTTACTTTTTCTCTGTATTTTTTCAGTTTTTTTTTTTACATTTTCTTCATTTTTCTCCATTTCAGTACACAAGTTGAGACAAGCGAGTTCGTGTGGATCAAGTAACGCAATAATGGGACGCCACTGTCCATCATTTATATAGACTTTTGTCGTGTTTGAAAATTGGTCTCAATACTTCCTTCTCGATTCGATAATATCGGAGCTTGATATAGATGATTGAGCACGTAGTTTTTTTTTTCATTTGTTAAATGGTGGCCTCGATGGTGGCGTTCAGCCAATGGACTGTTACAATCGTGGCGGATCTCATGGGTTCCACATTTCGTGGCGAGTTTTGAGATCCAGCCACTCACCCTGAACCTACACTGTAAAAAATTGGTTGACTTTCCACCAAAATCGTCAACCAGTGGTTTGTTGTCAAAATCAACCAGCTGGTTGGAATTCAACCACTGGTTGGAATTCAACCACTGGTTGACTTTGTCCCCACAGCGAATATATAAGGATGAATGCGGCGCCCACGATATTGGTCGATGGTGGTTTCTGGTTGACACTTTTGATTCGGAAAAACAAGTTTCGTCATTTTTTTTTCACAAACAAAGAGGGATAAACATTAGCCCCGGTCGCGTATGGACGACAAAGCGGGTTGCCTGTCCTGCAGGAGTCGAATACACGTCGTAAGACTGGAGGGATGGATAGATGGAAGGATGGGGTGGGAGGGTAGATGGGATGGATGGATCGATGGATGGATGGATGGATGGATGGAATGGAACGGAATGGACCGGACCGAAATGGAACGGAACGGACCGGAATGGAACGGAGTGGAATTGAACGGAATGGACCGGAATGGAACGGAATGGACCGGACCGGAATGGAATGGACCGGACCGGAATGGAACGGAATGGAACGAAATGATATGGAATCCATTTCGTTCCGGTCGATTCCACCCAATTCAACTCCGTTCCATTTTGCCCCACCCGTTCCATTTTGCCCCACCCGTTCCATTTTGCCCCACCCGTTCCATTTTGCCCCACCCGTTCCATTTTGCCCCATCCGGCCAGTTCCGTTCCCCTCCATCCAATTTGAGTCCGTTCCATTTTGCCCCGCCCGTTCTATTTTGCCCCATCCGGCCAGTTCCGTTCCCCTCCATCCAATGAGACTCCGTTCCATTTCGCCTCATTTCGTTCCATTTCGCCCCATTCCGGTCCGTTCCATTCCGTTCCATCCATCCATCCATCCATCCCATCTACCCTCCCACCCCATCCGTCCATCTATCCATCCCTCCATTCTTACGTGTATTCGACTCCTGCAGGACAGGCAACCCGCTTTGTCGTCCATACGCGACCGGGGCTAATGTTTATCCCTCTTTGTTTGTGAAAAAAAATGACGAAACTTGTTTTTCCGAATCAAAAGTGTCAACCGGAGACCACCATCGACCAATATCGTGGGTGCCGCATTCATCCTTATATATTCGTTGTGGGAAAAAAGTCAACCAGTGGTTGGATAGGTAGTCAACCACTGGTTTGTGCCAAAAATCAACCAGCTGGTTGATTATAAACCAGCTGGTTGATTTTTGGGATAAACCAGTGGTTGAGGGAAAAACTGCAACCACTGGTTGCAGTTTTTCCCACAAATTTTTTACAGTGTAATTCTCTCCGCATTTGCCCGGGAATCATGCCCGTGGAGCGAGGCAAAAATCCTGAAGGGAGAAAACCTGCTCCGGAGAGTTCGGTACATTTATCATGCTACGCTTACGGTGCTCATGCCACATTTTATAGGCATGAACACCGCAATTGTAACATTTCGTACCCCCCCCCCCCCCCGCTCACGTTGCTAAGGTGTAAGTGTCAACTTATCGACCAGAAAAGTCAGCTCGTGCAGGTTGATTAAACCAAGATGAGTGGTCACCCATCCAAGTACTATCCGCGCCTAACGATGCTCAACCCCGATGATCGGCCGTTTCGTTTCCGCCTCTCAGATAATTGATGATACTTACATTCGATGAATAATAACATCATCTGACGCGGTGAATAACGTTGAACGAACTGTTGAATAACGATGAATAACGCTCTCCGATTTTCGTCCTCTTGTGACATTAGTTGAAGTTCTTGTGCCTGTGCTATCAAATGGCGTGTCTGAGTAGAAATACAGAAGAACATCCAAATATTATAGTGTACGTGTTGCCCCTCCGTTTTTGAGGAGCTTCATGCCCTCAGTTAGCCTTATGAGGCCAAGAATGCAATTTTTTCGTTATTTTTGATAAAAATCTCTCTTGGGAAAAATCAAGATAACTCGTCTCCAGTTGATTAAAATTGAACCTACTTCAGCTCATTTTGTAGGTCTTGAAGAGAGCTTCAAAATGAGCTAGAGTACGTCTGAAAAGATTGAGATGGGTCAAAGTTATCTGCTAAACAAGAAAGAAAAATGTACAAACTATGCAGTTTCCCATTTAAACGCATGTTATTGAAAAAAAACCTTCAGGGCTCTTGCTCGGACGGAAGATTTCATTTCCCAGCCTCCAGCGAAAAAAATTTCACATCTACTAGTCGAAACCTAACTTTTCCGACCCTAAGCGTATCGATCTGAAAAAAAAGTTCATTTTCGGCCCACCCTAATGTACACACCTTCTGTAACAGATTGTATAGCTGTAGAGGTTAGCATATGAGCCATACGTAGATATACTGACAATGCTAACCCGTACATTCCAACCATGACCCACACGGCCCGGTAATATATTCTAATCATACCAGCCCGAGTTATACTGAACCAGACTGAACTTTACCGAATCAGGCCAAATTAGACCGAACTAGACGAAAGTAGTCTTAGTTAGACCGGAATAAACCGAATCACGTCGAACTAGGTCGAATTAGACCGATTTAGACTGTAATGGACCTAGCTAGACTGAACTAGACCGAAGTAGACCGCCCTAGAGCGTATAAGGACGGTACTTCTAGTATGGTACTAGTACGGCTGTAGAACGATAAATCTAGTATGGGATTAGTACAGTAATTCTAGCACGGTACTTCTAGTACAGCACTAGTACGGCTCTAGAAGGGTAGTTCTAGCACGGTATTAGTACATTCATTCTAGTGCGGTACTGATGCTTTACGAGTCCGGTGATTGTAGTGCGGCACTAGTCCGGTGATTCTAGTATGGTACTAGTACAGTAATTTTAGTACGGTATTAGCATGGTTATAACACAGTACTAGAATCGTATGAGACTGAACTCGAGCGAACTAGACCGGATTAGGTCAAATTAGACCAGACTAGATCAAACTAGACTGTATTAGGCTAATCTGACCCGATCTAGACTTAATTAGACTAAGCTAGACCAAAATAGACCGAGTTGGACCGGACTAGCCCGAATTAGACCGAAGTAGAGCGAGGTAGAACGGCCAAGAACATATCAGTATGGTACTTCTAGTGCGGGACTAGTACAGTAATTCTAGTACGGCGCTAGTTTAGTAATTCCAGTGCGGTACTAGTTTAGTAGTTCTACTACGGTACTAGTCCGGGCTATCTATTGCGGTACTATTACAGTAATTCTAGCATGATACTAGTATTGTATCGGTACTAATATGTTAAATCTAGCATGGTACTGCTACGGTAATAGTATGGTTCTAATACGGTACTAGTACGGTACTAATACGGTATTACTATGGTTCTAGTGCGGGACTAGAATCGTATTACACCGAATTTGACCAGAACAAGCGTGACCATTTATCCAGCCACTCAACAACCCGACCACCTACCAACATATGTATCAACCTATCCATCCTTCGACCCACCAATGACCCATACGACCACCCATGATACTTTATCCCTTCCGTGTAGGCAACCTGATACGCAGCATCCTGACAAGTAATTTTGGACTGGCGTTCATTTATCATAATATTTCATGTAAGATTCATATTCTACTCAGGAAAAACTCTAAAGATATTCATAAACGATAGAGTGCGACAATCATTATATTGTCTCGGTTTAGGTTCAAAAAAGCCCGTAGCTCGGAGCTTTGAATTATTTTGTTGATGTTGATCAGCAACGTTAATGAAATT
Source organism: Eretmocerus hayati (assembly GCA_029851415.1). Taxonomy (NCBI): domain Eukaryota; kingdom Metazoa; phylum Arthropoda; class Insecta; order Hymenoptera; family Aphelinidae; genus Eretmocerus; species Eretmocerus hayati. The sequence goes on from CM056742.1 coordinate 26,338,879, forward strand.
ATCTGCGTTTCGACCAAGTTTTCAACTCAATAAAAACGAAGAAAATTTATTTCTTGATTTGATTAATTGAGACTGGGTTAATTCTAAATGACAAGTACATGATGTGTAATAACACCAGGTGCCTCGCCAGGTACTCTGCGGAGGTGCTTTTAGCTCCTGTACGCAAGCTGGTTCATTTCCCCATAGAGAGGACGAGAAATCCATCTCCGGCCCTTTTTTTTTATTGCGACAAAATGTTCGGAGAGTAAATCTCACATTTCCACCAGACCCACAGTTTAAGGTGGATTCCAAACCACCGGATCCACAGTAAAGGCACTTGAAAAAATTCTCAGTGGTGCCGGCATGGGGGATCAAACCCACGACCTTTCGATTGAAAGGCGAGAACTGTAACTCCGTATGTGCAACTTTTATTTTTATTGGATGCTATTCCCTGTTAGAAGAATTGAAACTCACTGTCCATAAGTCGAAAATGTACGTTTTTCGAATTTTCACAATACATGAGTGCATATCCATCGCATCGCAGCTTATAGAATTAGTTCCATACTTGAAATTATGTACAAGTAAATTAATTGAAAATCTCACAATCTTAGGCTAAAAAGAATGTGTACTCGTTTGAATATGTATTGCGTTCACCTTAATTTCAATAAAATGTGTTATCTTCCTTCTTGTGAGTGGCTTGTGGAATAATTTTTTGACCGATCCTTGTTCCGTTCTAAAGATTGATTCAGAGTTTATGATTCTCTTTCCGACTCTAATGTCTAGCAAACATTAAATTCATACTCCATCATTCAGAGTTTATATCTATTTGAAATATACATATATTCATACCCATATCAGCACATAAATGGGCCTATCTGTAATGGTGTCCTTTATCCTGTCAATGTGATACTCTTGAAACATAAGACTAGTTTTGTTGACTTCTTACATAGATATATTGTCGACAACCCCGCTGAGTCGCTCTCAATATATTCATGGAACTCGTCTTGAAGGTGTCCGATTCTGACGAGGGTCGCAATAAAAGAGTTCATCAGGCGTGGTGTGCCGTTTGACGACAAAGAACTGTCTCAACAGTTACTCCAAAAGGGCTTTTATGGATAACCCCATGTCCAGTCGATGTTTCGAGATAATAGCTATTCCGAATTATCGAGAGAAGGGTCCTTATCTCATTAGCAAAGAAGATGTTTTGGGAATTCGTGACATCAAAGCTTTGTTGAAACTCTTGTCTCAACCGGACGATTCCAAAATTGCGTCTATGACTGCTAACCGGGTTCTGGATTACTTACCCTTGTCACTTGCTAAGATACTGTATTGTTTTGGTGTTAATACTTCAGATATGTCGTTTGTCGGATTATTTGACCACGAAGATTCTATGATAAAGAGCCAACCTCACTCGGCAACGAATCCTGATGTCGGGATCACAGAAGGTATCAATGTTAGCCAATCGTTTCTAGGCGGTGTCAACTCCTTCAGTGAAATTCATCTTGAGAATTTTTTGTTGGCTGCTCTCAGCCTTGGTATCATCCGCCTCCATCCTAATTCTCTTTCACCCTCTCATCCGAAGATTACCATTTTCCCTATACTAAAGTTTGGATGATTTTGCCTGAACGAGAGCCTGTGGAAAAAGTCATCTACAAAATTGACGCTGAATATATAACTGCTTCTTCTATTGTTATGCAATCTTTAGATTCTTTGTCAGACGAATAAACATTGGTTTCCCAAAAACTCGCAGATTCTGGGTTATCAGAATCCACACGTGTTTTTCAAACCCGAGCCAGTAAGCAGACTAGTTCATGCATATATAATCGATTTGGCAAATTCCACCAAAATGAAATCTCCGTTGTAGTCACGAGAACGTCCAAGACTCAGGGGATGGCGCAGCGAGAGGAGAAAGATGACTAGCAAAAGTTAATGAATGCGGGCAACTAATTTGGTGTGTTATTCTTGTATGGCGATACCGAATCAATTTTTTGCCTAATAGTATTTCAATTTCACATTTCCGAGTCAAAAGAAATAAGGCAAATGATAAACCAAAACATTTCAAGCCTAATGAGTTGTTTCATGCCTGGAAACTCTTCCTTTATCTTGAGAAAATCGTAGTTCTTCGATCCGCCTCGATGTTCACACCCCTTCCCGGTATTTGCAAACTAGATTTCGAAATTTTGGACGTGGAAGGGCTCATTTGATTGGAAATTTCAATGCACAGGCGAGATGCTACCTGATTTTGGATAGAAATGTTACGTTGTTGAATAATGAGTAGGAATAGGTGAGGCACCGCCGCGTTGTGCCATCATGTATTGCCTTCCCGTTTTTCTCGTTCCCTATTGAACAGAATGTTATGAGATTTTGTTTGGCTTCATGAAGTGAGATTTGGGAGGCGGGATGCTAGCTGGGCAACTTATTCAATTTCGATAAAAGCGTATGAATAATAATTCTGCTCTCAGAATCATTGCGTGTAGCCGCAACCTGAAAGGGTGATGACAGACAACCCGCCACGACGCGATTCTCATGCCATTTCACGACACGACGACTCCCGACGCGACACGTAATTTATTCCGATGGAGCCAACTATCGATGGATTGGATTCATTTTCACAACCTATGACTGGTTGTATCAAATCCATCGATGGTTGGCTTCATCGGAATAAATTACGTGTCTTGTCGGGAGGTGTCGTGTCGTGAAATGGCATGAGAATCGCGTCGTGGCGGGTTGTCTGTCATCACCCAAAGTACGGTGGTGCATGTCGGTTTGCGGTTTTGCGGAAACTCCGGACTGGCCTTAAAGTCACGAAAACTAACACATTTGGGGACACACTAGCATACTCATCTTATCGGGACCGATAAGACGAATATGCTAGTTTCTGGAGCTTATCTATCAGGGTTGATGAAAGATTGTGTTACGTTTCGTGGCTTTGATGAGAATTGTTAATCTTCGTGCCATCAACAACAAAAAAACGTTAATCCCCGTCTATCACAACCGATGAGGTGTTACTCATCGCTTGTGATACAATGCATTTCTTACGGAGGTGATGTTTTGAAGCGCGTTCAAAGCGTTTAATCGGTATTTTGCACCTTTAGTTAATATTTGATATGACTGATCTTCGGGAGCTACAAACTTGATGGTTTGCACGATTAAAATCCGTGTCTGAATTGCTAATACCATATGTTCTACATGGTTTATGAGGAGTCGCAACATCAAGCTCCTATAGGGAATCAATGCTAACGTGCCGGCAAGCTATCTCATAAGCTGGCGCGTCGCGTCTCAGCACGCACACACATCTCCCTGGTTATTCCGAAAGGGTGAGCTCCCTTAGAAGTAGTTAAGACTGCATGGAAATATTGTGCATCTCTCAAATTGTGATTAACATTATTGTTCGTCACCTGGTCATCATGTCGTCGCCCCCGAAGAAGAAAAACACTTCCTGGATTACCGGTGAAGAGTAACACCTTCTGGATGCATTCATGAAAAGAAACACCATCCGTATCCCAGGACGAAGATTAACACGTATTTTTAACCAGCGACGAAAAATAACGCTCGGCTGTAGCTTCCGACGAATAGTAACACCCGCTCGTAACTGCCGGCGAAGATGAACACGTTGCCCGTAATAGCGACGAAAAGTAACATTTGCCGAGAGCCCGGACGAAAAAGAACACCTACCGTATGCCCGGACGAAAAAAAAGACACCTGCCGTATGCCCCGACGAAGAAAAACACCTGCTGTATGCCCCGACGAAAAAAAAACACCTGCTGTATGCCCCGACGAAGAAAAACACCTGCTGTATGCCCCGACGAAAAAAAACACCTGCTGTATGCCCCGACGAAGAAAAACACCTGCTGTATGCCCCGACGAAAAAAAACACCTACTGTAGGCCCGAACGAAGAAAAACACCTCCCGTGAGCGCGGACGAAAAAAAAACACCTCCTGTAAGTCCCGACGAAAAAAAACACCTGGTGGGAATAACCGGGATTATCTCTGAAAAAAATGTTAATTCCAATGTTTTCTGTCACAGAATATACTTCTTCTCATCCATCAATACTATAGACGAAAGTATTGTTCGATTTTTGAGAGAGGCTGGAGATCTCCGTTTATTTCATTTATGCTAGGAAAAGCATCCAGTAAGGATGATTTTCATTATGAGACGGATATTCAATCAGACAATGACAAACTGAGAATTAGTGTCGCGGACTATAAGCTCGGAATGAGGCACCAGATCTCGATCCAAAGTGGTGAAAACACAACATCTGCAGTACTTGTCACAGAATCGTCAGTCGGCTGCATATCCGGCGCTGTAAACATGTTTGTAAACATGTATGCAGTCGACTGACGATTCTGTGACAAAGACGGCAGATGTTGTGTTTTCACCACTTTGGATCGAGATCTGGTGCCTCATTCCGAGCTTATAGTCCGCGACACTAATTCTCAGTTTGTCATTGTCTGATTGAATATCCGTCTCATTATGAAAATTATCCTTACTGGATGCTTTTCCTAGCATAAATGAAATAAACGGAGATCTCCAGCCTCTCTCAAAAATCGAACAATACTTTCGTCTATAGTATTGATGGATGAGAAGAAGTATATTCTCTGACAGGAAACATTGGAATTAACATTTTTTTCAGAGATAATCCCGGTTATTACCACCAGGTGTTTCTTTTCGTCGGGACTTACAGGTGGTGTTTTTTTTCGTCCGCGCTTACGGGAGGTGTTGTTCTTCATCCGGACATACAGTAGGTGTTTTTTTTTCGTCGGGGCATACAGCAGGTGTTTTTCTTCGTCGGGGCATACAGCAGGTGTTTTTCTTCGTCGGGGCATACAGCAGGTGTTTTTCTTCGTCGGGGCATACGGCAGGTGTTTTTTTTCGTCGGGGCATACGGCAGGTGTTCTTTTTCGTCCGGGCTTACGGGAGGTGTTTTTCTTCGTCCGGGCATCCGGCAAATGTTACTTTTCGGCGGTGATCACGACCAAGTGTTATTTTTCGAGGCGGGTACGGGAGAAGTGCTACTCTTCGACGCTTGATACATATCGTGTTACTTTTCGTCGGTGACTAACACGCAAGTGTTAGTTTTCGTCGCTTGATAGTATGCAAGTGTTTTTCTTCTTCGGGGGCGACGATGTAAGATCTTAGAAGTAGTTAGAATTGCATAGAAATATTGTGCATCTCTCAGCTTGTGATTAACATTATTGTCCGTCACATGGTCATCGTGTGAGATTATCATGTCTATCCACCATCATATGAGCGGTATCTGTTTCATATTCCTATCCAATGCTTCATCATGAAATTTGGCAAACTTCATTCCCATTGGAGTAATTTATGTGATATTGAGTCACATGTCTCTCGCATTCGCTCGGATTCGATATCTGCGAGCTCAGGGAAACTCTCCAGAAAGTACAAGGGAGAATTTGGAGAGAAACCTAGCCCAAGAGACATTATATTATTTTTCAGCATCATGGTGTACGTCTTGTCATCACCAGCATACTCTACATTATTGATTATCGCTCTGAGCTGTCGCTATAAGTCTCGTTCCATCTCTTAGATCTTCTCTCCATTCCAAGTTAAGCTTCTCACTACAAAATATTATCATCTCTATATTTTAGTTAGTATCCAAATCTATGAGAGTGAGATTGGAATTCCTAATCGCATTCTTAGAATATAATTTCAATTCCATGCCAAGTTCATTCATAGGTTTTTTAAGATTCATCAAATACCGATATTATCACCATAAGAATATTTCACTCACGCTTCCTCCTCATTTCTTCCCGTTTTTCCTCTTCATCTTATTATATGCAAACAGTTGTAACGCCCAATATCAGTACTTTTGTCACAGGCGTTGCATACGTCCAAAATTTCACAAGTTCTAGTACCGCTTGTATCACTATAATGTCTTAGCGACATGGTTACTTTTCATAATAGCAGGCTCCATCTATATATTTGCCAAAATTAGAAGAAGAAAAATTCCAAGTGCTCTTGGATGTTTAGTATTTTTTCAGAAATTTTACCAATAACAGAAGAAGGTTGCTGTGAAAATTAACTATGTCGCACGGACCATTATCACGGTAATGGTTATATGCAAAATTGACTATTGACAGAAAGCGTAAATAATACCGCCCTGAATAGTACATTTCGATACAAGGGTGTAAAACGTTTTATCCGCGTCCGTGTGATGGGTTTCCGCCCCGAGCCGCAGGCAAGGGTCGAAATCATCACGAGGACGCGCGGAGTAGGTTTTACGCCCGTGTATCATCTAACTATACTTTTCGATAAACTGTGAGTAAAAGTTGACAAACTGTGCGCAAAGTGCACTTTTACGCACAGTGTATCGAAAACACTACTCGTGCACACGTAACCCGCATACCCAGAGTATAAATAATGACTGAACTGAGGATCACTTTCCGACAGAGCACAGTACTCATACAAAATTTTGATTTGATGCATTACCAGAAATTTTTACTCCCTATTTTTAGAATATCCAGCAGGAATTTTACAATGAATGTATTTCAATCCTTAGAGGCCTCGATATATGACTTACGGATCGATTGGTTTTCTAATTGGTCACGAGATCACTCATGGCTTCAATGAAGATGGCAGTCAATTCGATTGGGAAGGGAAGCATATCGAATGGGGAACTAACGCTATACCAAAGGAAATTTTGACAAAAAAAGCAATGTTTCGTCGATCAGGCTAACAACTACAATGTCTCAGGGACTACCCTAGAGGCAAGCTTTGAGTTTCTCTCTTTTTGGTGTGCTCTGCGAGGACCAAATAAACTTTTGCTTGCATCTATCAGAAGATTCGTGCGGATGATTAGGTAGTTCCCAAGCTGCGATGTTTTATGGGCTGACCGTTAATTGCGCACGCGGTCAATAAATCTTGTGGTACCAAAATATTGTCAACTGCGCACACGGTTGGTCCAAAACATTGTCGATTGCGCACATCGGTCAATTCGCAGAAAACACTCACCTGATCCTCGATTCTAGAAAATGTGCAGAGGATTGTAGATTTGAGTGATGGATGGGACCTTTTCTTTTTGCACAAAATTTTTCAAACAGATTTTCACTATCCACGGAGTGAAGAACCGGCATTATTTCACACTGGTATTTTATTTATCACCTAACAAAGAAACTATAACATACGCACTAATGTTAAAACACCTGATTGGCAAGTGCAACGAATTGGATGAGACGTTCGCTCCTGAACAGATTTTGCAAGTATCTACAAATATTTTATCCATTTCATTAATCAGTTCCACTTATCAAGTGATTTTATCAATATCTGACATCATTTTATGCCATCTCCTTTTTTATGATTTTAATACAATTAAAGTTTTCAAATGTTCATTCTCTCGTTCATTTTCTTCACGAGTATATACAGTTTCTGCAATGTAAGTTCTAAGTTGCGCGCCAAAAGTCAGGAGAGTAAAAACGTCCAGGTCAGTACTTCTGAGAATTGGTCCTGGGCGCAATCGACAATATTTTGGTCCCAGGGTAGTGCGCAATCGACTATAGTTTGGTGTGCGCAATCGACACAACATTCTTGACCGCGTGCGCAATTGAATGCGAGCCGTTTTATGAGATCGGAGTTATTTGGGTTTTTCTGGTAAAATAATGTGAAAGTGAGCTCTACACTATACTAATGAGGTTTCTCCGACGATTTTTTGATAACGAAAATTACTCGAACAATGAATTATCGTACCGGAAACACTTGAAAACGAAAGTATAAGTGATACCGCACTACAGCACCTATTCTTGATACAAAGCAGTTCCCAAGCAGGTTTTCCAAAAAATTGAAACAACTTTCCAAGAAGGTCTACATCAGATCGATATCGCTGATGCTACTTCCAATTACCTGTCAACTTGTCATTTTCATTACAATCATACAAAAGATTCTCCACTCGTTGCAAACTCTGATGAATCGGTAATAATGATTGACACTCAAAGGTTTGATTCAAGTCGCAAGTCCGCAAATTACCAGGTGAAAATTTGTCGTCTGAATTTTCTAACACATCCATTTCCTGTTCCCAAACCTAGCACAACTTTATCATTTCCCATCAAGGGTCAAGATGATAATCACGTATCTATATTATTTTTCACTAAGGTTCCATTTATATATTTCATTAGATCGTTGCTTTACTCATTATCACTACCAAGGCGAGTCCAGAGGGTCCGGGTCATCAAGTCTCACCAAACTCTTTCTACAGTCTCGTACCACCTAGAATATAAAGAATCCAGATTAACTCCGTCAAATGGGCCTTCTGTTCAAAGCTACAGCCCATAACATTATAGCATTGCCCATATAGGCCCATGTTAAAAAGTGACGTATACATGTCACTGTATAGATATACTCGCAATCCTAACGTTTTTGCTTGTAGCTCTGAACTAGCTACCCTCCCTAGTCTGACCAGAAGGCCCATTTGACGGAGTCACTTTGATCTCTTCATATATTCTCAGTGATACGAGACTGCGAAAAAAGTTTGACCCGGACCCTCTGGACTCCCCTTGTAAGTAAAAGTGTCATGGACTAATTTCATGAAAAATATGACTAATTTTAGATGGACGGGAAGCATATACTAAATGAAAATATGGCCGACAATGGAGGAATGGAATTAGCATCAAGGTTAGCATTTTTTGCTTACAAGGACTGGGAAAGACTCAATGGGATTGAGGCCAGACTCCCAGGCTTGCAAAAGTACAACTCACATCAGCAGATGTTTTGGGTTAGCGCAGCTCTAACACAATGTAAAGCTTACGGATCAAATGCTTTCAACAAAGCTTTCATAGCTTCAGCTCTGCCCATCCGCCAACTGAATATCGCGTAATCGGTACAATGTCGAATATTCGCAAGTTTGCAAAAGATTTCAATTGCTCACCCGGTTCTAAAATGCAACTAACAAATTCCAGCTAACAGTTGCACCATCTGGTGAACCCTTGCAAGTGAACCGAGACTCTCGAAGAAGTCAACCCATGCCAAATTTGGGGTCTACTTAAGATCAGTCCCTACTATGTAACAATTTCATATGCAGAAGAAGTAATAAAAGTCACACTACATTTTGATCATAATCATGTTTACAATATCGAAGAGATACTCGATCCGCGAAGGCAAATATAATTTATTTCTGCGCTAAGTTTACCTTAATCTACTTTGAAACGCGAGAAAGTATAATGAAAAGGATGTCCCGAAACGATTGCTCTGTGTAAATAGAAAGAGTGAAATAGTCGTGCAAATTCTACATCTGTGTTGATCACTAACAATGCGTTATTGAGATTTGCTGTGACTTGCACGGGATTCGATTTTCATTCTAAAGTTTCCAATTTTTGAGAATAACATGGATTTTGAAGGAAAAAGTTGGGTGTCCGCTATTGCAAGGTGGAGTTACACAGGATTGGAACATTTTACCAGCAAAAACTGTCCACTATTGCACGATGTCTGCTCTTGCGAGTGTCCGCTATGCAAAGCTAGTCTCAGTTCTAAAAGAATCAATCAATGAAAATCAAATCGAGCGTCGAAAAGTGTCGAAAAGTGAAAAATATTGAGCTGTCTCCTATTCCGCAAGGTGTTCGCTATTCAAGGTTCTACAGCACTACAGCACATACATGTATGAGAGATTCTCTAGAACTTTCAATATTTACCGTACAGTCGAAGTTCTCCAAAGATCTGAAATAGTTCGGAGGTTTCAAGATTGGATTCCAAGGGCGTCGTCCATGATTCATTCAGCTGTTGGGATTTGGCTACCCACAGGAAAGTGTTCAGCACCGTTTTTCAAGATATCCTGGGTGTTACACACGCGATTTTCTTCTCTCTTAAAACTCGTATCGAAATAACATTGTTCCCAAATCTTTGAAGATATACTTTGGTCTAGGAACCGTATACTTCCAGAGGGCATTGGATTTAGAGGCGTGCTTCACAGGCGTGCACGGATTAACCAATAATTCTGATTCGCTCACTTCAAGGATTGTCAAAGAAATAACATTTCCGATAGAGGTGTCATCCACAGAACAGAAACTAAAGGTGCCATCAAAACGGGTTATAAAAGTTGAAGATCAGCCAAATGATTCCTCGTTTGGTTCGGATGCGTGCAATCTGTTTAATCAGAATGGCACCTCTTTGGAGTTTAAAAAATCGCCGCGTCAACTTCTTTAGGAGTGGTCAAAAATCTTCCGCATGCAAAATTTAAAAAGGGCACACCCCTGGAAGTTTATCGCCAATTTTTCGTCTTCCTGTAGAAAACAGGTTCCCCTATCATTTGGAGCCTTTTGTGGAATGTTATTCTAGAAACATAGAATTCTAGGTATTCTTTCTGATAACAATCACGAGCTTCCATATTTAATTGCCTATGAATTCGGAAAATTTTTCAAAAGCTCATAAGAGTACTTTTTCGTTCAAATACAAAAAAATTCATGAAAATAGTCGAGACGCGTGCGTAAAAAGTTATTCAATAACATTAGATTTTGCGCGGTGATTATGAGATTAAAGCTCGCTTCTGAGCGATTGGTTTTCGGCCCAAGCCACAGAAGCGGGTCGAAATAATCGCTCAAAAGCGGGGAACCTCATGATCGAGACGCGAATGCTATTTTATGCAATTTTGTAAGCACTCAAATATCGGAAAATTGCATAAAAAAATTATATGGATATTTATAACACACTTCGGCCCAAGGACTACAAAAGGCGCTGTTTATGCATTACAAAAGTAGCATCCCTAATATTCAAAAAGCAAATCATTTTCTGCTAACCTTTGAGGAACTAGAACCCAGCAAAATTGATTCCAGAAGCATGTAATGCGGAACAAAATTCCATCTTCTTGGGTCCCAAATATTGAAACTTCTACAAAATCTCTCACATGTATGTTTTGGTACCTGAGTGATAAGGTATCTGCCTTCTTCGCGCGAGGTAGCACCTGTCTACCTCTTGGACTGCGATCCATTGGCTGCATTACCTTACATGCGACATCTAAGTGAGTGAATTTGCTATTATGCCAATTAGCGGAATCAATATTTATACAGGCTGTGTAGGAAACGGTTGTCAAACTGTGTGCGTCAAATGAAAAAACAACATTTTGATGAATTGAGTTTTTTACAATACAGTAAGTTTATTTTGTGTCGTACTCACTTCTCAAAAAAAAAAAAAACAGTTGGAAAAATTGTATGGCTTGCACATGATTTATGCCTGACTGTATACAAATTGGTAGTAAAATAGAGACATTCCATCATGTGACTCTGGTATACTCATCAGTTCTTATATTCTAATACGCCTTCCATCAAACTATTTACATTTGGACTACGGTACAACAACTATCTAGTTGCACATATAAATCAAAGAGCTTATATTTAATTGATTCATGTTTGAGTTTGTTGAGCGGTAAAAAGTTGATTAAATCAGAACTTTGGTAGACATTAAATTAGATTTTCCAGTTAGATTACTCATTAACCAGATCAGACTATTATTTTGTGTGGAATACGATTTATGATACAGAATAGTATGCAATGACACAAATTTTAATAAGTACATACTTAAGCTACACATTTTCATAACAAAAGTTGTTCTCATAACAATGCCGAATCGCTAACAAAACTATCAATAATAGTGTTGCTGATTTTAAGTAAAGGAACAAATCTTAATTCTCCGATGATCATTCCATGAAGAACGCGTAAGCATTTATACTTTTACAGTGGCTTGCTTTGAATTGAACGATAACTTCATTACCTGTTTGAAGAAAGAACAATTCTTAGGAACCACATGAAAATAAACGTATGAAATAAATAACATTCATACACATCGAAAATATTCATTAGCCGATGAAACTTTCATCACATAAATAGAATACGATAATTCCATTACAAAGTTCACATAGGCCCGAAAATGATGCAGCACACCTATGTTAATATACAGTCATAAAAACATTCAAGCTCGAATCTTACGCATTATTGTTCATGATTATTCATAACTATCGATTATCTCATCCGATCAAAGATCCATCCAAAATTGTAAACGGTATCTGAATGGATCCACAGTGCGTGTGTATTACTATAACTACTCCATGATTCAATTCAGGAGAAATTGTCATTAATCCTAAGTGTTCATTTCATTCATCTACAAAAGATATTTTTTCAGGAGTTGATTATGAATCAATTCTCATAGTCTCGAATTTTATTCAAAATTCAAAAACCTCTATCAGGGTTTGTGCTCCAATCTTGAGGTGTAAAGCGAATTGATCTCGAAAACATTTTCGAGTGAGAAGGCTTAGTCCAAATTTTTCAAGGAATCTTTTTCTTAATGAAACAAAAAATTCTTTCCCAAAGCGTCGCCGAGCTCTACAATTTCGTTCAAAAACATTGGTGTCTTGATTCCATAATGGTTCACAGGTGCAGTTTTATGTGATTATCAATAGGAGTATATACATATAAATTCATCTATCAATGTAAAGTATAAAAATGGCTTGCTTTTAAATGCAGAAAGTTCATCACAATATTAGTTACTGTCTATTACTATTATTCCAAGTCCGAGAATCATACTTTCGAAAATATATCTCGCGGAGAGATGGAAATTCATCGAAATTGACGTATCTCGATATTGGTTTGGCAGTGGTATAGCTAGGTCATGCGAACTTTGTTCTTGTCTGTACTACAATATACCGAATGAGTTTGAGATTCAACGGTAAAAGCTCAGTTGTTAGCAACAAAATAACATGATATCGAACGTATTCACTTCAAGTGATACTGGAATAAAATTCCAATATTTTATGACTACTCATCATTTTCCTTCGCGGCTATGCTTAATAGATTTAAGCTGTTTCACTCGACAGTTTTGACATTTTTCGATGAATTATCAGTTTGCATCGAGGATAAAGTTTTCAAAAAGTTACCAAATTGTTTAGCGGCTACAGGATTATTTGCCCACTCATTTGATGGGAAAGCAGCCAAAAATCTCTCTTGCAGAGCTTCTGATGTCATTGGCTTCTTGAATTCTGTTGAGTCAGTCTTCAATTTTTCTTCGCTCAATTCCTCGTCGTTCGAACACTTAACATCTGCATTCTTCAGTGACGAGGAATCTTTAGCTTTCTCTGAGGTTTGTTTTGTGCTGTCGGATGAACTTCCAATACCTTCAGTAACTACCGAGCTGGAATCGGGACTTTCTGGCGATTTATTGCTACTTGTTACTTCAGCAGTAGATGAAGGTTGTAACTCATCAGGTTTAGAGGATCGAGATAACTTATCGCTTGAGTTTCCGTCAATTTCGTCGATACTAGGAGGTGGTGATGGCGAAGCTGTTGATGTAACTCTTGGACTTGCTGCATCATTTTGCAAATCACCATCAGCAGTCGTGGATGCGCATTTTTCAGTTTGTTCAGAATCCGCTTGAGTCGAAACTGTGAATAGGAAATTGTGCGAATTTTATCAGTCAAGAATTATTTTGCAATTCGAGAAATAGTACGAAAGATTCACGGTTTGAACTGATGACTTTCTGAAAATTGAAGATATTTTACTTCTGAAAGTGATTTCAGTTGGATCTCCGAAATCTGACCGAAGAAAGACATAGAATTAAATTCAGATGTGAGGTAAACACTAGCCGATTTAGCTTGGCTTATTTCGTTTTCTGTCTGAATAGTCAAGCAACTCAAGTTTATCAGTTCTACCTATAATGATGTGAATTTTGATTCAAAGAGTGATGGATCATTCGAGCATAATGAAAGTCTAAATCCTGAGTGTTCGTTCAAACAATGTAGAAAAAAGTATCCCAATCAAAAATTCTACACGCGTATAATTCCTAGTATAGAACTAAAAAAGAAATACAGTATCTTACAAATCCCAAAATATCAACAACCAACCTTTTTCTGAATTTTCAGCCTTCTTCTCTTTCGAATCAGGTCCAGTAGAATCATCAATACCTGCGGGCACGCGAATTTCTCCCTTTCGTGTCACATCACAAGATTCTTTACTAGCAGCACTGCTCTCGCTGCTAATAATTTTGACTGCATTACTTGGGGGCTTGGCAATCGGAACAGCAAAAGTACCTCCAGAAGATCTAGCCGGCTTAATAGGCGGACACTGAGCCGCAAGATGACTCTTTCCACTATTTACGGATGATAAGTTACTCGTTGAATTCGCTGAAGGACTAGAGGAATCTTTAGGAGTCTTGGCAGCAATTTGGCGCATTCGAGTATCGTTGTGGAATTGCTGTAGATTTGGTGCCTGACTCAGTGCATAGAGATCTTGAAGAGTTGGAAAATTTGATGAGAAATTTGGAGTTGGCCGTGGACTACTTGATGGGGCTCCAAAAAATGGAGCGTATACGGGTGCTCGAGTTGGAGTTGGTATATCAGCGATTCGATGAGCAGCTGGTGTCAGAGAACCCGGTGGCGCTCGGTAAAATCTTTGACCACCGGAGAGAGTTACAACTTGGCCGTTAGAAAGGCCTGGTGGTAAATCGTCTCTGACTCCTGGACTTGGGCTGTTCGATTGTGACTGAAACATTAAATAGAAAAGGAGTAATGAATTATTTTTTCATTTACACTAAGTATATTCGTCGTCTTTATAGAATGTGTTCAGCAACTTATCGATTAGCGCGAAAAACATTTGAGAAATGTCACGAAAAAAAGAAACGATGAAAGTAAGGGGATTCTTACCCAGGTCGGGGGAGGTTTGACTTTGAACTTTCCAGTCGGTGTAGGAATCTTCAAAGGTTGTATCTCTGGCTTTTTCTGACCACTGAGATCCGCGTTACTGCGTGGTGAACTATCTTCCTTCTTTTTCTTTGCCGGAGGTCCTTGCTTATCGACCGGAGACTTTTGCCTACCCTTTGGTTTTACATTGGTTGCTGGCATTTTTATCTGACCACTCTTTAAAGCCTTCAGCACTCTCGGATCGACCGATTTATCGTTGAGCGTGATGCTAGGATTCTGTCGAGTCACTTCTTTAGTAGTACGTAATTCCGATGGTGACTCGTTCTGATTCGGTGATTTTGAAGCAGTTAGAGTTATGCTTAAACTCGCAGGTATGTTGAGACCACAACCATCTAGCAGATTTCGTGTATCGTCCGAGATTAATGGCTTAACTTTTGGTGATGTCGAAGTGACGATCGGAGGAGATACTACAGCGGCAAGATTCGCATTGATTGGGCTACCAATTATATTTGGTAGTTTTTGTTGAGGCTGAAAAATGAAAAAGTTGATTCAATTAAATTATAATGTCTAAGCACTGATTAGTTAGTCAACTGTATTTCGTCTAATGCAACTTTGAGGTGGTCGATGATTATCGATTTCCTTGTGACATTTTTTCCACATTACACAAGAAATAAAAGAGGATAGAACATGAGTTGTCCAAGTTGAATTCACCGAAATCTCAAAACTCGTATGCAGGTTACGAGGCTTCTTGGATTCGTTGCCCCCCTTTGGATTTTTTGGTTTTGGATTCACTCAAACAAAGGTGATTTTGCGGGTCAAAACATTTGCTTGGGTTTTAGTATCGCTATCTAATTCTAAGTAAGAGAAAATACCATTTGCTCTCAATTTGATACGATGCAAAAAGCCATTTGCGTTAATGCTTTCTCGTTTCCTGCCAATGACCCAAAAATTGAAAATCATGAAAATTTCCCTCGGTTATTCGCACCCACTCAACGACTATTTAAATTTTCTTCATCGATACTTATCATCAAATTACACCGCACACCGATGAAGTAAACATTCTCAATCACAAAATTAAAGGTTCAACATCTATCAAAAAATATTTTTTTATCATTTCTATCTAGTTATTCTCCACATTCACCTGCAAATGCTATATTTTACACTTGATATTATAATTCATCTCCTAAGTTGAATGATTCCCTAGGGTCAAAAAAGTAGAGGAATGCTGCTTGAAAATAAGTGAGCGTATCACATTACAAGAGGGAGTTGGGAAATGTATCGAAATTTTGAAGAAATCATCGGAAGCGTGTGCAAGGTTTCGGATGACATAGAAACAAAGATAAAAAAAATTTTTTCGCAAAGTGGGAATGTTAATCGAAATTCCGTATCAAACAATCTCTTCAGAATGATGAGAAATCACGTTGCGACGCTTGGATGCCAGAGCTTTTGGACAAATTTTACTTAGAAATTTTCGTTAACTATTGACATTTGGTTTGGTATTCAAAAGAGAAGTTTCAATATGTGGAGCTGAGAATTGACTGCGCGCATCACTATAAGACTGTGAGCCATCCCTGAGAATTTCGTGCAGATCAGTCAAAAAGTTCTCGAGATCTGGAGGAAGAACCGCGAATTAGGAACGAGGAAAACAATTCAAGTTGAAAATGTTCTAAAGTCATAATATATCAGTGGATATGGCTCAAAAAGAACTGGGCTCATTGCGCAAAGATGTTGAACAACGCCTCAAAATTTCAAAGAAATTGATGAAAGAGCCTATGAGTTTTCGAGTAACATCGGAAGGAAAATGAAATTTTTTTTGAGAAAAATAGAGGTCACAATCAAAATTCCGTATCAACCAATCTCTTTAGAATGATTAATGAATACTTGGGAAAGCGAGTGGGAAAGAGTATTTGACAATTTATATTGAAAGTCTTGGAAACCACAAATTTTGGACAAACATGGTCTGAAAATTGGGTTGAATTTTAGGTACCTAATGATTTTAACGTGGAAGAGGAAGTATTGAGAGTATGAAGCTGTCAATGAACTGGGCTCATCATTGATCAATTCAGAACAAACCTTCGAAGTTTCAAAAAGATTGCTCTAGGGGTTCAGGAGAACTCGCGTGACAAAGGGAAGACAAACATAGAGACACACATACATACGGACATGAACAAGGTGTTGTTGAAATCATTTCACAGGGAGCGTTATGCGTTTGGATGTAATGTATAGGGGTACCACTTGATAGGTCTTAGCGAGCAGAATAAGATAGATCAACTCTCATTTGAGTAAGTCTCAAACTGGGCGGTTAGAATAGAGAAATTCGAAAACATTTGGAGATAAAATTTCCACATCGATACAATACATTCTCTTCGAAAAAGCAAAACCAGATTTATACACTTTCAACTAAATAATCTTAATCAGACTCACCCGAACAGGACTAGCTGCAGCAGGTGGAGCAGGTGGTTTAGGAAATATCGGTCTATTCGACTGATTTCTATAACACTTTGGCGCCGGTCCACCACGAGAAGCAGCACTTCCACTCGTTCCAGAAGCTTTCTTTCCAGGTTGATACTGCTGCTGCCTCTTACGAGCTTCAAATATTGGTAAACCAGGTGGACACTTTCTTTTTACCGCACCAGCAGGTACTGGACTTGGTGGTTCACTTGGAAACGCGTAAACATCAATCGGCTGTTGTTGTTGCTTTGATTCACTTGCAATTTTTGATCCCAAACTCGATGGTGATGTATCCATAGCACTGACCAACTGTTTTGAGTCAGCTAATCTTTCAGCAATATTTGTTGAACCAACTTTTACAGGTGTCGTCAGCTCCGATTGCTGCTGTTGCTGGCGACTTGCTAAACTCTTATTTATTATACTCTTTACTTGATCTTCAACGCTCAACTGAGGTTCTGGTTTCTTAGGTGAGTTAGAGGTTGAATTACTACCAATTGGTGTAGTATTATTCGTCGAATTAATGTTTGAGTTACTGGCTGAAGAATGACGATTCGTGGTAAGCCTAAAACTGTGTAGGAACTGTTTTTTATCGTTGGTTTCAAGTCCCTTTTTCTGAGGTTGCGACTGTTTTGGAGTTGTACTAGGTGTAGTTTCTTTCTCAGGTACGAAAGATACTTTACGTTTTTGTCGTTCCTGTTTATGCAGATCCTGCTGCATTTGTTCAACCATAAGTTTTTCACTGCTCGAATTTCTCAAAAGAACGTTGCTTATCACTTTAGGCTTTTTCGAGATACTTGTATCTTCGTTTTTCTTGGCACTCGATGAGTTGTTACTATTACTGCTATTTGTTCCAGGCGAGCATTGTTTCAAAGTAATTTTTACTCCACCCTTTGAATTAGCTCCATCTCCAATTTTTACAACGCTAAATTCAGCACTGGGAGGTGGTGGTGGTGGTGGAGGAGGAAGAGTTGGTGTAGATAACACTTGATATCGACCATCTGCACTTTTCATAATTTTAAGAGGGCTCTTAACAGGTTGCACTTTACCATTAATTTCATCACCACTTTTCGATGATTTCGTTACTGGAGTTGATCGTTTAGCAAGCATTTCTCGCGGTTTTTCTGTTTCAGTATGTTTGCTCGTATGCGTTGAGTTCTTTTGGGATAGTGTTGAGGATGAAGAAGACGATGATTGGCGTTTAAGGTGTTCAGTAGTCATTTGCTGCTGAGCGGATTGCTTCTTTTTGGTTGATTCTACTACTTGTTGGTGTTCTGTAGATGACTGGATTTTGGATTGATGTTTGGCTTTAGAATTGTCGACAGCCTCCGAGCTTGTTAGCGGTTGACTTGCGCCGACTCCGGGTGTAGAGGGCCTGTCGTTCGGCGGTGCTTCTAGACGCTCTTCTTGCGTTATGCGATAGAAGAATCTTATTGGAGCATTCTGAAAACAAAATTTTTTCAATTACAGTCAACAATAAAATATCTCTGAGATTCCAAATCATATCCCAAAAGACAAAGTTAAACGATCAAACGTCATTCTGAATTAATTAAGTGATTTCATCGTGCTCTCTGCTTTGTGTGTAAAAGAGTTATTAAGCAGGAAGCTCGAGTGAGCTTGACACAACTAATTTTGAATGAATTCAGGACCTTTGTCAAATTCTGACGTGAATTGATCAAGAACAAGTTAGTCGGTTGATAGATTGGTCTACTAAGGAAAAATGAACGTCAGGACGATCAAGATTTTGTGAGTTAATATTTTCGGCACGGTTATCGAAGAGAAGGAAATACTCGGATTATCTAGTGTGTCAATGTAAGATTCTTACACTAATTACCAAACTTTTTGTAAGTTTTGGAGGTCCGAGAACATAAATGTCGAGAATTGAGGACTCAGGGTGTCTGATGGGTTTTTCACGTGGCATTAATTAAAGACTCTTGAAGGATTTCCCAAAGACTAGGATCGAAAATTTTGAAGAGTCAACTTAAAATAGTCATCAACTCTTTTCAGAGTTCGCATGAAATCTCCAATAAAACACTTTCATCACAAATGTCGATTTAACAATAACAATAAAAGCTGACGACATTATAAATTACGCAAATCTTAGTCATTGTCAACTATGAAGGATTGGGAACCATAGATCTGGCTATAAATTCATTGCCGAAAAATCCCCTGTCGGAGAAGGGATAAATCAACTTAGAGCTTTAGGCGACATTTTTGGGGAAGAACGTGTGGGTTCCAAGAACAGTAAAATGACCATTTCAAACCTTAAATAAATATACTTGTGATACGAAAAATGTGTAAATAACAAACTTACTCGTTTCCAAGCAAAGATATATGCAACATCCATGAGAGTCCAATGCTCGGGCAGAGGTGCCCTCCTATGGCATATGTCAATATTGTAACGGGTGACATCGACACTGTATTTTAGTGCAAGGAACTTTTTGAGATGAGCAATCGTAACCAAAGCTGGACACTGTAAGTATCGCTTATTTGCCATAGCTGCAGCACTTGTTTCCACATTTTTGCCTTGACTATCAGCTGTGCTAGCAGATTCCGATGCCGCTGTTGCATTCGATGATGATGATGATGATGATGATGGCTGTTTCTGCTGTTGAGCGGTTGATTCAGGTCCATCGCCATTGGCAAGTAATGTAAGTGGATCAGCGCCGATTGGCAGATATTCTAGGCTCAGACTTATGGCATCTTCAGGTGCAAATATTAGTCGGCCGCTTACATCTTCACCACGTTGCTCTGGCGTTGCTGTATCTGCTATTCAAGTAAAAATATTCAATTAAAATTTGATTATATATATTTTTTAATTTATTGATTATGCAAGTGTGATTCAAAGTGTGTGAATTTGAAAAATCAGAGTGAGAAGCTGTTCACTAGCGCATTAAAAAATACTGATGTAGTGTTTTTCTTGTACCAAAGGTGCACTTGGAGATTTAGGTTGCAATAAAATTATCGTTGACCGTCACACAGTCAAATAAAATTTTTGAGATATGACCTAAACTTAGAGATATGATGAGTTGATTCACCAAGAATATACGTCAAGTCAAACAAAGTAATATAGAAAGAATTTAATCAATTTGCGACTTGACAATTTGATGAATCATCTTTGGAAAGAGATCACAGCCGAACAAGAAAGTTTCACATTCCGGATTCTTTAGACTTGTTAGCCCGCGGAGATAATAATCTGATCGGATGTCATCGTGATATTCGAGGTATGCGAATTGTCTCATTTATTCGTGATTTGCTGCACACCAAAGACTGGCGGTAGGCCATCCGTGCATACGTTATTCGAGTATTCGAAGAACATGAGTCTTCTGTCGTTGAATTTATAAGAGAATCGTTTCAATCGCTCCTATTACAATTTTTAACTGCTATTTCCTGCGTTGTATTGATATAGAATTTTTTTCTCTAATGAACGGCCTACTCCGTTCTTGAGTGAGTATACGGTGACTATTTACAATTAAGTATTTACAGATTGATTAATTGAATCGATTAAATACTCGATTATTGACTCGTCGAGAAGGGTCGAATTGTCATAAAGTGATAAGCGCTAACGATTAACCCCCTTACTTATTTTGTCCACTACAGTGGACAAGGCCAAAAACCAATAGTTGTGATAACTTTTATTTGGCGCATCGTAAAAATCTGAGAAAATTCTGAAAAATCTGTGGCAATCCCATGAACACATTCTCACAAAAATGAAGTTCCTACATGGTTTTATTTTGGCCAAAAACGGAAAAAACCTAAATTTTTCATTTTTGTGATTTTGAAGTTTTTCGTCATTGTTCGAGTAGTTAACGATATTTTTCGTGTCAGAAAATTTTTCCAAGCTCGGAAAGTGAGGTCCAAAGTGAGCGGGTTAACGTAATTATATAGGTGATTAAAAAAATTTCAGAAAAAAAAATTAATCGTATTATCCATTTTCCAACACAAAATTTTCAGCTGATGCAGCAAATTTCTTTCCCTCAAAAATACTAGAGACTGCTATGACAATGTCGTTGAATTAACATCAAATTACTCCGTTTTCAACAACTTGAGCAGTATTAAAAATTCTAAGCAGTAGTATTAGACTATGGTGCGTTCCAACAAAACTTTTCAAGTGAGTATAAATGGCTCAAAGCCATGTCGGATACCGGTATTGTCGACTTTTGAGATTATTCGATGAATTTGTGATATCTCAAAAATTCATTGAATATTTTTGAAACTCGACAATATCGGTTAAGTATGCAATGAGGATGGGACTCCGACTCAATTCAAACGTGAAAAATATAGTGTATCAGTGTGTAATAAATCATGAAAATGTGTTCACATCAAGTGTGTACTTCAATAATACAAGTATTCAAATAGTGAAAGAAAAAACTCCTAATTCAAATAATTCTCGATACACATATCTGTCATACTGTGATAATAACGCTTTGCTACTGTTATATCAAACAGAAATCTTCGCCAAGTTCTTGTGTATCCAATAAAGAATAACTTCTTTCATCAGCCAGGCAAAATCAGATTTCAGCGTGACAACTTGTTACAAACAAACGTGAAAATAGTAACTCAAGTTCTTGGAAAAATAGCGCACTCGTGACATATTGTGACGTGTCTGAACAAAGTGGTATATAGCACGAGTGATATAAAGGCAAATCAAAATGAGTTCTATTTGTAACTTGTTCAGTCAACTCGGAAGTTTGCTCATAATCAATATCTATTAGCAGCAGAAATAAGATAAATGTTTCTACTTTCTTTCGATAAAAGTCTTACCATCGCCAAGATGGCTCAAGCTTGCAGCGCTCCCTGCAATCGATTAGAGTGTCTCTTTCATTCATTAATGAATTCAATTTGGTTGAATAATTTCTACGTATGTATGCGACGCGAGGCGTTCTGCTTTGCGGTTTTTGCTCTTGCGCTAAAACGCGCATTAATTTTCCGCAACATCGTACGATTTTCCAACGTTTCATTCTCATAAATTCGAAATTGATTCAATCTTTGAAAATGTCTATCTTGTACAACTGCCATGTCACGGTTGTTTTGAATTTTAAGATAATGAAAACCACAAATTTTCTCAAAACTAAGCCCAATAAGAGATGTTAGTGTATTGCGAGTGAAAAATGACATATTTGCAGTTTTCAGTGTCTCCAGACGGTTCATTTTTGTTGGATGGAAGTTATTACAATAGATAATGTCATAGGTCACGCGAGAAAGTCGTAAACTTATAGTTTCCATACCAGCTTCTGGGTGTTTACTGTAGAACTCTCTTCTTCTTCTCATTTCTTTGTGATAGAGGCCTGGCACCAGTTTATACACGATATCCTGCAGCGTTTTATCCGCCCTGAAAAAATTGAAATATTGAAATGAGTTTTTGAATGTTGAGTTTGAAAATGAACTGATTGTCTGAATTATAGTTAAAAACGGAGTGTAGAATTAATTGATATCAGAATTATTGAGTGACCGAGGTTTTGGTTTTCTCGAACTGAGTATACCTTAATTTCCTCAATGATCTATTTTGGTTCAATTTGGAAATACTTGAATTAGTTTTTGCTATGGTTTACGAATTTGATTATGACTCGAATTAGCTTATATTTTGAATCATTTTTTGATGATATTTGCTTACACAACGAGTAGAATTGAAATGTCACGCTTGTTATTAAAATCAGAAAAATATACAAGAAATTGTACAGAGAATATATAGAAAGCCAAGATTTCGGCTATGGTTCTTTGACGAACTCTCGTCGTCGACTGTCTGCTCTAATAGAGTTTGGACGAAACATCTGGCTTGAGGACTGATGGGAAATAAGAGACCCAAGTCGAGAGTGTGCGAGTAGATTTTTAAAAAAGTCGTAAAATTTATACAGGGGGGAGCTCGATTCAATAGAAAATACGTTACAAGGCGTGTTTTTGTTCATTTGAAAGTCTACTAATTCTCATACATAGGCTTAGAATATTATTTTGAAATTTCGACAAGGTTCTACATAAATTTGAAACGATGTCGCGTACGCATTTCTGGTCTATCCGTAAATATACATTCGAGCTCGAACAAGGGTAAAGATTTCATATTATGTTCAAGGACCATGATTTGGTGAGTCCGAGTAAATTAGTATATTATGTACCGAGTTCAGGAAAAGACGCTTTTCCGAACGAGGTGCATACAGTATTTTCTTGCTGGAAACGGAGGAAATGCCTCCTCGCTTCGCGAGAACGGCTCGAAAATGGCGTTTTCTCCGTTGGAAGCAAGAAAAGTGAGTTGGAGTCTTTTACTTTTAATTTCGGTACGTATATGAGTGATTCCGCTGAAAGTGGGATTTTCTGGGGCCAAAATCGTCCCCAGGAGTGATTTGGGTCAAAAAATTATTTCAGCCTCAGACGAGTTTTGGTGGGTTGTTGCAGTTGGTTTCCACTTGTTTTGACACAAAAAAAAGTACCAAGAGCTGCGTAGCTCAAAATTGAAGCCGGACAAAGATATGTCGAGTTTAAGGGGTCGCAGAGAGGGACGGAAAGGACATTTCGCCTCAAAAAGTAATTCCACGACTCGGCAACTAATCGTAGACTCTTTTTCGCATAGATTTTATCTAATCTAACCAAATACTTCAAAAAAATGTGATCGACAAAGCGACACAGCGCTTTAGCGAGGAGCACAACAAGGGGACGGGAAGGACATTTGGAACCCTCATCATAGGCACTACAAAATACAAAATACAGGGACGTTAGGAGCGTCTCCAAAACTATCAACATACACTGACAGCCATGAATCGTACACCTGACTATATTTTGTTCGTTGTCTCAACGATTCCATATATCGTTCATGCGACGCTGAAAAATAGTCCTTCGAACGATCCGATTGTACCGCCGACTCACCGAGATAGTAATGGCTACTATCCGAAAGTTCAGTCAAGTACATGAGAAGTGGGGATGGCACTACGGATCGTCTGCTGTGGTATATCATCAGTCCCATTTGAATAACATGGAGAACGATTCACACCACATCTCACTTTATTTGATAAATTTGGAAATGAAAATGGAATTTGCTAGCATATTCCATCTTTGGAGAATGAAATCTGATGCAAAAAAGTACATTGTCCCTTCTATGGAAGCAAGATCATGACTTGATAGAATTAGCTTGTAGGTTATAGGTCCTGCGTAACCAGCCAAGTGACTTCGCATGGACTCAAGATTCTCTTTCCTGGGGATGTTTGTACCAATATGCATCAGTTGTGATTTTTATTTGATGGATAGAATTATTCTGTCATCCTTCTGAGCTATAAGAATGATAGTCCAGACAGTATTGACCTGTGACGAAGGAAATACAGCCCACACTTCATATGCTCTCCTTCGACTTGAGTGTTAGAAATATTCATAGATTGATCTGCTCATACTCAATATGACAGACCTTGAGCTGCTTGGTTCTCAATTAAGATAATCCGAATGCGTGTGGTTCTTGGGGTTACATTCGCATATCTTACTTGTAATAATTAATCAGTTTCATATAAACATTATCTACAACAAAGGAGAGGAGTTCAAATTCGATAATCTTGTCATTCCAAGTTATACATAAATTTTGTTCAGAGATTTTGGGAGCTCACTTTGTTGTATCTTGTTGACATTATCTCCAAGTGTCATCAAGATTCTTGTTTTTCATTCACACTTGGCTCATTTGATTTGTGTTGAATGATAACTCTTTCACTAAGTTCAACCCAAATCAAAGATAAAAATCTTGATGACGCTTGGAGATGTTGTCAAAAATATACTAAAGTGAACATTTAAAAATATCTGAATGAGGGCATGTGAAACTTTGAAAGAGCAAATTGAGATGGCGAAATTATTCAATTGCAATTTCTTCCCTTACATTGTCAGACAATTTTTTTCCTTAAAAATAATTATAACCAAGATATGCGAGTGCTACACCAAGAACCACAAGCTTCTGGGTTCTGTGTTCCATAAGAATCAAGCAGTTCAAGATCTGTCACATTCAGCGCTGGTCACATTCAGCAAATGCAGAAAAGTTTTCAGGTCTTGTATCGAAGAATAACATACAAGGTGGGGCATGCATTTCCTCCGCCACAAACTAATGTCATGTAGACTATTGCTGCCATAGCTCAGAGACATGACAGAATATATTAATTTATGAATTAACAATCTCAACCGATGAACAGGAGGTAGAAACATCTTCAAGGAACAGAATTTTGAATTCATCCGAAGACACTTGGATGGTTACGCAGGAACTATAACCTTGAAATTTGGGGATTGGCTTGCAAACCAACAAGCCAATTCTTGTATTGGAAAGAATTATCTTCAGATTCTAGAAATTTCAGGGATGGAACCAAGCTACAAGCAGCTAAATTTTTTTAATTCAATTCTGATCCTTCCATATAGCAGCAACCTAAATTCTGCATGAAAAAATTTCTCATCAGGAATCATATATTCATATGGCCAAATATATTCCAGTCCCCGGCGACGCGAGATAGTAACCATTACTATCTCGAGAGTTTGGGATAGTGCAGCAGACTATACGTATCGTATGAGGTAGTGTGAGTATCTTCCAGCTTGGTTTTACGATATGGATAGTCACAGGTACTATCGCATCGTGCGGTGGAGTATTCACGGTTCTCAGTGTAGTTGCGCACCAATTGAATACACTCCAGAAAATTGCTACAGTGCACATCCCGACCCTTAGCAACTTGGAAGGACATGGAATACGGAAAATCCTACTTTCGGCGGAATCACTGATATACAACCGACGTATCTTTTTACATTGATATCTTACCGAATAAGCTACCGTATCCTCGGTTCAATGAAATGACTGTTGATTTCATATTAATTAAGTAACTGATACGAACTGACCAGTGAATTCATAAAATAATTTTCATTTTTCGAATTCGCCGGATTCAACGTTTTTATAGTAATAGATACATTATAAACTGATAAAACCGATTGTCTACACTATTCAAGCAGGAATCGACTACATTTCAACAAAATGCATGTTTGTAATGTATTATTGAAATAGTAAAATCATCGCCGGCTCTGCTCTTTAATTAATTTCATGACATTGGAATGACTCTTGATTCTTTTTCGCCAGACTCTGTGCTTCTCAAGGAAATTCGTGATCCAAGGTATAATCAGAGTAACAAGAGCAATGTTAAGTTCTGTGATTTGGATTATAAGTGAGTCTCAAATCAGCTGATCTTGAATCTGCTATGTACAATTTATGTTTGTAATGCCACCTTCTATTATTAAGACCAAAAATGAATCATAATACTGTCAGGTTTTTGCTAAAGCTTATAAAATGGTCAAAAAGTGACCAGTGTTTGATCCAGATGAGACAGCGTTCTTCCAAAAAAAGTGAATGAAAAAAAAAGTTACAATAAGAAATGAATGATAACATTACTTGATATTCGGTTTGGCGGTGTTGAGCAGCAGGTTGCACGACGGGCAGCAGGCATCCTTTTTCAAATGCTTCAATATGCAGCTCCGGCAAACTGAAAACAATAGATTTCCACTCAGTCAACAGAATCCAACATATATAATACATCCTTCCATACACGATTGGCTTCTATAAATGTGTGTACGAGTATATTTGCGTTGCACGTTTTGCGCTTACGCGGTGGCAATGACCCGTGAACGGCTCTCTTTTGCGCTGCATCATTCATGCATGCACATGTAAGTATAAGTATAAGTAAGTAAGTAAAGTGTGGCATAGATAGGCTCGGATAAATACGCGATAACAACTTGCATAGACTTACACGAATGCAAACATTCAACGACGGTAGTGGCGTCGATTAGGTATCCCCTGCAAAGTGGGCAAGCAAGGTAAGGATTCACCTCGCGTAGATGTGTTCTCTTGTTCGCCATCCTGGGATGGTCACCAGCCTCTTCGAGCCTGAAACATGATTCGAATCACATATTTCATGAGCGAAGAATAATATGAGTATTTTTTGGAATTGTATTGTGATCAATGGAGGATGATTTGGGAGGAAACATTCAGTCATATTTTTTTGCAATAATTTATTGGGATTCTAGAATTGTTGTACGGATTCAACATATCAACGTGTTCTGAAAGGCTGGAGGGAATTCGACGGATTTCATTTCATTTTCCGAAGAGATATTTACCGAATATTTTTGTTTGAAAAAAACGACAGGTTGGCTCGTTTTCTCGATTGATCAGCGCTAATCAACCAGTTCACTCATTTACAATATCAAAAGAGGGATTTGAATTTCTTTTATTCATATAATAGTAGATTCAAGAGTGCAAAAGTTGGATTTCACGTCTCAAGTGACTTTATTCTCATTCAGTGTCGAAGACGTGGATCGGGGTTGCACAATCATGCAAAATCTAGGTTTTGCAGACACCACTCTCGGTGGGTCGGAAAAATGGGATAGTCAAAGATTAAAGAATATGAAAACTTCCTGCGCCATGCATTAGTATCTAGGTACCCTAACGTTGATTTTCCTTGATGAATCCAAATCATCCGTCAATGGAATTTGAAATGAAGTAAATTTTCCTCTTCTTCCATTATTAATTTAATGATAGGCTCAAAAGTTCGTCTTCTTTTTCACTGTGTCTTGTGTTTTTGCTGATTTTCCCGTAATAACTCGGAAGAAATTAGTTTTATCAAAAAAAAATTGAATCGTTTTTTGGAGATTTCTTGAAAATTAAACGATAATGTGCTCTCGTCGTTACAAAAACAAGAAGCGACCACTGTGAGATTCTCAGATTGAAGAAAAATATCTTAAAACCTAATAAATCCCTTTTCTTATTCTTTGAAGTTCCTCCTTCGACTATCTTGGGAGAATCCATCAGTTTGTCGATATTGTGACCACATCATTTCGAAGATTTTTCAAAATTCTACCAAAAAAGATTTTATAATTCGATAAAACTCATCTCGTCCGACTTATTGCAGGAAAACAAGCAGAAAAACAAAAAACGGTGAAAAAGACGAGTTTGAACAGACCCTCCATAATGGAAAAATAGAAAAATTGACCTTATTTCGAATTCCGTCGACGGATGATTTTAATTCTTTCGAGAAAGTGACTGTGAGGGTACCACCTAAATTTGATTGCAGAAGATTTTCTATACTCGTTCTCATTAGACTTTCCCGAATTTCCGACGAATCATGCACTTAATGCTAGTTTTTTTTTTACAAACTACTGATGGTGATAGCCAATAAAACATATTCGAACTAAAACGACAGTTTCGCTCACAGTGTGTCAAAAAAAGTAGATTTCTATACACAATATGAGTGAGAATTGGGTTCAGCGATCTGAGTAAAATGTTACCGGCTTCTGCCCCTATCATCCCTTGTTGAAAGGGTATCCGCAAAAAAGTTTGAAATTTCGTGCAGAAAAAAGCTGCTTCTACCATTGGCGGGAAAAATTCCAAGACAAACTATGTTCCAAGGTGGATCCTATCAATCGAAACGAACGGGTCTAAACCAACTAAAAAATCTTGCATATTGAGTGGGGGTCATTGCATCTCAATCCCACAAACTGTCACTCTGTGCGTTGCGCCCTGGGGATCATATATTTAAATCATGATATAAATTTCCGTTCAATATCATGAAGATTGTATCCTATTTTCCAGCATGCAATACTGCCAAAGCGTTTCTCGCAAACCAGTATTCAATACATATTTTGCTATATCAACACTTTTAATGTTCGATACTGATAAACGCGTATACGCACATGTGGGTAAGTAAGCTTTCTGTAAAGTCGGTAATCATGAAAAAAATGCACGAGGCGCATGCCCACACGTGGTTTTCTATATAGAAGCACACCGGCAGGCGGCCTGCAGCATCCGTGATTTATTTTCCCGGCCTCTCCTCCTCACGACTATAACACTGACGATCGATTCCCCTTTATTGTGCGTTTGGCCTTTGGAAAATGCTGGCTCTCTCTTCTTCTTTTGAGAGACTGGTAGAGTGAGAGCAGAGCTCCCTCCTCGTTTTTTCCAGGAATATCAAAGGGCCTAGTTGTGATGATGGGTGATGATATACCTGAGGGCGTTTTTATACACTCGTTGAAGTATAGAATTGACTACTATTACTGTTGCTTCAAATGTTGTGTGATCATGTATTTCGGGGTGAAATCTGTGTAGGGGTGTATTAATACTTTTCTTTTTGATGATTTATGGATTTGGTGTCTCTTGTCAAATATCCATCTTTATTATTTCAACTGTTAATTAACACTGTGGTAGTATTTTGGCAGCACCAAAATTTGTTCCAAGTAGTGCGGTTGAAACGCTGAAATTTTTTCCTAGCGCCTCAAAAGCTTCGTGTAAACTCGTATCATGATGTTTTCTTTCAAGTCTGACTGTTCGAGAATTTTTTGGAACGTTTTTTTTCAAAATATCAATAAATTGAGTGAACAAAATCCGCCACAATCCCAAGAGTTAAAAAATTCATTTTGGACAATACTTCCCTTTTTTGAGCCCAAAAAGCTCATTTGAGACCTACTTGTGTCGAAAGAATCAATTCAGGAGTCAATCTTGCAACTTTTGAAATGGTTTTTTTCGAGAATCATATAAGCTGTGGCATATCAACCCAGTCTACAAAGGTGATTCTTTCAAGAATTTTTCATGGAAAACAGAACAATTCAATGATGTTCATACTGATTCTCAAGTTCTTGAAGTTCACCAAAATAATTTTTTCATAAAATTTTCTTCAAAGATTTTCAAAAGGGAGACAATTTTGGGAACCATATTTACCTCGGTAGTTAGAGGGTCACATCAACGGATTGTGGTGGTACTTCTGATTACAGTTCGACGGAATAAATTTAAAATGGCTTCACAAAGTTCCGTCATGCAGTAAGAGACTTGATTAGATTGGATTGTACAGTTATAACAACTACCGTCAAATTGGGTAATTTTGGTACGATTTCGGTTCTTTTTACTTTGTTTCACTCGACATTTCAACATACATTGATAAGACCCACCTCAATCAGTAGTCAGTCAATCAAAAGCTTACAGTCTCAGCTTTGGATTGATGGGCTACAAAGTTCCATTTGATGTGTCTAAGCCAGAGCTATTAGCAGTTGAAGAAGTGTAACAAAGTTAGACCCCGACCAGGTAACTTTAGTACACTCACAAAACATTTCAATTTCACCCACCACCATGCGAGTGAATCAATTATAGTCGGCGATAGTCGGTCAGGAGTCTATAGTTCTCAGCAGTTTGGAACATTCACTAGATTCAAGATAAGTCAAAGTAGAGCTGCTGTCATGCAGAATTGAACCCCCAAAGGTACCCTGACGCAATGCCTCTTACCTAGAGTAGGGTAACTTTGGTACACTTTTTCATAGTTTTCCATCTGTTTTTCATTCGTTAAATTTCCCAATGCTGTATATAAATGACCAAATAAGACGATAGTTTCTTCAATATAGTAATACATGTGTTGGAAATGTGTAGCGTTATTCGTCCGCAATTCGTTCGCAAACAGTAGTTCTCGTCATGCCAAATCGCGTATCGCTACAAAATCAACCTTCTTGCAAAAAGCTTTAATAACCAAGCATAATCATTTACGCGGTATTTGTAATAGTTCATCCAATTGTTCATGTAAGTGTCGAGCGGGGGAACGGATTTCAAGGCGACAGAATTTACCTTGCTGAACGCAGCTTTGGAAGTCATTTTCCAGGGGTGTACCAAAGTTGCACCCACTACAAATGTACCAAAAGCACCCAATTTGACGCTATTATCATTTTACAATTGAGTGGCTTCGAGAGTCTGTGTGTCCTGAGACTTTTTCATCAGGACATTCATATCATAGAGAACAAAGGGAAAAGTGACCTCTTAAATGAGACTGTACATCGGTAGTAGTAATGGGTATATTATAAACTTTGTAACGCCGTCATTATAAAAATATCGAAAGGTCAGAAAATCTCGCCGTAGTAATTGTGCATGTATAAAATGTGTTCGTATCAACCATATTTTTATGGAAGGTATTGAAATTTTCAGAAATACACGTGTTCTTCATCGTTCATTATCAACTCATTTTTTACCCGGCTATATCGGAAATCGTAATCAATATTGGTGTTTGCAATATTAGATCTTTTCATAAATACCTTGGAAATGGTAAAAATTGATAGCACAGGCTCACAAAATAGTATATTACGCGTCGAGTGCCGAGAATCTTCTTCTTCGGGAAAACTTTCGTCAGCTTCGCCGAAGTCCAACAAGGTTTTCTTGAAGAATAAAGTTTTCGGCACGAGACGCGTATGCTATTTTATCGGTCAGCCGTAGAAACAGCGACACAATTTTTTATCCCCTATAGGAAGCTACAAACAACCCTGGACATGCTGATTAGAGGGCCGGCTCAAGGAGGGGGGTCGAGGTGGGGCGGCGCCACAGGGCGCAGGGCCAGAGGGGCACAAAGATTTCCGACGGAAACCATGCACGCAAATTCTGTTAGGAAGAAAATCTACTCCGAACCCTATCAAGTCGATCAAACCCGCAAATACGCGGGTGAAAAAAAAACCAATCCCGGAAAAACTTGAGGAGGCAATGAAACCCAGAAATATCCTGATGCTCGAACTGAAAATTATTCGAGGGGAAAAAAATCCGAGAATGTAGTACCTACAGCAGTCCAACACGCAAATAGCCAGACACTTCGATCGAGATTTTTGTAGAAAAAACAATCCCATAACCTGGGGAGGCAATCAAATCCGCGAATACCTGGATACTTGGACCAAAAATTCTATCGAGGGAATGAATCATTCCCAAAACCTGAATTGAAATATTCTGATGCTCGGACTGGAAAGTCTGCGAGGGGGAAACAATCCCACAATCTAGTGAAGCAGCCAAACCCACAAATAGTCGTACACTCGGTTGAAAAATCTTGTGTTGAAAAAACAATCCTAATATTTAGAAAGACGATTAAACCTGCAGATACCCTGATGCTCGGGATGAAAATTTTGACAGCTGAAAAACTAATCCTGGAACCTTGAAAGACAAGTAATCCCACAAGTGCGTGGATGCTCGAACAAATATACTTTTTGGGGGAAATATCGATCCTAAAAAGGTCATACCCGGGTACTCGGACAAAGTATACGAACGGGGAGGAGCTAATCCCAAAATCTAAAGAGGCAATCAATCAACCATGCAATTACTCGGATGCTTGGAACTAAAATCTTGCCGGATGTAAAGATCAAACCCAAGTCCCAGGAAAGTATAACTAATCCTGAATTTGCTTGATGCTCGGACAGAAAATCATGTCGTAGGAAAAACCAAAACCAAAACTCATGAACACAAGCATCTCGCGATTGTATTTTGTGCTTGAGCTGGAATTTCTATCGCAGAACTGCAGTGATATCAGGTCAAGTCCTGTTTATCGTGTGAAGATCCATCTGTTACACAAGTTTTGATTCAAACATCTGAGTATTTGTTGGTTCGATTGCC
This sequence comes from Eretmocerus hayati, assembly GCA_029851415.1. Taxonomy (NCBI): domain Eukaryota; kingdom Metazoa; phylum Arthropoda; class Insecta; order Hymenoptera; family Aphelinidae; genus Eretmocerus; species Eretmocerus hayati. The sequence goes on from CM056742.1 coordinate 26,371,315, forward strand.
TTCCTGAGTTTATGGGAATCATGCGGTTGCCTACAAGCTTCCAGCTCAAGCATCCAGGTGATAGTCCCTAGTCAGGATATTTTCATCCTTAGAACAGAATGGTGACACGTACGATAGGTAAAAACTGAGAATGGATCGAATTTCTACGTCAAATTTTACCCGGAAAACGTATTTCACGGGAATTTTTGGTGATGCTCAGGAGCCAGAGATAGGAGGCAAAGCAAAAGATTATATGTACTACTAGTCGGGCTTCGATCAGTATGTTGATCCTTGGTTATTTTTAGTGATTTTTGTTCCTCCTATTTCCTGCTCCTATAGCATCGTTAAATATAATCTTTGGGAATTATTCTTAAAAGTTACCTCATCTACGTAAACTTTGACATAGAATTCGATCCCGTCCCCAGTTTTCAACTATCCCGTCACTATTTTGGTCTAAAGGATGAAATTCTGACTAGACGGACTTTCTGCACTTCTAGGGTTCTTTGTAGTTTCCTAGGAGACAGAAGTTCCCAAAAAATACGTTTTTGACATAAAATTTGATGGCAAAAACGCTCCCGCCCTTGATTTTACTCTAAAAAGTGTCAATGTCTCCCTAAATCACGAGAAACTGTACCCATGTATTTTCCTAACCTATCAATGACCACATTACTCGAAAACGGCCCGAAGAAGGTGCGGTTCCGAGTTCAAATTCGTGTTTAGCAGCTAAAAATAAGTAGAAATGACTTCCAACTTTTCTGTGATCAGAAAACTTTTTTATACGACTCGACGCCACGCCGTATGAAACAGCATGATAAGTGTCGAATGCCAAAAACTTTGTTCTTCAAAAAAACCTTGCTGGACGTCACACAGACAAAGTTTTTTGGCACTCGACGCATAATATACTATTTTGTGTGGGCCTGTGTTAACATTTCATTCCATTGCATGGATCTTGACAATCTCAAAAAATCGAAACATTAGTATTACACATAATAGTAAGAAGCCTGCAGGTAAAAACAAAAAAGCACTCTTCCGGCTTTGGAAAGAGAGAGATCGAGCAGAGCTTTTGGAAAGAGGATTAACGTCCATCCTTCTTTGCTGCGGAAACTGTGAGACCCGAGGTGAGCCCACATATGTATAAGTAAGAGATGTGTACGAGATTCTTGTGAACACCTAGAGACGAAATACCATCAGGACTCGTTATATGTATTCTCGTCAAGATTTTTCTTCCTCATTCCGTAGATGTATATGATGTTCTGTGACGAAAAGGAGATGACAGTTCAATATCGATTTGATCGCCGCCATTCGACACATACACAAAAGAGTAACCCGATACACATTAGGGATCATTCATAAAATATGTACGATGAAAAGTAATATCGAAAAAATATAGCAAGTATGGAGTGAATCATAGCTAATTGTGACTTATATATAGTCAAAAAATTGTGTTATAACGATGTATTGAGTATAAAACGATAAGAAAAGCGTGCGATAAAGAGCAAAAAGTAGCAAATGTGACGGCCATTTTTAGATATCAGTGGTTCGCAAGGGTGTGGTTCGGCCGAAAGTGTAATTTTCAGTGTTCCAAGTGCCCCCAAATTTCTAAGACTTGAAATGCACTTGATAACAATTTTCTAGGATGTATTCTATGGGTGTGCAATAGGGTGTCCGTTATTTCCCGAGTATTCCCGAACTCTCATGCCACCCCTCACAACCTAATCATTTGGTGAGATATTGCGAGAAAAAAATTTTCAGGGACCTAGGTGGAGTTTGAGTGCTGTCCCACCTAGAGCATTTTTTATTTGAAATGTAACCTTCTAAATAAAAATTTGAGTCAATGATCCGCATTTACCGCGCATGCATTCCCTTCTCCGTCCTTAATAGTGTTTTCAGTCGATAGCGGGTGCAATTTCCTTCAAAATGACTACCTGAAACTTTTAGAGAGTACAGTAGAACAAAAGATAGCCGACTCATTCGCATATCATCCACCTGAAGAACATAAAAGTGACTGAAAACGACCGTTTTTTGTTTTTCCGGTTTTTGAGTCTAGTAAAAAATCCTGATGATTAGAGGAAAAACTGATTCTGTTTCTACGTTCAAAAAGACATCAAAAACACATATTTACATCTTTAAAATAAACCGACTCAAAATTCGCATTTTTTGGATTCCTCGAGGAAAACCCTGTTACACGGATTTGGTACCTTCAATTTTCTAAGTTTTGAAAACAGCCATAACTCTGGTTTTTCTTCATCGAATTGACTTCAGCAAGTAGTCATTTTGAAGGAAATCGTACTGGCTATCGATTGAAAAAGTTATCAAGGATGAAGAAGCACATCGCCATGCCCAAGAAATGCTGAATACTGAATCAAAATTTGTTTTGAGGCATTAATTCAGACAAAAACGCTTCAGGTGGGACAGCACTTAAACATCACCTAGGTCCACGAAAATTTTCCTATCGCAATATCTCAACAAGTGATTAAGTTGTGGTGGGTGGCACGGAGGATCGGAGGAACTTTGGAAATAACGGACACCCTAGTTATTGTAGTGCCTAATAAAGGGTCCAAATGTCCTTTCGGTCCCCTGTAGTAAACTGAACTTGGACTTTTGAATTCATCACGACGCATATGCAGAGTCAAAAACCCCTATATGTACATATGCACTTCAATTTTTAATATTTCAAATAACATAATCCACCACTATCCGACATTTTGAAGACGGGTTTGCACCAAAACTGCTCGCACAACACTAATTAGCTCGGCAAAGACCCCGATCGTCTACGAGACCGTTTTAAATCACTAAAAACATCATCCCGATACCGAATACACCTAATTTATGTGCAACAGTAGCCAAAAACTCGAATCTGCAGCCAGCAACGCGTTTTCAAAATAGCGTAAGTGTTGTATCTTTTTGACGAACACATTTTCTTTAAGTATTTGATTGCATTAGAGCAAATCTAATGCCGAAGCGAGTCGACAATTAGTAGTCGAGCCGTGGAAATAATTTTTTAGAGGCAAAATATCCTTTCCGACCCCCCCCCCCCTCTGCGACCCCTTAAACTCGACATATCTTTGTCCGGCTTCAATTTTGAGCTACGCAGCTCTAGGTACTTTCTTTTTGTTTCAAAAGAAGTGGAAACCAACTGACACAACCCACCAAAACTAAATAATTTTTTGACCCAAATCACTCCTCGTGACGATTTTGGCCCCAAAAATCCCACTTTCGGCAGAATCAACCATAGACAAGTATTATAACATTCGCAAGATACATAAAGTGAGGGCTTGGTAAATTTTGATGAATGAAAAGATAAGACAAAATTTTGCCGGAGAAGAGGGGCTGAACCTCGGCTAAATCTACGTCTGTTTTTTTTTTTTAACGCTTCTATTGCACTCGACCGGATGTCGAGTGTGTGTGCGTTTATTATGAAGGGTATATAGCCATATGCGAGAGATGTATTTCTTACTAAGTGTTTGCTGCATTCAATTCTCAATACAGTTTCCGAAATCTGAGTGACTCGCGACATAGTGGAGCCGTATTAATGCGAGCTGTCTAGCACCCGCGTCTTCGCTAATAATTTCTTATATGCATCGTTTCTCATGTATCGTGCAATTTTTTTTTCAAGCAATTTTCACTGCTCAACTAAATTTCATCTCTCTCACATTCTGCTGAATTCTCCTGCAAATTCTACGACGTTTTTTCACGCAGTGAATAAAAGCATTTGTTGAAAATTCTTTTTGAACCTTTACTTATTTCGATTTTCTCTTGTTTCTTTTCTCTTCCTTCCTTCAAAAAGCATGGGATATATGGCACTTGAATATAATCAGTGCCGACTTCTTCCGTCACACATGTTTCTCACCATATAATTTCAAAGAAGAAGAATGTAAGTGCAATGCGGCCATCGACTACCTACTACACAGCATACACGTGACACAACATCAACATATATCATGTTTTCCTTTCCTCTCCTTTCCTATTTCCTTTCCTCCTCACTCTCACTCACTCACTCTCTCTCTCTCTTTCTTCTCCAATAATTCCCGATGGTTGCTGGGGTTTTGGCTTAGGGAACAAAAAAAAAATGTACCTCTAAACATAATACTTGTACGTCTCTCTTGTAAAAATCCCAAATAGAAACCAAACAACCAAACCAACCACTCGCGACAAAACCATCATCGTATGCTGCCGCGAGAGGGACCAAAAAGAATGAGAAAGAGGAAGATAGGATAAGAGGAGAGAGAGAGAGAGGGGGGGAGATAGGGGAAATGAAAGAAGGGAGAGAGTGAGGGGAAAATTTCAAGGAGACTCGGAACGAATCCGAACACAGTGAGGTATAATAGGGGAGGGTAAGAGAGAGAGAGAAATCGTGTCTCTCGCAAACTGAGCTAGCCCGCACCCCTCTTTATTTACTCTCTGTATTTCGTGCTTACCACGGTTCACAACCATTTCACAACACTCCTCGCAGCACTCCTCCTTTACTTTATATTTCGCGAGATACTTCGCAACAGAACAGATGCGAGAAAGAGAGTGAGAGAGTCTCTCCTCAAATCTCCCTCCTCTTTTCTCTCTCTCTCTCTCTCTCTCTCTCTCTCTCTCTCTGTCTTTCTTTCCTCTCCTCTTGCGGCTGTTCAGAATCCCTCTTTGAGCAATAAATGAAAATGAGTGTAAATTCAAAGACGGCAAGTCGTGCTATATTATATATATGTGCATCTAGCACATGGAAAATATATACCTGAAAAGGTCTTTTCCGAGGTCTTTTTGGAGAGCGCGTGAGAGATGAAAGAGAGAGAGAGACAGGCTGCGATCAGCTATATAGGCTTTCATTTATACATAGTGGCGAGGATAGGTATATAGTATAGCTTCGATAGTATATATAGCAAAAGGAGCAGCAATCATCTGCATAGACCGTCCAATAAAATTAACACATGTGCATTGATAGTGTGCAATATATTGACGAAGATGACCTTTTTTTATGAGCAAATCTGGTGTATCGTAAACTGAAAATTCCGAAGAAACAAATTATAAATACTCTGATGGAAAATAAGAATTTTGCATACATTCCATGTTATTTTATGCAGAACCATCGAGAGTTATCACGATTCGTTTGAGAATTTGATAACATGCAGACATACGAGAGTAGATCATATTATAAGTATTGGCTGTTGGTATGAGCGTTGTTCCATGACATATCAACCCCCTGAAATTCCATGAGTGAGTGAGAGAATTTTTAGGGAGAAGCAGGGGATGGAAGAGACGTATGTCCTGCTGCACATATAATATGCAACTCGCCCCATCAAATGACGCAGCATCACAGCTCGATTTGATTGGCTTTTCGCGTTCGGCTTTATATACTCACACATCCCCCCACTGATGGTGGGTGTGTTCTATATTATATTCACTGCGATATTTCTACGACTATCAATACAAATTATAAAAAAAAAAAATCGTAATGTCGTGCCACCAAAGAAGGCAAATTTTTCATTTTTCTTTTATCAGTGATCCAGTGTACGAAAAATTTTGATTTTGAATAAATATAAATACACAATTTTTCAATGGGAATAATTCATATCAGAATGAAATTCTTGAAGTAAACACATTAATATCTACAGGTGTGCAAGACAGGAAATATGTATAACAATAACTTTATACGCAAATCTTATACAATTTCGTTTCCGCTATACTATTCGGCAGTCTCTAAATTCATGAAACCTTTGCAAAATGGTGCGCGATGGAGTGCCCCCTCGAGTGCCCCGCTCTGACACTTCTAATATGACCAACATGGCCAATTTAACATGTGAAATTTTAAATTACACAATTTTTAGTACGAATGACTATTTCATTAACGATACACAGCCCGAAGCAAAATGAATCAATGCCAAATATTAAAGAAAATCTTGGTAGTGATTGTCTGTATGTGCAGCAATAAACAATGCAATAAATTTTATTCCTTTATTAAAAACGATTGGAACTATCAAAAAGATTGAATTTTGAATGATGGCGCACAGCAGAGTATTATAGACACCTATAAATTTGGGGCCCAAATTCTTGAGGTACAAAATCGCTTTTTGCAAACATTTTTACCCCATGTGGTGAGTTGTATGATCCAAGTCTCAAATGTTACAATCGAGGTTACAATATTTTAACTCTTCCTACTCTCACAGTTTATCATCAGAGATCGAAAGTGACCTGATGCAGACGACGAAACATCAAAAACGATTCACAAAATTATTCTTCATTCAGCCATAAGCCATAACTATCAGCTCGATTTACAAAACTCTCAACATCAGAACTGAAAGAAGAGGAACGCCAGCAAAAGAATCCTTGCAATGGTATATACTTATAAGTATTGTAAGCGAGGGGCAGCCGAGGCCCCCTAAATGTTTTAGAAGTCGCGCTCTGGACGTGCAAGACTGATGATGGTCTCTCTCTCTCTCTCTCTCTCTCTCTTTCTCTCAACTTTTTTTTGCCGTCACTCGCAAAACTCGCCCACGCACACTCTCTCATACCTATAATTCGTTCGATTCCATCGACATAAGATCCTTGTGTTCGTAATTTTAGAACACATTTTTGAATCCCATTCAAACGATGATTCAAGATAAATTACACTCGAACATCATCTCCTTGGCAGTTTCTACCCAGGTTTCTACCCCAAAATGGATATTTAGATACTCGAAAAAGAATTTCCTGTTGGAATAAATGTATACTCACCGGTTTACAAGTTAAAATGCGGCCTCAGCCTCTATATATAACGACATCAGTAATGTTCCTGATGCTTATAATTGCATCGAGTAAGGCCGGGCCTTGCAGTCTTTGTTGTGCGATCCGTTGGGCATGTTGCTGCTGCTGCTGCCTCTTCTCCGACGCCTGCTTTTAGCTCGAGAGAGAAGAGAACAGACCCTCTCTCTCTCTCTCTCTTATTTCCTCGCGTTGTACAGCTCACAATCCATTGCTGTTCTGTTGCCGGCGACTAGCGCCATCCTTATATTCTTTCTCTCTCTCTCTCACTTAGTACTGTTGCCTATGTATCTATCACTGTATATATCGTACACTATACAACGCAAATTTCAGCGTCGGGATTAAATCTATTCCAGGATTTCCAGAATGAGTGTTATAAGAACTGATCACTTGATTTTTAGATGCACTGAGAGAGCACACACACACACATACACTACACAAATGAAAATTAAGGCACACGAGGTATACTATTATATTATTGCAATAACGCGTGCCGGCTGATTTGAGTAAAGGCCGAGCTGACATGAGGCTATGTGTTCGGCGCACGCTCTCGTAACGAACTGCCGGCGGCGGCAGCACGGGCAACATTTACAGCCGCACAGCATATAGCCATATAGCCATAGCAATATAGTCTGAGCCTGTACAAGAAGGAGAGACAAAATTTCAGCCGCTTGCCGCTTTCGCCGCCACCGCTCTCTCTCCCTCCCCTTTTCTCTCTCTCGTCTATCTATCTCTCTCTCTCTCTCGCTCTTTTACTCGCCGCGACTCTCCTGACGAGCAAGAGCGCCGTGCGCCGGCAACAGGAGGACCGCGTTTTGTTGAATATACGTTCTTTTATATGGGTGATTCCGCCGAAAGCCTGATTTTTTGGGGCAAAAATCGTCTCAGGGAGTGATTTGGGTCAAAAAATTATTTCAGCCCCAAACGAGTTTTAGTGGGTCGTTGCAGTTGGTTTCCACTTTGTTTGGCACAAAAAGGAAGTATCTAGAGCCACGTATCTCAAAAGTGAAGCCAAACGAAGATAAGGTAAAACTAGGGGTACCGGGACACCGAAAATGGCGATTTCCACTTTGGGCTATCAAAGATGAACTTATTATGTTCCGATCATGAAATTTTTTTCTCTTACCTATAACTATACTATTTACCTTCATGAATCAAGAAAAAAAAATGGCCAAAAGTGTTCTAAAATTATCACAAAAGCCAATTTTCTGGAGACCTGATTTGGCCCAACACTGGGACACGATTTGTGGTTTGACCTAGTACTAGGACGGTCAAATGTAGCAGTACTGGGACAGGACACGTTGCTCCGGATTGTACATTGGAAATTTCATCACAGTTACATACAAATATTGAGAATTACTATGGACTATCACGTTTTTGACCATAATTTGTTGTTAGTTTAGTCATTTATGCAATAACAATTCAACAACTAACAACAAACGATGTGTCTCAGTACTGGGTTACTCCACTTCTCCACCGCTTGGTGAAGCCGGACGCGTCGCGTCCTAGTAATGGGTCAGAATTCAATATATACGGTGGTGAACTAGGACACGATTCTTGGCCACACAATATACCATTTTCTAGTTGATTTTTTTTCATTATCTAATCATTGCCACAGCTCGCCCAAAATTTGGTTCGTGATTGGGATTACTCTTAAGAACACTCAAAAATTTTTTGATACAATATTAGATCACACACCTTTCTATTAATTAGGAGAGAATATAATGTCCCAGAATTGGTCGACTTTGGCATGGTGTCCCGGTACCCCTAGTTTTACCTTATGTGTAGTTTAAGTGTTCGTAGAGGGGACGGAATTGACAAGGACGGAATTGACATTTCGCCTAAGAAATATTTCCACGGCTCGCCAACTAATCGGAGTCTCTTTTCCTCATAGATCTGTTCTAATTCAAACCAATACTTGAAGAGAATGTGTTGTACAAAGCGATATAGCGCGTGGTACAGGAGGAGCACAACATGGGGACGGAATTGACCGAAAATTTTGTACGCCATTTGGAAAACACGTTTACATGGTGCACTCGGACCCGGATTTGAGTTTTCGGTTTATGTCGCGCAAGAATTAGGTGTATTTGGGTATCTGAAAATCAATCTCATTGAATAGAAAGGCTCAATAGACGATCGGAGACTTTGCCGACCTAATTAGTGCTGTGCGAACAGTCTCGGTGCAAATCCGTCTTCAAAATGTCGGATGTCCGTGGGCGAACTAAGCAAGTAATTTTGACTCGCAAAGTGGTGGATTATGTCATTTGAAGTATTACAAATTGAAGTGCATAGCTACACATGAGGGTTCTCGACTCTGAATGTGCGTTGCAGTGAATGCAAGAGTCGAGTGGGTTTTCTACAGGGGACGGAATTGACATTTCGGACCTTTCTGAGGCACTACAAAATACAGGAACATTAGGATCGTCTCCAAAACTATTAACACAGTTGCGCACCAATAGAATACACCTCAGAAAATTGCTACAATACACATTCCAACCCTTGGAAACTTGGAGGAACTTGGAACACGGAAAATCACACTTTCAACGGAATCACTGATATATATGTGACTGATTCCGTCGAAAGTGAAGTTTTTTTTTAATTTTTATTGAAAATGAAAACGCGCATTGGAAAGGGGTTTAGACACCGATACCATGAATATGCATCAACGATTTCCAAAACAGTATTTCACAATAAGTAATTTTAGCTCGAGGAACTTGTTGCCCTCACTCTGCTCGGGCTATACAGTATTAAGCCCTTTCAAAGTACTCACCAAATACTCACTGTGTACGCGCGCACCGCGCACATCGATCTCGAGACTTTGCAAATTGATTTTTTAGCATAGAGCTCGGCATAAGGTATAACTCAAGCGTCACTTTTATTTCCGGATGTGAACATAAAATTGGTGTTTGTTCTCCCTAATGCGAAAAAATAGCATACTTCCCTCGCTCCACGAGGAATATTTTCCCCCTCGTTGCACTCGTGGAAGTCATTCCCGTACCCCAAAACAGCCTTTTAGCCTCGCATTGGGAGCTCGATCGGGAGTAATATTCTATTGTAATGATGATTTTCCCGTGAACATCAGGTCTAAATTATTAGAACACCCGGAAAAATATAGGACGTAGTAAATACATGACGTTTGGGCTAAACATGGCGGACCGAAACCACAATGTCTCGGCGCCTCCCGAGCTCCTTATACTGACATACTTATTGTATACAAGAGTATATATAGAGACATTACTTAGGATGCTCTCCTTTTTGAAGTGACTTTGAGGTGGAAGAATCAGGATTCATCGTCTGATCAGATAAAATATGAAAGCCTTGAGACACCTTTCATCCCGCCACCAAGCTCCGCAAAATCACTCAAAAAGTGCCTAGAACAGACGTGATGACGTGATGCGTTCGCATATGCAATAACATACGCGCCTTATTTGCTCCCAATTTGATTCCAGCTCGGGTTCGATAATATTATCACACCGGTAAATTGGTCCATATATCACAACTAAGGTAAGTGTACCCAACTTGCCTCTGTACCCAACTTGCCCCCATATGCCGATCTCGGGGATGGGCACTCCTTGGCCTCCCGGCAATTTTTTTTTACGTTTGTTATGTTGAAATATGAGAAAGTAAATAGTTTGCGTCGACCCCGAATCATTCCTGCGTTCTTCAAAAAATCTAAAGTGATTTTTCTATTTTTCGTGATTGCTTAGCTAAGAAAGCACCGAGGGAATCGCCTTCGGTAAAATCGGTGCCAAATTCTTTGAGTTCAACCAATCTTGACGTACCTTAGCGCATTCGATTCCTTGTTTCAAGACCTTCAAAATCCATCTTTCAGAATTGCAAAATTTGAATATGGAGCTGTTTTATGTGCAAAACACGGAGACGATTTGTGAACAAGGATGCCAACATCGGAGTGTACCTAACATGCCCCCATACGTTTATCTCGAAAGGGCGTGCAGAACGACTTTTTTTACCACTCAGAACGAGTTTATCACGTTAAAATGGGTCAGAAATAGTGTTTCGAACCACCGAAAAGCTCCAAATGTGCGTGCACGGCGATAAAAACACTTTATCGCCGATTTATATCATTTATTTCGGAAGAATTGAGATAGTTCGGCTCCAATTGATCCAAATTGGACGTAGCTTAATGCATTTTGAAGGTCTTTAAACAAGCTTCAAAATGAGCTAAAGCACGTTGAAAATCGTTGAAATAAACCAAAGTTATTAAGAAAAAGGCTTAATGGGGGCAAGTTGGGTACACACTTTTGTGAACTCTCAAAAATCACCTTTTAGGAGAATTCAAACAATTTGGCTCCAGTTGGTTCAAATTGAAGGTACCTTAACTTATTTTGAAGGTTTTAAGACAAGCTTTAAAATGAGCTAAGGTACGTTGGAAAATATGGAGATGGGCCGAAGTTATTAAGAAAATGGCTTAATGGGGGCAAGTTGGGTACACTGACCTTATATCAAAGATCAACATGACAATAAAAAACTAAAAGTGACCAAAAACATATTGGATGAGGAATAGACATCCATAACTCAATAGGGATCTGACGTCGTTGTCGGGTTGCCTGCATACGGTCGCTTGTTCTTCCAAGATGGATGCGAAAAGGAGCAGACTTAGCATTTCGTAGTCGGGCCGTGCTCGTAAAGTTGAGTTTTTACGCCTCACCGGCCGTCAAACACCCCACGAAAGCATCATCAGGAAGATTAGACTCAAACTAAAGTGTCCTATGCCAGGCTGTGTTCAAAGAGACGTGGCATCACTCGAGTAAGAGCTCCATTCCTATATAATGTATATAAATCTGTTACTTTTCACGAAGCCACTTTATGCCTGTATGCAGGCAACCCGACAGTCAGAGAAAACCTAGCACAACAATGAATAATGATTAGTCCTCATCAATTCATTATTGTTAAATCATATTCCGCAACAAGGTCCAAAAAGCCCATCATGGTCCCGTTAAGTTAAGTTGCCGTTAAAATACTTTAGTCCCGAGGTGCAAACACTGTTTTTCCGGTACACTTGTATCGAAATTCTATGCTTTTCAGCATAACTTTCCTGGCTGCACAGGTTAGAAAACGTCGGATAAGCGCGCAATGGATAAAAACGGCTACTAGGGGCGCTGGAGTTGCAACATATGCGATTCTACTATCCATGTGCGTCGGTGAGAGTTGCTGCATACTCTCTGACACCATTACACAATAGCACGCACTGACGTACACGGACAGCAAAATCCATGTGTTGGGAACTTACGGGAGACTAGGGAGGCTACCCTCCCTACGGGAGACCTTATCTGGCCTAGACCCTGTGGCTCCCTGCCTGATGGTGGACCTTTTTTCGCTATATAGGGATCTGACATGCTTGCCGGGTTGCCTAAGCACAGGCGTTTTTCCTTCCAAGGTAGCCGACAAAGGGAGCAGTTTCAACATTACGCGGATGCATATAGGGCCGTGTTGGTGATATTGAGTTGGACAACCTGAAGGGTGGGCCCAGAAACGGTTTCTGGGGGGAGAGCAGTTGGGGTCTGGGGGGGGGGCACCACCTTCTCCGTGGATTTACCCAAGATTGAGTTTTTATTAGCTCTCCCGAGTTGTCCAATGTCCATCGAACGCAAAAGTAGGAAGATCATAGGTCCTCATAATTGTTCTGCGCCAGACTGTGGGAGATGAGACGTAAATGAAGAAAAACCCCTATTCTACCAATGCTGATCCGTTACGCAGCCATTTTACCCCTGTGTGCAGGCAACCCGACATCGATGTCAGATCCCTATAGCCTCATCATCCCTAAAGCCCGGCTGCTGCGCATGCTCACTGGCTCAGTCTTGTTCTGCATTGAGCGAAGACACCGAGCTATATAGGGAAAAAGGTTGTCGATTCCAGCGTGCCGAAGAGGGCACATACATCCATTTCAGAATATGAAATCAAATAAAACGATGTCAAAATGAGATTGCGGAGTGCGACGCTTCAATAGTATATTTCCGTACTGAGCGCGGTAGGCCATTTTGGGCGCTAGGACAGTTTGTCTGTCGAGCGAAGCGAGACAGACATGTCCTCCAGTGCCCAAAATGGGCTTGCAAGCGAAGTGTGGATATATTTTTTCATTGCGAGAACCCTAAAATCCTATTTAAACGCAGCATTTTTAGGTTAGAGTAATGAAATAGTACATTTCGATACAAGGATAGAAAAACTTTTTTCGCGTCCGAGTGATGGGTTTCCGGCCTGAGCCGTAGTAGAATCAACACGAGGATGCGAAAAGTAGGTTTTACAACCGTGTATCGAAATGTGTTTTTCGACAAACTGCGAGAAAGTGGAAAATCATTGCGAAAAAGACACTTTTCTACACAACGTGTCGAAAAAACTATTTTCCAACTTCTATGCGGAAAATGACATTTCCGCACGGGTTTTTTGATTTTGTTTTTTTCCCACACAGAAGATGGAATAAGAATAGTATTCGACACTGGCACGGGGTGGTTTCCGCATTCTCGTGATAATTCTCATTCTCGTGAAAAAATTTGAGTTTCAACAGAAGTGCCCATATACATACTGTTTAGTCTTGAGAGTATAGATATAGCTATACCATAATGATTGTGGCAAACGCCCCACGCATGCGATTATACCAGTAGAGCCCGCGCCTGCCTGCCCGCCCGCTCGCCCTGGCACACTCGTCGTCGCATCACGGCTTCGATTTCGTTTCCTTCCCCTATACGTATTATATGTATAGCGATGCTTCGTCTCCTCTTATATAGCCAAACTTCGTGACACAGTCTGCCGTCCCTTTTTATATTACAAAGCTTGATTATATCAAGTTTTACTTACGCACGATAATATGAACTTACCCCACAACTCACAAGTACTCGGAAATGATAAAAATTGATAAATATGAGTAATTTGTGGGAAGGGTATATTCTAATGTCTACTGACTAATGTCACACACCTTACATTCGAACAGCTGGTACATGCAAGCACGAATACAATGACACAAGTTTGACGCACTTTTATACACCCACGCATACACAACCTTCCTCAGATCAAAAACTGTGAAAAAATCAACATTTTATATATATATATATATATATGTTTATATCAAGTGTGTGGTGGTGGATGCAGCATGTTGGTCTTTCCATTTTTTATTCTCGTTATCCCTCCCACATGCTTCGTAATTTGCTCATATGAATGCAAATATACGAATTTATATACACATACATCTATATATTGAGTATGTGTGAGCTCTCGAATCGCACCGCACGCGTGATGAGCTCCCGCACCCCGAGAAAAAAGAAGAGAAGAGACTGAAGCTCTGTGATGCGCCCCGCGCGAGAGGAGCTACATCACATCTCTCTTATCCCATCATGTCCCATCCTCCCATACTTATCCCTGCAAATTTCTAAGCTTTCTGTGTGAATGTGTGTATTCATCTCCGGCACGCGTTTGTTCCTCACCGCCTGATGCGCGTGCCTCTTTTCTCCTCCTCTCGTCTTCTGATTCTCCTCTTGTTTTCTGATTATTACTCACTTTGTGATTCTCTCGATGATTCTGAGAAGATAGATTTTAATCGGCTACATTGAGCAAGATTCTTTAGATGAATCTTTTTGAATGTCTATCAGTTTCACGCACCGGGCTAGCGACACGTTCTTCCCTTCTTAGGTAATCATGAATAATTCCTGTTTTATTTCATATTACATCATAGGCAGCACTTCAGATTCAATTACAACTTGACATGATTTTTTCTCATCCTGCAATATTAGATCATTTGAGTGAGCAACTCAATAGAC